>OY293303.1:0-1312740 GCA_958502075.1 Orchestes rusci | reverse complement strand
TTAGTTCATAAAATTAAAATACAGGAAGTGGACATTCCGGTAAACCAAAGTGGAAAAATAAAAATTTAAAAATAAATTTTGACAACATGTCATATCAACAGGAATGACAGCGAAGGTCTGAAACCTTCAGTTGTGATCAGGGTCGAAAGGCCTTCAAAATTAGGTATCACTCGACCTCCCATATAATATTTTAGGGAGCGACTAGGTGGCTGTGTGGTGTAAAAGGAGCCATTCGACAAAAGTCACCGGAAAGGTAGTACGCGATGATCGGGTTCAAATCCCGAGGTGGGGGGGGGGTCTGTTCGTAATTTAGTGGTACTCTCATTGGCTAACGTTACTGAGTAGACTGCAGTATTAATAATTATTACTGACAGTCAAAAAGTCTAAATAATTAGCCTTAATTAATTGGTTCTGATGTTCAAATATACAGGGTAGACCAGAAGTAATGGGACATACGGTAACAGTAGATTCCTCACACAAAAATCTTGCGATAGACCTCAACTTGTCACATCCGAAAGTTTATATAAACAAAGATACAGGGTGTCAAAGTTAAATTTTGATATTTGATTTTTTCAAATAACTTTTGAAATAATCATGTTATTTTGATAAAATTTCGTATATAGAAATTGTTTGACATGCAAAATTCAAATCCGAGCACGGAATTGCTCTTACTCATAGCGGGCGCCACTTACACACCTTTTCACTCATTCAAATAGTCAGAACTTTTTTGAACGCACTCGTACATTATTTTAAAATTGAAAAAATGGTTTTTCCATCATGTTTACATGAAAAAGGTAAACTTTGTAGAAGTGCCTAGGAGTAACTTTTCTCAAGATATTTGAACTTGAAGTAATCCATGCAATGTGGTTTTAAATGGAAAATTTTGAAAATGCGCATAGCAGGCTTTGAAAACGGCGTTATCATGGTAATTTTGACATTAGCTTGGATGCTCAATGTTTCTTGATTTGAAAAAATTAATCTAATTTTATAGTTTTTTTTCAAAAAAAAAGGATTTTTTTTGAAAATATGTATTTTTATTTTTTGTTTGTTTTTTTTTTTATAAGAAACACTGAACATCGAGATGCTTGTCAAAATTACCGTGACAACATAATTTCAGATGCCCCCTATGTTAATTTTCAAAATTGTCCATTAAAAACAACATTGCATAGATAACTTCAAGGGCCAATATCCTGAAAATGGTCACTCCTATCGACTTTTACAAAGTGTACCTTTTTTACGTAAAAATGACGGAAAATTCAATTTTTTTACACAACAAATTTTTTCGAGTGCGTACAAAAAAGTTATAACTATTTGAATGATTGGAAAGAGGTCTAAGTGGCGCCACCTTCATGTAAGACCCATACCAAGGCCAGATTTGAACAACAACCCCCATATACGAAATTTCATCAGAATAACATGATTATTTCAAAAGTTATTTGAAAAAATCAAAAATTAAAATTCAACTTTGGCAACCTGCATTTCTGTCAATATCAACGTTCGGATTTGACAAGTTGAGTCTATCGCAATATTTTTCTGTGACGAATCTACCGTTACCGTATGTCCCATTACTTCTGGTCCACCCTGTATAAGTAGGTGATGTTCTCCATCATCAACTTAGTTAGAACTACAGTGGTCTTGGGGTTGGCGAAAAGGGCCTTTGGTTTGCCACCCCCTCACCCATACCAATACCAAAATACCAATAATATTTTAGGGGTGAGTTTCAGCCTGCCCAAGGGATTGCAGATGAGCGTTTCGCTTACGCCTAATAACTGTGTCCCCCTCAAAAACAAATTTGATGTGTCTAAAGTGTTTCTTTTCAATGAGACATTAAATGCCCAAAATCAATGCCATTTCCGTTTTGATGGGTCACCCTGTATACAGTGTGTCCCCGGACCGATGCATGAATGGGTGAAACAGACAAAAAAAATTGGAATTGAAATTTCATCTTCTGGGGTTCAACCCTGCTTGGAAAGAAACTAATTTGTGTGATAATTTTAGTTTCGAAAAATCAAGCACACTCTATGTTTCCACTAGAATTGATTCTAAATGTGTATCTTTTTTGAATAAAACGTTATTTCTTATAAAACCCAACAATAAATAAAACAACACATTTCACGACTTCTATATATTTCTGAATTGACAGTAAAAAGACAATGAAAGGATCAGAAATATGAAATAAATGACATTGCAAGAAACACATAAGAACAAAAGATATCCACTATCATCATTGCTGCTTAACAGCAGTAGCAGCGGTAACCTCGCGTGCAACATCCTCAACATCTTCCCCATTCTGCTTAACCTCCTCAGTCTTAGGAATTCTGTGAAAACATAATAGAAGTGCCGTTAAATTCACTAAAGCAACTTACTTGTCTGTATCCTCAATTCCATCGCTAACTAATTGGGGCTCGTTCTCTGCTACAGTATCAAATTCCGCATCTTGCTTAGATTCAGCATCACCTTGGTCTTGAAATGGCTTCAGATCTGGTTCAAGGTTGCAAGACTTGAGCTGACGGATCAGAGCGTTTCTGTCCTCTTGCAGCTTACGGCAGAGCTTCTTAATAGACAGCATTTGGTTCTCCAGTTTTGATTTCTCATTCTCAACAGTCAAGTGTTTCTCGGACAAGGATACGAGGTTACTGAGGCCAGTCTGGTATTTGTTTCTAAACTGGTCACGTTCGTGTTCCAGCTGACGGACTTTTTTAGACATTTGTCTCATTTCGGATTTGAATGTCTCGAACATCTGAAAGATGAAAGATGGTTTTCTTAGGTATTCATTCATGGAGCGATTGACTTACATGGTTGCTTTTATTCAAGGTGGCTTCGAACGCAGCGTACTGATCCTTGTAAAGCTCCACATGAGATGCAAGAACCTTGTTGCTCTCTGTCAAGACCATCAACTCTTCTTGCATACCATCAACAGTCAAGGTCAGGGACTTCTTTTCAGCCATCAGTGCTTGTTTTTCAGCTTCATGCTCAATTTCAATCTTCTTAATTTGGGTTTCGCTCAGTTTCTTTTGTAGATCTAGTTGTCGGGACATGGTGTCCAAGTGAGACTCGCGCTCTTGGTACTGGTTATACAACTGAGTAAATTTCTGGGCAATCGTTTCATTCTCCTCCTTGACTTGGTTGGACTTGTCCTTACTCTCCGAAATCAAACCAGTAAGGGAGTTTAATCTTTCAGTGAAAGAGTTGGCTACTTCCCTGCGCTTGTCCTCTTCCTCTTTGATGCGCGCTACATGTTCATCCTGTCAAAAGAGTTATCAAACTGTCACCAGAACAAAAATACGTACCTTGATTAGCTTATTTTGCTTTTGCAGCTCCCGGCACAAGCTCTCCAACTGTCCCTTAGCCAAAATAGCTTTGGTAAGATCATTGCGATCCTTTTCCAGCTCTTTAGCGCATTGAGCATGCAGCTTCTCTTTAACTTGTAAGCCCAAAACAAGTTGTCTATTTTCATTGTACAACTGGTTATAGAAATCTACCACAAAGTGCATAGAATCCTCCACACTCATATTAGTGGTAGCTTTCTGGATGTTCTCCCAAGATCTAGGATCGCGTTTACGGAATTTCTCCTCTTTTTTCTTGTTGGCCGAGGAAACAGCTGCAACAGGGGAAGATTCTGCACCAGACATTGTAAAATTGTTAAGGGGAACAGGTGGTGGAGCTTGAGGATGCACCTGATGGGGTGGTACAATGGGTGGAACACGGGGGGCTTCTGTGGGTTGATTGCGTCGACCTCGTGCTTGGGTAGGCGGCACATGGATTGCTTCTTCCATCAGGCCTGGTAATTAAACATAAAATTCTCCCAGCTGCCAGATACGATGTTGCCAAAGTTCAAGTTTAGTACATTAATAAAGCTTGGTTTGTACAATCACTGATGCGACGATCTATGACGAGGAACAAGCGCTTGATGCAATTTGTATCGATTATTGAAATATCGATTGTGGGTGAAAATTGGATTTCCATTTTTCATGAAAATACCCCAATGTTGCGACAAATACAGGGTGTTTCCTAACCTCTGTGACAAAATGAAAGGGGTAATTCTTCGCTTAATTTAAGACGAAAATGTTGTATAACTGTTTTACGAATTTCGCTTTGTTTCCAAAATACAGGGTGTTTAATTTTTTTTTTGATTAGTTTTTTATTTTTAATTAATTTATCTTTTACTCGATTTTGTTGAAGTTTGGTAACGGTATTTATAGTGATAACGGGCTCATTTTGCCATGAACAAATGAAAATTATCGAATACAGTGGCGTCCCGAGCGGCACTTCAACCAATATTATTGGGAAAAAAATGTACGCCACTGACTTTTTGTGTCATTTTCATTTTTTTCTCAGATTATTCAACTAAAAACGCAACTTTTTGATCTCCTTAGTTTTTATCGTATCTTGCCTAATTTTTGAGATAAAAAATTGAATCAAGTTGAGTGAGTTTTGACGCAAAAAGTAATTTTATCGCTGATGTTGAATTTTCTAACAAATACAGCAATCAATTATAATCATTTTAATGGAGAATTCAAAAACACTAAATAAATAAAAAAAAAATATATAAAAATAAATAATAATAATAAAAAAAATTAAACACCCTGTATTTTGGAAACAAAGCGAAATTCGAAAAAAAGTTATACCACATTTTCGTCTTAAAATTAAGCGAAGAATCACCCCTTTCATTTTGTCACAGAGGTTAGGAAACACCCTGTATTTGAATTATTTATACAAAACCAAAATATACTAAAATATTTAAAAATTATTTGATTAATTCATATAAAAATTCCAGTGGGTTAGTTTGGGTTTATTTCAACCAACTGACAATGTCTTGGAGGTTTTGAATAATTATTACAAAAATCAAATGTGAAAATCTACCCCTCAAAAGATTTGTCTACATTGAAAAAAAAAGTAACAATTAAAATTTATATAAAACCAACTATGACCCATATCCCAAAATCAGGTTAGGTCCCACTGTCACGAGGTATTATAGGTATAATACACGTACATAACAATAAATTAAAACTTATTTCATTCAGTTCAAATTCAACTTACGTTAAGCAGTTAATACATTCACGTCACTTATTATTATTATTATTATCATTACCTTTATAAAAATCACTTTTACCGAAAACTATAGACAAAAGTTGTTGGAAAAGTGAAGAAAATGCAGGGGGTCTATTTTTGGCACCGCGCTAAGATTAGAATCCATTTAGGTGCGATGTTGCGACTTGTGCGTTATGGTAACTCTCATTTGGCGTTTTGATATTATCGTTTTGAATCAATATCAAAAAAACCACTGGGTGATTTTTTGACCCCACATGCGACGCGTCAAATTATCATCGCTTTAAGCTTTGACCAAAGAAATTCAAATTACATGATTTGAAAACATGTTTTGTGAAAGTGTAGTCAAACCTAAAGTACACCGAGAAAAATAAAAGGTCGCCATAACTAAAAAATTAGTAATAGCAGCTAAGGAGTGTGGATAGCATAGAGGACAGGTTTGAAAATTAGTTATTGCAGCAAATTCAAATTAGTTAGGACAACAGGCGGTATCCATAGTTATATCAACTAACCTTGGTTGGCTGATGAAAAACTATAGTCCAAATACGGTTGTGTCAGCCATATTTTTTTAATTATCAGAACTAATAATAATAGTTGCAACAACTATAATTAATAATGGAAATCTTAAAGGTCAGGTACCACAACTATTGGATTTAGCTGACTCAACTAGCTATATTAGTTCTTATAATCATTAGTTTGAGTAACTGTAACCATGATTTTGTATTGACTTAACTAATACCAATTAGTTGTAACGACTACTTTGGATAGTGATCTCCATGATGTTTTCTAATTGCGTACATTGAATTTGAGGGCGAATTCCTGAGCTAATTTTATGAAAAAAATACCATTTTAACATGAGTCCGGAGATGCATTGTTTTTAAAATACAGGGTGTTGAACTTTTTTTTTAAATCGGCGTTTTGAAGACTGCAATATTTCAAATAAATCGGTTCAAGGAAATCTGAAACACTCGTGAAAAAAAAAACAATTTTTCAAAAAAAAAAGGCAACCTGTAGGTGTCTTGAAAACAATGCACTTCCGGTCTCATATTATATTTATAGGGATTTTTTTTATGGAACTAGATCAGGAAGACTCCCTTGAATTCATTGTACACAATTAGGAAACACTTTGTATATCTCCAATCAATTAAGATTATTATTGGCACTGATTTCACTTGTGTCCATCTTGAAACGCTCTCCACTCAGCTAACATTCAATAAATAAATGCCGTTGATTCAATCAACGACTCAACGGCAACAACGAAGGAAGGACAAATACTATTGACAGCAAAACGCGGAGGTGTCCGGTAGAAGTATCGTTCAAGAATGATGGGAGACTGGAATACATATGGAGTTTACTGGGTTCGGCTGACTTCGGTCCGAAAACGCTAGATTCTATTGGTTGGATATTGACTCGAAAGTGGTCGAAGGACTAACTAAGTATCATTAGTTATCAGAACCAGGTTGCCACAACTAACTTTTGAGTAGAATTTTGGTTATTTTTGATCTAACCCGCTCACTTAGTGAAATAAACATGTTGCCACAACCAAAATATTAGTTGGCTGTGTCTTCACAAAAATGTGTAGTGTTCGGAACTAGAATGGTTAGTTGCAGTACCTTGCAAGGTGTAACTAAATCAAAATGTCTGTAACAACAGAAGAAGGGCGATTGTGATAACTATTTTTCTTGTCACGACTACTAAAAAAATTCAACTAACGTATCTAGTTAACGCGTTTTCCTCAGTGTACCTACCCAAGTAATACGATAAAAACAAATTGGATTTGTTGGAGGTTTAAAGCGGTTTTATTGAGGAAAATAAAAATTTAGTAGTTTTAAAGCGGCCTTATTGTGAATATACTGGTCAACTTTTGATAAGAAATCCACTTTATTTTAGGAAATGAGCTTATAACAACTTCAGAGCTTCTTTGTAGTCCGATTGGTTTTAATTGCAGTTTTATTCTTTTGCCTCGAAGCATCCTTGAAGGAATAAATAAAACCGTTTGGTGCTATTTGCATATACAGTGTGGTCACTTTAAGTGTGCAACATATGGGATTTTTTTTATTAACTGCACAACCAAAATACAAATATTGCCAAAAGTTGGTGCATGTTTGATAATCATATTAGGTGCACTTAGAATGGTTGCAAGTCAAACAGCATACAGGGTAGGCCAAAAAATATGAAAATTGTACAAGAGTAAAGTACCCTTATTTCACAAAATTCGGCAAAATGTTATGAAGAAAAGTTGTTTAGAATTAAAAGTTATGCCTAAATATCAAATCATGGCCTCCTAAAATAAAAATATATATTTTTCTTTCATATTCACCCTAAACAGTTTCATGGATGATTCAAAAACAAATCAATTTCGCATAACTTAGTTCAAATATATGCATATTTAGAAAATGTACCTAAATTTTATATTTTTTAGAGAATAACAAGCTTCATGTTTGTTGCAACGATATTAAACACAACTTCAAAATATCGCAAACATTCTTTTCCACAAGGTAAAACATTATTATTGATAATGTGCATATTAAAAAACTCGCATATAAAGTGATTTTTTTTAGTGAATTTTGTGATTCCCTAAGAAATTTAAAATTTAGGTAAATTTTCTAATTATGCTTAAATTTGAACTAAGTTATGCGAAATTGATTTGTTTTTGAATAATTTATGAAACTACCCTAAACAATTTCATAAATGATATATATATATATATAAAATATGATAGAAACATTTTTTTTGGGAAATAATTAGATGTTTAAACAAAATTATATTTTTTTCTAAGGAGGCCATGATTTGGTATTTAGGCATAACTTTTAATTCGCAACAACTTTTCTTTATAAAATTTTGCCGAATTTTCTGAAATAAGGGTACTTTACTCTTGTACAATTTTCATATTTTTTGGCCTACCCTGTATGCTGTTCGACTTGCAACCATTCTAAGTGCACCTAATATGATTATCGAACATGCACCAACTTTCGGCAATATCTGTATTTTGGCTGTACAGTTAATAAAAAAAAATCCCATATGTTGCACACTTGTAACCACACTATATATATTAAAATTTTATACTTGAAGTATTTTCGTTTCATGTTGATTATTCAAACCGTCTTGACGGTCATCCACCATTTATTCAATAAAAAAATCAAAGCTGAAAACATTATTAACGTTGTTTGTTATGCTCCACTAGTGCACACTTTTATACACTTTTCTACACTACAACACTACTCAGTGTGGCTTTGTTTGTGAAATGTTTGTCTGTTTTCAAGGATAGAATATCTTTACTAAACTAGAAAAGATATTATTTTCTAAAAAAAAGACAAACATTTCACAAACGAAGCCACACTGAGTGTTGTAGTGTAGAAAAGTGTGCATTAGTGGAGCATAACAAACACACCTATTGTGTACTTTAATAAAAAAATACTGACTCACCTTTTATCATCACTTGGCTCTCTGTTTTTTTTTTGTTTTGTGTTAATAAGTTTGCTTGAGTTTGGAATAAATTTGCTTAGTTTGAGTTCAGTTTGAGTCAAGTGGGGTTATAGTTGGGGTGGAGGTGATTTTGCTCAACCCAAATCTTCCTCATCCTCTATAATTCATTTTAAGCTCCACAAAAAAAGAAATTAAGATTATGATATTTGATTATTAATCTGTGGATAAAGCAGCGACCAAAATCCTCAAAGGATGTTAGAGAATTTACTAATTATTTATTTGGCTGAAGAAAAATATACAGAGGTTGCTATGCTCGGTTATAATAAATATGCAACCTGATGTAACACAAGATTTCTTCAATGCAAATAATGCGTAAGAACTCCAGACAAGATTTTATTACGGTTTAATAAAATATCCTAATGTTGAATAAAGCCTTGGATAATTTTTAACCTAGTTACAATCTCAATACCCAATTTATTTCAAAAACGAATACATTATGAAAATATCAAGAACTGTCTACATAGAGAGTGCTTATAGATATGCAGGTAGTGCATTATATGATGAATAAGTATATAAGGTACAATAAAAATTTTATAGACTATATATTATACTATAATATAAGAACTGTCAAACTTAACTTTATATGCCTTTCTAAGCATATTGTTACAAACATGTATTGTGTTCTATTGAAAATAGATTATAAAAATATATAGACCATGATAAATGAATTTGAGGCGTCTCAAAACAAATCAATGGAAGGATTTTTGCATCATCAACAATATTGGTAGGTATGTGAAATGAAGAATTTAAGCTTGAGATGAATCTGAATATACTTTTAGTCAATGTTGTGTTTTTCCTTTTTCAGCTAGTAGAATATTTTGCATAAAGCCAAAGTGAACAGCAAGTATTGGATGGTGCTGACAATTATTTCGCCTGAAAAAAAAAAACTATTATTATAAGTAGTATAGTAGGTAATAGTGGCAACGCCGCAACTCAGTGTCTATATACAGGACTAGTCATAGCAGGAATGAGTACGTACGACGTTGCCACACCTATCAGTGTTATAAGTATTCCTCATCATAAACGTTTATTCAAAAGAAAACAGATCTGATTAAGCTTTCAATAACTGATTTTGGCTCGACCCAGTTATTGGACGAACAATCCAAAACTCTTTTACGTTCAACTTCCTTACTTTCTTCCATTTATATAGAATTCATCAAATTTACATTAATGATTCTGGCTGGAGGTACGTGCTAGTAGTAGTAGAAACGTGTTTTTCATAATTAATACAGGGTGTTTGTTAAGTTCCTAGTCTAAAATATGATTGAGGCGTTGGACCAATTGTTTTAGTAGGGATTCCCCTTGACTTTTGCACTCGGGGTAAAATAATTTAATACCCTCCCAAAAGCCATATAAAGTTTCACAACATTGAATTCTGCACTGAATGAGATCAAGAGTATAGTTTTTGGATCACCCGTTCGCATCCCATTACTCTTCATCAAAGTTGGTTGAGTTTTACATATTCATGGCTTTCTTCACGCTCTAATCACCCTTCAAGGGGAAGCTGTTGCTGAAGCTATTGCGAAAGTTGATCCAGGAGGCAGTGCGGGAGACACTTTGGATAAACTGCGATTTGACCTGTTTTCCAGAGCCCTTGAAATCACACCAACATCCAAGCAGCTCAGCTGCAGTGCTTCAGAGCTTACCTACAAGTACAAATGTGGTAAGGATCAGATGGATCTCCTCTGGGGATGGCCGGCTTCAAAATTTGGTCTTGGAGTCCAAGGAACCAAATAATAAGAAGTTTTTTTTTATATATGAAAATTTGTCCAACTCTGATGGATCGATGGAGATATGGAGGGGTAGCTTGCGCCATCCTTTTACTTAGGCCACTCAGGTTTACCCGTCGAGCCAGCCGACAGCATTGATATAAATAGATCAAGACCGTGGCGGCCGAGTATCCCCCGATCGAGGCCAAGTCTGGCCGTTTTTTTCCCATAATGGATTCTCTTCGGAATTCTCCGATATTCACGAGAGCTGGGCAGTGGCAAAGGACATGCTCAGCACTCTCGTCGTCCTCGTGGCACCCTCTACAAGTCGGATCTGTTACCACACCCAAGCTGTTGAGGTGCTTATTCAGCTTACAATGTCCCGTGAGCATTCCTGTCAGTTTTCCATGGTTGCTCCGCGAGATTCCAAGGAGTACTGGCTTCTCGCGGCCTTCGAGGTCGTGTATAGCTAGTGCCCAAACGGTTGTATCTCCCATCTCTTCCTTAGAACCTATACTGTTTGTTCATTAATTCTGCGATTGATGGTTTTGAGGACAGTGGAACGAAGGGCTCACATGGTTTTCACTTTGCTCTCTTTCGCGATAAACTGTCCGCTCTTTCATTTCCCCTGATTCCACCCCTTAATCCAGGATACTGTGACCGAGTTCTCGTCGGAGACCGACTGCAGAATCTGATAACACTCTAGAATCAGTTTGGATGTTATTTTATTTTTGTTCATACATTGCAAAACTTGTTTGCTATCGGTAAGGAAGAAAATGTTTTTGTCCGCTATCTTTTGCATTATGCCAAGCAGTTCTGTTTGGAAGACAGTTGCCCCGAGTCTAGGGCTCTACTGATTTTTAGGTGCCTGAACACACCCAGCCCAGCACCACATTGACTTTGTGAACCGTCTGTGTAGATGTGTATATCCGCCGCACTATCCTCTTCTGTTGAATCGTCTGTGATTTCGTAGGCTCTGTTGAAAATGTAGAGTTCGATACTCCACCAGAGGCAGAAATATATGAGCATGTCCTGTGCCCCACTGTCTCCCGCACCAGAGATGGCATGTAGCCTGATTGCTGTTCTTTTTGCCTCGCTTCTCAAGAAAGCATCAAGAGGCGGCAGGCACAGCAGCACCTGCATTGCCATCGTTGATGTGGATCTCATTGCACCTGAGATAGACAGGCATGCTAATCTTTGTAGTTGCTGCATTCTGTTCTGAGCTGTCACTTGTTTGGTTCTAGTCCACCACACAATAGCTCCATACACAAACACTGCCCCCCAGACCTTGCCAATCACACCTCTACATTACCAGAATGTGACCTTCTTTGATTTTTTGCTCAAGTCCTTGTTCCAATTGAGGGTTATATCTAGAATGACTCCTAGGTATTCAACCTCTTCACAAATGCCGAGTTGCACACCACACAGGAGAGGTAGTTTTAGGTGGCCGACTTCCTTTTTCTGGTAAAATGTACCAGCTGGGTTTACAGATAGTGCGTTTTTGTCGCTCCAGTTTTAAAGCACCCTGCATGGTTTCCATGAGGATGCCTTAAAATTTTCCAGTGAGCAGAAGAGTGATGTGTGGAATCCCTTTTCGTTGAGATTCTTTATAAGGCTGTTGACTACCATGTTCCAGAGCACGCCTCCTTGAGGGCAGCCTTTGCTCACCAGTGCCTTCACCAAAGCATGCAACTCTGATGCGCACTGCTAGTATTTTGGAACGAGTGGTCCATAAAATATGCGCTTGATCGCATTCAAAGCAGCTTTCGAAATTCTGATTTCTTCACCCGCTCTTAAGCACAACTCCGACTCAGGATTGTCATGTTTGGCTACAAATAATGAAGTCACTAAAACAATAAAAACCTTTGTAGGGTTTTCTGGGCGCCACTGGCAGGAATGATTATTGACTTTTAGAATGTATAGGTTTTTTTATTCCAATTTTAGAAATTTTACGATGTACGACTATGACAGATTACGCAGTGGCGAAAAAAGTTTCCGGACATAAGTGACCCTAAAATTAATACTACTTTATAGGCAACAATTTGAATAAATAAAACTTTTCGTGTTGACAATCAGATCTAAAGTATTCTCTATTCTCTACGTCATGCTTACATCAGGACTTTTGGCATGGAAACCTATCACGGTTAGTTCACTGAATATCTCGTAACCTTAACATTTATTGATTATTTTTTTATGTAAAAAATCGACAAAACATGCAAACATTTAACAAATATTTTATTGAGCGCAATTAACGAAAGATAGATCACGTTATAAAAATAGACGGACTTAATTTTAAACATAGAAATTTTAATCGACAAAGATTGCATAAAATTAAGTATGAATTACCGTTGTAGCAAGGTAGAAATGCGATCAATAATTTTCTTGCGGCTAAGTCACCCATTTCGGTTTTCCTTTTTATTAAATCGTTCCTTTTTCTACACGTAATCTAACAAAGCGATTTACCTGCAGCGCAACACGACGACCTATTCAGGAAAAACTAGCAAATTCTTGTTAGTGTAATGGTGTTGCGATTATTGTCGCGCCATTCAGATTTATTAGGAATTTGCATTTATAAGTAGGTGTGCTGGAGTTCTCAATTTTCCATTTCCATTACACTGTACAGGATTTTGCGAATATTTTACCTCCACATGTTGCTCCAGTTTCACCATATCCCTCCTCGCACCTGCAAATGCTCATTTCTGGATGCTGCTGTAGATGGGCCAGTTCTTTGGAAAGTTTGAGATCTTTGATTTGCATACATTCCGCGTTATCCACACAATCCTCGCTTCTGGTGCACAAATGGTTTGGACCTGTGAAGAAATGAGAATAGATACTAAAAAAATAAGTAATTAATTTACTTAAACAAAAAAAAATGCTGTTATCATGGTATTTCAACAATTGTTTCAATGTTTCTAATAAAAAGAGCAAATGAAGAAACTTCACCACCTCCTCCAGACCTAGACAGACCCGTAAGGAAAATAAAGTCAACCAAACGAGTCCAGAGAGAGATCCACGAGTGATACTTGGTATAGCAGTGTTCCCCGTCATCAGAGGCAGGATAGTGAGGTAGGTTTTTCAAGTTCAAATATATTTATGGAGAGATTCCAGGACCGGAAAATGGTACGCCACTGTTGTCCCAAAGTAATGATGAGTTTTTGACTCCTCGTCCAATTTTAAGCAAAAAAAGGATCTTGCATGGGTTTTTCTTCTTTGATACGGCGGCGTTTTTAAGTGAAAATCATTGTTATGTCACAAAAATGGATAATCAATAGAACAAACTGCCCAAAATCATGTCACTTTTTTTCGAAAATTAATGAAATTCTGATTAAAATCGTTTAAGGCGCCGTCCTCACAACAAGCGAAATGTGCAAAAACACCAATCGTCGTAACAAATCAAAAATACCCACAATTTTTGGCATACTCCAACATAAAAACCACCAAACAAAAGTTGATTTTTCATCAGTCTAGACAGCATTCCAGAGCCTGGAAACCACTTTAATTTTTGAAAAATGGTGTAGGAACCAGTTGGACAATTTGGTTCGAATGAATAGAATAGACTAAACATATTTCTGGAAAAACATCAGATGAATGCTGCTTTTTCATTAATCCAGAGATTTAAAGATGATTTTGGAAATTCAGTAGGGTGATTTGGTTTGAATAAATAGAGTAAAACAAACATATTCCTGTGAAACAATAAAAGAAAAGTTGCTTTTTCATCATTTTAGATAGCAATCCAGAGTCTGGAAACCATTTTTATTTTTGAAAGATGGTGTAGGAACCAGTTGAACAATTTGGTTCGAATGAAAAGAGTAGAATAAACATATTTCTGGGAAAAAATCAGATGAATGCTGCTTTTTCATTAATCCAGAGATTTAAAGATGATTTTTGAAATTCAGTAGGGCGATTTGGTTTGAATGAATAGAGTAAAACAAACATATTCCTGGGAAAAAATCAAACAGATATTGCTTTTTGATCATTCTAGACAGCAATCCAGAGTCTGGGAACCACTTTTATTTTTGAAAAATTGCGTAGAAACCAGTTGGACAATTTGGTTGGAATTAGTAGAGTGAAATAAACATATTTCTGGAAAAACATCAGACGAAAGTTGCTTTTTCATTAATCCAGAGATTTAAAGACGATTTTGGAAATTCAGTAAGGCGATTTGGTTTGACTGAATAGAGTAAAACAAACATATTCCTGAGAAAAAATAAGAAAAAAGTTGATTTTCGATCATTTTAGACAGCAATCCAGAGTCTGGAAACCATTTTAATTTTTGAAAAATGGTGTAGGAACTAGTTGGACAATTTGGTTTGAATGAATAGAGTGAAACAAACATATTCCTGGGAAAAAAAAAGATGCCTTTCCATCATTTTAGACATCAATCCAGAGTCTGGAAACCACTTTTCTGTTTGAAAAATGGTGTAGGAAACCAATTTGAACAGTTTGGCTTGAATGAATAGTGTAGAATGAACATATTCCTGGGAAAAAATCAGATAAAAGCTGCTTTTTCATTAATCCAGAGATTTAAAGATTATTTTGGAAATTCAGTAGGAAGATTTGGTTTCAATGAATAGAGTAAAAAAACATATTCCTGGGAAAAATCAAAAAAAAAAAGTTGCTTTTCCATCATTTTAGACAGCAATCCAGAGTCTGGAAACAACTTTTTTGTTTGAAAAATGGTGTAGGAAACCCAGTTAAACAGTTATAGAATAGAGTGGAATAAACATATTTCTGGGCAAAAATCACACGAAAGGTGCTTTTTCATCAATCCAGAGAAATTTAAAGATGATTTTGGAAATTCAGTAGGGCGATTTGGTTTGAATGAATAGAGTAAAACAGACATATTCCTGGGAAAAAATCAATAAAAAAATTGCTTTTTCATCATTCTAGACAGCAATCCAGAGTCTGGAAACCACTTTTATTTTTGAAATATGATGTAGGAACCAGTTGAACAATTTGGTTCGAATGAATAGAGTAGAATAAACATATTTCTGGGAAAAAATCAGATGCTTTTGAAAATGCAATAGGAAGATTTAGTTCGAGTCGAATCGACACGACCTCGACAAACATTTATCGACCTTTTATGTGCGAAATCAATGCGAAGATTTTTTTTGAAAATGCCATGTTTATTCATTTGGATCATAAATAAATCGAGGTTATATTGTTGTTGTTTATTAAATGTTAATAGTGTTTATAGTGATGCTTTGTTTTTGGATTATCCCAACCACTTCCTCAAAGTACAAAATGATAAAAAGGTAAATTTATAAAGAATCAAATAAATTTGTTAAAGTATAAGAAATTTAAAGATAGAGCGATAAAGACATTATTAATACAGATAAACACATTGAAAAAAGGAAAAGTAAAAAGAAATTCAAAAAAAAAAAATGTTCTATGATTTTTATCATTTTTTTTTACATTAACACAAGTACAAGTACATATATCCATATAAAAGTTCAAACAATTTTTTAAAATTAACAATAATTGAAGAAAATCCATCATCATGTTCTCGTTTTTTTTTTTTAAGAAAATGTGAAAAACATCAAAATATATATTTTTTTCTGTCTTCCCCATTTAAAAATTACAATCCAACATTCATCTACAGGTAGGGGCACGTAACATGTAAAACTAACAACTTTTGAGAAGCTAAAATCGTTCCTAATTTCCAAGATAGTTTAGCCTTTAGTTGCTGCAAGTATTTTTCAAGAGCAAAATGTCGATCAACTAGTTTCAATAACAAAAGTTAAAGTTGCCTTGAAGAACTTCCAGGATCAAAAAATTAAAACTAAACAGCTTCATAATAGTTTTAATATTTATTCTTGGAGACCCTTTTAGGATGGTTTTTTTTACTAGAAACTGCTTCATGGTAGTTGTGTTCCTGAGGAGGTTTTCAATACCAAAAACCAAGAGGTTTTATTTTATAGTTTTAAAGCGACCTTGGAGATCATAATACAAACATTAGTGTTACTTGGGTATTGCCTTCCCTTATTATTAAGGAAGTTTAAAGGTAACTAAAAATAGAATACAAAATCCAGGACTGTATTCAGAAAAATAAAATTGATGATGGCCCTTCAAAGATTAAAAGTCAGATTTTGAATTTGATATCGCCGATGTAATAAAAGTGCCGGATCTAAAAAATTTTCAAGGGGGGGCAAAGACTTTAATTGCCGCCCCCCCTCTCATCTGATATTCACTCCGTTATAATCATGTATTCATGTATTAGGGGAAAGTTGGGCAACATGACTATAACGTTCCGATAATAAATAAGGACACAGTGGAAAATTTCTTTTTTATTGTTTTACTCGAAAACCGTGCATCAGAGATAAAAAACTCAAAATATCTTTTTTACATCATCAATGAAAGAAGTTTTAACCATTTAAAAGGTACACCCTGTATACGTAGCGCTGTAAATGTTGTAACTTTATAATCTAGTGTATCAACCAAGTAGGTTGGATGTTTCATGCTAAAATGAAAATTACGTATCTTTATTCAGTGACTGTTCCGAATGGAAATTTTCAAGGTCACTGGGTGCAACCCCAGTTTATGCAAAAAAATAGATAATCGAGTATCGATTATCTAATTTTTTCCTATAATGAGGGTTGGTAACTGTTTATTATTGTAACAAATTATTGTCCTGTGAAAAACTTAAAAGAGGCATCGACCGGCCTTGGTTAATGAAAAATTGTGATTTATTTTAAATCTTAGAAAATGATAATGATTGATTTTTTCCAATATGCATTCTGTGAACATAAATATGCGCAAATTTTCCATAATTCAACCCCCAGTATCTCTTATAATAACGGAGATCTTCATGCATTTTCAACTTATTTGTCAGTAGGAACAATGTATACGAAAACTACTTTCACCTTGGTACACCAATAAATTGATATTTTTTGTTAAACCATAAATGGTAAAACTTTTGTGAAAACCGGTCATTCTATAAATATTGCCATTAAGCTCTTAAAAAGACGTTAAACAGCATTGTTAATTTTGTGTTTGGAACGTTGAGATTTGCTATTCAAAACGGGGAAGTTTGACCCAAATAGACCACGTAGTTTCTCATTGATTTCATGTCATGATTAACATATTTTGTCAATGAACTAACGTTACAACACAGAAGTATCAGTAATTGTAGCTCAATTATTTTGAATAAACCAACTCAATACATACTCTGTAGTTTTTGATAATAATCATAAAATAAATCGGGATAATTCAAAAATCTTAGCAAAGGAGCCATGGTTGCCATGTTTACTAATAGAGGTTTTTTCAGGTGATATAGAAGATCCGGTATATAAACAATAGTTTGATATTGTTTTTTGATAGGGTGTGGCGAAATACCTAAAAAAATCTGGTTAACCCATCATATTGAAATTTTGTTTTGTTAGTTATATTTTTATGCTTTATTTCTTAATTATCCCAAGTAACACATCCAAGATACTTAAGATTTATTCAAGATTCAGGAAAAAAGATTTTGTTATGTTCATTAAAATAACATGTGTTTTAAAATTGTCTTATTCTTAAGATAAACTGATTGTCCTTTAAGTCTACTTATTCCTATAAACCATGCATTTAATGCATTCCTCAAATCAAAAGAGAAAAGTATTTACTCTTATTGTACTATGGATCTTGAACTGATTTCGAAATACACTCGTCACTGGTTATTTTAAAACTAATTTGCCTTCAAAGAGTATTAAATAGCAAAATGGTTTTGAAACGATCTAGGCTAAAGCAAATAGTTTTGATATGGGTATATGGAGTACTCTTCAGGATCAGAAAATTAAAACTAAACGGTTTTATAATAGTTTTAAAATTTTGTCTTGCAGATTCTTTTAGGATGGGCCATTTTTGGCTAGAAGCTGCTTTAAATATGAGAGTCCTGAGAAGTTATTCTTTTAAACCTTATGCTTTGTAACATAGTTTTAAAGCGATCTTCAAGATCATAATAAAGAAATTGGTGTTACTGCAGTGAGGTGAGTGCTGTTTACTTTAACTCAAAATTCAAATAACCTGATCCAGAGATCGTGCAATTATTATAAATAAAAAATAAATCTATTTACCCAATAATGACGAAGCACAATCGCCATTAATTGGAGGATGATTGTCTCCACACAAGCAGGACCCCCTCAGACACGTTGTATTCTTGATGTAAGTACAATTTGATTGGATTGTGCATTGCTTGGCTCGGCCATCTGAAATTTAATAATATATCAATCAAGCTATTAATACTACTCACAATTAATAGAAAACGTGATAAACGTCAAAATAATGATATATTTCATATTTGACGTGCGAGGACTGATATTTGAGTATAGGATTCAGTTCAGAAGAACACACGGATATGGTTTGCGACATCACCGCCGGCCTTTTTCGAGTTTTATGCTGATTTTCGTGCATGTTTCTATAGGATTATATCTTTCAAGGGATGGCATTTTTATTGACATAAATGCGTATTAACTGAGGGATTTATTCGATATAATAAGTGAACATTTCCTCAGGTTTTATTTTATCATGCACATTGACGGAAAATAAATAAGTAAACTTCAAATACAGATTTTTTAAGTAAGAACTTATTAATTGCCGTAGTTAAAAATTTTCAAAATTTGTCTCCGTAGGTGAATAAAAGTTTAAAATTATTTTGGTGGTTTCTTTTTTGAAAAATATTTGTGCAATGTATTTATTCAATTATCTGAATACGTTCTTGGATATGGAAACAAAATTAAACACCATTCCAATTTTCGCGACAATTTTTTTTACTTCATCCGATTTAAAATATACAGGGTGATTCACGGGGGTCGTCTGTTACAAATATTTCGAGAATTTGAAATCACAAATATCATTGAATTTTCAAAATAATATTTTTCAATAACAGTGAGGAACTGAGAGGTGAAAATTTGACTGCAATTACTTCAAATATCAGAGTATACATACACTCTTTCAAAAATATTACAGAGCGTGCAAAAAAAATCGAACACATTTTCGCATATGGAAATTACCAAAACTTGATTTTTTCAAATGGAACACTCTGTATTTTATGTTCAAAATAAACTTATAGCATTCAATTTTGAATTTTTTTTCTAACAGGTAATCTCACTTTTATTAAACAAAAACATAGTAAACGTCCTAAATAAATGTGAATGTTGAGTATATTTTCAGAAACATCGCCCAACCTCAAAATTGATCGTAATCTAACAATTTCGCATTAGATAAAACCACGAAATTCTTGATATTTTAAAAAAAGACTAAATATCAGTGAAGAACAATGCCAACATTAAAATTGAATGGCAATAAGTTCATTGCAAACGTAAAATACAGGGTGTCCTATTTGAAAAAAATGGGTTCAAGTCTATTTCATATTTTTGAACGTTTTTTTTTTGGGCGCACCCTGTAGAGTTTATGGAATATTTGGAAGAGTCAAACGCCTTAGTTCCTCACTGATACTGATGAGAAAATCAATGACATTGATTATCTTTTGGATAAAATGACAAATATTCTAATTGTCATTAGACATGTAACATGTTCTAAAGTTATTCAGAATTCAAAAATCAAAAAATATACAGGATGTCCTATGTGAAATAACAGAGTTACTAGGAAAACCTTGTAGATACGGCAACGTCGCTATCATTGAAATATATTTAAGAGATGCAATATACTTTCCTATAGACTCATACCAAATTACATATTTGGAAAACCCGTATTCGAAATACTTGTAACAGACGACCTGCGTCAATCACCCTGTATATACAAATTAAGAATCTACTTTGTTTACAGTAGGAATTCAAAGTAAAAAATGTGCAACTAAGTTGAGGAAAAAAACAAACATAAAACATTTTTGATTTTATATTTTTTGCCTCATCTTAAATTTAAAAGAAAACGAAAATTTGCCGACGGCGTTTGAAGGGTCAAAACGTCTTCAATGGTAATGATCAAGCTAACAAAAAGCAATTCAATATTTTGACTAAACGATCATACATGATTACCACAAAAATTAGAAGAATCTTAACTGCCTCATGGACAATTGACAAACTGAACCAGCTACATTAAAAACGGTTTGATGAAGATTTCAAACCAAGCATGAGAAATCTTCAAAAGTAAATGTAGGAGGTTCTTGGAGTCGTCATTCAATCGTTCCATATTTCCGTACCAGTTCACTATAATTGGGCGATCTACATGAACTGTATCAGAACGGAGCAAAAACATCCAGCAAGCCTACAACAGTCCAAATATCCACAAATTCTGAATCTTCTAGACCCAGGGTGCTAATTAGAAAAGATTCTTCAGTATCGTAAGTATCAGCTCAAGGGAACACAAAGGACCTGTATTTTCAGTAGACTGCAAATGAAAGCAGGAAACATTCTCCGTGGCTAAATTGGTTTATCTGGACAAACAGGGCAATACTGGTATGTAATTTAAGGGCAGATATACCACTTTCTTCACAACTTGATGAGGTTGGCAACCTTGTTGGCGAAAAGGCCACTTGGGCTTCACCAATACCACAACATCCTCCAAACGATACAAGCTTTTAATCATATATATATATATATATATATACATAAAAGTTGCCGACCTTCAACCTATCGTCAAGATAACAAATTTCAAAATAGAGTGCTCGAAGCCAAAGGTGAATTAAAAAAAAATTATACCCACATATATTAGTATTCTGTTGATTATTTGATGAAGATTTGCCAAAGGTAGTCAACCCATGCGCGTGATTAAATCCAGCAAGCAGAAGAAGCAGAGGAATCGACACTGTCACATAAGAGGCGTTCATCTTCAAATTTTTAATGCGTCAGTAATCGACTGGAGCACAAGCGAACTACTCTCACGAGAATTCACAGCCGCAGATGTGGTCAGAACTTTTCTAGCTCCTGGTTTTTTTTCTTCTAGCGCTTGCGCTACAAGAATGGAGCACGTGGTTCGTGTGTGTAAGTGTGCTAACTTGGAATTAGTTCTTATTGAGGCCAAGATGGTGGGATGGATCTTGATAAGGGTTTTAGTGGACGGTGCGGCGCCTCAACCTTCGACCCTTGACACGATGGCTTTAGTCCAGGTAACGAAGAATGTTGAATCTCTGGAATATAATTATGCATTGAACGCCGGTTAGCACCAACTGTCGAGTGATAAACGGAAATCACGGAGAACCTTTTTTCCAAATTGAATTAATTAGTCTTGATGATGTTTTTAGTTCGAAACGTCGTTATCAGCGCCACCTCTCAAGAGAAATAAATCAAGCATCTCTGATTGAAAATATAGGTTGTGACCTATCGTGACGTCACCAAATCAAGGCAAGAATCAATTCAATGAAAACGTGCAGGGTTAGTTAAGAAGACGTCGCATTATTCATTCAAATGCAATCTATATTCGAGGTCCAAATAAGGTCACACGAACATGTAATCCATCTTGAGGGTTATAATATGTCTTTGAGCCAAGCTCCACTGAACTAAGCCACTGTAAGTGTGGTAATCACGCAAACCATTGCGTCATGGAAAGCCGCAAAGGTGGTTGGTGGGCCGCATTTAATATACTCTGGAAATTACAAATTGTTTTACGGCAACTCCTTCTGTGCTAAATTTAACGCTGGCTACACTTGGTTTTAAATGTCAATCTTCACTTTTACGCCGTGTTGCTGGT
This sequence comes from Orchestes rusci, assembly GCA_958502075.1. NCBI lineage: Eukaryota > Metazoa > Arthropoda > Insecta > Coleoptera > Curculionidae > Orchestes > Orchestes rusci. The sequence continues at coordinate 1,290,871 of OY293303.1, read as the reverse complement.
GCTGTTATGTTCGTGGGGGAAATCGCTATATAAAATGATATTGTCAACATTGTTTTCTCATTCAAACTGCTAAGCTATTTTTTGATGGGACAAGTGTATCTGGAAGACATTCAGAGGAAATATGGTCTCAAGGCTTGTGGCAGATGGTTGGTTTTTCTTCTTTGTTAAATAACGGACCCACTGGTGTACCTCTCTGTTTAGTACGAAATTCTTGAAAATCAGGCAGGACACTTTCAGAAGATAAAGAGATGTGGCCTTTTTGCAGGATTTCCTCCAATCTAGGCCTTCTTCTGGAGAATAAAGATCGTGTCCAGTGGACTCTGTCTGCCGCCAAGTAATACCAAGAGGTTTTATTTAGTCCTTCAAGGATGCTTCAAGGCAAAAGAATAAAACTGCAATTAAAACCAGTTGGATTAAAAAGAAGCTTTAAGGTTGTTATGAACTCACTTCCAGCATGGTTTGAAAGCGCCGGTCAATAAAAACAAAAATAAATGACCAATTTTGAAGCTCCTGTGAAGATCCTTCTAAAACCACTGCTCGTGTGTTGAAATAAACTTGAAGTGGTTAGCTAAACGTATATCTTTAAGGATAATTTATGTCCGTCATTATAAAGTTTCAGTCAAAATGGTTTTCAAAACTATATCAATTCCAATTCTTAATACTCCGGTACTCCAGTCACCTTATAGCCAAATAAGAGGGTCAACTGCGGAATGCGAGATAATGAGCTCTTAACTTGTATGGACCATTACTTTGGTATTCTTAAGGTTGACTCAAAAGTCTCATAAAATCTCGTGTCGGCGTCTATATACATATTCAAGGTCAAAGGTCACAAAAATCAGTTTTTCGTCAATATCTCGCCTGGTATAATTTTAATCCTTTTTGCATCTATTATAGAATTTGTAAAGCGTGAAATTCTCTAGAAATTTGGTCGATAATTTTTTTTATATGGCTAACCGTTTTGGGGATAGAGCGCGGAGAGAGCGCAGCGTTCATCCATACATACAGAGGGTGGAACACGAAAAACTTCCCAGGATTTCTCCGGTGTAAGGCGATTCATCAAAAATCGCTTGGATACGTCAATTTTTATTTAAGGGATGATTTTTTTATGGTATTTTCACCCCCCACCTGTAAACCCCTAAGCGGAGGTGATAGCCCCAGATTTTCATGGAAAGGGGGGTCGAGTAATACATTATTTTGAAGGCCCTTCGATCCTGATCACAACTACCGAGTTTCAAGCCTCTGCTGTCATTCCTGTTGATATGACAGCTTGTCAAAAAAGAAATAACTTCTCAAATTCAAGGGGATATGGTGAGGGACAAAAGATTTTCAAAATAAGCTGTTACTGAATCCTTCCGGCGAGGATTTATTTCACCCATTTTTTTTTTTTTTTTTTGGTGAAACTCCTATCTCAAAAACGGTTGGCCGTATAAAAAAAAGTTTTCAACAAAATTTCTAGAGAATATTGTGCTTTAAAATTTGTATAATAGATACAAACAGGATTAAAACCATAGAAGGCGGGATATTGACGAAAAACTGATTTTTGTGACCTTTGACCTTGAATATCTCAAGACGCCGACACGAGAAGCCTTGAGAATATCAATGACTGGGCTATGAGCAGATTAAAACAACTTGAAGATTATCACTAATGGTGGTTCCCAGCGTCTTGGTTACATCTAGATGTCCACCCGTGATGCCATCATGGACCTCCTTCAATACTTCTGCTTGTCTGTTTCAGTGTTTCCAGAAACGACTAACTGCCTCCGATCTTCCGTGCCATCCAGATTCTTCACCAGCCTCTTCAGGATGCCGTCATCAAGAACCATCGAGTCTCATTGAGCCCAGTAGGACTTCACGGTGGTCATGCCAAGTTGATCATTGGCCTGCCTGTTTCCATCCGATGATAAGCTTCAGATCTGGATCTTTCTCCTGGTCCTCACGAAGTGCGTCAGACTGACCACAGTTATTCTGCACATGCTGGCCTCCATCTCCTCAGCTCTATGGCAGTGTTCACAGAGCTCTGGGATCTTCCGGACAAGGCATCAGCATTCTTGTGGCTTGATCCAGCTTGATGTTCAGTGTCTCGATCCAACTTGACCTTCCGCTCAGCTTCAAACTGGCTCTGGAATACCTCCTCCAAGCTCTTCAGGTGGTCTTCGCATGATTTGCCAACCACGATTTTGTCGTCGAGGAACACCAGGCATGTTGACCACAATAAACCCCCGTCTCCATTAGCCTTTTGAACGTAGCAGGGGCGTTGCATAATTCAAATGACATTACAGTAAACTGCCACAGGGTAGCTGTTCTTTTTCATTACGTTGTTCAGCTGACGATAGTCGGAATTGAACCATCCTTCTTCTTGACCAATCTTGCTCCTTTCTTGAATCGAAGCATCTATCTCCTCCTCCTTTCCATGTAGAATCCCGTCCTTGTTGTTGACTCTCTATGTTCACTCTTGAAATCCAACTGGAAGCCTCGGGAATTCATGATGTCCATTCCGATGATGATTTCTTCTTCAATATGTCAATGCTGGTTACTGGATGTTTGCAGCTGGTGCTTCCCAGAGTCACTGTCGCCTCCACTTCACCATGCATTCTTGCCAGGTTTTCTGTTGCAGTTCGTAGTCGCCACTTAGTTGGTCTGATCATTATCGGGGTTGTGACAATATCGGACCTGATGAGCTTCGTCGCAGCATGGTGCGATGTTCTCCATTGATCTACAAACACGCTGTTCTGTTTGGGTCCTAAAGATGCAACTATGGCGGTTTTCCTTGGGGTATACTGGTTACAGGTCGATGATTGCCCCTTCGCATCGACCCTCCCTATTTTTCCGACGTCGAAGAAAATGCCCTTTTCTCCTTCTTGCATCGGCCACGAATTCAAAATTCCTGCTAGTAGCTCCCTTCGCTTGAACGTCTCCATTTCCTTGACAACTCTCCTCACATTTGCGTTGAAGCTGTCCTACTCGCACAGGAAGCTTGACGGACTGCTTTGCCGCTTCAAACTCCAGGGCTTTTGCCAGCGCATCCACCAGTCTGTCAGGACGCTGAAGTATTAGGGATTGCCTCATCTCCTGGTCTCGAAGTCCATCCATAAAGGCCTGAACTGCAATAAGCCTCTCCATGACGTTCTCTGGCGTGGTTGGATAAGCCAGTCGTGCAAGGGGAGATACATCAGCTTGAAACTTCTGCAGGCTCCCATTGGTCTTCTGAGAGCGGTTCTTCAGCAGAGAGATGTGCTCCAAGTGAGTTTGCCATATCGCAGCTCCAAATGCTTGACCATAACATCGTAGTACTCATGCTCTTGTGTGTTTAGCGTCTGCAGAATTTTCGTTGCCTGCTCACGAAGTGCCAGTGTCAATGCCAAGGCTTTTTCGTTTCCACACTATCCATTTGCCCTTGCTGCTGCCTCGAACTGGCGATGGTAATTGTGGGTTGTTTCATGATCAATGCTACTTGCCTTCTCATTTGCTCAATTTCTTCTTCCAGAGTCTTCACTGTATCTCCTAGCTGTTTCCCGATCTCTTCTGCTACCTGATCCTTCAAGTAGTTGTAGTTTGGGGTTTATCTTGCTTCTTTTGGTCTGCGAATTGATAAGAATCTTGAATCACGTGGTTGCGCTTGAACAATAATTATTCACATATACATCATCATCTAACGAAGCACAATGATAGACAGAATCACTATTCACTATCCTTGTTGTGGGATGGTGGAATGCACTCGACAGGGTCATCTGTACCTCGAAAGTGTGAATTGGTATTAGTGTACTCTGTCCAGGTGGTGGAGGATGGTTTTCTGCGCCTGAATCGTCCATTTTGGTATTCGTCTTTCTTAGACGTCTCGGAAAGCGTGCGATGAGAGAAGAGGGGTACTTCATTTATCTATTACTGTAACATTACTTTACTTACGTCACTTGAATACACCAAAAACGATTTCCACTCAACTTCACTTTCACTTGGGTAAAGGAACCTCACATCAATTTACCAAATAATATTACTCCATTCTTCTCACTCAGCAGAGTGAAAAATAATTGATTTGAACTGCACTTCACATCACGATTAGCAACAATTCGAATTATTATTGGACATTTGCACAGTTTACGCCTAACTTGGAGACGCACATGTTTATCCAAAAAAGCACCATGAAAGACTGATCGGGGTTGGTTTTGTTTCTATTGGTTTGCGCAATAATAGAGGTTCTGACCCACATGGTTGCGCTTGGGTTTCCTTATGAATGTTGCATTTAGACCTAACTTGCTGAGTGGCCCGTCCAGCACATCTTCATCCAACAAAGCACCATGAAAAAATTATTTACTTTTATCCTGGTTTTCACACTGATAAGGTTTGTGACCCACGTGGTTGCGCAGTAATACCTTATCATCAACCTACATTAACAACGAAGTACAATGCTAGACTGATTGAATTTCAATTGGTTCTGATGTTTTTTTGCTTTTTTTAGTCTGCGCATTGATAAGGATTTTGAACCACGTGGTTGATTAATTGCCCTTCAAATAATTATTCACATAAACATCTTCATCCAACGAAGCACAATGATAGACTGATTGAATTTCATCTTGTTCTGATGTTTCTGAGATTTTTTTCCTTTTTATGGTCTGCGCTTTGGAAAGGATGTTGAACCATGTGGTTAATTGCCCTTAAACAATAATTATTCACAAACACATCTTTATCCAACGGAGCACGATGATGGACTGATTGAATTTCAACTGGTTCCAATGTTTTTTGGTTCTATTACTTTGTCCATGTCCAATAAAATTGTTGAGTCGCAAACCTATTTGAGTTTAAATTGGTTTAAAAGAACGTCTTATTAAAATGTTTTATAGAATGCTTAATTTGGAACGTAAAAATACAAAGCCACTTAAAAATTCTTCCAGAGATATCCAGAAAAAAACTTCGTTCCCTATACTTCGTTCCCTATACTGAGCAACTTCAAAATACCACATCACAAAAACAAAAACATATAATATCAATCAATAACGAAACAAACTGCGTAAACGATCCCAAAGGTAACAAAAAAAGACTTTCGAAAAATAAGAAGTTATCGATACTTACTGCCCATCTCTATGAATGCTCATCCCTTTTTACATTTTCGGTATTTTGGTTTTACCATAACCTATATTTGTTGTTGTGTTCATGTGTTGATAAAATGAAATGTATGTGCTTGTTTATAATTTTATCAATTCGAGAGTGTTGTGTTGTTTATACAGAAGTTTATAGGAGTATCGAGTCATATGAGTGGAGTGTCTATTTATTATGTGCTTGATTGATGGGTTTTTCCATTTTGATTGTCAACTTGGTTTGTTTGTATGTTGTGAGTGTAAGTATACTTACTTGTTCGAATGTTATTTCATCTTTTGATCGAATGATATCTATAATTTCATATTGATACCCTTGATAAGTGGATAAAGTATTGTTCGATTGTGGCCATAATTAAGAGATTTATTTGGATTTTGTTGAAATTTGGTATGAGGGTTCTATATGGGGGATATTGTTGATGTATTTTCAACTTAGTGAGGTTATGTTTGCAAAATGTTGTTGAATGAATTTCGTTCAAATTAGGTAAATTATGATTAGTGAGGTTATGTTTGAATAATGTTGTTAGTTTCCAAAGGATTTTGTTCAAATTAGATATGCAAGTGAGTGCTATTTAGGATTAATTGAATTAGTGAGGTTATGTATGATTTTGTTATTTTCAAAAGGATTTTGTTCAGTTTATGGGTGTGTTTGTTATGATGCTCCACGACTGGTGCACACTTTTTTACACTTTTCTACATTGCAACAGTCAGTGTGGCTTTGTTTGTGAAATGTTTGTCTGTTTTTTAGGATAGAATATCTTTACTGAACGTACTAACGCGTTTGGTGAATTTCTTCTACACTGGTAGTCATCACCGAAATAACAAAAGTCGGGATGTCAATCCGGAAAGGTTTTCTCAATCTCGGGATTTTCGATATTTAAACGACCGATACCGGGATACACGGGATTTCATTCTGGAATAAGACGTAGATATCGAAAAAAAAAACATTCAAATCATTTTATCACAATTCAAAACACTCAAACTAACTAAAAATTGTTTTTTTACAAATTTAACGAAAAATACCGCAAAAATATTGTCAGATTTTCAACATATATTGCTCGCTGGATGCAATAATGGCATTTGTAAATTGAAAACAGAATATTTTTATTTTAATGATCAGTTTATTTGGTAGAATCTACAAAGTTTTTTTCTTTTGTAAAGTGCTTATAAAAGTATTTATTTTTGTCAAAAAAGGTTTTTTTTCACTACAATATTTGAAAATTAAGGAAATTTGATAATAAATAATGTGCCACTTTTTTTCCATCAAAGATATTGGAGAAGATGGGAACATACATTAATCAACTGAAAATGGAAAGTACCATAAGTACCGAAATAAAAATGTTTTCTCTATATTGAAACTCATGAAATTATTCACATTAATTTCAAACTTGAGTGACAAACTCTTTATGAAAGAGCTGGCTTAATCAAACAAAAAAAATGTATTTTGGTTTTTGGTTCACACAATCACAGTACAAAACAGGAAAGTCTTAAAGTACGCAATAATATCATTATAGCTTCGAAATTATACAGTGCGGCTCTAAAAGGTCCCCCCTTTTTTTTAATGTGTGCACAAAAAATTTTGAAACTTGCAATACTTCAATTGCTGTCGAAATACTACTTCTTGATGTTACTGACGTACTTTTATTATTCAAGATGGCGGCTGGGCGCCATTTTGAAACATTTTTTCAAATGGAAAGGGGGTTCGTGTCTCATTTTGAAGATCCTGATGAGTACTTTATAACCCTTGAATATTGAGTCGATATCTTCAAGTACAACAAAATGGCGGTACATTCAATTACTACATTGATACATACACTTTTAAAAAAAAATCGTCAAATTCAATTCAAAAGTACTGGAAATATTCTTGACATAAAGTTTGGGTTAGGAATAATTGACAAAAATGTCAAAAAAGCATCTTTTGAATTTAACTTGACGAACTTTTTCAAAAAGTGTATGTATCAATTTAGTGATTAAATGTACCGCCATTTTGTAGTACTTGAAGATATCGACTCAATATTCTAGGGTTATAAAGTACTCATAAGGATCTTCAAAATGAGGTGTCCATTTAAAAAAAAAAATCAAAATGGCGCCCAGCCGCCATCTTGAATACTAAAAGTACGTCAGTAACATCAAAAAGTAGTATTTCGACAGCAATTAAAGTATGCCAAGTTTCAAAATTTTTGGTGCACACATTAATAAAAAAAGGGGGGGGGACCTTTTAGAGCCGCACTGTATGTAAGCTCTGTTGTTAAAGTTAGATAACATTGAAAACTCAAGTGGCAGTTAACTAATGAAAGTATCAATGCTTTGAGACTTTGGTAAAAATGTGCGTGGCTTTTTTGATGGCATTGGTAAGCATAAAATTCAACAAGTCTTCATACCTCAAGTATATAGCTAGAAGTCATTTTTGTATGCACATTCTGTGACCATCGTAAATATCCAAGTAAATATCTTACCTAAAAAACTGAATCTCTAGTAACATTTTTTTTAAAAGTAGCAACATAATGGTTTGAAAGTTATTCATTTTCTAATTTCACAAACACTTTAAGCATCTAGGCCGTTTTTTTTTAATCATCTTGGATCAAGTCAATATTTTTTTGAAAATGTCATCAAAATTAATCTTAAGGAGGTATAAAATTTACTTGCGAAACAAAAGGTCCCAGAAATGATGGCATGAACAAGAACTTATCAGTTACAAAAGAAAACAAAAAATCGACATGCAATATTGACATACTTACTTGAAAATGTGGCGTCATTTCCACAAAAAGATAATGGATTTTTAAAGATTTACCGTATCAAAAAAATATGCCACTACTGCACAGCAACTACTTATTCAACGCACCAAAAGTCAATAGTGGCACTTGCGCCGTCTATCGAATGATGTGGGAACAATGTTTATGCCGATATTATAAGCAGGTGGAGTTTCAAAGAACAAGTAGTTTGTGATATATAACTCAAAATGATGGATTTTTGAGATGTGCATTGCATATTGTATCCAGTGAGCGATACTATCTATTTATACAAGGTGATTTTCAAGTTGATACAATCCTTTCAACACTGTATAGAATGCAAGAAAATAAGAAAATGTTTCAAGTGAAATTATGCACGAAAATGCTTTGTTTTCAAGATACAGGGAGTTAGAGTTTTAAGAAAAAAAAAGCCTTTGTTATCATAACTAACCTACCACTCCAGATAATTCCACATAACTTGGTGCACTTCTTTTGACCATCAAATTACATTTTTTGATGTAAAAGTTTTTAAAAAAGTTCTACCAGTGGCGTTCGAACCGGATTCGTATTATACGCCACTCCTTTTTCTCAAATTCAAAAGTATTTTTGAAATACTCACTTTGGAGTTGATTTGGTTTGATGGTCAAAAGAAGTGTAACAATTTTTGTGGCAATATCTGGAGTAGGTAGGAAAGTTTTGATAAAAAACGTATTTTTTTTCTTGAAACTTCGAAATACAGGGTTTTGAACGATGCATTTTCGGACATAATTTTATTTAATTTTTTTTATCATTTTCTTACATTCTATACAGTGTTAAAAGGAATGTATCAACTTGAAAATCACCCTGTATAAAACAAAACTGGGTTAGTTACATCATTTATCTATAACTGAAGAAGCGCTGGAACGATCCTTATGATTTTTAATTTGTTGGATTTGTCTTTGCCAGAGAAAAATTCAAGAAAAGAAAAAAATATGAAACAAATTCACTCAACACCACATTATTGATTAGTATAGCTGAAAACCCGCGACTCCGATCCTTTGTCTGTAAGTTAATATAAAATAAGGTTATATTACAAATAATATGTTCTCAAACAATTACCTAATAAAATAGGCATCACTATTATTGTTCTGATTACCGTAGACAACGCAAATATGTATGTTATGTGAACGCGGCTCAACGGCAAATAAGAAAATTACTGTCATTGTCGAATGATAGAAAATAACAATCATTATATCAAAAATTTGAATATAAATCTTAATTTTTTAATGACTCAGTTTGGCTCTAACTTGTAGAGGGCGCCACCTACACTCATTTGTCCTGACATGTACAGCCATAACTTTTTTGGACGTAACCGTATGACATATTTGAGTGAAAAAACATATTTCTCCTTTATTTTTATGCAAAAAAGGCATACTTGATAGAAGTCGCTACGTGGAACCATTTTCGAGATATTTGGATTTGAAATAATTAATACATGGGATTTTGAAATTATGGCGAAGGTAACCTGCTAGAACTTATAACATATTACGCATTAATGCTTCATATTTTTAGTGAAAAAGATAAAAGTCGACTTCTGTGTAATATTATCGACAACGCTTATTCAAATATTATTCAAACAAAAACAAATAAAAAAACTGAAAAAAAATAAATTAAATAATAACTTCAACACCCTGTAGCTCTGTAACGAAGCATTTCCGGACACATCTTTATATGAAATTTTCTTTTTATTTTTAAGTGAGGAAACTTATCCTGTATTTTTGGCACTATCAATGAAACACAATGCTCGGCCATAAATTCATTATCATATGTATTCATTATTTCAAATCTTAATATCTCGAAAATAGTGGCACGTAGCGACTTCTATCAAGTATGCCTTTTTTGCATAAAAATAAAGGAGAAATATGTTTTTTCACTCAAATATGTCATACGGTTACGTCCAAAAAAGTTATGGCTGTACATGTCAGGACAAATGAGTGTAGGTGGCGCCCTCTACAAGTTAGAGCCAAACCGAGATAAAATTCGAATTCCGCATTAAAAGAAACCCTCAAACACCGATTTTTATGAAAATATAGACATTGGTTCAAATATTATTTAGAAAAAACAAAAATAAAAATAAAACTTCAACACCCTGTAGCTCTGTAACGAAGCATTTCCGGACACACCTTCATATAAAGTTTTCTCATTATTTTTAAATGGGGAAACTCACCCTGAATTTTTTTGCAATATTAATGAAACACCCTGTAGAGTATGCGGCAATAACGTTGAGTGTGTTATTTGATTTAGATAAATGGAGTGGGATATCTTATTTACTAGTTTGTATAATCGGATTTATTAATTTTGATCCAATTAGGCGTTTGAAAGGGTACAAAATTCAAATGACATTAAAACATTTATTGCACTATTCGATAAAAAGTACACATGTGTTTCATAAACTACCATTTCACATTAAGTACCATACTTAAGAGCTTCAGTCTATTATCAATCAGATACATTTACAATAAATATATGAAAACGTAATTCACCAAGCCTTGATTATTTCCTATCAAAAACTAAACAATAAAAATAAAATCTAAGCTTAATAAAAGTTTGTACTCAATTAAAACAGACACAAAACTTGATCCACAGATCAGGAAAAAAAGCGTAATTTCTGGTGCAGGTGCATCAGTAACCCGGTTAATCCTTGTACGAGTTACTTGTTTCCTGCGACGTCCATTTTATTGATTCTAAAATAAAATATATGCCATTGGTATAAGTTAACAACACCTTCTAGTTCCCGACATAATATTTTCGAGACTGGATTTGAAATATGCTTATTTTCAAAATTGTTAGCTCAGCAATATTATTGTGTTAATAACATCATGTTTTAGTACTCAACAACTCAACCAAGAACAATAATTTATTTTGAAACTTTCGCATTGCATTTTTCAGTCACTTATTAAAGCCCTTTCCAAGATTAATTTCCAAAGCACATGCAATTTGATTAGTTCAGTGATAAGCCCATCGTTCCGTATTCGGGTCAAGACATTTCATTTCCATGAATTTAAAGCCAGAAAATGCTGTCCAGTGAAGAGTTAATCGAGTGCATGCAAGCTCGGATATTTCCATGTTAAAGAGTCCAGATCATAAGCTCATGCTGATGGTCTAGACGTTGTTGGAGCGGTTAAAACCATAATTTGGCTACCTCCTCCTACTCCGGTATTCGTGGTGGTAACGGTATGTAGACTGCTGGAGGATTTTCTGCGCCTGAGAAAGCACCAGTTTACTCCCAACGTCCCTTTTTCGATGTATCTCTGAAGAACATAAACAAAAGGGTCGAGTGTAAAGTAGCATGCCATAAGGAGATCTGCTATTCTTGTGAACTTTTGGGAGGCCGTTGAGTGGTCTCCCAGCTGTGCTATTGGAATGGTCATCTGAAATAAATATTATAATTTATAAAGCTTATCCTGCTGGCTGTACTCACCAATTGGGGTCCCCAAGATATAAAGAAAATAACCGATATATAGGCCATGAGCTTGGCAAAAGCAACTTCTGCAGGAGTTTGATAGTGATGGGTGTTGCCTGTTCTGTTATTAACAATCAACGATCTGCTGATTCTTCTCACCAGAATTCTGTTCTGGGATTGTATTTTTGATAGTTCCAGAACCACAGCTATGTTGCACAGGACTATGCTGATACATTCGATGGCACCTATGGGTGGTGTTGGGGGTCAGGAAGTTGGAGCAGTTTTTACTCACCAATAGCAAAATTCAGCCAAGCATAAATGCGATCCTGGAGTTCAGTTGCAAATCGGTATCTAGTGCATGTGCCCTTCTCAAAGTCGAAATACAAGCCAAATCCGAACAAGGGGGCGTATGATAGGAGTAAAGCACCAACCCAAAAACACCATAATGTACGTTTGAGGACATCATAGGTCACAAGCTAAAAATAAAACTTTTATAGTGCATGACATTTGTAAAGATTTCCACAAACAGTCTGCGAAGAAAATACAGCAGATATATCTAGGAAGTTTTTGGAAAAAAATGTAACCTGTATGTATCCAATAGTTTTCGAGATATCGATTTTTGAATTCAGAGTTTAGCGCGACCACTCACCTAGTCGATGTCGACCACTGACCTCTAGAGATCTGGACGTGCCGGACAATGTTATTTAGCTCGCTTCGCTCTCCTCTACATTTTACAGAGAACAGTGTACAATACATCATCCCTACTCTTACCTCTTTTCTTGCCACTCCAATCCAATATATTTCCAAAGGGGATTTCAGGAAAACACTTTTTATAAATTTCACGTCCGAAACTTATAAACTTTTGAGTTACAGGGTGTTTAAGTTTTCAAAAAATAATCTCAAAGTGACTATCTAGACCTCTATATTGCAATTCAAATGAACCACCCATTTATTACCCCGTTTTTGATTTAAAATGCACCACTCAATGTTTTCAATTTTTGTTATTTATAAACGTCCATCTATTCCAAAAATAATAAACTCATTATTTTGGCACTAATTCTAAATCTCTTTCTATTGCTCCAACCTTCTAGGCTCAAAATGAATGTGGTAATACACTTATTATGTAAATGAAACGTCGTATGTGTACTTTTGCCAAAATCTTGAATAATTATGTTTCCTTCTTATTTGGCATGGATCACCATTCCAAAATAAATTATTAGTATGTATTTTTGATTGGTTTATTCGAATTCAGAAGAAAGAGATCTATAATTCTAGCCAAAAATATACACAGTGTCGTATTTGAAAAATACCTTGTGTAAAATTTTTAGGTTTTTTCTTAGTACCAGATTCGGAATGTCCTAAAAATAATTGAAATTTGCTCATTTAAACTTTTTTCACATTCAAAATTTAGTAAGATATCAATTGAGTAAAATATAAACAGTCACCCTGTACACACAAGTGTTCATTTGGAACTGCATCCCCTAACAAATACAAAAATAAATAGCTTTCGGGCATGTAGATATGTCATAAAGTAAATTTAATGCTTAATGATCAAAGTAGCGAAGAAATCAAGCATCTGCATGAGTATACAGTGCGGCTCTAAAAGGTCCCCCCTCCCTTTTTTTTTAATGTGTTCACCAAAAATTTTGAAACTTGGCATACTTAAATTGCTGTCAAAATACTATTTGTTGATGTTACTGACGTACTTTTAGTATTCAAGATGGCGTCTGGGCGCCATTTTGAAACATTTTTTCAAATGGAAAGGGGGTCGTGTGACACCTCATTTTGAAGATCCTGATGAGTACTTTATAACCCTAGAATATTGAGTCGATATCTTCAAGTACCACAAAATGGCGGTACATTAAATTACTACATTGACATACACTTTTAAAAAAAAATCGTCAAACTCAATTCAAAAGATGCTGGAAATATTCTTGACATAAAGTTTGGGTTAGGAATCAATGACAAAAATGTCAAAAAAGCATCTTTTGAATTGAACTTGACGATTTTTTTCAAAAAGTGTATGTATCAATGTAGTAATTTAATGTGCCGCCATTTTGTAGTACTTGAAGATATCGTCTCAATATTCTAGGGTTATAAAGTACTCATCGGGATCTTCAAAATGAGGTGTCACTCGACCCCCCTTTCCATTTAAAAAAATGTTTTAAAATGGCGCCCAGCCGCCATCTTGAGTACTAAAAGTACGTCAGTAACATCAAAAAGTAGTATTTCGACAGCAATCAAAGTATGCCAAGTTTAAAAATTTTTGGTGCACACATTTATAAAAAAAATGGGAGGACCTTTTAGAGCCGCACTGTATAGTTTTTTTTAATGAGAGTGTAAATTTCATGCTTGTTTAAAGATTGAGGCGATTCTTCTCATTATCTTTTCAAAACATCCTGTATATTTTTTTGATGCTTTTGAAATCAGACTTGTTGAAAACATGAATTTTGATTCTTGTTTTATAACTTTTTGGCATGTTTGTCCAACAAACATTTTTTTTATGATTTTAACGTTAAGATTCCAGTGTATTGCTTTTATTAACGTTACCCTACGTTTCGATAAATAATATTTTTGATCGTCATCAGGTGATGTGGGGGAGTAATGGTGTTCAAATTATGATGCTCAAGACCTTGACCATTACGACAGAGGACTATGCAATTTTGGAAGGTTATCCTATTCTTCAGAACTCCCATCCGATTCTTCTTGATTCACTTTCGTAATCGATGAGTCCAGGTGAGTTTCGAACTGGCCCATAAATTCTAATCCACCATAAACAGACAATTCTTTGCTCAACTTCTCTTTTTTTTTAATACTTTTGAGTCGAGAGTTCCATAGTAGTGCCCTGCTGCCTGGCTGATGATTCCTTCCCGGAATAAAACCGGTATCAGGACTCAGGAATGCACTACTTAAATGAATATGTCTTGGCATTTATTACGTTTAACATCGAATAGCCGTAAAAAAATATGTCTTTTCAAACATCATTTAAATGAGTTAGTTGACAACTGACACTTGGATGATACCCCAGAACACATACAAAGTTTAGAACAAACACGTAAATGTGAAAGCTTTGATTCGCATCCACGGAGAGGCGCTGATGTGCCTGAAGTTCGATAGATCTCGAGAAGATGGCAGTACGTAGAATGCCACATGACTGCTTATTAGCTTGTCATGATGATAGATGAAGTCATCCTTTTATCTTCATGTTGTCTTTCAAGCTTTGATTCTTCTCTAAGTGGAAAAATGCCCTGGTAATCCTCATAAAAAAACTCCTAATAACTCAGGATACAACCCGGAATACCAGAGGCTCATCAATCTTCCAGACGCCATCGGAAAAGTGGCGATAAATGCATCCTCCCCAAAATTAGGGAAGTCACAAAAGCAAAAATTTTCTGCCAGATGGAGAAATGGGATTTCGCCCAGAGTATTCCACAACAAATCAAACAGTGAGTCTAAGTGACACCATCCTGAAAAGGTTAAACAAACAGGAAGAAACGGAAGAGGTGCTCCTTGAGGAGGTTCGTAACTTTACTCCCACGTCACATTGAGCCCTGCACCGCTTCCCCAGAACTCCGGAGCACAGAATACATAAACTAGAGAAGTCCACACTGACTTCATCCCCAGATGGTCCTGGACACACCCTTATTTTAATGCAAGATAAAATGATAAAAATTGGGGGTTTCCATTTGAAAAAATGGATTTTTGGCCGTTTTCTGAATTTAATTTTTGATCTTATTTTTGTCCCACCCTGTAATAATAGTTTCCATATTGCTGTGAAGAATCTATTAAAGTAGGTCCTTTTCAACAAGAAATCCAATACAAATTAAATAATGAAGGCTTTCTTATAGGTGAAATTCACATTTAAATAGGAGCCTTCAAACGTCATTTTTGACATAAAAACTAAAACATTTAAAAAACGCTCATACTTAGGTATAGGACATGATACATGAAATTTGCCTAGAATTTTACGTAGAATCCAAAAATGTTATAATATATAGGGTGTTCCATTTAAAACAAGCAAGTTGGCACCTACTTCCGGTATAACTGCAAGTCGCGCAACGTAGCTATTATTTCATTTGAAGAGAGCATCCTTTCAAACCTCACCATACAAATTTTCAGAATTCCAATCGTTTTATTTCCCGAGATATTCTAATGGACGGTCACCGTGAGACACCCTGTATACAGAGTGTCCGGGAAAATGTGGAAGATCTCTCGTATTTAACATTGAAAAATAAGATGACAAGTTCTTGTGAACTATTTTTCTAGAGGCCCTCTCTAAGAGGACGCCACTGGAAATCAATTTTTCTTGAATAATTTTTTAACCATTTGATATAATTTGATGAAAATTTATTATGATAAACAGTTAACATTACCTCTTGAAATCCTGCCCATACATAATCAGCTTGTTTAGTTTACCAGGGGCGGACTAGGTTCTACATTTTAATGCTTATATTTTTAACACCCTTTATGATAAGGTGTTGAAAATAATACATTTCCACACCTTGAACATTAAGCTGAAGAAATGGTACCCTTGTTCATTATCGATAAAATGAACCGTTTTCGAGAAAAAAAACATATTTTTATTGAAAAAAGCCATGACGAAGTTATTTAAAAAAATGTGAACCTATGCTTTTTCGAATTTTGCATTGTTTATTCAGATTAATTTTCATAAACATTTCGAGGAAAATATAGGTTTAATTTTTTTTTTTTAATTTCGTCAAGGACAGCATTGCATTATGGCTATTTTCGATGGTTTTTTCAATAAAAATATGTTTTTTCTCGGAAACGGTTCATTTTATCGATAATGACTAAGAATGCCTTTTTTGTAGCCTAAGGTTCAAGGTATCGAAATGTATTATTTTCAACTCCTTATCATACAGGGTGTTGAAAATGTAAGCATTAAAATGTACAACCTAGTCCGCCCTTGGTAAACTAAACAAGCTAATTATGTTTTAAGGGCAGTATTTCAAAAGGTAATGTTTACTGTTTATCATATTTAATTTTCATCAAATTATATCAAGTGGTTAAAAAGTTATTCAAGAAAAATGGATTTCCAGTGGCGTCCTTTCGGGGCTCGTATCTCCGTAGAGATGGCCTCTATGAAAAAAGTTTTCAGGAACTTGTCAAATTATTTTTCAATGTTCTATCTGAATCCGAGAGATCTCCCACATTTTCCCGGACACCCTGTATACAGGGTGCCTCCAATTAAAAGTCGACACTATTGCTAACTTCTGTATTATTGAAGATACGTGGTCTTTTAAATGAGAGAACTAGTAGTATTTCTTCTGCGGATTAACATTATGCTGTCAAAAAAACAATTGAACAACGCGTTCTCGATTAATTCCAATTTTTTTTTTAAATGGGACTCCGTGTATATTTTTATCATAATTGATCAGCCACTCTTTTCTGAACATAAAAGGTTATTACGATTTTTTTCCTAAAACCAAAAATAACGAAGTTATGCGTATTTTCCTCGACTAATTTATAAACGTCAAAGTAACAAAATTCAATGATATAATTGTTTCAAGATGAGCTTAACAAACAAAATACGTTTAGAACGATATAATAACTTTGATAGCAAATATGGCAACCGATATGTATTATTTTGTCAATATTTTAAATTTTATGGCCAAGTTTTCAAAAAATTTCCCATCAAAATGTCCCATTCAAAAAAAGTATTTTTTTTTAAATAAATCGGGGACGCGGTGTTCGATTGTTATTCTGTTAATACCACGTTAATCAGCGGAAAAAATACTACTAGTTCTTTCATTTGAACGACCTCGTATCTTCAACAATAAAGAGGTTAACAATAGTGCCGACTTAAGCGGAGGCACCCTGTATATAGGTTGTCCGGAAAGTGAACGATAATACTGAAAGGGGTGATGGACCAACATAAAATGACCTTGGTAAAAACTCTATGGTTTTCGAGATATTGCCATTAAAAGTTCAAAATATTCAATAAGAAATCTTATTTCACAGAGAAATAATTTATTTTTATTTATTTTTTTACTAAGTACGTGGAAATTTTTCGTGACTGGCTTGTAATTGCCAAGGAAAAGGTGGTGAGGAGCAGTCGAAAAAAAAAAAAAAAAAAAAAAAAAAAAAACGTGTTTTTCTGGAAGCTTATGAGTTGGTGTATCACCCCTTTCCAATTCTGGTTCAAACCATAACGTCAAACTGTGATGGTTCTTCTACGCCTATCCTTCTCAATAAAGTACGGTCCAAGAAACTAAAATTATGTCACTTTTTGAGAATTCAATTATCTAGTCCAAAAATGCTAAGAGCACGTTGAAAATCAGATTGGGTGCGTGTCACGTACAGGCTGTCTGAAATTCAACAAACAGTGTGAGGACTGTTATACGAGACAACGTTAAATTTGGGACAGCCTGTACAGGGTGATTTATTTTCAGAGTCAGGGTGCCAGTTCTCGTAAACTATTCATCGTAGAGGCTTGCGGCAAAAAATTTTATTACTAAAACGGCCAAGAGAAAAACCTGGAAAATATTTTCAAGTTTCTGAAATGGTCGCTAGGGGGCGTAACAACCAACACCAAGTAGAAAAATATGATTTTTATGGAATTTTGTCCAATGAAAATATATCGATGAGCTCATTTTCGGATTTACTGACTATTCACCTACACTTTTTGTCCAAAATGTTTTTTTCTATCTATCATAATAAAGTGGTGGGGGAAGTTCAATTGTTTTATTAAACAAACGGAGATTTCTCCCGTTTCGCTTGACCGATTTAAACGAGCTTGGGCTCATATGAAAGAGCATGATCTGCACTTCAAAAAACTTTTTTGGTTTTGAATTTTTGACCTTCGCCGTCGCCGCTAGATGGCGTTAACTGAAATGGTAGCATGTTTTTGAGTTTTTTCCAAAAAAATCAAATGTAATGGTACATTCATTTTTATATATTCTAAAAGGGGATACATTTTTCTATTAAAAAAATAAAAAAAAAAACAAAAAAAAAATAAAAAAAAAACAAAAAAAAATCATTATTTTTTTTGTTTTTTTTATAGGAAAATGTATCCTCTTTTAAAATATATAAAAATGAATATACCATTACATTTGATTTTTTTGGAAAAAACGCAAAAACATGCTACCATTTCAGTTAACGCCATCTAGCGACGACGGCGATGATCAAAAATTTAAAACCAAAAAAGTTTTTTGAAGTGCAGATCATGCTCTTTCATATGAGCCCAAGCTCGTTTAAATCGGTCAAGCGAAACGGGAGAAATCTCCGTTTGTTTAATAAAACAATTGAACTTCCCCCACCACTTTATTATGATAGATAGAAAAAAACATTTTGGACAAAAAGTGTAGGTAAATAGTCAGTAAATCCGAAAATGAGCTCATCGATATATTTTCATTGGACAAAATTCCATAAAAATCATATTTTTCTACTTGGTGTTGGTTGTTACGCCCCCTAGCGACCATTTCAGAAACTTGAAAATATTTTCCAAGTTTTTCTCTTCGCCGTTTTAGTAATAAAATTTTTTGCCGCAAGCCTCTACGATGAATAGTTTACGAGAACTGGCACCCTGACTCTGAAAATGAATCACCCTGTACAATAGGTAAAGGCACGTTATTTTAAAAATTTCTCATGAAATACGGAGAAAAATAGTCCATCGGGCTCATTCACCTATTATTTTTAACTAAGGTGAAGGTGGCAGACCATACGTGAAAATTTCACAAAGAATGATCAAATTATCCAAATAAATAAAAGGTTCTCAAAGATGTCAAAGTCATTTCTCATTTAATCAACTTGCAATAAAATAGTATTTGGATGATTGCTCTTTTACGAGCCGATTAATTGCAATGACGGAAATGTAATTTATAACTTTATTATTGTCCTGTTTCCGGACTAATCAAATTACCAACTATTATGATGTTGGCTATTTTGCCACATAAAAGAATTCTGCACGAAGGTATTTTAGTTATTGAGGTGATAATTAACGAGTCACCCCATACAATAATATTCGCATTTAATAAAAATTATTCGCGAAAATCGCCATCCAAATGGCTCGAATAAATATGCCGCTTCCGCTATAAAATCCATTGCCCTTGATCAGAAACTTAACGACGATAGACAAATGATAATATCCGATATTTAAATTTCTCTCACGTATCACCGACTAATTTGTTCATCAATTTTTATATTGCATTTCTGATTTAAATGATTTGATTCACTGTAGCGCTGCTTATTATGCGCATAATCAAATATATAAATACTGCGCATGATCATATATTAGAGTAGAGATGTCATTCTCACTACTGCGCATCATCAATGTGTAATGATGGTTAGATGGATCTATCACGCATGTTCGTAACGACTTTTCTTGAAAGATTCCAGGCGATTTGGATTTTGAACGGGTTTTCGGACTTCCATCGTCTTGAGTATAGCAACAACCTAAAGTCGACGAAAGCCCGAAAATCTGTTTTAATTGTTATAACGATCAACATTTCCAAATGTCTGCTTTGCTGCATCTACGTTTAAAAAAAAAACATTTCTGCAAAAAAATCGTAATTTTGGTCAGTCGTCGACATGAATTTTGTAAAACTCGAACACGCACGCTAAAAGCGCCATTGGTTTTTTATACACAGACCTTCAAGTTATTCGTGATTTTGCGATAAGTGTCCGGCTCTTGTATTATTTATAATAATTCATGACTAGTCGGTTTTTCCTCTTTAGTACACGGAAAATAGTTTTAGTTAAATAAATTTCTTACCTTATGGTACAGAAACGGTCTGGTCAAGGCAAACCACCTCTCCAACGCCATGATTAAAGCAACAGTTCCAGAACCAAGACCAAACCCTCTCAAAAAAATCAAAGCTCTGCAGGACCAAAGCTGCGGAAGAAGCCCATACCGTTTCAAATTGGTAACCGTGAGCATACCAACTGCGGAACATAAGTCATTAACCGCAAGCCATCTGAGCAACAGCACATGCTTCTTGTTGCGTCTTTTTGCTGATTTATACAGAATCATCAGGGCTATGATGTTTCCCACTATTCCTATGACAAACGCTCCGGTTATCAGGATTTGGATCAGCAAATCTGATCTTGTAGGCAAAGGTGCTGCGCTGACGGTTATGTTTACGTCCATGTTGCTGGTGTTGATTGTTGACTGAATTCAAAAGCAACCCATGTTGTCACGTCTGTAAAACGGATGTTTTATTGAATCTGTCTATGAGTCAGCTATTGTTTTTGATAGAGCATGTATACCTTAAATCTGATAGGAAGGCGATAGTGCAAGCATTAAATGGATAAATAAACAAATCTTGATAAATTTGTAGTTCATAGACATTATTTTGAAATCATTCGTTTTATTGGACAATGCGATAAGTGTGCATTTATTTGTAGTAACTGCGATAAGCAATAAACATTGATCTATGTAGATATGTCCAGATTGGATAATTGATTTTTGTAATTCTGTCTTTCGGTTATTGATCTAAGTTGAAAATTTCCTTATTTTTGTCGTTTTGATTTGTTGTTTACGTATATCTTGGCCAATGACTATTTTTGTTAATATCAACCCTGGAGAATTGTTAGAATTAGCAAAGTGTATTGTTTTAGTTATTCCTGAATAACTTTTGTAAAAATTGACGGATCTGCGTCATTCTAATCATCAAAAGAAATCTCATCAAAATACATGTTTTCACTACCTGAGTTCTCAAGTTAGTTGTGAAAAACAGGCAGTTTGGTAACGACCTTCAAATCCAAATTGTTTTGTTGGTTATATCAAAGATTATTGTTGAATTCATTGGAGTAGATTTATTAATTTTTATAATGATAATATATTTTTTAATAGTTTTATCTAAAAAAAAAGATCTTTTTCTCGTGTTTTCAAAAATATCTTAGAGCCAAAATACCAAAATATAAAAATAAACTGATATGAATGTTGACATTTGATTCATTAGGCTCGATCATTTCAATTCTTCACTAAGTCAAGTGGAAAATGATTCGAAATTGCCGCTTAGTTGGTGTCAGAACTCCAAAAAAAAACTTTTCAAAATAAATTTTTAAATCAATCGACAATAATGATCGACATTCCAACCATCATCAAAACAATTAAATAAGGAATCCAAAATAAATTCAAGGAATGCGTCAATAATTTTTATTTTTATTTGAGGTCGTTCTACGTTTCTAAAAAGAAAAACAATGTGAGAAATTTTTCCACAATCATTAACATAATGCTTCATTTCTTGAGAATGGCTTTTAGAGAAATTGCAAATTAACTTGATCATAATACATCAAGGCTCTACTATTTTTAGGTCAATAAAAATATCTTAGCAATTAATCAGAGAATGTGCATGATGATAAAGTTGGTCCCTACCCTTATATCGTACATCATCTATTGGAAGTAGGAACCAAATCAATAATGGTGGATGTGTGTTCGAATATACAGTGTGTCCCGAAATTAGGTCAAAACATTTGAACAATATACCAGTGTGTCCAAGATAAGAATATCTATCATGGGGATCTTGGAAACCATGAGCAAGCCTTAAAAAATTTCAAAATTCCGAATAGTTCCGGAGAAATACGTAAAAAACCGAAATTTGCCGATTTCGTTTTTATTTTTTTCTGACGTTATTTGAAGAGATATGGAAAAACAAAAGACTTTTTCTCAGGGCCACTTTTTAAGCTCTACAAAACAGCTTAGAAAGATTTTCAGTACGACGTTTAGTTTTGGAGAAACCATCATTAACTTTTTTTATATGGCGCGTAAAAAAAAGTATACTCTGTACTAAATTAGCATATTTTATTACGAATGTATGTCACAATATGATTCTGCAATATTTAAATTGTAAAAAATGGGTTTTTATTAAATTCCGAATGTTTTGGTGTATTGGTATTGGTATGGTTGGGGGGGCAAACCACTGCCCGGCGAGTAGGCCTTGAAGGCCCTTTTTGCCAACCCCAGGACCATTGCAGTTCTAACTAAGTTGATGATGGAGAACATCACCTAGTTATATATTGAACTAGCAGGACCAATTAATTTAGGCTAACTATTAAACTTTTCGACTGTCAGTAATTGATAATACGCAGTCTACTCAGTAGCGTTAGCCAGTGAGAGTGCCACTAAATACAGAACAGAAAATAATTTCTGCCCACCGCGGGGATCGAACCCACGTCAATCAGAACTAACGGTCTCTCAAGCCGGCGTGTTACACGCTCGTTTTTGTATGTTTTGGTGTAGTAGGCGGTGAAATGATGGCGCTGACTATGGTGTGGTAGGCTATTATTAATCATGTATCAAAATATTGAACTGATATCACGTTATTGACGATTTAAAACTTCTATTCATATACGTTGGCAGGTCACGTCATATTTTAATTTTTCAAACCAATCAGTTAAGAACTACTTACTAGGAACCCAAAAAACTAATTCAGATTATAAAGAATGTTCAAACAAATTGAGAAAGCACGTTCCATTTTGTAACAGAAGATGCAAGAACAAAGTTCAAAAACACTATGTGTCAATAATATGGCAATAAAATTATTTTAACATTTTCTCAGCGCCATCATTTCACTGCCTACTACACAAAAACATTCGGACTCATTTTTTCCGATTTAAATATTTCAAAATCATACTGTGTCATACATCGTTGTATTCGTGATAAAAAAAACTATTTAATACAAGGTATACTGTTTTTACGCGCCATTTTTAAAAAATAAAGTTGATGATGGTTTCTCCGAAGAAGAACGTCGACGCAGGATCTCAACGCTGATTTGTAGAGCTTAAAAAGTGGCCTTTGTCTTTTGATTGTTCATATCTCTTGAAATAACGCAAAAAAAATAAAACGAAATCGCCAAATTTCGTTTTTTTAGGCATATCTCCGGAACAACTCGAAATTTTAAAACTTAACGGCATATTGTTAGGCTTGACAATGCGCATTTTTTCTCTAATTTAACCATCTTCGTATCTCTTATGGTTTCAAAGATGCTAGACATTCTTATCACTGTATTCTACACTGAAAAAAAATTATATTAGCTTATATAAACATGTTTGCAAAAACGCTTTGTTTTCGAGATACAGGGTGTCAAAGTCCAGTTTTTAATTTAGTTCTATTTGAATAAATCAATAATTTTGATGATTAAACAAAAATCGATATCCAGGGTATTTTTGACATAAGAATTTCAAATTTGATATTTTTATGACTATCTTGTATGGGGCGCCATCTACATGTCTGTTACTCTTTCAAATATGTAGTAGTCATCATTTCAAGTAAAAAAAATAACATTATTTTATCTTATTATTTGAAAAAGAAAAAACTTGTAGATGGCACCACCTACAAGATAACGTCATAATAATATCAAATTTTAATTTCTTATGTCAAAGATACCTTGGATATTGATTTTTCTTTAATTATCAGAATTATTATGGGATTTATTCAAATAAAATGAAACGAAAATAAAAATTAAACTTTGACATCCTGTATCTCGAAAACAAAGCGTTTTCGCAAATATGTTTATAGTATAGCATGCTATTTTTTTTCTCAGTGTAGAATCAAATATTTGAACGTAATTCTGGGACATCCTGTATTTTAGACATACTTAGTGTCTGAGTGTCAACAGTTTCAACATCTTTTACAGGGTGTTACATTTATTTTTTGGACTTTTGAGACATCACGATGATTTTTGACCCATTTTTCACAGAACTGTTTCGAGTATATTATTTTGTAAGTGAACGTGGAAAATTCTTTGATAAAGGAATTCTGCCATCAAGCGAAGATCAATTTTTTTAATCAGAAAATAAAAAAAATACAAGAAAAGTAAAATCAATAAATAAGCAGAAATGAGAACATTTTTGAATTTTAGAATTCTCTACAGGAAGTGTATCTTGGCGTTTTTCGCTTGATGTGAGGGTTTTCGAGTTACGATAAAAAAACGATAAGTTTAAATTTTTCTAAAATATGTATCTCATGAACCCTCAATTGTAGCGCAAACGTCACGAGAACAAAAAAAAAATCTCTTGACACTTATCAGCGAGAGGACACGCTTCAGATACAGGCATGATTTGAGGCTTTGGAAAAAAAAACATCAAAAATACCAACATAGCTTCACAAAATCCTTGTCGACCAAATTTTCAAATTGTCTTTCCAATAACGGTTTCAATACTTGATCCTTTTGAATCAAATAATTTTTTGAGAACATTCATTTCAAATTATTGATTAAAAAAACTGGTACATTGTATAAAGCGTCACGTGACACAGACTAACACTTACATCACCTTGTTCAAGGCGGTGTTACTTCAGTTGGAATAAAACCTGTCGCTCCAGTGGTTTATTTTTGATCATTTTAATGAAGTATTCTGTGTTGACGGAAGGGACCTGCTTGCACCAGCGGTTCATAAATTATAAAATTTCCCATTTTTTGGCTCAAAAACGAAGCTTTTTAATTAAAAAATATTGTTGTTTTATGATTTATTTTTGGTGAAGTGGCACTTCACCTACTTCACCTGAATAGCCATGATTGAAGGAACGATTCTTTTATTAAATGATAATAATCTTCAGGTTAATGGGATTGTCCAGAAAGCATTTAAGAAATCAATCTTTGAAACCAATTTTGGCTTTTGATGTTCAGTAGCATTATCATATTTTCAAAACCAGTTTTGAGCAGACTATTTTAGCAACTAACCTCCTGATGGTGTAACCTACAGCAATTGGAATAATTGGACTAAGTCCTCCATTTTTTTTTCAACGAAAAAAGGCAGCTCCAAGAAAAACCGGACAGTTACTTTCGATGATGTTCTTGACAAATCATGTTAATGTGTTGGTGCTGTTGTTTCCTATCCATCGTTTGTCAAATCTTTTAGGATTTGAGGTTTCAACGAATCTAATCCTCCAGCAGAACCAGGCTCAAAAGATATTGCCAATTTAACAAATTCTTAATAATAAAAAAAAACCAACTCAAAAATCCCTCAGAAATTTGAAAATTCTAAAGAAAAAAAAAACTGAATTGTTTGAAATTTTCAGACCGCCCAAAATGTTTGAAACTTCACGAAAACACATCATGTTGTCGCGTCAAGTCCTGGAAGTCTTGATTTCATTCATCAATTTCGAAAGTTTCCAAATCTTTAGAAGGTGTTTTTGTAAGATTTGATGATAGTTTTTCGAAGCCATACTTTAAAAAGAAAACACAATATTTAAAACTTGTCGAGAGTTTTTCAGGGTCAGAGATATCTCATTGGTTTGGGAGTTTTAACATTTTTCAGAATGTTTTGAAACTGTGAGGAAGTTTCACATTTTCAACAATCTTAGTTATTAATTTTTTTTTATATGTATAATATGCGCTAAGACTAATAAAACCACATATTTGCGAACCCATACAAAGAAACACATTATGGATCTCGAAGTGACAAAATAAAAATAACAAGACGTTTAGTATGCGAGAGCGTAAACGTAACATCGGCATGCAAACGACAAAATTCTTCTTTGAAAAATGCATTGTTGACGCTCCTTTTTATATTGATACGTATATCAAGTAATTTGAATATAATGCAAAATGCAAAAATAAGTTATCAGGGGAAAACACTATATGCATATTGGATTCGCACTTATTTCCTTTACGGGAAAGAAAAATTCCTGATCCAAAGTCTGCGTAACATATGAATGAGTCATTTGTGTGTGTATAAAGAAGACTATACAGGGTGTCCGGAAAGTCAACGATAATACTGAAAGGGGTGATAGACCAACTCATAAGCTTCCAGAAAAATCTTTTTTTTTGCTGCTCCCCTCCCAATTACAAGCCAGTCACGAAAATTTTCACGTACTTAGTAAAAAAGAAAATAAAAGTAAATTATTTCTGTGTAAAATAAGATTTTTTATTGAATATTTTGATCTTTTAGTGGCAATATCTCGAAAACCATACTAAGGTCATATTATGTTTTTCTGGATGCTTATGAGTTGGTCCATCACCCCTTTCAGTATTATCGTTTACTTTCCGGACACCCTGTATAGTCAGTTGATGGCGAAAACTCAGCTAAACTAGTAAAATGTAGCATAAATGTATACAATATTTTATTTCTGATTTATAAATAGGATCGCGGATCAATGGCATCCCCATCAAACAACAAAATTTCAATTCGTATTACATTTTTGATCGGAAAATATCAAGAATTTCGAGATTTATACTAAAATTCCGAATTAGCTGTGATAATGGTGTTTGGCTATGGAATTGATTTTTAAGACGGAGAAAACTATAAGTATCGTATTTCATTATCCACAATGTAAAATTATTCACCACATTAGATTGTACGTTGGATGTTAAAAAACTACCATAGTTATTGAATCAGAATGAAATATCATATTTTAAAAAGGGAAATTGAAACTCCTTTTAAAAAGTGACACTGACCTTTTTTAAAAAACATTTTTCAGTTTTATTTTTCAAAACTAAGTTTCATGGCTGATAATAATTCACAGAGATGAACCATTAAGTAAAAGAGCAGCTACTTCAATAATATCTTTGTATAAGGGCGGATATCAAAAAAAGGCGGCATATAGTGAAAAAACTTCGTCGAAATCTCCAGGCAACATTTAAATTTTTTCATATTATTTGTTCAACGTTATAAGTCCATTGAATGTTAGATAAATTTAATTTATGAAGTTCAATTGGTCATAGTTCCATAACTGTCCAATTGCCAAAACGTTATTTTGAAAATTCAAAGTCAAAGCAAAACAATCAAACTCACCTATGGATAAACAATATGAAAATCACAAACAATGACAAATCAACAACAGATAATTGTTGGCAATTGGCAACTCCAACTCTCCAACTAATAATTCGCAAGCACTTCGCACCCCATGTCACTAAAACAATTGACTATCATTTATTTATAAATACGTTTCCTCTGAAGCGTTCGTTATCACGTGAAGGACGCGGACCAATCGGAGTGCTCATCGTTTTCTGGTGTACAATGTGTTCAAAAGTGACAGGTTGATTTATTGTTTCGACGATGAACGTTTTTAATAAAAAAGCGAAATTAAATTAAAATTTATTTTACGAAAACTTTATCGATGGAAAGTGGATTAATCTGAGTATTTTTTTTTCCTCAGGGTTTCGCTCACTGGTGTGTTTGATAGGTCAAAGTCTCACGAGAGGTGATTTTTACTTTTGTCACACGGTTATTAAAAGTATATTTATAAAACACGATTTTTGAGTTTCTCAAAGTAAGGAAAAGAAATAGATTTTCAACAAAATGTATTTATCTTAAAACTATTCGAAACCTTTTTTGTGATAATAATTGAATAAATCCCCAATCAGATATTGATTTTGTTCCTGATTGCATAGTTTTGATTATTCTAGGATGCAATACATTTCTTCTCAGAAAAAGGAAAATTGAGAACTTAATTTAATTAGTTGGGGTGTCGGTTTTATCGCTGTCCACAATTCGCACGTCGATGGAACAAATTATATTGCAAGTAAATGAGAAACAGTCAACGTTCTGAATCGTGGAGATCCAAAATAAGGTATGCAAATTCCGCTATGATCGATTGTGATTTTTAATATTTTTATTTGAAATTGAAGATAAGAAATAAATAGATGCATATTTTATCATCTATATTTCCGATGCGGTTATTTTTTTAATAATTATAGTCATATTATAGTTATTCACGTTACTAAGACGGTCAATTTTTTTTTAAATTACAAGTCAAGATGTTTATGGAATTTCTAGACGAGTCGTTTAATGACATTTAACGGCTGTGTATCGTACATTGTTTTGTTTCATACTGTCATTTAATCGGTTTAAAGTTCTTTCGTGTCAAACCATACACTTGGAGTGTCAGTCCGCCTCACATTCTTACCATGAGATGGCGCTAGCCAAACCATGTCACCAGTTGGGTAATGGATAGGTTAATTATGTTAGCAGCATTAAATGTCAAGTTATTAATGAAAAACCATGAGATGGCGTCAACCATTACATTGGTAGCATGGTTTGGCTTTGATTATGCAAATAAGTGTCATTTAGCGAAGTAGTAAAGTAAATTTGTATTACAGTCTCTGATGATGTAAAGTGTCATTTACCGTCCGAAATTAAATAAATTGAAAGTGGATATGATTATGTTGAGTAAAAGTTGTAAAACCAAATTGGCAAACAGAAATTATAAAACGGGACAAAAAGTTCACCAAATCACTTGAAACAAAGAATTATTTTACTCATGATTTTTCATATTACTTAACTGCACCTATAAAATAATATGCAAATCAAGCGAAGAAACATTGTTTAAAAATGAGGTCGTTCTGTAAACGAAAAAAATTCCTGTTTGTTAACAAGTCTGCCAATTTTGGCACTAAATCAGCAAACAATTAAAACTTATCGCACTATGGACATAAATTAAATTTTAATTAACATTCAAATTGCGTATAGACGCTCGGAACACCTATACCATTTAATCCAACGGTGCGTTTTGTGACATTTCGAACACACAAGTTGATAATAATGGTTGGTTTATATTCTCAGAGCATCTATCAATATGTGCGCTTCTGGATATTGTTTTGTTTTCAAATTTTGTAATGTTTTTCTCTATTTGTAATACTTTTACGGAGAAAATTACTCGCAACGGTTGGGGTCACCCTTTTTTGTCCCCTGAACTTTTTAGCGGTGCGCCGCTGGTGGATTCTGAGATACAAAATCGTCCTTCTATGAACAGAAAACCTCCGCCCCAATTTCCGGGTTAATCTAGATGTTCTCCATAAAACCGAAGAATCGAAGTAAGCTTTCAGGAATTTCCACATTCTCCTCTTCACAATCTTTTCAGATATTTTAGACAGGTATTGGTCGGAAGTTACTGGGGTCATATTCATCGTCACCCTTGTACAAAGGGATGACTAAAGCGGATTTTAGGCAAGAAGGGAAGGTTCCTTCCGACAGGCCCTCCAAGGCTGCTTCAAGCTATTTCGAAAAGATCATAGCAGACATACCATCTTCTGTTGAGTATTTGTTTCTTCACGAATAACATCAACGAGACTTCATGAGCCAGTGGGAACGGGATTTGTCGTCAAAATGATGAAGGATCCATCAAAATAGGTAAATCTTTAGTTATAATCTTTGCAACATTACAGCAATAGTAATATTTATTGAGTTCTGTCTGTCAAAAATTCTGTCTGTCAAAATTCAAAATTTCTCTCCTACAATAAATAGTCAAATCTACCTCGCAGTCTATTAGTTAGTGGCCTGTGCAACGTTGCCAAGATAATTTTCTTGTCAAGTCTGTGTGCTGTGATTATTTGATATTATTCCTGAACCGTTCTTATGTAAGTATATTTTTCTACAGCCGTGCAGAAAAATCAATTTCCCGAACCAATATCCGTGGCAAAAATCAGTTTTTCCACACTAGTGCGGAAAAGATTTTCGGCACGCAAACTTCAATAGCATAGCACATGAACAAAAAGCTGCTTGAAGCCCTGATCCGAGCGTCTTATCTCATTTAGTTTACCAGGGACGAACTAGACTCTACATTTTATTGCTTAAATTTTCAACACCCTGTATGATAAATGAAAAATAAACTTGGATAGCTTGAACCTTGAACTACAAAAAAGACACTCTTGTGCATTTTCGATAAAATGAACCGTTCTGGAGAAAAAAACAATTTTTATTGAAAAGACCATCGAAAATAACCATGATGCAGTGGTGCTCTTAAAGAAAATTTTTAAAAAAGTTTAAACCCTGAAATGTTTATGAAAATTAACCTGAAAAAAACAATGTGAAATTCAAGGAAAACATAGGCTCACATTTTTTTTAAATAATTCCGTTAAGGACACATTATGGCTTTTTTCGAGGTTTTTCCAACAATTCAATTTAGCGGTTATGAACGAGAGTACCTTTTTTGTAGTTTGAGGTTCGAGCTATCCAAATTTATTTTTTCAAGACTTTATCAAACAGGGTGTTGAAAATTCAAGCAATAAAATTTAGAACCTAGTCCGCCCCTGGTTGAGTTAATCAGGGAGATGTGTTTCAACACGTCCTTAGTAGTCTTCATCATATTAAATTTTATTAAATTATATTGGGTTACTAGCAGACCGGGCAAATTCCATACTGCCTCATAATCAATAATTAATGCTGTGCTAAATGAATCTGTTTCACAATTTTCTTTTTTTTTTTGTTTTTCCGATGTTTCAATAATTATTCTGTTATTCGGGGCGCAGACATACCAAACATATAAAGATAATAAGAATCCTCCCAGCGATTTTCCAGTTAGGATGATATGTTGAATATCTGACAACATTTCTAGCGTACTTTTTTTGAAATGTTTAAACTAAAAACGTATCTATTGTTACAACACTTCAAATCCCAAATAGAACCTACATATCTTATTTGGACATAATCCTTTGAGAAATAACAAAACCAAGCAAACATAACCTCACATTTTTGAAAAAAAGAAAGATCAAATCCCAAATAGAACCTACATAGTCTAATTTGAAAAAAATCCTTCGGAAAATTACAAAATTATGCAAACATAACCTCACTTGGACGATTTTTGGTAAATTTCTAAAATCAAACCTCAAATTAAAACCTTCATATCTTATTTGAACAAAATCCTTAGGAAAATAACAAAACGTTTCGAACATAACCTCACTATGTCATTTAAAAAAAAAAGTTTTCATCAAATCTCGAATAGAACCCAAGATATATTATCTAATTGAACAAAATCCTTTGGAAAATAACAAAATTATGCAAACATAACCTCGCTTGGTCAATTTTTGTTAAATTTCTTGACCAAACCTCAAATTAGAGCCTACATGATTATTTGAACAAAATCTTTTGGCAAATTACAAAACTAGGCAATTATAACCTCACTATGTATGTGATGTTTCAAAAAAAATTTTGATCAAATCCCAAATAGAACCTACATATCTGATTTGAACAAAATCGTTTGGATAATAATAAAACTATATGCAAACATAACCTCACTATGTAAACTATATGCAAACATAACCTCACTATGTCATTTTTTTTTAATGTTTTGATCAAATCCCAAATAGAACCTACGATATTATTATCTAATTTGAACAAAATCAAGCAAACATAACCGCACTTGGTCAATTTTTGATCATACACCAAATTAGAACCTACATAATTGGTTGAACAAAATCCATTGGCAAATAATAAAACTATGCAAACATAACCTCACTATGTCAAAGAGAGGGAAGTTGTGTTTTCGGGTTATTCCGGGAAATTTTCCAATTTTTCTTTTCATAGCATCACTCCTCATATTTCAAAGAACATTTAAAAAAAAAAAATCACCCAAATTGCTTCAGCCGTTCTCAAGTGACCAAGAAAAACGGGATTCAAATTTATATATTAGATAAAATGGATAGAATCAGCACTGTTTTAGTTTTATGTTTACGTTCACTGAATGCACCTATTTTAACATTATGGCAACGTTGCTTTATCAGTCCTGACCTATGATTCTGTTTTAGTTTTAATTTTTGTATGGACGTAGAATAAACTCTGAAAATGAATCTGGACTTTGTCTGTAACTCGCATTAACGGGTAGATATTCTAACAGATGCACACAACATCCCTTTATGGGAAAAAATAGAAATACTCTTCTCTCATGTCATTTTTGTCTTGA
Organism: Orchestes rusci; assembly: GCA_958502075.1. Classification (NCBI taxonomy): domain Eukaryota; kingdom Metazoa; phylum Arthropoda; class Insecta; order Coleoptera; family Curculionidae; genus Orchestes; species Orchestes rusci. The sequence goes on along the minus strand of OY293303.1, from coordinate 1,259,035 downwards.
TATTGAAAATGGCCGCCACTGCTATGCTGTAGAGTTTAGTCTCTTTCATTTCTCAGGTCTATGATTTGAATTGACATCAATATCATTAGGTGAGTTCGAGTTTCCGCTTTTCGTGCTCAGAGTGTTTAGAGCGGAAACTCGAACGCGCCTATCGAATTTCCTCATTGACATTGACATTAGTTTGTTTTGTCACGGAAAGGTGACGTGTGACATCCCGAATGAAAAGTTGTGTTTTCAGTTTTTTTCGCGGGATTTACCAGCTTTTCTCGCCATAAAAACAATCCCAAGACTCTAAGGAACAATTTTAAAAAAAATGACTCAAATTGCCCCAGCCGTTCTCAAGTTATGGATCTTCCAGAAGAAATCGGTTTTCAATTTTATATATTAAGTTATTTGCGAAAGAATATTTCCACCGGCGCATTTCCATTAGGGAACCATATCTCCGTAGGAAATTTTCATCATGTTTTCTCATGTTCTACCTGTATTCGGGAGATTTCCTCCATTTCACGGGACATCCTGTATACCGAACGGAATCTTGAAACATGATTTTTACCATCTTCAAATGCCCAGATTTATTACAAAATTTGCGCAATTATTGTTGTCAAGAACCAAGAAACTCTAGTTTGGAAATTTCACTCCTGTCTGCCACGTGTACGATGCTGCACATGACTTTGTTTGTATTTCAAAAGTTTAGAAAATTCAAAACTCCTACCAATTAGGTATAATGTAATGGAATACAATAATTCGAATAAATAAATAAATCATCAAAATGTACATCCAAATATATTTATTTCTTTCAAGTGAGATTTAAGTTTCAATACAAAATAGGAAATAAATTAATTAACTAATATCTTACAATGAAGAAGGTTTCCATGTGTATTTGAAAATAACAATACTGATAAAGCTGCCTTTATTGGACAAAATGAGGACATTTTTGGAAAACAGTATGGAAATTCCGGATAAAATCTCTATTTGGTCGGTTTCCCAAACAATGAAAGAGTTATTTCGATCCTACGCATCTATCTACTAGAATCGTGGAATGTTAACGTAACTGCGCATGATCAGAACAACGTACGTGTAACGTATTAATTCATGGAAACCTCTCCTAAAATCAAATTTTACAGTATATTACATGAATGTATAAATAAAAATCTCCAGATGGAATGTTGTGTTCAACATTAATACTTGAAGTCCCTAAAATGGCACTAAAGGAAAATAATACAAACAGTGAAAAACATCAGTCTCAGATTTGTAGATAATTTTTTGACAACAATTTTTCATCTATCAAGCCATTTAACATCAAAGGGATGAACCTTTGACTATCACCCTGCGCAAATATTGAGCATTGACTTTGAGCAAATTCACGCCGTGTGACAGTCAAATGGAATGGAATTCAGCCATCCTATGGAGGCTGATGGGGATATCACACTTATCCTTCAATGGACATTCAAACTAATCTAGTTATCACTACTAAGATGAGTGATAAGGAAAACAAAGCTTTGGCAACACTGGAATCACATCGGAGATCATCACGAGGATAGAAATTCGAGGGAGGAGCTTCGTCACCTTTTTTACATCTTTCACCTCGGGCCTCGAATTCTTTCTGAAAAAAAGCGTTAGCAAACCTTATATTAGACCACAACAAAGCACTATACTCACCGCACACAATTCTTTACACGGCGGACAAACAATCCCACCCTTATGTAACCAACCATTACTAATAATGCGTACAGAAATCTCTTGGTTTGCATGGTAGCACTCATAGGAATAGTTTCCTACCTATTAACAAAATTGCAATAATTATTGAATTTGATGAAGTAAAACAAACCAAAATGTGCAACCGTCCATTCTGACATCTATACCCATAGCAACCAGATCCCCAATGCATCCACTGACGCAACTGTCTGCAGGATTTCTCTTCCCATTTATGGTTGGTATGTTCGAAACATTTCGACTTCTCATCATACTTCTCCAGGGCAAAATTCTTGTCAGGTTCTGCAAAGCAAATTAGATCATTGTACGCTCATCCAAGTAACATCTTATTACTTGGATTGTTCTCTGTATACTGGCAATGAGAACCTCTTACGATTACATTATTGGATCTCCAAGTAAATTCTTGTATATACGGACAATAGTCAGCCAGAGAGACCGACCCTCCGTAAAACTGTTCTTTGCCCGGCTCCACGTTTTGCAAAAAGTCAAAGTTCTAAAATTGAGTATTCACCATAAGCTTACCTCTAACAAGGATCTTACTTGGTATATTCTAGGCAATTCCTCTTTGTACTCGACCAAATTGCACAAAGCCACAGAAGTACGGTCATCAGTACACTCTGTCTGTAGCGGGTCGCGTTTTACTTTATTGCAAAATGGATGTATTGAGAAGCCTCTGGACGATTTGGTATTTATCCAGTCTTTGCAGCTTTTCGTTACAAAGTCACAACCCAGGTTTCTACCCCATGACATTTCACCGGCCATCGAGTAGTTTGCTATGTACCAGCCAGTGTCTTCCATTAAAGCCAGGGTTATTCTGGATATTATTGGATTTTGGGTATGTGTGCCTGTCATGGCTTCATTCTGGAAAGGAGTTTAGATGTTGAAATGAAAACTGATTGAATCAACAATTCCAGTGTAAAGCTGTTCAACATGAGATGTTATTCCTGAATAATCTTGATTCATATACCTAGAGATGTTTTTTGAGTGGTCCAGGTTAATTTTAATATCTGATAGAACTACAGAAAAATAGACTTTGTTGAACAAGGTGTCAACATTTTGGACAAAAATGGTTTTCTGATCATACTTCTCGATCAGTTTTCATCAAATTTTGCACACACGTAGACTAATGTAGTATACAGGGTGCTTTTTAAGTAGATACTTTCCTTTTAACACTATATAGATTTTTTTTTATGATATCATGTACGAAAATGCTTCGTTTACGAGATACAGGTTGTTAAAGTTTTTTTAAAAATAGTATATTATTCAACGAGCGGGAAATGGTGGATATTACTCACGAGGATGAAATTTGCGCGAGTAGAATACTATACTTTTTCTATGATTATTCAATAATTGAAGCGGACTTTGCAATATTAAATCATTTGGACGGCACTTTTTGACAACGACTGTACTTAAAGTGAGCTTAGGTTGTTGACACAATGTGACAATGACTATAAAACAAGTATGGACGGTCAAATGGGCTGTTTCAAAATGATGTATTTGAAGGTTGACATTTTGTCGAATGTTCTGATTGGCTCTAAAACAGTGGAGTAATCAGATTAGATCATTTCATTGGTTAAAAACAATTTTATTTTTTAAATACTCATTTACTTTGGAGTTAATCTGGTATCTTGATATTGTTTCGTACGGCGAATGATTTTCGTTTAAAGAAATAAAAGCCATTTTAATGCATGGCAAAATCGCTAAAATCTGATATTATGGTGTTTTGTATGTAAAATTCGTTTTTGTCTTGTCTTTTGTTTAAAAGTGAACAGTTTCTATTAATTTAACCTCCAAAATGGACCATTTTCGGGATACAAGGAAATTGATCAATTTTTTAAAATATTTTTTTTTACCAAATTATATGTACCGGGTGGCCAACTAAGAATGCGAGGTACCATTTCTCGGAAACTATTTATCGTAGAGGCTTGCGGCAAAAAATTTTATGACTAAAACGGCCAAGAGAAAAACCTGGAAAATATTTTCAAGTTTCTGAAATGGTCGCTAGGGGGCGTGACAACCAACACCAAGTAGAAAAATATGATTTTTATGGAATTTTGTCCAATGAAAATATATCGATGAGCTCATTTTCGGATTAACTGACTATTTACCTACACTTTTTGTCAAAAACGTTTTTTTCTATCTATCATAATAAAGTGGTGGGGGAAGTTCAATTGTTTTTTTAAACAAACGGAGATTTCTCTCTTTTCGCTTGACCGATTTAAACGAGCTTGGGCTCATATCAAAGAGCATGATCCGCACTTCAAAAAACTTTTTTGGTTTTGAATTTTTGACCTTCGCCGTCGCGGCTAGATGGCGTTAACTGAAATGGTAGCATGTTTTTGAGTTTTTTCCAAAAAAATCAAATGTAATGGTATATTCATTTTTATATATTTTAAAAGGGGATATATTTTCCTTAAAAAAAAACAAAAAAATTAATGTTTTTTTTTGTTTTTTTGCATTTTTTTTTTGTTTTTTTTTTTATTTTTTTTTATAGGAAAATGTGTCCCCTTTTAAAATATATGAAAATGGATATACCATTACGTTTGATTTTTTCGGAAAAAACTCAAAAGTATGCTACCATTTCAGTTAACGCCATCTAGCGGCGACGGCGCATGTTACAAATTAAAAAGCAAATGAGCATTTTATAGCGCAGATTATTCTCTTTCATATGAGCCCAAGTTCGTTAAAATCGGTCAAGCGAAACAGGAGAAATCTCCGTTTGTTTAATAAAACAATTGAACTTCCCCCACCACTTTATTATGATAGATAGAAAAAAACGTTTTGGGCAAAAAGTGTGGGTAAATAGTCAGTAAATCCGAAAATGAGCTCATCGATATATTTTCATTGGACAAAATTCCATAAAAATCATATTTTTCCACTTGGTGTTGGTTGTTACGCCCCCTAGCGTCCATTTCAGAAATCAGAAACTTGAAAATATTTTCCAGGTTTTTCTCTTGGCCGTTTTAGTAATCAAATTTTTTGCCGCAAGCCTCTACGATGATCAGTTGTACAGATACAGTACCTCGCATTCTTAGTTAGCCACCCTGTACATAAACTATTTTGTTTAAACGTCAGAATTAGGCTTTATATTTCAAAACCAAACCTACCTTCTGTCAAAATAACAATCATTTTGCATCTGCAAAAGTTAAACTTGTTACAAAATCAAAAATGAATTGTACATTTTAGAGGGGAATTTAATAAAAACTTGTCCTCATATTTTTGGACCAGCTATCACTTTCTTAAGTCGAGCGCATATACATATTATGAAACCCCCGTATAACGTGACTAGGTATTTTTCTTTATGCTACACTTTTTAGACTATTAAGTGTTACAATTTGACAGACGTCATCTTCGTCCATATGGACCATATGGTTGCCTGTCAAATTTTACACCAAATAGTGTGAAAAGTGTAGCATAAAGAAAAAGACCTAATGTTTCATTGTTGTCTACATCTCTTTTACTGATTTATCGAATCCGATTGGCTTTCAATTTTAGAAGTGATATTTTTCAAAATGTTCATATTACGAGATACTATACTAGGAATATCTGTTATTTTATGCTAATAAAGTTTAAATGTTAGATAATTTGCTCAAAAATAGATTGCAAATGGGTTGCCTAGCAAAATTCCGGGCTATTCCTTCTATACACCACCAATAATCACCATCAGTATCTTGGAAGCGGTAGGATATAGAGAAAAGTTCAAACCATGGCAAGTTGAGTATTTTGGTACTCAATAGAATGCCGTTGGGACATCAAATTCCGAACACCTCCGGAGATATCCGGGAAAAACCGAAATATTGTATAACGGTTTTCGTGTTTTCATGGGTTTATAAGAAGAAATATTGTAAAGCAAATGTTACATCCGTAGTAACTTTTCTTTCTCTACCAAATGGCGTTATCAGATTTATGATCCGACGTTTTATCTCCAAGCTACCATCATCAAATTTTTTTCAAGTAGACCAAAATTTTCGTTCTACGCTTAATATATTTTTATTTTAATTCCAACGACATATCACACTTGACATCTATTCTACGTTTCGAGCATCAATATGAATTGATGATGTTTGGAAAGGAGCGAAACGTCGGATCAAAAATCTGATCATGTTATCCTTTAGAGAAGATAAAATACAATATAAATTTGAAGACTTTTTCGATCCATCTCTCTTAGTTTAATTGCAAATTCAAAAACTATTTATTTCCAAATAACTATTTTCCTAATGTCTTCCTGCTTTTAATTGATTTCGCATTTACAGCGTATTTTTCATCTCTACAAGATAAGTTTATTGAATATTTTTTATATTATTATTTTAAATAACTAAATTGTCCGCCGACTTCAAAAGGATAGAAACAAAGAAGATGATGGTTGCTCGAAGACGAAACGTCGGATCATAAATTTGATGACATCATTTTGTAGAGGGAAAAAAGTGGCTATGAAGATTCGACATATTTCTTCTGATAAACCTAGAAAAACATAAAAACTATTCAAAAAAAAATTGTTTTTTCGCGAATATCTTCGGAAGTATTCGGAATTTTGTGGATTTCCTAATGGCATTTTATTGAGTACCAAAATGCGCAACTTTGTCGTGGTATGAACTTTTTTGTATATCCTACCGTTTCAAAGATATGATGGTGAAAATTGAAATTTATAACACCCTGTATAAAAGTAAAATGCCTCACTCTATTTGAAAAAAAGTAGGTTAGGTGAATACATTTTTTATATCCCCGTATATCCTTGGTTATGATATCAAAATAAAAACTTGGCAAGTAGTCTCACAATATATTTTTTGGTTCACTTCGATAAGATAAAAAATGATGAACCTACACACGTTTGAAATGTGGACAAGATAAATTGACCACACTGTATATACATCCTCATAGTTTTTTAATAACCTTTATGATAACGAGGTTTGAAAAAAAAAGTTGTACATACATACACCTACAAAGTTTTTGATAAATCTTGAATGCTCTTTGGCAGATTTCAATTTATCTTCAAATAACATATTTAAAAAAAACTCAAAACGAAAAAGATCCTGTTTGGTTGGAAACACTGCCTCAACTATACTCATGTCATAACTACTGTAAGACATGAGTGTAGTTGAGGCAACAGAAATGGGAAACCTTGATTAATTTTTCCCAGCACCTTTTTATTGATTTTTGCATTTTCCACTTAAGGGTTTGGTATCTGTTTCTTGATACTTCAACCAATTGAAATGTTTGGCAAAGTCATACAATGTACCTCAAAAACTCGTTTTTCCCAATGAGTAAGCACAGTCCCTTCTTCACCCTGATCCTCCAACTCGGCCCCTTCCAACATCGAACAATTAAAATACTCTCTGGCCTCTCTAACTACATTTGGTGTCACCATCAAATTAACTTCCCTCTTCGTATACCCATCCTTCACCAACCAGTTTCTATTGAAAGGCTTGATGATGTTTTCACTCCATTGGTACGTTTGCAATCTGAAAAACATTTGTAGTCAAAGTAAAACAAACGTCATTACTAACGATTCATTAAGCGGTGGCTTCCCTGTTTCAGGACTGCGTTCGGTCAACGGATTACCATCAGCGTCTCTATAAAAAGCATAGAGACTAACAGAAAAACCTAGAGCATGTAGTATCTCGTGTTTGACAGTTGACAGCAAGATCTCCAGCTCTTGGCGGCTGGTGCTGATGCTATCTGGACAAAGATTTGCATGACCAGCAATTGGCCGATCTAATCCAGATTCCTGTTGACAATGACTGGCATAGGCAACTGTCAGAGACTTGTTGCATCTATCGGTTTGCATGGCAGATACGTAGAAGACGAAGTCAAAGTCAGGAATGCCTTCTCCAGCTGTTGATTCGGGATATTCACCACAGTTTTGACCTGTTGAGTTGCACACTCTGCATACGTCCAAGTGTTCCAGAGGGACTTCCACTTCGCCGCACATGGTTTTTTCGCTGCATACGTCTATGCAGTAGGTTTGGCCATTTTTTACAAAAACTTGGGAGTCGCTGCATTTTCTAAAAGAGAAAATATCATATAAAAAAATATATTCAGTAGTTCAAGTCACCTTATTTTCATCAACCTAATCAACCCTGTTCAAGACAGCATGAGGAAATCATTACTTCTACCAAGATAATTCAAATGTCGACATAATCAAGCAAATTAATTAAAATTATATCCTCTACAGGCTCATCAAGCAATTCATTAGATTGGGATGATAGAAAAACGTGCCCGAGGAAAAATCCATATAACAAATCAAAAGCTTGAGACTACAATAAAATGGAAAAGCTGAGGTGAAATCCCATCGGTACAATGTCGTTTAGAAAATCTAAGCTAATAGTGGCCAGATTGATCGGATTTTCCTGCGTACCTAATTGGACATAATTGATTTCACTGTTAAGGTGAAGAATAATTAAGTGCATAGTAAACATGACGTTTATGGTGAAAAGCTACAGGGTTTCTAATGTGAGCTGTGGAGTTCAAAGGGTCGTTACACTATGATGTATCTGTATTTTCTGTAACAAATCCATATACATCAAACCATTGAACTGATGGAAATGAAGGGCTTCATCCCCAACTCATCAGCTAAAAGCAATCATGACAGTTAATTTCGGCGTTATTCAATGAAAGGTACATAATTAAATTATAGTTTACCCACCTGGACAAGCGAATCACATCATCAGCACGACGTACAGACAATGCCTTTTCCCAAAAATTAACAGCTTCTGGTAAAATTGTGTTCTGAAAAATATAAACCATGTTTTTATTTTTTACACGTTCAAGAATGTGCTGATTATCAAAAGCCCACCTGATTCAGATCGTTGCCGTAACTATTAATTTAATTCTCGACACAAGTGACAAACCTTCAAAATTAGTAAGTCATATGTAAGTGATTAGATCTAGGAACATATTTCACTTGCAAAACCGATTTTTTGAATGATGAGGTCAGTCAGCTCATATAAAATATTTAAATGAAGTCAAATTACGTCCACATCGATCATTTGTCTCATTTTTAACGAGTCATGATCATACAAACAAATTTGAACATTCGATAATGATACTGGACATAACTTTATACAGGGTGACAATTTTAAAACTTGAGATTTCCATATCTTGGGAACAAAAAACCTCATTTTGAAGGCCCTTCGACCCTGACTACAACTGCCGAGTTTCAAGCCTCTGCTGTTGATATAACAGCTTGACAAGATTTTATTTTATTATATTCAATAAATAATTCCCCTCAAGAGTAAACTTCTCTATATTGAGGGGATATGATGAGGGACTGCATACCTTCAAAACGAGGTATACCATTACTCCAAAGAAGTATTTAAAAAAAAAAGGGTGAAAGAAATCCTCGTCAAAAGGCCTGACATGTCCCCCATCATATCCTCTTAGTATGGAGAAGTTTATTCTCGCGAGTAATTATTTATTGAATAAAATAAAATTTTGACTAGCTTTCATATCAATAGAAATGACAGCAAAGACTTGAAACTCGGCAGTTGTAATCAGTGTCGAAAACCCTTCAAAATAAAGTATCACTCGACCCCCCTTTCTATTTAAGATTTCAGGGATGTATCTCACCCTGTCTTAGGCTTTTTTTGTTCCCCCCTCGTTTTATAGAATCTGTTTTGAGCGTTTTTTGATTCAGTTTTTCGTTCTCAAGATATGGAAATTTCAATTTTAAAATTGTCACCCTGTATGTAGGTATTCTACTTGGTATTTGGAAGACATCCGCAATAATATTGTTTCAAATTTCACAAAAATATACTAAATGATTGAATGTTTGAATCGCGCGAAAACACAAAACTTCGCTACATGTATACAGGGTGTCCCAGCAAGGGTGGCCACCGGCCATATCTCGGAAACTACTGGACCTAAAAGTTCAGGAAAAAAAATATGATCACTAAAGTGGCCACGAGAAAATGCTGGAAAATATTTATAACTTCGAAATTTTTCCGCTAGGGGGCGCAATCAAAGCTTAAATATTAAAATTCGAAATTTCTCCGGAAATTCTCAGATTGAGGTATATCTTTATCAACATGGTTAGAAAACCTAGACAATTTCACGTCTTTTTGGTACAGGGCTCATTGGCGTACCGATCTTCGTGTGAGTAGGGGAAGGTAGTGAAAGTGTAATTGTTCAAGTGGCTGTAACTTATAAACGACTTTTTCGGTTTTTTCTTGTAAATTTAATCTTCATTTCGATTCTGTTATCAGAATTATCCCATACCATTTACATTTTTGCGGTAAAATGAAAAACACTGTTTTTAATTCAAGTTACCCCTTCTAGCAACTTTTCTGGAGACAATCACGCATCACTGGATACGATATACGAAAGTACTCACATTTATCTTCCAAACAAGCCTATACGCAACAAAATCGGACAAGTCGTTTATAAGTTACAGCCACTTGAACAATTACACTTTCACTACCTTCCCCTACTCACACGAAGATCGGTATGCCAATGAGCCCTGTACCAAAAAGACGTGAAATTGTCTAGGTTTTCTAACCATGTTGATAAAGATATACCTCAATCTGAGAATTTCCGGAGAAATTTCGAATTTTAATATTTAAGCTTTGATTGCGCCACCTAGCGGAAAAATTTCGAAGTTATAAATATTTCCCAGCATTTCCTCGTGGCCACTTTAGTGATCATATTTTTTTTCCTGAACTTTTAGGTCCAGTAGTTTCCGAGATATGGCCGGTGGCCACCCTTGCTGGGACACCCTGTACATATGTATTCATGAATATATTTCCGATTCATTACAAAATATAGGAACTTTGAACGTCTGGATATTTGTTATTTGTTTTAGACTATCTCCATAAAAATCAACTATTATATCAAGGAAATCATTCTTTTAACTGATAAGGCTACACATAAATAATATAAAAATATATATACAGGATGTCCCTGAAGTGACTGTATAACGCTTAACCAAAATAAGGCGATCCAGGCAAACTCACCCATATCCAAAATTGCTTCGTCAAGTCTACAGAGGCGTCAGAGATTCAAAAAAATAAAAATGACGGAGAAATCATTTTTCCAATTTTAAAAAAATTTACGAGTGTACCAAATGTTATCGAAAAACTTGATTATTTCAAAAAAATTGAAAAAATCAAAAATTCAAATTCAACTTTGACACCTTGTATCTCTGTTAATATCAACTTTCGAAACAGGCAAGTTTGGGTTGATCGCAATATTTTTGGGTGAGGGATCTGCTGTATGGCCCATTTTTTTTTGAAACACCCTGTATAATGGGTAAAGTTGTATTCAACTGTCATGTTCCCTCCAATGTAAGACAATTTAAAGTAGTAGTTAGTAATGATTGATATGAATAAAGAAAATACTAATTCCGCAAAAATAACAATACTGGTATGCTATAATTATTATTGCAGATTTTTCTAGAATTATAGAAAAATGACTAGTTGAGATTTGTTGTTGCCATGTCAGTGAAATTATTCACTTTTGTGAACATTTTTACTTATCTTGGAATAAATTCTTATAAGCGGTGATAATGCCCTCAAAATGTATCAAATATACTGAATCTAGTACATATTTTTATTGAATCTAGTAAAATATTGCTCAAATAGTTCCCAGTTCCCAAGACATAAATTACTTAACTGATTTTTTAATAATTCCGGAATTACTTGGTTACCTCCAGCTATAGATGGAAACTACTATAAACGTAAAATAAGGCTTGTTCTCCCAAGACTTCATGTTGTTAGCAAGGAATTGTCGTTGTTGAGAATTTCTGGGCTGGTAATAATTCCGGAATTAGTTTTTGGAAGCGATGATAATAATTTTCTGAAAATAAGCATTGTCAGAGCAGGTGAAAATACCAAAACAGATACAAAACAATATCTGTTGACCCTAAATTCCGGATAGTTCTTTTACTAATTCCGCAAAACTTATAATATTGGTAAATTTGATTATTGCAGATTTCGCTAGAATTATAGAAAAACCTAATTCTTTGACAGTAAAATCATTTATGTTTGGCAACATTTTTACTTATAAGTAATTATTAATTCTTGTAGGCGGCGATAATGCCCTCAAAATGTTGAATGAATCTAGTATTTTTGTTGCATCTACTGAAATGTTCCTCAAATAGTTCCCAGTTCCCCAAGACATGGAATTACCTACTGATTTTTAAATAATTCTGGAATTACTTGCTTACTTTCCATCCAGCTGGAGCTGAATATGGTAAATTTTTCGAGAATTAATTTCGATTTTTGGTAGTACGATGAAAAAAAATATGGATTACGTAAAATAATCCTGATTATCGTTGTTAAGAATTTGCAAGCCGGGAATAATTACAGAATTAGTTTTTAGAAGCGATGATGATTATTTTTTAAAAATAAGCATTTTCATCGAAGCCGGTAAAAATATTAAAACAGATAGGTACAAAATAATTCCGGAATTATTTTTTTAAATGAATAATGCTATGGGTTGTAATAAACTGAACAGTATTTAATTCATTATGTACAGTATAATATCACAAGCAGTCAGTATAATATTGTGAAAGACTCAGTATTTCTGTTAAAAATGATAAGTAAAAATGGACTTTTTGAGCAGTAAAAGTACTATTTGGCCGGTATTTCTATGTTCACTATTGTGATTCTAATGGTCAGTAAAAATTTATGAAATGTCAGTATGACTTAGAATAGTCAGTAATGATTTTAACTAACCCAAACTTGATCCACATAAAACCAATAGGTACACAACACGTCGATTATAATATACAATAATAATTGTAATGTTAACCTAGTGCTAACCAACGAGCCGCTGCATATTTTTCATCAATTTCTATTACCAACACAAACTAACCCAAACTAAATCCGCTTCTCAAATGAACCTATCTAACTACTTCATCATGACATAAAGGCGGAGTGTTTTCTCTTTACTAAGTTGTGTTTTGTTCCGTTGTATTTTTTTTTTGTATTTATACGAAATAAAATATATGACCAACCATTCATTATTTTACTGTCGCTTTATTAATTTTATGGACTGTCCATTAGTTTCACCAGGCATAATTTACTAATTTATCTGATCGTTTTTTTATGATACTGACTCTTGATTATTTACATCCACCATTTATTATTTTTACTGACCACTTCTTTATGTTACTTACCCTTCATTATTTCAACCGACCATGGGAAATAAAATAATGGCAAAGAGTACTGTCCATAAAATTGAAATACTCACCATTTAATTTGTTGCCTAATGCTATTACTAATTCTGCAAAACTAATGATACTGGTAAATGTAGTTGCAGATTTCGCTAGAATTATAGAAAAAGCTAATTCCTTGACAATGACTAGCAAAGTATTTGAGATTTGTGGTTTCATCATTTCTACTTATAATTATTAATTCTTATAAGCGGCGATAATGCCCTCAAATTGTTAAGTGAATCTAGTATTTGTGGAATACTCCTCAAATAGGGAATTAGGTACCTACTCATTTTTGAATAATTCCGGAATTACTTAGTTTCCATGCATTTGGGGCTGAATATGGTAATTTCTTTGAGAATAATAAATTCCGCTTCAGGTGGTACGATGGATAAAATGATGAATTTACGTGAGATTATGCTTGTACTCTCAAAACTCGATGTCCTTATGGAACCATTGTCGTTGAGAATTTCTGAGCTGGTAATAATTCCAGAATTAGTTTTTAAAAGCGGTGATAAAAATATCTCAAAATATCAGAGCAGCTAAAAATACTGAAAAAGATACAAAATAATGTATGTGGTCCTCAAATTTCGGAATTACTGTTCTAAATGAATGCTGTCCGGAATCAGTGGTAATAATTATACGTGAAAAGATTCTACAGTCCTAAAAATTCTGATATTTTGAAAATTAGTTTTTTTGAGGGAGTAATCGCGGACATTATAGAACAATGAAAAAAAGAATCATTATACTTTTGAAATTTTCGTTTATTGAGAATTCTTACCGCCACAGACTATTGTAATTTTTTATTTTTCCTGAATGAAGCAACCGGTAAAAAAAAATCTATTGCTAACTTGCATTATACATCATATAAGCGGCCGATTTGAGTGGATTCTTCAGGATACATATTTTGAATCATATTCAGGCGCAATTTCAAATAATTCAACAGATGAGTACAATTCCAAAAAAATTGCAAATCTCCAGCTAAATATCACCTACTGATCAGCACAGGAACTTTTCAATTTGTTGTTGACATATAGTTTAATAATTATTGAATTTTGTACGGCAACAGCCAACAAAAATAATATTTCATAAACTTGCTCTGCATTACGACAAACTATATACATATGCACTTAATTACATTATAAAACTACAATAAACCTTATCTATCTACGCTAAGGTTTATCTTATCTTTGAATTATGTTCAACAAGTCTAATATTTTTTTGCAACCTAGTGTTTGATTGATCGCTGCTCGGATAACAGTGAACATGTCGAACTTTTTCTCAAATTTCTTCAGCAATAAAAACAAAACCAAAAAAGATCTCAAACCCAAAGAAAAAGAAGTGTCGCAGAATAGTGAACATCAAGTTGAAGAGCCTGATCACTTGCCAGCATTAAGCCGACGATTATCGCTGTCTAAAAGTGGAAGAATGAAGGAGAAGAAGCGGATGAATATTTCTGTGTTGAGAGATAATGAAGAGAGTAGGTGTCATGAGCGCAAACCTTCGATGCCCAGCAGTGATGTTTTTGATGTTGAAGGGATTGTGAAAGCTGAAAAAGAGAGCCAAGCTGAACAACAGCTGTAACGAGAATTCAATGCACCACAATGTGCAATGACTGTTCAAATTGTGATACTTGTTGGTTAGTTTTTTACGTGTAAATGTGCTTACAAAGTAATATATTGTGTTTTTTTTTCGTATCGATTATGCAACGGTAGGTACTCAATAAAGACACATCAATCGATAAGCCCAACCTAAAAATTATTAATAATACCTGAATTATTTAACGTGAGAAAAACCCATTCATTTTTGTTTGTTTTGTTTATCGCTATTGACATTAAAAAATAATTCGTTTGTCATGAATAAGTTGATTGATGGTTCAATCGCTATTGTCGTTTGACAGGTTTGTTTTATATCTACATATGTACAGGGTGATCAGTGAAGGATAGCGAGCGGCCATATCTCGAAAACTATCCTTCGTACAAGCTTGCGGCAAAAAAATTTATCACTAAAACGGCCAAGAGAAAAACCTGGAAAATATTTTCAAGTTTCTGAAATGGTCGCTAGGGGGCGTAACAACCAACACCAAGTAGAAAAATATGATTTTTATGGAATTTTGTCCAATGAAAATATATCGATGAGCTCATTTTCGGATTTACTGACTATTTACCTACACTTTTTGTCTAAGACGTTTTTTTCTATCTATCATAATAAAGTGGTGGGGGAAGTTCAATTGTTTTTTTAAACAAACGGAGATTTCTCCCGTTTCGCTTGACCGATTTTAACGAACTTGGGCTCACATGAAAGAGAATAGTCTGCGCTATAAAATTCTCATTTGCTTTTTAATTTGTGACATTCGCCGTCGCCGCTAGATGGCGTTAACTGAAATGGTAGCATATTTTTGAGTTTTTTCCAAAAAAATCAAATGTAATGGTATATTAATTTTTATATATTTTAAAAGGGGATACATTTTCCTATAAAAAAAACAAAAAAATTAATGATTTTTTTTTCTTATTTTTTGTTATAGGAAAATGTATCCCCTTTTAAAATATATGAAAATGGATATACCATTACATTTAACTTTTTTGGAAAAAACTCAAAAATATGCTACCATTTCAGTTAACGCCATCTAGCGGCGATGGCGAATGTCATAAATTAAAAAGCAAATGAGCATTTTATAGCGCAGACTATTCTCTTTCATATGAGCCCAAGTTCGTTGAAATCCGTCAAGCGAAACGGGAGAAATCTCCGTTTGTTTAAAAAAACAATTGAACTTCCCCCACTACTTTATTATGATAGATAGAGAAAAACGTTTTAGACAAAAAGTGTAGGTGAATAGTCAGTAAATCCGAAAATGGGCTCATCGATATATTTTCATTGGACAAAATTCCATAAAAATCATATTTTTCTACTTGGTGTTGGTTGTTACGCCCCTTAGCGACTATTTCAGAAACTTAAAAATATTTTCCAGGTTTTTCTCTTGGCCGTTTTAGTGATAAAATTTTTTGCCGCAAGCCTCTACGATGGATATTTTCCAGGATATGGCAGCTCGCTATCCTTTACAGGGTGACGATTTTGGAACTTGAAATTTCCATATTCCTTATCTTGGGAACAAAAAACTGAATCAAAAAACGCTCAAAACAGATTCTATAAAACGAAGGGGGAACAAAAAAAAGCCTATAAACCCACCCTTATCTGTAACCCCTAAGACAGGGTGAGATACACCCCTGAAATCCGAAATAGAAAGAGGGGTGGAATGGTACCTCATTTTGAAGGCCCTTCGACCCTGGCTACAACTGCCGAGTTTCAAGCCTCTGCTGTCATTCCTGTTGATATAACAGCTTGACAACATTTTATTTTATTTTATTCAATAAATAATTTCCCTCAAGAGTTAACTTCTCTATACTAAGGGAATATGATAAGGAACTGGATACCTTCAAAACGAGGTATACTATTACTCCAAAGAATTATTAAAAAAAAAAAAAAAAAAATGGGTGAAAGAAATCCTCGTCAAAAGGCCTGACTGATAGAAGTCCCTCATCATATCCTCTTAATACGGAGAAGTTTACTCTTGCGAGTGATTATTTATTGAATAAAATAAAATTTTGACTAGCTTTCATATCAACGAGAATGACAGCAGAGACTTGAAACTCTGCAGTTGTAATCAGTGTCGAAAACCCTTCAAAATAAGGTATCACTCGACGACTTCCCTTTCTATTTTAGATTTCAGGGGTGTATTTCACCCTGTCATAGGGGTTACAGATAAGGGTGAGTTTATGGGCTTTTTTTCCCCTTCGTTTCATAGAATCTGTTTTGAGCGTTTTTTGATTCTTTTCGTTCCCAAGATATGGAAATTTCGAGTTTTAAAATTGTCACCCTGTTTGTTCTCGTCAGAGTTTATAATATTCGATGGAGTGTTAGAAAAATAAACAGCTTCAGTTTTGGCACACGTATCGGTTTGTAATTTAAGATGTATGGATATATATATTAGGGAGTTTTTGAACCTCTTATCAATTTCAACGTTATTAACGTATCTCGCTATACTAAGCATGCGCAGAAAACAAAACATTAATAACGGAGAGGACACAAAAAAGAGATTTTGAAACTCGTATTGAACGTTTGACGTTGTGTCATCACCATGTCATCTGTCATCATCAGATTTGTTTGGATTTTGATTTTGTGACATTTTCGCCAAATTCCTAGCAGAGCAGCACGAATTATGAAATATGACTGAAGATAGATATGAAGATTCAGATTACCAAATGTAAGGTTTACATCTTATTTCACGTCCGCTTGGCAAACATGAATCATAATAATATGCTACCATCTACATTGAATTTGTGTTCAAAGTTGCTTTTACGCCAAATACAATGTGGATGGTAGTACATAATTCCCGTTTGACAAGCGGAAATCTGTCACTTCCACTTCGAAGTTAAATTAAATGTAACTCAAGCAAAACTACGAGTATCATGGGCAAAACACTGACTGGAATGATAAACAGCTGATCTCCATCAGCATCAATTACACTGTTGCCAAGCTGTAGAACATAGGATCAGTTTCTGTTGGATATTTAATAAAAAGACAAGAATCTTACAATTCCAGTGCAACTGTAGTCATTTTTAACAATTTAAATTGTACTTTGTATGTTTCATGATTTCTATGTAATAATTAAATAATACTGTATATCAATATGACAACATGAGAAAATAACCGACGGTTATTAAGCGAACGTTAAGGCTCCGTAGATAACGTAACACGTTATCGGTTAATAACCGATTCGGTTATTTCCAGACATCTGCGCAAGCTCAGAATAACCGGCAACGTTAATAACGGGTTAAATAAGAGCTTCAAAAACTCCCTATTAATTAAACACCTAACAGGGTACCCATGTTAGCGTTGCTTCTCAAATAGGAACCCTAATATTTTACCAGTTATAAATTTCCGATTGTGTATTTTAGATTGATATCATATTGTTTACCCAAAATGGAAACTCATTCTATTTATACATTGTTATCGTTATCATCAAAAAGTTAATTCTCATATTCCTCTTGCTCGAGCGTCAACTTTTATTGAAAGAGATGTCTAGAATATTTTCCAATTATTTTTCTCTCTTTTACTATTTTTGTAAAGTAATTTACTTTAATGATTTCAATTATCAATTCATCAAAACATCATTTTGTGATCTTGATGATAATATTGATCGTTTATAGCCTGCTTAAAAATGTGTATTTTCATTGCGGTACAATCGTTGATGGTTTAATTGCTAGCACAATTTTAATAACTTTTTTATGCTAGTCACGACGTTGTTGATATCTGCTGATGGCAGTAAGACTAAAAATGAATTGATGAAGGTAAAACTTTACCCAAATTCAAATCTCGATATTTTGCGGTCTTCGGGAGGTCTTTGACCAATTCTTCGAGAACACGTACATGGGTGCAGCAGTGTATTTTTTTTATTTTCCATCCATACCAGAGTGGAAAAAAAAGTCATGTTTTTAAGCAAAGTTTGGTGCTGTCAGAAACTGTGTCACTATTTTTTGTTTGATTTTTTTATGTTTTTACACATAGAGTAAATTGGTTTTAAACCAGAAAAGATTTAACTAAACCAAAAAAAAACTATTGTTGTTACGCCACTGAAATACTTTACTGCACGCTACTGGAGTTGGAAACGTTCAATGTGTGCCTGAATCTTTTCTTCGTTTACTTTGGGATAGTTAATCAGGTCAGTTCTAGATAATGATGTATCATACAGGGTGATTCATTAATATTGCGAAAAACTTTGGAATGAGTTTTCTCGCTCTAAAATAAGAATAATACTTTCTATAAACATGTATCCGGAAATGCTTCCGTTACAGAGCTACAGGGTGTTGAAATTTTATTTCCATTTTTGTTTTTTTTTTAATAATAATATTTGAACTAATGTCGATATTTTGATGAAAATTGGTGTTTGGGGGTTTCTTATCATGCGAAATTCGAATTTGATCTTAGTATGGCTTCAACTTGTAGAGGGCGCTACATACACTTACTTTTTTTAGCTGTTATGAACAGCACTTAACTTTTTTGGAGGAACCTGTATTATAAAGAGTGTTTCATTAATATTGCGAAAAAAAACAGTATGAGTTTCCCTGTCTAAGAATAAGAAGAAAACTTCCTATAAACACGTATCCGGAAATGCTTCATTACAGAGCTACAGGGTGTTGAAGTTTTATTTTTATTTTTGTTTTTTCTTTATAATAATTGAAGCAATGTCGATATTTTCATTAAAATTGGTGTTTAGTGGTTTTTTGTTACGCGAAATTCGAATTTGATCTTAGTAGGGCTCTAACTTGTAGAGGGCGCTACCTACAATTATTTTTGCAATTACTAACATCCATAACTTTTTTGGTCGTACCTCTATAACTTTTTTAAGCAACAGAACAGATTTATTTTTTGTATTTTCTACGCAGAAAAAGTATACTTGATAAAAGTCGCTACAGACAACCATTCTCGAGATATTCGAATTTGAATTAATAAAAACATATGATTTTGAAATAATGGCGGAGGTAAAGTTATAAAATATTACGTATGATTGCTACATATTTTTAGTAACAAGATAAAATTCATCTGATGGGTGATGTAAATAACAATTTTTATTGAAATATTATAAAAAAATAAAAAAAAATCAACACCCTGTAGCTTCGTAACGGAGCATTTCCAGACACATGTTTATAGGAAGTTTTCATCTTATTTTCAACAAGGGAGACTCATCATAATTTTTTTTTTCCCAAAAAAATGCAGGTCCTTGCTTATCCATAATCCCAAAATCACATGTATTTTTTATTTCAAATCCAAATATCTCGAGAATGCACTCAGCGACTATTAACAAGTATACTTTTTCTGCGTGAAAATGATGAAGAAATCCGATTTTTCATTTAGAAATATAATATAATAACGGCTGTTAATTATAGGAAAAATAAGTGTTGTTAGCGCCCTCTACAAGTTAGAGCCATACTAAGATCAAATTCGAATTTCGCATGACAAAAAACTCCCAAACAGAAATTTTCATCGAGAGATCGACATAAGTGTAAATACTATTTAGAAAAAACAAAAATAAAAATAAAACTTCAACACCCTGTAGCTCTGTAACGAAGCATTTCCGGACACATATTTATAGAAAGTTTTCTTATTATAACTCCCGAATTTTTTTGCAATATTAATGAAACACCTTGTATTAATTATTTCAAATCCAAATATCTCGAGAATTGTTGCACGTGGCGACTTTTAACAAATATACATTTTCTGCGTAAAAATGATAAAGAAATCTATTGTTTTACTTAAAAATACAATGAAAAGACGAACAAAAGAGTTATGGCTGTTCAAATCCTGAAAATAAGTGTAGGTAGCGCCTACACTTACTTGCCTATCATTATAATTACCAAGAAAGTTTTATTCGAAAACGCATAGGAACAAGAAAATGAAAAAAATGTTCACAAGCTAGAATACGATCGACCGATTCGACCAATTCTAATGTCATTTACATCTTATCAAAAAAAACTTGCCTAAACTGAATAGATGAGTGACTTTATCAATGTATGAGATGATAAAATATCATGAATTTCACATATTTTAAATTATAAATGTACAGGTTGCAGAATATTTATGGGTAATAGTATCTTCTCACAAATCATGTGTTTATCAGTGTAATCATTGAACCAACATCATATCGTCCACTGATTAATTAAATTCAATTGCAACGCTGCCACCTCCACTTTGAAACTGGAGAACAACGCCTAATTACAGAATTTCATTAATACCTCTAATTAGTGTACCCCTTCAATAGAGTTTGATGCGCTTATTTCGAAACAATAAATTGAATGAAATCACCTTGTGCATCAATTTCAATGTTAAACTAAAGTTTAATTACCGAATCAAGTCTGAACTATGTGCAAATTTCATTAGAGATACAAAATAATGATGGCTTAGGTATAAAAATAAACCCATAAACAGTCAGTTGCTTAGAAGGAATCTTAACAAACAAATTGTGTGTTTTTGTTGAAGGTAGCTAAACCTCAGTTGAATATGCTACTCCTATATACAAAAATAAATCCAGCATCGAATATGTTGTCGAGGGCGACTATACTTACGTTAATCAGCCCAAAGCGCTCTTCGTCCAATCTGCAAAGAAGAATATTTTATCATTATTTAACACTATTTTGTTTTAAACATAAAATCAAGATGTACCGTGCGAATAGTGAAAGTACTTAGATGACTAGTTTTGTGTTTCAATGCACTTGATTATTTTTTCCCACAAGATTTATTATAATGATACGTCGAATTAGACTGTAATTTTCCTCAACGTTCATTCCACGTTTTATTAATCAAATAAACGTGTAGTGAAGTATCACGGAGGCGCCACAGTACAACATCTTCTAAATTCCTGAGGTCAAAATAAATTCAGTTTAAAGTTAAAAATCGATTTTTCTCATTATTTTGGACATTTTTCACATAATTGCTTTGAAAATTGGTATACGGGGGTTTTGTGGTATTTATGAGATATTCCATTATGAAGTCCGTTTTACTCTGGTTGCTAGAGGGCGCCCTAGACTGCACATAAAGGTAGGTATAAACAATGGTAGGGGCTCCTCCAGCGGCCTCAATGAAACAGACTTCATAGTCGAATTTCTTATTCCACGAAACCGAAACCTCCAATATTCAAAGCAATATGTGAAAAAATAATGAGGAAAATCACTTTTTTATCTTAAACTAAACCACCCTGTATCTCGGAAAAAGAGCGATTTCGAACTATGGTAAGTTACTTTGAATATGATTATTTTGACCTCAGAAATACTGGGTGTTTATTAATTGAATGCCGATACTCAAGGGTGATAATCCTTGGATGATTTTAAGACAAAAAGTTCATATGGACATAGGTCCGCAAGAGCTTAATTTTCCAGATACAGGGTGTTGGAATATTAAAAAATAAATGATTTTTTTATAATCACTTTGATACTATTCCAGATATCTTTTTGAAAGTTGATACACGTCTTCTATGCATCAAAATGCATGGGAATGTTAGAGTGGGCGCCACTGATTTAAAAATATTGGATGACACAGCAGGGTGTCAATGCAATTAAGTAGATTTTATTTTTTCAAGCGAAAACCATGCGCCGGACGGAAAAAAATCACGAGAACAAATTGGCTCAGAAATGGATAGAGATCTCTAAAATAATTTTTATTTTGGAAGGAAGCAGTGGCGTACAAGTTTTTTCTCCAAAAATATTGAGTGCAACGCCCGTTCGGACGCCACTGGTAAAAATATTGAATTTTTTTATACATCACAAAATGCATATTGAAGCTTACAAGACGTGTACCAAATTTCATAAAGATATCTGGAATAGTATCAAAGTGATTATAAAAAAATCATTTATTTTTTAATATTCCAACACCCTGTATCTTGAAAATTAAGCTCTTGCGGACCTATGCTCATATGAACTTTTTGTCTTTAAATCATCCAAGGATTATCACCCTTGAGTATCGCCATTTAATTAATAAACACCCTGTATGTCGTAAGATTTTGTACAGGGTGTCCCAACGATAGAGTAAAGTAGGTTTTATCATATAGGATATGAAAAATATCAATATCAATATGCGTCACAGGTTAGGGGTGTAAATAGCGCACATTCTAAAAATATTTGGAAACATACAGGGTGCGTCACAAAAGTATGGCACGAAAAAGTATGATTTTTTTAAATGGAACCCCCTGTATATTAATTGATATTTCAATTCTTTCTTCAATTTGGAACAAAAATTGTGATACAACTAATGTTCCTAAATTCAACCGTTATCGAGATATCACGTTTTAAAAATGGCATTTTTGCAACTTTGACATGCTATAAAACTCAAACTATTCAAGTTAGAGGAAAATGGTTTGCACTTTCCTATCTTAACTTTTCAAGAGCTCTTCTGTCATTTGGATAGAAGGTAACTGTCAACTTTTTTTGGCACATTTTGACATTTTTTCACAATAATGGATTTAATCTCCTTGAATAGCTCTTGAAAAGTTAAGATAGGAATGTGCAATCCATTTTTCTCTAACTTGAATAGTTTGCATGTCAAAGTTGCAAAAATGCCATTTTTAAAACGCGATATCTCGATAACGGTTGAATTTAGGAACATTAGTTGTATCACAATTTTTGTTCCAAATTGAAGAAAGAATTGAAATATCAATGAATATACAGGGGGTTCCATTTAAAAAAAAACATACTTTTTCGTGCCATACTTTTGTGACGCACCCTGTATGTTTCCAAATATTTTCAGAATGTGCGCTATTTACACCCCTAACCTGTGACGCATATTGATATTGATATTTTTCATATCCTATATGATAAAACCTACTTTACTCTAACGTTGGGACACCCTGTACACACCTTTTAGAGACACCCTGCATAATAAAATAATGAAGCATCTCCGAAAACAAATGAATTTGGTGTTAATTTTGGTACTGGACAAAAATTGCAAATACCGAAAAATTAATGACAAAAACTGTATTTTGGGTTCCATATCACTAAAACATAACTGATAATAAGAGAAAATGACATTTGTTAGGTGCATGCATGTGTTCAACAGAAATATGAAAATGAGCATCTTGTCAGTGCCCATAGAAACTACTAAAAAAAGTAGCGAAAACGTATTTGGAACAATAGTTTCACGGCCCTCCTACTCTATAGTTTTGCGGGCAACTGGAATGATACTTTTTGGACGCTCTGGCCACTTTGGTTGTGAAGTTCCAGCTTGCTCTATAAAGTTCCGGTTCTCGTCTACGAAAAAACGTACCCTTATTGAAGTTCACTAATATACAATAAGTTAGATCACTTGTCGTCGGCTCATCTGAAAAACCCGTAATACAAGCAGCCGCGCGTCAAATGCAAAACTCCTTCCTCATCAGTGGACTAACTTAGGTGGGAGCATTCCGAGTAAGGTCCTTGTGCATTCTGCTGCGATATCTTGTAAGGTCGGTTCCTATTCACCATTTCCTCCATAAAGGCTGTACAACATTCAGACGGTTCCAAGAAGGTCCAGCGTTAGACACCTCGCCCCCCTTTTTCTGGGAGCTCATTTTTCACGGTGGTGTCAATTTTTTGCCCACGAGGATGTTTGTTTCCCTCCTACCCTCCATCTAGGCTGGTGAGCATCCTCATCGCTAGGGGCCGCCCCCCGTTAAGAGAACAAACACGGGTAATTATTATCATTGATATGATTATTATTATTATCATAATTTGATGATGAGAACGGTCATATTTTACCAAAAAACTTATACATTTAAATTACTAAATTAGTTAGTGACTGATTGAGTTTTGAGTGTTAACAAGCCAAAATTTGCATTATACCTTGCACAATATCATTTTAAAATGAATTCCTGCAAAATCGATTAAAGCCTTGCATATAATGTGCTTCCGAGAAAAATTAATGACCCCACGCAGTTCCGCAAATTTAATTTCCATCTATAGAACCAGTTTAAGATCTAATAAAATGTCCTATTGAAAATCTGTGCAATATTCGCAACCAATTTAAATAGAGTGGCTTGCCAGTATTATTATTTTACATCTTCGGAGTATGTAGATGCAAATTACGAAGAAGTTTTATGTTTCTATGTATTAGCGTTAATTAAAATTTTTCAATCAACGGTATTAGTGATAATGGAAGTTTTGGTAAATTGCCTTGATGAGTGTATGTTGATTTTGTGCTTATTTTTGTTTAACGTCTATTACCAGAAAGCTTGGCATGATTCAATTAGCTGGAAAAACAGTCTGGAAGAGGAGGAGGAGATATGAAGTTTGGCGGTTACGTCACTATACTTGCAACCCCGTTCAAATAATGATCTAGTCCTTCGACTTTGGTCTATTTAATCGACAACGGAGTTGTAGCTTGAGGAGGTCTACTCAATTTTGTGACGCCTCCTTCAATACCTCTATGAAGGTCCTTCGATCTGATTTTTAAATTCACTGTAAAACTAGTCTAGCTGGAGAATAGTCGTGACCCCGATGGATAAAAGATCTAAACTCAAATTTAATTATTCAAATCAAAAGTGAAATTTCAAAAAATCGATAAAAAAATAATCCAACGATATCGATACTAATGGAAGGAATAAAATAATTCTATGTAGTTATTTCTATTGGGGTATCGATAATGAAAATAACCCTCCTTTGAATACCGATATAAAGAACACATGACGTGAGAATCGATCTCAGGCATCTAACCACAATATCGATATAAGAGCCTCTTCAAAGTTAACGATCGATTTCAATAGGTCTGGTCGTAGAACAATCACAAACCAGTCAGAGCCAATCAGCATTCAGCATTTGCAGTTTGCAAACTGTTTCTGACTCACATTGACCAATCAATGAAACACTGATTGGTTTGTGATTTTTCTACGAATAGACCTAATGTTTTTACGTTCTAATAACACAAAACTTAACAAAAAACCCTACTTTTTTTTTTGTTCGACCGAAATTAATATTTTACATTAAATTGAAAGCACTGTACATACCGCACTTAAAACGAAAATGTTAGAAATATCGATACCAAGTTTGAATATCGATATAAGGGACACTTACAGATCTATCATGACAGACCCCTTGAAGTAAGAATTTATACTGGATCGATCTCACTGTGCTTACATCAAAATGATTTTGTTGAAATTTTAACCACAAACAATCATCCATTGACTATCAATGTAATCAGGTCGAACTCAGTGTTCTCGCGCCAATATCGATATAATACACTTTTAAGTAAAGGAGGATACTATATCGATTCACTGTCCTCGGAAACACGCTTTATGTATACTTAATCATTTGTACTAAAAATGGCAAAATAGTTATTTTCCTAACAAGTTCGCAAAGTGATGCTTTCCCGCACGCAAAAGCAGTTAGACGAACGACGCGAAGCGGAGTTCGGCTATGCTTTAAGGGCGGGAAAGACTCTTTGCGAACTTGTTAGGAACAATATTTTTTCTACGAGCGTTCACAGATTAGACACGAAAAACTTTAGATAATATACAGGGCTTTTCACTTAAAACTCCCCACGTCAATATCTCGGAAACGAATAGGAATATTTCATTTCTGTAAAAAGTAGTCAATGTATGGGGTCGAGTAGTTATTTTTCACAGTTAAAAAAATTCGACGCCTACCAAGAGTAAAGCGTCGCGACGCATCGAAAATATTAATCGATTGCAGGGACTTTGAAATTACGCGCATGCTAAAGTACATGTTATTTATAAACTTTTTTGTTATTCAGTCGAACTCATTTATTCTACACAGTTTTGAGATATACAGTGTGTCCAAGATAAGGATGTCTATCATGGGGATCTTGAAAACCGTGAGAGATACAAGGTCGGTTAAATGGAGGCAAAGTTGCGTATTTTGATGCTTAACAAAATGCCGTTTTAAAAGCCAAGAAATTCCGACTAAGTCCGAAATTATCCGAAAAAAACCTAAATTTTTCAAAATTGTTTTCATTTTTTTTTGACCACATTTGAAGAGATATTTTGAAATGAATGGAACTTCTTCATTGCCACTTTTTGCCCTTTACAAGATACCCTTATTAAATTGAAGAACTGACGTTTCGTCTATGAGCAGCCATCATCAACTTTGTTTTTTTAAATACGGTCCTGGATTTTTTATTACGGATTTTAAGAGCCTCTTATGTTCCTAAACCAACGAGGTATCGCACTAATCAAAAAAGAGGTGGTTGTTTTTAATCTTATTAAAAATGTATTTTTTGTCTCTCTCTAACACATGATTTCTTATGGAAAAATCCATCAACATAATTTTTTTGAATAATTGCGATACATTGTTGATTTAGGAACATAAGAGGCCCTCAAAATCCGTCATAAAAAATCCAGGACCGTATTTAAAAAAACAAAGTTGATGATGGCTGCTCATAGACGAAACGTCAGTTCTTCAATTTAATAAGGGTATCTTGTAAAGAGCAAAAAGTGGCAATGAAGAAGTTCCATTCATTTCAAAATATCTCTTCAAATTTGGTCAAAAAAAAATGAAAACAATTTTGAAAAATTTAGGTTTTTTTCGGATAATTTCGGACTTAGTCGGAATTTCTTGGCTTTTAAAACGGCATTTTGTTAAGCATCAAAATACGCAACTTTGCCTTCATTTAACCGACCTTGTATCTCTCACGGTTTTCAAGATCCCCATGATAGACATCCTTATCTTGGACACACTGTATATCTCAAAACTGTGTAGAATAAATGAGTTCGACTGAATAACAAAAAAGTTTATAAATAACATGTACTTTAGCATGCGCGTAATTTCAAAGTCCCTGATTAATATTTTCGATGCGTCGCGACGCTTTACTCTTGGTAGGCGTCGAATTTTTTTAACTGTGAAAAATAACTACTCGACCCCATACATTGACTACTTTTTACAGAAATGAAATATTCCTATTCGTTTCCGAGATATTGACGTGGGGGGTTTTAAGTGAAAAGCCCTGTATTATTTGAACGCACTTAAAAACATAGAACTTGAGAATAATGATTATTTATGCTTAACAATATATTTATATTGAAAGAACAGTTTGTGGCGGCAGCTGGAAATTGGATAATATGGGTATAATCAAAATCATAATTGATTTATTTTATATTTGAAATGCAAGGGCATGTCCGATCACTGTTCATAAAATTTCCTCTTTTGTCGCCTTATTCCCTGCCATTGGCAACACTGTTTTGATTTGACATGTCACTCTAGACAGCTGCGTCAGTCAGTCTTCGTTTAATCGTTTATACTTTTATAAATTTGATTGTCCGTTTGTTTGTATACATGATCAGGTTTTTTTGATGCCAGTATTCAGCTCAAATCTTTCGAAGATTTCCGATAAACACAGTAGTTTGCACCAAAATCAAGCAAGAACAACTCACAAATGCCGATTGAAAGTCAATTATCAATGTTTGTTTACGTTACTGGCGAATGCGTTTTTAACGCAAAAAAAGAATTGTGTGTTTCATTTTGATTTTGAGTGAAAAGGGAAAAGTAACAAGAACATTATTTTGTGCATTACAAAGTGCATTATCTACAGTTTGGTTGGTATGGAAACGAAGTTTAAAACAACAAATTGGTAGGTAGTTATTTGAGTTGACATTTGAGTGCGGGAAAAAATTTTCCCGCACTAGTGCGGGAAAAGGTTACTTTGCACACGCAAATGAGTGTGCAAAGTGGCTACTTTGCGCACGCTAGTAGAAAAACACAATAACGATACTAGTGACGTTTAAGTGAAGGTAACGATACTGGATCACAAATACGTACATTTCAAACTCAAATCGCTAAAAGCAATCATTCATTGAATATCGACATAAAGAGAACTGAAAAGTGGAGGATCGCTATCGTATCGATCCCACTGTACTGCCGCACTGAAAATATTTCTAGCAAACTCGAAGAGATGGCGCCATCCACCCTGAATGTTCGCATTTACGATTCTTTACACTTCCACAGCACCATACCAAAATCGTCCTCTCCAAACTATTTAAAGCATAGACGTATGTGTTGGCTCCAGATCCTCGGGATTCAAACTATAATACTCCAAAATGTCCAATTAGTAGGTTTGTCACAAATAACAAATAGTTGGAACTGGTTTTTTAGGGCCAATTTCAAACTAGACAGCAACTATTTGTCATTTTCGTCAACGATCTGAATTCCATAGCCACAACCAGCCTAACATGTTATGCCGATGACACTTATATTACCGCAGTTGAAGAGCCGACAAGTTTTTTTGATGATGCAGAAGATTGGTTTGCAAAAAATGAATGCGATCTATCTCGAACGAAATTGTCAACAGCAGAAAAGCCTGAGGAGATCCAATATCCAATTGACAGATATCAATGTGCATATCCAAGAGAAAACATTTTGGGGATCTAATCAGATGAGTTTCTAGACCTGTCAGCTTACATAACAAATTTGGGGAAAAAAATATCTGTTATGATATAAGAATTGTTAATGCATACATATACAGGGTGTCCAGAAAGTCAACGAAGGGGTGGTAGACTATCAGTCTGGATAACTTTTTACTTTTTATCAATCATACACTGGCAATCCATTACAATGACATAAAATAAATCTAATTAAGTTTTTTGTCTGCTCCCCAACACCTTTTCCTTCGAATTACAAGACAGTCACGAAAATTTCCACGTACTTAGTAAAAAAAGTGAAATAAGATTTCTCATTACTATATCAGTTTTTTTTTCTGTGTTTCTATGATTGATTGGCACTTTTTCACTGAAAATGAACCACCCTTGTTCCCTGAGCGCTTATTATTTTAATATTTTCAAATTCACTTACCTATAAACACTTTTATCATAAAAGAGCAAAATTTTCAGAGGCTGATCTGCAGCTCTTCTTTTGATTATATGATGAGGTTCCACGTATGTATGTAGCACCTGGAAATTCAACAAATATTTATTGACATCAATCATACATTTTTAATTGAATGTCTACGATTGATACGAAATGTAATTGAATGGAAATGATCAAGAGGTGGATTGATGGATTCATGCTGGTTGCTATAGTCAATTTTTTTTAGGTAATTTTTAGATTTTTTCCAATTGACCAAGTGGCGTAAGATACCATGACCCACAACATATTTACGAGCACCGAATAAAATATTCATGGTTACGTCCGCCGTCGAAATATTCCATTAACAAATGCAAGAATTGTCAAATCAAATTTGCACAATTCTAGTCGTTCTGACACCATTTACCACAAATTAATCAAACGGGGAATGGAACAAATCACCGCAGTCGCAGCGGAGTTTATTCAAACAAGTTTCTGTTATTTAACAGGTGAATTAAACGAGCAGAAGATTTTGGTAGCCTGCAGCATCGACTGCATAACTCAATACATAACAACCTGATGGGTCATAATTAAGGATTAAGGTATTTCCGAGGTATTATAGCTTTCTCTCTTTATTCTAATTCTGTGTATTTAAATGTGATGGGTATCCTGAGATTGATTACACTTCTCAACTAAATAATCTCTATAGATTTTAGTGGAACCTACTAAAAAGGCTTCAAAGAGAAGGGTTTGAGGAATATCTCATATAAGCTCCAGCACTCCCTCACAACATCAATTTTTGAACTCCTCGACAAAATAATCTCCAGGGCTAAATCGGGAGGTTCTGGTGAATCCTACTAAAAGTAATTCAAAAAGGAGAGTCTGAGTGATAACTCATTTGAGTTTCAGAACCCTGGTAAGGAAGACTTCTCACAACTCCATGAATGTTTGAATTCTGTTTTCTTATGAGTACGTTACACTTCTCAACAAAATAATTTCTAGGGCTCAAACTGGAAGGTTTTGGTGGAATCTGCTACTCATATTTGTTCCAGCACTCTGGAAAGGTAGAGTCACTTTCTACAACTTTATGAATTTTTCAATTTTGTTTTTTCAGTGTACATTACACTCCTCAACAATATGATCTCTGGGGCTCAAATCCAGAGGTTTTGCTGTCACCAACCACGAATACTGCAAAGAGGAGGGTTTCAGGAATAACATTTAAATGTCCGGGAAGGTATAGAGTTATCTCCTACAACTCCATGAATGTTTGAACTATGGTTTTTTAAGTGTACGTTACACTCACCAACAAAATAATTTCCAGGGCTGAGATCGGGAGATTTTTGAGGAACCTACCAAAAATATTTCAAAGAGGAGAGTTTGGGAATAGTTCATATATAAGTTCCAGAACTCTAGAAAGGTAGATTAAAGAGTAACCTCCACAAATTCATGAGTTTTTGAATTTGGTGTACAGGGTGTCCCATTTTGGGTACTTTTGCGGGGTATCTCCGTTATTCTTATAGATAGAAAGTTGCGGTTTTCGCGACAGTGTGCTACTTTTTCGTGAAACTAAAGATGCCGTTAGAAAATGTTCATAGCCCTTTTAGTTTTTAAGATACAGGGCTAAACTGAAAATGTTGCATTTTAAGGTACCCCTCGTATCTAAACTATCAGATGAGTTATGGAAAATGTGAAAACTGTTTCTTATATAACTTTTCCCGTAGAACTCGATTCTGCCTTCGGAATTAGTATACAGGGTCAGGTCAAAAAGTTATCGGACCCAACTTTATTTTTTTAAATGGAACACTGTATATTTATAGTCCATAAGATTTGTCTTTTTTTATTTTTTCAAAAATATATAACAGTATGCACTTTTAAAAAAATAAATTTTTGTTCGATAACTTTTTGACCTGACCCTGTATACAAATTCCGAAGGCAGAATCGAATTCTACGGAAAAAGTTATAAAAGTAACAGTTTTCACATTTTCCATAACTTATCTGATAGTTTAGATACGAGGGGTACCTTAAAATGCAACATTTTCAGTTTAGCCCTGTATCTTAAAAACTAAAAGGGCTATGAAAATTTTGTTAACGGCATCTTTAGTTTCACAAAAAAATAGCCCACTGTCGCGAAAACCGCAACTTTCTATCTATAAGAATAACGGAGATACCCCGCAAAAGTACCCAAAATGGGACACCCTGTACATACGGTTGAAACAACTTTTATGGTATGAAATGTTATTGCACAAAATATCGAATAT
Source organism: Orchestes rusci (assembly GCA_958502075.1). Classification (NCBI taxonomy): domain Eukaryota; kingdom Metazoa; phylum Arthropoda; class Insecta; order Coleoptera; family Curculionidae; genus Orchestes; species Orchestes rusci. The sequence goes on along the minus strand of OY293303.1, from coordinate 1,227,605 downwards.
CTACTGTAGGAAACGTTGAGAAGTGAAATCGATGAACTTCCAAATGGGGATCGCTCAATCCCTGATCCCATTTAGGATTTAAGGGCTGGATCTCAAACCGTTGCGGGGGTGGTTAAAATATGCGGAAAAATCCCTTCCCGATTTAGAAACCGACGATCTGTGCCTTTTTTGTATATTTATCAATTTATGAAATCCGTTAAAATAAGGAAACTTTTAAAAAAATCAATAAAAGTAGGTATGACAAAAAAAATTTTTGATGAATCGACAAGAACAACTTGAAGTTTCCTGTACTATAAAACCAATGATATATATGCACAGTAACAGGTTTGAACTAATTATAGATATAAAAATACTCGTCAACTGCAACTATTACAGAATACAAATACACACCTTTCTTACGTAAAGATCAATAATCTATGCGTTAAAAATTACGTATGACATTGCCCTTTGTTCTGCAATAAAAACCCGATTAGAATTGCAAAATATCAATTAATATGGGATTTTTTTATTGGTAAACAGTGAATGTAAAATTTAATCTGCTATGTTGTTGGCCCGCCTTTGATTTGGCTTGTACACTTGTTCATTGAAGTGAAATAAAGCGGAATCCAGTCAACAATTTCATTGTAAATCCTAGTAACTAGGATAAGAAATAATAACTGGAATTAGCTTTCATGTCTGTGTGTGCGTGTTTGTCCACGTTCTATGGGAATATTATCCCTTGTTATTTTCGTTAACATTGCGACTTTTTCATATTTTGAGCTTTTGTCCATTAAACCTCAGGCTGTAATTAAATTTCGCGCTGTAAAATAAAAAGTTTATTTAGTCTGTTAAGCTTGGATAAGCAAGGTAAATTAGTCTAATAGAGTTATTCTGCGCTTTTTCAAATAAACGAGTTATGTCTGGATTAAATCAATGTATCATACAGCATATTTACGTTTTCAAGATAATTCGTTTAAAAAGTCCTACAATTAATCAGCGCAAAGTTTCATAACATGCAAACTCACAGCTTTTGAAACAACTAGGTTTCAGAGCGGCATATGAATTGAAGTTGTTATTAATTTTGCAACATTAAATGAACGAAAAGTTATTTGTCAAGTTAGTCCCAATGAGAAAACTTCGTGACCTTATATCCTTGCAAATAAAAGGTATTGAAAACCGGTTCAGAAAACTGCCTGAAGGAAAACAAACTCCAACTCTAAACCCTTCTAAAATTTGCGAAAACGCTTCCACGATAAAAATCTATATACATAGAACAGGTTCGGTGATATAAATGGAGCCGCTCGATTATTGGGGAAAACATAAAAGCTACCGGAAAAAATGAAAAATAGAAGTTTTGAGGTTTCTAAATGCCTATAAGTTGGTGAAAATGCAACTTTTATGACCGACCCTGTATATTGAAAATTATCCCTACCCATAACTCTTGTATTCAAGTTTTTCCGTTTCCCTGAATATTTTAGGCAATAATCGACCGTTTTCATACAAATCCGCGGCCTGACCAATTTGGATGATTTTTTTACGAAACCTCCTAGCGGGTGATCTTGTGAAGTTTAGTAGTGATCGAAGAATATTTTTTTTTTCACTATTGGGTTTCTGACAGTGTTGTTTGCTGTTGTCAAATTGACATTTGAGGTTAATTGCCGGCCATGTCAACCCTTTTGTGAGAACTAATAATACAGGGTGTTTCCTAACCTCTGTGACAAAATGAAAGGGGTGATTCTTCGCTTAATTTTAAGACGAAAATGTGGTATAACTTTTTTTCGAATTTCGCTTTGTTTCCAAAATACAGGGTGTTTAATTTTTTTTATTATTATTATCTATTTTTATATATTTTATTTATTTAGTGTTTTTGATCATAATTGATTGCTGTATTTGTTAGAAAATTCAACATCAGCGATAAAATTACTTTTTGCGTCAAAACTCACTCAACTAGATTTAATTTTTTATCTCAAAAATTAGGCAAGATACGATAAAAATTCAAGAGATCAAAAAGTTGCGTTTTTAGTTGAATAACCTGACAAAAAAATGAAAATGACACAAAAAGTCAGTGGCGTACATTTTTTTCCCAATAATATTGGTTGAAGTGCCGCTGTATTCGATAATTTTTATTTGTTCATGGCAAAATGAGCCCGTTATCACTATAAATACCGTTACCAAACTTCAACAAAATCGAGTAAAAGATAAATTAATTAAAAATAAAAAACTAATCAAAAAAAAAAATTAAACACCCTGTATTTTGGAAACAAAGCGAAATTCGAAAAAAAGTTATACCACATTTTCGTCTTAAAATTGAGCGAAGAATCACCCCTTTCATTTTGTCACAGAGGTTAGGAAACACCCTGTATATCTGAGGAGAACAAATACCGCGTTCGGTAATCAATGAGGTGTTATCGAAATTCAAGGTCAAGTTATCTGATAATCCGTGCAAAGCCAGGATGTGAAGCCTTGTTTTTGAAATGGACAAATAGCTCACCTATTCCTGAAAAAGACCATTATTCTAGTGTTTAGATATGAATTTAAACGATCAGTCAAATGTTTTACCTAAAAATAGAACCTTACTGTTTTGATGGACCTGAGATACTTTTTGTGTGAAATGTGTGAAATGAAAGATGCCACAAACAAAAATATTAGTTTTTGTGCTACGTTTAGATTTTGAAAAAGTTGGTTTTTAGACACCCCTCGTATCTCAGCTATCTGGTAACTTATCGAAAATGTGAAAACGGGCTCTGATAGAACTTTTTACGTAAAATCCAGTAGCGTAGTCAGTTTTTTCCAGATATTATTGTTTTAGGAATATTGACCAATGTTGTTTTTTAAGTGGGACACCCTATATATTTATTACAAAATTGATTTGTCGTTGAAAAGAGGGATTATTGTTGATAATCCCTCTTTTCATAAATCGCAATCAAAATTTTGCAGTAGATCATGAAAATCATGGATGTTTGTTATCATTTACTTGATAACGGTTCTCATCTGTCATGTATATAGTATAATATAGAGTGTGTCCAAGATAAGGATGCACAGCATGGGGATCTCGAAAACTATAAGAGATACAGTGTCGGTTAAATTAGACAAAAATTGCGCATTTTGATACCCAACAAGATCCCGTTTTACAAATTTGAAAAATTCCAATCCGTTTTGGAAATATCCGATAAAAACCGAAATATGGCGTTTTCGTTTTTATTTATTTTTTAAGCTATTTTGAAAGATATGAAAAAACCGTTTCATTGTCACTTTTTAAGCTCTACAAAACAGCCTTGAGAGATTTTCCGTACGACGTTTCGTTTCGGAAAAACCATCATCAACTTTGTTTTTTTAAATATACGGTCCTGCTTGCGTTGCGTATTTTGATGCTTAACAAAATTGTATATTAGTAAACTTTGACAAAATGCCGTTTTGAAAGCCAAGAAAAAAATCGGTTTTTAGGAATTGTTTTCAATTTTTTCTGACCACATTTGAAGAGATATTCTAAAATTAATGGTACTTCTTCATTGCCACTCTTTGCCCTTTACAAGATATCGTTATTAAATTGAAGAACCGACGTTTCCTCTATGAGCAGCCATCATCAACTTTGTTTTTTAAAATACGGTCCTGGATTTTTTATTACGGATTTTAGGAGCCTCTTATGTTCCTAAACCAACAATGTATCGCACTTATTGAAAAAGATGTGTTGGTTTTTAATCCTATTAAAAATGTATTTTTTGTCTCTCTCTAACACATTAGTTCTTATGGAAAAATCCATCAATATATTTTTTTTGAATAATTGCGATACATTGTTGGTTTAGGAACATAAGAGGCTCATCCCTCATAAAAAATCCAGGACCGTATTTAAAAAGACAAAGTTGATGATGGTTTCTCCGAAACGAAACCTCGTACGGAAAATCTCTCAAGGCTGTTTTGTAGAGCTTAAAAAGTGACAATGAGAAAGTGCTTCCGGTTTTTCTATATCTTTCAAAATAGCTTTAAAAATAAATAAAAACGAAATCGCAATATTTCGGTTTTTCTCGGATATTTCCGGAACGGCTTGGAATTTTCAAATTTGTAAAATGGGATCTTGTTGGGTATCAAAATGCGCAATTTTTGTCTAATTTAACCGACACTGTATAAAAGTCTTAGAAAGTGGAAACAATCAATAAAGTCCTTATCTAGAAAGGAATAAACGTTTCAAAAAGAAAAAATATTCAGGAATAATTTGAAGATCTCTTGCTTTAAGAAAAAGTGAATTTGTCAAATGTAGAAGAATAAAAAAACAACAATCAAAAACAAAAATTTCATTCAGTAGAAATCATCAGAGTTGGTCATTGTAAAAAAAGTTGAAAAGCGTTTTAAATGAAAAAAAAAATCATGTAGGAGCAAAATAAAAATTAGGTTAGAGAAAAATAGTTAACCAGTTAAATAAAGATTGCATACATAATTAAAGAAAAATAAATGAAAAATGAACAAAAATGTAATGAGAAATGGTAGAAACGTTCTAAAGCTGAAAATAACCGTTTATACAAGTGAAATAATTGAAAAATACATTCTCAAAATTATTTACATGCGAAAATAAGAAATTAATAAAAATAATAAAAAGTTGACACAAAAAACTCATCGAGGGAGATCATCGGTAATGAAAAAAAAAATATCCTGATAATTCGCGTTCTAAAAAAAATACATCTAATATAAACCAATAAAACCTAATAGAAAATGAATAAAATATAAGTTGATGAAAATTTTATAAAGTGGAAACAATCATATCATAATAAAGGCCTAATGTAAAAGGAAAAAGACCCATACTATTTTATATTTTTGGAAAGTTTGTAAAACGACAAATCCTTTGTTTAATGAATATATAGGGTGTCGCTTTAAAAAAAAAACAACATTGGTCAATGTTTCAGAAACAATAATATCTGAAAAAAAAACTGATTACGAGACTGAACTTCGTTTCCTTTCACAGAAAAATAGCTCAGGTTCGTGAAAACCGCAAGGTTCTATATCTTCAAGAAAAACCAAGAAAGCCCGCAATTGCAACCAAAATGGGTACGTTCAGGAAAAATCCTCAGAAATATATATTTTTGAATATTCGAGTCGCCATGAGAGAATGAATTACTTAAATATAATTGGATGAACTTGCTAGCCGGTGTCTGAAATGTATAATCCAAACTCTGGATGCAATCTTGACCATCCAGACGGGTCAATATGATTCCCCTGCTAACCATCAGAGAGCAATGATTTCACGTAATTTTCTCCGGATGGAAATGACACATTTCTTAATTAATTACAGTCAAATCCATATTGCCTGTAAATAGAAGCGATAAAAAATAGTCGAAATGAAGTCAATTTAAACCTGTCTGATACAAACATCTACAATAAACGTTCTAATGAAAAAAAAACAACTGAAGACGTGCCGGTGGGGATTTGAAATTGAGATAGTCTGCTGATAGTTTTGACCTTAACTTTTCTTCTCGACGGTTTATTCTCACGATATTGCCATTGCCAATGCATTCGGGAATATTATGTTCGATATTATTGGCTTATGGAACAATCGAGTTTTGCATAAAAATAGTTTAATGAAGTTTCTATTCATATACAGGATGTTCATTTGAAAATTAACCACCCGCCTCCCATTTGGTTCAATGTTTTTATTTTTCCAAATATAATACCACAAGGTTCATCAGATTACGACCACACAAAATGTGAATATGGCGTTAATCCACCATAAAGTGGAATTTTTATGAAGAAGTCTCGATCGGCCCAGCCTCAGTGCGTTTTTATGTAAAAGCTTCTATCTATTAACTTTACGACGATGTGTCCTTTCAGGGGATTTTTTACATTCCTCATGGTTCAGTGTAACTTGTCAATTGGCCACACAGATCGCGCGATTAAATACTACAAGATTATTTTTATCAAAAGAAACCAGTTGCAGTCAAATAAGAGTCAATTCAATAACGTCAACTGGCCGCCCAGATCACGCAATCATTAAAAAGTTGTGTCAGAATCCACACGGAAACTTGACAATTGGCCGCCCAGGTGGCGCGATTGGACATTACAAGTTCATTTCTATTCAAGGGGATTTTAATGATATACTAAGGGAGAACAAAAACGACTCAATTTTTTGAGAATTACAACAAATGTATGATAATATTTCCGTTATTGTTATTGAGGTAATATTAGCTGTTTCAATGCATGACATTTGAGGTGATCAAGAGAGCAGAAACGAATCAATTTCTTGTTAATTATGAGATGGTAGAATCCCTGAAAAGGGGACAAAAACATCCTAGATCAGTAACATTGTTGAAGCAAAAAATGGATAAAATAATGTTTCCTCACATTGTAAATAATGACCTTTAGTGACTGAAAATAAACACCAGAAATAAACAGTACTCCACCCACAAGAATCGTTAGTCAAAAGTACTTGAACTATGGAGGTACTACGCGCACCTTATACTAAGTAGATGATAATTGATGGTAATTCAGCAGAAGGAAACGATTCCGTTTTCCACTTACTGCAGACAAAATTGATTATATAATGTTAACAAAAATGAACTTTTCTCGTTGAATTTAGTCCTCATATAATTACCCGGCTTTTAGTTGATAAAATCGCATATTGATATTTTAGTATGACGTTAACTAATAGTTTATAGTCTGACCAAACTAGTGGATAAATTTGTTTCAATATTATACAGGGTGTCCGGAAATTACGCGTCAGGATTTTGGAGGGCGATTCTACATGAAAAATTATTGCAACAAACTTCTATACAATTTTTTCAAAAACTCAAAATTAAGGAAGATACAGGGTGTTAAAAAATATTTTTTTTTTCTTATTTTTTTTAATAACTTTTTTTCTAGTGTAATGATTTTCGCCAAATTTTGCATGCATGTCACCAGTGTTTCTTTGTATTCACCCTATTAATTTGACGCTAGTCGTCAATGACAAAAGGCTGAAGCTGTCCTTAACCTTAGGAAAATTACTTAGAACTTTTTTGTTTTAATCTTTTTATAAATTTGGATGTCAAAACGGTGCTCGTGTTGCATCATCGTAGAATTAACGGTTTCCGAGAAAAACGACTTTAAACATTAACCGTACCTTAAATAATTAAAAATTCGTACTTTGAAAAAATTTTTGAAGTTTTTGAAAAAACTGTATAGAAGTTTGTTGCATTAATTTTTCATGTAGAATCGCCCACCATAATCCTGACGCGTAATTTCCGGACACCCTGTATTATTCAACGAGCGAGAAATGGTGGATATTACTCACGAGGATGAAGTTTAATCATCTGAGTGAGTAATAGCCACTTCCCGCGACTAGATTACTATACTTGTTCTATGATTATTAAATAATTGAAGCGAACTTTGCACTATTCAATTTCATTTGGACGGCAATTTTTGACAACTACTTTAATTAAAGTGAGATTAGGTGGACGGTCAAATGGGCTGTTTCAAAATGATGGATTTGAAGGTTGAAATCTTGACGAATGTTCTGATTGGCTCCCCAAGTAACACATCCAAGATACTTTAGATTTATTCAAGACTTAAAAAGATTTTAATATGTTCAATAAAATAACATGTGTTTTAAAGTTAGCTTATGATAAACTGATTGTCCTTCAAGTCTTCTTATTCTTAAACCATATTTTTAATGCAATCCTCAAATCAAAAGAAAAAACTATTTACTCTTATTGTACTATGGATCTTGAACTGATTTTAAAATACTCTCGTCACTGGTTATTTTAAAACTAATTTGCCTTCAAAGAGTATTAAATAGCAAAATGGTTTTGAAACGATCCAGGCTAAAGCAAATAGTTTTAATATGGGTATATGGAGTACTCTTGATGTATCCATGAGACCTCATCAAGAAGACTATTTCATCTTGAGGCTAAATGTTTAATAAAATTCTATATCAAATTACAAAATGTAATGTAATTTAAGAGTACATTAAGAATATTTTTAAACCCTGCTGCAAGTATGTTTTAAATATAAAATGTCCCGGTAGGGTTTTAATATATGAATTTAAAGTTATCTTGAAGAACTCTTTATGCAGGACCAAAAAATTAAAACTAGACGGTTTTATAATAGTTTTAAAAAAAATTCTTGGATATTCTTTTAGGATGGGCCTTTTTTGGCTTTATGAGAATCCTGAGAAGTTCTTCAAGCTTATTATTTAAAACCTTATGTTTTATAACATAGTTTTAAAGCGATCTTGAAGATCATAATAAAGAAATTGGTGTTACTTGGATCTAAAACAGTGGAGTGATGACATTAGATCATTTCTTTGGTTAAAAACAATTGAGTAAAGGAAAAAAAGTCACTTGTATGAGTAACCAATAGAAAGTGGATGTATAATACATCTATTATCGAATTGTCATAGAAAAAAATATTTAATTGAAGTGTTTTAGGTAACAGTCTACTTTCGATAAAAAAAATTGAGTATATATTTTTTTGAAATTCATCATTTATCAAGTGTATATGTACAGGGTGTCCCAGCGATAGAGTAAAGTAGGTTTTATCATATAGGATATGAAAAATATAAATATCAATATGCGTCACAGGTTAGGGGTGTAAATAGCGCACATTCTGAAAATATTTGGAAACATACAGGGTGCGTCACAAAAGTATGGCACGAAAAAGTATGATTTTTTTAAATGGAACCCCCTGTATATTAATTGATATTTCGATTCTTTCTTCAATTTGGAACAAAAATTGTGATACAACTAATGTTCCTAAATTCAACCGTTATCGAGATATCGCGTTTTAAAAATGGCATTTTTGCAACTTTGACATGCTTTAAATCTCAAACTATTCAAGAGGAAAATGGTTTGCACTTTCCTATCTTAACTTTTCAAGAGCTATTCAAGGAGATTAAATTGTGAAAAAATGTCAAAATGTGCCGAAAAAAGTTGACAGTTGACGTTACCTTCTATCCAAATGACAGAAGAGATCTTGAAAAGTTAAGATAGGAAAGTGCAAACCATTTTCCTCTAACTTGAATAGTTTGAGTTTTATAGCATGTCAAAGTTGCAAAAATGCCATTTTTAAAACGCGATATCTCGATAACGGTTGAATTTAGGAACATTAGTTGTATCACAATTTTTGTTCCGAATTGAAGAAAGAATTGAAATATCAATTATTATACAGGGGGTTCCATTTAAAAAAATCATACTTTTTCGTGCCATACTTTTGTGACGCACCCTGTATGTTTCCAAATATTTTCAGAATGAGCGCTATTTACACCCCTAACCTGTGACGCATATTGATATTGATATTGTTCATATCCTATATGATAAAACCTACTTTACTCTATCGTTGGGACACCCTGTATAGAGTGTGGCCCATTTGTTTTCGGGTCACCCCGAAAAAAAGTTTATCAATTGACCGATTTGGCTCGAAATTTTTTTTCAATTGAAGAGCTTAACAAACTCTATCTTTTTACCAAAAATGACCTCGCTCATACAAAAAATCCAAGGTAAACTTTGTCAGTTCTCAGGAGCAAAATTTTGACAAACCAAATTAGCGATTTTTTTTTAAAAAAGCTATCAATGTCACTGGATTCGGCATCCAGGCAGATTTCACCGAAAAAAAAAAAAAAATAATTTTTCATTTTTTTTTTAATTCCCATCTGTGGTGAAAGCTCTTCATTTTAAATATCGAATATGATTTTCAATATTCACTTTAACTTTGACTATGAAAATATTTATTTATCTAGACTATTTCAATGGAGGACCCATCAAGTGGAAAGATATTGACCCATCAAGATCAGCAATAAAAACGTTCTCAAAATAATCAACAAGCCAATAATTTTGGTAATCTCGTTACATGTATTGTGAACTTATCAAATTTGAGTATTTACCACTTAAATAATTTTTTGTTCGCCCATAAAATGACCTTGAATACGTAATTATTATATAACAATTTTTTTTAATTAGACTTTGATTGAATGTTAAGATGATTACACTGTAGAAGGCATTAAAGTAAGACGCTGCTTATATTTATCTCGTTGTAGTAAAGCAAGTTTACAAACCCTCAAGCTATTCAATTTTCCGTGTTGACCTTCACGTTGAATTGCATCTTCACAAACAATAATGATACATACATGTATTGATTGTAATCAATACATCAGTTTATTCTATTTTCAGAAAACACGTAATACGATGTGCTTTATTTTGTTATTTATTCAATTAATAATGACTGAAAATAAATTAAAAATTCCAGTCAAAATTATCGTATTTGTATTCTAGAATAAATAACAAGGACACAAGTTTATTTGATATTATTAAAAAAAAATTATTTAGTTCGCTGAGCGTAAAAATTGGTAGTCACTTTCCCCGCTTCCTATATGGGAGGAAATCAAGGTGCGTATTTGAAAAAAAAATAATGGTGGTTGCCCGTATGTACCTACCTATGTAAGCTATTGTGCTACTTTGACATGTTACAACTGGAAACAAAATCTCTCTCTTACGTCATCTATATAGAAAAACTTTCCCAATTTCAACAATAAACGATCCGTCAACACTTAATGGATGTTTACATTTCAATTCGCAAAAACCCACATTATTATGATACCATATCAAATCAAACCATGAATAGAAATCAAGGTGGTCTATAACCATGAGAAATTCAGCCGAATATCGAATCGTATACATTACTTGTGGTAGTTCTTGCACAGTTGCAATTTGAAAAATTATTCAGTGTTGATGATGAAACAGTTTATTGTCACTCGACTATTTCACACGATTTCTACTTAGTTGGTTTTGCGCTGTGTATGAAAGTTTTCCTCATCATGCATTCTTTTGGTTTGTGAAGATCGGTTTCACACAATTTCTCGTCGTTTAGTTTTTGGTACATGGAATATTTAAATTTGGCGATGAAATAATGATGTTTTGTTCACCATACACTAAAAATCACAAAACAAGTAACAAGCATCACTAACCCTCATGAAAATATTTACTCTTTTTTCAGCGACGTTGCCATGTTCTTAAAAAAATACCCGGAAAGGTTTAGTCTATGGTTCTCACCCTGATTAAACATTTTTATAAAAAGAATATCAACTTCAAAGCACGAGCAGTTTAAAAACTTATAGGGGAGCGGAGGGTATTACCATACAGAGTGTAATACCGTACAAGGTGATTCATTATCCTATATTGACCCCCCCTCTAACTCATTTTCAACAAGGTGTACAAAAAAAAGTTTGATACAAAATTTCTTTGGTTTCTACTAAATTATTTAAATTGAGCAATATCATTTATACAGGGTGTCCCAGAAGCTGTCCAGAGCACCCAACTTTGAAATTTTAAATAGTATAAATAATAGAATGAGTTAGAGGGAGATCAATATATAGTGAATCACCCTGTACATTCAATTAATTGACAAAAGAACGCACATTTTGATCGAAAAACTAGTTTAGGAAATTTATTTCCTTTTTTTTATATTGGACGACGTTAAACTGTCAATATCTGTCATTTTGCCATAAACACGTAAACATTTTTTTGTTGTTGATGTTAATGTATAAACTATTCTCTCTGTATTGTCTATTGTGGTTCTATAAGTTCTATCAGAAATATTATAATTTTAAATTTTTTTCGATTTGTATTTCTTTTTTTCATCCTTTTATCGTTTTTTTCACGTTTTATACCTTTTGAGTAATTTTACTAGCTGTTTGTATAGCATTTTTTGAGATGTTTTATATACTTTTGAATACTTAATTGCAGTTTTTCTACTCAAGAATAATAATTTGCTGTTTGGAAAATCTTTTTTACCCTGTGCTTGCAAAAATTTGTTTCAATTTTCTTTTTAACTTCAAAAGCGATTTTATTGTTGATTGTTGTGGCTAGTTTTTAGGGGTTTGTATCTTATAATCAGTTTAAATTTTTTAACATGACCCTTTCTAGATCTTCTTATTGTTAAAGTTCCCTAAAAAGTGAACTACTTACATTAGACAGGTCAGGACGAAACAAATTTTAGAAAATCGACTGAAAAATTATTGATTTTTAGAAAACACGAGGGGAAACTGGAAAAATACTCCCACAAATTGAAAATTATTCAAACATGTATCGAGAGAAGTGCGAATATTTTTTTAAGGACTTTCATTCATTTTTTGTTGCTTCTTTTTCACATTTTTCCGCTTTTTACTTTTTTGATGGCGTTTTTTCTGATTGATTTGGAAAATCTTTTAACGCTGTTTGAGAACCGTTCTATTTTACTTCTCTTTACTTTTCATTCTTTCAACAGGTTTTTAAAATTTTTATTTTCGAGTTTGATAAAGTACTTTGAAGCGCTGTTGAGTGAAAAACATTGAAAAACCGGAAAAAACCTTGTATAATCAACAAAGTGAAAAATTTACAATTAAACAAAAAAAAACAAAAACCAATCAATTTTTAATCAATAAACTTGGCTAAACCAAATACATATTGGCAAACTAAATATACATACAGGGTGTTTATCAATTGAATGCCGATACTTAAGGGTGATAATCCTTGGATGATTTTAAGACAATAAGTTCATATGGATATAGGTCCGCAAGAGCATAGATTTTAAGATACAGGGTGTTGAAATAAAAAAAAAAATCTTTTTTTTATCATCAATTTGATACTATTCCAGATATCTTTTTGAAATTTGCTACACGTCTTCTATGCATCAAAATGCATGGGAATGTTAGAGAGGGCGCCACTGATTTAAAAATATTGGATGACATAGCAGGGTGTCGATGCAATTAAGTAGATTTTATTTTTTTAAGCGAAAACCATGCGCCCGACGGAGAGAAATCAAGAGAACAAATTGACTCAGAAATGAATAGAGATTTTAAACATAATTTTTATTTTGGAAAAAAGCAGTGGCGTACAAGTTTTTTCTCCAAAAATATTGAGTGCAAAGCCCGTACGGATGCCACTGGTGGAAATAATGAAATTGTTTGTACATCACAAAATGCATATTGAAGCCTAGAAGACGTGTACCAAATTTCATAGAGATATCTGGAATAGTATCAAAGTAATTATAAAAAATCATTTATTTTTTAATATTTCAACACCCTGTATCTTGAAAACGAAGCTCTTGCGGACCTATGTTAATATGAGCTTTTTGTCTTAAAATCATCCAAGGATTATCACCCTTAAGTATCGGCATTCAATTGATAAACACCCTGTATATTTTCGAAATCAAGCTAGAAAAGACTTTCATTCTAGGTAACATTATACAGATTTATTGACATAAAATGTCTATTGCAATTTTTTTCTCAAATGAAGCAACCCAAAATACAACTTTTTTGCGTCCTAGATTTTTTTCGTATCTTATCTATCTTACTTGTTTTAAAAGACTCTACCTGTTTAAAAAAATAAAAATATTTTGCGGAGTTTGAGAGATTGATTGAAAAAAATCCAAGGGTCGAAAAATTGTATTTAAATTGTTTCATTTGAGAAAAAAAAACACAACCAAGTCAGTGGCGTACATTTATTTATCAAAAATATTTGGTAAGATGCCTTTTTTGTTGACTTATGCAAGTTATTTTAATAGCTTTCAATATATGATTAAATAAAAAATCGTACTATCAAGGATATTTTTTTTTATTCTACAGAGTGCCAATTTGAATGCATAACATATTTATTTTGACGCGATAGAACGAGAAAGAAAATCTTCTAAATGTATAATGAGCAAGTTGACAGCAATAGCCGTAGAAACGTTTCTATGCTATTTCTGGCTCTTCCTCAGGTCACAATTATCACTTTACCCTGATGATGAAGCAAGCATATCATCAAAACATCCAAAACGTTGCAGATTATAAATAAATTTCAATTTTACCCAGTGACCCAATAACATTGGCTAGATTCGCTCATATAATTTCCATGTAGGCGTTCTTTGATTAAATCAACAAAAGCTCACAATGTGTTAGTTCGAATTTGGTTCAATATTGAATTAATTATTGCTGGCTGGCGTTGAGCTATTATTAAACCATTCATCCTCCTAATTTTTCACAATTGAATGAATGTGGCACATCTATTAGATCAAGCGCCTCCGATAATTATTATTTGAATAAAATTTAATATTCAACGATTTTAGAATGGACAATAAAGTTTTATATATCAATTTCTTCAATAGATTGTCCCGAAAACGGGATAATCTTGCATGTTTGAGATTATCAATTAATTAAATACAAAATAATTTGCAAATTGACCAACACCCTAACAGACAAAAAAGATAATCAATTAAAGCAATAAATATTATATCCAGCTACGATAAATAAAATAAATCGCAATGCAAACAACTACATTTTGAATTAAAATAAAAGCGGAACTCCTCGTTTACGTCTAATACCAGTCAACAGTGGCGGCTCGTGCCGCCTATATTTGGGTAGGCGGAATCGTGTGGCGTAGCGTGACTAAATGTTGTTGGTTCAGAAGGCGGCGCAGGCGAAAAATTTCGTGGTTGTATTTCCCCTCCTTTATAATTAATTTTCCCTCATTTCTGGTAGGGGAAGTTCCGTTCTATAGTAAGGGATATTTGGGCTGAGTTTGATTCCACTTGCTCTTCGATTTGATTCTTTGTTTTCAGTTTTTTAAAATAACTGAGAATAGTATTTCCTGCTGGAGCAGCTCTTTTCTCCGATCCCTGAGACATTTCACATTCCAATTCTCTATATATTGGAGAACTAAACAACTCTACAACACAACACAACAGAGGGAAAAAAACAACTTTAACTTTAATCTTAAATAAAGAGTCTGTAGACCCCCAACCTCACGGGTCCCCGGGCTTCGCCTCGAATTGTTCTATTATAGTTCCGCCACTACGCCGCAGGCGAATTTTTCGTGAGATTTCTCCTCATTTATAAATAATTTCCCCTCATATCCAGTAAGTGGAGAATGCGCAGCAGACAAATCATTGTTCGAGACCCTGCCCAAACTTTGACTAATAATTTATATTGCGGTCATTTTATTTTAATTTTGAAATATTACAAAGAATGTATCTTGATTGCAAAAAATAAGGCCTCCTCCTCCCCATACAGCCTTCCTGAACCTCACCATACACTAATATTATCATAGAAAAAAAAAGAATTTATTTTTTATAAATTAGATTTATTCTCCTATCCTTTAGAAGCGAAAATTTCTGGATTATATCAGCTTCAAAACTTTCACTGGCCTGGATTTTAAGAAACAATTCTTTTTCTATAGCTAACAATGCCAGTGAAGACAAACGTTCATTTCTCATAGAGTTACGACTGTATGTTTTGATACGTTTAAGGCACGAGAAATGACGCTCAACAGCGACGCTTGTTACGGGAATCGTGGCAATCAAAACAAACATTTTATAGGCCTCAGAAAATATTTGTCGAAGTTCGTTATTGACCAGGTTTTGTAAAATTGATTCTAAATTTAACTTTTCGAATTGTTCATCCTGATAGATAACAGACAACTCATTTATTAATCTTTGTTTATCAAAAACATCTTTATAAAAATCGACCAAACCAGTAACCAAATCATGGGGAAAGTTATTATTAAAATGTTTAAATTTTGACGAGTCAGCTAACGCAAAAAATGTCATTTGTGACAAATCCGCAAATCGCACCTCTATTTGCGTTACGACGTTATCTAAGATTTCATAAAATAGAATACGCAATGAGGCTTTTTTGTTATCTGGAATAGCATCAGATATTCTAGCTCGTTTTTGTGCAGGTGGTAAGCACGCAGATTTATTTATTCTACCCTCCGCTTTTTCAAAAATCTTGTTAAACTTCTCTTCAGTTCTCAGCAGTTTTATGCGATCCCTGGCAGAAAAAACTTGATTTTTGCAGTAAGTTATATCCAAAGACTTTTTTTGTAAAATGTCAAATAATAAATCGGTAATATCAAATATATTTTTGAAAGCAGCCGTTAAAAATGAAAATTCAATATCTTCTAAAAAATTTAAGTAGCCCCTTGCGCCAAAAATGGACTCTTTTCCTGATGACGTATCGTTAATAATTTCAGTAAAAACTGTACGCAAATTTTCCCACTCTGAATCTATGATATTGATGGTTTTAGAGCGGGAGGACCACCTTGTTTCCACAGAGGAAGGAATTCTCCTAGCCATTACCGAATCTAAAACAAATGTTCGTTTCGCTGATTGATTAAAAAATCCCGGTAATGAAGTAGCGCTGGCAAAATAGATACGACAGCTTTTAATGCTTTTTGTTCCGTCTTGCAAAACTAAATTTAATCTATGAGCGCTGCAGTCTGTAAATAAAGCGTTTGGTGCATCAGATTTGATTTTCATCTGTAAGCCATTTAATGAACCAGCCATGACACTCGCACCATCGTAACACTGACCAACTAACTTGGCTTTATAGTCAAACGGACGCAAAACCGCCGATACCAGTTCGTACATTGCAAGAGCAGTTCTATCTTGGCTCACGTCATAAAATCCTAAAAATCTTTCTTGAATTTTTCCCGATTCATTGACAAAACGAACCGAAATTGCACACTGCGATTTTTCAACTATATCGGTTGTATCATCCGCCTGTACCGCAAAAAAAATAGAATCTTTAATTTCCCGGTTAATGTGTTCCATAAGATGCTCGGAAATGCATACAATTAAATCATTCTGAATAGTTTTAGATAATCCCGAAAATATGTTACCAATTTTTTTCAAATGTTCTTGCATCTCCACATCGCGTTTAATCAGAACCTTGAAAAATTCTTTGAAATTTCCAACGTTTGAAGATTCATTTTTCTCGTTATGTCCCCTAAATGCCAATTCTTGCTATGCAAGTAAACATGTTACGTCTATTAGATACATCATCAAATTTCTATTTTTTCGAACGTCTTCGTTATAAAGTTTTAAAGAAAGAGCGGTTTGAATTTGAAGAGCGTCTTTTATCGTTGAAGAATTTGTCTGTAATCGTTTTAAAGTCAAGTAACTGCTCAGATGTTCTTTAGAGCTGTCATGTTTTCTAATACTTGCAGACAAATTTTTCAAATCTGTATATCCTTGCAGTACCCAAACGTTATTTCTTCCTTTCGCGAGCAATAAACAGGGCCAACAAAAAAGGCTCTGTTTATAGAAACTACCGCATAACCATCCGTGGCTTTTATACCATTGGGTGTTAAAAGTGCGAGAAAAATGTTGCCCTTGTTTTTTATCCGGTTTCAAAATGTCAAGTGAGGGTGTAGGGCGACCTACAGCGATTATTTGATTTCGATCTTCAACCTTAAGCCTAGAAAACGGTTCCTCCAATAAGGAACAAATAACGTCATGAGCTGGCAAAGTCATTTTGAAAATAAAAAGAACTTACGTAAAAATGCCAAAAATAAATAATGAATATCCTGAAAAAACGACAACTACTAAACAAACTAAACTCTAATTCTATGTGTGGACAAATCCTGTCCCAAAAAATGAAAATATCAAAACAGAAATTCTAATTTACTAATTTCTAAAACTTATCTGATAATCTGTGATTATATCAATAATTGTAGTGTAGTTATCCAAATCTTGGCAAAATCACAAAACACCGCCACCTGATAAGAACAATACAGTCTAATTTAGTTTGGTTTTTCTCGGGCTCAAGGCCTAGGATGGATAATCGCAACCGATATCCCCAATAACGACTATTTATTGCAGTCATCACTGCAATTGCATAAAAAAGAGTATAGATAGAATAATGCTCGGGCTAGCTTTTTTATGCCAAAAGTGTTTTTAAAAAAGTTTGATAATCTGTATTGATGAATCAATTCATATTCGCTAGATGGGTAAAGAGTATCGACTGTCGTTTTTATACGTTTCAATCGTCTCATCCCTATGCTTCATGCTTCATGTCATTGTGGGATGACCGTTTCGCGCGTCGACACCGAAAACACGCGACGAAGGCGGAAATCGATTCGCCTATATTTTCCTTATATTCGCCGTTGCCCCACTCTCAAGATTACCCCTTCTCATGTGCATAAAATACCACGCGGGAACAGAGAGAAAAGGCAACCGGGACGGCCGCTTATTTTGAATGCACCAGCGGTCAACGGCTAGGACCTGGTCCTCTTGTGGGTGTTTAGGAATGAGTTTCGCACCACTGGTAGGTAGAAGTAATGAAGAATATAATAAGCATTGTTTTTAAATGGAAATCTTCTTGATTAATTGTGATTCAATTATTCAGTTCACAATAATAATTTATTTTGGTATTTACTATTTACTGCGGTGAGGCGGCGCCTACCTTTCCTACCCCGACCAGCCGCCACTGCCAGTCAATTAGAACTAATCAGTTAAATATGGTATGTATATAAAATCTCGTTCGTCCTCCGAAATGCACTGTTTACTTGGGAAAGATTGTTTTAAGTAAATTTGAATATTTAAAGTGGGACGAGTTTATTCGTACTGGATTATTTCAAATATCTAGAAAACAGCAGCCAGTGGGTAGAACGGGGAATCTGCCGATTTGTGGGTCATTGTGTCACTACCATCTGATATAATGACTCAACATGTTCAATTGATTGAAAAATAAGCTGAATAATTGTACTTTATGAGAAGGTTTAGATTAGAAGACGGAATGTTTGATTTTTTATTGCTTCCACGCGCCGTAAAGGATGTAAAACTGAGTGGAGAAAAGATTACCTACCTGAAAAACGAAGGCTAGCGATTCGGAAGTTATTGCTGCGGCGAGTGGAAGCTTAATCGCAAACCGGCAAACAGCTGATATGATAGACCATACTTACTTTGGCAAAATTTTGACAAACATAAGTTACCCAAACCACGCAAATTTAATTTTCCTTGGCCTATAAAACTGGTTCATGTTCACATGTAAACAGATTTCCTGATAACAAGGATCATAAAAAAAATGCCGTGAAAACATTATGTGATTGTTTTACTGATCAGCAAATAAATTTTGCTGTACTATATAAAAATGCGCCGAGGTAGTTGTTATTCCCTGCCAATTAACTAAAAAATGAAACTACTAGATGAAAAACGTTTTTAAGTCATACTTCAAGACGATTTCTTGAAAATAAACAAACAATCTGAGGAGCAGAAGTCGAAAGAAAAAGTCACAGAGAGAGTTTACTCATTGAAATTCACGATTAATTCTAAACATTTCTTTAACTAGAGACTTTAATTAGATCTCAAGTTCAGCATTATTTGCTATGTCAGCAATTGGAGCCACTGGATAGAGCTTGGCAAAATCATTAATATTGCTGCTATAAACCAGATTCATAACTAATTATTAAATAATAAATTAGACTATAGGCATTATTTGAAAACACGTTTAGCAAAATAGTACTAGAATCAGCAAACGGAGCCACTGAATGAAAATTCCTAATAAGTATCGCATGGAATGATTCTAACCATTTCTCAAACTTTAATCCAGATTCAGCATAAATTGCTAAATCAGCGAAATTTTTCTACATATAGCAAGCGAACGGAGCCCCTACATAAAATATATACCTAATTGTAAATTTAGAATTCATAAGCGATATTATAAATAAGTAAACCAGCAAAATGAATCGCGATTCTGATTTTTTTTTATACTAATTTTGACTAGAAATTTGAAAAATCAGATTCAGGATTAACATATTAGCAAAATATTTCTAAAATCAGCAAACGGAGCATTTGAATGAAAATTATTGGCAACATTATCAATAACTTTGCAAAATTCACCTCGATTAATTAGGTATATGAATTACTTTATGTATTTAATGAATCGGATCCAGCTTAATTGATTTACCTATATTTCTTCAAATTGGATTTTGAACTGTTTAATAAACCGACTATCCAGCTTCATTTGATAAATCAGCAAAATAAATCCTATTAACAAAATTCACAACAACTATTGATTCACAACCTTTTTTAGGATTAGAGTTTTTGAATCGGATCCAGCATTATTTGATAAACCAGCAAAATATTTGTAAATCAGCAAACAGAGTCTGAATAAAACTCATCATCTAAATTATAAATAAACATTTTTCAAACTACATATTTAATAAATCAGATTTTATATTCCGCATAACTTCATTCGCTAAATCAGCATAATATCTCTAAAATCAGCTAATCAGGACGGACAACCAATAAAACACACCTTAAGCCGCTCAAAGTAACTAAACTAGAATAACCTAGAGCTAATTCAAAATTCAACCAACCTGATGATGCTTTGGATAAGCATGATTGCAGTTTTCATGTCCAGAAACCAGAGTCAAAATAAAAAGAGTAACAAAAATGAAAAAAGTTGTCACCGGCCATCGACCATTTCTCATCATAATGCTCTATTTTTCAATAATAGTGTCTGTTAGCGATGTAAACATTAGTAAATGTAAGGTTAGGTTCACAATAACTCGACGGATCAAAACTACATCACGAGTTCGTTTCGAAACAGAATCAACCACACCGACTCGCTGTCAGACATGGACTGACTGACTCATGTTTTACTATTCCGACATGCGGCACTCGAAATCGGACTTACAGAAGAGTGGCGAGACTAGACTGACACTGTGACGTCGTTGGATTGGCTTGTGACTAGGGCGGTCGAAGGACCATGGCGCCAGTTTTTTAGGCAATATTTATCAGTATAAGGTTGATGAAGCATAATAGGGAAACTCGTGGAGTCCAAATATTTTTGTTCCTTCACTCTTCACACTGCCTTATTATCAATGAACATGAAAAAGGGCAGATATTAATAAATGGTTCAAAATTCCATATCCTCAGCATATTAAAATAATCAATCAAGTCCAAGCAATTTCCTTACTGTTTCAGTAGAGCAATAATGTTCTGGATTTGCAGTTATTTTTAATTTTCTCATAGGATAAAGTAAAGGCCATTGAAATATGCGGCAATTTTACCAGAGTAATGTCTGTCGCATTCACCAGAACATGATTCCTCTTTATGTGATGGTGAGGTAAGTGATAATGATCGAAATGTTCAAACACAATCAGACTATTGAGTGGAATGTTGCTAAACATAGTTTACGCTGTAGCTGCTTTTGCTGAATGAAGCTTCCTTCTTAACAGATCACTTTATTGAAACAAGTAGAAGATCAAAGAGCATCATTGCAGTCGCAGTAGCCAGATGCAGCGGGGAATTCGTAACATTAACAACAACCGTATTTTCTTGAGTCTGACCTATAACTGAACAGATCCAGCTGGTCTTGATACGTGTAGCGACTATGCTATACAAATTCTGACGAGTTGCTGGTGGATCGCTGGCGATCGACTATGCATACGATGAGTGTTTCCCTTGCTTCTTCCGACGCCAAAATGTTTTCCAGAATGTGTACAATACGTCAAAAAAGAATAAAATAGATACCTATGTAAAATACTTTTTCTTTTATTGATCGTTTTTACCTGCCGCACCCTGTATATTTATCAAAAATAAGTTTTATTTTCATGGTATGGTTTTTCACTTCATAGGTTCTGGGGGAATTAACCCTCAAAACCCCTCGCTGCACCACTGGTTCACCTCTCATTTTACATCACCAAAAATGAGAGGAGAACTGTTTACTGAAGGTTTATTCCAACCTACACAATTGATTGGTACCGTTTCGGAACGGTTAGTGGAACTGTTAGAATTGAATTATTGCGCATGATCCCGATATCATCATTTCCATTACGATGCCCCGATCGCACCTTGTTGGAAGTGTTGGAACGGATCAAGGTACCGATTCCAAAACATTCTTCCTCACTGATTGTAATAAAAATTTTCACCCACTGCGTGATTACTCCCACAAGGGTGCTCACAGATGATTTGCTCTGCTTTAGTAATTTCCTTGTTTTGAAGTTTGGCCACAGAGCTCTCGATGTCTTGCAGTCGTTCCGATTGCTTCACCTGTCGCTGTTTAGCTTCGCCATCTTTTCATCTTTTAATAGTTTGATCGTTGGTAGCTATGTGTTTTCCACATAGACGTGTAATCCTTGGTTATACGTCTATGGTTTTCCATTTCGGCTTCGTCCTTTCTTAGTCCCAATTTCGCCAGTTCATCTGACATCGTGTTCCCTTCAATATTGCTATATATGTTCAGAAACCCAGCATAGAGCGAGCTTCTTGATCCTGATCCAGGACAATGCCTCACGACAACTCATCACTACCTTTGACCTTACTGTACTGATTCTAGTAGTCTGTCTGCATAGATTGTGATGTCTTTTTTTGTGTTGACCAGTCTTTGCAGCAGGTTGGCTGCTTTCCCAATGGCAATGATTTCTGCGTGCAGAATGCCACATCCTTTCTCAAGCTTGATAGACTCTTAGCTGTTTAGTTCGTTTGAGTATATCCCTCCTCCTGTGCCTGTATTTGTCTTTGCTGCGACTGTAAAGATGGATATCTCTTCCTCCCTTATAATGTCAATGGGCAGGAGGTTTAGAATGCTTCTAAAGCTGCCTGCGGTGTGCTGTTCTTTGCTCCCATTGTACTTATTAGTGTTGCCAGCCGTTGTACTTTCGTGAGCATCTTTACGTTCGAGTTCGTGTCGATGGCTTTTCACCATACCATATAATAGTTGACAAGCTTTTGCCCACTGCCAGAATTGCAGCATCGTCTGCTGTTTGTAGATTAAAACGTCAAAACGTGCGAAATATTCTAGAAGCGGTCTATTCGGGCTAGTTTGGACAAATAGCTTTTAACCGAGCTCAAGAAATGAAAGAAAAGCTGAAACCGCGAGCGAAGAAAGAACGTCCTCACATTTAGCATGTTTCAGAATCCGCAAGTGCAGGGTACCGATTCTGGGACCGATAGAGGATAGAACCGATATGACCGTTCTATCCAAAAATCGCCACCCTGATTGATGAATATGAATACTCTTGACTATTCTATCCCAAGTTTCATGTGTGTGAGTGAAATACTATGATTTTCCATTATTATCCACACGCCTTGAATTGTAATAACCCATATAGCTCAATAAGGAGCCTGTAGCCGATTGAAAAATTTTGGGTGCCACTTAAGTCTACACATAGCCCAATTGGCTATAAATAGCCCAATCTGGCAACCCTGATGGCACTCGCACGCAAAGCTGCAAGTCATGGCATAGGTCATAGGTCCTGAACTTCATTTGTCTAAATTTGGCGCGAAAAACATCGAGATGCGCCGGCGGCCGTGTCAAAACTGCTGTCGTCTAGAAGAAAAGACGCGGGAGTAAGAACTGCTTCCGTCGTGAGAGCGCCTCATCGATATACAGGGTGTTTATTAATTGAATGCCAATACTTGAGGGTAATAATTCTTGGATAATTTTAAGAAAAAAAGCTCATATGGACATAGGTCCGCAAGAATCTAGATTTTGAGATTCAGGGTGTTGAAATTTAAAAAAAATATATTTTTTTTTATCATTACTTTTTATCATTACTTGGATACTGTTATATCTTTTAGAAATTTGGTACAAGTCTCCGATGCATCAATATGCATGGGAATGTTGGAGAGGGCGCCACTGATTTAAAAATATTGAAAGACACCAGCAAGATGTGTAGATTTTATTTTTTTAAGCGAAAACCATGCGCCGGACGAAGAAAAATCATGAGAACAAATTCGCTCGAAAATAAATAGAGATTTCAAAAATGATTTTTATTTTGAAGGGAAGCAGTGGCGTACAAGTTTTTTCTTCAAAAATATTGAGTGCAAAACCCGTACGGACGCCACTGGTGAAAATAATAAAATTATTTGTACATCACAAATGCATATTGATTTATTTTTGAAAATTTCAACACACTGTATCTTGAAGATCGGCATTCAATTAATAAACACCCGATATACAGTATGTCCACGGATGGGGACAAGTTTGCAAGTCAGCATTTTACTACTTCCATTATGACTTTTACACCTACAACAACAACAGGTTATCATGTACAGGTATAAAATCAATAATATGCGAGTGGTAAAATGCGGACTTGCAAAATTGATCAATTTTTCAAAGTTTTCATAGATTCAAAGTTTCTTCAGTAAGTTCGGATTCAGGGTTAGGACTAAATTTGAAGCACGTTTTTTATTTATCATTCCACGTTAACAGGCCAAAAAAATGACTGTTTGCTCCTGTTTAATTTTACGTTTTTATATTTTTGAGACGCCCTGTATAATAAAAATCAATTTTCTAATCGTAGCTCCCATTTTTAGAGCAAGCAAAAACTTTTATCACAAATAACTTTTTGTCGGTCTTTCAATTTTTGGTCCATTTCACCTCTTGTAAACCCCATCCGTGGACATACTGTATATCTATGGAGCGGCTAAGAGGATGATGTGAATGGGCAAAAGTTCTTCAAGCTGTTTGGAGGGTTCCGGTCAATTGATGCCGTCCCGACACATGAAAAGTTTCTTGAGTTATGTGTAGGATACAACTTTGAGATAGTAACCAAAAGTCATAGTTCCTTATCAATCAGAGGGTTTCATGCAAACCATTCATATGAGAATAGTTTGTCTGAATTGTTGTTTTTGTTAAACATTGAATGAAGTTCGCGGTATTATTCACATTATTCGAAGTGACTTAGATTAGTACTCGATATGAACAATGAACCTGACCCTGTAGCAATAGGCTTAGTCTTCGGTCTCTTTGGAAAACAATCCAGATTGAAGCATGTTAATGTTAATTGTATAGGAATTATTATTAACAGCAGGAACAAAGCATGTAAACCAAATTGAATGCTTGTATATTCTCAGATGCTTGATAAACGCTAAAACCAACATAAATACCAATTTCGATTTTCACAACGATCAACATAGCTACAACACAAGGAAGAACTACGACAACAAGTTAAGGTTTGTAAGACTGAATAAAACGCGCATCAGTGTATGACTTACTAGACCAGTATTTTTCAATAAATTACCTGTTCGAGTCAGACAGCTATTGGAAACAAAATCTTTTGTTACCACTGTAAACAATTGACTAATAAGACAAAGGCCTTCTAGCACTACTGATTTTTTTAATTTTGGTGTGGATATAGCGATCTGATATTTTGTATTGTGTAAATTCATTTTACTTGTTTTTATCTCATTTTATTCACTAATTTTTGAATTTGAGCCCATATTCTTATATTATACTAGCTGAATTACCCGCTTTCGGAGCAGCCCAGGCAAAACCCAGTCTTGATTCAAATCCATCTCAAAATTGAGAACCAACTTGTAAGAAGAAAATAACTGACGTGCATCTTGTGAACAAAATGTAGATATCCTTATCCAAAAGAAAAATTACTAAATCCTTAACCAAAGCGAAAAATCCTAATTCTAATCAAAACGAAACAAATCTACCTACTAATTATGATTAACGCTATCCTCAACCAGAAGAAAAAACACGAAATCGAAAACCAAAGTGGAACATTCTAATCCTATCTGATCAAAACCAAACAAAACTACCTACTAATCATCATTATTAATGCTGGGACTCCAAAATAACAACACAATCGAAAAATCATCCAACAAATCATCGTCACCCGCCGTCGATCTGCGCCTATCAAAAATCGTTCATTAAGAATGATTAATGTCAATTATTATTGCAAATGTACTTCTTTTTTTTTTCTTCAAATCTCAAAGGCTATTTATTATTATTATTATTATCATTATTATAAATCCAAAAGCGAATGAGATTCGAAGTGAAACGCTAAAAAACAGATAATCTGTTGTTACATCAAATCATTGGGAAAGCTCTTTTTACAATTATTTGATTTTTGAGAGTTTATGAGAAGTGTTGCGAATTCCAAATCTAAGCAGATAAAGAAATTGAATAAGAATAAAAAATATAAATTGATACAAAGCTTACCAGTTTCGCATCTTTCTAATTGTATCTCTTGAGTGGATGAAACGATTTCTTATGTTTGATCGGAGTCTTTATCGTATGACTGTTTACATTCACTTTTACTATTTTCATCACCCATTTCAATTCATTTGATAAGATATACACTGATTCCGCTACAAATTTTCCTTTTTGTTCGTTAATCTTCATTATAAGTCAGGTTTTAAGACATGGTTTGTTTACAAAATACACGAAATAAGCTCCCCACCCTATTCTACACTACGCTGCACTTGTCACACCTCCTCTTGACCTGGGGTAGCGAGTGCAGTGATTGGCAACCTACCCTGATATAACAAACACTCTACACTACTTGCACAAACAGCATAACAAACGCCGCATGCTAGACAAATGCAGTTTCGTGTGCATTAGTGGAGGATAACAAACACACCTAATAATCCAAGAGTTGAACCAATAAAAATGCATCTTGGCAACGTTGGACTCTGTTCGTGGAATCTTGACATCTGTCATTATCGTCATAGTCATGATATGATCCTCGTCCGCTCTGCAATGAGCCTTTCTTTTCCCTTTCGTCGTTAAACAAACATGATCGTAGATTGAACTCAATTTAAAATTCAAGTGTTTGTTGAATGATAACGCATAAATTTCGACTCACACGAGTTTGAAACTGTAGAGAAATATGGCTTCTAATCCATTCCCCCAATTAAAGAATGACCGTCTCCTAAGGGCTGCTAGAGGCGAGGAAGTGGACAGAATCCCTGTATGGGTTATGAGACAAGCGGGAAGATATTTGCCTGGTAAGTTTCAGTTAAAATTAGAGCTTTGGCATTGTTTAATGGAATTCACACAATGTCATGGTTAAACATGACGCGTAACAGGTAATAATTTATAGAAAGCACATGAAAGGTAGGTAGGTATCTTGAATTGAAAGTTACAGGAAGGCTACTTCTGCTTTTTCCTTATAATGCTAACAAGCAGGGATGTATTTTTAATTCAACGTACAGGAACATTACAATACAAGCTGTTTATTTTGAGTTATTGTCGATTTATTTTCCACATATACATTTAGATTGATACTATCCATTAGTTTTCTACAGAGGTCAAGAGTCGATGTCAACTGTTGCTCGAATTGATACCCACTCATAGTAAATGGAATAGTGTATTATTCAACGAGCGGGAAGTGGTGAATATTACTCACGAGGATGAAGTTATCATCTGAGTGAGTGATAGCCATTTCCCGCGAGTAGAATACTATACTTTTTCTTTGATTATTCAATATCTGAAGCGAACTTTGCAATATTTAATTTCATTTGGACGGCACTTTTTGACAACGACTGTACTCAAAGTGAGGTTAGGTTGTTAACACAAACAATGACTCAATGACTATAAAACAAGTATGGACGGTCAAATGGGCTGTTTCAAAATGATGGATTTGAAGGTTGACATTTTGTCGAATGTTCTGATTGGCTCTAAAACAGTGGAGTAATGACATTAGATCATTTCATTGGTTGAAAACAATTGAGTAATGAACAAAAAGTCATACCAGAGTAATGAGTTACATTAACCAATAGAAAGTGGATGTATAATACATCTATCATTGAATAGTCATGGAAAAATATATTTGTTAATGAAGCAAGGAACCAAGTGGTTTTTTGTTCTCATTTCGAAAGGACTATTGTTTGCTTTTAGCAGTTTTTAAAGAACGATTTCCAGTCTGGATAAGTTAATTCATAATAATACTGTTGTATTGAGTTAGGTGATGCCTATACAGGGTGTCCTATAATTAGTGGACGAAACTTCAGCTTTCTATTTATCGGTCGAAAATAACCTAGCTTTATCATATAAACATATAACGGCAAACGCCACCTAAGGGAGCTACGCCACCTCAAAGGGGGAATCCTGAGGATGAATTTTTCCAATTATTTCCGAAACGGTTTGAAATAAAGTTTTGAAATCCTACTAATTTGAATATGCTGAATTCAGAAATTTGATTACTTGGTCAGAGGCGTATTATTTGGGGAGGTCAGTATGAAAAATTAACTGCAACTTTTTCTTCAATCACCTTTTCGTCTTTTTTTCTACGAATTACAAAAACTTGAAGTTTTTTATTTAAAAGAGGTCGTCCTAGTTTATATCGATAGGACGCACCATTTTCGAGAAAAAGGAATTTTAACATTTCGCTTCACAATATCATAATACAGGGCGTTTCCTTAAAATTGGTCAAAATTGTTGGGGTGATACCCGACGTATTTTCGTAAACATTTGTCGACAAATGCTTTCCAAGGAAGCTAAGCCCCTTAAAATAGGGCACTTTGAAAACGGGTTTCCTCAATATTTCCGAAAGTGTAGCTCCCATACAAAGCATTTTTCAACAAATAATGGAAATACCTTAGAAATCACCCCACAATTTTTAGGAAACACTCTGTATTATGATTATTGTGACTACTATGCAGTGTAATTTTCAAATTCCTTTTTCTCGAAATAGAACGTCCTAGCGATACAAACCAGAGCGACCTTTTTTGTGTAAATAAACACGGAATGATGATTCATAAAATAGTTACAGGTAATTTTTTTTACTCACCTCCCCAAATAATACCCCTCTGACCTCTGACCAAGTAATCAAATTTCTGAATTCATATTTGAAGCCCACTTACAGGAAATTCAAAATAACTACATCAAAACTTTGATATTAAGATATTACAACAGTAAAGCACTCACTATACTTCTTACCGACACGTCAATTTAGATATCGAGGGGGACAACTTTTGAGGTATCTGTTGTTTTTCTGGAATCAACCCTCTCACGCCCCTGAAATTTCAAATAGCAACCCCCACTTATTTCGCGATTTTTGAAATTTTCATGTTATTCTTGATAAGTTACATCACTTTTTTTCCAAAATTGAAGTTCCCAACCTCACAAAAATTTTCAAACGATTAGAAATAATTATTCCTTGAACTGATGATAGTATGAAAATTTGGTGAGACACGTCAATTTAGATATCGAGGGGGACAACTTTTGAGGTATCAGGTCCTCGCCAAATTTTTATACTATCATTGGTTTGGACACAATTACATGCTGGTCCTTTTCAAATTGACACCCTGTATATCGGCGAACGTCTCCTCCTAAGGGGGCTATGCCTCCTTGAAGGGTGACACCTGCGGATGGATTTTCTAATGATTTCCGAAACTTCATACTATCATTGGTTTGGCTTGGACACAATTAAATGCTGGTCCTTTTCAAATTGACACCCTGTATGTATGTACATATACAGTGTGTCCAAAATAAGGATGTCTATCATGGGGATCTTGAGAACCGTGAGAGATACAAGGTCGGTTAAATGGAGGCAAAGTTGCGTATTTTTATGCTTAATAAAATGCCGTTAAAAGCCAAGAAATTTTGACTACGTCCGAAATTATCCTAAAAAAACCGAAGTACTTCGAAACTGTTTTCATTTTTTTTACCACATTTGAAGAGATATTTTGAAATTAATGGTACTTCTTCATCGCCACTCTTTGCCCTTTAAAATATAGCGATATTAAATTGAAGAATCGACGTTTCGTCTTTGAGATTTTTTATTAAGGATCTTAAGAGCCTCTTATGTTCCTAAATCAATGATGTATCGCACTTATTAAAAAAGATGTGTTTGTTTTTAATCCTATTGTAAATGTGTTTTTTGTATCTCTCTAACAGATGAGTTCTTATGGAAAAATTCATCAATATAATTTTTTGAATAATCGCGATACATTGTTGGTTTAGGAACGTCATAAAAATTCAGTACCGTATTTAAAAAAACAAAGTTGATGATGGTTTCTCCAAAACGAAACGTCGTACGGAAAATCTCTCAACGCTGTTTTGTAGAGCTTGAAAAGTGGCCATGAGAAAGTGTCTTTTGTTTTTCCATATCCTCTAAATAACGTCAGAAAAAAATAAAAACGAAATGGGCAAATTTCGTTTTTTACTTATATCTCCGAAAGTACTCGGAATTTTAAAACTTTCTAAACGGCATATTGTTAGGCTTGAAAATGCGCAACTTTTCTCTGATTTAACCATCTTCGTATCTCTTAAAAAAAAAAAAAAAAAAAAAAAAAAAGGGCATAGCCACAATGTGGATGCTGCGCCGAGCGGTAGGTAGGCGGTGGGGCCTAAAACCACACGTCGTTCACTGGCTTTATCGAGCCGTCATCAGACCGAGGATCTCATACGGAGCCGTGGTCTGGTGGCCGGCCACCGAGAAAGCCACTAACGAAATCAGACTAACCAGACTTCAAAGGATGGCCTGTCTGAGCATAACCGGTGCAATGAGGACTACACCAGGAGCTGCACTGAACATTCTCCTTGCGCTGCCAGAACTGGCAATCTGGATAAAGAGGGAAGCGATGGCAGCATACATAAGGATGTCAGCTCAGGAAGTATGGAAGGATAGAGGCACAGAGGTTGGCCACACTAGATTAGCTTCTATTGTGAGGCGTGAGATACCGCTACTGGCGGCGGGACTGACAGCCACGGATGGAAGACTCAGACTTCACAGAAGTTTTGAGGTACACCTTCCTTCCAGGGACGAGTGGCGGACCACGCTGGCAGAAACACCAGGTAGCACGCAGATCTGGTTCACCGACGGCTCAAAGGCCAACTCTAAGGCTACAGGAGCCGGAGTATACAGACAAGACAGGAATGCCGGTGAGGCTTTCCCTCTCGGAAAGCTCACCACGGTCTTCCAAGCAGAGGTTTTTGCTATCCTGGAGGTTGCAACTAGGGAGGAGGTTCAAAGGGGAACAGAAGATAACATAATTATCCATTCTGACAGCCAAGCGGCACTGAGAGCATTATGCAAGCCAAGGATCAGCTGCCCGCTGGTTCAAGAATGCAGTGATGCTCTGCACGCCCTAGGCGAGAGCAAGAAGGTCAAACTGGTTTGGGTACCGGGACATATGGGCATTTTCGGAAACGAACGCGCGGACGAGCTAGCCAGACTAGGCTCTTCATCACCCCAGCCCGGTCCAGAACCACACCTGGGCCTGAGTAAACGACTGATCACCGAGGCCCTGAATGAGTGGGCCTGGGAGAAGACAGTCAAAAACTGGAGGAATAACACGACTTGTAGGCAAGCCAGAGAGATAATCACACATCCCAACAAACCAAGGACGGCCCAATTGCTGAACAAGAGTAGGAAGGCACTGAGCATCATCGTAGGCATTTTGACAGGGCACTGCAAGCTCAACCGACACTTGCATTTACTAGGAATAGGCGAATCACCCCTATGTCCCTACTGTAGAAGGGCGGAGGAAACCTCCTACCATCTACTGGGAGTCTGTGATAGGTGGGGCCGCCTGAGGAGGAGGGTCCTAGGAGCGGCAACCATTCCTCGGGTGGAGTTGGGGGACCTGAGCTGGGATGACCTGCTCCGCTTCACAACAATGACAGGACGACTGGAGTGAAGAGGGTTGGAAGCACGGGGTTGGCGAAAAGGGCCACTAGGCCTACTCGCCGGGCTTTTGTCCCCCCACCCTTACCATTACCATTACCATTACCATCTCTTACGGTTTCCAAGATCCCCATGAAAGACATCCTCATCTTGGACACACTGTATAAGATTAAATCTGATTATTTTTGACCGATAAATACAGGGCTGCAGTTTCGTCCATTAATTATGGGATACCCTGTATAAGTCTCATTCGCTTGTTCTTTTTGGTGTTCCACCACTCTCTCTGTTTAGAGCGCCGCAGTGGGTAAGCCTGCTCATAGGGTAAGAACATGCTTTCCTTTCAGTTTCTTATGAAGCTTTTGAACAGAAAGGTATTTTGCGGAAAATTGTTGGTTTGCAAAATAATGTTTAACTATGTAAGGTAGCAGCAGCAGTGAAGACACTCAGTGGTATGAATAAAAACGAAGTTCCTGCTACAACTACAAGTATTAGTTTCTTCTATGTAGTATCTACTTTGAAACGACGTAGATACTACATTCACTTGCCTCATAACATACTTCATCACAAAGTGTAGGACATTTTTTGAAATGTGTAGCATTCATCATCACATTTCGCCCATGAGCGTTGTAGCCTGTTCGAAAAAATCCTTCTAAATGAAGTATTGACTTCTTTTTAAGTAAATAAAACGGAGAAGAACCGAACATATAACAATAAAGAAGGTTCACTCCAGTGCGGCATTTTGAACTAGCATCACCAAAAGACAGACTAAGTAGAAAACATCCTTGACGCTTTTAGATCGCAACCAGATACGTAGGTCGTTGAACCTTTCCGGTAAGTTCCGTGAGTCACTACTTTTTGGGACACCCTGTATAACTGCAAAAGTTCTAGATTGGTACATTACTTTAAGACCTATGACTTTTATAACGAGAGTTTTTGGGTTTTTTGAGTTAATGTTTTTTTCTGAAATTGATGGGTTTAGCCATCATGTTATGGAATGTTTAGTTTAGAGGAATCAGTAGATGCGATTAAAAATTGGTCATTTACTAGAAGACGACCTTTTCAGGCCTCTTTTCTGCCGCTATAATAAGAGCACCAACTAAACCTGCTGCTGATGCTACCTTGCAAATGGCGTTTCAAAGAGTCAGCGGAGGGGCCTCTGGCGTTTTGCGCCCGAACTTTCGAGAGCGTGATAGACATCAGCTGTCTCCATGCTGTTTCTATTGCCAAACAGGAATCATATGCTACCATCCACTTTGAAATTGTGCCGAATTCAATGTAGATGGTAGCATATTATGATTCCCGTTTGCAAGCGGAAATCTGTCACTGTCACTTCGAAGTAGAATTGAATGTGAACCAGGCCTAATGCATCAGTAACATTCAATTTCATTCCGAAGTAGAACTGTCAAATTGCTACTTGACAAACGGTTATCATATGCTACCATCCCAATTTGGCGTAAGCGTGACTTTGAACACAAATTCAATTTAGATGTTGGCATTATATGATTCTCGTTTGCCAAGCGGAAATTTCAAAGTTGTTGGCAGCAATACTCTTTACATGAACCAGCTGTGCAGCTTCCATGTGACTTAATTCAGTTGTCTCACGATCTATTTGAACATTTATTTTAACCGGATCTTCGTTGACTTTCTGACTTCTTAATAACTGTTTATGAACGAATCCCGACACACACTATTTTCTACAGCTAATCTTTTTTCTCGGAGAGGGCGGTTGAATCCATTCAGAGCGTCCACTAAATGTTACAATTCAATAAGAGGCGCCATTTCTAATTTCAAAATACTGTTCCGATACAAGAAATATAAATTCAAGGGCGAAAACGGGCTACGAGTAATAATGCAGTTGTCACGCTCTCGAAAGTTCTCGCGCGTTCCGTTGTGGCGCTGCAGAAGCTGTTTGAATAGTAAAGGTTAATTTTTATTATTCCCACTTCCATGGGCAACTGTGGTTTCCGAAGAGGAGTTAAAGTCCCTCTTCCCTTTGTTGTCTGGTCCATAGTGGTTGGCTCGATAATTGACTGATTTTCACCCTACCAACGTTGTAGTATAGGATTTTCTCTTCTCACTTTTTCCCAGGATTTTTCATCAATCAAGAAGGCTTTCGCCCTCTCGACCCTTCTGTTTGCTAGTTGGGCGCACAATTTTTCACAAAAAAAATTTTTTGTGTTGAGTTCTCAGCATTTTCAGGATCAACATTGATTATTTCGAGCATATTTGGTGTCTTCATCATGGTTTTTGATCTTCCTGGCCTTTTTATGAGGCGTTCCACAAATTAATTCATTTTGTTGGCATTATTGGTATTGGTATTGGTATGGGTGGGGGGGCAAACCACTGCCCGACGAGTAGGCCTTTAAAGGCCTTTTTCGCCAACCCCAGGACCATTGCAGTTCTAACTAAGTTGATGATGTAGAACATCACCTAGTTATACAGTGCGGCTCTAAAAGGTCCTCCCCTTTTTTTTTTAATGTATGCACAAAAAATTTTGAAACTTGGCATACTTTAATTGCTGTCGAGATACTACTTTTTGATGTTACTGACGTACTTTTAGTATGCAAGATGGCGGCTGAGCGCCATTTTGAAACATTTTTTCAAATGGAAAGGGGGGTCGTGTGACACCTCATTTTGAAGATCCTGATGAGTACTTTATAACCCTTGAATATCGATATCTTCAAGTACTACAAAATGGCGGTACATTTAATTACTACATTGATACATACACTTTTAAACAAAAATCGTCAAATTCAATTCAAAAGATGCTGGAAATATTCTTGACATAAAGTTTGGGTTGGGAATAAATGACAAAAATGTCAAAAAAGCATCTTTTGAATTGAACTTGACGAATTTTGTAAAAAAGTGAATGTATCAATGTAGTAATTGAATGTACCGCCATTTTGTAGTACTTGAAGATATCGATTGAATATGCTAGGGTTATAAAGCACTCATCAGGATCTTCAAAATGAGGTGTCACACGACCCCCCTTTCCATTTGAAAAATCAAATCAAATCAAATCAAAAATGTACTTTATTGTCAAAAAATAAGACATTCCTATTGACAAAGCATACTATACTATAACTAACATGATAAAAAACACAATATAACGACAAAAATTTAGCTAAAATATATAGTATGTTAAAATTGTATAAAATAAAAATAAAAATCACAGACATCACGCACGAAGGTTAAAGCTCAAACAGTTTAGCAAGGCAATGTATCATTATAATATAATAAAAATGTTTCAAAATGGCGCCCAGCCGCCATCTTGAATACTAAAAGTACGTCAGTAACATCAAAAAGTAGTATTTCGACAGCAATTAAAGTATGCCAAGTTTCAAAATGTTTGGTGCACACATTAAAAAAAAAGGGGGGGGACCTTTTAGAGCCGCACTGTATATTTGAACCAGCGGGACCAATAAATTTGGGCTAATTATTTGTTAGCATTAAGTTTTATACTTTTGTACAGTTAGATTTTTATTTTGATTTCAAAATTTTGAAGGATGAACGGAGAGTCGTACTCGTAAAGCTAGTCAATGAAGAAAACATCTTCAAGAAACGTTCTTCAAAACCTTTATTTGTTGTCAACTCTCTTTAAATCTTTGTCTCATGCATTATTGGATTTGGATTATTGTTCGTTTTTTTTTCTCAAATCCATTCTAATTATTTAATATCTATAAGCTTTTTGTAATTTTTTCTTTAATCTTGCTATAATCTTTTTTATAGTCTAGTACATATTGAAGATGTCTTTTGGACTATTTTGGAAAATATAGAAGAAAAAAATGTGATAGACAAAAAATTTCACTTGCAGCTATTAAAACATAAGTTTTGGCAAGAACATGGCCTGTGCAATAATAAATTTTTGAAACTACCGGATATCGTGATTTGTATGAAAAAGAGGGCAAAAACTTCATATTTGAAGATAAAAATGTAAACTCACAATTATTGGAACAATTTACGAATTAGCCCGTTTAACAAGATAACTTGTTATTCTCCAGTGTCAGTTCATTTTTATTCTAGCTGGCTACATTTGCTTTGATACAAAAATATTTCATTCACACTCTCAATTATAGGGGTCTACACTGTGGGCCAAATTAAGTTAGAACCTAGTTTGATCCTTAATAACTTTTTTGTTTGTTTATGGATTTAGATGAATTTTGGATATGATATTGGTCAATATGTTCTGGATGTTCCTCCAAAATTGAGTTGTCGAATTTTGGACAGGACCGGACTTAGAACGTTTCTATGAAGTGGGTGCATTTAAGCTCGTTGCAAAAACGAACTGCGCTACGTACAGACCAACCGATATATTTTTTGGGAAGGACATTAGTGAGAAAAGGTATCCTGATAATATCAATATTTTAGAACCATAACCTAAGAAACTATGATTTTTTCTATATGATGGTGCTTGTCGGCATAAAAACTATTTCACTTCATTTTGATCAAAGTTTCTTAAAATTTCATAGCAACGTGGATTGTTTGTTAGAGATTTGTCGATTTTTTCACATTTTAGATTTTTTAATTTGGAAAAAAAAATAATACCCAATTATAATCTTTTTTTGTTTTTAAAATTTGTTCAATTTCACTCGATAATTTGAAAGGGGTCGCAACATTGCCGTGCATAAATGTTCTTTTCCATCAATCGTTTGATCGAGATTTTATCTTTCATAGATAGAACCATGTCTACGTATTCAAAATCAAACAGACAAACTCTGGAATCTCAAAAATGTTAACAATTTTCAACAAACAATCCACGTTGCAATGGAATTTCAAGAAATTTTGATCAAAACGAAGTGAAATAGTTTTAATGCCGACAAGCACCATCATATAGAAAAAATCATAGTTTCTTAGGTTATGGTTCTTAAATATTGATATCATCAGGATACATTTTCCCACTAATGTCCTTCTCAAAAAATATATCAGTTGGTATGTACGTAGCGCAGTTCGTTTTTGCAACGAGCTTAAATGCACCAATTTTATAAAAACGTCGTAAGTCCGGTCCTGTCCAAAATTCGAAAACTCAATTTTGGAGGAACATCCAGAACATATTGACCAATATCATATCCAAAATTCATCTGAAACCATAAACAAACAAAAAAGTTATTGAGGA
The DNA here is from genome assembly GCA_958502075.1 of Orchestes rusci. Lineage (NCBI taxonomy): Eukaryota > Metazoa > Arthropoda > Insecta > Coleoptera > Curculionidae > Orchestes > Orchestes rusci. The sequence continues at coordinate 1,191,446 of OY293303.1, read as the reverse complement.
TCAAACTAGGTTCTAACTTGATTTGGCCCACAGTGTATATAAAATAATATAAGAAAGTCGTTCAAAATCTCAAAAGTGGTAAACGTTGCTTAATAACTACCATGGCGAATCAAATCCAATTTTCATGCCAATATATTGCTCATTATAGAATTCCGAGAATACCGTGCAGAGCGCACATTCTTTGAAATATGTGTAACCCCCCATAAAGCATGTGAAGTCACTCTGATGCCACTAAAAAGATTCGATCTAGATGCTGCCATCATATTCAGCGATATTCTAGTGATTCCGCAAGCATTGGGAATCCCAGTGGAAATGATTCCTGGAAAGGTAAGAACAAATTTATTCAGCAGAAGAATCACCGATTCTTCATTCAGGGCCCACACTTTCCCCACCCACTCAAACTAGAATTGGTTCCTTATTTGGATAACGAAGGAGCATCCGAAAGACTCAAGTATGTAGGAGAAGCCATTCGCTTAACAAGACACAATTTGGCAGGCACAGTGCCTATTTTTGGGTTCACTGGAGCTCCGGTAAGTCTTTTTGTATGTCAGCGGTTGAATTACAATCTTCTGCGGAACTGCCCTTGATGGAAAGTTACTTTCCAGTGGACTTTATTCTCTTATATGGTGGAGGGAGGAGGGTCCAAAACCTATTCCACTGCCAAGAAGTGGCTTTATGCTAAACCAGCCGAAGCTAAGAAAGTTCTCATGGTTCTAACCACTACAATCATCGACTATTTGGTGATGCAAATCGAATATGGGGCCCAAATTGTCCAAATTTTTGAAAGCAATGCTGAGTATTTGAATTTGACGTTGTTCAACGAATTTTGCGCTCCTTATTTGGGCATGATAACAAAAGAAGTCAAAGAAAAAGTGAAAGCTAAGGGGTTGGAGATGGTTCCTATGGTAAGTGGTTTGGGTTAGTCTGCTGATGATAATAATAATAATACAAAAATAATTGTCATTAATCCATTACGTCTATGATTTTATAATAGTATACAGAGTGGGTAAACTTGAACATTATAAATATTTATATATTTTTAATCTTACACTACTAGGTCCTGTTCGCCAAAGGTGGCTGGTACTGTTTGGAAGAACAAACTGAGCTCGGGTTCGACGTACTGGGCATTGATTGGACTGTTGATGCCCAGTATGTGAAAGGGATCATCAAAGATAAGAAGATCACCATCCAAGGCAACTTGGATCCTTGTGCTTTGTACGCTCCCAAAGAATGTTTGGAAAAAGCGATCACTACCATGCTGGAGTCATTTAGAGGGCTAAATGTGATAGTCAACTTGGGACATGGAATTTACCCGGATGCTCCTGTCCAGTCTGTCAAGACTCTGGTTGAGACTGTGCATAGCTTTAAATATTAGTTTATGTTTTCGCTACACGATGTGTATGTCTAGTCTGTTGACGTCTTTTTTCTAAGATTTACTAAATGTTTTTTGTGATAATTTACGTGTTTTTGATTTTCTAGAATATTCAGGTAAGTTAAATAATTTAGTAAGATTTTTTTCATCATACCGATTTTGCGTTTTGAATTCTGCTTGGAGCTGCGTCACAGTCGGCAGGGGATGTCAAGGTAAGTTCAACACAAATTTAGCAAAGCAAGACGCGCTTATTTTTCGCTTAATCGCTGTTTTTTTTAAATAAAATCATTGTTTGCTTGTTAGTAGAATAGGGAGATATTTTTTTTTTGGATTTTTTTTCTGTAAATTCTCTGATGCATACTACAACTACTAATGAAACAATTTTTTCAATTTTTTTTATCCATATTTATTCTAGAAAACTCAATCAATATCTTAATATTTTCTAACGGTTTCATTCAAAATACTCTCAGGGAAACTACGTCACCGACACGTGATCCTGATCAACATATGAAACGACTAGTGACGCCCCATTCTAAATTTGTTGCCAGGTTGCAGTGGCGGCTCGCGCCGCCTATATTTGGGTAGGCGGAATCCTGTGGCGTAGCGTGACTAAATGTTGTTGGTTCAGAAGGCGGCGCAGGCGAAAAATTTCGTGGTTGTATTTCCCCTCCTTTATAATTAATTTTCCCTCATTTCTGGTAGGGGAAGTTCCGTTCTATAGTAAGGGATATTTGGGCTGAGTTTGATTCCACTTGCTCTTCGATTTGATTCTTTGTTTTCAGTTTTTTAAAATAACTGAGAATAGTATTTCCTGCTGGAGCAGCTCTTTTCTCCGATCCCTGAGACATTTCACATTCCAATTCTCTATATATTGGAGAACTAAACAACTCTACAACACAACACAACAGAGGGAAAAAAACAACTTTAACTTTAATCTTAAATAAAGAGTCTGTAGACAAAGATTTTCTATTCGATGATTGACGCGAATAAATTAGCGCGGAGCGCAGCACAGTCGAATTAGCAGCGAAAAGTTGAAGCGCGCTTCATCTAGGTATACCTTGCTTTTGGCGCGCGATATAAATGACATGCGATGATGCCGGCTTGTAGTTAAAGTTCGGGGTTGAAAATACCGACAGATTGTAATTCCGAGGTTGCCAGATTGTAAAGATGGCAAGTATTTGAAAATAGTTAACGATTTATTAGATTATAGTGTAAATTACTACTAGTACTTGTAGATGTTATTTGATTATGAAAAATATTTTGTGACAATATATAAGTAAGTCTCTTAGTGCGACGACTGGAGACTGGGCCCAGGGCCCCCCAACCTCACGGGCCTCCGGGCTTCGCCTCGAATTGTTCTATTATAGTTCCGCCACTGCGCCGCAGGCGAATTTTTCGTGAGATTTCTCCTCATTTGTAAATAATTCCCCTCATATCCAGTGAGTGGAGAATGCGCAGCAGACAAATCATTGTTCGAGACCCTGCCCAAACTTTGACTAATACTTTATATTGCGGTCATTTTATTTTAATTTTGAAATATTACAAAGAATGTATCTTGATTGCAAAAAATAAGGCCTCCTCCTCCCCATACAGCCTTCCTGAACCTCACCATACACTAATATTATCATAGAAAAAAAAGAATTTATTTTTTATAAATTAGATTTATTCTCCTATCCTTTAGAAGCAAGAATTTCTGGATTATATCAGCTTCAAAACTTTCACTGGCCTGGATTTTAAGAAACAATTCTTTTTCTATAGCTAACAATGCCAGTGAAGACAAAGGTTCATTTCTCATGGAGTTACGACTGTATGTTTTGATACGTTTAAGGCACGAGAAATGACGCTCAACAGCGACGCTTGTTACGGGAATCGTGGCAATCAAAACAAACATTTTATAGGCCTCAGAAAATATTTGTCGAAGTTCGTTATCGACCAGGTTTTGTAAAATTGATTCTAAATTTAACTTTTCGAATTGTTCATCCTGATAGATAACAGACAACTCATTTATTAATCTTTGTTTATCAAAAACATCTTTATAAAAATCGACCAAACCAGTAACCAAATCATGGGGAAAGTTATTATTAAAATGTTTAAATTTTGACGAGTCAGCTAACGCAAAAAATGTCATTTGTGACAAATCCGCAAATCGCACCTGTATTTGCGTTACGACGTTATCTAAGATTTCATAAAATAGAATACGCAATGAGGCTTTTTTGTTATCCGGAATAGCATCAGATATTCTAGCTCGTTTTTGTGCAGGTGGTAAGCACGCAGATTTATTTATTCTCCCCTCCGCTTTTTCAAAAATCTCGTTTAACTTCTCTTCAGTTCTCAGCAGTTTTATGCGATCCCTGGCAGAAAAAACTTAATTTTTGCAGTAAGTTATATCCAAAGACTTTTTTTGTAAAATGTCAAATAATAAATCGGTAATATCAAATATATTTTTGAAAGCAGCCGTTAAAAATGAAAATTCAATATCTTCTAAAAAATGAAAGTAGCCCCTTGCGCCAAAAATGGACTCTTTTCCTGATGACGTATCGTTAATAATTTCAGTAAAAACTGTACGCAAATTTTCCCACTCTGAATCTATGATATTGATGGTTTTAGAGCGGGAGGACCACCTTGTTTCCACAGAGGAAGGAATTCTCCTAGCCATTACCGAATCTAAAACAAATGTTCGTTTCGCTGATTGATTAAAAAATCCCGGTAATGAAGTAGCGCTGGCAAAATAGATACGACAGCTTTTAATGCTTTTTGTTCCGTCTTGCAAAACTAAATTTAATCTATGAGCGCTGCAGTGTGTAAATAAAGCGTTTGGGTGCATCAGATTTGATTTTCATCTGTAAGCCATTTAATGAACCAGCCATGACACTCGCACCATCGTAACACTGACCAACTAACTTGGCTTTATAGTCAAACGGACGCAAAACCGCCGATACCAGTTCGTACATTGCAAGAGCAGTTCTATCTTGGCTCACGTCATAAAATCCTAAAAATGTTCCTTGAATTTTTCCCGATTCATTGACAAAACGAACCGAAATTGCACATTGCGATTTTTCGACTATATCGGTTGTATCATCCGCCTGTACCGCAAAAAAAATAGAATCTTTGATGTGTTCCATGAGATGCTCGGAAATGCATACAATTAAATCATTCTGAATAGTTTTGGATAATCCCGAAAATATGTTACCAATTTTTTTCAAATGTTCTTGCATCTCCACATCGCGTTTAATCAGAACCTTGAAAAATTCTTTAGAATTTCCAACGTTTGAAGATTCATTTTTCTCGTTATGTCCCCTAAATGCCAATTCTTGCTTTGCAAGTAAACATGTTACGTCTATTAGATACATCATCAAATTTCTATTTTTTCGAACGTCTTCGTTATAAAGTTTTAAAGAAAGAGCGGTTTGAATTTGAAGAGCGTCTTTTATCGTTGAAGAATTTGTCTGTAATCGTTTTAAAGTCAAGTAACTGCTCAGATGTTCTTTAGAGCTGTCATGTTTTCTAATACTTGCAGACAAATTTTTCAAATCTGTATATCCTTGCAGTACCCAAACGTTATTTCTTCCTTTCGCGAGCAATAAACAGGGCCAACAAAAAAGGCTCTGTTTATAGAAACTACCGCATAACCATCCGTGGCTTTTATACCATTGGGTGTTGAAAGTGCGAGAAAAATGTTGCCCTTGTTTTTTATCCGGTTTCAAAATGTCAAGTGAGGGTGTAGGGCGACCTACAGCGATTATTTGATTTCGATCTTCAACCTTAAGCCTAGAAAACGGTTCCTCCAATAAGGAACCAATAACGTCATGAGCTGGCAAAGTCATTTTGAAAATAAAAAGAACTTACGTAAAAATGCCAAAAATAAATAATGAATATCCTGAAAAAACGACAACTACTAAACAAACTAAACTCTACCTCTATGTGTGGACAAATCCTGTCCCAAAAAATGAAAATATCAAAACAGAAATTCTAATTTACTAATTTCTAAAACTTATCTGATAATCTGTGATTATATCAATAATTGTAGTGTAGTTATCCAAATCTTCGCAAAATCACAAAACACCGCCACCTGATAAGAACAATACAGTCTAATTTAGTTTGGTTTTTCTCGGGCTCAAGGCCTAGGATGGATAATCGCAACCGATATCCCCAATAACGACTATTTATTGCAGTCATCACTGCAATTGCATAAAAAAGAGTATAGATAGAATAATGCTCGGGCTAGCTTTTTTATGCCAAAAGTGTTTTTAAAAAAGTATGATAATCTGTATTGATGAATCAATTCATATTCGCTAGATGGGTAAAGAGTATCGACTGTCGTTTTTATACGTTTCATTCGTCTCATCCCTATGCTTCATGCTTCATGTCATTGTGGGATGACCGTTTCGCGCGTCGACACCGAAAACACACGAGCACGCGACGAAGGCGGGAATCGTGTCGCCTATATTTTCCTTATATTCGCCGTTGCCCCACTCTCAAGATTACCCCTTCTCATGTGCATAAAATACCACGCGAGAACAGAGACAAAAGGCAACTGAGACGGCCGCCTATTTTGAATGCACCAGCGGTCAACGGTTAGGACTTGGTCCTCTTGTGGGTGTTTAGGAATGAGTTTCGCACCACTGGTGGGTAGAAGTAATGAATAATATAATAAGCATTGTTTTTAAATGGAAATCTTCTTGATTAATTGTGATTCAATTATTCAGTTTACAATAATAATTTATTTTGGTATTTACTATTTACTGCGGTAAGGCGGCGCCTACCTTGCCTACCCCGACCAGCCAGGTTGTGAAATTAGCGACATTAGCGTAGCATTTTATTTAGCTCTATAGCGCATCCGACAATAAAATCACTCGTACACCCAAGTCTATTAGGTAAATTGCGAACGAGCTGACAACGCCGCATCATGTGGGTAACCTAACCTTGTTTTTATTGTTTACATACATCCGATATTTGGGTACTATTACTTGTTACAGTTATTAATAGATAGTTGAAGTGCTTTCATTCACGTAGACGTTAACGTGGTGTTTGACATCTGGGCAAGCGCACTTCGTTTTTTTCTCACGTTTGCGTTTACGGACATAGGTAACCTTGCGTGTCTTCACGTATTGCACGTTATCCCTTATACGTAATCCGATGTTTGCCGATCGAGTCTCCGATCTTGGATAATCTGCCAACGAATCGATTTTGGACATTACACGTCATATTTTTATTTGGCCTCAAAATTCAATAACCAAATTGTCACAAACATCACTTTGGTGGGGAGGCGAGAAACGATCCCGCGCTACCAGGATCCGTGATGGATTTCCGTTTCAAGAGGCTTCGTTTCTTTGCTTGTACTCCTTTTTTACTACTTCACTTTTTTTTGCCTATTGACTCTTCCTTATAATGTTTATTGCATATTTCTTCAACCTACCGTATTGATTTCTGGTAAATTCTTCTTCCACTTCGCCACCTTCATTAAAATTCACCGGAACTACTGAGAATTCTGCAAAGTTGGCAACAGTGTAGTTGATGTTTACATCTTCATAACCTCAGTTTTCAACGTCAAAACACTAAAAACGATAAATTATACACGTGAGTATTGTAATTACAATTATCTTTTATTTTATTGATAGAAATAATGATTATCAAATAAACCTGATGAAAATTATTCGTACTGATCATCACTTTGATACTGTTCCAGATATCTTTTTGAAATTTGGTACACGTCTTCTATGTTAGAGAGGGCGCCACTGATTTAAAAATATTGGATGACACAGCAGGGTGTCAATGCAATTGAGTAGATTTTATTTTTTTAAGCAAAACCATGCGCCAGAAGAAAAAAAATCAGAGAACAAATTGGCTCAGAAATAAATAGAGATTTTAAAAATGATTTTTATTTTGGAAGAAGGCAGTGGCGTACAAGTTTTTTCCCCAAAGATATTGAGTGCAAAGCCCGTACGGAAATAATGAAACTGTACATCACAAAATGCATATTGAAGCCCAGAAGACGTGTACCAAATTTCATAAAGATATCTGGAATAGTATCAAAGTAATTATAAAAAAATCATTTATTTTTTAATATTTCAACACCCTGTATCTTAAAATCTATGCTCTTGCGGACCTATGTCCATATGAACTTTTTGTCTTAAAATCATCCAAGGATTATCACCCTTAAGTATCGGCATTCAATTAATAAACACCCTAGGGTGTTGAAATATGATTTTGACTGATGTTTCCTTGAATACTTGAAATCATGAAAAATAGGTCATTTTTGCAAAGTGTCAGATTTTGTATCTGACTATATCCTTTGTTAAATTATGAAATTATCAGGAAGTACATAATTTTTGCCCATCTTTCGAATGGTGCTAGCCATTTTTATCAAAAACTGCCTACACAGAAAAAAGTTTTTGAACGTGAAAAAAATGCACTAAACATTTTTTTTTTATCGCCAGGACTCGTAAAATGACAAATGGATGGAAGTTTTTGAATGCACCATACGTTCTTTGATAACTGTGCGGGTTCAAAGTTATGATGACATTTTAGGCTGCTTTCTAACTTTTTTTCGCGACCTGCACCTCCATCAAGGTAATAAAGCTAAAATGCTATAGAAATATTTTTTTTTAATGCGGACCGAGTAGGTGAGCTGGTGCTATTGTTCGTGCCAAAGTTACACTTCTAAAACTTTTTTTTTCAAGAGTAATCAAGAAAATTCAAAACAGAGCTTTTATGAAATTGGAAGCTTCATTCACAAAAAACGTATATAATCAGTTGGATCTTATCTTTATCTTTATTTATAAAAAATACATCAAAGCGTATTTAGATAAATGGTGTCATATAGTACAATTTAGGATTAAAAAAGTTAAAACCATATATCCTACAATAAAATGCAAAACATAGCCTGATCTAGCCTTTATTATACAACAACTATTAGAATATTAAATAATAATTAAAAAAAAACAAAAATCACATGTCCACAATAAAACAGATCATTAGTAATTTTTCACCTACCCATCATAAAACTATAAAACGGCCCTTTACCAGTAGGTACCTAAACACTTTTTGATAGGCATATTTCTCGGCTGCGATAAATTATGAAAATAACGAATTCATACTAATATATTACAGATTATTCAATATTTTGCATCCTATGAAGTCACTTCAACCATAAAATATTATATTTTTTTCTAGACGTACTTAGTCCATCAGTACCTACTTACCGAAAATACGAAATTCCTGGAATTTTGGACAAGTTATAAATCCAGCAATTCACAGTTAAAATGTCTTTAAAACTAGATACACTATAACAGAATACACAAAAGTCAAAAAGATTCACAAAACAATAGCTTTCTGGGGAAATACGAAAAATCAAATAAAAAAGTCACAAAGAATACAGACGTCGTTAAGTACGGGACTGTAATCGATTTCTAAATACGATTTTGCAACGTCATATTCTGGTGGAAAGTGTTCATCGTGTCCGAGAAAAAGGAAATGCGCAGGCTTGAGTTTGCCGTTTAGAGTAAGGCTGGGAATTTTTCCAGATCTTCGTATTCGAATATTCGTTTAAGAAACGATCAAATATTCGAATAATTCGAGTAATCGAATAATCAAATATTCGAATAATCGATAATTCGAATAATCGAATATTCGAATATGTGGAATAATCAAATCATTTGAAAATTTGGAATATTCGATAATTCTATTGAAATATTCGAAGTAGTTGATTATTCAAATACTCAAACACGTCACTTTTAGCCAATCGGTGAGCTGCAAGTGACGTAAATCACAGATCAAACTGGATTGGACTCAGATACGATTTAAATGAAAACGCTTTAGGTAATTTTAATGCACATATACCTACAGTGCGACAAGCAAATGAACAATGAACCTATGAAGAAACAATTCGGCGGTGGAACGTGGAACTATGTGATTGGCTACTCACAGATGACAATCAAACATCCCATGGCAACCGCTTGGTCATAGGCGTAGGCGTAAAAATAAAATTATTGACTATTTTTTTTTCTATATCAATTTCATTAGTATATGATAATAGAATGAGTATATGCATGCAAATTTGATACATCTTTGGTGATTTATTTGTAGTCTTTACCATAATTTAAGCTTTAGATATCTGATCAAAATAACTTCACACGCCAATGAGATGACAAGATTGTTGACACCCCTTCAGCTTCCCCTCCCCTCTGCCCCTTCAGACATTGTTAAGGTTCATTTGATTGTCGCACTGTGGTCTCGTTATTTGACTGAACTGCACGTCAAAATAAAGAACATAGCAATTTTTTTGCCCATATTCAGTGAGCTATAACTTTGAAACGAATAAGTGGATTTTGTCGAATGTTTCAGCGTTTTGGTGGTCGACTTTCGTACATTCGACTGACTTTTGGAGATTTTGTGTGAGATGAGGTTTTGTATGAATTACAGGATACGGAAGAAAATGATGCAATTTTTAAAAATTTCAAGATACTGCCATTTTGCTAAAAAATGATTTTTTACCAAATTTATATCACAGGGGTTTAGCTAAGACATGTTCCTCGGGATGTATTCGGTATTTTTCTGATAACTCTTCGAAAACAAAAGATAATCAGTCTTTATTCCAATAAGTGTTTTGCGATATTTTTTTTGAGATTCAACTAAAGGTAACTTCAAAATATCAGGATATACGATAGTTTTGAAATTCAAAAGAAAAAGATGATTTAACTTGAGCGGTTATATACAGGGTCACTTGAAAATACGTCAAACGATAATAATTATTGAGTCTTTTTTTTTAAGTATTGCGAAATCAATAAGTGATAAACCCAATGCGGGTTAAACTTTTTATCGAAAAGATATTTTGTAGGTATATCAGTCCTCAATTTTGCGAACCAAAAAAAAACAAATTGTTCGCCGTATTTCTTAGGGACCCTGTACGTTACCACTTCAGTTAAATCATCTTTTTTTTAATTGTATTGAGTCCGCAAATCTCAAAAAAACATCGCAAAATACGAATTGGAATAAAAAATAATTATCTCTTGTTTCAGAAGAGTTATCCGAAAAATACCAAATACATCCCGACTTATCTTAGCTATACCCTTAAAATATACATTTAGTGAATAATTGTTTATAAGCAAAATGGAAGTATCAAGAAAATTTTGAAAATTGCATCACTTTCTTATGCACCCTGTATATCATAGCAAACCTCATCTCACACAAAATTCTCAAAAGTCAGTCCAATGTACAAAAGTCGACCTTCAAAACGCTAAAACACTCGAGAAAATCCGTTGATTTGGTTCAAAGCTTCAGCTTTAATTTGACGAGCAGTCTATTTGAATAGTCAACTCCTTCGAATATTATAATCGGATATTCGAATAGTTCGATTATTCGAATAGTTCGATTATTCGAGTTCGAATATTCGAATATTCGAATACTCGAATTATTCGTATTCGATTCCCAGCCTTAGTTTAGAGGAGTTTTGTTTACGATTTTAACCTCCATGCGATGCCAACTTTTCGGATCTGTTTCGGTTCATTGTGCTTATCCAGTTTTATTCAAGTCAATGCCCGTGACACCATAGAAGATGACAGGAGCAAAAAACAACAAAAATTGAAAAAAAAGCTTTCCGATCAAAATTATTGTGTGCAAATCTTGCATTACGATATTTTGCATTGTTGGCAATTTTCTCTACAAATGATTGGGTTTTTTGCCATTTAAAATTTTATACTCATTCGCCCATTTCCGGAAAATATTGGGAGGTGCAAATTTATACACTCATCTGTTTGGAATTTGCGGTGCATCATCTTGATTTGCACCTTGTTAGCATTTTTTCCCGAGATAATATAATAATTTTTAACAATGATTTATAGGTCTGTTCGTGGAACAATCACAAACCAGTCAGAGCCAATCAGCATTCAGCATTTGCAGTTTGCAAACTATTTCTGATTATTTTGACCAATCGATGAAGCGCTGATCGATTTGTGATTGTTCTACGAACAGACCTAATATATTCTGATTGATGAAAAATCGTGCAAAATGAATAAGTACAAGATTTGGAAAATCAGTCGATGAGTTTTTGTACCTTTGCACATTGTTAGCAATCTTTGGGACGAATTTATTAATTATTGTTAATTTTTCTCAGACTCACTGGAAGGTGCAAAATTTTATAGTTTATTTTTTTGTTATACAGGATGGCCCAACGATAAGGCCCCACCCTTATTTATCACTTTCCTGGTATATCTGGTCTTTTCGTGTATGACTGTATAATACAGGGTGTTCCAAAAATAAGATATCGCATTACACTTGACATTTTTAAATGGAAACCCCCATTTTTTTTTCTATTTTTGGATTCTCCATGAAGTTTTTAGTAACTTTTGTACAGGGTGTCCCAACGATAGAGTAAAGTAGGTTTCATCATATAGGATATGAAAAATATCAATATCAATATGCGTCACATGTTAGGGGTGTGAATAGCGCACATTCTGAAAATATTTGGAAACATACAGGGTGCGTCACAAAAGTATGGCACGAAAAAGTATGATTTTTTTAAATGGAACCTCCTGTATATTAATTGATATTTCAATTCTTTCTTCAATTTGGAACAAAAATTGTGATACAACTAATGTTCCTAAATTCAACCGTTATCGAGATATCGCGTTTTAAAAATGGCATTTTTGCAACTTTGGCATGCTATAAAACTCAAAATATTCAAGTTAGAGGAAAATGGTTTGCACTTTCCTATCTTAACTTTTCAAGAGCTTTTCTGTCATTTGGATAGAAGGTAACGTCAACTGTCAACTTTTTTCGGCACATTTTGACATTTTTTAACAATAATGGATTAAATCTCCTTGAATAGCTCTTGAAAAGTTAAGATAGGAATGTGCAATCCATTTTTCTCTAACTTGAATAGTTTGAGTTTTATAGCATGTCAAAGTTGCAAAAATGCCATTTTTAAAACGCGATATCTCGATAACGGTTGAATTTGGGAACATTAGTTGTATCACAATTTTTGTTCCAAATTGAAGAAAGAATTGAAATATCAATTAATATACAGGGAGTTCCATTTAAAAAAATCATACTTTTTCGTGCCATACTTTTGTGACGCACCCTGTATGTTTCCAAATATTTTCAGAATGTGCGCTATTTACACTAACCTGTGACGCATATTGATATTGATATTTTTCATATCCTATACGATAAAACCTACTTTACTCTATCGTTGGGACACCCTGTATAATACAGTTTATACCTATCTTCAACCGTTTTAAAGTTATTTGAATTTTTCAACGAAAAGGTCCCAATTTTATGAAGAATTCAAATAACTTCAAAACGGTTGAAGATAGGTATAAACTGTACTATACAAAAGTTACTAAAAACTTCATGGAGAATCCAAAAATCGAAGAAAAATTGGGAGTTTTCATTTAAAAATGTCAAGTGTAATGCGATATCTTATATTTGGAACACCCTGTATTATACAGTCATACACGAAAAGACGTCCCCCTAAAAATAAAAATTGACGTGTCCGAGCGTTTTTTCCAAAATATACCAGGAAAGTCATAAATAAGGGTCGGACCTTTTCGTTGGGCCACCTTGTATAAAATTGGCATACAGAAATAGTTTGCAAACTGCAAATGCTGATTGGCTCTGACTGGTTTGTGATTGTTTTACGAACAGACCTAATACCACTGACTATACAAAAAATAGACCGAGCATAAGCAGCCGGTTCATTCATAAATTCCTATGTTTTGCGATCCAAAACACATTCAAAAGAGCATACGGGTGGGACAAGGACCTCCATTCCATTTCTTTTTACATACATGGGCAAGGCAACAGCGCGATGACGCCATGACGGGCGTTGCCATGGTGGCTGGAGGACAAACAAAACAAAATTATGTTATGACAAATGTTGTTTTCTCCGACTTTCATGATGGTTTTCGGTACTTTTTCAAGATTGTTATGCTTTTTTTAATAAAATGAGAGACTTCAGGGCTCCATAATGACGTGATTTTAATGAATACCTACCTGCTGTTTTCTGTTTTAAAAAATGCTGGTGATTATACCAATGGCTTATTCAAGCAGAGGCAAGAGATGTGGATTAAAGCGTTAAAAAGAGGCCCATCAAGTGAATCCCAGATAAAATAGGGACGTATATGCTCTAGGCATTTTAAAACAGGTGAAACAATGTTAAAAATAGTAGGTACCCCTTTTGGGAAACATTTGACATAATACCCTTACCTAATATTTGTATAATTTTACATGGGCTGCTAATTCTTAACATTATTTTGTAAAAAAACCATAAAGGTTACTTCTGGCAGGGACGATAAATCGTGCATCTTGAAGTCTCCACCAATGAATACCTGTCTTTGTCCGTCTGTTCCAACTGCTCATAATTATCACTTCTCCCCATTATAAAATCCTTTTATTTTACAAGAAAAACTGTTTGTTTGATGCACTTGCATAAGCCGAAAAAGTACATCAAACTAGAGTTAATATGACACCAATAAACTGCACAGTTTAATAATATAGAAAAGAACCTGTTCTTCTCACTTCAAATCAAAAAAATTACAAAAATCCAACAAAAACTCTGAAAATCGATAAATCGTGACCATGAACTCATGAATAAAACCTGTGCTTGTCCTCCAGGTAAAATGGCGGACACGTCAAAATCAGCTGTTTGAAAATGATCAATAGGCGGAACCAGGCGAATCGATGAAGGATGTTCATGAGCGGCGGTCGGGGAGGTTTCAAATTATTTGTTTTTTTTATTCATTGTTTTTATCTTTAATGAGAGTTACAGGGTTGATTTTGATTACTGCCGTGGAAAGCAAAACTTGATCATTATGAGCTGTATGAACAGTGATAGATTTCACAATTGAAGTATGACACTGAACAACCAAATAATTTTGAGAAAGACTTATTTTCTCTTTTAAAATGCTTACTATCAAATGGTGGAGCTGGTGGTTTAATATCATGTTTTTTAAAGTTGATAGTTTCAAGTAAATTGCATCTTTTATTGAGAAACTCACTGAAATCCTTCATTTTTGGAGAAGATAAAGGCTCTGCAAACAACTCCCACTCCCGTCTAGTGTTATTATCCAAGTTTGAGGATATCAAATAAATTAATAGTATCCCAAAAATCAACAGGTTCTTTTAAAGTTTCCAAAGCCCTGAGATGCTTATTGACATTGTCTAGTAACTGTCTTAAGCTGACATGAGATTCTCTATTAACAGAATCAAGTTCAAATAAGGCTTTGACATGGTTATGTACAGGGTGGCCAACTAAGAATGCGAGGTACTGTATCTGGGAAACTATTCATCGTAGAGGCTTGCGGCAAAAAATTTCATGACTAAAACGGCCAAGAGAAAAACCTGGAACATATTTTCAAGTTTCTGAAATGGTCGCTAGGGGGCGTAACAACCAACACCAAGTAGAAAAATATGATTTTTATGGAATTTTGTCCAATGAAAATATATCGATGAGCTCATTTTCGGATTTACTGACTATTTACCTACACTTTTTGTCTGAAACGTTTTTTTTTTCTATCTATCATAATAAAGTGGTGGGGGAAATTCAATTGTTTTATTAAACAAACTGAGATTTCTCCCGTTTCGCTTGACGGATTTCAATGAACTTGGGCTCATATGAAAGAGAATAGTCTGCGCTACAAAATGCTCATTTGCTTTTTAATTTGTAACATTCGCCGTCGCCGCTAGATGGCGTTAACTGAAATGGTAGCATACTTTTGAGTTTTTTCCGAAAAAATCAAACGTAATGGTGTATCCTTTTTCATATATTTTAAAATGGGACACATTTTCCTATAAAAAAAAATAAAAAAAAACAAAAAAAACATTATTTTTTTTGTTTTTTTTTAAAGGAAAATGTATCCCTTTTTAAAATATATAAAAATGAATATACCATTACATTTGATTTTTTGGAAAATACTCAAAAACATGCTACCATTTCAGTTAACGCCATCTAGCCGCGACGGCGAATGTTACAAATTAAAAAGCAAAAAAGTTTTTTGAAGTGCAGATCATGCTCTTTCATATGAGCCCAAGCTCGTTTAAATCGGTCAAGCGAAACGGGAGAAATCTCCGTTTGTTTAAAAAAACAATTGAACTTCCCCCACCACTTTATTATGATAGGTAGAAAAAAACGTTTTGGACAAAAAGTGTAGGTAAATAGTCAGTTAATCCGAAAATGAGCTCATCGATTTTCATTGGACAAAATTCCATAAAAATCATATTTTTCTACTTGGTGTTGGTTGTTACGCCCCCTAGCGACCATTTCAGAAACTTGAAAATATTTTCCATGTTTTTCTCTTGGCCGTTTAAGTAATAAAATTTTTTGCCGCAAGCCTCTACGATGTATAGTTTCCGAGATACAGTACCTCGCATTCTTAGTTGGCCACCCTGTATAATTAACCTTTTATTGTCATACCTATCTTTAATTAATTTCCAAGCTACTTGATAATTAGCAGCTGTGGTCTCCAAACAGGATATGACCTGAGCAGCTTCGCCCTTCAATGAGCTACCGTTCCACATCTTGCAAGGCGGGATTGTCATTGATTACCACGTTAAAAGAATCATGAAACGTTAAAAATTCATCAAAATGTCCACTGAATGTGGGTAAATCAATCTTTGGAAACTTTACACTTGGAACTAGCGAGCCTCGAGAAGAAAAATTTGCATTTTGATTCGCGAGGTTAGCGTTGGCCTCTAATATTCTATTGGCCTAAGCAATCTCAAACGTGGCTCTTTCTATTTTATGGGTTTCATCATGGTCCAGTAATTCTAACTGTACTCGTCAAACTCAACCACCACATTTGTGCTTGCTCGGTTCGGTTTTTTGATTGGACATAATCGTCACCAAAATCATTGATGTAATTTTCAAAACGTGTAAGCTGACCCCTGTAATAAGCCCTTTTTTTTTTGTACCAACATTACTAGACATACATTTTCTATTCAACTTATTACGCATAAAAAAATATAGAATTAGATTTGATTAAACGTCTACGTTGACAGTCTTGTTACTTGTTACTTCTGTCGTCATGACAGTGAGGGTGTTCGGGCAGCACGAAACAGAGGCTTTTAAAATCCGTATAGAAAAATTCTTGACCGTATTCAAAAAAACAAAGTTGAAGATGGCTGCCCATAGACGAAACGTCGGATCATAAATTTGATGACGCCATTTTGTAGAGGAGCAAAATGTGGCAACGAAGATGTGACATTTATTTTGAAATATCTCTTCAAATACACATGGGAAAACATAAAAACGATTTCACAAAATTCCGGTTTTTTCCGGATATCTCCGAAAGTATTCGGAATTTCTTGAATTTCAAAACTGCATTTTAATGAGCGCAACTTTGCCCCCATTTAAACTCCGCTGTATCTCCTACCGTTTCCAAGATACCAATGGTGAGCATCGAACACCCTGTATACAAAGTCTACTGATAATTAAATTTCAACAATAATTTTGCCCTTGGTTTTTTCCAATCTTTTGTCAGCGATTGAAAAATAATGAACTTGTTTTGCTTTAAAAAAATCTCCTTATACTCCCTTACCTCAGAGTTCGTAGGTACTACAAAATTCCATAACATGATCATGATAATTATACCTACTATGTAAACTTTCCTATTTATACCGTGGCAAACATACCTCTACCCACAGAAAGTATTATGCCAAAAAATGATTGTACTCTTTATAATAGTTCTATTTAAAATTTTGTAGTCCGGGCCTGTTAAGGCTCAGAGTCCCGCGAGCTTTTTAGCGGCCTAAAAGTGGTTCGGAAATACACGTTTTTCTAACACATCTGTTGACATTTCCGAAAAGTTTTTTTTTCTAGTTATAGACGAAGCCTTGATTATTGTCCTAAACTTCATAAAAAGTTTTAAAATTGATCAGAAATATAGATTTTTTGCTCAAAGTTGATCAATTTTAACCGCCATTTTCTTAACTTTGTACTTATTTTATGTGGTCGAAATAAAGTATAGGACGTGTATTGAACATTTGGTGAAAGGCTAAAACAAAAATAATAGAGAAATGTTTTGCCGTTTACTAATAAAGTGCGTATTTCAAAACCTTCACATTACCAATTATCATTCATTTTGATACCATTCAGTGGCGACATCACAGATTATTATTCGAACTCGACTTTGGGGCGTAGTTTACGTATCAGCTGTTTAGCTTGGATTTTGTCTTATGATATCAGGACCGGTTTGTGTTTTTTAATAGTCTTGGAAAATTGATGCTCTTGGGATGGCCAATATAAGAGAATCTGATTATTATTCAGTTTCGTCCACATAAGTGAGCTGTTTTAAATCCGGAGTAGTTTTTGGTGGAAATGCTCCGATATTTAATTTTCGGAAAGTATACCTACTTAAAATGAGAAAAAATGTTGTGATCAAAGTACGAGATAATAGAATATAATAAGGATTGTTGATAGGCATTGATTATCAGCATTGATTTCCCTAACTGATGTTGATAATGTTGTTCACCTACCTCAGAAATATTTTCTATTATTAGAAGACGTACTTTTGTTTTTTTTTGCCAAAGAATTTTAAACAGTTTAAACAATATTTCTATACTAGGCGTGGCTAAAAAAACTATGCATGTCTTATATTTCATTCTAAAATGGGATGCCATTTCTTATACGTCCAAAGAATGTTTTAACAAACTTTCGGTGATTTTTAGGGTAAGTAAATTTTGGAAAAATTGATTCAATGAGTTTATTTTCGCATTGTTTTATTATTTTTGCTTAGATCATGTTTGTATATAGGTTCTATTTGAAATTTAATTTGGAAAGTGAAAAAAAAACTGATGTGGTGAAGTTATGTTTCCATAGTTTCGTTATGTTTCAATGGATTTGTTGTGATTAAGTATATTATTATGTAGGTTCTATGAAGGAGGGGAATATAGTTGATGTATTTTGAATTTAGTGAAGTTATGTCCGCATAATTTTGTTATTTCTCAATGAATTTGATTCAAATTCGGTATATAGGTAAATTAGGTAAGTAGGTTTTATGGGGGATATAGCGGAGAATTGATGTTCTTGGGATGGTCAATATAAGAAATTTATGAATAGTATTTAATTTCGTTCACATGACTCAGCCGTTTTGGTTCCGGAGTAGTTTTTGGTTCAAAATACTCGGGTACTTTATTTTAAGGAAGTACTTCTACTTAGTTCAATGGAGAAAAACTTTTGTGATTAAAGTAAGTGATAGCAAATACATATTATAATAATGTAATAAACATTTTTTTGCCATTTCGTAATACAATAATTATCAGCATTGTTTTCCTTAACTGATGTTAATAATGTTGTTTGCCTACCTCAGAAATATTGAAATATTTCCTATCATTAGAAGACTTACTTTTGTTTTTTTTCCGAATAATTTCAAACATTTAAAAAAAAATCTTGGCGTAGACATGGCTAAGAAAGCTATGCATGTCTTATATTCTATTTTAAAATGAAATAGGTGTTATATGTACTTATACCTACACGATGTGTTAACAAGGATAAATAGATCATGAAAATAGTATTATATACCACAAGTCTATAATGATAACTATTAATCCAGAGGATAGTAACTTTCCGAGGGATTAATAGTCATTATTGCTACTACTTTATTTACGACTAAATTATTTATTTGATATTTCAAATTTCCATCCATCTCGATACAAATACATTAACACTTAATACGCGTTAAACACTGACACCATATAGAAAAGTGAATATAATATAATGATAATCTTAGCCACTTTTCTATGACGGAAACTTTTGAGTTTGTTGATATCGTTTCCATGGTATTACCATCAACTTCATTTTTCCAAATGGAATCCCCCATTTTTTATTTCATTTTCGGATTCTACATCAAATTCCCAATAATATGATGATGATATTTTCATGTGTACAGGATGGACGGAAAATAAGCTACGACCATCAACTTCATGATTTCAACTGGAAACCCCTTTTTTTTATTTCTTCTACATCAAATTCCAAGTAAGTTTCTTGTACCATGTTTTTAAGCTAACGCACCAAAAGTCATCGAGAAATTCACGATTGATCAAATTTAAATAATTTCTGAACAATCGTAAATTTCTCGATAACTGTTATTGGGGTAAGGTTAAGGACATGGTACATGAAACTTACTTAGAATCTGATGCAGAATTCGTAAATAAAATAAAGAAAGGGTTTTCATTTGGAAAAATTGAGTTGATGGTCGTAAGTTATTTTTGGTCCACCCTGTACACATAAAA
Organism: Orchestes rusci; assembly: GCA_958502075.1. Taxonomy (NCBI): domain Eukaryota; kingdom Metazoa; phylum Arthropoda; class Insecta; order Coleoptera; family Curculionidae; genus Orchestes; species Orchestes rusci. Next base: position 1,171,849 of record OY293303.1, on the reverse strand, counting down.
TTATCATCATCATAATATTGCTTGGAATTTGATGTAGAATTCGACAATAAAATAAAAAATAGGGGTTTCCATTTAAAAAAAAATGAAGTTGATGGTCGTAACTTATGTTTTGTTCACTTTGTACACATAAAATCATCATCACTAAATAAACCGCAATCAAAAATAAAAACCGATGTGTCCAAACGTTTTCTCACAAAACAAACCCCTGAAATTTAAATGAACGAGAAACATTCAATTTAGTTTATGATAAAAAAATCTGTACTACATAATAAATTTTAATTGACATAATATTTATTTGGTTTAAAAAGATTAGGTATTCCAGAGTTTATAACCAACAAATTATTTAAATAAAAAGATAAAATATACCTTACATTATTTGATACTGTGGTGAGAAGGTTTAAGCAAAAAAAAAATGTAAATGAGTATTTTTTGTGTTGGTACTAATATACTCGCGAATATATTTATTCATTTCAAATGTAGGCTTACTTTTGATATTATAAGCATTACACACACAAATCACTGTTTAACAGCAATAGAAAAATAAGCCAAAACCACTTAACATAAAAACCTTCAAATTGGCGTTTTTAATTTGAAAATTACTAATGAAATCACGCGGAAACCCTCATGGGAAAATCATCGTCCAACCCAGTAAATAAAATAACGCAAGACAGGCCCTGGAATTCGCGCCACCTTCAAACCACGGAACTCTGAATTTATTCAGATTTGTGGAGCGGAGGAGATGCGAGAGACGAAGGTAGACACTCCTTTTGAAGCCCGCTAGGCTACCTCCCGTCTTACCGCCGGACCCCTGCTTTAATCGAAAGACCGGAACTCTGAGCCTTAATTGAGCTTCACCATGCGTAAAGATCCGCCGCACCGCAAGAGGTAATCTGAACTTCGTTGTTTACATTCACCGGTCCTGAATTCGCCGTTTCTGGTTTTCTTATTCATCATTCATCGCTTATCCATAGTTATTTAAACCAATGAATTTAACGCGTTACGAAGGGACCTCAAAAGGCAACATTTCAAAACATAAATCAAACAAAAATACGAGAAAAACGTTTATTAAATCAAGAACAAGTTTCACAAAAACGATCACGACTGGCATAAGGCACAACCAAAATGTCCACATTTCTAAAACTATGCCAGCTTTGCCACTAAATCACTGTACATGAACAAAAATATATGCAACTTGTCTCTGTGTTGCTCATTAACAAAAAAACGAAACACACACACCCCAAAGTGTCATAGGCATTAAGAAATATCAAATCACTTTGGAGCGGGACAAATACATCAAACGTTACAAAAATCAGTTCTTGGCTTATTCAACCTTGCGGGTACCCTTGGCCTTCCATGCTGATGTCAGTTTGTAGCTGAAGTACAATGAAAATCCGTGTACTTGAAGTACGCAGAAGATGAAGGAGTACCAGAGCAAGCCATACGGGTAGTCCTAAATAAAATTATCCTTATAAGGAAAGTAGATTGACAGTGCTCCAGTAATTGACACTTTGATGGAAATATTAAAAATTTGACGTTTCTGAGAGTATTTCAATACAAAACTTTTATACAACACTGTAGCGGCGACAGTTTGAGTGGATAAAAGGTTTTTAATGCGTTTTTCTTCAATATCGGAAGTTGGTTCAATTATTGACACCGGGTGTTAATCTCTAGAACTCTAACAAATCTAATGGAATCATAAAAAAAAACATTGCAATAATGGACAGAAAGCTCACCTCTTAATAAGAGTTTTAGAAAATCAATGGTTCCAATTATTGACATGACTGTCAATCGAGGGGCAAACCACTGACCAAAATTTTGTACACCTACTTCCTCAACATCCTCATACATCCAAATTATGATTAGATACCTATGTTTACAGGATGTTTCCCAATTGCGTACAATAAATTCAAGGGCGTATTCCTGAGCTATTTTCATGAAAAAAAGTTCATATAAACATGGGTCCGAAAGTGCAGATCCAGAATCTTTTCAAAAAAATCGGTTTTTACAGATGTTACAAATATCTTTGAACCGATTTTTTTTTAAATTTGGCAGATTTATTTTAAGTAATAAAAGCCCGAGTACTTTAGCTTAGACTACGTAAAAATTATAAAGATCAGTGCAGTCTCGAGGACTCGAGGGGTATCTTATCGAATATTTCTGTTAAATAAATGTACAGGGTTTCTCACTATAATTTGCCACCCCTTTAGAAACTTTATTTACAGAGATACAAAACAATTGTTTAAATAAAAGTTTCATGATTTTTGCTGAAGATTTTGTAATAACTCAGAGAAAGAACATATCACTATTGAAAATCAGTAAAATGTTATGGAATGCCCTATATTTTATTACAGATCAAGATCTCAATTTCCTCTTTTCAAAAATACAACGTGTCCAAAATAAGCAGGGCCAGTACATGATGGTGGCCCGAAGACGAAACGTCGGGTCTAAAATTTAATAACGCGATCTTAAAAAGGGGAAAAAGTGGTAATGAGAAAGTGTCATTTATTTTCAAAAATCTTTTATAATAAAAAAATAATTTTTCTAAAATTCGTTTTTTCCGGATTTTTCCCGGATATCTGCGGAACTACTAGGAACTCTTCAGATTTCATAGCGGCATATTATCGAGCACCAAAAGCCGCTACATTCTTCTTATTTAACCGACTTTTTATCTCTCATGGTTACGGAGATGCCTGTACTTGCCCTCCTTATCTTGGACACATAGTATACAGGGTGTTTCATTTATATTGCGAAAAAATTCAGGGTGAGTTTCCCCACTTAAAAATAATAAGAAAACTTCATATAAAGGTGTGTCCGGAAATGCTTCGTTACAGAGCTACAGGGTGTTGAAGTTTTATTTTTATTTTTGTTTTTTGCAAATAATATTTGAACCAATGTCTATATTTCAATAAAAATCGGTATTTGAGGGTTTCTTTTTATGCGAAGTTCGAATTTTATCTCAGTTTGGCTCTAACTGCTAGAAGTTATAACATATTACGCATTAATGCTTCATATTTTTAGTGAAAAAGATAAAAGTCGACTTCTGTGTAATATTATCGACAACGCTTATTCAAATATTATTTAAACAAAAACAAACAAAAAAACTGAAAAAAAAAATAAATAATAACTTTAACACCCTGTAGCTCTGTAACGAAGCATTTCCGGACACATCTTTATATGAAATTTCCTTTTTATTTTTAAGTGAGGAAACATATCCTGTATTTCTGGCACTATCAATGAAACACAATGCTCGGCCATAATTTCATTATCAAATGTATTCATTATTTGAAATCTAAATATCTCGAAAATGGTGGCACGTAGCGACTTCTAACAAGTATGCCTTTTTTGCATAAAAATAAAGGAGAAATATGTTTTTTCACTCAAATATGTCATACGGTTACGTCCAAAAAAGTTATGGCTGTACATGTCAGGACACATGAGTGTAGGTGGCACCCTCTACAAGTTAGAGCCAAACTGAGATAGAATTCGAATTCCGCATAAAAAGAAACCCTCAAATACCGATATTTATGAAAATATAGACATTGGTTCAAATATTATTTAGAAAAAACAAAAATAAAAATAAAACTTCAACACCCTGTAGCTCTTTAACGAAGCATTTCCGGACACACCTTTATATGAAGTTTTCTCATTATTTTTAAGTGGGGAAACTCACCCTGAATTTTTTCGCAATATTAATGAAACACCCTGTATAGTTTGCCTATTTTTGGACTGGGAGTTTTTGAGTTATGACTTCGAATAATATAGTATAAAGTTACAATGCGGGCAAATAATGCTATAATTCATCGCAACCATTATGAAAAACCATGGAAAACCAAGGCAAACAGAATATTAAAATTTGATGACAGTAAAGTTCTTGATATGAGTAACAATTGCTATTTTCGTTGATGATCCATAGCAATTATTGCGAAAATTTCATACCAGTCAATTCTAACCAATCATAGGCTTGCATTTTAACATGTTGCTATGGCAACGACCTAATTTTATCGGAAATCACCCTACTCATAATCACGTGACTGAAAGATTAATAAGTGGAAATCTCCCTGGCTTTGCATCTGAATGTAGCTCCCATATGATTACAGTGTTGCCGTCCCCACTCTCCCTAACAATCCCAACCCAACCCAACTTTCACAGACAGAGATAAGGCAAACGGCAACACTGTGGTTGGTGCATGGGAGCTATATCCAGCCGCGAGTGCTTGACAGCTGTTAAAAACAATGACAAATATTTTTGATAAATGATTTGGCATGAAATTTTCTTGCCGAATCTCCCGCGAGCTCGAATTAAAAATCCGGAAATTTGTTCTCGTTGCGAAATAACTCGAGCTCTAAGGAGATTATAAGTGATAAAATATCTTATTATTCCCCGCATTGCAAGTTATAGAAAGTGAAATAATTCAAGAACGGCTAGTTCCAACATAGGCAAACTATATATTTTTGAAAAGAGGAAAATGAGGAGATCATGGTAAAAGTAGGTAGGGTATTCCATTTAAAAAAAAAACATTTCCACACTTTTTGTAAATGAACATGTGTCTGCAAACATTTCGTTAGAATAATAATGCACACAACGTCGAAAGTCTTAGACCCCATGTTCTTTCACCATTTCTCTAGATATTGAAAATTTGATCACATAAATAAGTACTCTATTCTTTTTCCCAGTCCAGGTGCTCAGATTTTCTTTTGTTGAAAAGTAATTGTGCCTTTATGTCTTCTGAAAGAAAAAAAATGCCACTCTTGGAGGTTTTTCAATGTGGTTTTAGAAGAAAATGGATAACTTCATTCGAAAGAGAGGCAAAAATTATACCGATCCTGAAAATTACACTACGATTGGCAATTTTATAGCGTAGATATGCGGTGTTGAAGATTTTGACATCTTTCAAATTGCATATCTATTATATCAAGAGTTCAATCGTAGTGTAATTTTCAGGGTCGATATAATTTTTGCCCCTCTTTCGAATGGAGTTATCCATTTTTTTTTTTTTAAACTTTGAAAGACCGTCAAGAGTGGCTTTATTTTTTTTCAGAGGACAAAAAGGCATGATTACTTTTCAATAATAAAAAAGTCTGTACTTTTATGTGACCAGATTTTCAATATCTGTAGATATTGGGAAAAAACATGGGGGGTTCAAGACTTTTGACGTTGTGTGTAAAAATAACAGTAAGAATTTTGATTTTTTGTATGTAAATTCGAAACATCTCAAAGCGATGTTAATGTTCTTTTTCAAGCAACAAAGCGCAACACTTTGAGCAGTTGTTGATAAATCATTTGATTTTTCATTTTTCTGAGAGCTTGAAATGAGTGAGTTTTTCTGCATTACATTGATTTTTGTTTTTTAACTCGAAAACGATGCATCGAAAAAGAAAAAATCATTTCACCTTGTTTGCTCAAAATTGAACGGAGAATCAAAACATGGTTTTCGATTTCCAAAAACTTGATGGTGTACCAATTTTTTCTTCGATGAAAGAAATATGAATCGCTCTAGCTCCAATCCTGGAAAAGTTAAACTCAAACAAATTTCTCAAGAAGATGCTTAAGAACCCCGGATATACTTCCTGAAATTTTGAAGAAAATCGCTTGAGGCATTTCGAATCTACAGACAAAGACGCGAGACGAAACGTTTGCGGACATATGTTCATCCACAAAAAGTGGTTATCCTACCGTCCACCATGTCAAAATGCGCATTTTTCCAGACTCACCTTGTATAATGTACTTTTTTGTTAGTTTTTGAAGAAATATTGATTTTTTCGTTTAAATCAAAACGCTGTGGAAGGCCAGCTGTACTCAAATGATTTATTCTTTTCGACAATTAACGTTGTTTTTTTTTCTTCAAAATGATATTCTGACATCAAAAGATTTGATATTTTATGGGGTTTCATAAATTGTAACCAGAACCAACGTGAGTTGACTTCGTCCTGAGAACTATTAGGTTTTTTTTCTTTTTTTTTTCTATGATTACTTAACAAAAGTCAGCAGCGCCGTTAGTCTTCCACAGTCGTGTTGGATTTATACGAAAAAGTCAATGTTTATCGAAAACTAACAAAAATAACCCCAACAAAGTAGAAACATCTTTGTTGTGTCGCATTTTTATGATGAACACCCCTGTATTTTCGCTATTTGAAGGAGTCGGGGTTCAAAATTTTGCACGGTCATAAAGACCATTGAGCAGTTTTTATGATATCTAACTGAAATTTGACCCGCCTACTAAGTACGTCTTCGCAAATAGGGCCGATTCTAGATATTTTGCTTCACGGTGGAGGTATCGAAGAAAAATACGGGAGAAAGTTGTATATTGTATATTTACCCGCAAGATTTAACTTCTCAAGACTAAGAGGATATGATGAGGGACAGAAGATCTTTTAAATGAGCTATGACTCAATTGTTTTAATGATAATTTATTTCACTCAAAAAAAAAAATAGGGTAAAATAAATTTTCGTCAAAAGGATTGAGTATTAGCTGATTTTGATAATGAAGATCTTCTGTCCCTCATCCTATCGTCTTGGTTTGAAGAAGTTAACTCTTGCGGGAAATTATTGATTGAATAAAAAATAAATTGATTTTTTTTGATAAGCTGTCATATCAACAGAAATGACAGCAGAGGCTTGAAACTCGGCAGTTGTAATCAGGGTCAAGGGCCTTCAAAATAAGGTATCACTCGACCTCTCTTCCTATTTGAAACTCTCAGAGTAGGTATCACCCCTACATAAAAAAAAAGATTTTGGGTAATGTCGGGAGGGAAACTTGACATTTTCATAAGAGCATATAGATCGAGAAGGGAGGGTGTGCAAAATTCGAAAACATGTGTGCAAAATTGTGCAAAATTCAGAGAAGAGATCTACATAAAAAAAAAGATTTTGGGTGATGTCGGGAGGGAAACTTGACATTTTCATAAGATAAGGGCATAGATCGGTAAGGGACGGTGTGCAAAATTCGAAAACATGTGTGCAAAATTGTGCAAAATTCAGAGAAGAGATCTACATACAAAGAAAAGATTTTGGGTAATGTCGGGGGGGAAACTTGACATTTTCATAAGAGCATATAGATCGAGAAGGAAGGGTGTGCAAAATTCGAAAACATGTGTGCAAAATTCAAAGAAGAGATCTACATAAAAAAAAAGATTTTGGGTGATGTCGGGAGGGAAACTTGACATTTTCATAAGAGCATATAGATCGAGAAGGAAGGGTGTGCAAAATTCGAAAACATTTGTGCAAAATTCAAAAAAGAGATCTACATAAAAAAAAAGATTTTGGGTAATGCCGGGGGGAAACTTGACATTTTCATAAGAGCATATAGATCGAGAAGGAAGGGTGTGCAAAATTCGAAAACATGTGTGCAAAATTCAAAGAAGAGATCTACATAAAAAAAAAGATTTTGGGTGATGTCGGGAGGGAAACTTGACATTTTCATAAGAGCATATAGATCGAGAAGGAAGGGTGTGCAAAATTCGAAAACATGTGTGCAAAATTCAAAGAAGAGATCTACATAAAAAAAAAGATTTTGGGTGATGTCGGGAGGGAAACTTGACATTTTCATAAGAGCATATAGATCGAGAAGGAAGGGTGTGCAAAATTCGAAAACATGTGTGCAAAATTCAAAGAAGAGATCTACATAAAAAAAAAGATTTTGGGTGATGTCGGGAGGGAAACTTGACATTTTCATAAGAGCATATAGATCGAGAAGGAAGGGTGTGCAAAATTCGAAAACATTTGTGCAAAATTCAAAAAAGAGATCTACATAAAAAAAAAGATTTTGGGTAATGCCGGGGGGAAACTTGACATTTTCATAAGAGCATATAGATCGAGAAGGAAGGGTGTGCAAAATTCGAAAACATGTGTGCAAAATTCAAAGAAGAGATCTACATAAAAAAAAAGATTTTGGGTGATGTCGGGAGGGAAACTTGACATTTTCATAAGAGCATATAGATCGAGAAGGGAGGGTGTGCAAAATTCGAAAACATGTGTGCAAAATTCAAAGAAGAGATCTACATAAAAAAAAAGATTTTGGGTGATGTCGGGAGGGAAACTTGACATTTTCATAAGAGCATATAGATCGAGAAGGGAGGGTGTGCAAAATTCGAAAACATGTGTGCAAAATTCAAAGAAGAGATCTACATAAAAAAAAAGATTTTGGGTGATGTCGGGAGGGAAACTTGACATTTTCATAAGAGCATATAGATCGAGAAGGAAGGGTGTGCAAAATTCGAAAACATTTGTGCAAAATTCAAAAAAGAGATCTACATAAAAAAAAAGATTTTGGGTAATGCCGGGGGGAAACTTGACATTTTCATAAGAGCATATAGATCGAGAAGGAAGGGTGTGCAAAATTCGAAAACATGTGTGCAAAATTCAGAGAAGAGATCTACATAAAAAAAAAGATTTTGGGTGATGTCGGGAGGGAAACTTGACATTTTCATAAGAGCATATAGATCGAGAAGGGAGGGTGTGCAAAATTCGAAAACATGTGTGCAAAATTCAAAGAAGAGATCTACATAAAAAAAAAGATTTTGGGTGATGTCGGGAGGGAAACTTGACATTTTCATAAGAGCATATAGATCGAGAAGGGAGGGTGTGCAAAATTCGAAAACATGTGTGCAAAATTCAAAGAAGAGATCTACATAAAAAAAAAGATTTTGGGTGATGTCGGGAGGGAAACTTGACATTTTCATAAGAGCATATAGATCGAGAAGGGAGGGTGTGCAAAATTCGAAAACATGTGTGCAAAATTCAAAGAAGAGATCTACATAAAAAAAAAGATTTTGGGTGATGTCGGGAGGGAAACTTGACATTTTCATAAGAGCATATAGATCGAGAAGGGAGGGTGTGCAAAATTCGAAAACATGTGTGCAAAATTCAAAGAAGAGATCTACATAAAAAAAAAGATTTTGGGTGATGTCGGGAGGGAAACTTGACATTTTCATAAGAGCATATAGATCGAGAAGGGAGGGTGTGCAAAATTCGAAAACATGTGTGCAAAATTCAAAGAAGAGATCTACATAAAAAAAAAGATTTTGGGTGATGTCGGGAGGGAAACTTGACATTTTCATAAGAGCATATAGATCGAGAAGGGAGGGTGTGCAAAATTCGAAAACATGTGTGCAAAATTCAAAGAAGAGATCTACATAAAAAAAAAGATTTTGGGTGATGTCGGGAGGGAAACTTGACATTTTCATAAGAGCATATAGATCGAGAAGGGAGGGTGTGCAAAATTCGAAAACATGTGTGCAAAATTCAAAGAAGAGATCTACATAAAAAAAAAGATTTTGGGTGATGTCGGGAGGGAAACTTGACATTTTCATAAGAGCATATAGATCGAGAAGGGAGGGTGTGCAAAATTCGAAAACATGTGTGCAAAATTCAAAGAAGAGATCTACATAAAAAAAAAGATTTTGGGTGATGTCGGGAGGGAAACTTGACATTTTCATAAGAGCATATAGATCGAGAAGGGAGGGTGTGCAAAATTCGAAAACATGTGTGCAAAATTCAAAGAAGAGATCTACATAAAAAAAAAGATTTTGGGTGATGTCGGGAGGGAAACTTGACATTTTCATAAGAGCATATAGATCGAGAAGGGAGGGTGTGCAAAATTCGAAAACATGTGTGCAAAATTCAAAGAAGAGATCTACATAAAAAAAAAGATTTTGGGTGATGTCGGGAGGGAAACTTGACATTTTCATAAGAGCATATAGATCGAGAAGGGAGGGTGTGCAAAATTCGAAAACATGTGTGCAAAATTCAAAGAAGAGATCTACATAAAAAAAAAGATTTTGGGTGATGTCGGGAGGGAAACTTGACATTTTCATAAGAGCATATAGATCGAGAAGGGTGGGTGTGCAAAATTCGAAAACATTTGTGCAAAATTCAGAGAAGAGATCTACATAAAAAAAAAGATTTTGGGCAAAGTCGAGGGGGAAACTTGACATTTACATAAGAGCATATAGATCGAGAAGGGAGAGTGTGCAAAATTCGAAAACATGTGTGCAAAATTGTGCAAAATTCAGAGAAAAGATCTACATAAAAAAAAAGATTTTGGGTAATGTCGGGGAAGAACCATTAAGTTTCCCCCCATCAAAAAATGTGCTCCAGTCTCTCGGGAAAAGGTGTGTAAAATTTAAAAATATGTGTGCAAATGCTTGCATAATGCCTGTATACTAGAAACCCGCGGGTCTGGTACATATTAGGACCCCACGAATTTGCACTTTATTTTTTATACAGTAGATAGAGAATAGGTTATAAAGGAGATTTGAACAAAAAAATTTATGGAATATGAGGTTTTGAAAAAAATACGACACTTCAAAAGTCGGGTTTTTTTTTTTTTTGCTACCGTTTTTTACTAACCCAACTAAACCAACCCAAACTAACCCAAGAGTAAAATGAAACCGAAACCATACATCAAATTTTTTTGCCAAACACAAACTGACCCAACTAACTAACTTTTTTTTTTCAATATTTTTTTTTTTTTTTCCATAAATTTTTTTGCACAAACGTACAAGATTTCACGATATTTTTCAAATAAATTCATTAGAAGTGCGAAACTCGAGGGGTCCTAAAGTGTACCAGAGCCGAAACCCGCATTCCTCGATATCGGGGGGAAACTTGACGCAGCCGTATTTTATGTACTTATTATTTAATGAAAAATAAAGTTTTATTTTTGCTAAATTTATCGTTGTTGAAGTAATGCATAATTGGAACCTGCATTATGCTGTCAATTACTGGGAAGTCAATAAATGAATGATAAGTCTCAATTACTGGGTACCCCGAAAAAACTGTTGTTACCTTCCAATACACTACATCATCCAACTCGAACAAATCATCCGAGGTCAAATAGACCCACACATCTGAGCCCCAATAAATCAAAGCGTACAACACAGGAAACACCCCCATAACGGTGATTCCTATCATGTAGTTTCGCAGACTTGTGATGCTGTTTTTCTTGAGAGCATCAAAGCAGAAGATCGACATCAGAATGCTGGTCAGCCAGATCCATTCCCACATGTCCGGCTCAGGAACTTCGAGTTCCTCAATAGCAAGAATGAACCAGTTCAATCTGTCCAAAATACACGGTGCAAGTTTTCCCAACATTGCAAACATCGTTATGTAGTGGAAAAAGATGCAACATTTTAGTCGAGATTTGTTGAGAGCACTGGAAAAAGAAAACATAATTATTCAACATAACATAAAAACAGAGTTCATTAATGTTACAATATGGATAAACTAAATCAAAAACTGTGACAACTCAACAGAAAAACCATCACAACCATGACCTGGTCAACCCATTGAAAACCACAGTTCATTACACAAAATAAGGTGTTTTGGCAGAAATTCAAATATGTTAACAAACGTTTGAGGTTATTTACTTACCTAGCTTGATAGTGAGAGGCCACCCTTTGTCTGTAGGAATGGTCCAGACCGTCCATACTGGAAGGAATTGAGTTCAATCCTTCTCTTGCAGCCATTTCAATGCAATTCACTAAATCTTTCTCTCAACTTCGGGAAAAACTAAATTTAAACTCAGGAAGACCTTCCAGGGACGGTCCAGGTCTCTACAGCAGGCAGGATTTTGGCGTTTGAATCTTGCACTAGCTACGTTGTGATTGGTCGGTTTGAGGAATGACTTGACGTAGACTGGTTGTGGACAGGTTTGAAGGATGACATGGATTCAACTAAGGTCAACGTTGCCAAGTTGCAATTTGGCGGATTCTTATGTCTTGAACATAACAAATGAGGGGTCCAATGCATACACTTGTCAGGTCCATCTTTTGAGCAGAATGAGTCAGGTTTGTTGCCTACATTCTGATACTTATAAACCGGTCAAGTTCTCCACTAATTAGAACATTGTGACAAAGGGTTTCATAAAAAAATATATAAAAAATACCATCAGGAGCTTATTATACGACAAAGAAACCTCCGTATCAGAATTATTCAGTGGTGATGAGCTCTCCGATGGAAAAATAAAAATATTTCTAGAATTGAAAAGTTTTGTCAACCTTGTATTTTTTGATTTAAAAGTAATAATTTCATGTCAAATTTTACTTTATTTTGCTCTTTACCCTTAAAAGTGTTTGCATCCACAGGTTCATTGCTTTTTCGTCTGTAGCTCACTTATTTTTCTCAAATACCGGCTGTAATTGCAACAATAAAAAAATACAAACATTTTCGGTATCAACATAGATTTTGGATCAAAAACGTTTTTCACGTCTCCTGGACATTTTTCTACTGGAGACTTGACTGGTTTATGCATTGAACCTTTCAAATACAACAAATGAACATCGCAAAGTTGAGAAAAATGAACAACTTCACTTTTTGCAATGGAACAACGAACAACCTATATTTTCCGATTTCAAAAATATATACATTATGTCCGCGGAAGAGGTGAAATAGACCAAAAATTGAAAGATACGACAAAAAGTCATTCCTTGTCTGCTTGTCGAAAAAATCGGATCCACGATCTACGATGAAAAAAATGACTTTTATTATACAGGGAGTCTCAAAAATGCAAAACATAAAATTTAACAGAAGCAAACAGTCTTTTTTTGGCCGTTTAACGTGAAATGATAAATATAAAAGCTGTTTCAAATTTAGTCCCAAACCTGATTTTGAACTTACTGAAGAAAATTAATAACAATAGATTTACAATGAAGGAAACACAAAAATTAAATCTCAAAAATAGTCAAAAATCCCTCCACCATATTCTACACATTTTTCCACCTGCTTCCTGAAGTGTTCAAAATTAAGCTGTATATATCCTGAATTGCTTGCCGGATTCTCAGTTTTAAAATGTCGATATCATTAGACGGCCCCAAAGGAAAGAATCAGCTAATGTCAGGTCGGGACTTCTTGGGGGCCATAAGACTGGACCATTTCTTCCTATCCATCGCACACCAAATTTTCTCTTCAGCCATTCTCTGACCTCTCTAGCGCAATGTGCGGGACATCCATCGTGTTGAAAATACATTTCGTTTCGATATTCCAATGCAAGGGTAGCTCTTCAAGATGATCGCGAAAGAATGTATCTAAATAGCTCGCACTGTTACAGGTAGCCTGGAAAAAATAAGGCCCAATGATATACCGTGATTGGAAATAGCACACCACACATTATCTTTTTTAAAGTACTGATGTCTTGTGGCAATTCTTGATTCAGGATTATGTTGACTCCAATATGATGTTGTAAAGCAACAGTTCCGTTGGTTGAGAATGTTTGATTCTTAAAAAAATCTCTATTGACGTTCAAGATCTCAATTACAACCCATAAACAAAAATCTAGCCTTTTAGCGTCATCCCCAGCCTCCAAGGTTTGGTTGAAATGGGGTTTGTAGGGATAAAATTTGGTTTCTTTCAAAACATTTTTAATAGTAGTTTTTTGTACCACTTCCAATTCCTAAGCCCTTTTTCTCAATGAAAGCAATGGGTCTTCATTCATAGATTCCAATGTCAAAAACTGTGCTGGCATCGTCCTGATCATATTGCTTTTTTTTAATGTCGATAACTGAACCTGTGCTTTGAAATTTGTTCACCAGTCTGTGAACACCAACTTTCGATAGGTATACGCCAGAAAATTTGCGTTGGAATTTCTCCACTACGCAGCGATAAGAGCACTGACCACTTCCATAGCATTGCACTATAGGAACTCTTTGTTCTACGGTCAGCATTTTTGAATAAATTTTCTTTTTGACACTGACACTCACAACTAATAACAAAAAATATTGCAAAAAAATGTTTAAATATCATGAATTCCATTATTTTAGTTGTAAATTCAGAATCAGATTCAGGACTAAGTTTGGGGCAAGTTTTTTATTTATCATTTCACGTTAAAAGGCCAAAAAAAAGACTGTTTGCTCTTGTTCAATTTTATGTTTTTGCATTTTGGAGGCCCGGTACATTGGAAGTCATTTTTTTCATCGTGACTCCTATTTTTTCGATAAGCAGACTTTTTTATCATGAATGACTTTTTTGTCGTATCTTTCAATTTTTGGTCCATTTCACTTCTTGCATCTTGTATAGGAGTTTGCCTCAGTCAATGGAGTTTATTATTTGAAAATGAAATTGTACTAGCCAACTTTGTTTCGGAAACATGCATGGAAAGCATGAAACCAATACATTTGATCATTCGTTTTGATGACACCTTGACAAATATCAATACATAGTTTGACAATCAATATTTCAAGAAACATAATCTTATTCGGAATATCAAATTATAAAGATTTTTTTTATTTGAATAATTAAAATGTGAAGCAATAAATAAATTGCACAAAAGTTTCAACTCTTCCGCCTGATTTCCCAGCCGGTTCCTATTTTTTTCTTGTTATTTTTTTGTCTCCTCAAATCGACGAACAATATTCTTCATATTTTAATTATTAGAATAAAAAGGGCAGTATTTCATTTTTTCTATACTTAGCACCGAATATTAACAATTATATTATAAACTGTACCCCTAATAAGTATTTCCGGCTGTTTTTTATACAATGAATCTAAGTTTATATTTGCAAGTTGGCAACGTCGCACTGAATTAAGTGAGACATCTGTAACAGCCAGGATCTAGGCTACATTAGTTGTCTGTAGTTTTTCGGTTGGCGTTTTTGACACTTAACGCACTGTTGCATGAGACGCTTTCTTTTGGGTGGTTATGGAGTAAAAAGGTTGTCGTTACGGGGTGAATATCAATGAGACTACCTTTTCAATTTTTCCGCTGGTGCGCGAATATTAATTCCTGAAAATAGAAGTAATGATGATTTGATAAGAATGACAGAGTTTTTGCAGTGACATTTTAGAGGATTTTTTTATCCATTATTGTCAATGATTTGAGCATATGTATTGATAATAATTTTAAGACCCAAAATACCTGTTTTTGATAGATGTGATGGTTGTTCCACACATTTTGGCTTTCAACAGTTATGTGCTTGGTGCGATTGATTTTTTTCTCCGTTTTGCATTCAAAAGGATTTAGTTGTGCTGCGGGAAGATCTGAATTCCGGAGTTGTGTGGATGCGAGGAATTGAACACTCGTTGATTTAATTCAATAGATATAAAAATAATAAGATTAACTTTCCATTAAAAATAAATTATTTTATTTATGTATCCTAAAACTATCACACTGGCAATAAATGAGTTGGAAATAAATATATTACAATTAGGTCTGATGGCTTATTTCGAATACTGCTAAACAGTTGAGTTATATTTGGAAGGCCTTTATGGTAGGAATTGACACACTGTTTCCGTCTTACAGCTATGTACTATACATTATAGAAAAATATAAATACGGACAGTACCTTTTCGATATGAATTTATATCAGTACTTGTTTGGGCGAAAGCAGGGACACATTTATACAGTAAGTAATTAAAACGACAATACATAATAAACTAAAAATGCAGGAACTATTGGATAAGTAAGTATCTCCAATGCCGTCCAGATTATAGTCGCTTACGTCAAATTGTATCAAGCCTCTTCGTCTCCTCCATTTTTCTTATTTTTGATGCAAGGAACAAAGCTCCACAACAAAGAACCAAACGTCAAAATAACGCCCAAACAGCAGAACAACGAAACAAACGATTTGGTAGTTTCAATCCAGGCTCCACAAATGAACGGTCCGATCAGTTGAAGAACTCCGTTAACAAACAAAGAAATACCGTAGGTTGATTGAAGTCTTTCATCTCCCAACATATCTGCCATCACTATAGCAGTAATACCCACGTAGGTTCCTGAAGCCAGGCCAAAAGCGGAGCACAAGCCTGCAATGATCCAGTAGTTATGGAAAAAGGGCAATAGCCCTAAAATAATTCCTGACATAAACAGCCCACCAACAAAGTAGTACGATTTGGGGATCTTAGTGGTGACGTCACTAAGAGCAGAACCTCCTATTCTTCCCACTAGATCAAGTGCGCTGACTATGGACAACAATAAGGCTCCGCTGTTTTTGTCAAATTTCAAATCTTCAGCATACGAAGGCAGCAGAATAATGAAATTCGTGTAGCTAATCGCGTTGGTGGCGTTAGAAATGAGTATGATGAGGTAAAGGGGGTCCTTGAGAAGAGTCACGTCGAAAAGCTTCACTTTTTTGGGTTCATCAGTTTGTCCTTGTTTTGCCTTTGCTGCAGACGATTTCAAACTGAAGGTACTGGCGAAGGTTTCAGGTTGCAAGGTCAGGGTACTGCCGTGGTAGGCCGTGCTGACGTAGTGAAAGGAGCTGGTCGAGGTACTTCTTCGTGGGCCTAGAAATTAGTTTGCATGCTGGATTTTTCCTTGGATTTTAACACAACATTACCTGATGGTCTAGTCGATCTTCTGGTACTACTAAGCCTGCTCTGTGAATGTCCATCAACCGTTCCATTTTGCCCTTCAGGTACAGAATGCAAAGCACTATTACTCTGCATATTATGTCTGGATCCGGTGTGGCCTTGCTTGTACTTCATCACCTCATGCTTCCCCGTTGGCATGCTGATCTTCCGTTCTCTATGAGGACTCTTTATGCTCATCACTGCGGCACTTGAGGCACTTCTGTTGAAACCCTCATTAGCATCGCTGTGCTCAAGGAAGGAGTCGTTGTGAGGTATCTGAGGCAAAGAGGTCATGCTGTCTTCACTTAGAGTGAATTTGGTCGGATCTGGTTCTGGCAGTTCTTCCAATACGTCGTCATCTATCTTGACCTAAAAAATAAACTACTAATAAGTATATTGAGATTAAGCAAAATAACGTACCTTCTTGAAATGTTTCTCTACAGGATCATAAAACAACGCAGCCACAAAGACATTCATTGTAATGCCTCCCATGATCAAACAAGCCCCTTGATAGCCGTAACTCACCAATATCCACCTCAGCAGTGGAGGTAAAAGAATGGAACCAAATGCCGATCCCGAAATGCAAATTCCATTGGCAACTCCTCGGAGTTTGATGAAGTAACTGGTTACGATGTACACTGTGGGAGGAAAGGATAAGCCAGCACCACAGCCCACTAGAACTCCATAGCTGAAGCAGAGGAAGGGGACGGAAGTGGCCCAGAAGCTGAGAATCATGCCACCGGCTGTGCAAATGCCTCCGATAATTGTCACGGTTCGGTAGGAGTATTTAAGGGAGAGGATGCTGGAGATTGGTCCTGGAACATGGCAACAGTGCTCCGTAAAGATATCATACACTGTTGTCAACTTCATTTTATACCGAAACGACAGGCAGTGTAAATGAGAACATTAAATTTGTTTATCGCACGGTCAATGTAGTTTTGGTTTACCGCAATCATGTTAAGTCCGATTTAAAGATAATAAAAAAAGCAACCAGTGATTTATATTAGAGTTTCAAGGCTCAGTTGGTCAAAAGATGGAAAAACAATTTAGAAAACGCTCGTTTTTCTGTTTTGTTCAATTTTTCTCATTACCCAGATACTCAGAAATAGATACAGCATCATTTTTGATTCAAACCCGAGAAACTGTTCAGTTCTTCTCAGCCCTGACTTTCGTAATGTTTTGCTAAATTGATAATAATTATTTAAACAAAGGGTCTTTTTGATTGACTCAAATAGGGCAATCATTTTTTCATTTTGGCTGTTCTAAAATTTTATTATTTATCTCGGACTTTTTTCTTATCTCCGGATTTATTTGTCCACTGTATAGATTTGCCCCTTTTGTTCATCTAAAATGATCATTTTGCTGTTTCTTGTTGAATGTTTGCTTATAAATCGAAGGTTATCTTTCTTCATCTAACAAATAAATAGGTACTCGGAAAACAATGCATTTGTTATTCTAGACTTTTGTGCATAAACACTTAAGTCTTACCTGATTCTACATTGTACTATATACTATATAAAGATAACCTGAATTCTCGTATCTTATTTTTATTGTATTTTAATCGACTTAGATAAATCTGAAACAAGATTTTACAACGCGTTAAGAACAGTTTTCAAAGAAAAATGTTTCCAGTGTTTTTTTTTTCAATTTATTGTTACCATTATCAGAAGCTTTTTATGGATTTTGTTTTGAAATAATGGTCGAATAATTCAAGGGGTGATTCTTCATTAAAAAATAAGATTTTTTTATAAACAACGGTCCGGAAATGCATAGTTTTCAAGATACAGGATGTCAAAGTTCAATTTCCATTGTTATTTTATTATAATAAATTCCATAATAATTCTGATTGTTTAATAAAAATCGGAAAACAGGGTATTTTTGACATAAGAAATTGAAATTTGATATTACCATGACTCGATCTTGTATTGCGGCGCCATCTACAAGTTTTTTAATGTTTCAAATAATCATAACTTTTTTGCCCAACCCTGTATCTTTGTTTTGACTGAAAAAAAATATTATAACTTCATTTTCACGTAAATGATACAAGATCTGCATATAAGAGGTTGCCTCACTTTTACGGTCATGACGTCATCTGAGTCCAGTGTTGCCAGATGATCCCTTTCAAAAACAGTAGAACAGAAACCCATGGGCGAGATCAGTAGATCTCCTGTTGAAACAGAACTTCTGGCAACCTTGCGAATGACACATGACATCGATGCAGACCGATGCAATCGAATGACAGGATTCAGTCTACTGCAGACGCTAGACATCGATGACGTCATATTTTTCCCCCCTCTGTCTCTTACCTCAGGCGAAGTGAGGCAACCTCTTGTATACTGATCTTGAAAATGATACACTTGTTGGTTACTGGGAGCAACGGTTTTTGAGATATTTGCACTCGAAGTAATCCATTCAATGTGGTTTTTTAAAGAAAAATTTTCAAAATAGACACAGGTGGCGTTGAAAATGGTCTTATCATGGTTATTTTGACAATTTTTCCAATGTTTTTTATGAAAAAAATATATACTTTTAATTTTAGATTTGTAATTTTTTGTTTCGTTTTTTTATTTTTTTTATCTTTAATTTTTTTAAAAATAAAATCGAACAATGAAAAAACTGTCAAAATTACCATTAATTAATTAAAATTAAAAATTGATAATGCCGTTTTTAAAGTCACCCACATATGTTTATTTTCAAAATTTGTCATTTTAAACCACATTGCATTAATAAAGTACAAATATCTCTGAAAATGATTTAATAATAATTTTTTTTAGTCAAAACAAAGATACAAGGTTCGGCAAAAAATTTATATTTTGAAACTATACATATTTGAAACAGTAAAAAAACTTGTAGATGGCGCCACATACAAGTTAGAGTCATAGTATCGAATTTGAATTTCTTATGTGAATATACCATGTATACCGATCTTTGTTAAATTATCAGAATTATTAAGTATGGGAATGATGTTAATAAAACAAAAATAGAAATTGAACTTGAAATCTATGCATTTCTGGACCATTGTTTATATGATTTTTTCCTTTCTAATGTAGAATCACCCCTTAAATCACTCGAACGTTATTTCCGGACCCCCTACCCTGTATGTTCTGATCAATATTTGAGATTATTTTTCATTAAATGACCAAAACCTTTAAGAACATTTTTTAGGACTTTTTAACTATTTTATTGAAGTTTATATCTAGTTAGTATCTTTTAACGCGGATTTTTTATTTCACCATTATTTCTAGAAAAAAAAACTTTTGGTCAACATCAACAGATTTTCATAAAAAGGTATTTAAAAAAGTATCTTACCTAAAGAGCTATACAAAAAGTAGCACGTGGCCGGAATCCACATAGCTTTAGACGGAGTCGTCTGGAAAACATCCAGAAATTCCACATAGAGGACGCCAAAAGACTTGACCATTCCAGGTACCAAAATATTGACCAGAGTGGCGCCAAACAGTACCAGCCAACCCCAGCCGCCGTCTGGTGGTACCATTTTGTACTTTGACATGTTTCGTTCATTTCTTCTACGGTCTAACAATAGAGCACCTGGAAAATGTACTTTGTAGGATCTATTTATAGGGCCTCTTATGAAAGAGGCTGATGGTCATATGTTTCACACGAGCAACAGATCGATGACTCGATGGCATGCGCAATTTTTCAAGGGTTTCCCGGATTGAGGCGCTTCCGATGCAACTTGATCTTTTTACGTGATTTTCTTCCAGGCATTTCGAGAAACTTGGTATACCGGGGCTTATTGAGAAGTACTAGTTAAAAACTAAAAATACCTGTCCAAGCCTACATTTTATAGTGAATGTCAAATAAAGAATAAGAATGTGGTGAAATATCGTAAAAGAGCTATACACACTCTAATATTTACCCATGTAACTAATAATTCTAGATCTATTACCTCATTACTGCTAGCACATGGCACCAAGTTAAAATAATTGATTTTTTCCTAGACTGATCAATTTATATGAAATTCTGAAAGGGACTTTTAATTATTATTTAAACTCTCACAGCTAATGAGAATCTAACGACGTTGATCAATGGTATTTACTGATATTGATAACCACATTCACGTGCGCATGCGCACTTATCTACGAGATACCTCAAAGTTCCTGCGCAGTTTGAGAAAATTGCTTTAGTTTTCCTGATGATTCGCACTCACGGTTAGCTTTTCCCTGCTACCCACCAACCACAACACCCATCAACTAAATTGAGATGGCATCGCGTCGCGTGCTTACTCAAAATATCGGATTTTCCAAAAAGGTGTCAATTGATCTTTTTAGCGTTTTGGTGACGACAGGAAAGCAAATACAGACGGATTATTCACATGAGGGGGGTTAACGTGATTCTAATGGCAGATGCTTTTGATTTTAAATCGAAGTCCTAAGCCGTTTGACATTGATGACATGTCACTTTTTTGTTCACGAAATCAAATAAACTACTCAACAAAATAAAACGGTACACCCGAAATTATCGCCTATGTTTGGACACTCATATTTTTTTAACGAATCGATGAACAAATATGCGGTTTGCGCCACGATGCAGAGCATTTCTTTGCGGTTTATGCGGATGGTTCAAAAAATTGATTTCCTCAAATACTTCATTTATACAGGGTGGTAAAAAAAGTACTGTACATTTTTTTTTTTTACTGTCCCCCCATTTCCACAGAGATTTTTTAGAGCTTTTTTTCGATATGCCCAAGTGCTTGTTACGTCCATACCTCGGGACATTTTTGGATTTTTGTTGATCGTCTTTCGTTTTTGAAATTTTCCAAATTATGCTGTTCTGCTAATTACAAGTTTACAACTGACAATGTTATGGCATAGATCTATTTTGTTTAGCTATCTTTCTGTTGACTTATTGGATACTCAGCAATATTTTGAGAATACAGGATGTGCCAAAGAATTTTGATAATAACTGAAGCACTTTTTAGTTACTTTGTCAGGTTTTCTTGAAAATTATTATGTCGAAGAAGCTGAATTAGTTATTAAATTACTAATTGATTAATGACAGAATTAGTTTTAAGAAGCGGTGATGATAACTTTCTAGGATTTTTATTAGAGCAGAGAGAGAATTACTGTTTTGAATAAATAATGTGGTGGTCAATGGTGATAATTATGTGTAGTTTTTTGTCTCTTAGTATTTTTTGTATCTATATAGTGTCGTTTCACTGGTTTTAAAATTCATCAGCCGTCTAAAAAAACATACAAATATTTTTGGTGGTTTGAAAGATTTTGTTTTTTCGAAAACAAGGGCATCAGATACAAAATACTGAATTTTATCAAAAAAAAATGCAATTACAACAAACCCACTTGCGTAGATTTTTTTGTCAAAAATATTTGGTAAAAGCGTCTCAAGGATTCACTGGTTTTTATAATTTTTGGGAAATTGAAAATTATCAAACAGTAAACACCCTGTAAAATACATCGAAAGTAAAATGCCGTGGAGCTAATATTGAATGGATTTGTTCAGTTTGAAAAAAAATAAAAATAAAAATATACACAAACATTCTCTTTGGATTCCTCGGGGGGCGGAGTCCCAGAATCCTTCCTCCACGAGCCGCCCTTGGAGTTCATAAATAATAAGATAAATTGGCAGCACCCAATTTACGAACCTAAATTCAGAAAAGCTTAGATCCTATATACAGGGTGTTTATTAATTGAATGCCGATACTTAAGGGTGATAGTCCTTGGATGATTTTAAGACAAAAAGTTCATATGAACATAGATCCGCAAGAGCTTAATTTTCAAGATACAGGGTGTTGAAATATTAAAAAATAAATTATTTTTGTATAATTACTTTGATACTATTCCAGATATCTTTATGAAATTTGGTACACGTCTTCTAGGCTTCAATATGCATTTTGTGATGTACAAACAATTTCATTATTTTTACCAGTGGCGTCCGTACGGGCTTTGCACTCAATATTTTTGGAGAAAAAACTTGTACGCCACTGCTTCCTTCCAAAATAAAAATTATTTTTAAAATCTCTATCCATTTCTGAGTCAATTTGTTCTCTTGATTTTTTTTCCGTCCGGCGCATGGTTTTCACTTGAAAAAATAAAATCTGCTTAATTGCATTGACACCCTGCTGTGTCATCCTATATTTTTAAATCAGTGGCGCCCTCTCAAACATTTCCATGCATTTTGATGCATAGAAGACGTGTACTAAATTTCAAAAATGTATATCTAGAATAGTATCAAAGTGATGATAAAATTTTTATTTTTTTTTTAATTTCAACACCCTGTATTTTAAAATCTATGCTCTTGCGGACCTATGTTCATAATGAACTTTTTGTCTTAAAATCATCCAAGGATTATCACCCTCAAGTATCGGCATTCAATCAATAAACACCCTGTATATACCAACAAAAGGCGTCTAGGTACCTAGGAAACTAGCCGAGTGCTGAATAAAAGATTTAATATTTTAATCTATAACCGTTTCAGAAATATTCTCAACAGACCACCATCATCAGGATATTACTTTTAACTCAATAGCATTTTTGGACGGAAAATGCTTGCACGGTAAAAAAAATTCAAGCTCATTTATGACAATGAACTTTTTCATAAAAATAAAATTTGTCGACTGAGTACTTTCCAAGGGACATTTCCTTCTACTCCCACCGTACTAAGGCCCATAAATACGTTATAAGTTCACTAGCCTTCCAAGGTTAACGTCCCGCAATTTTCGATAAAATCCTCATAACGAAGACCAAGAAAAATCTCTCAAATAGGGTCGTATATCAAAAGTGCAAATACTGATTTTGTATTCCTATAAATCGTCAAATAATTAAATTCGAATCACAATCCATTATTCTCCATATAAGGCATCGGAGGCTCGTCACGTGTTACGCAACAGTTCAGTTGTATTTCAAAACATGTAATTATAATATTAAATGGACGTCAACAGAAACACATTTCAGTTTAATTTACATGAATCTACCAAAGCAAATAAATTTGTGTTGATGACAACTTTGATAATTGGAATACATAATATTATTGACTATTTCTGGGATTTGATCTGTTGCAGTGTAGTGTTAATTTTGTCGTCAATTAAGATTAGATTAGACGCATCGCTTATATAGATTTATCAATTTATCATATGATTGGTTGAATTTGAAGTCTGATTGAAAATTTTCGAAAAGAGCGTCGCGTTGATATTTCCAATGATCTCTGACTATGTTTACGTTCCGTTTAGCGAGTTGAAAATATACATCACACATATATACCTATATCTTCTAATGAATGTTAAATAATTACAAATGAAAACCAAATGTTGTCAGAAGAAGTCAAATTAGTATATTCTAACTAATTTATACAAAATTCAAGTTTACAAAGAAACAGGAAAAAGTTGTTTCTTCCCGATATCTCAACAAATAAAAAATTTATGAGCCTTGGAATCTTATCTATTTAACTATCCCTGGCATGTGCAAAAACAGGAATAAATTCGATGTATAAAAATCCCCGACTCAAAACTCAAACCTCAGCTTTTATGTAACAAAGTTGCTACCTGCCCGCACCTGGCGCTCATACAAAACCCAGCTTTTTCTTATATCACCAGTGCAAGCCTTGATGAGCAATTATAATTAATTATATCACTTGATTGATTCGGGAAAAACATCATCGTTGCGAGTGATTTTTCTTTCACGCATGCGTAACACAAATACTGCACAGCTGATTTATCATTATGTAAGGTCAAGGTGAAGGTCCGTGTAAATAAATGCAAAATAGTTGAATAATTATTACGCTTGTGAAGGCTGTTGTTGGTTGGAGTAAGATTTTCAATAGAACACCTTCAGAGCACATGCTATATTAAACACATGTTTATTTGAAGAGATTATTATTAATAATTGTTTAATTGTTGTTCAATAATAACTTGATCCTGGTGTTTGATATACATGCGGGTACACTTCCGTGTCGCTCACAATGGAATTAGTTGTACTTCTATAAATAACGTAGGCCAAATTTCATCTTCTTGCCAAATAACACGTCCAAATAAAGCCTTCTATAGCGCGTTATGGCCGTAGTTTATTTGCCAGGTTTATTTGAATAGTTTAATGTTTTGATAATGATGTTTCATAACGTGGTATTTTTGTGATATTTCCTGGAAACGTGTTTGGAATACAAACAAGCTAATTAACATAAAGTTATTCAGTATTAACGAGCAGAATGTTGGATATAAAACGAATTATATTGAATGTTTGTGTCTCATTTCTCAGTAACCATGATGTTTGTTCTTATGTTATATTACATGATAATTGATGAATATATGTAATATATCAGCAGAAGAGTATATGTATAACATAAATCTGATAAATCATTCAGGAAACGCGAATAAAAAAAGATGTGAAATCATTCGACAGAACTACAAATTTTAAATTTTAATTCGCGATTCCAGCCTGAACATCACATTGGTACATCAGAGAAACATATAAAAGTTGTGATTAAGCATTTTTTTTTTAAATTACTTTAAGATCATGTGATATTATCAGTTGTGAAATGAAATATGATTTGCTCAATCAGAGGGTTTTTTTGTGTGAAGCGGCGCATTCACATCCTCGCTCGATAAAACACAACTTTTCCGGTCACTGCTCCTGATGACCTTGAAAATATTAAACTATCGATTCGGGAGCGCCAAGGCATCGATAGATCAGAAAAAAAACAACAAATTGTTGATCACTACGACCTTGCCCGATTTCTGATAACTCTCATGACCTGACCGGAATTTGCTTCAGATAACATGTCATGTTCATAGTGTACTTTGCGGATAATAACAGAAAAATAAATTGCCATGTAGTCGTGCAAGATCACATCAACTCAATTAAAAAACCAATAAACGTTTGCATTGTGTACTGATGCACAACATAAGTGAAAATACGATTATTTATTGTTGAAACGACAAGGCAATCGGAGGATGTCAGCTAGTTAAAGTGAAAACATGGCTTCTTTTATCATTTCAGCTGGCTTTTTATCTAAACGACTCTGATTTTTGCATTACGATATTAAATTCCGCAAAGTTATTTATGTATGAGACATATATAAATAGGAATTTGCAGAAAAAGTCCCCCTCATTTATTTAAAACTATAGTATTGACATTACAGATAAACGTTCAATCTGATTTCTCCAGACAAAAACACATATTATATACCCTTTATAAATATGACGAAGACAGTGATCAGATTTTTCAAATTACATATCCTATATTTTATTACACTTTTATAAAGATCTCTTGAGAAACCTTGTATAAAAGATTCGATCGAAAAATGTCGGTAAGTATCTACATCAACATTTATTGCTTCAAAGTAGATGGATGAATAGGATACTTAAATGCAAAAGTGCAAATGTGATATTTGACGCTTGCTTCTACAAAATTCACAAACAAATCACTATATTTTTTTTTTGTTTCTGCTGATATAAATATTTATCTGAAACCCGAATCAAGCTATGTATAATTTCCATAAAACTTGGACGAAGTTATTTTCCAGCATTATGTTATGAATCAATAAGTAATGAAATAAATATATTATAATTTCAAATATCTAAACATTTCTTTGGAAAAAAAATCCGATATTCAGTCAGGTATGTAAAAAAGAAAAAGAAGCATCGAAAAATTATTTACTTGTGAAGTGAAATTTGCATATCAATGATAATATATACAGGGTGAGCACGAAATAAGTGCGCATTTCGTCATGGAGAATAGAGTATAGTACGTATATAAGTGTGAACAAAACTCGAAAATTTTGACTAAAAATCTCTTGAAATGTTTCAAATCTATGGACAACAAAAACATATTTTTAAAACTGTCACACCCTGTATTTTCTTAACGAGACGTTTGCGGACGTTCGTATACAAAACGTTATTGTATGATAAAAATCGCACTTATTTCGGGCTCACCCTGTATAATGCGATGTCAGAACTATTAAATAAATACGGATGTCCGTATAGAAAATGTTTTATATGAACAATTGAATAGAGAAAAACACCGAAAAATGAAATATCACACAAGAATATGGTTCACTTTTTTTTTTCGTAAAGGGGCTCTTGGGAGGAATAAATTAGATCAGTTTTGTGTGAGGCTGCTTAACATAAAATCGCTCAACACTGTCGCTGTTCCTTGACCCTTGACCTGCTTGAACAATTTGGAATATTTTCAAAAAATAAAAAATTGTTCATCATCGTATCTTTCTTGATTTTTGGTCCTGATCGGAATTTGCTTCATATAAATAGGAATTCAGTCGATAATAAGAAAAAATATACATGGAACGTTAAAAACCCGCACAAAAACATTGTTGGAGCACATCAAGTCAATTAAAAAACTCATAAACATTTCCTATTGCTGCTACAATGGAAAGTAAAAATACGAGCGTTTATTGCGGTAAGTCGAACAATTAAAAGAAGGATGTCGGCTTGATTACCATACTTACTTTTATTTCTAATTATTTCAGCTGGCTTTATATCCCTAAACGCCGCTTGACTGTTATTTCGCTGAATGGCTTCATCACCCTTTTGCAATAAACTTTTCACTGGCTTAACCAAAAGGGGCTCTTCGGCCTCTTTTTTCACACCACTATTCAATTCACTCATTGTTCTTGTTGAAATTCACCCTACGAGCAAAACAAAAACACTGGCGCTATACATCACCACACGCGTGGTACGACCAGTAGGTACGAACGATACTGTTCAACGGTAAAGAACAGCTGATCGTATTGTGTGGTACCAATTCTTGATTTTATCGTTCCAGGCAACGCGCGCCGGTTCTTTGTGTCCGATGCAAAACGCCATTATGATACGCTACAAGTACTTCGAAGGTCGGTAAAGCTTTTTATCTTAAATGCCCGGGATTTTCCAATTAACAAAATCTTTATTGCTGGAAGATTAGGTTTCAATGTAAATTGCAAGATTTTATTATGACATTATTTTTGTGCAAATGGAATTAGTTGCGCGCTATTTCATGGACTTAAGTACTCGCTCTCTATTTTTAATTCCATATTTCTTATCAACTAAGGTGACTGATTTATAACCCAAGTAAACAAAAGTTTTAGTTGAAAGTCGAACAAGGTAGGAATAAATTTCTCTGCTTTGTAATCTGGCGTATACACCTTTATATCACACGATTATGATTCGCTCTGGACGCTGATTCTTGAATTTCAGGAGAATGAACGTTCTCTTGAGAGAAGAGATCATTCTGCGTCATTCACTCGTTCCCCGTTGAATTGAATAATTTTACACTCATATTATATTGAGGAGTCTTTTCGGTTCATCTGAGATGATGCTCAGGGTATAGTCTACCTGCAGTTCTTGTGTCATATTAATGTGACATGGTACTTTCAAATAAGTTTCTGTGTTGAGAGAAAAACATTAGAAAGTCTCTAAATATCCCTCTACAGGAATCACTTTCTTGATTACCCCAACTACTCTCTTCTCTGCTACCAAAGACTCTAAATTTCGCTATCTCGCTCCCAAAAAACTATTCCATAGATCAAACAATAAGGGCTCCTTCAAAGTCAGTTCGTTATATGCTTTTATTTGTCTTGGCAATCATTTACATGGTCACAGGGTGTCTCTGAGAGGTCTGTACAAAATCTAACCACATATTCCTGATAAAATAAAGCGATTCAAAGCAACTTGCCTTAGTCCAAAATTGTTCTGTTCCCGAGATACTTGGTTGTTAAGTTAAAAGATAAAAATCGAAGTTTTAACAATGTATGATTTTTTTTTTAACGGATTACTTTTAAAATTGGCACCCGGGGGTTTTTTGGGATGAGAAACCCGAATATGGACACC
Organism: Orchestes rusci; assembly: GCA_958502075.1. Lineage (NCBI taxonomy): Eukaryota > Metazoa > Arthropoda > Insecta > Coleoptera > Curculionidae > Orchestes > Orchestes rusci. Next base: position 1,143,774 of record OY293303.1, on the reverse strand, counting down.
TTAAACTGTGACCGTTAGAGGGCGTTATGCAATGCACTTTCTATGGTTTAAAATGGCTATCCTTGCTCAAAACCTAAGCGTCTGGTGCTTAATTGTGGATCTTCAGCGACTTTTTCAAAATGTTTGAGGAACACATTTTGTCGTCCATAATTGGCAGTTACAGGACTGGAACTACCGGTTTCGCGAAGGCTTGGTGTGCTTTTCTTGTATAACCTGACACTTTCGCGTCCAATTTCTCAATATCCACAAACCAATAGCATATCCGTCATTTCCAGTTTTCTGGAAATGTAACCAGTCAATTTGCAATCCCATAAATTTTGCAGTTTAAGAAATATTTAAATTACCTAAATTCTTAGGTTTTAGTAGTTCTGAGTGAGATCCGAAAAAGACATCATTTGTTTTTTCAGAGTTCAATATTAATCGGTTTTGCATAAACCGCCTTGCATTTACTGTCATTTATGAATTAACTAGCAGGACACGTCACGGCTTTGCCCGCAATTGGTTCAATGTTATCGAATAACGATGAAAACTACACTCATAAACTTCGACATGACGAAACACGTGTTTTATTAATTTTATCCAAGATCATCATAAAGTTTCATGTGACCCAAAATACATTTTTTTCCATTGATTTATGATTTTTCACACCCCCATCCCGTTTACCCCCTTGAGGGTTGAATTTTGAAAAAAGACGAAACATGTGTTTCATTGATTTCATGCAAGATTATTGATATGAAGTTTGAAGTCGATGTGACCAGACATACAACTTTTTTTTGATTTATGTCACGACAATAAGGACGTGACCAAAAATACGTCATTTTACCTTGCCCTCGAATTTGTTTTGAAATACGAGGTCAACAAATGTTGTTTTCCACCCCATCACCTTTGAGCCCGACTTTGTCCCCCCCAGGGATTGAATTTTAAAAAACAACAATACATGTGTTCCATCAATTTCATTCAAGATTGTTAATATGAAGTTTTAACATGATAATAACAATGATAGATAATCTTTCATCAATTAACGATTTTTTTCACTCACTCCTTTGAGTCCGAATTTGACCCCCTTAGGGGTTGAATTTCAGAAAATAAAGAAACATGTGTTTAATCAATTTCATTCAAGATTATTTATATGAAGTTTCAAGTTGATGTGACCAAAAATACATAATTTTTCATCAATATATGATTTTTTCATCGAAATATCACATTTCGTAGTTATGTCATGGCCTTCTTCTCCCTCCCTATTGAAATAAATCATGACCTCCTCAGATAAGACTGAGTCCCAACTACGAAGTGTGATAAATCGATGATACTCAAATCCTTTATGCACTTGTGTGACATCACTAGACTGGAAATTTTACGCTCTTTTCAAAAATCGAAAAATCCAATTTGGCGACCATAAGAAAAATAAAAGTTGAGGCGGGTTGCGGGAAAACAAAAGACGATTGAATCATGTCATGTACGCTATTTTATTCGTCTTAAAAAGTTGTCCGGAAAATGTCACATTTTCGTAGCTGTCGAATTAGCCGTTTCGGATTTACTGGCAAAAAACAAAATCCGCCGTTTTTTACCGATATTTCCAAAACCAAAGTTATTTCTACAGGCCCTGTAATTGTGACCTGAAAATACACATTCCGTAGCAGCATATTCAAAAATTTTGGAAATTGACTTTCTAGATTAGATCTGGATTTGCACTTACTGTTTTGTTTCACATTTATGGCTGCTCCCCCATGGTGTCCTTTTCTTGGGAAAACATTGGCCACATTTTTGATGATGTTCAAGCATCACATCCTTTTGCTAAACTGCAGTCTCAATCGATTGATTGATTTGATGAATTTTGTTAATCCTGGAAATGTCCTTTCGGACCATATTTACAGGGTGATTTTTAAGTTTGTACTTTCCTTCAAAACTGTATAGAATGCAAGAAAATAAATAAAATTATGCCCGAAAATTCTTTGTTTCTGAGTTTCAAGTTATAACAAAAAAAATGCCTTTTTGATAATAACATTCCTGCCACTCCAGATATTTTCACAAAATTTGGTACACTTCTTTGAGCATTATATTACATTTTTTGATGTAAAAGTTTAATGAAAAAACTGCCAGTGGCGTTCGAACCGCGAACAGGATTTGTATTGAATTATTTTAATGAAAAAAATAGTACGCCACTGCTTTCTCTAAAAATAAATACTATTTTTGAAATACTTTGATTTGGTCTCCTAATGAATGAGTATTTCAGGAATAAAATTGATTTTAAAGCAGTGCCGTACGTCAGTAATACGATTCGAACGCTACTGGTAGAAATTTTTTTAAAAAACTTACATCAAAAACTGTAATTTAATGGTCAAAAGATGTTTACCAAATTTTGTGGAAATATTTGGAGTAGTAGGAAAGTTATGATAAAAAGGCATTTTTTTTCTCAAAATTTTAACAAAAAAGAAAAGTACCAACTTGAAGAAAATTGAGTGATTCAGGTTGTTAAAATTAATTCTTTGATTGCCCTTTGCAGAAGTTACAACAATAAAAATCATTCTCAATATTTTATTGCATCCAATTAATCAAACATTTGTTACAAAACTGCCTCATCATTACCCATTGATGACATAAAGCAGCATAACACATAATCCACTCTTAAAAATAAGCTGAAATATTTGTACATTAGGCAAAAATTACTCGAAAAACACAATCCAAATCAACAGGATTGAAATGTACAAAATAAATAAATAATAGCACCAATTTAGTAAAAAACGACACCTAATATAGGCAAATGAAACGAACAATTCTGTAGGCTTGTGCCTTGGAATTCCAACCGAAAAATGGCAATTTGTTTGGCACTGATTAATTCAATGCCTGGCTGACCTTAAACTATATTTACACAGGAACTAATTCGCTATTTTTTGCTCGAAGATCTGTCACTTTCGGATTCTTTCGGCTTCCACATGACAAACTTCATTTTGCTATTCAAGCTATCTAGAATCATGCTGCAGTGGTTCACCATTTCTGGCGTCAACTTTGCCATCGGATCTTCTTCGTCCTCCTCTTCATCCTTCTTTTTTTGCTTTTTTCTCTTCAATTTTGATTCTTTTTTGTCTACAACTTCGTCTTCCTCGTCCTCGTCTTCATTCTTCGATTCGCTCAATCTTTTCTTTAACTAGAAAAACAAAAAAAAAAAATAAAGCTAGGATGAAGTGGTGTTAATGTAATCATGGGGCAAGTGTAATCAGACCACCTGTATTTTTTTGGTATACAGGGTATTCCTGAAAGGTGTGGACAAAACTCTACTATACAGGGCTTTTCAGTTAAAACTCCGCACGTCAATATCTCGGAAACGAATAGGAATATTTGATTTCTGTCAAAAGTAGTCAATGTATGGGGTCGAGTAGTTATTTTTCACAGTCAAAAAAATTCGACGCCTACCAAGAGTAAAGCGTCGCGACGCATCGAAAATATTAATCGATTGCAGGGACTTTGAAATTACGCGCATGCTAAAGTACATGTTATTTATAAACATTTTTGTCATTCAGTCGAACTCATTTATTCTACTCAGTTTTGAGATATACAGTGTGTCCAAGATAAGGATATCTATCATGGGGATCTTGAAAACCGTGAGAGATACAAGGTCGGTTAAATGGAGGCAAAGTTGCGTATTTTGATGCTTAACAAAATGCCGTTTCAAAAGCCAAGAAATTCCGACTAAGTCCGAAATTATCCGAAAAAAAACGAAATTTTTCAAAATTGTTTTCATTTTTTTCTGACCACATTTGAAGAGATATTTTGAAATGAATGGAACTTCTTCATTGCCCTTTACAAGATAGCGTTATTGAATTGAAGAACCGACGTTTCGTCTATGAGCAGCCATCATCAACTTTGTTTTTTTAAATACGGTCCTGGATTTTTTATGACGGATTTTGAGGGCCTCTTATGTTCCTAAACCAACAATGTATCGCAATTATTAAAAAAAGTTATGTTGATGGATTTTTCCATAAGAACTCATGTGTTAGAGAGAGTCAAAAAATATATTTTTAATAGGATCAAAAACAACCACCTCTTTTTCAATAAGTGCGATACATCGTTGGTTTAGGAACATAAGAGGCTCTTAAAATCCGTAATAAAAAATCCAGGACCGTATTTAAAAAAACAAAGTTGATGATGGCTGCTCTTAGACAAAATGTCGGTTCTTCAATTTAATAACGCTATCTTGTAAAGGGCAAAAAGTGGCAATGACGAAGATCCATTCATTTCAAAATTTCTCTTCAAATGAGGTCAGAAAAAAATGAAAACAATTTTTTAAAATTTCGGTTTTTTTCGGATAATTTCGGACTTAGTCGGAATTTCTTGGCTTTAAAAACGGCATTTTGTTAAGCATCAAAATACGCAACTGTGCCTCCATTTAACCGACCTTGTATCTCTCACGGTTTCCAAGATCCCCATGATAGACATCCTTATCTTGGACAGACTGTATATCTCAAAACTGAGTAGAATAAATGAGTTCGACTGAATAACAAAAAAGTTTATAAATAACATGTACTTTAGCATGCGCGTAAATTCAAAGTCCCTGCAATCGATTGATATTTTCGATGCGTCGCGACGCTTTACTCTTGGTAGGCGTCGAATTTTTTTAACTGTGAAAAATAACTACTCGACCCCATACATTGACTACTTTTTACAGAATTGACGTGCGGAGTTTTAAGTGAAAAACCCTGTATACCCCTGAGGTCAAAATAATTCGATTCACCGCAATTCACCTCAATCCAAAATTGCACCGTTTCCGAGATACAGGGTGATCAAGTTTAAAATTAAAAATCGATTTTTTACATTATTTTTCTTCTTTTTCACATATTGCTTTTAAAATTGGTATACGAGGGTTTTGTGGTATGAGAAATTCGATTATGAAGTCCGTTTTACTGTGGACGCTAGAGGGCGCCCTACACTGCACATTTTGTGGTTTAAAATGATCATAACTATTTTCCCAGTGTAGCATGTAGGAGCATATATTAGGAATTTTTCGGTATGGCATGGAACTCTTTAAATGGAAATATCTCGAAAACGGCTCACTTGAGCAAACTTGTCGAAGTTTAAATTATCTGGAGAATCTTCTTCTTTAATGAAAGATAAAAAAAAATACTGGGAAAATAGTTAAGACCATTTTAAACCACAAAATGTGCAGTGTGGGGCGCCCTCTACCGGCCACAGTAAAGCGAACTTCATAATCGAATTTCTTATACCACAAAACCCCGTATGTCAATTTTCAAAGCAATTTGTGAAAAAGTGTCCAAAATAATGTAAAAAATCGATTTTTTATTTTAAACTTGACTACACTGTATCTCGGACACGGTGCAATTTTAGTATATGGTAGAGTTTTGTCCGCACCTTTCAGGGACACCCTGTATAACGTTTGAGAACTTTCATTGCCCAGAATTCGAAAATATCCCCCTTTTTATACACTTTATCAACCTCTTTTAGTTCCAGTTTGAGAATATTAAAAATTATTTTATTGAGTCTGTTTTTCCACTTGTTTTGTGACTGTCGTTCACGTTTTGAATTACAAATTCACTTCAAACTCAGGATTTTGATTTTTTCAAACGTTTTCGAGAAAACGAAATTTAAGATTTATAATAATAATTATTTGAAAACTATTTAAAAACTGAACGTAGTTACCTATTGTTCATATTGCTGTCTCTTGGCAGTTAATTTAAATATAGGCAACTACGCGATTCTGTTTGTTTGAGTTGGTTAGTTACTACTTGTTAACGTTGCTGAACATTCAATCCAATTATTGAGCCAATAAGAACATTTTTTCAAATAAAAATATGAATTTATAAGGCTATTTTTTTGAAAACGGTTGGATATAAATATAGGGTGTATGATATGAAATGTACATCAAATTCCACCCAGAATTCAAAAATGAAATGAAAAATAGGTATTTCCATTTGAGTCGATAGTCGTAATTTATTTTTGATGCACCCTGTATATGTACATGAATATTTTGTGTTTTGATAGCACCGTTACGCCATCTTGTGGCGATCGTGGGAACTTCTGATATATTTCCAGCATTTTCTCTATTCCATATTACCCAGTAATTTTTTTTCCGCAAGTCGCTAGTTTCTGAGATCTGGCACCTTGCCATTCTTAAATAGACACCCTGTACTTGGGATTTGCCAGTCGCTTTTACTACGTATCGATTTCACGAACAACCGTATAAAGATTCATTCATGTTTTCTCGTCTATGCTCATATTGGTTGGGTCTTGACAAAGCTTATGCGGTGTTGCTTTCATATTGTCTTTGTGTTTGACAATATTATTTGTACATTAATATGGTGCGAAAGTGACAAGTTTGTGGTAATTTGGACCATAAAAAACAGGACTTTTCGTTCCATCAGAAAATATACTGCCATCTTGATTTTAAAATAGATTCTACCTTCACACTTCAGTGGCGTATTATGTATTTTTAGAAATGTTTGCATTTTATACAGAGAAAAATATATTTTAAATAAAAATTAACACAAAAATTAAAGTAATAACAAACTTTGCTTATATACATAAAGTACATTCCTGGTTCCATAACACTATGCAACAACAAATTTGGAAAATTTTCAAATCTCACTGGAAAGTAGGTACCTACCCTTTTTTTATTAGTAATTTTCGAAAAAAAATTATGAGAGAACCAATAATTTTTGAGAAAACACTTTTTTCAATAAGATATGCTTTCATAACATTAGTGAGTATACATTACACAGGGTGTTTCCTTATTGCGTACAATAAATTCAAGGGCATATTCCTGAGCTAATTTCATGAAAAAGAAATTCATATAAACATGAGTCCGGAAGTGAATTGTTTTGAAGATACAGGATGTTAAATTTATTTTTTTTTTAACGGTTCTTCATAAATGTTACAAATATCCTTGAACCGATTTTTTTGAAATTTGGCAGATTTATTTTTAGTTATAAAAGCCAATTTCAGCCCAACCTCAGTAAAAATCATATTACTTAGAATTTGATTTGAATCCGAAAATAAAATGATAAATAGGGGCTTCTATTTGAAAAAATGAAGTTGATGGTCGTAACTTATTTTTGATCCGCCCTGTAGTTTATTTTTCAAACCCGTTTTCCTGCCAGTCTTATTATTATTTTTTTTTATCCCTCATAACCTACAAGTGATTCCCTTCTATGATACCCCACAAGTAAGTATACATTTGTATTTTCAGATTTATCATTTTAATCCTCCATGACAACTCCTATAATTTTTTTTTTTTTATGTACAGGGTGTCCGGGAAAATGTGGGAGATCTCCCGGATTCTGATAGAATATTAAAAAATAAGATGACAAGTTCCCATAAATTTTTTTCCTAGCGGCCCTTCTTATTTTTTAATGTTCTATCTGAATCCGAGAGATCTCCCACATTTTCCCGGACACCCTGTATATTGCAATATGGTACTATAATCTACAATAGGTGCCCAAATTACTCCAATTTGATATTGAATTGAACAAACCATTTCATTCTCAATATATACAATATTATAGGTAGTTACTTACCTACTTACTTACATACTTAGTTGTCATATGCTTTCTTTAAAAAATACCGCAATAACCAATTACTTCATATTTACTTATAACCAAAAACTTGTGTGGGATGTCATATCTATATTTTTTTCAATCAAAATCAACCCTTTAACTCTCATTAAAGATAATAACAATGAATAAAAAAAAAATCAAATAATTTGAAATATTCCCAACGCCTCGACCGCCGCCCATGAACATCATTCATCGATTCGCCTGGTTCCGCCTATTCAATCCTCGCGCTGTTGCCTTGACCAAGTATGTAAAAGAGATGGAATGGAGGTCCTTGTCCCAGCACTTTTGAATGTGTTATGAATCGCAAAACTTAGGAGATCCGAGAAAATAAAAATTTTTGTCCCAGCACGAAAATCAATAAGGTAAATATTTATTATAGAAAGTTCATCTATCATTTTTTTGATCACACTTACCCCACTCCACCTCATAAAAAAAATCTATGTATATTTCTATGGAACAGTAAATAACTAAACTCATTTTCCATGTAAAAAACAAAAATCAGTCGAATTTTTTTTTTTTTAGATTATGAAAATACCGACTTTATTTACCGAATCACCACACTTTCCAGCCTTTTCACTTTATTTCCAAATTCCTCAATCCTACAATAAACACGGAGAATCCGACATGATTTATTGAATCGTGTAATTTTTCCCGAAATTGTCACTTATAATCTCCCTAGAGCTCGAATTATTTCCGGAAATTTTGTCGGGAACGAGAACAAATTTCCGGATTCTTAATTCGAGCTCGCGGGAGATTCGGCAAGAAAATTTCATGCCAAAACTGATCATTGGAAAAAACATAACCCAGGACTCACCTCGCATTTAGTGGAAGAAACCAACGGCTCCTTACTCTACTCGCCATTGAGGAAGAAAGAAGGGAATCAGGATTTTATAAAACATTTGAAAGTTATAACCAATCTTGTCCATAATTGATAACATTGCAACTTTGTATTGGAAGTTGAAAATAAATCATTTATCAAAAATATTTGTCATTGTCTTTAACAGCTATCAAGCACTCGCGGTTGGATGTAGCTCCCATTCACCAACCACAGTGTTGCCGTTTGCCTTATCTCTGTCCGTGAAAGTTGGGTTGGGTTGGGATTGTTAGGGAGAGTGGGGACGGCAACACTGTAATCATATGGGAGCTACATCCAGAGATGCAAAGCCAGGGAGATTTCCACTTATTAATCTTTCAGTCACGTGATTATGAGCAGGGTGATTTCCGATAAAATTAGGTCGTTGCCATAGCAACATAATAAAATGCAAGCCTATGATTGGTTAGAATTGACTGGTAGGAAATTTTCACTTATAATCTCCCTGGAGCTCGAATTATTTCCGGAAATTTTGTCGAGTTGCGAATTTTCTTGAAAAATTCGCAACGTGAACAAATTTCCGGATTTTTAATTCGAGCTCGCGGGAGATTCGGCAAGAGAATTTCATGCCAAAACTGATCATTGGAAAAAACATAACCCAGGACTCACCTCGCATTTAGTGGAAGAAACCAACGGCTCCTTACTCTACTCGCCATTGAGGAAGAAAGAAGGGAATCAGGATTTTATAAAACATTTGGAAGTTATAACCAATCTTGTCCATAATTGATAACATTGCAACTTTGTATTGGAAGTTGAAAATAAATCATTTATCAAAAATATTTGTCATTGTTTTTAACAGCTGTCAAGCACTCGCGGCTGGATGTAGCTCCCATGCACCAACCACAGAGTTGCCGTTTGCCTTATCTCTGTCTGTGAAAGTTGGGTTGGGATTGTTAGGAAGAGTGGGGACGGCAACACTGTAATCATATGGGAGCTACATCCATATGCAAAGCCAGGGTGATTTCCACTTATTAATCTTTCAGTCACGTGATTATGAGCAGGGTGATTTCCGATAAAATTAGGTCGTTGCCATAGCAACATAATAAAATGCAAGCCTATGAATATGGTTAGAATTGACTGGTAGGAAATTTTCTTTATAATGTATTGTCGTAGAAACTGGAAATTTCAAGTTTAATCTCAGAATTACATCAATTTCCACGTACACTTCTACTTTAATCTAATCAGTGGAATGTATTATGGAAATTTAAAATGTTCTGATAATCTAAACACTTTCCATGGAATTACCATTTTTTCCATTACCATTGTATAAAGATGATTAACGACGGAAAACGCAGATGAAAATCGCATAAAGAACAATGAAAACATTGTCTTGATAAATAAGGATGATGATTCACGATGATATAAACACATACCTTCTTAATATGCTTATCATACTCAAGGGCATCGTAATAATTGGGTTTTTCCCTGCGAACCCTCGCAGTTCTTCTTAAATAATCAGCCTCAATAGCAAATTCTCTGGCTATTCTACGGGCATTGTAGAAAAAATGCCCACAAGGACACGATTTACATGCCACAGGAACCTGAAACGGACATTAGTTATTAGTTCTCAATCGCATATGAATTAATGTTACTCACTTGTCCCTTGCACGCGGGGCATATTTTAGCAATCATTTTTTGCTTGGGCATTGCAGCCCCAGTTCAACGAATTATGAAACTGTTCAAGCTTAACGCGAGATGATTTTCCGCAAATTTAACGACTTATCGATGATTGAAATGGAACTACGTGAGTTCACTGTTCGTTTCCATATTTAGAGTCGAGGGGCACAAACGCATTAAAAATAAACATGAACAACAAAACAACAAACAATAAACAGGAAACAGATACGTCAAGTTTCAGCTGTCATGTGTCTCTTCTTTTTTCTTTGATTTGGCTGTTGCTGTATAGTAGGACGGTACGTCGATATCGATAAATATTTTTCAATTAGATTCTGCAAGTATACAGTCAAAAAACTCAGTATACTTGCAAAAAAAAGTACAAGGTATCTTATCAATAGTTTATCGGTTTTCCATAGATTGATGTTCTTGAACATTCAATCGTAAGTACTCATGCTCAATATCACCTGGTATATATTCTCTCATAATTCGAATGGTTTGCCCTTTGTTATCTCTTCATAAATACTCACTGATCATGGGTGCTCTATACGTGATAATTCACTTGTCCAAATAAAACTCTTAGGTGAATCTGCTCCACGCTCCAGGGCATATGTATTTCATAAATCTATTTTTGTGTAACAAGGTAGTCTTATTATAAAATGATACTACGTATGATAGTTCTTGATAGTAGGTTTCTCATCATCACCGATAGATGGAGATGCTGTCTCCAAACCTTCGTATTCCACCATACTTACCAGGTTATTACCCCACCCAGCACCAACACCCCTAGACTCTAGACGCCTATTCCTATTCACTATCCCTTGATCACCAAACTTACATATGCTGCTGGTACAATGTGGATAAATGAAGGAATCACAATAACTACACTACAACGTTTTCAAAATAAAATTGTGAGGAGGTGGGATAAGACCCCATGGTATATAAGGACCCGAGATGTTTTTGAAGACCGTAACATCAAACCAATTCAACACAAGATCATCGATTTGTAATACACACTAAGAACAAGGATCGCCTTCCACAATAACACCCTAATCCAGAAAATTAAATTCTCTGCCATCCACTCCAGCAGAGCCAAAATAAAGAAGAGAAGGAAATTGCGTAATATTTGGTCGGAAATTCACTGTCATGATATCATCCCCATTATAGACCATACCGCCACCCCCCCTTTTCCAACTTCTAATGAATAAGAATCCGATCAGCACAATTCGAGAGTTTTTCTCTCACAAACAAAAATCTAGAACCCAAATTACCCTTACAAACAAAAACCCACCTTTAAAAACCAAAAGTACTCTCTTTTCAAAAACCTAATATGTACCCCAACCAAAAACTTTCTCGAAACAAAAATCCTAACTCAACACAAACTTGGGAGATCTTTCTCCCCAAAAAATAAAAATGAAAAAGTCAAAATTAAAACCCCGAGAATCAGTCTCACCCCTTTTTTTCCGGAGCTTGCTCCACCCACAAATCCCATTATCAAACAAAAGCCCAAAGACTCATTAAAAGGGATAAAGTTCGCTTGAACTATACCCCCGAAACGCGTTAAAACTCTCTCTATCCACTCCCTAGTCCCGTTAGCTTGTACCATGAATTCTCCTAATTTCCCAACACTTTTCTCAACATTTCCTCACCTAGATCGTCTCATCATGGCTCTGCAAACGTCATAGGTACTGTTGAGATTTTCATGGAAAATTTGTTAGGTTTCGTTTGTCTAAAGTGATATAGACCCCTGCTCGAGGAGGAAAATACTCGCTACTGAATTCTTGATATATTTTTTTCAATTAGCAAATTAAATTTTTTGTTCGCATAATTTTTCAATAAACTTTGAAAAACCAAACACTGCAACTGCGATAAAAGCATAGCTGTATGTTAGCGAACTATGCTACACCCCAATCAAATCCGCGAAAACCTCAAATTTCAAAAATATGAAACAGGTGTCGGGTAGGGTAGTGCAGACTGGTGTAAGTCATGGTTGTCAGTGTAAATGAGATTCAACAAACGCGTTTGTGCAGATTCTGCAGATATTCTTACCTAAAAAATAAACAGACGGAAAAAAAACAGCGATGGATAATTCTAATAGTAATGTTAAAGTATTAGGGATTATATTGTCTGACGATGATGATTCCTTATCTTCAAGTTATGATTCTGAAGACGGCTCAACCGTAATAATTTTGGATGCACGTGACTGCAAAAGAAGCGAACTGTATGAAGACAGTTTTTTGAAACTGTAGTGCTTGGTGTCTGCCTACACGAATATTGAATTCAAAAGGCATTTCCGCATTGGTAGAGATTATTTATTCAACTAATTATCTTGATATCAACAATTTAGTTTATACTCTATCAACAGTTGGATTTGGGCTAGCATGCTCCACCAGATAAGCCACTGCAGCTTGGCTTGGGATTATTATCGTGATTGTTGCTGATTTTGATTTTTGAGAGTTTATGAGAAGTGTTGCGAATTCTAAATCTAAGCAGGAAAGGAAATTGAATTAGAATAAAACATTTTAAATCAATACAAAGTTTACTAGTTTCGTATCTTTTTGCATCTTCAGTGGATAAAAAGATTTCATATGTTTGATCGGAGTCTATATCGTATAACTATTTTCAACATGCATTTTAATTTTTGATAAGATCCATCCACACTGATTCTCCACTACAAGTTTTCCTTTTTGTTTGTTTATCTTTATTATTCGTTGGGTTAAGACATGGTTTGTTAACAAATACACGAAATAAGCTCCCCACCCTGTTCTACACTACGCTACACTTGGCACTCCTCTTCTTAATGGGCAACCCACCCTGATATAACAAACACTCTACACTGTTTGCACAAACAGCATAACAAACGCCGCAGGGTAGAAAAGTGTAGTTTCGTGTGCACTAGTGAACCATAACAGACACACCTAATTACACCGTCTGTTACGCAAAATATGAAACAAAGTTTTGTGAGCTTAACGATGCGATGCGAGTCCTCATTCCTAGCAAGGCGCATTTTTTTGAAGTATTTTGGACGGTTTTCCGCTCAAAGTAAACTTGGCAACATCGTGGTGCTCTCATTCATCATTCATAATATTTTGATAAATTTTTCGAAAATTAAAAATCCTTAAAATAATCATTTTATGTACTCAAGTTATCAGTTAGCTTTGATTTTACTTTAATTGAAAATCCCGAGGATGTTTATCAGATAAATTGAGCAAATTGCATGAAATGATATAAATAGGTTATGTGACCCAATTTGAAAATAATGTCGAGTTGTGCGTTTAGATTAGGAAACCATATCCGGAAATTAGTGTCAATTGGGTGCGCGGCAACAAGGTCACGGTACTCAACTTCAATGGCGAAAATTGCGACAACCATGGATAGCTTTTTCCGGTTTACCAACTATGATTGTATAGGATTTGATCTGGACAATACATTAGCGCGGTATAAAGTGGGCGCTATGATCGAAATGGAGTACAACATTTTAGCTAATTATCTAGTTGACAATAAAGGATACTCAGCCAAACACCTCCTACACCCTCTGGACCACAACTTCATAATCAAGGGACTCATCGTCGATGATGAAAACGGTAACCTACTGCGCATATCCAGTGATGGTACCATCATCCAAGCGACACATGGTACCAAGTTTTTAACACAAAACCAACTAAGAAAGTACTACCCGTCACTTCGCTGGCATGTTACGGATGTGTTCAGTGAAAATCCGCTGCAAACGTGGAACGGGCCCTATGCGGAAAAAATGCGCACTTTGCTAGACTACTACGATATTATCGCCAGTCTAATTTTCGCCAGAGCTGTAGATTCGATAGACGAAGGCAACTCCGAGTGCAAACTCTACAACATATGGCCGGATCTGATGGAGGCCCTCCAGAATATGTTTACCAGAGAAAACTTCGATAAGGGGCGATATTTTTCGGAAATGAGGGCCCATCCTGAAAAATACTACTACAAATGCAGCGAACAACTGATCAATTGGCTCAAATCGCTTAAATCCTCTGGCAAGCAAATCTTCCTTATCACAGGATCTCACGTGGACTTTGCCTCGCACACAGCGACAAACACTCTGGGCAAAGACTGGAAGAGTTACTTTGACATTATCATTTGTTTCGCCAAAAAGCCTGGTTTTTTTACCGATAGGCGGAGCTTCATCGGAGTCAATTTAGAAAAATTCACGGAAACCGGTCCGGTCCCACTCACCGATCTCAAGTTTGGCTCGGTATACACACACGGAAACTGGACTGATTTAAAGCATTTTCTTGATAGCAATTCGAAAGTTTCCAATCCGAAGTTTCTCTACGTGGGGGATAATTTGGTGCAAGACATTTTTACGCCCAATGTGTACGCTGGCTGTGATACAGTGGCTGTTTGCGAAGAACTAGAAGCGGAAGGGGTTTATGGACACGAAAAGTGGCATCCTGATGAACAATTTTTGTGTTCTACCATTTGGGGATCGTATTTTAAATGTAAGGACACGGGCCGCATGACCAATTGGTATGATATGATGAAGAAACACTCCAAGTTATTTGTGCCCAGTCTAGAACACGTGGCGGGATTTCCTGTTGATCATAAGTTTAAAACTAATATTTATTAGGAATGAAATTGTACGATAACGCGTTTTTTTGGCAGAATCTTGTATTTAATAAAATGCCTAGCTGTTTTTTTAACAAAATTGTGTTTAATTTATTCCGTGCGTACAACTCCTTCAGGGTGTCAGGGAAATGATGAGCTTCCGAATTGTTTACTAATAGACTCTTTTTTTCAGGTAATAAAGAAGATCAGGTATATGAACACTAGTTTGATTGTTTTTTTGATAGAGTGTGGCGATGCATCACAGAACTACAAATATATTTATTTTTTTCCGGAAATTAGACACTTTAAGCACATCCTAAATTTCAAACGTATCCGTATCCGCAACAATCTGCGCATGCTCACAATAGATGCGGGGGTTCCGTTGCACGTATCGTTGCGGGCCTTTCATCGTATCCGTATCTGAGAACGCATCTCAACTAATCAAAGAATTACATGTAACACAAGCTCGTCAAAACCGATAACCGAAAAATACACAAAAATCAATATCTAGGTTACAAAACGCGAAGTTTGACAACTTTGACGTTTCACCAATCCGTTTCGTAAACGTATAGAACCGATCGCTGCTCAAGCGGGTTTTCATATGATTAACGTATGTCGATTCGTTCACGGATCCGGATGCGGATACGTAAAAAAATGTTGGGTTTGCTTAAAGTGTCATTTTGTAGAGGGTCCCTCATGGGAGACTAGCAGTACCCGTCACGGCTTCGCCTAGGGTTTCATTCATATACCTATAAAATAAATTATAGGTATATACAGGGTGTTTCCTAAAGATTGGTAAAAAATTCGTTGTGTGATTCCTGGGGTATTTTCATGAAAAAAAGTTCCTATAAACATTTGCCGAAAAATGCTTCCTAAGGGAGCTACGCCCCTTTAAATAGGGCACCCCGAAGACGGTTTTTCCTCAATATTTCCGAAACCTTTTACATACAAAAATCATGAAATTTGGTACATCATACAAACTTTTAATGCTGAATGAGAATTTGAGCTCAGAATTTCAAAATTTTAATCAGGGGCGTACCATACTGGCGGGGTTAAAGGTTAAAAGAATCCAATTTTTTAAATGGTATGGTACGCCAGTATGGTACGCCCCTGATTAAAATTTTGAAATTCTGAGCTCAAATTCTCATTCAGCATTAAAAGTTTGTATGATGTACCAAATTTCATGATTTTTGTATGTAAGGTTTCGGAAATATTGAGGAAAAACCGTCTTCGGGGTGCCCTATTTAAAGGGGCGTAGCTCCCTTGGGAAGCATTTTTCGGCAAATGTTTATAGGAACTTTTTTTCATGAAAATACCCCAGGAATCACACAACGAATTTTTTACCAATCTTTAGGAAACACCCTGTATACAGGGTGGCTCAACGAAAAGGTTCCACCCTTATTTATGACTTTCCTGGTATATTTTGGGAAAAACGCTCGGACACGTCAATTTTTATTTTTAGGGAGACGTCTTTTCGTGTATGACTGTATAATATAGGGTGTTCCAAAAATAAGATATCGCATTACACTTGACATTTTTAAATGGAAACCCCCATTTTTTTTCTATTTTTGGATTCTCCATGAAGTTTTTAGTAACTTTTGTATAATACAGTTTATACCCATCTTCAACCGTTTTAAAGTTACTTGAATTTTTCATAATTTATTTTTTATTTTTTATTATTTATTATTTTCTTTATTCCTGGAAACTTGACGGGGGAGACGTACTTGGACATGTTGGAAAATACAATAGAGCCAAGTTAGTAGTCCGACCTAAACTAATGTTTTTATTCGATAAAAAAATTTGCCATCGCGGACTTCATTCCGGAGATACAAGGGGGTTAATTTTAAAGTTTTATTAGTTTTTCAAATAATTTTTGCAAAAAATTGAATTTTCGCACAAATTTATTTCTCGTAGGTTTTTTGAGGTGAAATAAATCATAATTTCTTATTAGTTTTTGTGTAGCACTTAAAGGGCGCGCCCATGCTATCATCATTTACAGGATAAAACTAATAGCGATTTCGGTTTACTGCTCTGAAATTGCTTCGCGAGAGATGATGCTCTGTCGGCGATTGATCTAACTCCGATCGAGAGCCCTCTCAGGGGAGTCCTGTGCAATCTTACTGGCTTGAAAAAAAGGCGGGAATTTTTTTGAATTCAATGTCATTTGACATGAAAACTCAACCCAAGAAGTTTTAAGAAAAAATCTGTTTGTTTGAATTGAATCTCTGGCTTTTGGTCTGGGCAATTTATTATTAATTATGGATACTATGATCGTGTCAATAATTGTTGGGAGGTTGTTTGTGGACACCCTGTATATGCATCTGTATATTATGTAACAAAAACACTAGGTAAATATGTACTATGACTATACAGTGTGTTTCATTTTGATTGGCGATAGTTCGCTATTTAACTAAAGATTGACCGATTTGAAAAAACTTTTTTTTTAGCTTATATAGTACTCAAAAAGCTCTATCTTTTCTTAAAAAAAATTGACATACTCATTTCCATGTCCTACTATGACTGATAGAAGGGCTCCAAAAACGCGAAAAGTTTCTGAATTTGGCATACCCAAAAACCCCTTTAAAGATATTTTTGAAATAAAATGTTATACGGGATGTTCAAAAAGTAAGGTCAAATTTGCAAAAACATCAATTTTTTTAAAGATTTTGCAACAACTTTTTGTTATTTTTGTAGGTATGAGATGATGTGAACATTCAATAACTTTTGTCTAGTCTAGCTTATCACAAGCCTTCAAAAAATTTAGTTCAAAAATTAAAAAAAAAATAATAAATAGTAATATTGGGCTAACTAAAGCCAAATTATTGATGTATAGTGTATGATGTGTTCCTTCGAGTACCAGTACACATGTGTCTATTCTTGTCACTCTAGCTTATACGGGGGCTGTTGAAAAAGAAGACTAAGATATTGGAAAAGTAATGTATTATGAAATATTTACTTATAATAAGTAATAACAAAATTATGTTTTACTCGTACTCAACAGAGTTCCTCGATATTTAAGCTTGAATCATATTAATATAACGATTCAAAATAACATTATTTTTTCATAAATGTTGACCTTCATTTCTGAACGCTCGGTGTAAGATAGAGAAGCAACACTTAAACCAACAAAAATAACAAAAATTTTTTACAAAATCTTTGCTGGAATTTATAAAGCGTGGTTAAAAAAATTGATTTTTTTGCAAATTTGACCTTACTTTTTGAACATCCCGTATAACATTTTATTTCAAAAAAATCGTTAAAGGGGTTTTTGGGTATGCCAAATTCAGAAACGCTATCCGTTTTCAATTTAAAAAAATGCCTAATAACTTTTCGCGTTTTTGGGGCCCTTCTATCAATCATAGTAGAGGCCATGGAGATGATATAATAATATGTCAATTTTTTTTTATGAAAAGATGAAGCTTTTTGAGTACTATAAGATAAAAAAAAAGTTTTTTCTTATCGATCCACTTTTAGTTAAATAGCGAATTGTCGCCAATCAAAATGAAACTCACTGTAGAATGTGTGTTTAAAACGTGCCCTCTTATCAATCTGGTGAAATGTTACGAATATGTTACTATCATGTGTGAAAAAATTTTCTAACGAATATTTTTAGCATGTGCCAGTAAGATGCATGTTCGAAATGTTTTATAAACGCATATTCTCAGGACTTCCCCATGAGGATAATCTCTTAAGGGAGATGATACTGCATTATGCATTATATGCTATGAATATTCCTAATTGGATCTAAATTGTGAGTTTGTTCTTGGCACGTAAATATAGCTTTTTGCATGTTTACTCTGGTTAGTACTATCCAAAATGGTGTACAGTAAACGCCAAACAATTTTCAATTTACGTCATCAATGCCACCAAGCGCCTTGTTATATCCATTTCAATTCCCCTTGTTTCAATACCAACAAAGTCGGAATTTTTTCCCATGCATTCCATCAACATGAATGAGTAAATGTTTGGCAAATCGTCCCTGTTGAAACGGAAAAAAGTGCACCGTCACTGTCAATAATGATAAATAGACAAGGGTGATGACATCACATAACGTTACTCAGGAACCGCCCCGTTTTTAGCCAAAACAATCCATTATTTAGTTAACTTTCGGTATTTTAAAAAAAATTGTTATATGAATGATGCATGTAAAGAAGTAAGTGCTCTCACTCTACTATCTTTGTCTGTTGTTTATGAAGCGATAAGTTTATTTCCATAAATTTAAGTGGAAGCATTTACTTGTTCTTTATTCATATACCACCCAACGTCGGAAAAGTTGCAGCAAAATTGATTTTTTTCCATATTATTATGTGGATCCCAGTTTCAAATGAAAATTCTGATTTTTGTATTTTTTTCATGAAATCAATCAGGCAATAAAAATCATGTCTTTCCATGTCCTTGAAAACTGTTTTTGAAGAGCCATAACAGTATTATATTGAAAAAGGGCCGAATTTTCAGTTTTTATAGAAATTATATTGAATAAATTATTGAAAAAAAAAAAACTCGTGAAACTTGTAATCTGTGGTCAGAATATGATCTTAAACAACTTTTTCCAGTAACTTTTTTCGATATCTCTGACCCAAAGCAAAATATCGAGAATTGGCCCTCTTCGCGAAGACGTGGTAAGCGGGGTCTAGACATCAAATTTTAGATAAATATCATAAATAGTCGAGCTCATTAGTCTGTATGACTTCAAATAAGGAACGGAGCGCCACCTATCAGCACAGTCCTTATCGCAAACAACACCAAAAAAGCAAATTATCTTCATTAAACACTTTTATTTAACAAAATTCAGCACATCTCCACAGCCATAGCAATACCCATGCCCCCACCAATACACAAAGCCGCCACCCCCTTTTTCAAGCCCAATCTTTGCAAATTATAGATCAAAGTAACCAAAACCCTGGCCCCAGATGCACCAATCGGATGCCCCAATGCAATGGCCCCTCCTGTTATGTTCACTTTCTTCTCATCCAAACCCAACTCCTCCAGACAAACCACGCTTTGCACTGCAAACGCTTCGTTCAATTCGTACAGATCCACTTCGTCCTTGAACCAGCCACATTTGAACAACACTGTATTTACAGCCCTAATAGGTCCTGTTCCCATGAGCATTGGGTCAACACCCACTTCGGCAAAAGCCAGGATTTGGGCTAAGGGGTTCAGTTTTTTTGATTGAACCTGATCTTCATTGGCTAGTACTAGGGCGGCTGCGCCGTCGTTGATGCCTGATGCGTTTCCTGCAGTCACTGTACCTCCCTCCTGCAACAATTTGCTTTTACACGATGAAATATTTTGAGACAATTTGTGGTTTTGTTGTGTACCATTAATAAGTGGACCCCCTGTAAAGGTTACAATGGAGTTACCTTCATGAAAACGGCCCTCAACCCCTGCAAACTCTCCAAAGTACAATTGTCTTTGGGAAATTCGTCCCTGACAATCGGCGCAGGTTGCCTAGGATTCTTGCTAGGCACTGCCACCAGCTCCTTGTCAAAGTGGCCATTTTTCCTGGCGTCAGCCGTTTTTCTCTGCGAGTTCAATGCGTATTCATCTTGAACACTTCTGGGTATGGCATATGTGGCACTTAAATGTTCCGCGGTGTTGCCCATGTGGACGTTGTTGAACGCATCAGTAAGTCCGTCTTTCAAGACCGTATCGCAGAGATTGAGGTCACCGTACCTTTGACCTCTGACGTAGGAGCAGTGTTGCGCTCGGGTCATGCTTTCTTGGCCTCCTGCCACGACGATTGAGGTGTCATTGTTGAGGATTGATTGGTAGCCTAGAGCAACGGCCCTGGAAACACACATAGTGGAATATTAGAATGACTCGGGATCATTCAGGTATGATGATTGGCTAGCTCATCGTGTACCTTCCGTTTCTTCATAGCAGTTACGCTCAATAGCGGTCGATTTACGAACTTCAAAATAATTTCCCAGTGATTTATCTGCCTCACTTGGCCCATAGAGATTTTTTCTTTGCAAACCTTTAGGTCTCACCATTGTCGAGTACAGCCCTTATCCGGACAACCTGTTTTTTTATTTGAAATATAGTCTTCCGACAATTTTGGAAGATTTAAATATGGAATGCGCCTATCAATAAAAATGTGAAGACAGTCTATGTTAATTACAATGAAGTTATGCAAAATTACGAATAAATCAGGAAAACCAAATTATCATTACAATGAATTGTAGAATTTGCAATTGAATTGCAAAAATATGACTGCAGGGTGATATTCTATTGAAGGATTCAAAATACCTATTAATAGATCTGAAAATGAATTGCAAATTTATCTAAAAAACATTTCCTTTGTGAATTCTCTTTACATTTTTTTAGTAACCATGTAGTTTTTGCACTTTTGAGACATTTAAAATATTATTAATATTATACAGTGTGTCCAAGATAAGGAAGTCTATCCGAAGATATGCCTAAGAAAACGAGGTTTGCCGACTTCGTTCTCATTTTTTTCCAACGTTATTTAAAGAGATAAGGAAAAACAAAATACACTTTCTCATGGCCATTTTTAAAGTTCTACAAAACAGCGTTGAGAGATTTTCCGTACGATGTTTCGTATCGGAGAAACCATCATCAACTTTATTTTTTGATATGGCGCGTAGAAAAAGTATACCAAAAATACCATATTTTATTACGAATGCAACGATGCATAACACAATTTGATTCTGCAATATTTAAATTGCAAAAAATCAGTTTTTATTGAATTCCGAATGTTTTGGTGTAGTAGGCGGTGAAATGATGGCGCTGAGTATGGTGTAGTAGTCTATTATCACTCATGTTTCGGAATATTAAATTAAAATCACGTTATTGACGATTCAAAAACTTCATTCATTCACGTACATACAGGGTTTCTCTTTATACAGGGTGTTACTTAATGGTATGTCATAATTTTAAGGGGGAGTTTGTGGATAAATTTTAAGTCGAAAAGGTCATATAAACTTGGGTCTTTAAATGCTTGGTTTTCAAGATACAGGGTGTTGAAGATCTATTTTATTTTCAGTTTTTAATACATTTTCCAAAGACGGTTTGAGATATTGAACTGAATTTTGCCACAGGATATTATGATATAGGAACACACTTTTTTTATTCTTCTTTTTTCATTTTTATTCCATTTTATTTTATTTTTTTTTTATTTTTCTTTTTAGACCCAAGTTTATATGACCTTTTCGACTCAAAATTTATCCACGAACTCCCCCTTAAAATTATGACATATCATTAAGTAACACCCTGTATTTTGACACCATTTCATGTTTCTGAAAAAAGTGTTCTAGATAAAAGTTTAATGGTTTTGAGTATATTTTTCGAAAAACTGTATTTCGCATACACAGGGTGCCTCAGAAAGTCTGGGCGTGGTCCAACATACTTATTTCAAATGAGAACCCTACTTTTTATTCGATTTTTATATTCTCCTAAAAATTCTAAATATTTTCTATGTAGCATACCCTTTACTTAAAATTGACGTATAAAAATATATTGACCTTTGAATGTTGCCTTTTTACAGATTTTTTTTATAGAAATTGGATATAAAAAAAGCATACAAACATATAAAAACAATCATATATTATTATTTCATCATACCAAACACAACACTATAACTGCTCGATATGCCCACCATACTTTTCTAAGCACTGCGTATAATCTCGCTCGATTTTATTTATGCTATTAACAATAAAGTGAGGATAATTCTGATAAGTGTCTTGAATGGTCTCAATAATTCGGTTTCTTAAGTCTTCTACATCTTCGACCGGTGTTTCAAAGACCTTGCTCTTCAGAAAACCCCACAAAAAAGAGTCAAGCGGCGTCAAATCCGAGCTATTTGTTTATTTAGTTATAGTGTTGTGTTTGGTATGATGAAATATTAATATAAGATTGTTTTTATATGTTTGTATGCTTTTTTTATATCCAATTTCTTTAAAAAAATTCTGTGAAAAGGCAACATTAGGAAAGACTAGTACACTTTAATAACGATAAAACTCACCGTTTGGCCACAAATCGACATTAAAGTAACTCATGTGAAAATAAAATGTTTTGAACAACATACATAATAATGTACCACACAAAACAACAAAATCAACAACAAAAACAAAAAAAACAAGATTTTTTTTTGTCGTTTTTGTGTTGTTCCTTTTGCTGTTTGTTTTATTCATATTATTTTTGTGTTGTATTTTTACTGTTATCGTGTCCGTTAAAGCAGATTTTTTTTCACATGAGTTTTTGAAAAATCTTTCGAACAATGCGGCATTTATGAAATTTGGATTTCAGAGTAACAATTTTTTCACAAAATGTTGCAGATGAACAAACTGAAACCTTGTGCCAAATTTCATTTTGAATCGATAAAAAATAATCGGAATACATCAATGACAAGAAAAAAAAAAAAGATCCTTGCCTAACTCGAGAAATATTGAGATTTTGAATTTTTGTTATACAGGGTGGACCAGAAGTAATAGGTCATCAAGTTATATCGATGAAATTTGATATATGGGGATTGTTTGACAAGCAAAATTCAAATATCAACATAGAATTGCTCTTACTTGTAGGGGGCGCCACTTACACACCTTTTCACTCATTCAAATAGTCAGAACTTTTTTGTACGCACTCGCACACTTTTTTGAAGTCGAAAAAATGATTTTTCCAGATATTCTTTGTAGAAGTGCCTGGGAGTAACCTTTATCAAGATATTTGAGCTTGAAGTAGTCCATGCAATAATGTGGTTTTGAATGGAAAATTTTGAAAATGAACATAGGAGGCTTTGAAAACTTCGTTATCATGGTAATTTTGACAGTAGCATGTTTCTTGATTTGAAAAAAATTATCTAATTTTACATTCAAAAAATTTTTTTTTTTTTTTAATTTTTTTTTTTCTTTTAATTTCATTTTGTTGTTAAAATTACCGTGACAACAGCGTTTTCTATGCCCCCTATGTTAGTTTTTCAAATTTTTCATCCGAAACAACATTGCATAGATTACTTCAAGGACAAATATCTTGAAAAAGGTCACTCCTATCGACTTTAACAAAGTGTACCTTTTTTACGTGAAAATTCCGGAAAAATTAGTTTTCTAATAAAAAAAAATGTTCGAGTGCGTACAAAAAAGTTATAACTATTTGAATGAGTGGAAAGATGTGTAAGTGGCGCCCCCTACAAGTAGGAGCAATTTCGTGCTTAGATTTGAATTTTGCATGTCAAACAGTGTCCATATATCAAATTTCATCAAAATAACATGATTATTTCAAAAATTATTTCAAAAAATTAAATATTAAAATTCAACTTTGACATCCTGTATCTCTGTTAATATCAACTTTCGGATTTGACAAGTTGAGGTCTATCGCAATATTTTTGAGTGAGGAATCTACTGTTACCGTATGACCCATTACTTCTGGTCCACCCTGTAAATGACTCACCATTATTTTATCACATACACTGACCTGCCTAAGTTTCCTGACGTTACTCGTGGACACCCTGTATAGCAGGTGTAATGCTCTGGAACGCTTCAAGAACTATTTTCTTCAGCTGATTCTCATTTAATTGAATATTCTCTATAATCTTAATTATTTTTTTTGG
The DNA here is from genome assembly GCA_958502075.1 of Orchestes rusci. Lineage (NCBI taxonomy): Eukaryota > Metazoa > Arthropoda > Insecta > Coleoptera > Curculionidae > Orchestes > Orchestes rusci. Next base: position 1,119,572 of record OY293303.1, on the reverse strand, counting down.
TTTCTAGTAAGTAGTTCTTAACTAATTTGTTTTAATAATGAACAATAATGAACATATGACGTGACCTACCTACGTGGATGAATAAAGTTTTTAAATCGTCAATAACGTGATTTTAGTTTATTATTTCGAAGCAACAAACACCAAAACCTTGGGAATTTCATGAAAACTTATTTTGTCCAATCAAGGATTGCAGAATCATATTTTGCCATACATTATCTATTTAATACAGGGTAGGTATACTTTTTTACGCACCATATAAAATAAATAAAATTAATGATGGTTTCTCCGAAACGAAACGTCGTACGAAGAATCTGTCAACGCTGTTTTGTAAAGCTTGAAAAGTGGCCATGAGAAAGTGTCTTTTGTTTTTCCATATCTCACTTAATAACGTCAAAAAAAAATAAAAACGAAATCGGAAAATTTCGTTTTTTTACGTATATCTCCGGAACTACTCGGAATTTCAAAACTTTCTAAACGGTATATTGTTAGGCTTGAAAATGCGCAACTTTTCTCTGATTTAACCATCTTTGTATCTCTTACGGTTTCCAAGATCCCCATTCTTATCTTGGACACACTGTATACACTGTTTCGACCCCCTTTCATCAATATATTTTTTGAAAAATCATTCAACCTTCCCATTATGAACTTTCCGTGAACAACAAACAAATTTTCAAAATTACTCACTTCAATCCAGAACCGCACAGCATATTAACCGTGTAAGCAGGACTCTCGAAAGGAATTCCTGCATCATGAGCTGCTTGTCGGGCAGGATTTTGTCCCTGGCCCGCTGTTAAAACCTGTTAATCAACACTTAATCACCACAACTAATACAAAACCCATTTACCTGTCCCATAATACACTGGTCGACATCTTTAACGTCAATATTCGCCCTACTTATAGCCTCTTTTATGGCAATAGCCCCCAGATCAGCTGCACTGTATTTTTCAAATTGGCCGCTGAAATTTCCTGCAACAATGCACTGATAACAAACGATAGGGCAATTTGAATAGCTAACCTATAGGGGTCCTGCAGCCGGAAACAATGAATACTTTCGACATTTTGTAATACTAGTTATTAACGGAAAATACTGAGGAGGATTAGTGATGTTATCGACTAAACATACATAACGGTAATGATGGAAACGTTACCAGTTTTTATTTTAATGTAAATTTGTGTTAGTGGGACATTTGAATATAAATAAAAGGGGGGATAAGTGAGGTTAGGATCGTTTATTATAGGAAAACGGCTAGATACAAGGACAAAAGTGTAAAACTGGTTGTCTATTGAGATGCACTGTTGCCACTTTCACTGGTTGGCATTTAAGTGTCCATGCATTTGGTATTTTCTGTATATTATCTGTGTTCTATACATTATTTATTAGGTATCTATATTCTGTATTATATTATCTATATTACCTATGATATTCAAAGGGAGAAAGATTTTTTTTTGTTATTCTCAATAATAATTGTATAAAATGTCATTTTTTTTTTCAAAGGATGAATTCGCATAGATTATTTGTGTAATCTCTGGATTTTTTGAACGAGATTTTTTTGATTTGATTCGTTTGATTTATTAGGTGTGTTTGTTATGCTCCACTAGTGCACACGAAACTACACTCTTCTACCCTGCGGCGTTTGTTATGCTGTTTGTGCAAACAGTTTAGAGTGTTTGTTATATCAGGGTAGGGTTGCCCATTACTGCACTCGCTACCCCAGGTCAAGAGGAGGTGTGACAAGTGTAGAGTGGGGTGGGGAGCTTATTTCGTGTATTTTGTAAACAAACCATGTCTTAACCTCACGAATAATAAAGACAATCAAACAAAAAGGAAAATTTGCAGTGAAAAATCAGTGTGGATCTTACCAAATAAATTAAATAATGGGGATGATGAACATAGTGAAAGTGAATGTATCAACCTCACACACTATGCGATTATCTCTTCAACTGTCAAATCAACCTGAGTTGTTCAACTGATTGTATAGTGTGAGAGCTGTTCAACACCCGTTGCCCTTGCTACGGCAACGGGTAATTGGTATTCGAAAATGTAATTTGGGAAAAAAATGTCACCCTCACCATTAGGTATAACCTTTTATAAAAGTCCTCTACAAATTTATATGATTTTTACAGTCCATATATCAAATTTTTATAAAGAAAGTGTTCACTAGTTGGAAGGGTAAATTGAGGTCCTGTGCCCATTTGTTTGAAGAATTTTTTTGGCTTTATTTTGACGTTTTGATGGGAGATACTTAACCTTCAAGTGCCATGCAGTCTTGTCAGAAGTTTTTCAAAAACATTAATGCGTCCACAATGGAAAAAAAGACCAGAAGTCTTTATTGGTTGCAAATTTTCGGAGAATAAGATTCCTTCATCTTCATCAGGATTTAAAGGAATCAACACAAATTTTGGACGATATTTTGAACCATGTTTTGAATATTCAGATTCATCAATATCTACAGAATCTTCAGATGATTTTTCCCAGTCAACATCAGCTTCAAATTCAACCATTAACAAAAATGATGAGCCAGAAGACACTTTGAGTACACAAAAGAAATTTTCGCTTCAGGAATTGCTTTTTTTTTAAGCCCATGGACATGGATGTTGAAAAAAAGAAGTTCAAAGAAAAAAATCAATCTAACAAAGTTGAATCAAAAGTTACTGCTGATGTTATACAAGGATCGATACGTTTGCTGTGTAGTGAAGATGTTTTGTCTGCAAAAGATGAACTTACCTACGAAAAATTGCAAGACAAACATCCAGAACTTTTGCAAAATATATCTATGATCAATTTTCTTGTACAGGGTGGCCCAACGAAAAGGTCCCACCCTTATTTATGACTTTCCTGGTATATTTTGGGAAAAACGCTCGGACACGTCAATTTTTATTTTTAGGGGGACGTCTTTTCGTGTATGACTGTATAATACAGGGTGTTCCAAAAATAAGATATCGCATTACACTTTTTTAGTGACTTTTGTATAGTACAGTTTATACCTATCTTCAACCGTTTTAAAGTTATTTGAATTTTTCATATTTTTTTTTTTCATTTTTTATTATTTATTATTTTCTTTATTCCTGGAAACAGAGTCGAGGCAGTCGCGGAGGCAGGAATTATCTGCAGTAAGTCAACACAACCATCATTGGATAGAATCCCCCCTTCTGCAATGAGAAACAAAATAAAACACATTATAAATACAACCTCTTTTTATATCATCTTCTAAAGACCGACCAGTGAGTTATAAAAATATATTTATGCTACATACATATTACATATGCTAATAAGGAAAATACCAGTAACTGATATTGTTTTGTACTAGAATCTTTGAATATCTAATTTACATAGTTGGCAAGGACTTGTTCCAGAACATGAATTTCGAAATATTTACAACATTTAATAAATACTTTCAAAAACATTTTACATGGAAATATACATTGTATTTACAATAATGGCAAGATACAAATGTACTTATCAAGTCTAAGTCTTATAGTACTTGAGAACCCATCATTTAATTAACAATAATTAAAAAGGAGGACTATTTACCTCTGCACGGTTTAAAACTAAACAAGCTCAGATGTTGACTGATGACCGACCTTTACCTTGAAATCTCATAATTGCTCTTCAAATAAATTTGGCAATGTTGTTTACTCTTAATTATAATTAATCTTCCCATATGGCCTGGGAACATAAATATTTGTACGAACAATTTTCATAAACATGTCGGGTTTGACCTACACACTTGAACGTTTATGGGAATTTTGAACAAAGAACATGAAAATCCGGCTGGAAAGAAAATCTTTGACTAGATCGAAATGGCAAGAGTGGATTCTCAGTTTGAATTTAATTTGAGGTCAAACTTAACAATGATGACCTTTTGTTTTTGTCTTTTGTTTACTATAGAGAGATTCAAGGCCATTGATTTTATTAACTTCAACTCTAAATGTTCTGCGCATGCAAAAAACATTTTTGTGATCATGCGCGGTAGCGTCTTGTTACACATCATCACGTGAAAATAGAACACTGACGCGCATGCTCAGAATGGAGTTAATCAACCAGCTTAAGACCTCACTATTGCGTTGACATATGACAGATATATCGTCTTCTTTGTAACCTTTCTCAGGGACAACTATTTATACCAAAGTAGACAACTCATGAGGACTATTTGTAGTGGCAACACTGCTTATATCAATAGTGTTAGCTGGCATACCAGGACTAACACTACCACTGGCTTCCCTTATATGTTTACTTATATTCAAATTTTCGCCAGTAGGAGGCGTGGTAGTCGAAGGTCGTATAATATAAGGCCCATTCGAATGTATACTTGCCAATGGATGAGCAAAGCTGTGATTGAAATTACTCACATGTGACTGGTTCAAATTAGTCTGTAATGGTTGAGATGTGATACTGTGAAACGAATTGTGATGCTGGGTGTGATCATGTTGCAATGCCAGTTCTTTGACCGCATTAGTTTTCTCTCTTTGCCAAATGAACACATTATGCACCATTGCGCAGCCGCAAAAGATGATACCCAGACCGATGAACACGCTGGTTACTATTGCGGGGGTGGAGTGGAATTGGATGAACGTGTATAGTATTATTCCTGAAAATGTTAATTCGTATTGATGGGCTTCGCTGCCGGTTTTAAATTCCAATAAACTGGTTGCAATCAAGCTAAGTAGTAATTTAGATGGATCGATCCGATATTAATAAAACTGGTTGTGATAAATTGCTCATACGTGAACGATTTATTGAGTTATGGCTTTATTATAAGTAAAATTTACCTGTGAGAAAAACTGGAATCGAAATGAAGAAACCGCCCACTGCGCACACTCGGCTTACTGACGATTTCTGAAGGTACTTATTGGTTCTGAAAATTACGTAATACTTCAATAAAACAATATATTCCATTGAGCGTAGAAAGAAACTAAGTTGGTGACAGTTGCTTGGAGACGAAACGTCGGATAATAATTTTGAAATATTTTCTCTAAGCTGTTTTCAAAATATCATCAAATTTGTGACACCTTACCTGTCATTTCCTCCATGAGGGCTTTTGACAAGCTTGACAGCAAATAGGAACTGTATGGCACACACCAGAAGACAGCACAAATTCAGAGACAACGTCAAAGCACACAGAGCCAGCGTAACCTCATAAACCACCACATACTCCTCCGCTGTAATCACCGTCAATTGTTCAGCCCTCAGTAACTCTCTTATATCATTGGCCGTAACCGGAGATATTTTCAACAAAAAAATCAGCGACAGTAGCGCCAGTAGCAGACTAACCAAGCACAACAACCCCAAACTAACCAGCATCTCCTTGACCCCCACTTCCTTTGATTTGGCAATGAACTTATTAACAGTTTGGTTTCTGAGACGGGAAATGTTCAGTCCTCCATTTAGAACTTTGTTACCCGGTGGCAGTACTGGCCCAGTGTTGCTGTAGATGGAGTGCTTGGAGTTGTCGAGAGTTTGATGAAGTTGAGATAACTGCGAGGCGTTTAAGGAGTACTGTTGGGAGTTTAGGATGCGAGAACTATTGGCGTTTGGTGAACGGAACCTATGTGGTTGTGGGTCCCGAGGTTCCATTATTATTGAACTATCTGGACGGGAGCCTCGGCTTGCGATACCTGCAATTCAGTTCGTAACTACCTTGTTAGTCATGATCCAAGAACAAGACTGTTTAAACACTGACCTCCGTTTGTAATATGCTTCAACATTTTGTCTTCTTCGTTTGTCTTTCATTGGTCCGTCTCAAGATTTATATTTTGCTGAGCCAGTGATGAGGATCACTCATACTAAAGTGAGTTCGTTTTCGACGTGAGTAAAATCCATTTTCGTTCGATCGAAGTAGCTGCAAAACAATAAAAGTTTCACTTTCTGCAGTCATTAAAGCAAAGCAATTTAAAATTGCACGCTACGTGACTTTTGCTGTTATTACAGCGTGTTTGTTTCAGTTGGAATCATGGAAAAGGCAAATTGGTTATATTTTCAAGTGACCGTAAGGAGCAAACTAAAATAAGTGAGGATTTGGTCTTTATCCCCCTGTAGATTTCAGGATTTTTTTTAGCCAAGCAAAAACTTGAATAAAGAATGACTTTTTGTTGTATCTTCAAATTTTTGATGAATTTTCTTTTTGTAACGCCTATCCGGGGATATTCTGTACATTTGAAATTATGAGAGAATTCTCTATCGAACTGGGGAATACAGGGTGTGTCATTTAAAAAAAATGAAGATGCCCTATAATTTTTTTGACTTTTAATTGATGCTCGATCAGTTCTGACAACAGCTTCTAATAATTCAGAAAAAATACTACAACTTTGCTAATTTGAATCACTCTCTAGGAACATTATCACAAAATAAACGTGAACACACTGTACAGGGTGTCCCATATAAGATCCTCTACTCCCTTATCTTGGAATATATGCGATTTACGAAATAGTATTAAGCCTTTATTGATATATATATATATATATACAGGGTGTTTCCTAAAGATTGGTAAAAAATTCGTTGTGTGATTCCTGGGGTATTTTCATGAAAAAAAGTTCCTATAAACATTTGCCGAAAAATGCTTCCTAAGGGAGCTACGCCCCTATAAATAGGGCACCCCGAAGACGGTTTTTCCTCAATATTTCCGAAACCTTACATACAAAAATCATGAAATTTGGTACATCATACAAACTTTTAATGCTGAATGAGAATTTGAGCTCAGAATTTCAAAATTTTAATCAGGGGCGTACCATACTGGCGTACCATACCATTTAAAAAATTGGATTCTTTTAACCTTTAACCCCGCCAGTATGGTACGCCCCTGATTAAAATTTTGAAATTCTGAGCTCAAATTCTCATTCAGCATTAAAAGTTTGTATGATGTACCAAATTTCATGATTTTTGTATGTAAGGTTTCGGAAATATTGAGGAAAAACCGTCTTCGGGGTGCCCTATTTAAAGGGGCGTAGCTCCCTTAGGAAGCATTTTTCGGCAAATGTTTATAGGAACTTTTTTTCATGAAAATACCCCAGGAATCACACAACGAATTTTTTACCAATCTTTAGGAAACACCCTGTATATACAGTGCGGCTCTAAAAGCCCCCTTTTTTTTTAATGTGTGCACCAAAAATTTTGAAACTTGGCATACTTTAATTGCTGTCGAAATACTACTTTTTGATGTTACTGACGTAATTTTAGTATTCAAGATGTCGACTGGGCGCCATTTTGAATCATTTTCTTAAATAGAAAAGGGGGTCGTGTGACACCTCATTTTGAACATCCTGATAAGTACTTTATAACCCTAGAATATTGAGTCGATATCTTCAAGTACTACAAAATGACGGTACATTTAATAACTACATTGATACATACACTTTTTGAAAAAATTCGTCAAGTTCAATTCAGAAGATGCTTTTTTGACATTTTTGTCATTTATTCCCAACCCAAACTTTATGTCAAGAATATTTCCAGTATCTTTTGAATTGAATTTGAAGATTTTTTTTTAAAGTGTATGTATCGATGTAGTTATTAAATGTACCGCCATTTTGAAGTACTTAAAGATATCGACTCAATATTCAAGAGTTATAAAGTACTCATCAGGATCTTCAAAATGAGGTGACACACGACCCCCCTTTTCATTTAAAAAATTGTTTCAACATCTTGAATACTAAAAGTACGTCAGTAACATCAAAAAAGTAGTATTTCGACAGCAATTGAAGTATGCCAAGTTTCAAAATGTTTGGTGTAGACATTAAAAAAAAGGAGGGGACCTTTTAGAGCCGCACTGTATATATTCGACATATACAGAGGGTGCTCAGTTTTCCCGGGGCTCTGGACCCAACCTTTCAAAATTAAATGGAACACCCTGTATATTATTTCAGAAATGAGTTCCACATAAAAAATGAAGGTAACTTTCTATAGTACGTATCTCGAATAGTTTCGAATATAATAGCGATTTTATTTTTTTTGTAGTAGTTTCAAATAGTGAAAAAAATAAAGGTTCATAGTATTTCGTGACTCTGTATTTTTTTTCCTATACACAGACAATACTATAATATATATGTGATTTCAGTTGATTAGAGTGGCTGCCAATTATACAAGGTGATGTTGGAAGTTGAACCCAATGGGAACATATTATAAAATCACTTTTAAGTCGAAAATGTAGTTACGGATTTTGATTGTTCATTTTTAATAGCAAATATCATCTTAACGGCTAGAGTGAGTTATTAGTGAAGATATAGGTACAGGGTGTTCTATTAACATTTTTGACTTATTGGTGATTTCACATGTCCCGATTGAGTTCAACTTCTGACATCACCCTGTATAATTGACAGCCATTTTAACCAACTGGAATTATATATTATAGTATTGTTTGTTGCAAAAATGGCACGAAAGACTATACCTATATTTTTTCTAACTACTTGAAATAAATGCGTTTTTTGCAAAAAAAATAAAATCGCTATTATATCCCAAACTATTGGAGATAAGTTATTAATCTGAGGGACACCCTGTTATAACACTATTTAATTATTACGTAATTTCCACTACTTACTTATTCTAACCATTTTTATGTAAAACATGTATTTTTTTTTATAGCTTGTTTGCTAATAAACGATCTTTTTTTTTTTTTTTTTTTTTTAATAGAGGATTTAAAACTTGAAAGAGATGATTTTTGGTGATGCTGTTTGAGATTACATTGTCATCTTTTTTCTAAAAATTACCTTATATTTTCTGAATTTTGACCCGCTTTTTTGCCCAAATTACTCCCATGACGTCCCTGGAATATGTTCAGAAAGTGTTAGTCGAGACCTATCAAACAAACAAGAAAATTTGAAAATCGGTCATTGAACAAAATTTTTACAGGGGGGTACTTTCGGGTGGTCACCCTGTATAAAGACTAGAGCACAATAGAGTGAAAGTTTGACAGAACAGGGTGCTCCGTTATATTTTACCCAATCTTTCTTGTTATTGGTTTCAGACACGTAAATTTCATCAGGATTCAGAATCTCTAGTCGAAAATAAAAAAACCCATCATAAATATTTTTTTTAAGTTCAGTGGAGAATTTCCTCCCCATTACAAATTTATATAATTAACGGGGTCTATTTTCATTTATTCAAATTTTATAGTCACTTTTATTTGTCAATTTTCACTGTAAATTAATAAAAATCGTCAAGTAGCCATGGACGCTTTTGGTTTTTTCTATTTGCAAGATTTTCTCCTTTTTCTGAGTAGGAAGAGGAGAAAGTCAAGAATGTTTCTATTCATACCATGTGTTTCATTCCATCATAATAATTTAGATAAAGCAGGGGTTATTGTAACAATGATAGACAATGTAGGTGAGATACAAGAACAAGCGCCATCTACCTATGTAAAATACAAGAACAATTTTTTGAAAAAATAACAATAGTATGTGTTTTTAGCTCAAAAAGCTACAAAATATCACAATATAATACATCTAAGTATGTATAAAAATTGAAAATATAATAATTACAATAGTAGGCAAATAATAAATATTAAATAAAAATTAAATTGAATCAGATATTAAAACAAGTATATCAAGCAATAATACAAGTAGGATGCATGAAGAAATATGTAAACTACCTATAAATGGTATAATATAAAATATAATGTAATCAATTTAATAAACAAGAGCTATGTGAAAAATAAGCTTTAACAATTAAAATGAAGTAGAACATTTTTTCAGTTGATTTAGAAGTTGATTATATGTATTATTTTTCAAACCGTTTTGTGGGATGGAGTTGAGTTGAGTAACATTTTTCAGATAAATTTGAGATACAAATTTTGTATTTTTTGACCGGCCCTGTATTCCTACTTATCTTTTTTCATCCTTTTTTGTCAAAAATTAAAAAAAAAAAAAATTAACAAACATATCAGTTTCTTCTAAGTAATTTCACATTCTGGTAGTTTTTTGTTTCCCTTTACTTGTACTATATTTAAATATTTTTTTCAACAGATATTAATTTTAGACCGTGCAAAAATTTTATTAATTTTTTTGTCGTATCTTAAAATTTTTAGTTCATTATTGTCCTCTTGTAACACTTATCCAGGAACATACTGGTAGGTTAAGGTAGGTATACAGGGTGTTTCCTAACCTCTGTGACAAAATGAAAGGGATGATTCTTCGCTTAATTTTGAGACGAAAATGTGGTATACCTTTTTTTCGAATTTCGCTTTGTTTCCAAAATACAGGGTGTTTAATTTTTTTTTTGATTAGTTTCTTATTTTTAATTAATTTATCTTTTATTTAGTGTTTTTGAATTCTCCATTAAAATGATTATAATTGATGGCTGTATTTGTTATAAAATTCAACATCAGCGATAAAATTACTTTTTGCGTCAAAACTCACTCAACTAGATTTAATTTTTTATCTCAAAAATTAGGCAAGATACGATAAAAATTCAGGAAATCAAAAAGTTGCGTTTTTAGTTGAATAACCTGAGAAAAAAATGAAAATGACACAAAAAGTCAGTGGCGTACATTTTTTTCTCAATAATATTGATTGAAGTGTCGCTCGGTACGCCACTGTATTCGATAATTTTTATTTGTTCATGGCAAAATGTGCCCGTTATCACTATAAATACCGTTACCAGACTTCAACAAAATCGAGTAAAAGATAAATTAATTAAAAATAAAAAACTAATAAAAAAAAAAAAATTAAACACCCTGTATTTTGGAAACAAAGCGAAATTCGAAAAAAGTTATACCACATTTTCGTCTTAAAATTAAGCGAAGAATCACCCCTTTCATTTTGTCACAGAGGTTAGGAAACACCCTGTATACTTACCAATGGTCACGGTGTAATCTTACACTGTGCCAATGGTTAAAACATAAAAAACGAAAATTTCAGTTTTTCAGAAAAAAATCGGAATTTTCTAATTTTAATTAATTAATTAATTTTCTTAAAGTTTCAGTACAAGTGACATTACTTGAAGCGTTTCTGATCTACACAAAAAAAATCGAAAACAAAAACATGTCCCTATAAAAAGGAAACATCCTACAATACTCTTTACCATAACAAAATACGCGTTCATCTCGAACTCACCCTGTATATATAACTTTATCAATTTCCGGCAAGATTCCCATACAATCAAAATTTTGCAAAAAAATCACCTCTCTACTTCTACAGTTCTCAATTTTGTTTTAATTGCACTATGCACAAAGCAGGAACAAGATTAACATCACCCACCTAGACATTCTGGCCTATTAAACTTTATTCTCGCCAGCGGAGAAATATGGAACAATAATTGATAAAATTTTATAAGAAGTGTATTAAAATAATAACTTTTTAAGGAGTTTTAAAATTAAAAAAAAATCAACACTCTACATGTTCTAATTAAGCCAAGCATTGAAGCCCCATAGACATCCATCGAGTATTTTTAACGATTCTTGCTTCCGGTACAATTCACCTGTCCCTAATTGGGGTAGGCCCAAACACCTGACACCATGAATGGACGAAAGTCTTGAAATTTTGAACAAAAAATAAATAACCGTCACATTCCAATAAACCAGTGATCAGTGGGACTCCTATCACGGTCATGTTAGGCAATAAAATAAACATCACTGAATGAATACCTGCAGGAGTAGAATTTTCCTTGAGGTCACATATTTTCCGAAAACACACTATTCACTGAAATCTGTCGAGAAGCAATACGTGGCCGAATTTTTCCCGAAGATGCAATCCCGACTCGAGTCACTCACTATTGGTCACTTATATGGAAAAACAGGAAAATAAGTTTTTGGTACGAGAGTTACTAAGAGGACCACGCGAAACTCGTACAGTATACACCTACTCTTACTTAACTGAAAATGAATTCATGTCCACATTTTTGTAACGGCAGTTTACCGCTCCTTTGCACAGCATTGTGCGCAGTGATGCCGGACTGATTAATTCTTCACCAGCAAGGCTGCGGCTATCTTCAACGAAGAACCAAATATTCACATCCGAAGAAAGAGAACACATTCTTCCTTTTGAAAATGGTGAATGCACCAGGACTCGTTGCATGGGTACCCACCTATGGAATAATTTTTGAATACTATTGATGTAGTTTTCTTCCTTTCTCAACATCTTCACTCATTTAATGTAATTTATTAGACTTGTACTTTTATGTTTTTTTTAGATTTATGTTGTTCTTTGAGGATCTCTTTAAGTTTTCTTATCAAATTCTTAGCACGTTTTGCGGATTTAACCTTATTTTCAAATTATCTCTACTTATATTTCTCTAAAGATTTTCATTGGATTTCTTGTTTCTGTTTTGTTGTTTTTCTCACTTCTTTATTTTTACTTAATCTTTTTGTATCATTATTGATTCAGAACTGCTTATAAACTTTCACTTACTTTTATATTATAATATTCCTCTACGGATTTTAAAACATTTCTTAGGAAATTCAGACTAGTTCTTACCACTGGTAATTTCATTATTTGTTTTTTTTCTGTTCATACAGGTCTTTAATTCATATTTCCAGCACTTTTCAGGGACTTTTATCAATTTTTTTATAATTCTGTATTTTTTCTTCTTCAAGGATTTTTTTAGACTTTTAAGGAATGTTTATAGCACTTTTTAGGAAATTTGAATGATTTTTGCAACCAACAATGATTTTTTTAAAAAATTCATCATAATTTGTTGTTTTTCTCACTTTTCCGATCTGACGGATTTTTTCCGTACTGGGTATAGCTTCTTACTTTTTAGGTGTGTTTTTGTATCATAATTTCAGACATTTTCAAGGGAATTCAATTAGTCTCCACCACTTTTGACGTTTTATTTTACATCTTATTATTATTTGATGTTTCATTGTTTTTTTCCATTTATATTTTTCAGAAGACTTTTCGTTCCAAAAAAAAGAAAAAACCTCAAAAAAACTCCAAAGAACGCGAAAAAAACCCGAATAAAACCGAAAAGGCCTTGGAAAACCCAAAAATACCGAAAGAAGTCTAGAGGAGCCGAAACGACACAAAAGAATCCGAAAGAAAACTTTTGAGAGAAATTCAACTAGCTTTCACCACTTTTAACTTTGGTTTAGGTGAGCTAGGGCGATTTGGGTTAGTTTTACTTTAGTAAGATTAAAGTTAGCCACATATCTGCTCAATGTTGGTTAACTCATGCAAATGAGAAATGTTATTGTATTGATGTTTAAACTCTGTAACATCCTTTAACAGGATTAAAAATGTTCCTGTCACTTTCGAGTTCGTTTGATTTGTGCAGCTGCTTCCTTTTTCAAAAGAAGAAGTTTTAACCCCTGATGAGCTTTATTGGCATCTACCCTTAAAGGGAATTAAATAAAACATTAGAGTATTTACATTTGTTTTTATTCGTCTTATTTTTTTTACATTTTTTGGATGCTCGTTTTAAAAAATTCAACAGTTCAGTTGCATCTCAATGGAATTTCCATGCGGATCTTCTTGGTTTGAGACTTGCGACTGAAGTCTGGGCTACCGCCAAGGTCGATTTGCTTCTTCAAGTGATAGGCGGTCTTGGTGGCCTTAATACAATGAACAGCAACGTTTTTGGTGGTGGTTTCCTTGGGCTGACCATTGCAGGAGACCATGGGCAAGTTGGTGAAGCAGATTTCATCTCCATCTTCAACATAGCGAGTTCTCATCTCAGTAGAGCCAGATCTTTGTTGGGTTCTGCCAACATCTTGGTCGGAAATCACATCGGTGTACAATGGGAGGTTCTTGGAGACGCATTCAGAACCACGTTGTTGACGCTGTTGAGAGCCGACTTTGTAGTTTTGGATGAATTTCTCGTGGCTCTTGACGATACATTGTTGTGGCACGGTGAAATCTTCGAGAACGTCTTCGGAGTAGGCACCGCAAAGACCTCTGATGGAATCGCGAAGTTTGTCGCTGGTGGCGGTCAATTTAACGCGTTCGCCATCGAAGATCATGTAGAAGGCATCTTGGATTTCGAGTTTGACTTCTCCGTTGGGCAAGGCGTAGATTTGGACAAAGCCGTTGTACAAGTCAGCGATCTGTTGGTCATCGAAACGCATTTCTTGTCCATCGACAATGACGGTGGCAGCAGGGCTTTGAGCAGACTTTTGACCTTGTTTGGGTTTCATTTCAACGTGGATGGTCTTGGCTTCAGTTCTGGCGTGGCTGAAGGACAGACGCAGTTCTTTTTGGTTGGAGGAAGCTTGACGAGCCAGGAGGACGTAGTTCTCGACTTGTTCTCTCAGTTGTTTCTCAACGGACTGTTTCTCGTCTCCATACTTGCGGGCGTCCTTGGGGATGTACTGCATGACAACGGTGTATTCTTGGTCCAAAGACAGAGGGTAGGTCTTGTTCATGAAGGTTTCAGCTTGGTTCTTGTCAATGACACAGGTTGCTGAAATTTTCAATTATTACCAATCCACATCGTTATATGAATTTACTCACGTCTCATGTTGCTGTATCCTTTAAGGGCAGCGTTGATCCTAGAAGGAAGATGGTAGACAGGGTGAGGCAACAAAATAGCCTTGACCAGTTGGTTGGGCATGGAAAGGTTGAAGAACTCAGTCTCTTCCCCTTGGTTCCTGATGGTGATGTTGACTTGTCTCATGGTTACGGGACACAAGTCAATTTTGGCGGTGATGGTGTTTTGGCTCTCCACACTGATTTCATTGATTTCGGTCATAGGGTACAAGTAGACGCGGACAGCCCTGAAGGCATCTTGAAGAGTTTCAGTGAAACGTTTGTTGAGGTTCTCGTGTTTGACTTTAACGTCCATTTGGTCAAGGAAGTTGGCACGGATGGTCATGTTCTGGCAAGCGGACAGTTGGAAGTTACCTTCTTGCATTTGCTTTTTGCACACGTGGTACATGGGCTCTTGTTCGGTCAAGAATTGTTTGCGGGCAGAACTCCTGCGAAGCTTGAATTCTCCAACAAGTTGAGCGGGGCTTTCACTGGATCCGTATTGAGCGCGTACAACGTACAGGGAGGTAGGTTCAGTCCTCAAGGACTCAGTCAAGTCCAAGCCATTGGTGTTGGGCACTTTGCCGTTGATTTCCAAAAGTCCTTGTTTATCCTGTTGTTGGTTCTTGTAGTAGATCATAACTCTGGACTTGGGGTCGGCATTGCTCTTGGCGGAAACCCATCCAAAGATGTATTCGTATTTCTTGTCAGCTTCATGTTCGAAGGTGAGGTCAGAGGCAGTCAATTGAGCACCGTGGATTCCAGCTCCGGCGTGTTTCATCAACTGTTGTTGGCGCTGTTGTTGTTGCTCGTGGAGATGGGAAGACAGCTCCTTCAAAGTCCAGAACTCCTGTTCCTGTTGTTGTTCGGGTTGTTTCTTGTACTCTTGGTCGTATCTATAACGCAAAACCACTTTACGTCCGGTGGATTGTTGGGGCAAGAAGGCAATGTTAGCTTCGGTGTATTCAAGAGACAGCTTGTCCCACACGTCATTCCAGATGTCTTCAACAGGGCCGTTCATCATGGTTTGGTACAACTCTCCCAAACTGACAGATTGTTCGGGATGGTGTCCCCAGGCACGGAAAGCAAAACCAGTTTGTTGCTTACCGAATTCAACGTCAAAGTGTCTGTGTTGGTTTTGTTCGCGTTTGATGATGCGGGTGTTGGGCCTGGCAGAAACGGGTCTGATGGTCATCAGGTCGCTTCTGGAGGTGAAGGGGTAGGAGCTGAAGTGCACCAAACGGGCATTCTTGTGGGGTTCCTTTGCTTCGATTTCCATTTTCATCTGCTTGTTCTTAAGATCAACTTCAACCTTAGCCTTGATGGGGATGTGAACCTGCAAGTTTCTGTCATACCCAGCCATGTAGATGGTATGGTCGAATGGGGTGACGAAGCAGACTTGGCTCTGGTCCTTGCCGCTGATGGTGATGTGAGCATCGATCTCAGCAGTAATTTGCTCGGGCTTGTGCAATTTGTTGTCTCTGGATACTTGGGGAGTGGCAACAGCCTGGATCTTTCCTTCGGTTCTTACCAACAAGGGCATGTCGTAAGTGTACAAGAATGGAAGACCCATTTCAGTGGGGAAAGACAAAGCTTTCTCGGTCAATTGTCTAAGCTTGGCATAGCTGAATTGTTTGCCGTTTCTGAAGATTTCTTCTTGTCTCTTGACAATCTCGGGCAGTTGTTCCAAGGTTTGGTTGTCGAAGGACCACATTTCCTGGACGTGTTCCATGTCGCTCAGGATAACGGATTCCAATTGTTCCCTTTCTATGCGCTCATAATCCATCATTTGAGCAATGCCGGCGCTGGACCATTCGTTGTCGTTTGATCTTTGGCTCTTGAGCTTGTGGTATTGTTCAGTTTGTCTGTACAGCACGTTGGTCAATTCTCTAATGCTGGAAACCATGCCTTTGAGGGAGAAGTGTTGCTTCATTCCTTTCATGTTGGCTGCGATGTGGCTACTGAAACTTTTGAAGAGGCTGCTTTCGTCGCTTCCCAAAGAGGCGAAGCCACCTTGGAATTCAACACCAACTTCTTTTTCCAGAGAGCTAAGGAGGAAGTTGAAGCTTTCATCAACTCCGTATTCTTCTCTGGTCAGCAGAGGCTTGGCAGCTTGGGCGGCATGTTTCCTGCAACGTAAAATACAAAGTGAAAGAGTCATTATAGAATTATACTTACAGGTGATGTTCCTCAGGAGATTGCAATTTAGCAGCAGATTCAATGGCAGACTTGATGGCAGCGTTGACTTTCCTTTGAACGTCAATGTTGGTGTTTTGGGCCATGCGCTGGAGCATCTCAACTGGTGGGCTGGTCTTCATCAGCTGATAAACGGCAATGACACGGAGTTCAGGAGTTTCGGCAAAGTTCTGGTAGATTTTGTAGAAAACGGAGCGTCCAATCAAAGGCTTGTGCTGGGCGAGTCTTGCCAAACACACCACCATCCATTGACGTTGGAATTGGGAGCATTGCTTTTGTCCTTCCAAGTAGGGTTCGAACACTTCGAGAATCTTCTTGTCAGCAACGTTGCCAAGAGCACGAGTGTAGAAGTGGATTTTGCGAGCATCAGATTTCTGGATTGATTCTTCGAGTTTCTCGGTCAAGTAAGGGATGACGGTTTTCTGGACGAATTCCTTTCCTTGTTTGGTGTAGAAGCTTCCGAAAGAGTGCACGGGGTATTGGTTGTGAGACACGTTTCTGTTGACGTAGACTCTGTAGACCAAGTCAGTGAACGAGAGGATGGCGGTTTCATTCAAAGTGCGTTGTTTTTGTACTTCGGACTTCTTGATGGTCTCGAAGAATTTGCGCATGTATTCTTCAGTAGGCACGCGGACAGCTTGGGCCATGGTTGCAATAACACTGGCGGCTTCATCCTTTTCGATTTTCTTGGATTCGATCCATTGAACGATGTTGAGGAAAGCAGGTCCAGTTCCAGATTCAGCAACGGAGTCGCGGAAGACGATCCATTGGAGACGCTCGCTTTGGCTGTACAATTGCTCGGCAACAGATTGGATTTCTTGTTCGTTCATCAAGCGGATCAGGGTGTTGAGGATGGTGTACTTGTTCAAGGTAGATTCCTTCAACATCTTCACGGGGTCTTGGATTTCCTCGCTGATTTCCTGGACGAGTTTCTCAACGTTTTGCTTGACGTCAAAGTCTTTGTTTTGTCTGATCGATTTTCCGTGGTAACCCATCATAGAGGGCAGGAGAGGGGACTCTTGAGGTTGAGACAATTGAGGTCTGGGCTGTTGTTGTTCTTGTTTTTCAGAACTGTCTTCGTTGTCCTTGTTGATCCATTGGGCCATGCGGCGGAATCTGCCCCAGTTCTGTTCTTCACTAGCTTCATCGTTAGTCAATACGGTTTGCTTTTCGCGGACTAAGTTGTCCTGGGAGAAGGACTTTTCAAAGGTGTATACCAAGTTGCCAATTTCGATGGGGTTGGACAACTCTTGGGGTTGAGCCTGTTGATTTTTGACTTCGGACAAGGTGACATTGACCATACTGATGACGGAGCCCATTTGCTTGGTCTTGAAGATAGGGTTGACCATGATTTTGTTGACGGTCATGGAGTTTTGGATGGCGAATCTGGACATTTTACCGGTGAGGATGGCACGAGAGTAGGATTCCCTGATGAAGAATTGACCCATTTTGTTGGAGCTGGGCTCATGTTCGTCGATTCCAGCAAAGCCGTAGTGGTAAGAGGGCCTCTCTTCAGCATTGGTGTAGTTCTTGTTCTTGATGACTTCAATGATGTCTCCATCACCTCTGAGAGATTGTTGGGGCACCAACCAAGGACGGCTTTGAACCAGGTATTCAGGAAGAGGGTGAATATCGTATTGAGTTTCAGTTCTACCAGTAACAGTCTCCTCCATGGTCTTGAACACACCTTCGAGTTTGTTGCCGCGGGGCAGGCTGGTGATAGAGCTGCGGATGGCATTGTGTCCTTGAACATCCAATTGGAATTGACTGACAATACTCTTGATAATGTTAGCTTCCCAGTTGGTGAGTTCCTTCTCAACAATCAATTTCTTCACCAAACCATTCTCCAGAACCAGTTGGAATGGTTTCTGGGTCAATGGAAGTTGGTTGTAGCTCAATTGGGACTCAGGAACTTCGGATTGCCATCCCTGAGGCAATTGAGTTTGGATCTTGGCGTATTGAGGGTCGGAAATGTAGCATTGGAGTTTGCCATCGGTGCGGGGGGTGATGTGCAGTTTGGCCTTCAGGAAAATTCCAGAGTATTCATCGGCAGCTTCATGGAGGCTACTGAGGGTACGTCCACCTACTTTGTAGATGTACTCGGTGTTCTCCTTGAAAGCTGGGCTGCTGGTGGCGCAAGCCAGGCCAACTAATCAAAATATTAGGTGAAAATGTAGAAAAATTGGTAACTTACCGATGAACCATAAGACGAATTGTGAACGCATCATCTTTGTTATGGTGATGCCACAAGAGTACCGACTGTAGGACTGGTGCGAGTTTATATAGTGAATTTCTGCTGACTTGGAAAAGATAAATTCTTGCATTTGATTTAATGAAAACGGGTTATCAAAATTGTTGTTATCAATGCTTCGTTGTAGAAAACCATTTGCTCGTGTGTATTTTTAGGATTTTTTTATAAACTTCCTGAAATGAGGAGTTGAAGAGGTTCAGTTGGCCGTGTTTTGTTTCCTCCAGGGAAAAGGAGTGACATGCACCTGCATATCTTTTATCTTTTAATTTGCCATATAATGATTGTTTAATGGAATTGTCAATTTTTCCAATTTTTTAAAACATATATTGTGGACTTTTTTGACGAAGTTGAAAAATATGACTGGAATTTTGATATAACATTTTCTTGCAGTCTTCAATTGTTTTCAGTAAAACTTTTTTTGTGGATCAACTGATGAGGAACATTTTTTGTCAGATTTTCAGTTTTTTCATAAACACAAAAAAGGTCCACCGAAAAACGCCAAATTTGGAACGTACAATTTCTAGGTTGCTTGAAATAGTATACAGTGTCCGCCATGAAGTTGGGTAGATATAAGTTTTTTTGTCATTCACATCTTTGAAAAACTTTCTCAGGCGATAGTTTGTGGCATCTCCGCTAACCAAAAAAATAAATTTTGACACATGTCATGGGTTTATCGATTTGAAAAATTCATCTTGATGTCAAAAAATGGGTTAATTTGAAAAGGTATCAAAACATTTTATTGTAAAAAACTGTTTAGAATTCACTTTGGACTGCACATTCCAATTCTTTCCCTTTATAATGAAAATCGAAAATTATGATTTTTTTATAAAAAGTTTATTTAACTAGAACTACATACAATGTGTCCACGGATTGAGTTTTCGTAAGGTGTGAATGACAAAAAAACTTTCGAATTGGATTACGATTTTCTGAGAATTGCTTCTACATGGTTCGAAACTAAGATGTGAAAATAATGATGATTTATACAGGGTCTTTCATTAATATTGCGGAAAAATTCGAGGTGAGTTTCCCCACTTAAAAATAATAAGAAAACTTCATGTAAAGGTGTGTCCGGAAATTCTTCGTTACAGAGCTACAGGATGTTGAAGTTTTATTTTTATTTTTGTTTTTTCCAAATAATATTTGAACCAATGTATACATTTTCATTAAAATTGGTGTTTGGGGGTTTCTTGTTATGCGGAACTCGAATTTTATCTCAGTTTGGCTCTAATTTGTAGAGGGCGCCACCTACACTCATTTGTCCTGACATTTACAGCCATTACTTGTTTGGACGTAACCGTATGACATATTTGAGTGAAAAAACATATTTCTCCTTTATTTTTATGCAAAAAAGGCATACTTGATAGAAGTCGCTACGTGCCACCATTTTCGAGATATTTAGATTTGAAATAATGAATACATATAATAATGAAATTATGGCCGAGCATTGTGTTTCATTGATAGTGCCAAAAATACAGGATAAGTTTCCTCACTTAAAAATAAAAAGAAAATGTCATATAAAAATGTGTCCGGAAATGCTTCGTTACAGAGCTACAGGGTGTTAAAGTTATTATTCAATTTTTTTTTTCAGTTTTTTTAATTTGTTTTTGTTTAAATAATATTTGAATAAGCGTTGTCGATAATATTACACAGAAGTCGACTTTTATCTTTTTCACTGAAAATATGAAGCATTAATGCGTAATATGTTATAACTTCTAGCAGGTTACCTTCGCCATAATTTCAAAATCCCATGTATTAATTATTTCAAATCCAAATATCTCGAAAATGGTTCCACGTAGCGACTTCTAACAAGTATGCCTTTTTTGCATAAAAATAAAGGAGAAATATGTTTTTTCACTCAAATATGTCATACGGTTACGTCCAAAAAAGTTATGGCTGTACATGTCAGGACAAATGAGTGTAGGTGGCGCCCTCTACAAATTAGAGCCAAACTGAGATCAAATTAGAATTCCGCATAAAAAAAAACCCTCAAATATCGATTTTTATGGAAATATAGACATTGGTTCAAATATTATTTAGAAAAAACAAAAATAAAAATAAAACTTCAACACCCTGTAGCTCTGTAACGAAGCATTTCCGGACACACCTTTATATGAAGTTTTCTTATTATTTTTAAGTGGGGAAACTCACGCTGAATTTTTTCGCAATATTAATGAAACACCCGGTATACAGGGTGGTTTTGAGGCGATTCTATGAAAAATGACTAAGAGTAAAGTACCTTTCTTTAGAGAGATACCGAAAATAGTTATGGAAGAAAGTTGTTTACAATAAAAAGAAGTGACTTAATACCATTTTTGACACTGATTGGTATATTTTGATTTTTTGGGGACTTGAAGTCCTCAAAAAACCACAAAATAGGCCAATTCGCGTAACAATTGAGATTCGGCCATAACTCAATAATTTTTTTTGATAACTCGAGACAAAGCTTCTTTACTCACAATTTTTATAAAATCGTCAAAAAAAATTTCAAAAAATTCCTTGATGGATTTTAAGCAACTTTTTCTCGTACAATTTTTTGATATCTTGTCAAATTAACCCATGTTTTGACAGCTTCTTTTATAATTATCGCTAAACCGATGAACTCATGACATACGTCAAGATTGATTTTTTGTTTATCGGACATGCATAAATTATCTCCGAATTGGGTTTCTTGAAGATATGAATAATAAAAAAAAATCTCATATTTACCCAACTTTATGGCGGACACTGCACAATACCTACAGCAAAAAAGTGCATGGCTCTTTTTGAAGGTCTCGTTCAATTTTATCATTGCAATAAACATGGTTTTCAGAATTGAAAAAAAAAGGAAAATAAAACAAAATGATTTTGCAAAATTTTCAGGTAACTACTAGAAAAATGTATGCAGGTAACAATTCTAAGTAGACTAACATTTATTCAAAAAAGCAAAAGCGTTTTTTTTTTCTAGACTTCATACCTTTTTTTAATTTCTCAAAAATATAGGATAATGAGGAGCATAAAAATTTGACTTGTGGACATTGTTGATCGAAATTTTCCAAGGAGGAATTAAAAATAATTAACAGAAAAATTTCACATTTGTTTTCAAAAAATTTCCAATTCAATGCAATCGGAAATGGATTATTCCTTATCAGCGAAAATTGATTACATAACACAACACGAGCTTTGCTAATTATTAAAAACAATTTGCAACAATGTAACAGTCAAAAGATAATTTTCATTCATGGCTTTTATCAATGATTTTTTTTTCGAAAAATTTGATAGTTGTTTCTATGAGGAAAATATACAAAAATGACAAAAAGAAAATTTGGAATAGAGATCCTCATTTGATTCAAGAATGCAGGTATGTTATAGACAATATAAACCACCAAAAAGTTATTTCTTTAAATAATTGAGAAATCTTTTTGAAAAAAAAGTAGATCAGCTCTAATAAATTTTATCCAAATCTGACCTGACTTTTTGAACAACCTGTATAACATTTTACTACAAAAGGGATTTTTGGATATGCAAATTCAGAAGCGCTATCCGTTTTTAAATTTTGAAAATGCCTATAATATCTTTCCACGCTTTTGAAGCGCTACCATTAATCATAGAAAGCCATGAAAATGACATACAGGGTGGCCCAACGAAAAGGTCCCACCCTCGTTTATGACTTTCCTGGTATATTTTGGGAAAAACGCTCGGACACGTCAATTTTTATTTTTAGGGGGACGTCTTTTCGTGTATGACTGTATAATACAGGGTGTTCCAAAAATAAGATATCGCATTACACTTGACATTTTTAAATGGAAACCCCCAATTTTTTTTCTATTGTTGGATTCTCCATGAAGTTTTTAGTAACTTTTGTATAATACAGTTTATACCTATCTTCAACCGTTTATTTAAATTAAACAAAAATTAATTACTTTGCTATAATGTGTCAAAAAGTCAATGTGGTAATAAATGTTGAAAGTGGTGTCCGTTTACCTCCATGCAATGATAAAGATTTTGCTCAAATTCCTATTCCTAACATTTTCACACATTTCTGGAGTTATTTGTCTGCATTCCGCCGTGATCCGCTCCCGAAGATCTTGGATGGAGTCTGGCTTCGTACTAAAAACCTTACTTTTTAAATGTCCCCAAAGAAAGTAATCTCAAGGACTCAAGTCCGGAGACCTTGGTGGCCACTCGATGGGGCCGCGCCGTCCGATCCACTGATTTGGGAAATGGGTGGCCAAAAACTGTCGTACTGGAGCTACAAAGTGCGGTGGTGCACCATCTTGTTGGAAATGAAGAAAATTTTCATTATAATTAACCTCATTTTCTATTTTTTCGGTTATTCGTGGCTCCAACATGTCCAAGTACGTCTGCCCCGTCCAGTTTCCAGGAATAAAGAAAACAATAAATAATAAAGAATAAAAAAAAATTATGAAAAATTCAAATATAAACTGTATTATACAAAAGTTACTAAAAACTTCATGGAGAATCCAAAAACAAAAATTGGGGGTTTCCATTTAAAAATGTCAAGTGTAATGCGATATCTCATTTTTGGAACACCCTGTATTATACAGTCATACACGAAAAGACGTCCCCCTAAAAATAAAAATTGATGTGTCCGAGCGTTTTTCCCAAAATATACCAGGAAAGTCATAAATAAGGGTGGGACCTTTTCGTTGGGCCACCCTGTATGTCAATTTTTTTCAGTGAATAAAAAAAAATTCAAATCGACCCATTTTAAAATAAATATACTTTTGGCAGTGACGAAATATAGGTCCTTAAATGCGTTTTTAAATCAAACTCCAAGATTTGATAAGAATTTACAGTTTCTTAAACTAGTAGGTAGCAGAAGAAACAGATTCAACATGTACAGGGCTGTGTACAGGGTCTTCCCGTATATTTGTGCACCCCACCTAGAGAGTCTCTTTGAAAATATATTAAAATAAGCTAAATACAAAAGTTTCATCTTTTTTTATGAACTTTGAAAATTTGCAGGCTAAATAAATGTCAAATAATATAATGGTTACTCTCCAATATTAACAGGTTGATGATTTTTTTAGATAGAACACCATTTTATTATTACATTTTTGAATTCTACGTGAAATTCTAGACAGATTTGATGTTGGTATCATAAGTATAAGCGTTTTTGAGAAATTTCGATTTTTATGTCAAAAATGACGCTTGTATACAGGGTGCCACTGATTCGAGTGCATGCATGGGGATCTCAGTTATTATAAGAGATTCAGGGTCGGTTAAATGGTTGGAAAGTTGCGTATTTTTATGCTTAAGAAAATACCATTTTGAAATTTGGAAAATTCTGACGATATTCGAAAAAAACGCGTTATTATCATTTTCTGCGTTTGTTTGAAAAGACATTTTAAATAAATCACACTGTGTCATTGCCACTTTTTCTCCTCTATAACATGGTGGTATAAAATTGAATATTTGACGTTCCGTCTTCGAGCTGCCATCAACAACTTTATTTTTTTAAATACGGACCTGGATTTTTTATTTAATTTTTAGTTATCTTTAAACGTCCTTGAGGCACTGAGGTGATTAGATGAGGGCGTATAGAGTGACGAGTTGTCTTGGCAACCTCAATATTTTCAATTATTATTTACCTATCATTGTTATTTTCAATATTTTGTAAAATGACAATATTTTTTAACACTTTTGCAAAAATTGATTCAGTTTTTTATCTGTAATTTTTTTATTTTCCATGTCACTTGTGGATTTAATTTAATTTCATTAAATCTTAATATATAAAAATGAGTACCGATTTCTTCTGGAAGATCCATAACCTGAGAACAGCTGGGGCAATTTGGTCTTTTTTTTTAATTGTTCCTTGAAGTCTTGGGATTGTTTTTATGGCGAGAAAAGCTGGAAATTCCATGAAAAAACCTGAAAACACAACTTCCCTTTCTTTGACATAGTGAGGTTATATTTGCATAGTTTTATTATTTTCCAATGGATTTTGTTCAAATAATTATGTAGGTTCTAATTTGTTGTTCGATCAAAAAATTTAACAAAAAATTACCAAGTGCGGTTATGTTTGCCTAATTTTGTTATTTTGTTAAAATTAGATACTAATATCGTGGGCTCTATTTGGGATTTGATCAAAACATTTAAAAAAAAAGACATAGTGAGGTTATGTTTGCATATAGTTTTGTTGTTTTCCAAACGATTTTGTTCAAATTAGACATGTAAGTTCTATTTGGTATTTGATCAAAATTTGTTTTAACATTACATTACATAGTGAGGTTATGTTTGCCTAATTTTGTTATTTTCCAAAAGATTTTGTTCAAATTAGATCATATACAGGGTGTTTCCTAACCTCTGTGACAAAATGAAAGGGATGATTCTTCGTTTAATTTTAAGACGAAAATGTAGTATAACTTTTTTTCGAATTTCGCTTTGTTTCCAAAATACAGGGTGTTTAATTTTTTTTTTTTGATTAGTTTTTTATTTTTAATTAATTTATCTTTTACTCGATTTTGTTGAAGTTTGGTGACGGTATTTATAGTGATAACGGGCTCATTTTGCCATGAACAAATAAAAATTATCGAATACAGTGGCGTCCCGAGCGGCACTTCAACCAATATTATTGGGGAAACATAAAAAATTAAATCTAGTTGAGTGAGTTTTGACGCAAAAAGTAATTTTATCGCTGATATTGAATTTTCTAACAAATACAGCAATCAATTATAATCATTTTAATGGAGAATTCAAAAACACTAAATAAATAAAAAAAAAATATATAAAAATAAATAATAATAATAAAAAAAATTAAACACCCTGTATTTTGGAAACAAAGCGAAATTCGAAAAAAAGTTATACCACATTTTCGTCTTAAAATTAAGCGAAGAATCACCCCTTTCATTTTGTCACAGAGGTTAGGAAACACCCTGTACTGTAGGTTCTATTTGAGATTTGATCAAAACATTTTTTAAAAAATAACATAGAGAGGTTATGTTTGAAAAGTTTTGTTATTTTCACAAGGATTTTGTTCAAATAACATGATGAAGATTTTAATTTGAGGTTTGATCAAGAGTATTACCAAAAGTTGTCCAAGTGAGGTTATGTTTGCTAAATTTTGTTATTTTTCAAAGGATTTTGTTCAAATTAGATATGTAGGAATAACAGAATAATTATTGAAACATCGGAAAAATTAAAAAAAATTGTGAAACAAATTCATTTCGCACAACATCAATAATTATTGATTATGAGGCAGTATGAAATTTGCCGGGTCAGCTAGTGTATCATTATTATTGGATGTTATTTCGATTTTGGTTCAGTCAATTAGTATTGTTTAGTGGTCCAGGTTTTCTCATAAGAATAACGTGTCAAATAAAGAAGGATTTATGAACCAAACTGTGTGTTAGGGAGACAAGGGTGGCCTTACTGATTTTCTCTGGTACTATTTTTTAGATGGTTGTGATACCTCAATGCATTAAGGACGTGAAAATATAACTAAAAATTAAATAAAAAATCCAGGTCCGTATTTAAAAAAATGAAGTTGATGATGGCAGCTTGAAGACGAAACGTCAAATTCTCAATTTGACACCACCATCTTGTAGAGGAGAAAAAGTGGCAATACTTTTGTCAATTTATTTTAAAATGTCTCTTCAAACAAACAAACGCAGAAAATGATGAACACATTTTTGCGAGATTTCGGTGTTTTTCGAATATCTTCGGAAGTAGTCGGATTTTTTCAGCATTCGCATTTCAGGATAACAATAAAACAAAAATCAACTGATAAACAATTATATTGAAATAATGTTTAGCAGGCCATATTCTAGAATAAGTATTGAATACTATTGCATCTTACCTAAATAAACTCTCATGAAAACAGTAAATGGTAAAACAAAATAGAAAATCTCAAAAAATATAATTTAACAGTCTCTACGAAAAGAAGATACGGGAGTCGATAATCCAAAACGAGCGGTCTTTATTTCAAAACTGGAATGCAACAAAAATACGATCGATTTAATCATTACAGAAAATACAACAGGAACACTTGACATAGATTAGCAAACGAAGAAACATATAATCATTAATAATAAACTTTATCAAAGCATTTTAAACACCCTGCGTGTCTCAATATATAAAATCTATTTATCTTTTGTAACTGTTGAAGAAATTATAGCCTCATTGCCGATATTCGTTGTGGAACCGACTTCATAGTCGCTGATTACTCTCGCTCTTTTCAAAGGGGGCGCTTCGTCTCCTGGATAGTAGTCATCAATATCCGGTTCGATGAACCCTCTCTTGTTGTATGACCCCCCAAATGAAGGTTTTATGTCCAAACCCTCCACGTTTTGATTACTGAAGAGGTTCTTCATGGTATCCATCATACGCTTTAGAAAATGTTTACCATCGTTTTCATTATGATCGTCACCATACTTCTTGCCTGAAAAGAAGAATACATGAGTCATGATAGTAAATATTACTATTACTCACGAAAATTCTATACTTTTTCTATGACTATCAAATACAGAAACGAGTTATGTATAATAATTAATAACAAAAAAAACTCTACGAAATTGATCATTTTGACAATTGGAGCACTAAGTGAGGTTATGTTAGCCCAGTCTAGTAAAAAACAGCTGTTCCAAAAAAGAGATCGGGCTGACGCAGCGTGTAAAGCTTTGGGTCAGTAAGTAGCAATAGACCGTAAAAAGTCGACTGTCTGGTATTTAAGCGGCACCCACAAGGTATAGCTCCCTATTCACGACGGTAACCAGGCCGGAGAGAATCTTGTAGGAAACGAAGGACAAAGATACACACTCGCCAGTCGGTAGGTTCCACCGCGAGTATATACTGGTAGAACTAAGTCTGTGGTCCGATGGGATCGATAACCGTACGTGGTTCGGACTCCACGTTTTAACTGTAGGACTCATTGCAAGGAATGTGAAACCGGTCCCCCCTCCTTACCCCACGATCCCGTCTGCCGTCTTTGACGTATATGATGAGCTGGCAAATTGCCCTAGCAGCAGCGCCAAATCTTCCATAACCAAGCAACCAACATCCCTTCCAAAATGATATTTAAATATATTTACTCATATAAGTTTTGTAGTGTATAATTAATATTTCGAAACATTTTGAGGTTATCTTTGTCTGCATCTTATTGGCTTTTTCTCAGATTATACTCAAGAAAATGGATCTGTGGCATATTTTTAACAAAACGAAAATAAAACTAACACGATTTCAAATATCGTCATTTTGGAACAAAAACAAAACAATCTGTACCATAACCTCAGAAAATTTCTTGAAGCATTTATTGTCGTTCTCCAATAAAGTATAATACTACATGCCTCAAAGCCATTTTCCTGAGAATAGTCAGAAAAAAAAGTCCCATGACTTTTTCAGCTGATCAAAATATTGAACGTTTATCAAT
Source organism: Orchestes rusci (assembly GCA_958502075.1). Classification (NCBI taxonomy): domain Eukaryota; kingdom Metazoa; phylum Arthropoda; class Insecta; order Coleoptera; family Curculionidae; genus Orchestes; species Orchestes rusci. Next base: position 1,091,370 of record OY293303.1, on the reverse strand, counting down.
AAATTGGAAGATTCGAAAACACTGCTCCAAGTTTCCCCATGCTGTAATTGGTGAACGTATTTGTGTTTTCATAAGTAACTGAAGGATTATGGAGAGTATTTTTCAATGATCTAATAACTATAGATGAAACATTTGATTCATAAACTGAAAAATTGTGAGGCCAACATCGAACATAGATGAGACGTGAGGAGGAGTTGAGCGGGGCACTGAGTGGGGATACGTTTGCACCCCACTGGAATGTGCTTCGGTTACTACACGCGAAGCTGTCAGTGGTGTAACTATTTTACAGAATTCCTAAATTCTCATTAACTGCAAGCTTGACACTTGCGAGTCATTTCAATATACCATATGAAGCACTACAAGCTAAACCAGAATAATAACACAATAAACATTCACAAAATAAACATTAAACCCCACTCAAGAAACAAGAGATGCCAATGAAACGAAATGTGAATAAAACGCGTTGACAAAATCCGATCGATAGGGGCGGACCCAATTTCGGTGCGTTGCCGTACTTCAGCTTTTTTAATTTTCAGAAGAAAATACTGGTTTTTCTAAAGCCTATTAACCTAAACAAATATTGAAGAGATGTTTCAATTTAAACAAAAAGGTTACTATCAATTTATTTGATTAAATTCATACATAAAATGATTTGAAAAATGATTCCAAACTTTTTGCTGCGTAGTAATACTTTTAATAAAGTGGGTTTGGCAAAAAAACTAGCTACTTATGAAATAAGGATCTAATGTGAGTGTCGCAATTTTTCAATTTGTTGGCCCAATAATTATTATATTATATTTACAAGTCTGTAAAGTTTCGAATCAATCTGGGCATTTGAAATGGGTAAAAATATACAGGGCGTTTCCTAACCTCTGTGACAAAATGAAAGGGGTGATTCTTCGCTTGATTTTAAGACGAAAATGTGGTATAACTTTTTTTCGAATTTCGCTTTGTTTCCAAAATACAGGGTGTTTTATTTTTTTCTGATTAGTTTTTTATTTTTAATTAATTTATCTCTTACTCGATTTTGTTAAAGTTTAGTAACGGTATTTATAGTGATAACGGGCTCATTTTGCCATGAACAAATAAAAATTATCGAATACAGTGGCGTCCCGAGCGGCACTTCAACCAATATTATTGGGAAAAAAATGTACGCCACTGACTTTTTGTGTCATTTTCATTTTTTTCTCAGGTTATTCAACTAAAAACGCAACTTTTTGATCTCAAAAAGTAATTTTATCGCTGATGTTGAATTTTCCAACAAATACAGTAATCAATTATAATCATTTTAATGGAGAATTCAAAAACACTAAATAAATAATAAAAAAAAAATATAAAAATAAATAATAATAATAAAAAAAATTAAACACCCTGTATTCTGGAAACAAAACGAAATTCGAAAAAAAGTTATACCACATTTTCGTCTTAAAATTAGGCGAAGAATCACCCCTTTCATTTTGTCACAGAGGTTAGGAAACACCCTGTATACAGGGTCCTGCAATAGTGCGTCAGGCATCCATGGCTCGTATACCATTCAGGTTAGGAATTTCGTTCATGCGCAGACCTATACTATACATGACTGTATTTCAGAAAAATATTTTCGCAAATACAGAGTGATTAAAAAAAAGTGATATTTTTATTTTTTTTTTTAATAGGACACCCTATATTTTTTTAAATATAAATATCTGTTTCGGTTTTGTTTCCTATGTCCAAAATTTTCATCTGATTTGCTTTGAAAGTTTTCGAGAAAAAAACAAAAAAAAAATGTTTTTTTTGTTTTTTTCTTTCAAAGCAGATCAGATGAAAATTTCGGACATAGGAAAGAACACCGAAACATCATTATATCTAATATATCAAATATCAGAATCTTCGGAATACGGGAAGGATGTGGTGATCAGATTTTCTGATTGATCTTGAAAGACGTTTTGAATGTTGTGGAAAACCGCTTCTTGGATGTTGTCAATACTTCTTTGACAAATGGTGATTTTACTCAAGAATGTATATTCTTTGCGATAACACCCTTACAGAAAATACCCAGCTCAACAGTGTGAAAATGACAGATTTCTGCCCAATAATAGTATATTATTCAATGAGTGGGAAATGGTGGATATTACTCACGAGGATGAAGTTTGCACGAGCCGTAGGCAAGTAATAGCCATTCCCCGCGAGATGATTATTCAATAAATGAAGCGAACTTTGCAATATTTAATTTCGTTTTGACGATACTTTTTGACAACTGTACTTAAAGTGAGGTAAGTTTGTTAACACAATGACTATAAAACAAGTATGGACGGTCAAATGGGCTGTTTCAAAATGATGGATTTGAAGGTTGACATTTTGTCGAATGTTCTGATTGGCTCTAAAACAGTGGAGTAATGAGATTAGATCATTTTCATTGGTTAAAAACAAGTGAGTGATGAAAAAAAAGTCACTGGTATGAGTAACAGGTTATTTAAAAAGTTCATTTTCAACCATGAAACTTTTATTTGGAACACCTTTTTCTTAACCGTCAAATTAAAACGTTAGAGAGGGGAGGCATTTATAATCAATAACCCTGTACAATGTATTGGAGAGTTTTTCTTTCACTTGACAAATTTTGCTGAAATAAGTAGTTGTGCCAGAACAAAATTATTCTCAATTAGGTACACAGATATTTGATCATTGAATTATTCTGTTCTGGGATAACCACTGATTTCAAGATTACTCACCCACGTTGCTCAACATCTTCGCAAACTCCTTCTCAGTGGAGTTCTCAACTTGAACATCATCTCCAAATTTGGCTTCAGGCTCATCATCATCCTTGAAAATCAAGAACTCCTCCATGTTCAAATCATCCTCAGCTGTAGCTTGCAGATCACTCAGCAAAGACCTCCGTATACTGAGTTGCTCTCCAACTGTCGACATTTGTTTATTTTCGAACAACTTCATATTCGGCAATGAAACAAGCAATGCAGACAGAAGAACAACCATAAGGCAAGTAGAGGGCGTTGCTTTCGATGATGAACTTTTGCAAATCAACGCTTGCAGTCTGTTGACATGCGCGATAAGCGTGCGATTTTGGCGTTGCAACTCTCTCACGCGTTGTAGCAGGTTTTTGTTCTCTTCTGAGCCACGTTTCACGCGTTCCTCCAAGCCATCAACGTACTCCTTTTTTCGTTTACGCGAATCTTGGGCGGAGATTTTGTTGCGGATTTTTCTTCGGATTCTTTTCAGTTCGCGTTCTTCGTTTTTGGTTAGAGGATAGTGCGTGGGGAGTTGGATGCCTTCTTTGGCTAGTAGACGTTTTTCTTCATTGCTTAGTGTGAGAGGGGGATATTGGTTGTTGGCTTGGATTCTTTCTGTTTCTTCTGGAAATTGAATTAAATTCAATAAATATGACAGGAACATCATTAAAGGTTCCAGTCTTTTTTGAGTTTATGTTGTATGGTTGATGTCAGTCAAAGATCTATACACACATACAGTAGCGGCCAAAATTATAGCAACCGCCTAGAATTTGATGAAACTTTAATCCTGCATCAGTTATCAAAGAAGCGATGGTGCATTTGAAAACTTCAATTCATTTGTCAATTCACGGGTCCTGGCGATATTTTTCAAATCATTGTTGGTGCCATTTTTTCATGTTCAAAAAAAGGCTACTTTTAGTACACCAACCATAAAGAGAGCCTGATAGAAAAAAATACAATGAGGACCGGCTTGGAAAAAATCAGTGACTAAGTCTGGCTAAACATTTATTTATGATTATTTTCGAAGAGTTGGCTTATGAGTGCGTCTGTATTTTCTAATTTACATGAAAACGATTCAACATAGAGGGTCAAACCAAAAACCATATTGAAAAGAATCCTTCTATGCATGATTCTATAGTGATGCTTTTCCGATATTCACTTATATTTTGATAAAAAAACGGGTGGTACATTTCTTAAAAAAAAGGTGTTTTTTTTAGTCGATTTTCTAGAAAAGTAAGACACGAAATTACAAAAATGCCACTACAGAGTCTTTAATTCATCATTTCTATTTCCAAAAATATAAGATTTATCTCAATAAGTTGAAAATTAACTTGAAAAAGAAGAAAATAATGAACCTCTGCCGAGTACCTAAAATGGAATATTTCAATTTTTGGCTGTTTGATCGTTTGTGGTACAGGTGCGTTCCAAGTTTGGTGGATAATTTGGATTATAATTATTCATTGTTCATTCATTTCCACGACTTATTTTGCTAAGAACAATTTTTTTTTTTGTGATCATTTTTGACTGGTCTCCATAAATATCTAGTTGGTAGATATGGTGAAAAGGTTGGAGAAGACTACGACTACTAACAATTTTTCTCGGGCAAAAAAAATAACATTCTCTGATGGAGAAAACTGTCAAAGGCCGGATTTGGATCAGGGAACTTTCCAGGAAATGAGAGAAGTATTTTCGAAGGAACTGGACAGATCGGAAGATGATTTTTGGCAGATTGAAGTAGACATCAAGCTTCAGGCGGATCTCAGTGGATCATCAGGGGTAACGATTCCGCAAAAAGCTAGTGAGAGCTTCGCTATTTGGGAAAATGTGCAAAATGAAGCCATCCACTGTAAAGACGATTTTATATCGGAATTTTGAATCAAAAGCCAGCTATTGGAATAAACAGAATGAGGATATATCCAATGAAATACATATTAGAAAGTGCCATTAAAAATTGTGGACTCTCCATAAACAAATGATAAACTACGCAATTCTGGTAAATAAAAAAGTATTTCAAAATTGAAAACACAAGCCAACGCTTTAAATATTAGGATAACATGTATTTCCATGTTGTTCTAATAACCTACAATGATGGAACAATATAAAATATCCAAGTAGGCGGAGGGTTTTTAAATTTTGCAGTCTCACTCAGTTTTTCATTCTGAACTACTTTCTAACATTTTGTCGTATCTTCTAAAGAAGAAGCACTTCACTAATTAGAAAAATAGCTTCTAGTTTAATTTCCAAGACATGATTAGTTTTTCGAAACTGAATTTATGACACATAATATTAGTTTGTTTGTTTTTTTAAATACGGTCCTGGATTTTTTATTACGGATTTTAAGAGCCTCTTATGTTCCTAAACCAACGAGGTATCGCACTAATTAAAAAAGAGGTGGTTATTTTTAATCCTATTAAAAATGTATTTTTTGACTCTCTCTAACACATGAGTTCTTATGGAAAAATCCATCAACATAATTTTTTTGAATAATTGCGATACATTGTTGGTTTAGGAACATAAGAGGCCCTCAAAATCCGTCATAAAAAATCCAGGACCGTATTTAAAAAAACAAAGTTGATGATGGCTGCTCATAGACGAAACGTCGGTTCTTCAATTCAATAACGCTATCTTGTAAAGGGCAATGAAGAAGTTCCATTCATTTCAAAATATCTCTTCAAATGTGGTCAGAAAAAAATGAAAATTTTGAAAAATTTCGGTTTTTTTCGGATAATTTCGGACTTAGTCGGAATTTCTTTGCTTTTAAAACGGCATTTTGTTAAGCATCAAAATACGCCTTCTATGTCTCACGACCTTCTATGTCTCACGGTTTCCAAGATCCCCGTGATAGACATCCTTATCTTGGACACACTGTATATCTCAAAACTGAGTAGAATAAATGAGTTCGACTGACTAAATAACATGTACTTTTGCATGCGCGTAATTTCAAAGTCCCTGCAATCGATTAATATTTTCGATGCGTCGCGACGCTTTACTCTTAGTAGGCGTCGAATTTTTTTAACTGTGAAAAATAACTACTCGACCCCATACATTGACTACTTTTTACAGAAATCAAATATTCCTATTCGTTTCCGAGATATTGACGTGCGGAGTTTTAAGTGAAAAGCCCTCTGTATACCAGACAGTGACAACAATGGAAGTCTCATTTTCTATTGGCTGGCGAAGGATCCGCCATGTTGCTCATTGTTTACATTTGTCAAATGTGCGTCGTTCGTGTTTTGTAAGTGTTTTTGAATTAAATTTTATAACTTGCCGATCAAAACATCGATTTCAATGCCTTACAATAGAAAAAGTGAAAGAAGGTAAAAAAGTACAGTAAGTTTAGAGGAAATAGTATGGACAAGTTGGGATTTGAACCCGGGACCTTCTGCACGCTAAACGAGTATCAAACCACTGAGCCATCGGGGCCGGAAATATTCAAAATTCTGGGTACAGCCGCCATGTTGCAGCTAACATGAGCTCTATTGTCCTCACTGTCTTGCATAGAAATAGTAGTATAAGTTTTACGCTGTCTTGTATCTACTCACTGTACACTTCTGATGGTATAAATTGACCATAACTTTTTTGATTCGTTTTCAAGAAAGTGATTTTATAGATATTTGAAAGCAAAGAAGGTACTCCTGTTATAATCCGCTAGAGTGAGCAGTTTTCGAGATATTCTAGCTTTTAGTGTTCGATGCCGCACCAAAATATTCAAATCTTAATTTTGATATAATTTTTTCCCCATAAAGCTATTCAAATACTACTGATTCATTGATAAAATTTTTGCCTTGAAGGCAACAACAATTTTTTTTAATATTCCGGTGCGTGATAGCCAACGAACACGTTATTTGGAAAAAATACCACACTGGGAAAATTGTTGTGGACATTTTAAACCATCGGAAGTCAAGTGTGTAGCGCCGTCTAACGGCCACAGTTAAAAAGTGTTCATATTCGGATTTTTCAATTCAATTTCAATTTGGCGTAAGCGTGACTTTGAACACAAATTCAATGTATGGTAGCATATGATTCCCATTGGCTTAACGATTTTGACTTTCCTAATGTGCTAGCAACTTCCTCGTATACCATTTTCAACAAACAATCTTCCACAAATTGACGAATAATGACTTTTTGCTTGATATAATGACATAATATCAACCTTTTTTAAAAACCCTGTAGTTGTTCCAATTATTGAAATATGGTGTTATGGTCCAGAATGTCAAGAGCTCGGATATTTTGAAAATATTCGAGAAAATCCCAGTGTGATTTTAGAATAATTTATACAAGGTCAGTTGATCAGAAATTGTCAACGATGGCAGATTCGTTCCGTAACAAATTCAACTCAAACCATTCCACTCACATCCAATTAAAACTTTTAAGGGTCATTTCAATCAACGTCGTTGAAAATTTTATTTTGGGTTGATTTGCCCATAGTTTGAAGCCCTTTTAGTTTGGCCAAATTGTCCGCAAAACCAAAGAAATAAACCTTTTTTAGTCTGTGAAAAAAACTCATTTGATTTAGGTTACCATAAGGAACATACCTCTTGGCTAATTTGGCGATTTTCTACGAAAATACTGATAATTTTGGATTAAAAATTGATGGCAGCGATATGGATATTTGAGCAGAAATAATTATAAAATTGTTGACAGAAATGTACCGACTTGAAACAAAATGAAACGCATTATTAATGAAAAAAATTACAATATTGATAAGTGAATAAATTTAAGAATCAGAAAATGGGAACATTGCCAAATAAGAAAGTTTACAAATTGGCAAAAAGTGAAATTATTAAATGGAGAAACCATTCAAATTTAAATCAACTAGCATTAGTCAGAATAATTCAAATTAACATACAAATCTATTGATTTACATCTCAGTTTCGGAGTTAGAATAATTCTGAATCACTAAACAGTCAAAAAATAGAATTGCTTACTTGAAATTTAATCGAAACAAGTCCCTTTAAAAATTCAATAAAATATTAATTTCGGCTAATCCAAGTTAAAAACTCATTCAAAATAAATTAACTCATCAATTGCAATAAAATTATAACTAACTTCTATTTCCGTTTAAATTAATTCGTATCACGTTTAATTTGATTGAATAATAACATTAACATTAATCAATCGAATAAAATTAAAAAAGGCTTCAATTGATGAACAAATAAGACCAATAATCGAAGACAAAAGATAATAAGTAATTCCTTAACTCACCTTCACAAATTGGCTTGACAGACTCAATTTTACGCTTCTTATGTTGGTTAGTCAAAGAGGCTACATCAGCTGCAGTATTAAGAATCTTAATACTCTTGAAACTCAAAGGCAACAAAACCGGTGTTCCATTGTTGGTAACCTGTTGTACCTTCAAAATCTGAGGCTTCACTTTGGAAATTGGTTTCCTCAATTGTGCTACAATCAAATTGTTAACCAACTATGTAATATAATTCTTCAGCTATCAGCACTTACTGGCATTTGTGATCGGCTTGGCAATGAACTTCTTATTAGAAGGGTTCTGAATTAGAATTCTTGTGGCTTTCGGTACAGAAGGAAGAGTCTCTATTGGAGCTGGAGATTTTACAACTGGTTCCTGCTTGATTTCTGGCTGAGTGATTGTGTCCAAAAACGATAAAAGTAATGGATCATCAAGTCCGTCGATACTATTCAACATAGCTGACGATTCGGTATCAGTGTTGTTCTCTGAAGTGCTATAAGTGCTGTGTTTATCGCTCTCCGAATAATAGCTTTGTGGGGATGGAACTTCGTCGCTGGACATATTGTTCTCATCTTCAAAGTTTGACAGAAAACCATCTTCCAAGTCATTTTGCAAAGACAGCACTGAGTCGAAAAATTCCGAACTCTGTAAACAAAAATTGGGTTGTAATAGCAATAAAAGCATAAACAAACCTGTAGCAAATCGTCGAAATCCATTTAACTTAATAACCAAACTTATCTTAGAACCATGTGCATTTACTATTATCAGTAGACTTTGTACAAAAGGTGCTTTACATACAATGAATGCGCTTCAAGGATTCTGTTGATATTTTCTATTTCGATGGGATTAGGCAACCTTTTGATAGCTGATAAGTTGATAACTGGATTTGGATAATTACGAAACATTTATCTCAATTGTATTACTTAATTTCGATGTAATAATGTACTTTTTGTAGGAAAAAGAATTTTCTACGCTTGCTTCCAAAAACTTCAACATGTCTTTGAGACATATTTTCGTTTTCCAAACGGTTTGAAAATGACATACAGTCCCTCCCCCTTTCATCAAATTTTTTGTAGGTGTGAGAGCTTATCGTCTGGGAGGTTTGAGGTGGGAGGTCTTCTGAGTATTCACGCTCGCGCACTACTGCGTTTACGATAGTAAAGACGACTCGTGAGAGTTTCCAAAGCATGGCGAGTTCTCAATGTTACCCTCAATGTCCACTAAGCTATTGTAATGAATTTCATTCCGTGTAACATTCCCATATCCTAATATTATTTACATCATACTAAAGACTGATGAATCCAATTCGCAAGTCTGTTATACAGTACTTTTCTCCCTCCCCCCTTTTATTTTTTAAAGACTTCAAATTCTAGGTGATGAAATACAAGCATTTCACTATGTTTTGACATAAAATTGACATATGAAAAATTCAAGATGGTGGCTGGGCGCCATCTTGGAATGGGTCATGTGACACCTCATTTTGAAGGTCCTGATGAGTTCTTTATAACTGTAGAATATTGAGTCGATATCTTTAAGAACTATAAAAATGGCGGTACATTCAATTACTACATTGATAAAAAATCGTCAAGCTCAATTCAAAAGATGTTGGAAATATTGACATAAAGTTTGGGTTATGAATAAATGACAAAAATGTCAAAAAATTGTGAAACACTGACAATCAATTTGTTAAAAATTCAAAATAATCTAATTTTGTTTGATACCTAATATCTGCTTCAAAATGGTCAACTCTCGTCCATTGGAAGAAAAAGTCGAAGCGATTTATATCTATGGTGCGACGCGGAATTTACACGAAACCAAAAGGATTTTCAAAAATCGTTTCCCAAATCGATCAATCTGTAGAAAATATTTGAGAGAGCTTTTATAAAAAGCCTCCAGGTCATCCAACAGAACCGGAGGAGAAGCGAAACGATGACAGAAAATATGGCAAGACACCCGAACATTCAGAGTATAAAAAATCCAGTGGCGTAGGCACTAAAAAAATCGCTAATATGTTTTCTGGATTTTTCAGCCTCTAAATATGCTCTAGTAGGCCTTGGTTTTTGGAAACAACTGGGTGACGTATGGCCTCAAAATACACCTTTCCCCTCTCCACATTTCAAAAAAAAAAACGTCAAAATCGATCAATAAATGGAAAAGTTATGAGGGTGGCCCGCTTTCAAATGGGTCACTCTCGAGGGGTCAACCGCACCCATCAAAATTTGTACACCTATTACGATCTATTACGTAATCACTACAGCTATTACGATGTATTACGTAATTATTATGTTCTATTACGTGATATTACCGAATATTACGCGTTATTACGGAATATTACGTGTTATTACGGAATATTACGTGTTATTGCGGAATATCACGTGTTATTACCATCTATTACGAGTTATTACCAATATAGTAGAAACACTCCTGGACACATACAGGGTTAGGAGAAATAACCAGAATGGTCGATTATTTCAAAAGATAAACACGAGTTAAAAAAAAATGTCTCATATAAAAATTGTGAGGCTTTATGAAATCTACATATCCGTGATGAATTGAAATATACAGGGTCGGCCATGTCATAAGGTTATGGCAGATCAAAGTTACATTGTTTTATATTCTAGACCTCTGTATTTTGATGGATATTTCAATTATTATTCTTTCTTCAATTCTGAGCAAAATTTGTTATACACATAATGGCCTTAAATTAAGCTGTTTTCGAGTTATCGCGCTTTATAAATGACATTTTTGCATATTTGACATGCTATAAAACCCAAACGGTTTGAGAAAGAGAAAAACGGTCGGCACTTTCTAGTCTTAACTTTTCAATAGCTATCCAATGACATTTAATTTATTCTTGTCAAAGAATGCGAAGATGTGTGGAAAAAAATTGTCAGTTGACAGTACCTCATTTTCAAGTACCTACCAGAATCGCTTTTGAAAAGTTACTATGAAAAAGTGTAGGCATACAATTTTTCTTTATCTTGCACCGTTTGAGTTTTACAGCATTTGAATTGTTCAAAAATGGCATTTTCAAATCGCGATATCTTGATAACGGTTTAATCTAGGAACAATATGTGTATCACAATTTTTGCTCAAAATTGAAGGGAGAATCCGAGGGAGAATCAAAATATTCATCAATACACAGGGGCGAGCACAGGGGGTTGCATTTAAAAAAACCCAACTTTGATCTGCAATGACTTTATGACCCTGTATATGCCAATACATGACAGATATGTAGTTTTTTGAAAGTCCCACAACTTTTATATGAGACAGTTTTTTCTAACTCATGTATCTTGTGAAAATCGACCGTACTGGTAATTTCTCCTAACCCTGTATATATCGAAAAAATACTATCTCTCGAGTTAAACCAAAAACTTTACCTTCATTTTTCATTTTTGATCAAAGATAAAGAATATATTATGATCTAGATATTTATTACACTTTGTCATTGCCACTTTTTCTCCTCTACAAGATGGTGGTATCAAATTGAAAATCTGACGTTTCGTGGATCATCAACTTGTATTTTTTTAAATACGGTCCTGGCTTTTTTATTTCATTTTCAGTTATCTTCTAGTTACTTTTTTTAAATGTTTTTTCCAGGTATTTTTCTATCATTTTCCCATTGAGTTTTATATTAAAGTCAATGCATTTTCCATATTATTTGTAGATTTAAATGAATTTATCGTTAATTCGTGCAAGTTTTCTTATAAAAATAACGTGTCAAATAAAGATGGATTTATGAACAAAACTATGTGTTAGAGAGACAAGGGTTGCCTAACTAATATTCTGGTATTATTATTAGATGAGTATCTTTTTGGAGGGTTGCGATACTTTAATGCCTTAAGGACGTCAAAAAATTACAAAAAAAAAAAAAAAAAATCCAGGTACGTATTTAAAAAACAAGTTGATGATGGCCGCTCAAAGACGAAACGTCAGATTTTTGATTTGATGAGTACCATCTTGTGGAGGAGAAAAAGTGGCAATGACGAAGTGTAATTTATTTTAAAATATCTTTTCAAACAAACTCAGGAAATAATAAAAACGTTTTTGCAAAAACTAGGTTTTTTTTAGATTATCTTTGGAAGTAGCTGGATTTTTTTAAATTTTAAAATGAGATTTGGTTGAGCATAAATATGTTACCATCTACATTGAATTTGGCATGAGCGTGACTTTAAACACGAATTTATTGCGGATGGGCATATTGGGTCGGTTCGTAGAACAATTACAAATCACTCAGCGCTTAATCGATTGGTCAAAATAATCAGAAATAGTTTGCAAACTGCAAATGCTGAATGCTGATTGGTTCTGACTGGTTTGTGATTGTTCTACGAACAGACCTATTAAGATTTCCGTCCCGCCTTGGTCCAAATAGCATACCAGGTGTCGCCGATCGAAAATTCCGGCTGAGATTCGTCGTTGGAGTTTCGTAAACCGCTTGGAAATCGATCGCCTTTTTCCAACTTGTCTCCCTCGTAAAACTTGTTCTGGACCGGTTTTTAGTCGGATTTTATTTATGATTTTAGGAATTTTGGCAAATTGTGGTAGAGGCCAATTAACAAATCGGTGATTTCTTTGTAATTCACAAATTAGTTTGACAGTAGTAGGTTTATATTGTTTTTTTGCGAGTTTCTTGTCTCACGTAACCCAATGAGACCAACATATTTTGAAGAATTTTGAGAAATAATACTCAATGATCACTCGTTATAACATATTTATTACAGTTATTACGTGTCTATTACATAATATTACGCATTTATTACGTTTTATTTCGTCTTATTACGTTTTATTACCGATATTACGGAATTATTACGTCTTGTTACTGTTTATTACGTAATTATTACCAAAGCTTGTACACCTATTACCGAAGGTGGTTCACCCCTCGGTCACTCTGTATGTAGAATCCAAGGTAGAATCCAAAAGTTGAAAAATTCGAATTTGAAAAAAAATGCCAAGACAAGAAAACACAAAATGTCTACAAAATGGCACAATTTTCATTTAATTTGGTCGAATCGAATTCATATGAAATTAGCGGAACGTGTTGCAAAAAAAATAAATCCACGACAAAATTGAAACAAGCACAACTAATTAGCGGCAAATTATCAGCTTTATCACACAAGATTTCTTGCAAGTGTTTCGCTAACTTCATGAACTGCTCAAAATCATTATATTTCTATTTTATTTATCCATCTCCCATCAACATCAATAATCTCAATACAATTGTTGACAAAAATAACACCGATGCAATTGTGACGGTAATCATGACGTCAATTATTGGGAGAATTGTGAATTAAAGGTAATTATTGCATACAGGTTGGTTTTCTGCTATTTTTCGATTTTTTACAAATTTTCTTATACAGGGTGTTACAAATTCGATGCTCACCATTGGTATCTTGGATAAGCAGAGTTTAAATAGGGGGAAAGTTGCGCATCGTTGGTTTGAAAACATGAGAAGCTCTTAAAATCCGTAATAAAAAATCCAGGACCGTATTTAAAAAAACAAAGTTGATGATGGCTGCTCATAGACGAAACGTCGGATTTCAGTTTTTTCCGGATATCTCCGAAAGTATTTGGAATTTCTTGAATTTCAAAACGGCATTTTAATGAGCACCAAAATGCGCAAGTTTGCCCTCATTTGAACTCCGCTGTATCTTCTACCGTTTCCAAGATACCAATGGTGAGCATCGAATTTGTAACACCCTGTATAGACACATTGTAGTGTCTGCAAGGATTGCAAATTTACTGTCGGAATGAAGAACTTTTTTTTAGGTTAGGTTAGGTTAGATTTTCTGGCTTATTGTATCCTAAATACCCCGCTAAATACGTTATTTATAATAAAAATCAAATATCATAAATTTTTTCCTCCGCCTGTAAATTTGCAATTCCTAAAGACACTAGAATGTGACTGTATAAGCAAATTTGAAAATAATCGAAAAATAGCAGAAAACCCTATAAGCAATTAAATTCTGAAAAAAATAATGGAAAACCAAAGAAAGTTTTTTATGCATTTAAAATAAAATATCAAATTCGATCTAATAATCAACACTGATTCCTAATCAATCCAAAAATCACATTTTGAATCAATCAAAGAATGATTGCTGATTTATTTTTAATTTTTTTAAATAACTTGTCTGATTTTGATCATTGGTTTTATCCTCGGCTTTATCTTGATTCGAGTTAAGTGATGTTTTAATTAATGGCTAAAAATAAAATCCAAATATACAGGGTGTCACATATTTCAATAAATCGATAAAATTTTGGATGAGTTTGCTTGCTTAAAAACGAGAAAAGTTCCTAAAACTTCAACACCTTAGTTCTTCAATAAAGCATTTCCCGATGCATATTAATGGGAACTTTTTCCTGATTTTCAAGCAGGAAAAATCTGAAATTCCTGTGGGTGGTGACAGATTCTACTAGTGTGCCAGTTAAATTATTAATTTATATTCTTTCATCATTTTATAATATCAAGGATTTTGTTATTAGGTCGTAGGAATGATTTTGATTAAAATCTTACAAAACTTTGTAGCTTATGTACTGTCAAAATAACCAAAATAATAGTTTTTGTCCAGTGCTGACCATGATTTGTACCGGTACTTCGAGGTGATTCACCTTTTGTAAAGGTATTGTGAGAGCTATGGGTGTTCTCAGTAAAAAATAAAATGATCACGTCAAAACAACTAGACTTGCATCATCCTGTTGCATGCGACAAAGATCAAATTCAATAATTTGACTCATTTAAAAAGAATGCGGCAAATCGAACATATTATTGCCCCACTTAATATAACTCTGTTTGGATCAAACACATGAATACCGATATCAACTAATCTATAAATTACGTACTCAAGTACTTACCATAAGTTCGGCGTTATCATAGGGAAGATCCATATTGCCGTTCCCTTCTTCGCCACTTGATATGAAAATGTCGTTTATATTCATCTCCAAAGCTAAACAGGCATTTTCACAACCGAAACTTGACACAGTACCACAATTTTCCAATGGATTTTCGCGAAAATCTGCTCGAGAACGATTTTCTGGGTGCGATGCACTCAAATGGCCAGCGTGGAAGCTACGTCATCGAAAGTACGCACCAATATAGAATAACTGGACTTGGTGAAAGGAACCCGAAATTTGCAACTTTCACCGCCGAAATGCACCGTTGGGTTCGCCACCACTTTTGGCCACAACGATTAATTAGTTCGACTGATCCGCCCTGTTTTTTGTTTTTTACTCTGATTATTATTTTTCTGTCAAAATTATGTGAGGTTAGAAGTTATTGCTATGTGCGGTGTAGCCAGATCTATTCGCGTTGCGGTTCGGTGGTGTGAAACTTGAATACACTGCTCCAAAAAAAAAAAAAACACTCATTGTATTAATAACACTGCTCAACACATATTTTATTGCCAGAGATATTTGAGCCAAATTCTGAGCAATTTTGTTGTGCTGATCACGAATATGAAGTCCGTTTTTGGATTGGCTCTAGTTTTAGAGATAACTGGGTAGCTATCATAAAAAAATATAAAAAAAATGAAAGTCATTAGGACAATCAGCATGTTCAATGGTAAAGGCAATTTAATAAAATGATATAAAAATACAAAAAAACTCGATTCCAAGCACTGTAGACAAATCTGTATATCCGATAACAGGCGTGCGGAAAAAAATTTAAACAGGACAGGAATAGTAGAAAAAAGTTGAGTTTTGGTATATATTATCATATTTTTTTATTTCTAGATTTCTCAGGCCTCAAATACCCGGAATTTGTTAGAAAATACTTGTCAACAAAAATTTAGCAAAATTTTGTTGACCAGGGTAATAATACACACATCGTCAAAAGTCGTTTTTTCCCCATTTCTACAGATATTAAAAATCTGGTCATATTAATAAGTACTCTATTCTTTTTCCCAGTTCAGATACTCACTTTTTCTTTGTTGAAAGGTCATTGTGCCTTTTTGACCTCTCAAAGACAAAAGAAAGCCAAGCTATTCATTCCTTTCTAAACCACTTTGAAAGTGGCCTTTTTATTCTTTCAGATTCAGAGGTCTAAAAGGCACAATGACTTTTCACCAAAAAAACAGTCGGAGCTTCTGAGCTGGGAAAGGCATCTTCAGTTTCACGAAAAAGTAGCACACTGTCACGAAAACCGCAACTTTCTATCTATAAGAATAACGGAGATACCCCGCAAAAGTACCCAAAATGGGACACCCTGTACGTATTGTGAAGATGCCTCAGCTAATATCAATTGAAATTGATAGGTACCTGGGAGATTTTTGGTAAACTTGATATACCTATATATGTATACATTAACCCTTTCAGTCCTGACGTACACTGTAGTGTACCAAAATTTAGCACTATACAAAATACAAACTACGATTTCAATTTGACCATCTGATCCTTCCGTGCACTTGTGTGTACCTTTTATTACGAATCTGACCCGGCTGCTGTTATCTGTGAGTACAACGTTGAACTTTTGAATCTACTTTATCGTGAAAAGCATGTTGCGCAGTAGACTACTTGTCGTCTATTTGTTCATATGGTGATTTGTTAGTGAAAATTTGCTGTTTTGAAGTAAAAATATTTTTTCATGATAAAGGAGGCTTGGAAAAGAAGATATACAGGGTGTTCGGAAATTACGCGTCAGGATTTTGGTGGGCGATTCTACATGAAAAATTAATGCAACAAACTTCTATACAATTTTTTCAAAAACTTGAAAAATTTTTTCAAAGTACGAATTTTTAATTATTTAAGGTACGGTTAATGTTTAAAGTCGTTTTTCTCGGAAACCGTTAGTTCTACGATGATGCAACACGAGCACCTTTTTAAAAAATATTTTGATGCTCTTTACTAATTCGACATCCAAATTTATAAAAAGATTAAAACAAAAAAGTTCTAAGTAATTTTCCTAAGGTGAAGGACAGCTTCAGCCTTTTGTCATTGACGACTAGCGTCAAATTAATAGGGTGAATACAAAGAAACACTAGTGACATGCATGCAAAATTTGGGGAAAATCATTACACTAAAAAAAAAGTTATTCAAAAAAAAAAGAAAAAAAAAATATTTTTTAACACCCTGTATCTTCCTTAATTTTGAGTTTTTGAAAAAATTGTATAGAAGTTTGTTGCATCAATTTTTCATGTAGAATCGCCCACCAAAATCCTGACGCGTAATTTCCGGACACCCTGTATTGTGTTTTTTGTGAAGTTATATTTTCTTTCCCTTGAGTCACTTGACCTATTGGAACTACGTACAAGATACTGTACATTGGGACTCACGGAAGGTACGTTTACGTAACCTCTTTATTTGTTGTATTATGTAAGACTCAGTCGTTTTTGGGTTTTTCCACTGAAAATTAGCAACAGATAGCAAATCCCCCTTGTACGAGAAACGTCTGTAGTATTTTGAAAATGATGATTCCGAAATAAAGTTTCTTAGTGAAGAAGATGATGTATGGGAAGGAGATGACAATAAAAAAAAGGTTTTGAACAACATTGATATATTGGTAATTTGCTATATATACTCATGCGATGTCTTTTGAGAAACTGAAGTATTGTCATACTGATCTATTTGAAGATCTAGGGCTTCAAATTTCCAAAAATAATCTGGATAAGCTCCAAAGAGAAGTAACCATAGGGGACAGCATTCAAAATCAAGAGCAAGACAATGCGTTTTCAAAACTGTAATTTGTGTCACACACAGAAATAAATATTAACTGAGTGAGAAGTTATTTTTTTATATCCAGGTCATGTATTCTCATGATTTTTTTATATGTAGTGTTGGCACTGGCGGCAACTTCAAGACCCAGTGTACACTATAGTGTACACGTCAAATGTCAAAATTTGAAAGGTGTTGACAGTTTTAGCAGATACCAAATATGTCTTAAAAAAATAAATGAGCCGTTGAACAAGATTTCAATTTTTTTCAACAACACAAATTAATTCGGTACCGAAAGGGTTAATAGGTATACCTGGGTGATTTTTGGTAAACTTGATATCTATAAAAGAGCTTGTCTTGACTGCGTCATCAACGCCAAGCCAAAACTATTATAGATAGAGGATAGAGCCATGAAATTTTGAAGAGATGTTCTGCTAAATATTTCTAGATGTGCTAAGAAAGGATTTTGCGAAATTTTATCCCTAAGGGGGTGAAAAGGGTGGGGGTAGAAAGATGAAAAATTATGTATTTTTGGTCACATCGACTTGAAACTTCATAATAATAATCTTGAATGAAATCAATGAAATACGTGTTTCGTCGTTTTCCAAAATTCAACCCTTGGGGAGGTGAAAGAGGTGGGGGTGTGAAAAATCATAAATCAATAAAAAAACTGTATTTTTGGCCACATTGACTTGAAAATTCATATTAATAATCTTGAATGAAATCAATGAAATACGTGTTTCGTCGTTTTCCAAAATTCAACC
Source organism: Orchestes rusci (assembly GCA_958502075.1). NCBI lineage: Eukaryota > Metazoa > Arthropoda > Insecta > Coleoptera > Curculionidae > Orchestes > Orchestes rusci. Next base: position 1,073,038 of record OY293303.1, on the reverse strand, counting down.
CTTAGGAAGGTGAAACGGGTGGGGGTGTGAAAAATCATAAATCAATAGAAACATGTATTTTTGTTCACATCGACTTGAAACTTTATTATGATGATCTTTAGTGAATTTAATAAAACACATGTTTCGTCGTTTTCCAAAATTCAACCCTTAAGGGAGTGGAAGGGGCGGGGGTGTGATAAATAATCTATCATCAACGTCGAGCCAAAACTATTATAGATAGAGCCATAAAATTTTGAAAAGATGTTCTGCTAAATATTTCTAGGTGTACTAAGAGAGGATTTTGCGAAATTTTACTCCTAAGGGTGTGAAAAGGGTGGGGGTAGGAAAAATCATATATTGGTGAAAAATTATGTGTTTTTGGTCACATCAACTTGAAAAACTTGATTGAACACATGTCTCGTTATTTTTTGAAATTCAACCCCTTAGGGGGTCAAAAACGGACTCAAAGGAGATGAGGTGAGAAAAATCATTAATTGATAAAAGATTATGTATTTTTGGTAACATCATCCTGAAACATTGTATAAATGATCTCAAATTAAATTAATTAGATACTTGTTACGTTATTTTGCGAAATTCAGTACCTAAGGGGGTCAAATTCGGACTCAAAGGAGTGGGTGGAAAAAATCGTTAATTGATAAGAGATTATGTATTTTTGGTAACTTCATCTTGAAACTTCGTATAAATAATCTCAAATAAAATTAATTGAATATGTGTTACGTCATTTTGCAAATTTGAGCCCCTAACGGGGTCAAATTCGGACTCAAAGGGTGGAAAAAAGAATCGTTAATTGATGAAAGATTATGTATTATTGTTAACATCATGTTGAAATTGAACATATGTATCGTTGTTTTTTAAAATTCAACCCATAGGGGGGACAAAGTCGGGCTCAAATAATCTTGTTTGAAAAAGCACGTGTTTCGGTTTTTTTTTCGAATTCAAATCTTATCTAAGGGGGCGAAAGCAGTGGGTGGCAAAAATCCGAGCAAAAATCATAAAATAAATGAAAAGTTGTGTATAATATGTTTGATCACATCAACTTCAAATTAATAGCGTTTGAGTTTATTCTCAGGACACTTGATTATTTTTTGGGACTAAAATTATTACACAAATTGGTTTTCATCCAAGCAGGGCTGAACCCCGCTACCAGAGCAAATGCGAAAGGCTTCAACCACATATAGAAAGAAAAATCTTGTAGTACATCATGCAGCTGCAGCCAAGTACCAGCAAAGCCATCTTGAGGATTATAGATCAAATGAAACACGGGTTTCATTGATTTCATGCAAGATTATTAATAAATATGAAGTTTCAAGTCGATGTGACCAAAAATACAAGTTTTTATTGATTTAATTAAAATTGCTGTCGAAGCGGGCGAAGCCGTGGCGGGTACAGCTAGTACCTATGTATACACAAGAAGTCATGGATCGGCTTTGGGGGTAGGGAACGCTATTTGCAATAGGTTCGCATAGGTTCTCTTTCTATAGACTCATAGTAATCAAACTCGATGAGTCAGTGTCCTTTCTCTGGTCTATCAAGAGAGCACCTGGTACAAGACATCGAACCCAATCCCAATCATATGTGTGTTTTGGACAGAAACTTCTCCTGGCGGTAGAACAGAGCTCGTTTTTGTTTATCACTTTATATCAACAAAAAAAAACAATACTCCTGCGCCATCCTAGGCAGAAAAATATTGATATAATCACAAATTACAGGTAGTTATCAAAATCTTTTCTGAAATCCTCTAGAGCATACATAAACATGAACTTACCTCGTATTCTGTTTACTGAATTTTCTCGTTCGCTCTGTACATATAGGTATTTTGTTAATTTTAGTCATTATCTTAGAAGCCTCACTCGCACGTGAAAAGAATGTATAAAGTAGTACCTGAAGCCTAAACATCTTTCAGTGTAGAAGTGTTATATTGGGTGTAGTCGGTTGATTTCTTGTCACCATGTTGCATCATTCCAATACCTAGCTGATCACGAAGTCCTTTATCTAGAATTGCACCATTTTCTTTTATTGGGTAATGTGGAGAAATCCTGGTAAGGGACAATCCCTCTCTCCTGAAGATAGTGCGGGGCTCAAAATGCACTGAAACAAAAAATACTCACTAACTCCTTTTCGCAGAACTGTTATCATCTTTTTTTCTGTTTATACAGTTACGAGTTGAAGAACCTTGTGTATTGCCTTGAATTTATCCTCACACCTCTTTGTTTAGTGTCGTTTATGTTTGTTGTCTTCTTAGCTTCATTACTCCACAGATCAACTACCAAACTCCACCACGTCAGGTGACACAGCTCTGGGTCCCTTCCAGAAATTTGATAATTTTTAATGAATCACAAACCAACAAGAATTCCTAGTTGACTAAACAGGGGTGTGTCTCTACCTGAGCGTCAGCACCATTGTCTTGATTGCTTTCATTTTTTTTTAATTTGTTACATGATAGCCAGTTACCGCCAAAACTAGAGCCATTCCAGCAAAATGGACATTATATTCGTAATCGTGGTGGCTGACGCATTCACCAACACCGCTGAACACATGTTTTGTCACACTACGATCAGGTACAGGAATTTTATACAAAATAACTCGAGTTCACATTAATTTGAACAATCTATTAGTTTTCCATGAAATAGAATTCAGGTAGAATTCCAACACACAAAGATCGAGAAAATAAAATACTTTCTCAATTACTAGTACCATTACTAAAGAATACATTTTCTCCACTCTTCACCACTCTACTGACAAGCAAAATAGATAATAATAGTATAAATAAGATTAACAATGAGTATGTTGCAAAAAAATACTCATAGTAACACTTTCATCATCGGTAGTGTCAAGGGTTCTATGTTCTAAGGGTAGTGTATTTAGTAATGTTGATGTTAGGGCGGATCATTGGTTCGAATTAATTTCCATTCTGAAGCTCTGTCTTACATCGTACATCGTTTGCGCGGCACTAGGGGTCGTAGCGATGTACATTACGTCTAAACACGATAACAATATATTGTAGGGAACATCAAAACGAAAACGTCGTCTATCCACAAAATCTTGCCAGAATCGGTAGGAATCGTGGAGGATTCATAACTGATTTGTTGGCCAAGGTCAGAATCGATGGGAATCGCACAGGATGAATTTCGAATTCTTAATGCGATCCCTACTTCCTACTTGAGATCCGAGATCCGATACTCAAAGTAGAAGAAAGCAAGCATTCGAGTTATGCTGTTGTACGAATGGGCCCCATACGGCGGGGCCCTGGCCCCCCAATACCTAAGGGGGCCAAAAGCCGATCTAATGTAATAACTGGTAGTACTTTTTGCACCTCTCGGAGACCGTCAACAAATTAAAAAATAAGTTTTGCCAGACGATCAAGGTATTGCAACTTGCAACTACCTGTACCCATATACCTCAAAATAAAATTTAGGTATATGGCTGTACTACCTTCTAAAGATATAGGTGTGTTTGTTATTCTCCACTAGTGCACACGAAACTGCAGTTTTCTACCATGCGGCGTTTGTTATGCTGTTTGTGCAAGTAGTGTAGAGTCACAAACCACGGACACATTGATAAAGACTCCGATCAAACATAAGAAATCGTTTCATCCACTCAAGAGATACAATTAGAAAGATGCGAAACTGGTAAGCTTTCTTTGTATCCATTTATATTTTTTATTCTTATTCAATTTCTTTTTTTGCTTAGATTTGGAATTCGCAACATTTCTCATAAACTCTCAAAAATCAACATTAGCAGCAATGATCCCAAGCCAAGCTGCAGTGGCTTATCTGGTAGAGCATGCTAGCCTAAATCCAACATCCAATCTAACTTTTGATAGTGTATTAACTAAATTGTAGATATCAAGATAATTCGTTGAATAAAGCTCTGCCAATGCGAAAATGCTTTTTGAATCCAATATCCGCATAGGCAGGTACCAAAAGCACTACGTCTCAAAACTGTCTCTATACAGTTTTGCTTCTTCTGCGGTAAAGTGTATTTAAAATATTATTACGGTTAAGCTGTCTTCAAAATCAGAACTTCTAGATGAGATTCATCATCATCGTCGCAAACTTCATGCAGACAATAATATAGTTCCAAATCCATAATACTTTATTTTACTATACAAATCATCCATCGTTCACACAGTTGTTTTGTTTATTTATTTTTTAGGTTAGAATATCTGCAGAATCTGCACAAACGCGTTTGTTGAATCTCCTTTACACTGACAGCCATGACTTACACCAGCAGTCTGCACTACCACACCCTACACCAAAATAACAAACACACCCATTGTAATCTTTAGACGGTGTCTGTACCTGTCACTTTTGATGTTTATGTTTATGTTTTGTTTGGACTTAAAAAGCACACTTGAAAAAGTTCAGTTCAGTCCAATGATCTATTGGTTCAGTCGGCTTCCTGTATCTAAAGCGATTTGCCAAAATTCCTAATATAAACAAAATCCGGCCGAAGAATCTCTCCTTGTCCTTGAAGGTTCACTCGTCTTCAAAAGTGGTCTGGCTTGCCGCATTCCCAATCCCGCTCTGGTTCCGGCTGAGATTCGTCGTTGAAGTTCAAGTTCAAGTCAACCTCTTTGAACACATTTATTCATTTCGTATTTACAGTTGGTGGTTAGAAGATTTCTTCCCCAACATGCTGGGGATAAGTTGGTATTTTAAAGCTAAATACAACATTCCCTAACATATTGACAAGTGTAGAGTGAGCGCATTCACCACATGGTGTGCTACTCTACTCTAAAGGGGGACAGGCAGCAGGGGCCTGCTGACTGGTGGTAGCCCCAAAAATCTACGCCTTCCTTAAAACAGGGCGAGTCGCATCCCTCCTACATCAATGATGCTTTTGGATGCATGTCAGAGGGGTGTGGTCATTCGGAAATAACATGAGAAAATGTAGGTTTGTAAGCAGCGCGATCCGAGTTAATTAGTTATCTTGATGTCGTCCAAGGAAAAATCAAACAAAAACCTTGTTGAAATTGCGGTTGACTAGAAACACACTTATCATGAACCGAAACGTTGTCTGTGAAAACAATGAATGATCATTCATTATAAGTTGCCATGTCTCCGCCAAATAATCAGAATAGCAAGCGCAGCTCGCCATCTGCTGATCTGTCGGAGAAATAGCATAACATTTTCTACATCAAATCAGACAGAGCCCTCTCAACACAGTGTGTCCAAGTTTCGTCAAATCGATCATTCACTGGTGCCCCTCAACCACACCCATTGAGAATCGAGCGCCACCAACTGAATTACTGATAACTGAATCAAGAAACAATAACAAAACGACGACGATCAAACCACAAAACAATAAAAAATTGTATGGATCAAACCGTTGATCCGGGGAATCACACAGCTGTGTTGGTACCTCCCCGGCTTTCGAGAATGCGATCGATGCTTGAAGCGTAAAATGTTATCAAGTTATTTTGCAAAGTGTCCGTTCTGGAGAGATTTTTAAGCTTGAATATTTTGTCGATTCAGTAGAGTGTCCGGTTTTCTTATGAAGAGCCGCCGGGACTAGATAAAACTGTCCGTTCTAGTGAGGTGTCCGTTAGAAGAGATTTTTTCTGTGATCAAACATAATTATTGAGGAATTTGATCTGGTAATTTTTGCAAAAATCAGATAATTATAATTTTGTAAAAAATGTCTGATGAATGATTATCACGGACTTGGCAACACTGCTTCTTTGTAGAACCTGTTCTGGGTCGGTCTTCGGCCGGATTTTGTTTATATTAGGAATTTTGGCAAATCGCTTTAGATACAGGAAGCCGACAGGGACTGAACCAATAGATCATTGGACTGAACTGAAATTTTTCAAGTGTGCTTTTTAAGTCCAAACAAAACATAAACATAAACATCAAAAGTGACAGGTACAGACACCGTCTAAAGATTAGAATAGGTGTGTTTGTTATTTTGGTGTAGGGTGGGGTAGTGCAGACTGCTGGTGTAAGTCATGGCTGTCAGTGTAAAGGAGATTCAACAAACGCGTTTGTGCAGATATTCTAACCTAAAAAATAAACAAACAAAACAGCTGTGTGAATGATGGATGATTTGTATAGTAAAATAAAGTATTATGGATTTGGGACTATATTATTGTCTGCATGAAGTTTGCGACGATGATGATGAATCTCATCTAGAAGTTCTGATTTTGAAGACAGCTTAACCGTAATAATATTTTAAATACACTTTACCGCAGAAGAAGCAAAACTGTATAGAGACAGTTTTTGAGACGTAGTGCTTTTGGTACCTGCCTATGCGGATATTGGATTCAAAAAGCATTTTCGCATTGGCAGAGCTTTATTCAACGGATTATCTTGATATCTACAATTTAGTTAATACACTGTGGGGACCAAAAGAACCTCTTTACCCTCCGATATTATTCGCACAAATTTTAGTTCTTAGTTAAAATAAGCAGTCCGCTGCAATTTGTAAAACGCGCCCATCTACCTGATCTTTGTTTGCTGTATCGAGAAAAGGTTTTATGATAGGTAGGTAGCGGGGTGTGTAGGGAGTATTTTCAAAGGCAGACAGACGGTGTCTTTGTCCGTGAAAGTACCTCGTTTATTTTCTGGTATTAAAATTGAATAAAATATTGATTTGCCACTATCGTCTTAATGCTTCCGCCGATTCCCACAAATTGGTGACCCCGACGTGATCGAAAAGTTTCGCGTGTGACATAAAACGTGTGGGATCTATCAGTGAGTTTATTGATATAGTGGTTCATATCAATCCACGATGGACTCGAATTTTTTCGACGCCAACCAAACAGTGCTCAACATAGAAGGGGACGACGTGCAACTCAATCCAATCAATCGCAATCAACAGATTGATCGCGTAGCCATGAAAGTGCCGCCATTCATTGCGTCTGACCCGGAGCTATGGTTCTGCATGCTGGAAAGTAGCTTCGATGCTTCTGGAATCACCCAGGATTGCACAAAGTTCGGATATGCCCTCACAGGGCTCGATCAAAAATACGCGATCGAAGTGCGCGATATTATTGTGAAGCCGGCGAATGAGCGCACATACGCGTTGCTCAAGAGTGAGCTGATAAAACGCATGGGTTCGTCTCAAGAGGAAAACACCCGTCGCCTGTTGGAGAATGAGCCTCTGGGCGACAGGAAACCAACACAATTCTTGCGTCATCTGCGCGGCCTTGCTGGATGTCAGTTTCCTGAGGAGATCCTACAAACCCTGTGGCTTGGTCGGTTGCCCAAGACCATGCAAGCACTCCTTGCTGCACACAAGGACCTCTCATTAGAGAAACGAGCAGAAATCGCGGACTCAATGGCCGAGATCTACGGCGCGCACGTCGCCGTCACAGAAGTCGCAACCAATCCGGCTCTAGCAGAAAAAATTGTGTACCTGGAGCATGCAATGGGAACCATAATTCAAAAATTTGAGGCTCTGGAAGTCCATCAAGTGTCTCAGCGAACATCATCTCATCGAGACAATTCGCGTTCGCGTTCGCGTCAGCGATCTCGGTCTCGTGCTCACAGTGAGAATCGTAGTGGTTTGTGTTGGTATCACTGGCGTTTTGGTGATCGGGCAGTGAAGTGCGAACAACCGTGTCAGTTTAATCATTCGACGGGAAGTGGACAGCAGGCTCAGTTTAACAGTGCATCGGGAAACGCAACGGGCGGTCGTTGATGGCGACTGACGACCCATGCCCGTCAACGTCGCGTCGTTTATTCGTCGAGGACAACATCTCCAAGACTCAATTCCTGATCGATACGGGTGCTGATTTGTGTGTATTTCCGCGTTCGCGATTGCCTGGTCCGCGTACAAAGTCCGACTATGAACTTTCCGCGGCGAATGGTACAGTTATCCAAACATACGGAATCGTAACCCTCACCCTCGATCTAAAACTGCGACGTCAATTTCCCTGGAGGTTTGTCGTCGCTGACGTCTCCAAGCCGATCATTGGAGCAGATTTTTTGGCACACTATGGACTACTGGTGGATATGAAAAATTTACAACTACTGGATACTACAACTTATCTCACCTCTCCGGGAGATGTGACTGATTGTGAGATCCTGAGCATACGAACAGTCAATGGAGCAACAATTTTTCACAACATGCTACAACGATACCCAGAGTTGACACGACCTGGGGGCGCAGTGTCTCCTACCAAACATTCAACCGAGCACCACATCGTCACCACACCTGGACAACCCATTGCTCAGAAAGCAAGACGCCTGGCACCGGACAAGCTGAAGGCAGCTAAAAAACAGTTTGAGGTCATGCTTCAGCTGGGGGTAGCCCGTCCATCAAAAAGTCCCTGGTCATCGCCCCTTCACATGGTGCCAAAGAAAGGTGACGAGTGGAGACCATGTGGTGATTACCGTGCCCTAAATGCCCGGACGGTCCCTGACCGTTATCCAGTAAAACATATCCAGGACTTCGCACAGATGCTTCAAGGAAAAATAATATTTTCCGTTGTTGACATGATGCGAGCATTCAACCAGATCCCGGTCCACGTTGACGATATTCAGAAGACTGCCATCATCACGCCATTTGGCTTATTTGAGTTTCCGTACATGACGTTTGGTATGAGAAACGCCGCACAGACGTGGCAACGTTTCATCGATGAGGTAGTGCAGGGCCTGGATTTTTGCTACGCTTACATCGATGATATCTTGATTGCATCGACATCAGAAGAGGAGCATCTGCAACACCTGGAGATCCTGTTCCAGCGACTCCACAAGTACGGGGTAGTCATCAACGCAGCCAAGTGTGTTTTCGGCCAGCCTAATGTTAAATTCCTCGGCTACCTGGTGTCTGGTGAGGGAACGAGGCCCCTTGCAGAGAAAGTCGAAGCAATTCGTGCCTATCCACGACCTGAGGTAGTGAAAAAGCTACGACAGTTCCTGGGTATGATCAACTTCTATAGAAGATTTCTACCCAGCGCTGCACAAATTCAAGCACCGCTGAACGAACTACTCTGTGGGAATGTCAAAGGCAAGACACCTGTCAGCTGGACACCAGAGGCCATTAACGCATTCGAAGCCACGAAGGAGTGTCTGGCACATGCGACATTACTGGCGCATCCACAACATAATGTGCCTTTGGCAATATTTACTGACGCATCCGACCTGGCAGTGGGTGCTGTGCTTCAACAGTGGGTTGATGGCGCCTGGCAGCCATTGGAATTTTACTCAAAAAAACTCAGCCAAGCCGAATCCAAGTATAGTGCCTACGACCGAGAACTCCTGGCAATCTATCTGGCGGTAAAACAATTCCGGCACATGGTAGAGGGCCGCACATTCATCATCTACACTGACCATAAACCCATCACATTCGCTTTCAAGAGAGGAGACCGCCAAGGCTCACCTCGTCAATTTCGCCATTTTGATTTCATTAGCCAATTCACTACAGATATACGTCATGTTGTAGGTGACGAAAATGTTGTAGCTGATGCCCTCTCCAGGGTTGACGAAGTTGATTCCAGTGAACCCACGTTAGACTATGAGGCCTTAGCAGCATCGCAGCGAGACGATGACGAGCTGAGACAACACCTGGACGATGGAAAATCGGCGCTGCAGCTCAAGCTTGTGCGTTTTCCTGATACGGAAGTGTCAATATTTTGTGACGTGTCCACCCGGACAGCCCGCCCTTTTGTCACCAAGCGGTTCCGCAAAGCTGCCTTCAATGCTATCCATCGCCTTTCGCATCCTGGCGTGAAATCAACGGTCAAACTCGTAACCCAGCGTTACGTCTGGCCGGCGATCAAAGCAGATTGTAGACAATGGGCCAACAGTTGTGTTCAGTGTCAACGATCCAAGGTAACGCGACACGTCTCAGCGCCAGTTGGCAAATTCACATTGCCTTCAGCGCGTTTCGAGCATGTCCACATTGACATCATCATCATGCCATCATCAGAGGGTTATAGGTATTGTCTCACAATGGTGGATCGCTTTACCCGATGGCCAGAAGCTATCCCAATGGCCGACCAGGAAGCAACAACAACAGCACGAACTTTGTACGAGAACTGGATTTCGAGATTTGGCACGCCACTGAGAATCACAACTGACCAAGGCAGGCAGTTTGAGTCAAACCTATTCAGGCATTTGAATCGCTTACTAGGTACGACTCACCTAAGGACAACTGCCTATCACCCTTCAGCTAATGGTATGGTAGAGCGTCTTCATCGCCAGCTAAAGGCTGCCATCATGTGTCATCGAGATGAGCGCTGGACACAGGTATTGCCTACAGTCCTGTTGGGCATTCGATCAGCATGGAAGGAAGACCTCAAATCAACGTCAGCAGAAATGCTCTACGGCCAGCCTCTTCGACTTCCAGGAGAATTCCTGGGCTCAAAGAGTGCTGATTTGGACATCAGCAACGATTTTATCAAAGAACTTCGCCAGCAGATGAGAGACCTCCAGCCTGTGGCAGGGACCCAGCACGGGGAGAGGTGTTCATTTGTTTTCAAAGATCTAGCTACTACCGACCAGGTATTCGTTCGGCGTGATAGCCATCGCCAGCCTCTCCAACAACCGTACGATGGGCCGTACCAGGTGGTAAGCCGAACCGATAAAACAATGGTAGTAGACATCAATGGCCGAGACGTCACCATCTCCATCGATCGTTTGAAACCAGCGTATGTCATGACTGAGCAACCATCCACCGGAGCCACTGATCCAATACCTTCATCAGACCAACCAGCAGTCCAATGTGAGAACTCAACACCACCAGAACTAGGTTCTGATGAACCTCCAGTATCTCAGCAACCATCAACGAGCCAACAACCGAAACGTACGACAAGATTTGGTAGATGTGTCCGCTTCCCGGACCGTCTCCAGGGAGGTTTTTCGTAGTTAGTTTTTTTTGTTTTGTTTTTGTCATAACGTTAATCACTGGCAGGGGGGTACTGTGGGGACCAAAAGAACCTCTTTACCCTCCGATATTATTCGCACAAATTTTAGTTCTTAGTTAAAATAAGCAGTCCGCTGCAATTTGTAAAACGCGCCCATCTACCTGATCTTTGTTTGCTGTATCGAGAAAAGGTTTTATGATAGGTAGGTAGCGGGGTGTGTAGGGAGTATTTTCAAAGGCAGACAGACGGTGTCTTTGTCCGTGAAAGTACCTCGTTTATTTTCTGGTATTAAAATTGAATAAAATATTGATTTGCCACTATCGTCTTAATGCTTCCGCCGATTCCCACAACACTATCAAAAGTTCGATTGGATGTTGGATTTAGGCTAGCATGCTCTACCAGATAAGCCACTGCAGCTTGGCTTGAGATCATTATTGTGATTGCTGCTAATGTTGATTTTTGAGAGTTTATGAGAAGTGTTGCGAATTCCAAATCTAAGCAGAAAAAGAGATTGAATAAAAATAAAAAATATAAATGGATACAAAGCTTACCAGTTTCGCATCTTTCTAATTGTATCTCTTGAGTGGATGAAACGATTTCTTATGTTTGATCGGAGTCTTTATCGTATGACTGTTTACATTCACTTTCACTATTTTCATCACCCATTTCAATTCATTTGATAAGATATACACTGATTCCGCTACAAATTTTCCTTTTTGTTCGTTAATCTTTATTATAAGTCAGGTTTTAAGACATGGTCTGTTTACAAAATACACGAAATAAGCTCCCGACACTATTCTACACTACGCTGCACTTGTCACACCTCCTCTTGACCTGGGGTAGCGAGTGCAGTAATAGGCAACCTACCCTAATATAACAAACTCTACACTACTTGCACAAACAGCATAACAAACGCCGCATGGTAGAAAACTGCAGTTTCGTGTGCACTAGTGGAGAATAACAAACACACCTATATCTTTAGAAGGTGGTACAGGTAGTTGCAGGTTGCAGTTCCTTGATCGTCTTGTCATTACTTATTTTTTAATTTGTTGACGTCTCCGAGAGGTGAAAAAAGTACTACCAGTTATTACATTAGATCGGCTTTTGGCCCCCTTAGGTATTGGGGGGCCAGGGCCCCGCCGTATGGGGCCCACTCGTACAAAAGCATAACTCGAATGCTTGCTCTTTCTTCTACTTTGAGTATCGGATCTCGGATCTCAAGTAGGAAGTAGGGTTCGCATTTAGAATTCGAAATTCATCCTGTGCGATTCCCATCGATGCTGACCTTGGCCAACAAATCAGTTATGTATCCTCCACGATTCCTACCGATTCTGGCAAGATTTTGTGGATAGACGCCGTTTTCGTTTTGATGTTCCCTACAATATATTGTTATCGTGTTTAGACGTAATGTACATCGCTACGACCCCTAGTGCCGCGCAAACGATGTACGATGTAAGACAGAGCTTCAGAATGGAAATTAATTCGAACCAATGATCCGCCCTAACATCAACATTACTAAATACACTACCCTTAGAACATAGAACCCTTGATACTACCGATGATGAAAGTGTTACTATGAGTATTTTTTTGCAACATACTCATTGTTAATCTTATTTATACTATTATTATCTATTTTGCTTGTCAGTAGAGTGGTGAAGAGTGGAGAAAATGTACTCTTTAGTAATGGTACTAGTAATTGAGAAAGTATTTTATTTTCTCGATTTTTGTGTGTTGGAATTCTACCTGAATTCACCATTGCCATCAACCAACAATACAACAATAAATGTCAAACTAATGTCAACTGATGGCAGTACCGCCCATCGCACTATAATCATTCTATTCTTTCTTATGCGAAAAATCAAAATGACCAATTCACGAACGTTTCTGCGTACTAGGCTTCATCAGCGTGACTTGGGTCTGACTGAAGAATCATAACACCTCGTAATTCATTTGCATGATAGAATTATTTAGAAAGACGAGTGCCCATTCGAAACTGACTCTTTAGTCACACTGTGACAGTTTTTTTTTTAATGTCTTTTTGGTTGAATATATTAACATTTTATAATAAGACTATATTATAAAATGATATTAATAATGGCCCATTCAAAATGATGCTCCTTCGCCATCTTAGACAGAAGAATAATAAAAACCCAAGATTCTTGCCACATTATTGATACAATTACATAGATAACTGTTATCCAAGACTTTTCTGGAATATTCTAGAAAATTAAAACAATTATTGTATATTATTCCCAAAGAAGACTGTCTTCTAATCAATTAAATTGGAAAGAAACACAAAGTCTAAGTCCTCAAGTGTTTAATACCTAGAAACGTGACACGTGTTTCGCCTATTATGGCATCATCAGACCTAAGAAAGAACCTCAATAAAAAAATATGGCAAACGACACGATTGTTAAAAAACTTACGTGGATAAAGCGTCAATAATTCAAAATACATGAATAACAAATAATAACATAAATAATTTACTGGAAATAAACGAGTGAAAGTTGGGCGAGTGTTTCTATAGCCAAAATTCGTTACAATTCATTGTTAGTCTTGAAATCATTTTTCTTTTATCATCAATTTTTTTGTCAGTAAGTAAACATTGAAATAGCAGATAAGGTATCACTCGACCCCTCATGTCATTTAAAATTTTCGGGGCCCTTGTCACCCCCACTAGGGCTTTGCCTATCATGGGGTGAAAATGCCAAAATATGGGTTCCCCATTGAATCAAAAATCGATGAGACCGAGGGTTTTTTCTTACATGTCTCGGGGCGCCCAAAATTGGGTTCAAATGGCCACCCTGTCTGTGGATAAGGGTTTATTGTTTTGTGATAAGGACGAAGATTAAAATTCTCTTGTTGTTTACAACTCCAACATTATATTTCGATTGATTTGCGTGCCCCGCTAATGTGGGACACGCCGGATTAGATCCGACAGTCAATGTAGAAGAAGCCAAGCATTCGAGTTTTAGATGCATGTGATTCTGGATCCATAGACTTCTCTATGGTCTATTCTATGACTTGATCTTGTCTTGAGTCGTCTTAAACTATAAACTATAAATTAGTCTAAGGATCTCGTTCTCGTAAGTCAGAAAGCCATATATATCAAGAGTCAAGAAAGCCATATATATAGAGGCGAATAGTCATTCTTTGGCCGATGGTCGATGATCACACCACACAAAACACAATCATCCTGATATGCTCGTGACTTGATGACCTACCTACGCACGTGGGCCATGTTTGAATTTGGCTTCAAATTAATATATTAACATGAGAGTGATGTAGCCTGCAGCTACCTCTTTAGTGACTGCTTGTGGGCTCCAAAGGCGACATTCAAATTAACCCTTTCGGGCCCATACACAACCTACAAAATACAGAAATCTGTGAATCAAATTGACATGAGCTGTGGCTTCGATGTCAACTCGAATATTTAGATGGCACTACTTGTGCTTATGCTCGCGAATGGCATATAACGATTCTTTACCTTACCACGAGCCCATACCAAAATCGGTCTCTCCTATTGGTTGATTCGAATATGGCGGCACATAATCCAGATTCAAATTCAAAGCGATTATTGACAGCAGTTGTTGTTCATGGTTGTGTCAAAGTTAATTATTGTAATCATGACTCATTTCTAATACCCGTATCGCTCATCCAATTGATTAAATCCATTCGTCATTATGATTTAAACTCGGATTAAAATCATATACTTATAATACGTATATGATTGAAATAAGTACATTATACATTATTTATTTAAATTCAAAATAAGAAATATAAGCCAAATTTCTTCCAAAGTAGATAGAGTTTTGAGAATAGTACGAATAAAAAAACTTCAAAATGTACGCTTTATCTCAAAAATAGGACAAATTGGTTGAGTACCGAATACACACACCTCCAAAAGTCTTATTGCCCATTTCTACAGATATTAAAAATCTGGTCACATCCATAAATACTCTAATCGATTTCCCAGTTTAGGTGGTCAGTCTTTTTTTTTTATTGAAAAGTCATTGTATGAGTTTCTGAGACATGGCTCTTCGATCCTAATACCTTTGTCTGCGTCTTCTTTGTCGACAAGGGGGGACACGCGTCCTTCTCTGTACCCGAGGCCGACGTTTTGTACCTTCTCCCTGAAAAAGGTGAAGGAACCGGTGAGTCTCTCTTGTGTGGTTTCGTCCGTTTCGTCGTCTTTGAAGTAGACATCTCCTCCACCTTTGAAGAAAGTGAGGGAGCAGTCTTCTGTTCCCCCTTCTTTGAAGAAGAAGAAGGTACAGCCTCCCTCTGCATCACCACCTTTGAAGAAGGAGGGGCAGCAGATTAAGCATTCGAGTTTGTTACCGTCTTCGCAGCTGTCTGTTCTTTCCCCTTTGAAGAAGGGGAAAGGACAGCTTTCTGACCAGCATTCTTGCTTTGTATTAGCATGTCATGCTGGGCAGAAAAAAGCTTTTGCCGAGATTTCAATGCTCAACTTGTCTCTCGATTATCTGATCTTTTCTTTTAGAATCGGCGCGCTTTTCCAAGTCAGCGCGAAACTCCGCGCCTTTTCTTTCTAGTCTCTGAAGGAGCTGCTCGTTGGTTTTGCTGAGCCTCTTTAGCTCTTTCGCTAGAGCTTTTTCATCCATGGTCTTAAGGACTAGTGCCTTAAAGAGGCCGGATGGATGTGCGTGTTGTGCTTTTTAAGGGTCAGAAGGTTTTATTCAGGGGGGGATGAACCCCACCAAGCTCAATTGGTGAACTACTACCGCCGGTTTTACCCGTTCACGTAGGGATTCCACAATCAAAAGGGCCTAATGAGGGAGCAGAGCCCGAAAGATTCGATTCACAGAGGTTTCACTGTTATATCGGTAGTACCTTCGGTTCTTCTTTGGTAGTTTTTGTCGCTCTCGAGTCAGGACCGCTGTTTGGACGGCACTGAATGACTGAATACTGAGTCTTTGGGCTTTTGTTTGATGATGGGATTTGTGGGCGGGGCAAGCTCCGGAAAAAAAAGAGGTGAGACTGATTCTCGGGGTTTTAATTTTGACTTTTTTTTTTTTTTGGTTAGTTTGGGTTAGTAGTTTTTTTTTTATTTTTTTTTGGGGACAAAGATCTCCCAAGTTTGTGTTGAGTTAGGATTTTTGTTTCGAGAAAGTTTTTGGTTGGTGTTGGTTTGAGGTACATATTAGGTTTTTGAAAAGAGAGTACTTTTGGTTTTTAAGGGTGGGTTTTTGTTTGTAAGGGTAATTTGGGTTTTAGATTTTTGTTTGTGAGAGTGCAACTCTCGAATTGTGCTGATCGGATTTTTATTCATTAGAAGTAGGAAAAGGGGGAGTGGCGGTATATAGTCTATAATGGGGATGATATCATGACAGTGAATTTCCGACCAAATATTACGAAATTTCCTTCTTCTCTTTATTTTGGCCCTGCGTACAAATTTGTACCTCCAATTTCCAATTATCATTGAACATTTTTTGAAGACCATAACATGATAACATCAAACCAATTCAACACAAGATCATCGATTTGAAATACACACTAAGAACAAGGATCGCCTTCCACAATAACACCCTAGCCCTAATCCAGAAAATTAAATTCTCTGCCATCCACTCCAGCATTCCGTTTGTCATCGCAACAAGTATTCTAAATGCACTGTAGTGATATATTGTATGTGGAGGCATCTGAAGTGTACATTTGAAAGATCGACGTGGCTGAACGGGTGAACGCGTAAGCTTAGATCGTGTTACATTAAATATTATTATAATGATCTGCGGTGAAGTGATAGAATTCTGAATCGAGACGTTCGCCATCCTGTCCATCTTTATTGACTGAAGGAAAACTAGAATCGTGTGTATAGTGTATGACCACATTCAATATTCAGTTCTTAAAACTTTGGAAATGTGATGAGAACCACTTGGGGTATATTGGAGCAGTCAGCTCACCGCATCATTCCGCTATTCACCAAACCGATGACACATCTAAGTATAATAATATAAAACAACCAGCGTATACGTGATCGCATAAAATTCACATTCACGCAATGGTCCCAAAAGCGAGTTTAATTGTGGCATTTAACGTATAGGTACGTGAAACGTAATGAGTTGACTCAACCTTTTTTTTATACTTTCTCAATTGAATTTTGAAACAAAATAAGAATATGTCGTGTGACAATCAATCGACATATTTTGGTATTAGGTCTGAATTCTGGAGAAGTTAACCTTAATGCTTTGTCTGTAACTCCTATGATGATACCGTTTTCATGGGAGATCGGATTGTTTGAGTTTGCAGGTACTTATCTCACCTATCTGGTTGGTATTGTCTGCCATGTGGCTTCAATCTTTGGATTTGTATAGTCTTTGATAAGTGTTAAGTCGAGGAAGTGTAGGTGTATGTGAAATTGTGAAAATTAAATCCCTAAATCCGCGGGTCGCGGAACTTCGCGGAAATACGGCGATCATCAGCGACGTCGGCAGCTTAACCCAGTCAATGTTACAATCATGATGTCTTTTCCGTTAGTTGTTAATACGAATAACACAGGCTCTGTATGCATTTCCAGAGTATTATATCGCGCGAACGCCACCAGATGTCACCGCGGTCTATAGACATTGTATGCACGATTGCAATATATGGTTCGGCGGATAAAATCACAACCATTCACTATCGCTTCTCGGCCTTTTGGCTAAGATCAAAGTGTAGTATCTGTTCTTATCAGCTTAATATCTGATACGCCCCGCATGCGGGGCCAGTATATTAAACTGATTTTTGGAAATAGACGGAAGTTCGGGGCTTGCTCCACTTCTGTCACGGGTTGGCCTGGTATTGCAGTACCTCCAGGATCGGCCCATTTTATGAGACTAAAATAAAGTGTTCATGTTCAGTACATTTATTGCGTTGAACAACATCGTTTCATCGTTATTTCTCTGCAAGCCACGGATATCGGCTTGCAGCAATTCCGCAAAGTTCCAAATCCGTGAAGCGCTGATTTTAAATTTTAGAAGTCGCGGTCGCGCATATGCCATGCAGAATTCGCGTTTGCGATGTGTCGCGGATGTGCTTGAAGGGAAAACGACCCCTGATATATCGCGACTGGATGGCTTACATATTCATTATGTTAGTGTGTCTATCAAATTATACAAAAATAATAAAAATTATACAAAAATACCCGTATTGCTCATCCAATTGATTTAATCCATTCGTCATTATGATTTAAACTCGGATTAAAATCATATACTTATAATACGTATATGATTGAAATAAGTACATTATACATTATTTATTTAAATTCAGAAGAAATATAAGCCAAATTTCTTCCAAAGTAGATAGAGTTTTGAGAATAGTACGAATAAAAAAACTTCAAAATGTACGCTTTATCTCAAAAATAGGACAAATTGGTTGGGTACCTAATACACACACCTCCAAAAGTCTTATTGCCCATTTCTACAGATATTAAAAATCTGGTCACATCAATAAATACTCTAATCGATTTCCTAGTTTAGGTGGTCAGTCTTTTTTTTTTATTGAAAAGTCATTGTATGAGTTTCTGAGACATGGCTCTTCGATCCTAATACCTTTGTCTGCGTCTTCTTTGTCGACAAGGGGGGACACGCGTCCTTCTCTGTACCCGAGGCCGACGTTTTTTACCTTCTCCCTGAAAAAGGTGAAGGAACCGGTGAGTCTCTCTTGTGTGGTTTCGCCCGTTTCGTCGTCTTTGAAGTAGACATCTCCTCCACCTTTGAAGAAAGTGAGGGAGCAGTCTTCTGTCCCCCTTCTTTGAAGAAGAAGGGACAGCCTCCCTCTGCATCACCACCTTTGAAGAAGGAGGGGGAGCAGATTAAGCTTTCGAGTTTGTTACCGTCTTCGCAGCTGTCTGTTCTTTCCCCTTTGAAGAAGAGGAAAGGACAGCTTTCTGACCAGCATTCTTGCTTTGTATTAGCATGTCATGCTGGGAAGAAAGGAGCTTTTGCCGAGATTTCAATGCTCAACTTGTCGATTGTAAAGATCAGATAATCGAGATTATCTGATCTTTTCTTTTGGAATCGGTGCGGTTCTCCAAGTCAGCGCGAAACTCCTCGTCTTTCCTTTCTAGTCTCTGAAGGAGCTACTCGTTGGTTTTGCTGAGCCTCTTTAGTTCTTTCGCTAGAGCTTTTTCATCCATTGTCTTAAGGACTAGTGCCTTAAAGAGGCCGGATGGATGTGCGTGTTGCGCTTTTTAAGGATCAGAAGGTTTTATTCAGGTGAACCCCACCAAGCTCAATTGGTGAACTACAACCGCCGGTTTCACCCGTTCACGTAGGGATTTCACAATCAAAAGAGGCTAATGAGAGAGCAGAGCCCGAAAGATTTGATTCACAGAGATTCTACTGTTATATCAGTAACTCCCCTGGAAATAAAACCAAGCAGGTTAACTTTGCTCTTGGTTTCACCTTTCCAAGAACTCTTATAGACAAGCTTAAGTGCAATAAAGTTTCACCAGCTCTGAAATAAACTTGAAACGTTATCAAAAAGGGGGAGAACGAATTTTCTCTTCTTCGTAAGAACGAAGGATTCAGGGTACGGGTGGTTAGACCAAAGTCAAACTCCTCTACTCTAAATATTTACCAGGTACCAGGTAGTACCTTTGGGTCTTCTCAGGTAGTTTTTGTCGCTGTTCGAACGTCACTGAATGACTGAATACTCTTATTTGAATAAACTAATATCATTTTCAATCCAGGATGGTGGATTCGACAATGTTGATAATGGCGCGAATCATTGGTATTGGAGCGAAGTAGTTTCTATTTTGCAGCTCTTTGTCTTATATCGTGAGCCTGTCACTAGAGGTCGACGCGGTGTCCATTCTGTCTAAACACGATTACATAAGGGAAGATGAAAAACAGATCCGATATCCGATAAATTAAAAAATCGATGGGCATGTTGTGCTGAGACGACTGTGTGAAGGTTTTTTGGCTTTAAATCCGACAGACAAAGTAGAGAAGCCAAGCATTCGTCATGAGTCATGTCTTGCATGAATGGGCCCCCTCAATAGTGGGGGCCCGGCCCCTTACTTAAGGGGCCGAAAGCCGATCCAATGTATAACCGATCATTCAGACCAATATTGATATTCTCAATTAGCGTGAATGCTACTTTATTTTAACATCCACTTCTACCCAAAAAGTCTATGTATATCATTGTAATGTACAAGACTGTGGTCTTTGCTTCTACTGAGTAAGTAGTTCAATTTGAATCAACGTACATAGATGATTTTCAATGTTTGTGAGTTCTCTTGACTCGGGCCGAAACCAGAGTATTCATAATATATTGACTTTTTTATAGTCAATGTCATAACATGATAATAACAAAATAAGTGACTATTAAGGAAATATCAAAGACAACAAAATTAAATAATAGTATTAAACGTAGAAACCTTTGATACATTTCCAGTGCTTTAATTTTTATTTTTCCTACTTTTCAAAGGCTGTGAAACACTATTTTAAGATAATGAAATGAAAATTTCAGTTAGAATATCGAAAAAAAATTGTGAGGTTTTTCGTAAAGTTTTGGGTTGTCTATCTAGTTCAACAAATTTTCAATTGTCAAAATAAATATTTACATACATAACTTTTTTTTTTAATAGTATACCCCCATCCAGGGTGATTCACGTAAGTCGTCTGCTACAAGTATTTCGAGAATGGCTTTTTCAAATGTTTTGAAATTTGGTTTGAGTCTTTATGATCATGATGATTGTGGCGTTGCCGGATCTACAAGTTTTCCTTAGTAACTTTCTTATTTCAAATAGGACACCCTGAATATTATTTGATTTTTCAATTCTGTATGAAATTCTGAATCACTTTTATACAGCATGTTATACAGGGTGTCTCACGGTCTATGGTACCTTAGACGTTTACGGAAAACTAGACATAGGATCGATCTGAAAATTTGGCTCAGCACATAATCGAGTATGATCTATATTTTAAAAATATTGCAGTGTTGCCGCTTCTACCCAAAAGTCGTGGCAACTTTCTTATTTTAAATGGACCACTCTGTATATTATTATTGTTTTGGATTCCTTGACTGATTCTAATCACTTTTGCTTGATATATACCTATCGGCAGCGGTTTTCGAGATATAAATTAATTTAAAATATTTTTGTCGTAAAACACATCAGTGGATTGAGTTCAATAATTTCGTACTTGAAAACGGTGGAGAGTTGAAATTGCTATGCCGACTACAGGAAGGTAGGTTTATATGGTTCCAATGGAGAAACCGATCTGTATATATACAGGGTGCTTCAAATTTATTAATCTTTTTCCTATACACAAAAATGATAAAAAATCATTTTTTTCAAATGGAACCCCCTGTATATTACTTGAAAAATGAAAAGACCAATAAATTTCCTTTCAAATGGTATCCCATGTTCCTATACCTAAACCTTCAGGTTCTACAAGAAAAATGCATTTGTCTAAAAAATAAATTATATTGTTATTATTGATATGAAACATAATGTAGTTGCAGTTTGCTACTAGAAATAAATTTTGTTATTGCTGTGTGACCTGGCAACTATAGGTTGCCCTAGAAACTACATTGTGTTTCATATCATGTATACCAATATAATTTATTTTTTAGTAAAATGCATTTTTCTTGTAGATCCTGAAGGTTTGGGTATAGGAACATCGGATACCATTTGAAAGGAAATTTATTGGCCTTTTCATTTTTAAAGTAATATACAGGGGGTTCTATTTAAAAAAATAGCTTTTTTATCATTTTTGTGTATAGGAAAAAGATTAATGAATTTGAAGCACCCTGTATATTTACAGATCGGTTTCTCCATTGGAACCATATAAACCTACCTTCCTCTAGTCGGCATAGCAATTTCAACTCTCCACCGTTTTCAAGTACGAAATTATTGAACTCAATCCACTGATGTGTTTTACGACAAAAATATTATAAATTAATTCATATCTCGAAAACCGCTGCCGATAGGTATAGGAGTATATCAAGCAAAAGTGATTAGAATCAGTCAATAAATCCAAAAAAATCATAATATACAGGGTGGTCCATTTAAAATAAGAAAGCGGCAACACTGCAAAACTGAAAATATTTTTAAAATATAGATCATACTCGATTATGGGCTCAGCCAAATTTTCAGGTCGATCCTATGTCTAGTTTTTCGTAAACGTCTAACGTACCATAGACATTGATTTAAATAACTAATCAATGACCAAAGACCGTGAGACACCCTGTATGTCTAATGATAATAGTTTCGTGAATATTTATCATTATTCTCATGTCATTAATTTAACTGTCTACGACCTACGTGAAACATTCTGTATACATACATCATACAGGGTGTTTCCTAACCTCTGTGACAAAATGAAAAGGGTGATCTTCGCTTAATTTTAAGACGAAAATGTGGTATAACTTTTTTTCGAATTTCACTTTGTTTCCAAAATACAGGGTGTTTAATTTTTTTTATTATTATTATTTATTTTTATATATTTTTTTTTTTATTTATTTAGTGTTTTTGAATTCTCCATTAAAATGATTATAATTGATTGCTGTATTTGTTAGAAAATTCAACATCAGCGATAAAATTACTTTTTGCGTCAAAACTCACTCAACTATATTTAATTTTTTATCTCAAAAATTAGGCAAGATACGATGAAAATTCAAGAGATCAAAAAGTTGCGTTTTGAAGAAAAAATGAAAATGACACAAAAAGTCAGTGGCGTAAATTTTTTTCCCAATAATATTGGTTGAAGTGCCGCTCGGGACGCCACTGTATTCGATAATTTTTATTTGTTCATGGCAAAATGAGCCCGTTATCACTATAAATACCGTTACCAAACTTCAACAAAATCAAGTAAAAGATAAATTAATTAAAAAAAAAACTAATCAAAAAAAAAAATTAAAAACCCTGTATTTTGGAAACAAAGCGAAATTCGAAAAAAGTTATACCACATTTTCGACTTAAAATTAAGCGAAGAATCACCCGTTTCATTTTGTCACAGAGGTTAGGAAACACCCTGTATAATATTCTTGATTCCGAAACTACTTAAAGTAGTACCCAATGAGTACCACTTATGCTCTGTCTTTTAATAGTTTTGCCTAAATTGGTAAAATAATTTACAACAAGATCGCCGTAGAAGACAAAATGAGATATAACTCTATTTATCAAATGGGAATAGTCATCCAGAATTAGCTATTAAAACAATACTTATTATCGGAATCAAAATTATAAATACGTGTATGATGTGGCTAAATTACAATTTCAAACATTATTTTGCCATTTTGAGGTAAAAAAGATCTATAACTAATCAAAATTTATATTTATTGAATAGTAATATGTATAAAAAAAACTACACAGTGAATGTTGGTTTTGAAACTCCTGCAAAGTGACAGATTGGAAGTATTCGCAGCTAGGACAACGATGCTTTGTTTAATTTTGAAAAAAAATGCGTGGTACATAATTGCAAACTGATTAACAAAAGAAATTTGCAAAACACAAATTAAAGAAGATTGATATTCATCACCATAATTGTAGGTAAATTCGTTTTCCATTACCCAGATCAAATCGGCCAATGATAGTCATCAATCCCCACATTGAAGAATAATGAAATACTAAATATATATTTTAGTGGTTAGTACGAGAGTACCACGGCCGAAGAACGGTACGATTTCAGTTCAATTGTTCGATATCGCTACGCAAGACGCAACTATTGTTACTTTTACTTTTACGGTCCAGGTGCTGCGTGACTTTTCTTGTGGAAAAATCTTTCGTTTATCAAGGTAATTTTGCATTGTTAATTCCGTTTTTCGGGTGATTATTTTGTGTAAAAGGCCCCCGATCTACAATGTTATTGCTCTGATTCATTTATCATTTTTAAACTAATTATAAGATTTTGGAAAAATATTCTATTGTATTATGCTTTTTTCATGTTCTAACTAAAACATTAAATTTAATAAATTAAAAAAATATATATTCTTGTACTCCAACCCCAATCTGCTTGGCCCAAAATATGGTTAACTTATACAATATACAGGGCTTTTCACTTAAAACTCCCCACGTCAATATCTCGGAAACGAATAGGAATATTTCATTTCTGTAAAAAGTAGTCAATGTATGGGGTCGAGTAGTTATTTTTCACAGTTAAAAAAATTCGACGCCTACCAAGAGTAAAGCGTCGCGACGCATCGAAAATATTAATCGATTGCAGGGACTTTGAAATTACGCGCATGCTAAAGTACATGTTATTTATAAACTTTTTTGTTATTCAGTCGAACTCATTTATTCTACACAGTTTTGAGATATACAGTGTGTCCAAGATAAGGATGTCTATCATGGGGATCTTGAAAACCGTGAGAGATACAAGGTCGGTTAAATGGAGGCAAAGTTGCGTATTTTGATGCTTAACAAAATGCCGTTTTAAAAGCCAAGAAATTCCGACTAAGTCCGAAATTATCCGAAAAAAACCGAAATTTTTCAAAATTGTTTTCATTTTTTTTTGACCACATTTGAAGAGATATTTTGAAATGAATGGAACTTCTTCATTGCCACTTTTTGCCCTTTACAAGATACCCTTATTAAATTGAAGAACTGACGTTTCGTCTATACGAGCAGCCATCATCAACTTTGTTTTTTTAAATACGGTCCTGGATTTTTTATTACGGATTTTACGAGCCTCTTATGTTCCTAAACCAACGAGGTATCGTACTAATCAAAAAAGAGGTGGTTGTTTTTAATCCTATTAAAAATGTATTTTTTGTCTCTCTCTAACACATGATTTCTTATGGAAAAATCCATCAACATGATTTTTTTGAATAATTGCGATACATTGTTGGTTTAGGAACATAAGAGGCTCTTAAAATCCGTAATAAAAAATCCAGGACCGTATTTAAAAAAAACAAAGTTGATGTAGGCTGCTCGACGAAACGTCGGTTCTTCAATTCAATAACGCTATCTTGTAAAGGGCAAAAAGTGGCAATGAAGAAATTCCATTCATTTCAAAATATCTCTTCAAATGTGGTAAAAAAAAAATGAAAACAATTTTGAAAAATTTAGGTTTTTTTCGGATAATTTCGGACTTAGTCGGAATTTCTTGGCTTTTAAAACGGCATTTTGTTAAGCATCAAAATACGCAACTTTGCCTCCATTTAACCGACCTTGTATATCTCACGGTGTTCAAAATCCCCATGATAGACATCCTTATCTTGGACACACTGTATATCTCAAAACTGTGTAGAATAAATGAGTTCGACTGAATAACAAAAAAGTTTATAAATAACATGTACTTTAGCATGCGCGTAATTTCAAAGTCCCTGCAATCGATTAATATTTTCGATGCGTCGCGACGCTTTACTCTTGGTAGGCGTCGAATTTTTTTAACTGTGAAAAATAACTACTCGACCCCATGAAATATTCCTATTCGTTTCCGAGATATTGACGTGGGGAGTTTTAAGTGAAAAGCCCTGTATATTTGCTTTTTTCGTTTTAGCTTTGCTGTTTTTGTTTTGTTTTTCTTTGTATCCTGTTGTTATAATTGTTTAGGCTTTTTGTCACCTTTTCATCCCTCTGCAGCAGCACAGAAAAATGGCAAATCATCAAGAAATTCACCTTTTTTATATTCTAATTTTATAGACTTTGTTGTCATTTTCTTTTGTAAATTTCTCAAATATATTTTTTTTTCTTTAGGCTTCATATTTGAATGATGATTTTGAGATTTACTAAACTTTCTCTTAGAATTTCAGCATTTTTTTTCGTATTAAATACAATTTTCACTCAGGGACTTTATTTAGCCACATCTCCATTCTTTTTAAATTTTCGAGAGAATGTTAATTGAAAAATTTGCTTCTTTTATCAAGTCCTTTGTCTCATATTAAAGGGAAAACCTTGGAAACCCCAACTTAAAAAACACCTCGATAAATTAAAAATCATCAAGTGACTAACTACCTCAATCAATAACATTTTGGAACAGTAAACGATTTTTTTCACTATTTACGTACAGGGTGTCCCCCATAAGTATCTACAAAGCGCCAAAATGTTGTTGAAATATACAGGGTCAGACAATTGTGTTAACGATTTCGAGAGATTTGTGCATAATCATCGGACTTTACGTAATAGGAAAAATGTACAAAGTAAAACAGATTTCTGGAATGTGATGTTAAAAATGTCGACACCAACCTACATTTAATTCACCGTAACCAGACACATTTAAATGTAATCAAAACAAAACCATGTTGAGTCATGGTGACTCCAAATTTGACGTGCTACATTACACATTAAGAAACCACTCAATTAACGTTCCGCGGTTTCCAGATACAAGTGATAAATTCACTTACCCAATAAGTGTGGTCTGATTTTTATTAAACTAAATTCAAATTAGTAATTTTGCAATTTTTCCGCTTGGTAGCTCGATATTTTCTTTTGAGGTAATCAGGTTATTGATTGTTATTGCTGAACAACAAAAAATCTTTGGTTTTAATTTTAATGGCACATCAACGGTAATATTTTAAGTATAGTTCTCAGTGCCAAAGAGGTATTTAAATAAATAATTATAAAAGCACTTTTGATTTGAATGTATTTATTGTTTTGTGGGCTGTTAATTTAAACAAAACTCATCATAGAACTTGCTTGAAAGGTCGTAATTAATTCGTTTTCACTTTGTTTCCAATTCCTCGTACCTAATTAAATTGTCCCATGTAAGCAATTGATTGGAACAAGTATTTAATTTTGTTAATTTTTGACTCAGAAATCAAACCAATTATATTTTTTGGCAATACGTTAAAATAAACAAAGCCACGCCCTTCGCAGTTACCTTCAAGAATAGTAGGTCAAGCAGCATCTTTGATGTGGTTGTTTGGAAGATCCACCATTCAATGCAATATTTGATTTCTATGAATGGATTGATTAAACATAGGTCAAGGTAGTACGGAAATTATAGGTCATGCATTTTAGCATTATCACGTTCCATTTGATGAACAATGAGTTGTGTATTCATCGGCCTTCGATGTCTTCTCTGCACTTTCATTTTCGGTACTGTCAATTATCATGAAGAAATACACGGTTAATCACTTGCGTTAGCTGCAATCACTGCTGCATACCATGTTAATTTGTTGCTAATGATTATCCTCGGTGATTAGAGTGTGGGCTGATACCCTAACAAAGGAGAAAATAGATTTGTATCTTTATATTGTACCGTGTTTTGTGTTGAATAATTTTTTTTTTCAATTTTTCCGATGTTTAAATAATTATTTTGTTATTCGGGGCGAAGTCAAATCAAACAAATCAAAAATCATTAAAGTGCCGCATCAATGTTGGGCCTCAAATTTTATACAAACTTTCTTTAGAAATACTGCGGAATTTTGTTTCAGATATCTTATGAGAGGTTTCCATTTAAAAAAAAAAAAAAAATCAAAAACCAATTTCAAAACCTTATTGACTACAGAGCTTATCTTATACTTTTTGAAAAAGTATATTTTTTTAAAATAGCTTTAAATCTTTGTAAAATCTGACCCTTCTTATATTCTCCAAAATTTTTCATGTCTACCCCGTACATTTTTCCATGCTAAAGATTTAATGAAGAAGCAATGCAATTTCTTATACAGGGTCGTGCAACCAAGATTCTGGGAAGATGGTGAGGAATTTGGATATTTTTTTTTGTACATTATAGTTGGTCAAAGAGGCTATGTTTTGAAAATATACCCATAGTACAGGGTGTCCCAAAAAGTCTGTGGCAAACTAAACCTGTATTTTTTTAAATGGAACACCCTGTATATCAGAATTCTAATCATTTTTCTCATCTCATACGATTATTTTGATATAAGGTTTGTTAGGTTTAAAACTTATAATAAAGGAATGGGAGGCGATGAAAGTTGAAAAAGGACTCATAGTTGGGCCATTTTTTAAGCGAAATAGAAAAAAGTATCGAAAAACCCCGATCAAACATTACTTATCCTTGAACACAATAATTACATACACTTTGAATAAAATTATTTGTTATCATACAGGGTGGTCAAGTTTTGCAAACACGTACACACTTTTTTCAAATGGAACAGCCTGTATATTTTATACAGTTTATAAAACTGTAGGTGGCCATGCATGAAACCATTAAAACATCAGGAATTAGTTGATTAATTGATTAGCAATTGATAAATTGATTAATTCATTAGCAAGTAGGTATCCAAAAGTCTTCTTTTTAATTCAACGTATTGTGGCACTGAAACTAAACTTGAAAATAATGGATTATGCTTGAATATACCACCGAACAAGTAACAATAAGAAGGCTCACTCTTCACTTTATTGTATAGCAGCATCAAGAGACAGCCCACCGAGTAACTCGGAAGCACATCGTTTTCGAAGCACAGAACATACGTGCCCGATATTTGAAAATCACAAAATAACAGCGCTTCTTATAGTAAACTGATAACGTTGGTCGTTGATCAGACTGGCAATCTCGGACCGGTTGGACGGGTATGGTGTAGGGAACTTTGGCACTCTTCGGGTCAGTTTCGCGCGCTTGACAGAGTGATCCTTCTTATTGTTATTTGTTCGCAGTAGCTTTGACTAGTTATCAATATTTTGTTTCATTCGTGATATTGTCATAGCATGGCTTTATAGCCACATAATTTTATAAACTGAGTAAATAATGATGAAGCTTTTTATTCGCGGGAGATTGCTGAAGAAACTAATGATCAAAAAAGTATGATGAATAGTGTTTTTTGAAAGCTAATGATGCTCTCGTTAAGATCAAAATATAATATACAGGGTGTTCCATTTGAAAAAAAAATCGTACAGGTCGTGTTTGCAAAACTTGATCATCCTGTATAATGACAAATACTTTTATTCAAAATGTATTGGATTATTGTGTTTGACATAAGAGGCCCTCAAAATCCGTCATAAAAAATCCAGGACCGTATTTAAAAAAACAAAGTTGATGATGGCTGCTCATAGACGAAACGTCAGTTCTTCAATTTAATAAGGGTATCTTGTAAAGGGCAAAAAGTGGCAATGAAGAAGTTCCATTCATTTCAAAATATCTCTTCAAATGTGGTAAAAAAAAAATGAAAACAATTTTGAAAAATGTAGGTTTTTTTCGGATAATTTCGGACTTAGTCGGAATTTCTTGGCTTTTAAAACGGCATTTTGTTAAGCATCAAAATACGCAACTTTGCCTCCATTTAACCGACCTTGTATCTCTCACGGTTTTCAAGATCCCCATGATAGACATCCTTATCTTGGACACACTGTATATCTCAAAACTGTGTAGAATAAATGAGTTCGACTGAATAACAAAAAAGTTTATAAATAACATGTACTTTAGCATGCGCGTAATTTCAAAGTCCCTGCAATCGATTAATATTTTCGATGCGTCGCGACGCTTTACTCTTGGTAGGCGTCGAATTTTTTTAACTGTGAAAAATAACTACTCGACCCCATACATTGACTACTTTTTACAGAAATGAAATATTCCTATTCGTTCCCGAGATATTGACGTGGGGAGTTTTAAGTGAAAAGCCCTGTATACAGGGTGTTCCCTTTAAAAAAATACAAGTACATGGTCTTTTTGACTAACTATGATATAGAAAAAAAAAATATTCAAATTCTTCATCATATTTCCACGATCGTCCACCCCATCTTGGTTGCACCACCCTGTAGTTTTCGAGAAATAAAGTTTTTTGATTGATGATTTTGAACTTTGTCAACTTTGACCCTACCTACTCATCTCCAAAATTTTTCCTTCGACCCTGTAGATTTTTATTGTAGAAATTTAATGGAAAATACATTATTTGAGCACACGCTGTAAAACATATACTAAAAATAATTTATAAAGTGATTAAAACTTCACCTACAAAAACGCAAATCAACAGTTAACATAAAAACAAGCTGTAAAAAGTTAAAAAATGCACTGATTCACAAGCAAATATTAAAAAAGTGTTAAAAACACTACCAAAGCGTGACAGTTCACTAGAAGATGTACAAAAATGACTAAAACACTTCAAAAGTGTACAACAGACAATAGTTAAGGTGAAAATGATTTCTAAAAGTCTAAATAATCCTTACAAAGTTAGTTAAATGAAAAAAACACTATTAAAAGAAAATTCTAAAAAGTATAAAAAGCAGCTAAAGAGAAAAAAAAACTTTTAAAAGTGTACAAATCCATAGAATTTAAAAAAAAAACGTAGTTATAATATAGCCCGGTAAGTTGAACCCCCAAAAAGTCTAATGAAATCACTAAAAGGTTTGTGTGGCGTCACTAATTTACAAAATTAGCATGTTTATGTTGAATAGAATCTTAGATTAATAAACAAGTATTAACCACCTCGCCTGAATGGCAAACATTGTCTTGAAAATGAATCAACATAATTATTGGATCCCTTATACCCTTGGCACTGGAAGCAGGAAAAGTGGTTCATGCATGCATCACATTTTACATCAGACGTACATTATTCATCATTAAATGGATGATGCACCCGCAAATTGGCCATCTCGATCTCCTGATATGAACCCGATGTATTATTTTTCGTGGGGAAATTTGTAGATCATTGTATCATCAGCAAAAAATACTAACTTACTTTTATTAAACGTTTTCACAACAACAAAAATCCTCTTTTGGCAATAAATAAAAAATAAAAGTATCTGTCGAAACCCTTTGTAGGCCGAATATGACAATATTGAATCGAAGGTTCACTTTCTTGACTACCTTGTAAGTTCATTGAGCTGGTATGGCGAATTTCAAGACTGTCTGGTACCAGTTTTAACATTTCCTCAATGCACTCATGTACTATACAATCCAACTCAAATAAACGATCATATCTACATCCTACATCTACAGAGAAAAAACCCAAACGACCATTTATGATTGCATAACAATTATTTCTCACAGATAATGAACCAACCGAGTGACATACCATCATGGTATGGCAACCAGAAGCTTTTCATCACCGGAGCCACCGGTTTCATGGGGAAGGTTTTGGTTGAAAAACTTTTAAGATGTTGTCCTGACATTTCAACCATTTACATCATCATCCGGCACAAAAAAGGAAGAAATACCATGCAGAGGCTTGAAGATTTCCTCAATTGTCCTGTAAATTATTTGATATGAATTTGTATAGAAAAACTGATTTGTATATTGAAGGTTTTTGACAAACTGAGGGACCAACATGATGGTGACCAGATTTTGTCCAAATTGAAGTGTCTCAACGGTGATGTTACTTATCCCAATCTGAATTTGTCCCAGGAGGATGTTCGAGAATTGGAAGATAATGTTACTACGGTTTTTCATATGGCTGCCAATGTGCGGTTTGATCAACCTTTGAGAAGTGCTGTATTGCTTAATACTGGTGAGTAATATGAACTCATTCACCATAACATCAACAACTTAACGGAAATAACTACAATCACGAGGAAAAAATCTCAAATATATAAACCTAAGAAACTAAAAAACGAAATTAAAGTTGATTACAAATATTAAATAATAAATAATACCGTATTTTCACAACAATTATCAATCAAATGTTTTCAAATACCCTTATTTCATCTTAGTCTCTTCATTTGCAGGTGGCACTTTGAATTTGTTAGAACTGGCTTGTAGATTCAAAAAGTTAAAAGCTTTCGTACATACATCCACTTCGTACTGTCACTGTGATCAAACTAAGTTGGAGGAGAAACTGTATCCTGCACCACATAGTCCAAGGTGAGTTCAACAATAACCCCATACACTCCATAAAAACTTTTCCAGACAAGTTCTGGAAATGGTTAAATGGATGGACAGCGACACATTAAAATTGATCACCCCCAAACTACTGTGCAACTCACCAAACACCTACGCCTATACCAAATGTCTTACCGAACAGCTTGTCTCAGAATACAAATCAAAGCTTCCAATAGCAATTTGCAGACCATCAATAGGTACGTAAAATCATCGATCAATTGCAATAAACTCCCATGGAGATCCAATTAGTCTATTAAATGCACGTAGGTGGTAGCGCTATGATTCCCGGCAGATTCCCGGGAGATCCCCGTTCTAGCTAAAAATAGATCGGTGCATTTCAGCTTCAGCTACAGTATTATTTTGGTGAAACCAAATTGCTGGCCGGGACGCTTAACAACTGTGGCAGGTAGTCATAGTAACCATGCAGTGGATCTCAAATGCATATTCATCAGATTATATTTCGGAAAGTTATGCTAGAAATTATGGACGTTGGGAAATCTCGATCAATTCGATATTTCATCATCAGCATCAACCTTTATGTTCAAAGTTACATCACAAGGCCATAGGGAAACAAGAGGTGCCAATAAGTTTCATTGAAGCCCTAACAAAAAGAAAAAGTGACAGACGTACCCGGCAATGTTTGCCGTTTCAGCTTCACTTTAATTCAATTTTTTACCAAGTTTAATTGAAGCATCAACAAAATCTATGAACAAATAGTTGATAAAACGATGCCAGAGGTGACCTCTATTGTTCATAGCTAGTATTACATATTAGTTCCCTCATTTCAACAAGTGCTTCTGATTCTGGAACAAAATACGTTTTTGAAGACCATGTGAAAACAAGAAGTAACAGACGTACCCGGCAATGTTTGCCGGTTCAGCTTTACTTTAATTCAATTTTACAACAAGTTTCAACAAAATCTATGAACAAAGAGTTGAAAAAACGATGCCAGAGGTGACCTCTATTGTTCAAAGCTTGCATTACATATCAGTTCCCCCATTCCAACAAGTGCTTCTGATTCTGGAACAAAATACGTTTTTAAAGGCCATGTGAAAACAAGAAGTGACAGACGTACCCGGCAATGTTTGCCGTTTCAGCTTTACTTTAATTCAATTTTTTTACCAAGTTTCATTGAAGCCTCAACAAAATCTATGGACAAGGAGATGAAAAAACGATGCCTGAGATGACCTCTATTGTTCATAGCTTGCATTACATATCAGTTCCCCCATTTCAACAAGTGCTTCTGATTCTGGAACAAAATACGTTTTTGAAGACCATGTGAAAACAAGAAGTGACAGACGTACCCGTCAATGTTTGCCGGTTCAGCTTTACTTTAATTCAATTTTTTACCAAGTTTCATTGAAGCCTCAACAAAATCTATGGACAAGGAGATGAAAAAACGATGCCTGAGATGACCTCTATTGTTCAAAGCTTGCTTTACATATCAGTTCCCCCATTCCAACAAGTGCTTCTGATTCTGGAACAAAATACGTTTTTGAAGGCCATGTGAAAAGAAGAGGTGACAGACGTACCCGTCAATGTTTGCCGTTTCAGCTTAACTTTATTTTAATTTTTTACCAAGTTTCATTGAAGCCTCAACAAAATCCATGAACAAAGAGTTGAAAAAACGACGCCACAGGTGACCTCTATTGTTCATAGCTTGCATTACATATTAGTTCCGCCATTCCAACAAGTGCTTCTGATTCTGGAACAAAATACGTTTTTGAAGGCCATGTGAAAAGAAGAGGTGACAGACGTACCCGTCAATGTTTTCCGTTTCAGCTTAACTTTATTTTAATTTTTTACCAAGTTTCATTGAAGCCTCAACAAAATCCATGAACAAAGAGTTGAAAAAACGACGCCACAGGTGACCTCTATTGTTCATAGCTTGCATTACATATTAGTTCCCCCATTTCAACAAGTGCTTCTGATTCTGGAACATTGTTCACAGTTGGTTCTGACAATTCAAGATCATAGACCAGCAAATTTGTTATTCGAGCACTGAGGTTCATATATTTTTTCAGTGATAGCAGCTTGGAAGGAACCACTACCAGGTTGGGTAGACAATCTCAATGGTCCCACAGGGATTTTAGTGGGAGCTGGAAAAGGAGTCATCCGGACAATGCATTGTAATGCCGAGTTTACCGCCGATGTTGTGCCGGTAGATGTCAGTGTCAACAGCTTGATTATTATAGCTTGGAAAATTGGTAACCGCCATTGGGTTGAGGAGCCTGATGTGTATAATGTTACCGTAAATCATGTGGGTACTTTCGACCTCCAATGAATCAGGGATATTCATTCATTGAGTTACAGAAATCTGCAAAAAGTTGGGGAGAAGCCCTGGAAATGGGCCGCAAACACTTTTACAACTATCCGTTCAGTGTTTGCTTGTGGTACCCCGGAGGAAACATCAAATCGACTTACATGGCCCATGCTATTGCTGCATTTTTCCTGCATATCATTCCAGCCTACTTGGTAGATTTTGTCATGTATTTGACAAACAATAAGCCATTGTAAGTATACTTCCCAAGTAACACCAATTTCTTTATAATCGCTTTAAGACTATTCTATAAAACATACTGTCTTGAAAAACTTCTCAGGACTCTCATAAAGCAGCTTCTAGCTAAATAGGACCTACCTTTAAAAAAAATTAGAACTACAGCAGACTTAATTATCTTCGAATCAGTGTAATAACTTTTTTGTTTTGATTTGAGGAGTCCATTAAATGCATGGTTCAAGAATGAGTAGACAATCAATTTATATTAAAACCTTTTCAAATCCTAAATAAATCTAAATTATCTTGGATGTGTTACTTGGGTCAAAAGCATGACTTATCAAATAAATCTCCCTCAGCCTAGTTCAGACTCAAAAACGCATCCACAATGGCCTGAACGTCCTGCAGTACTACACAACCAGACCTTGGTACTTCTACAATGAGAAAATCTACAGATTACACGAGCAATTGAGCGGAAAAGATAAGGAGGTATTTTATCTGGATGAAGGACAAGTTATCAATGATGATTATATGAAAAGTTACATTTTGGGGGCTCGCAAGTACTGTGTACATGAAGAGCCAGAGACTATCCCGTATGCCAGGAAAGTACTGAAGAGGTAATCTGGAGACTATCTTTGACACAATGAGCTGATTAATTTTTCTAGGTTGTACTTTTTGGATGTGTTGAAAAATGTCATACTGGTGTGTTTTCTTGTTTGGGGATTCTACGTGTTGGTAACGAGTGTTACTGAAAGTACTCAATCCGGAGGTGGTTTTAATGCGTCACGTCATATCGTTATGTCAAATCCTTAGAATAAGATATGTTATTTCTCTTGTATCCATGCTTTTTGAATTAACTTATACACATTTTATTTTGTAATAAAAATTTGAGATAATGATTTATTTTATTTCAAACAAAATTGAGTGGACTAACAGTGTGCACGCGGCCATGGGACCTTTTACACAATCATTATTCTATTAGGTCACGTTGCAACTGCCATAGTCCCGTCAAAACGGAATTTTTGGTACCATTTGACTTGATAGTTTCCGTGCGGGCAAATAAGTTATGGATAAACTAATGACGAAATAAAACAAACATAATTATTATAAGGACATGATGATGAAAAAACAAGTAATGTAATACGAAAACAAAATGCAATTCCAGTCTTCATTACCTACTAGATATTTCCCCTTTAGCTTTAGTTGTAGGGTTTCCTATAAAAGTTTTATATGGGTTCGTTTTCCAGGCACGAGTTATTCAACGTTATTCATTTATTCGTTATACAATGGTCGTGAATTTAAATATGATGGCCATTTCGGATATTATGTATTTCAAGTATATTTTTCTGATAATTATTTTAGTGTTTTTGTATTGAAACGTGAGTATTTTGATTTTTTTAGCTGTAATTATGTTAATTGGATGGATCAACTTGAAGTTTGGTAATGGACAAAGTTAACGTATTTGTAATGTTTTTTGTGATTATTTATATTAATTTTATGTATTCATTCATTTATGTTTTTCTGGAAAAGAGTAATTTGGGATTTGAAGTTGCCTTTTTTTTTGGTTTCTTATTTTTTTACAATTTCTCTTAAAGATTCAAAAGTTTGTAACTTACTATTCTGATTTCAATGAAAAAATCATAGCTTTAAGAAAACGGTCAACAAATTTTAAACAAATGGTTTCAAAACTGCTTCTATCCAAAAAAAAAATATTGGATCAAAGAGTTCCAAAAGTATTTTCAAATCACATAGTTTTTTGGAATTACATTTTTGAATACAATAACAAAGTATACAGAGTGTTTATTATTTGAGTGACGATACTTGAGAGTGATGAGTTTAAGACAATAGTTCATATGGACATTAGTCCACAAGAGCCTAATTTTTAAGATACAGGGTGTTAAAATTTCGAAAAAAATTTTTTTTTTGTAATTACTTTGATACTATTTCAGATATCTTTATGAAATTTGGTACCCGTCGTCAATGCATCAATACGCATTTTGTGTTGTACAAACAATTTTATTATTTCCACCAGTGGCGTCCGTACGGGTTTTGCATTCAATATGTTTGGAGAAAAAACTTGCAGTTACGCCACTGCTATTTTTTAAAATAAAAAATATTTTCTTCATTTATTCCCGAGTAAATTTGTTCTAATTGATTTCTTTTTTGTCCAGCGCATGGTTTTCACTCAAAAAAATAAAATCCACTTGATAGGCCATTTTCATGATTTTTTTTTATTTGCTTATCAGAGAGAGCAGATAAAAATGATCTCAATTTTTTTTTCTCCGATTTTTTACGCACTGGAAAAGGCACTAAAATTTACTTTGAACGTTAGGCCGATGACGTCATCCGCCTAAGTCTGTGATTGGTTAATCATAGGCAATGTTGTCAAACGAACTTTCCCAAACCGGAGACTCGCGGCTGAATGTAGCTCCCGTTCTCACAACAATGTTGCCGTTTCTCTGTTTGTTGGGTGGGGATTGTTAAAGTGAGTGGGGGAAGTTGTTTATTTTGATTGTATCTTATAGGAATCCAGAATCATCAGGAATAAAATAGCTTTGTTTCGTGATTTGAATTTGTTATCAATCATAAATCTTTAGATGGATAATAGTACAATTATAATGATTGTGCTGTGTGTCAAATTATTTACAGTTTTTGTGTGAAATTTTGATATTTGTCCTTGATGATCAAGGTAGATACATAAATTTCAAATTTGAATGTCCAAAAGAGTTTCAAGGTTCATTTTATGAATTTTCATAAAAATATGTTAAAGAGTACACCGTTTGACGTTTGAAGGCTCCTATTTAAATGTGAATTTCACCTATAAGAAAGCCTTAATTATTCAATTTGTATTGGATTTCTTGTTGAAATGGACCTACTTTAATAGATTTTTCACAGCAATATTACAGGGTGGGCCAAAAATAAGATCAAAAATAATAATAATAATAGTAATAATAATAATAATATTCTTTATATAGCATATAAAGCTACATACAAAAAATTAAATTAACAATGTTAAAATACATGATATTATAATGAAAATTTCAATGTATAAAATAAAATATAAAAAATTCGAATAAAATGTGGAACAAATAATTAAAATTTAGACAACACATTTAATTTTTGATCTTAATTTTGGCTCACCCTGTAATATTGCTGTGAAAAATCTATTAAAGTAGGTCCTTTTCAACAAGAAATCCAATACAAATTAAATAATGAAGGCTTTCTTATAGGTGAAATTCACATTCAAATAGGAGCCTTCAAACGTCTTTTTTGACATAAAAACTAAAATATTTCAAAAACGCTCATACTTAGGTTTAGGACATGATACATGAAATCTGCCTAGAACTTTAAGTAGAATCCAAAAATGTAATAATATATAGGGTGTTCCATTTAAAATAAGCGAGTTGACACCTACTTCCGGTATAACCTGAAGTCGTGCAACGTTGCTTTTATTTCATTTGAGAAGAACATCTATGAATATCCCACCATACAAATCTTCAGAATCCCAATTGCTTTATTTCCCGAGATATTCTGATGGACGGTCACCGTGAGACACCCTGTATGCTGTGAAGAATATCTAGCTGAAATCTGCCCATTTTATCGAATAATAAACAGCGCAAGATATATGAAAATCCCACGAAAATCTTTGAATATGTACGGCAACATTGAGCTAAATCCAGTCGCAAGTGATATTGGTAAACTTGGCAACTACTAAAATTTGATTGGTGCTAAAAACTGCGGGAAATTTAAATAAATGGAATACGCTTGCGCCAAATTTCTGGGAATAAGATTTTTTTTTGTTTTGGGCAAC
The DNA here is from genome assembly GCA_958502075.1 of Orchestes rusci. Lineage (NCBI taxonomy): Eukaryota > Metazoa > Arthropoda > Insecta > Coleoptera > Curculionidae > Orchestes > Orchestes rusci. The sequence goes on along the minus strand of OY293303.1, from coordinate 1,035,257 downwards.
CCCGCCTTTCATTAGCATATTAAATGTACTGCTTCTCCAGATAATTGAAATATTTACATTCGATTGAGTGGAAATGGCCTATTGCATTGCCACCCTGCTGAGTCTTTTAATATTTTTTAATCAGTGGCTCCCTCTCTTACATTCCTCTTAATATTTTTAGATGAAAAATGATACGCCAATGCTTTTTTCCAAGATTTATTTTATCTTTTTTTTATATTTATTTTTTTTATTTTATTACCTTGTATATTAAAAACTAGGCTTTTGTCGTATGTCGATATGAACTTCTTGTCTTAACATAAAATCACTCTTGAGTATTGGCAATCAATTAATAGACAACTTGTATGTAGGTATTTTCCAATTAAGTTTGTCCAGCTACATACATACAAAAGCTGGAATTGTTCAAAATCGACCAAGATCAACTATAGCCAATCAGAAAATAATTCATAAAGCCCAGAATTCGGTTTTGGACCAGCTTTTCCACAAATATTGTTCGCTGTTCAGTCCTTGCACGCTTCTCCGCTCCAAGGGGATGCTGTGGCGACGTTGAAAAATCGATAATGCACTTGGATTTCGGATGGTCCAGCGACCTGCTGTGCTCAGTTTCAGTTTGTCCCGGTTAGGTCCCAGTTCAGTTCTGCTCTTTCATGGAACGATCCAGTGGCAACAATTTGGGTAAGACGGTTTGCAATTTGTTTTAATGAAGTGGTTTTGTCATGCATTCGTCAGTTCTGTTAAGGGGCAAAGAACTCTTTTGGATAATGTTGTCGATGGATTCATTTGGAAGTGTTTATTTACAAATTATCCACTCATGGATAATAAAGCCCATGATGACATGGTTGGTACAACTTAGGTCTATAGATACGTACCTCCATTGAGTTGAGTTTGGATTAACAATGACTTCAAATATGAAAATTGAAACAAAACTGCTTGGAGAAACAATGTCATATTCATTTGTTTTATCTTGCTCTTAAGCTAGATATAAATCATATTATTTAATCAGAATAAGGGTTTAATTATATAATTGATAATAAAACTTGATTTTCAAAAATAAGTGTATCATGATAATGATAAAATAGGAAATTAATTGAACTGGATAATGGTACATCATTCATTTTCTCTTTGCAAATTAAATAAACTTTGACTATATATTAAACATCATCACAAATTAATGTACGTAAATAGGATTATTTAAACATTATTTTAAATATTTTGCGCCAAAGCCCTAAGTCGATCCGGAATATAATCCTTAAAATATTTTCAATGTACAATTTGCATGAATCTTAAAATTCCACTCACTAATACTTAAAATTATGCTAAATAATCGAACGGAAACGGAAAGATCTTTGGTTCTGCATGTGGTTCTTGGGTTTTTGACTCTTTGGCTCTTTGGTTCTCTGGTTTGCTGATTCTTTGGTTATTTCCTCTTTTTGTTTCTCTGGTTTCTTGATTTCTTATTGGTTTCTTATTTTTTTTGGTTTTTTGATTATTTGGTTCTTTGTTTTCTTGGATCATTGATTTCTTGGTTTCTTGATTCTTCTGCATTGTTCTTCGGTTATTTGGTTCATTCAATTTTTGAATCCTTCTGGACCTTTGACTATACATATAGTTGAAAATTATTGTCGAAGAAGCTGAATTAATTAATTAATGAATAATTAATTTTCAAGAAAACCTGAAAAATCCAAATTGGCACACCCTGTATACTAACAATAGATCTATGCCATAACATTGTCAGTTTTAAACTTAGAATTAGCAGAACAGCCATTCAAAGCCCTAATATGTGTCATAATTTTGAAAAAAAGGTCGATATTTCAAAAACGAGAGAAGATATCAAGAAAAATCCAAAAATGGCCCGAGGTATGGACGTAACAATTACTTGGGCATATCGAAAAAAAGCTCTAAAAATCTTTGTGGAAATGGGGGGACAGTAAAGAGAAAGTAAATTTACAGTACTTTTTTCACCACCCTGTATAAAAGAATTTTTTGAGGAAATTAATTTTTTCAACCATCCGCATAAATCGCAAAGAAATGCTCTGCATCGTGGTGCAAACCGCATATTATCTCATCGATTCGTTAAAAATATAATGAGCGTTCAAACATAGGCGAAAATTTCGGGTGCACCGTTTTTTTTTTTCGAGTAGGTATTTTAGTTGGATTTTACCTTTTTCACTGCAAATATGAACTAACCATACAAAATATTGTAGAATTTCCAGCAAATTACCTTCGCCATGATTTCAAAATCACATGAATTCATGATCAAATCCAAATATTTCCAATATAGTTGTCCGTAGCAACTTTTAACAAGTATCCCTTTTTTGCGTCAAAAATGCCAAATATATCTGTTTTTTTTGCTCAAAAAGCAAATACAATACAACAAAAATGTTATGCGTGTACATAACAGGAAAAATAAGTGCAGGTAGCGCCCTCTACAAGTTAGAGTCATAAGATCAAATTCGAATCTCGCATGAAAAGAAACGCCTAAAGACCAATTTTTATCAAAATATCGTCATTAGTTTAAATTAAATTAAAATAAAACCTTGACACCCTGTTGTAGTTTTTGTCCTAATTTTTATAAGGAAAACTCATCCTAAATTTTTTTGCAATAATAATGAAACACCCTGTATATCTATGGAGATTGGCCTTTTTTTATGTTAGATACATGGAATTGGATAACTTTTTCTGGTATTTAAACAGCCAAAATGGAGATTGGCCCTTTTAATACTCTGCTTTAACCTTGATTAACTCGTTCCTTGGTACATTGGTTCTCTAAATTAAGTTTGTTAGGTTAAATAATAGTCTGATTTACCAACAAAGATGTTTTGTTGAAAGCAGGAGCGTGACGATTTTATGATCTGATCCGAATTCATTCCAGGAATATCGAGTTAAAAGCCACCTTACACATTTCATTCTTTTATTGTTCAGTTTAGCTAAACACTCATAGTGCTTCAATTACAAAATCCAGAGTAAAATCTTGATCTGTATCACTGGATAACATAGTAATTTCACAACGAAGACAATCATCAACATTTTTTCCAATGAAATACGCCTTCCAGGACCGTACGTAACTACGGAACACGACTGACAGTCGGTTTGTCAATATAGGTGTCGTTGTGATCATGCGCCATTAGTCAGGAGGTGTTTTTGAGCTGCTTCAAACAAGACGATAATTTTGGCAAGTGATATTATTGATAATTATTTAAGTTATATGAAAATGTTTACGTATTTTGTTAGGGAATGGATTCTTTTAAGTATTTCGCCATGATTTATTGTGTTTTTTGTTGACGCGGAATGATGTTTCAAGAAACTTCTTCAGGTTTAATTTTTTACAAAAACCGCGCTGGTAGAAAACTTTTTTCCCCATTTCCACTAAATTAACGCTACTCCTGCAGCGCTATAACACTGGCCCATTCATGAGTATCGTATTTCGCATTCATATGAGAAATCAACAACAGATAAGCGTCTGCAAGGCGTATGTAGGATTCACATAGAGTGAACAGTTAACACGAATCACTCCGATCTGTTTAAAAATCTACGAAACATGACCTGCATTTGGTACCTTAGCTAATTACCAATTTTAATTGGTAATTATATGGAAAGTTATCAATACAATTAAAAATAATTTACATGTAGGCTCACTTAATCTAAGCATTAGTAGGTAGTAAATATCGATGCTATGAAATTGTAGTATTTCTCCACAGCGACCAGTTTTTCAACAATGGCATTCTGATCTTCCTTTCGAGATTCAACATGAGGAAAGCCATCACAGGAATCATTTATTTTTGGTCTTGGAACTGCTCCATTTTCGCAGGTGAGTCGCCTTTCAAAGTCTCTCTTACAAAAACAAAATGACATCACTTTCAGGTTATTTTTTGTTTGTGTCTCTAAAGTTGCTGGAACTACTTTCCACTCGACTACATAGAAGAATTTTGGACTATGTTGTTACTTATTGGCAATACTACATAACGGTAAGCATTGATTGATGTTTATGATAAGCAAATGAATTTATGTATCATGTTTTTGTTTTTGTTTTGCACTGCATCAGCCAGTGTATATTTGTCATTAATAACATTTTTCCAGACACTTCTCTTCAGAGAAAACTGCAAAATTTACGTAACAGGCGATGCTATCAAATCAGACGAAATTTCCCTGGTAATTTCGAACCATAGAACCCGAGTCGACTGGAATTTTCTATGGCCTGCCATGTTCCATGCTGTGGAAGGAAAGAATTCTTGGTGGTACAGCACCAAGTTTGTTCTGAAGAATTCCATCAAACATATACCCGGAGCAGGTATTGATGTGTCGGAAAAAGCGATTTGTGAACATTGTTTTACAGGTTGGGTGATGCAAATGACAAAATATATTTTCATCAATCGTAATTGGGAAGACGATCGCCGCAAACTGGATAACTACATTGAATACGTACAGGATATGGCTTACAAGCATATTTTGATTTTGTTTCCTGAAGGCACTGATTTTACACCTCAAACCAAAGCGAGCAGTGACCGATTTGCCCAGGCCAATAATTTGCCGGTAAGTTATTCATTTTAAATATACAGGGTGGCCCATCGAAAACGTATTGGCATTGATTTTGGGCATTTAATGTGATATAAAAATGAAACACCTCGACGTATCAACTTTGTTTTTGAGGAGGAATACTTATTAAGCCCCATCCACATCTGAGCGAACGCACCGCTCGAGACGCACAAACGCGTTGACCACGCTAGTGTGGTGCGGTGGCCGATCCGAACGTTGTCGGTCTATCAAAAGATTACCTTTCTCGAGCTTTTGGGTGCATCCTTAGATCATACAGGGTGACAATTTTAAAACTTGAAATTTCCATGGGAACGAAAAACGGATTCTATCAAACGAAGGGGGAACAAAAAAAAAACCTATAAACCCACCTTTATCTGTAACCCCTAAGACAGGATGAGATACACCCCTGAAATCTTAAATAGAAAGGGGGGTCGAATGATACCTCATTTTGAAGGCCCTTCGACCCTGACTACAACTGCCGAGTTTCAAGCCTCTGCTGTCATGCCTCTTGATATAACAGCTTGACAAAATTTTATTTTTTGATTTTATTTTATTCAATAAATAAGTCCCCTCAAGAGTTAACTTCTCTATACTAAGGGGATATGATGAGGGACTGAAAACCTTCAAAACGAGGTATGACTATTATTCCAAAAAAAAAAAAAAAAAGAGTGGAAGAAATCTTCGTCAAAAGGCCTCGTTTTGAAGTTCTTCAGTCCCTCATCATATCCTCTTAGTATGGAGATGCTCACTCTTGCGAGTAATTATTAATTGAATAAAACAAAATGAAAAAATAAAATTTTGACTAGCTTTCATATCAACAGAAATGACAGCAGAGACTTGAAACTCGGCAGTTGTAATCAGTGTCGAAAACCCTTCAAAATAAGGTATCACTCGACCCCCCTTTCTATTGAAGATTTCAGGGTTGTATCTCACCCTCTCTTAGGCGTTACACATAAGGGTGGGTTTATAGTTTTTTTTTTAGTTGTAAAATTTTGACATTTTTCTTATTTGACAATTTTCAAACATCTTTTAGTTTTTCTAGTTGATTTGTGAGGTTGACCTGAACATTTTACGGAAACAGCGGTTAAACTTATCCTGAAGTTTTTCGCAATACATATTAATGAAACACCCTGTATACAAAAAATAATACTTACACCATATCAGACTTTGCCATGCATCAAAATGGCTTTTAGTTTTTCAAAGAAAAACCGTTCGATTTTGAGAAAAAGCAGTGACGTACTATTTTTTCCTTAAAAAAAAGCAATATAAATCCTGTTTGAACTCCACTGATGGAATTTTTTTTTAAAACATTCAATTCATCGGTCAAAAAAAGTTTTTTAAATTTTGTGGATATATTTGGAGTGGTAGGAAAGTCATGATGAAAAAAGGCATTTTTTACATAAAATTTAAACAACCTGTATCTCGGAAACGAAGCATTTTCGGGCATAATTTTGTCTGAAAAATGTTCTCATTTTCTTGTATTCTATACAGTGTTCGAAGGAAAATCCCAACTTCAAATACACCCTGTATGTAGGAGGGTTTGATCTTCACTAGACTTAATTTTCAAGCGGTTTGAACATTTCATCTTGCCAAAGTTAGTTGTCGGGTTCCGACTTTTTTCTTGTGTCCACATTTTTCTCATTTCCTCCGTACCATCCATATCTGGCGCTCTATAGGGGTCCAGCAAACCCCATACGGGAGGCACACTTTTATTCTATTTAAAACCATAACATTGTCCAAAAATAAAACTTTTCTTGGAGTGTTGGACCTTTTTATTACCATCTTCTATTATGGAACTCCATCCAGAAGCTAAATTCAACAAACTAAAAGAAACCGCTTTTGATTTGTCTTGATCAATCGATGAATTTTATAAAAAATAGGCCCCAACAAAATTTTGTTGCTGAGACCAGATTTATTCCAGGAATACAAATACGTCCTCCATCCAAGATATACCGGTTTTGTATACTTGGTCGACCAAATGCGCCAGAAAAATTGCCTAGATGCCGTTTACGATCTCACTCTCATCTATCCAGACAATTGCCCCCAAAACGAAGAAGAACTATTTTTCCGAGGAAAAATTCCAAAGCGTGTGATTGCCCACATAGTACGGTCAGTACAACACTTTTGCCATTTCCAACCTTATAAAACCATTACAGCCACCCGATCTCCTCCCTACCAAAAAGCCAAACCGATCTGAAAAATTTCTTGGAAAAATGCTGGCAAGAGAAGGAAAAAAACATCACCGAGTTTAAACGCACTGGACACTTTCCGTTAGCTGGAAGAGTATTAGAGAAGAATCGCTACCTTACTTGGCCAAGGGCTTATGCCATGCATGTTTGTTGGGTACTGTTTGCGGTGGGAATGGCTTTGCTGCTCATGCACAGTCAGGTATTTTTGTATGCAGTTGTGATTCACAGCATTGCCCTGTATGTGGTACCGATGGTTTTCGGTGATTTGAGTGTGTACAAAGTAAGGAAACTCATCTGGCAATTTGCAACGGGACGTTTCGAAAGGATTTAGAACTTTTGCGAACTGAACCGGGATTTTGTAGTTTTTTTAGTTTCCTTAATATAATATTTTTCTTTTGATTCGTTTTTTTTTTTAGTTTTATTTTTTCATTTTTTTTTAAATTGCAGTGTGGTTACAGGTTGGCAGTGCTCGTTATTTGAAATCGAAAGATAAAATATTCAATTATTACAGTTTTATTTTCTCGATTGAATAAGGGTTTGATCATCAGTCTTCTTTCTATCAAAGCATATACTTCAATTTATGATCATATATTGTAATAGAAAATGTTTACCTGCCTACAATTTTGATCTCTACTCTCTGCATGTAGTTCTGCTCGAATTATGCAAAGTTAAGTACTGCAATAATTCTACTTTCTTTTATTCATTCGTTCATCGTTTGGTTCGTTTTCAGCATAAAATACATATTTATTTATCATCCATCTTGTATTTTTTTTTAATGAAATTACAGGTAATTCAATCAATCTAGGTAAAGAAAATTTAATCATCTTGCATAATAAAAACATTTAATTAGAAAATGATTTCTGTTTTTTTATTATTTTTGAACAAGACATTCTCTTCAAGTTAAATTAAAACAAGAACCACGATCACTCCCACATTTCGATAACTCGATACCCCAATTAGTTTTTGTATCAATTAGTTATAGTTATTACAACAGGGTATTAAATAAGTCGTGAGGAAATATATAGATTCGACCACCATTCCGTAGGTGTCATACTACGGCACAATAGAAAATTGTATCTAGTACAAACCAAATTATAAACAAATATTTTTAAAATGTTGAAATATATACATAGATGATTGCTGTTTCGAAAAAGACTGTTCGAAATGTATGAAAAAGATAATGAAAATCGTTGCTTATGCTCCCTCTATACTCACCTTTACACAAACTAGATTACAATAAAAATTGATGACGTCTGATACTTGATCTAGAAGCATAATATACATATAATAAATTAACCATTTTCATAAATTCAAATTAAAAAAACTCTTGCAACTGACAAACTCTTCCTTCAAAATAAAACACTGAAAAAAACAAAGATCATTCACGAAAATTTCCAAACTTCTCAGACATGAAACATTTTTGTAGTTTCTGGTTTCATAATAACGTTGACCCCGCTCTATGTTGGACATATCGATAATATGCCCCATTTAAATCGATACCCGATCATCAGCTGTCATGTTTTGTCTCTTTTCATCTCCGTGGAACGAAAAGAGACAAGACATGCGCATCAAGTGTCAAATACATCTTGATAAGAGCTTCTCTTAGTAGGCCGTGTTGCCAAAGCTTATTTTATATTCAGTTTTTACAATGTACCCATATTTGAGATGAGAATTAATAAAATAATAAAATCTCTTTTTCTACAAGTTTGTCTCACATTAAATTGACAAACTTGCGAACAGTAACGGACAAAATTAGAAAGACATCCTAAAATCTGATAAAACTTTAGGTTTATCAGTAAACAAAGAAGTAATGGTGCTTCAATCGATTTGTCAGTTTACCTGTCCTGGTGATTATTTCAAAAAATTGTTCTTGGCCTTTTTGCCACGTTCAAAAAAAGGGTAAAAAATAAAACTTTTTTTTGTTAAAGGAGCACTTATTTTGTACTTATTGTAAGCTTCATTGTAATTGAACAAATAAGCTATAAAAACTTTGAAAATGGTATAAATGAATATTTTCAGGAAGTACATAATTGTTGTTATAAAAAAAAATCATTTTTAAACGTGGCAAAAGGACACCAAATAACTTTTTGACAAAACTGATGACGTCAGGTGTGTAAAAATTCAAAGCGATGGAAGTCAGAACACTTTCAACGAAGTAGGAGTTTATTGTGAATCAAAGATCAGATAATCATAGACTTTTAAGACATTCGAGGTCAGTCAGTTTTCATGACTTTAACAATCGCGAATCTACTGTACCTAAAACGTGGCTCTTATATCTTCGAAACCTAATGGATGACGGGTAGTGTAGTAATAGGTTTAGGTAGTGTTTACTGTTTACGTCAGTTTTATCATTAGGAGTAACAAAACCTCATTACTACTTGAAGTAGGTGTAGCATTAGATTTATTATAAAAAGCACAAATCTTCTTAAGATGGTTTTTGTTAGTATCTTTATAGTAGATTTGTTGTTCGATGAAATTCAAAGTATCTATTTGCAAACTATTGTGTATTGTATGTATTGATAAATTGATAAGATCAAGGCATTTCTTAAAATAATCAGTGGATTTTAGTAGAAAACTTTGACAAAAACGAAAACAACCAACAGAGCTTAAAAAAAATACTTATTATAGCAGGTAATCATAGTAATTTATACATACATATAAAGAGAAATCATACTTTTAGAAAATATACATTTATGATCGCAGCTTTAGGTAGAAATAATTGTATACTTATATATATTATTCTTATATTATTTTTATTAATTTACATATTTTATGAGAAAAACTAGAAAACTAGCTCATCTCTCCACTCCAAGATCAAACCAAAGAATTGTAATGTAAGTCGCATTGTACAGCGACAAAATATGTTCGCTGATATATCCTTGACTGTATATATGATATAGAGGTGACATATAGAATATGTATATATGTATATATAAGTAATGTGTCTACTATTGGGATTGCCCCAGGGCTCAACGGAGAGATGATAGGACATACAGAGGAGGTCACAACTAAGTGGGAAGGTTCTGTTTTCATGGCTCTCTTATGAATATACATACATGGTTGAAATTTTTTTAAAGACTATATTTTGTTTTATTCGATATCTATCATAACTTTTGGGATGAAACGATAAATTAAGTTTTTTGAGGATCAAAGGTATCTCTATTATCTGTATAATATTTTAAACATAGAATCAATGGTTAATTGCTTAGTCGCTTTTGAAAAATTGAGATGTGCCTTTTTTTGCAAAATGTGAATTCTATTGGATTATAAAAAATGATAATTCTCAGCGAACAGAATAATACCTTAACGATTAAAATTAAAAAATCTAATCCAAATTTTTGTCAAAATTGAAAAATATGTGCCCTTTCTGCATATACTGATTCAATTATTATTAAAAATAATTAAGTTAGCATTTACATTTAAAAAATTGAATAATATTAAGGGAGGATATACAGGGCTTTTCACTTAAAACTCCGCACGTCAATATCTCGGAAACGAATAGAAATATTTGATTTCTGTAAAAAGTAGTCAATGTATGGAGTCGAGTAGTTATTTTTCACAATTAAAAAAATTCGACGCCTACCAAGAGTAAAGCGTCGCGACGCATCGAAAATATTAATCGATTGCAGGGACTTTGTAATTACGCGCATGCAAAAGTACGAGTTATTTATAAACTTTTTTGTTATTCAGTCGAACTCATTTATTCTACTCAGTTTTGAGATATACAGTGTGTCCAAGATAAGGATGTCTATCATAAGGATCTTGAAAACCGTGAGAGATACAAGGTCGGTTAAATGGAGGCAAAGTTGCGTATTTTGATGCTCAACAAAATGCCGTTTTGAAAGCCAAGAAATTCCGACCAAGTCCAAAATTATCCGAAAAAAACCGAAATTTTTCAAAATAGTTTTCATTTATTTCTGACCACATTTGAAGAGATATTTTGAAATGAATGGAACTTCTTCATTGCCACTTTTTGCCCTTTACAAGATAGCGTTATTAAATTGAAGAACCGACGTTTCGTCTATGAGCAGCCATCATCAACTTTGTTTTTTTAAATACGGTCCTGGATTTTTTATTACGGATTTTAAGAGCCTCTTATGTTCCCAAACCAACGAGGTATCGCGCCAATTAAAAAAGTGTTTGTTTTTAATCCTATTAAAAATGTATTTTTTGTCTCTCTCTAACACATGAGTTCTTATGGAAAAATCCATAAACATAATTTTTTTGAATAATTGCGATACTTTGTTGGTTTAGGAACATAAGAGGCCCTCAAAATCCGTCATAAAAAATCCGTATTTAAAAAAACAAAGTTGATGATGGCTGCTCATAGACGAAAGGTCGGTTCTTCAATTCAATAACGCTATCTTGTAAAGGGCAAAAAGTGGCAATGAAGAAGTTCCATTCATTTCAAAATATCTCTTCAAATGTGGTCAGAAAAAAATGAAAACAATTTTGAAAAATTTCGGTTTTTCTCGGATAACTTTGGACTTAAACGGAATTTCTTGGCTTTTGAAACGGCATTTTGTTAAGCATCAAAATACGCAACTTTACCTTCATTTAACCGACCTTGTATCTCTCACGGTTTTCAAGATCCCCATGATAGACATCCTTATCTTGGACACACTGTATATCTCAAAACTGAGTAGAATAAATGAGTTCGACTGAATAACAAAAAAGTTTATAAATAACTCGTACTTTTGCATGCGCGTAATTTCAAAGTCCCTGCAATCGATTAATATTTTCGATGCGTCGCGACGCTTCACTTTTGGTAGGCGTCGAATTTTTTTAACTGTGAAAAATAACCACTCGACCCCATACATTGACTACTTTTTACAGAAATCAAATATTTCTATCCCTTTCCAAGATATTGACGTGCGGAGTTTTAAGTGAAAAACCCTGTATATGTACCTCGTATACGGGGGAGCACAACAAGCAAAATATCAAATTTGGCAACACCGTCAACGTCGTAATAAGAAGTAAAGTAAAGGGTGTCCCAAGAACGCACATTCTAATTATTGTGAAATAAGTCATTATTTATTTAAAACCAAGAGTTATTTATATTTTAATTTAAAGTTAATACACTGCAATATAACTTTGAAACCCTGTATACTCAAAAGAGAACCATACAGGAAAAAAAAATGCAATACCCATTTTTCTTCGACCTCTGTATGTTCTATCATTTATGACCATAGTTTCAACTTGTCACTCAGAATATTCACAAATACAACCTCCTCATCTTTAATTTGCACATTTACGTCTTTTTTTAATTGATCACCCTATATATTTGAATGTATTTTCCGATTTTTCGTGTAATTATAAGCATAATTCATATAATATACCATATTGATATGCCTAAATTCAACAGTTTCTAAAATATTTGCATTTAAAAATTTAAAATGTTTACGTCAAATATTTTTTTAAAGAACTATATTAAGAAGAACTACTTTTAAAGAACTATAATTCGAAATCCGTTGAATTTAATAGTTTGTTCAATATATTATACTTAGAATTTTACGAGAAATTCGAAGATAAATTCCAATATAGGGTGATTCATAAAAAAAAACTTTTCGATTTCGCCGGTATAGCTATACTAATGATTTTTCAAACTTTTCGTACACGTAGAAAAAAAGTATTTCTCAGTACCGAAACCATATCTTCAAATTTCTTCAAGTTGAGAGGGGGTGACAATAAAGTGAATCACCCTCTACATACAGAGTGACCCATTTGTTTTGGGAACACCCTGATAAAAAGTTTATTTCTTAACCGATTTGGTTCGTTTTTTTTTTTGATTGTAGAGCTCGAAAAATTGTATATTCTTGGCAAAAAGTGATCTTCGTCATTTTGACTTCAAGGCCTACTATGTTAGTTCTTAAGAGCAAAATTTCAGGAAACCATATTAGCGATTTTTTTTAGAAAAAATCTGTGTGCGCCACTGGATTCAGCATCCTTTAAAACGGGTCTATACAAATTTTCAACCGGAAATATCAAGTTGAAAAAAATTAAAAATTCGCACTTTAACAATCATTGATTCTATCAAAACAAATAAAAATGACATAAAACTAAAAATTTGTAACTTCTACCAAACCACCATCAACTTCAATGCATTTATCATTTCTTTTGATAGAATCAAAGATTGTTAAAGTGCGAATTTTTAATTTTTTCAACTTGATATTTTCGGTTGAAAATTTGTATAGACCCGTTTTAAAGGATGCTGAATCCAGTGGCGCACACAGATTTTTTCCAAAAAAATCGCTAATATGGTTTCCTGAAATCTTGCTCTTAAAAACTAACATAGTAGGCCTTGAAGTCAAAATGGCGAAGCTCACTTTTTGCCAAGAATATACAATTTTTCGAGCTCTACTATCCAAAAAAAAACGAACCAAATCGGTTAAGAAATAAACTTTTTATCAGGGTGTTCCCAAAACAAATGAGTCACACTGTAGAAACAATATTGCTATTTTTCTTCTTGCGAACAATAAATTAGCGATAAATGTTTGTATATGGTAGTCCAGTGAGGTGCTTCAAAATTAAGCGATTAATTGTGTTGATAAAAGCAAATCTACATCATATAAAAATATACAGAAGACCGTGATACAGTGTAAAGGTCCCACAAAATCGTTGATACAAATATGACGGAGTTTCCATTAAATTTACAATACACGTGACCAAACAATCAATGAAAACACACAAAAAAGGTCGCTTGGAAAAAAAGCAGAACACGCATATATTTTAACGATCTTAATATGAAAATCAACATAATTGATCGTATTAGTTACCAATAATTAAGATTGTACTGTTAATTATATTAAGCAAAGCCTAATACATAATATAGCAGATATCAGACCATGCAGACACCGTCTACCATCTAAATTCAATATATATTACATTCGTTGTAGGATCGAAGTATATAATATTTCATCCGAAACAGTTAAAATCTGTGTAAATAAGTGTTTAAGTTTTTATAGTAATTTCTGCATTCGTCAAACACGTGAAAAATGTGCCAAATTGTAAGATAAATAGTTTTAAGGTAGGAAAATTTAAGGTCCCCTCATTGTTAGCGCGAGAAAACTAGGTTAATAAAATTGCAAGTGTTTACGCCAAGATTTCTCAAAATTACACATAATCAGACAAAGTGGAACGATTGAAAGGTCATGTAAAATAAACCAACACTTGTGCGTAGTTCGATCGTTCCACTATGTCTGATCACGTATAGTTGGTTCGTTTTGAATTATTTATAGAGTCAAGTTCAATATGAAATATATTAATGAATCCGCGTCAAATTTCTTACGAACTAGAACCAGTTCAAACCAAGAGTTATCGAAGTATAAACAAATCACCCGTTAGCGGAACGATTGAATTTTGGTCAGTCTACCTATACAGGGTGAGTCTAAAAAAAGTGCGTATTTTGTCTTTGTAAATAGAGTATGGCACTTCTTGTAAATAGATATGTGACCGGAAACATTTCGTAATAATGATAATAATAAGAAGAATAGTTTCAATTTTTCGTCTGTAAATTCGAAAATAAATTTGATTCTCCTAAAACTTAAAAAAAGAAATTTTTTCTGCATTACATTGATTTTTGTTTTCTATCCCGAAAACCACGCATCCAAAAAGAAGAAAAACAAAAAATCAAAATTTTCCAAAACGTTCAACAGTGTATTTTTTAACGAGATGTTTGCAGACACACGACACATGCTCCGCTAAAAAAAAATGGATTATCTTGCTCTCTCTTTATCCACCATGACATAATGCGCACTAATTTCAGAGTCACTCTGTATAAACAGGCATGTGACCTGTTCGATCGTTCCGCTACGCCTTATCACGTGTAGATTGTCTACTACGATGACTTTTGGTTGCGAACCAATCAAAGGAAAATTATTTCGAGCTCTTTCCTTGGTCAGGCCAATACTGACGTTCTGCTTATAAGGCTTCACTCGCTCGGCTGTCGAAAGATGGCGTTATGATCTATAAGTCTTCACACCATTTGTAATGTATGTGCGAAAATTGGCGAGGCTGAAGATTCAAAATAACGATTCAATTATTAATATGTAAGTTCTGTTTTTGTTGCTATTCTCAATAGGTTGCTGTAGTAACCATAGAGTTCGTACAATAAATAGGTAGTTTTAATCAATTGCTGAGTAAATGTACATTGAAACAATTACTGTAGATGGGGTAAACTGATCCAAAAACACACTTTACGAGTGGGTAGGTAACTATTCAATCGACTGAAACTCCTCAATTACCATTTGAAAACTTTTGACTATAAAACTCAATCATGTAGTCAGGTGGAAGGCCATGAAAAGTATATTTTTGTTTATTCTATACAGGGTGTCCAGATGTCAAGAATGATTCATTTCAACCTTCAAGGGATGGTAGATCTCATTAAAATAAACATTTTATTATTACATTACAGGGAGATGAACTTTCAAAGAAATACCAATCATTTAATAATATTCAAAAAACGATTTGATCGAATTTCATGAAAGTTTGTTGACACCTTTTTTAATGCCCAGAATTGGATCTGTAATTTCAGAGAAGAGCCCACCGATCATGTGGAATTTTTACTAAAAACATCGTAAATTCTTTGTATACAGGGTGAGTTTGTTTTTATTGTTTAGCACAGGGATCTCGGAAACTATAGCAGATACGAGAAAGTTTAATTAGATTTGCAGTTTTCAAAGCTTTACTGTTAAAAGATATTTGAGAAAAAACTGATTTTTAGCGTTTTTTTAAACGCCCTAGCTCTGCGAATATTAACTACACATAACATATAACATATTTTTTATTGTACATTTTTTCCAGCAAAAACATTTTATACAGGGTGTTTCATGTATCAGTGGCTGATATTAACTTTCTTATTTTGAATACAACACCTAGTATACACGTTGAAGTGGTTTTTACTTACTTTCTCATTATGAAGACTTTCATGGGACATTTCTATTGACTGTGCTCTAGCGAATTTCTTTTTTTGTATTATTTTTGCAATAAACTTGAAAACACTAAATATTTTCGAAAAAGTTAAAGATAGATATAAAACATAGTACATGAAATATGTCTACAATTTTTTGTAGAATCCAAAAATTGAATAATATACAGGGCGTTGTATTCAAAATAACAAAGTTGGTATGCAGCCACTGCTATAATGACACACCCTGTATAAAATATTTTTGCTGGGAAAATGTAGAACCAAAAATATCAATCGATGTGTCTGAGCGTTTTTTCCAAGACATCCCCATTCATTAGGTATCAGATATATACAGGGTGTTTCAGAATAACATGCTAATAATAAAGGGGGCGATTCTTGGGCTCATTTTAAGAAAAAAAATTCATATGAACGTATGTCCTAAACGCCTTAACTTTTGAGATACAGGGTGTCAAAGTTTTAAAAAATAGATACTTTTTTTACAATAACTTTGTCATTACTGTAGATATCTTTATGAAATTTGAGTCATGTATTTTAGGCATTAATACTCATTCTTTGATGCACCAACAATTTAATTATTCTGACCAGTGCCGTCCATGCGGGTTTTGGTTTGCATATTTTTTGGGAAAAAAGTTAAGGCGTTTAGGACATACGTTCATATGAATTTTTTTTCTTAAAATGAGCCCAAGAATCACCCCCTTTATTATTAGCATGTTATTCTGAAACACCCTGTATACAGGGTGTTTCATTAATATTGCGGAAAAATTCAGGGTGAGTTTCCCCACTTGAAAATAAAAAGAAAACTTCATATAAAGGTGTATCCGGAAATGCTTCGTTACAGAGCTACAGGGTGTTGAAGTTTTATTTTTATTTTTGTTTCTTCTAAATAATATTTGAACCAATGTCTATATTTCCATAAAAATCGGTATTTGAGGGTTTCTTTTTATGCGGAATTCTAATTTGATCTTGGTATGGCTCTAACTTGTAGAGGGCGCCACCTAACTCATTTGTCCTGACATGTACAGCCATAACTTTTTTGGACGTAACCGTATGACATATTTGAGTGAAAAAACATATTTCTCCTTTATTTTTATGCAAAAAAGGCATACTTGTTAGAAGTCGCTACGTGGAACCATTTTCGAGATATTTAGATTTGAAATAATGAATACATATGATAATGAAATTATGGCCGAGCATTGTGTTTCATTGATAGTGCCAAAAATACAGGATAAGTTTCCTCACTTAAAAATAAAAAGAAAATTTCATATAAAGATGTGTCCGGAAATGCTTCGTTACAGAGCTACAGGGTGTTAAAGTTATTATTTTTTTTTTTTCAGTTTTCTTATTTGTTTTTGTTTAAATAATATTTGAATAAGCGTTGTCGATAATATTACACAGAAGTCGACTTTTATCTTTTTCACTGAAAATATGAAGCATTAATGCGTAATATGTTATAACTTCTAGCAGGTTACCTTCGCCATAATTTCAAAATCCCATGTATTAATTATTTCAAATCCAAATATCTCGAAAATGGTTCCACGTAGCGACTTCTAACAAGTATGCCTTTTTTGCATAAAAATAAAGGAGAAATATGTTTTTTCACTCAAATATGTCATACGGTTACGTCCAAAAAAGTTATGTCTGTACATGTCAGGACAAATGAGTGTAGGTGGCGCCCTCTACAAGTTAGAGCCAAACTGAGATAAAATTCGAATTCCGCATAAAAAGAAACCCTCAAATACCGATTTATATGGTAATATAGACATTGGTTCAAATATTATTTAGAAGAAACAAAAATAAAAATAAAACTTCAACACCCTGTAGCTCTGTAACGAAGCATTTCCGGACACACCTTTATATGAAGTTTTCTTATTATTTTCAAGTGGGGAAACTCACCCTGAATTTTTTCGCAATATTAATGAAACACCCTGTATATGGATAATACGTTATTGGTCAGTTCACTTTTTTTTATAACGCGGCATCGATGAGAGCTCTCGTGCTTTTGTTTGGTCAATTATACCGCTCTAGTGAGTGTTTTTTTCGTAGTT
Organism: Orchestes rusci; assembly: GCA_958502075.1. NCBI lineage: Eukaryota > Metazoa > Arthropoda > Insecta > Coleoptera > Curculionidae > Orchestes > Orchestes rusci. The sequence continues at coordinate 1,017,567 of OY293303.1, read as the reverse complement.
TCAATTAACTTTAAAAATACTCTTCCCTAAAAATAATTAAATAGAGCAAATGAAACCACTTAATTTGACGTCTCCATTGTAAGGTTTCGATCAAGTTGGACTTAGTTAAGTATATAATTAAGATTTGTTCAAAGTAAAATAAGAGTCCAGGTTTTTTTTTTTTTTTTAATTTCTCATAGTTTAGGACTGATTTAGTAGATTTGAAGATTAGAGAAGGATGCTTTTGCTGTACATATTAGAATTTCTCAATATTCTAGCTGATTATATTAACCATACGTATAAAGTAAGGTCGCAGACCAGAGATGTATGAGACATGCGACACGAAACGTGAAGTAATCAATAATCAATACTTGTCGTATTGTTGAGCACACAAGTGAGAATTTGAGATAATTGATTGTATATAGCTTATTATACGTATAAAAGGTGTGTTTGTTATTCTACTTTGTGCACACGCATTTACACTTTTTCGCACTGCGGCGTTTACTACGCGGTTCTCGCAAACAGTTGTAGCGAGCGTGTTTTTATATCAGAGTAGGATGCATATTACTGCACTAGTTACACCAGGTCATGAGCAGGAGGCAGGAGGTGTAACAAGTGTAGTGTAGTATAGTGTAGATGACGGTGGGCAGCGTATTTCGTGTATTTTGTGAACAAAGCTTCTCTAATAAAGATAAAGAAAAATTGAAGAGAAAAATCAGTGTGGATCTGGTGTTTGTGAAATGTTTGTTTGTTTTATAGGTTCTGCACTAAATATACTAACGCGTTTGATGAATCTCCTTCACAGTGTACATTTCTATCTGCACTACACAATCCTACACCGAAATAACAAACACACCAAAGTATTACTTCACGTTTCGTGTGTCGCATGCATTGAGTTTTATAAGGCTTTTAAAGTCAATGGTCGCATGTTTCATGCCCGCACCCCGCACACGTCATTTATCGTGTGTGACCGAGACCGAACTCAAATGTACGCATAGACGCTTGACAAGCTCAGCAACAAAGGCTCCAATCCTGGACAGTACATATAGATAAGTATACAGAAGTATGATATATTAACGTTACATAGTTATATAGTGTACATTGAAAATAATGAACGATCAAATCGCTGTATAGTATCCTAATAACTGCAGATATTCAGTCACTCTTCTCAACATTTAGCCTGCATCATGTGTCCATATAGTCATTCAAAAGGTTTCCAAGGAATACGGTAAAAAAATCTTGAATTACTGAAACTGCGCTATGAAAACAATAAGAAAACTACAAAATCATAGATTATTGTCTACTAACGTACAACACCAGACAATGTGTTGTTTAAGGCCATTAATTCGAGCAAGCCTTGGTTTTGTCGTTATAGTTCGTTGCAAATTACAAATGGATTAATGTAGCGTGGTTCCTGCATAGATTGACATTGATGACATATATCCAGTGTTAATGGAGTTGCTAAATTGCTAACAACTGATAAGGTTCATAGATTTTGAATAGAACCATTTTATTTAGAACACTTCTAAAGAAAACTAAACGGTTCGACAACAACTCACATTATTTGGAAAAAACATTTTTTTTGGGCATTTTGGAAATAGTTCAGCTTCAAAATACCATTCTCTTGACGGTGTTACTGGATTTTGTCCTATAAACAAGGAAGTTGTTTGGAAAAGATATCTTTCAATTACCACAAACAGCAATACCGATTAAATCACTGCCAATTATTGGTTCTGATCTATGATTCAAATGTCCAACAATGTTTTTATCTAGAAGGCGAAATGTACCTGCATAAATAAAAAAAAATTCGCATCCACCGATGAACGTGCCTAAGTAAGTAAGGATTTTCAAAGCATTTTTGCCTGTTTCAAAAATGCTGATTTTTTTTTCATTTTTTCTCTCATTTTTTATTGTTATCTTATAACTCTGACAACATAGCAACATTAACTGACAGGACTGAGATTTCCAGATTTGTCACTTATTTTGTCGCTATGTTGCCAAATTGCACACAATCTCGTATTAAATTGGTTTGTAAGGTCACATTATCAAATATATCTAGTTAATAAGTGGATGACAAATTTAATTGAAATATCAATACAGTGTGCCTTCTCAACACCTCACCATATGGAAAACTTTTTATTTCTTAATTTTACAAAAAAAAATTATTCTTATTAAAAAAATTACTTGATACCCACCATAGACTAATTTCTCAAGTTCTGATGAGGTTCTAGATTGAACCGAAACTGATGAAAAAATAATTTTCCACTGCCAGTCATGTAATATATATATTTTTCCATGACAATCAAACATTTTACAAAATTGTTCCGACAAATTTCGATGGGTATTTATTGCATGTTCCGCCTTATTACCAATATTTCGGTAAATATTTGTATGAAAGCTAAGAGAATCTTCAGAACTATTTATCACTTCTCCGCGACTGTAATCTGTGAGTAGAACAGAAATGGCATTTTTAAAACTAAATCACCTAAATCTAGAACGTTATATTTTGCCTCTACATGCACTTTTAGCATGGTAATAATGGCCGATCGCACCAGTCCATGTAAGGGATACTTAACGCTAAGGAACAACGTTACGGATATCCTAAGCTTCCCTTAACCCTTTAGTAAGGCTCCGCCAAGGACCACTTATCTTTCTTAACGATAGGTATAAAGTTGACTTAACTGACTGTTTATCTCCAAGTGTTGGAGTGTTAGTTATAGAGTTTGTTTACGCCATTGTATAGTTTTAATGTGAATTCATCATTCCGCTTGGATTAAGATTAAAAACTGAACAGCAAATAGGGTGAATGCGCCTGGTTGTCGGCCATTAAAGACATTTTCAAAATTCAATTCATATTATTTGATAAGTAAAAACATTCAAATTTTAATCAGAATATATGAGGTTGTTCACGCCATATTAATCAACAAATTAGCGAAAACACACACAATTAGAGGTGATCAAATAAAAGCTTGGAAACCGAATCAGTAAACACCAATCTGTGAATAAAAACTAAGGTAATAAAATGTGTCAGTTGCAGTTCCCGCCAATTAACGTAAAGTGAAAAGTTACTAAAAATCACTGGAATTGACCAATAGCCTTTATACCGACAACTTGGTCCGCGGACCAATTACCAAATTCGGACTATATCCGAACCAAATATTTGGTTCGAATGGTGTAAACAGTTGCGGACTAAGCTGGTCCGCTCTTGGTTCGGTACTCGCCAGCAAGTGTACCGAACTAGATTTGGTTCGATCTGGATCAAAATTATGAGGTTATGTTGATTGTTATTATTGTGAATTGTGTTGGTTCTGAGTTTCTAAGGCAATCTGAGCGTACTTACTTATGTTTTTTTCATTACGAATTGTGTTGATAAATAAATTCGACTGGTCTTTGACATTTGACGAATTGCGGTGCTTACAGATTTAGTTCACGCGTTGCAAGACCGTGTAAACGGGCGAGAAGCAATCATTGGTCCTACCGTACTATCCCCACCCACTTGGTCCTATCGGACCGAACTAAACGAGTTATCGATGTAAACTAGGCTAATGTTACCAAATCTCGGGAACACTTGAGGGCACCTTAATGAGTGATGGTGCATAAATGAAAATGAATCGAGGGCTGTTTGGAAGTCTTGGGAAGTGAAGGTTGGTGCAATCGGCCATTATAATGATGAAGGGTACAGAGAAAAAATGGGTCACATCACTTCATTCTTGAATCAAGAAAATACAGTTTTAGTGGTCAAACCGAAATATCGCTATTGTGATACATATTTCTCATTGTTCTCTAAAATTTGAATAAACATCTGAAATATTTGGGATTTTACTGAATAACTTATCTTTCACAATTGATTCACAAAATGAAAACTTACATTACCGGCGTTTTCAATCGTCTTTTTTTGGCATCGCTGGTTTCGATATTGATTTACATAAAACTGAGCCGGTTTTTTTCCCAGTTCAAGATCTTCTCATATCCGTTTTGGATAGCTATTTTAGAATAAAAAAGTAACATGTCTGGTTTTTTCCCTGTAGGTGCTCATCGTCAAATGTAAAAGCAAAGTTTACTAATTTTGTATATTAGTAAACTTTGGTAAAAGGGAGATATTCAGAACGGGAAATGATAAAATACTATGTACGATGTTACGACACATTTTTATACAGTCTTCCTTGAAAAAGCAATCATATACAGGGTGGAACATTTAACTTGAGACAGCCTGGTATCTGATCAATTGAAAGTTATTGGTTGCATTGAGGAGAAGAAAATGATCAGCGGTAAAATATTTATGGGTTACCCGGGTTCGCCTGTAAGAGACTACAATCAGGGTATTAAGAATAATAATCCAAAACTAAATTTCACCAAGACCACGATGAACCAGTTACATGAAATTATTATAATACTCATGTCAAATCACAAAAATCAACATCATACTGTATTTGATAAACGTCGGCTCGAGTTAAATGGACTATCCTGTATACCAGAATCTAATGTCAATATAAATAATGTATCATACACGTGTACAGTGTGTGCATTGTTTCTGCACATGTTACAAAACTATGCACATCCTGTATACCCATACAATAGCTACAACAGATGACTATATTTTGGACGTAACTTTTGACACTTGCTAAACAGCTTTGAGAAACATCTGGAAAAGATGTTACTTTTCCAAAGTAGGTAGAGGAAAGGCTTTATTTTATACATTTTAATACCATTGATTTCGTGTAAACCTTATTGAAAATTAAACCAACCCTCACTTTCATGGTGCTTTTATTTAATACTGAATATATATATATATATATATCTCCCAATAAATTGTGTTTTATTGATAATCAGATTGTAGTCCAATTCCTAATAACCAAGTTCCCAAGTTTAACTGATGCTTCAAAGATTCAGTAATTATGGGGGCTTATAAATAAGGTAAGTAATGTTAAATATCAAAAATAAACTTAGCTTCTCCCAAGACTCATTGAAACGATTGAGCTTTTTTTGTCATCTATTTATATTTCCAGAAAAAAGATTTTTTCTCACAATGTTTCATATCATAAGAGGTTTCACTTCCCTCATCCTGCATCAAAATTAATATCCAAACTTTTTTCACTTACGTGTTTCAAAGTTAAGATATATTTCAGGGTTCCTCTGCTCCTCTGCAACAGCAAGCGGCAAAATAACGTTTGTCTACAGAACTTATTTATTTCAAATACACATATACATATATGTAGGTACATCCTTCACCTGATAGTGTTCAAATCAATCACTTTCTGCCTAAAAATATATAGATATAGTAGAATAAAGCATAGAAAAATCCTATTTTGACTACTCGGTCTAGAAGAAAGAACCTGAAAACAATTTAATGAAAAGATACGATATTTTCTCCTGTTGAAAACTCACAATTTTATGTTTCTTTTAGCAGAGGGTAACATGTCGTCTGTCTCATGAAAAATCTGCCTCCTTGCGTACAAAATACAGTTGGCCAAATAATTGGGAATATCAACATCTTCTGCATCAATTTTATAAATCTTGCGTTCAACAGTATTCATTTTCCTTCGGAGATTTAGAAAATAATCCACATTAAAGTTCCATGGTCTGGTGGTGTAATATTCGAACATTTCCTGGCCCTTTAATAGTCTTTGATTTATTCCAAACAGACTGAAACGTTAAAATTTCAAAAGTATTCATCAAACAAAATCACTTACATTGGCTTATAACCAAGACACATCAAAAACAAATCCAAAATTAAGGCAGGGATGATTTGGAAAATTGCCACATTGAAATGATGGTACACTTTACTCTTCGTCATTGTACCTCCAGGGTACCAAATCATTTTATTGAACGGCGTCTTGGTATAAATCACCTCTTTTCCTATATCAATAATCTCCTCCCAAGTAATCTTCAAATCTTCTTTTGGTAAGCAAATGTTGAAAACATTCTGCTTGCTGAAAATACCAAAATCAAATGATGTTGCAGCAATCATTACTATACCCAGTGGTCACAAAATCCCAGGAAGCAACCAACATAGCATTGATAGTGCTATCAGCTGGGACCAAGTTGGCGTTGGTTTTGCTGTCGATATAGACACTTCTTATGACACCTTTTCCAGCGCCAACAAATATACCCATGGGGCTTTGAAGGTTGTTGAAAAATCCGGAAATTGGGTCGCTCCATGTGGGAATTACTATAAAATATTGAATAGGGTGTTGGAGATGCTTATATGGACTTACCAACAGCAGGTCGTACTATGATAATTGGCAGTTTGTCCATTTGTTGACGGACCAGGTCTTCAGCCAAAGCTTTGGAGAAAGTGTAGGTATTGGGACAAGTTTTCAGGATCTTTTTATCAAAATCCTCTGGAATTTTCCCATTAAAAGCCATAACCTTTGTGATCATTTCATTAGGATTGGCTGGTGGATCATACGTCTTCTCATACAAAACTTTCTCAGTAGGAAAAGCAAATGCTGTCGATACATGAACGAAAAGCTACAAAACCTCATTAAACCAGGATTTCTTGGACAAATCACATACCGTTAACTTTTTACACTGTTTGGCCAACTCGAGCATGTACTTCGTCCCCAAAGTGTTCATTTTCACAGAGTTAGCAACTGTTTCATCAAAACGCGTTGTTGCAGCTGAATGGAAGATAAAATCTGCTTCATTAATTATATTCTGTTTTTCACTCTCAATCAATCCCAAGTTAGCTTCTGTAACATCTCCGGTAATGAGGATCAATTTTTTTAGTAATTCCGGCCGTTCTTTGCGTAATTTCGTGAAAAGCTGTGACAAAGTGATTAGAAGTGATAACATGACATCGTTTTACTCACAATGTTGTTCCAAATTTCCTGCAATCGGTCTTTGGGTGATTTTCCTTTTTTTTGTCTTATTAACAAAAGAAGGGTTTTAACTTCAGTGACTCGTAAAAGTTTTTCTATGAGAACTTTACCCAGAAATCCGGTTGCTCCTGATATAAATACCGTTTTTCCTTTGAAAATTGATCCGATTCGATCGATCTCCGACATGTTGATCTGAAAATATTAAGAGATGGCAACATTGAGAGGGGATAGTTATCAGTAAGTAAGAATCATCACCCACTAAATGTCTGCCAAAATTTTACTACACTGATCACATGATTTTATTTTTATTATCGATTGATGCGGGTGCGTTCAGTATCAGGCGGAGATTGAGCACATGTGCTTATTGGTTGAAATTGAATCCCTCATTTGACCAATAAAAACACAGCGGCTAGCACAGACTTAGAATACGCTCTGCCGATATACTCACCTGCGCATGCTCAGAGAAAATAGATGAGACTAAATTAGTAATAAAGACACGACCTTCCGAGCTAAATCCAATAAATATGTTTGCAGAAATGACAAAAATCTTCTTTTTATGGTTTTTATTTGGGTCATAAAAAATTCTTTAACCCCTTTATAGAAATGAGTTATTTTTTTATATTGAAACCCTCATTCTCTTCCATGAGTTTTGATTCATTATTATCATTCACTACAAGAGATGCGCAGATATGAATACTTTTGGTATGAAAATTGAATATGGTTCAGCTGCAGAAAAATGATGACAAAAGTTGCTGAAAAACAGTTAAATCTAAAGTGACAAATATTATAGAATCACAAAATTGATTAGATAAGATTCAGTTATTTTGCCTTTTCCGTGTATAACGTACGAAATATAATAAATATTGTAATCAATTAGCCTACTTTAATCAGCTAATTTCATTCATAATTGGAGCATTTGCATCCCATCAACTCGAGGAGTTAAATACTCTTCCCCACGTTAACATTTGTATTCAATCGAACGTCATAAGCGGCTTCATTTGCCTTTTAATTTTGATTAATCGATCAAATTGAAGGCTACAACTATGTGCAATTATTAATTACCTCAAATATAAAATTGATCGCAAAAGCATGTTTGCGAAAGTCACCTTAACTGATGATTTGACAACAGTAACACTTGAACTCTACAGGGTCCCAAAATTAGGTTGAAATATTTGAACACTATTGAAAGAAAAAATAGTTTGCAAAACGCTTTGTTTACGAGATACAAAGTTTTGTTTCAATTTTTGTTTTATCTGAATAAATCCCATAATAATTCTGATAATTCAACGAAAATTGATTTCCAGGGTATTTTTGACATAAGAAATTCAAATTTCATATCATTATGACTGCATCTTGTATGTGGCGCCATCTACAATCTACTAATCCAAATAGTCACAACTTTTTTGACGAACTTTTTGTTTTGGGTAGGAAAATTATCAAAACATTATTTTCACATAGAAATTATTGGAAGTTGCTAGGAGCAATCGTTTTCGGGATTTCTACACACAAATTGATCAATGGCAAATTTTGGTAATAGACATACATAAGTGGCGTTGAAAACGTCGTAATCATGATAATTTTGACAGTACTTTCAGTGTTCGATGTTTCTTTACAAAAAAAAAATTAAAATAAAAAATAAAAAAAAAATCTAAAATCAAATGTTTTTTTTTTAGTAAGAAACATTGAAATAATTGTCAAAATAACCACGATAACGCCGTTTGCAACGCCACCTATGTATGTCTATTATCAAAATTTCCCATTGAAAAATGCAAATACATACCTATAAATATCTCGAAAACGGTTGCTCCTTGCAACTTCCAACAAGAGTATCGTTTTCATTCAAAATTAATGTTTTGAACTTTTTTTACTCAAAAAAAAGATACAGGGTTCGTCAAAAAATTATGGCTAATTGGTAAAAATACTTGTAGATGGCGCCACGTACAAGATAGAGTCATAATGATATCAAATTTGAATTTTTTATCGGAGTTATTATGATATTTATTCAAATAAAACTAAAATAAAAACCAAATTTTGCCACCCTGTTTCTCAAAAACAAAGCGTTTTCGCAGACATGTTTATATAGCAAAGTAATTTCTTTTGTCAGTGAAGAATACGGTTCAAATATTTCAACCTAATTTCGGGACACCCTGTATACAGGGTGGTCAGTCATTAATTTGTCAGCACCGTCTTCCTTCATAAATATTAATTATAAGTCTTTTTCACGTGACGTAATAGCTAGGATATGATTATGAAAAAGATCAACATTTGTTATTGTTCTTCTTTGATTAAAGGTGATAGGTTAAAAATTTTGCAAAACCAATTAATTTATTCGATATTTCCAAAAAGTGCAAACTATGCTGAAGGTGAGGCTCAAGGTAAACCAGTCTAGTTGAATCCGTGTGATAAAATCCTAAATTTTAATTTCTTTTTATATCAAAGTCCCCAGAAAGAACCTGATAATTCTAAAAACAAAGGATCGACTCATGGTGGTGATATCGAACACAATTTTCTACATTAAAAACATTGGGTGGTGTAAATAAAACAATATATAAATCTACCTTTCTCAGTTGTTTATGAAGTGTATAAATTTATTTCAAGAAAATCACACCACCCAATATCACTCTCGACAGATTGTACGTCGATGGACAAAATAACATTGGGATGATGCTTGAGATTGTCGACTTTCTGATCTATGTAGCGCGATAAGAGGCGACTTTATCAAATAAATCTTATCATTAATTTTTTTTGGTTTTGGAATTTTCGTCGGGTTTTCTTCATCATTTTTTTGTTTACTATGGTGCATCTTGAAAATTGAGAAAATTTGAATAGTTTTGTTTGTCGACATTGAAATTTAAGAACTGTTTATGTATAGATTGCTGTCATGAATTGAATTGAACAATTTTCAACATTTCTATGCTGGGTTATTTTCTAGTTGGCCCCCAAAATATCCTGACCTCAAAACACTAGTTTATTATTTGAATTAGAAATTCCTAGCTGTTACTATAGATAAAGCAGAAAACGTTTTAAGTTGGTTTTGAAGATTGATTCAAATAACGCTGACTATAAAAGTGTTGATCTTAGATCATTTCCGCCAAACTAAAAAATTAGGATCGGATAAAAAATTCGAAATATTCCACACATTACACTAAAATTGAGCAGAGCTTTTTTCTTTATGTTAATATTCAAACAAATTTCAACTCACTTATTGCAATTCCCAATATCTAAATATTTCACTTTGATAAGTTACTATCACTGTCTATCTGTTTGCCGCACCAAGAACCGCGACCTGTGTTACTAGACTACTGGTCCTCTCATAAATCGTTATGGTACTTTTCATGGGTTCGAGCTGAAACAAATCTATCGCTCTCCAGAATATTCGATTAATCAAAATTGATGAACATCTTACTTGGATGTATTGTTCAATGAAGTAATGAGCGGATAACTTGGAGGCAACTTGGAAATTTTTGAATAAATACTTGCTTCATTTATTTTGCCTTTTGTAGGCTGTAACAATAGTTGGGAGACGTTTTACTTTTTTTTCATGGTGTTTTTGAGCATATTAATGATGATAATATTTTCTTCTAAAAATTTAATTGTAACCAGGTATTAGATTTTAAAGTACGACAACAATGGACAATTTGCACATTTTTTGGAAATGTGTGAAAAATATGAATCAGTAAGTATACTGATGCCATTAATCTTTGAAAAATCAACCTACGACTTCTATCAATGTAGTAATCACCGATTAAAGAGCGTTAATCAACATCCATTACTCATGCTGACGTCACACAGTAAATTATTTATCTCCGTCTGGCGTGAATGACTTTAATTAGAAAGAGAGAGTGAGAGAAAATTGTTTTAGCTCCGCCCCGTTTTCGGTGATTATAGTGAAATTTGCGTTTTCTCTTTCAGTTATTTAGTTTATTTTTGGGAATTTTGATTTTTTTTCGCTGTTGACTTTCAAATATTAGGCAGAACACGTAGGGTAAACGCCAAACAACTTTAAATCTACGTCATCGATGGCACCAAGTGCGTTGTTATGTGCTTTGCTGGTAACCAAATGTGGATACCAGGAATATTCATAAAAACGCGCATGGTGGCAACGATGACGTAGATTCAGAGTTGTTTGGCCTTTACTATACAGGGTGTCCCATAACTTATCCGCCATAGAAAAGGACACCATGTATATAAAATCTCAAGCCATTTGAAAATGTATGCAAATCATTCAATGCGAGAATATCAAACATCACCTGGAACAGTCAGTGGTGAGATGATTTTTCGATGTTCGATATCTCAACAACCCTTACATTTAGGCGAAAATTTTGAGATCTATAAATTTTGTCCCTTTCACTTTTTCGCTACGATGCACCGTTCAAAAGATATTTGTGAAGAACCTTTTTTTAAATAATTTTTCGATGCTCCATATCTCGACAACCCTTACATCTAGAGAAAAATGACAGGTTTCAGTTTTTGTAGGGAATTTTGAGATCTATAAATTTTGTCCTCTTCCTTTTTTTGCTACGATGCACCGTTCAAAAGATATTTGTGAAGAACCTTTTTTTAAATAATTTTTCGATGCTTCATATCTCGACAACCCCTGCATCTAGAGGAAAATGACAGGTGCCAGTTTTTGTAGGGAATTTTGGGATCTATAAATTTTGTCATTTTTTTTTTTTTGCTACGATGCACCGTTCTAAAGATATTTGTGAAGAACCTTTTTTTAAATAATTTTTCGATGCTCCATATCTCGAAAACCCTTGCATCTAGAGGAAAATGACAGGTGCCAGTTTTTGTAGGGAATTTTGGGATCTATAAATTTTGTCCTCTTCCTTTTTTTGCTACGATGCACCGTTCAAAAGATATTTGTGAAGAACCTTTTTTTAAATAATTTTTCGATGCTTCATATCTCGACAACCCCTGCATCTAGAGGAAAATGACAAGTGCCAGTTTTTGTAGGGAATTTTGGGATCTATAAATTTTGTCATTTTTTTTTTTTGCTACGATGCACCGTTCTAAAGATATTTGTGAAGAACCTTTTTTTAAATAATTTTTCGATGCTCCATATCTCGACAACCCTTGCATCTAGAGAAAAATGACAGGTGTCAGTTCTTGTAGGGAATTTTGAGATCTATAAATTTTACTCTTTTCACTTTTTTGCTACGATGCACCGTTCAAAAGATATTTGTGAAGAACCTTTTTTTAGATAATTTTTCGATGCTCCATATCTCGACAACCCTTGCATCTAGAGAAAAATGACAGGTGTCAGTTTTTGTAGGGAATTTTGAGATCTATAAATTTTGTCCCTTTCACTTTTTCGCTACGATGCACCGTTCAAAAGATATTTGTGAAGAACCTTTTTTTAAATAATTTTTCGATGCTCCATATCTCGACAACCCTTACATCTAGAGAAAAATGACAGGTTTCAGTTTTTGTAGGGAATTTTGAGATCTATAAATTTTGTCCTCTTCCTTTTTTTGCTACGATGCACCGTTCAAAAGATATTTGTGAAGAACCTTTTTTTAAATAATTTTTCGATGCTTCATATCTCGACAACCCCTGCATCTAGAGGAAAATGACAGGTGCCAGTTTTTGTAGGGAATTTTGGGATCTATAAATTTTGTCATTTTTTTTTTTTGCTACGATGCACCGTTCTAAAGATATTTGTGAAGAACCTTTTTTTAAATAATTTTTCGATGCTCCATATCTCGACAACCCTTGCATCTAGAGAAAAATGACAGGTGTCAGTTCTTGTAGGGAATTTTGAGATCTATAAATTTTACTCTTTTCACTTTTTTGCTACGATGCACCGTTCAAAAGATATTTGTGAAGAACCTTTTTTTAGATAATTTTTCGATGCTCCATATCTCGACAACCCTTGCATCTAGAGAAAAATGACAGGTGTCAGTTTTTGTAGGGAATTTTGAGATCTATAAACTTTGTCCCTTTCACTTTTTCGCTACGATGCACCGTTCAAAAGATATTTGTGAAGAACCTTTTTTTAAATAATTTTTCGATGCTCCATATCTCGACAACCCTTACATCTAGAGAAAAATGACAGGTTTCAGTTTTTGTAGGGAATTTTGAGATCTATAAATTTTGTCCTCTTCCTTTTTTTGCTACGATGCACCGTTCAAAAGATATTTGTGAAGAACCTTTTTTTAAATAATTTTTCGATGCTTCATATCTCGACAACCCCTGCATCTAGAGGAAAATGACAGGTGCCAGTTTTTGTAGGGAATTTTGGGATCTATAAATTTTGTCATTTTTTTTTTTTGCTACGATGCACTGTTCAAAAGATATTTGTGAAGAACCTTTTTTTAGATAATTTTTCGATGCTCCATATCTCGACAACCCTTGCATCTAGAGAAAAATGACAGGTGTCAGTTCTTGTAGGGAATTTTGAGATCTATAAATTTTACTCTTTTCACTTTTTTGCTACGATGCACCGTTCAAAAGATATTTGTGAAGAACCTTTTTTTAGATAATTTTTCGATGCTCCATATCTCGACAACCCTTGCATCTAGAGAAAAATGACAGGTGTCAGTTTTTGTAGGGAATTTTGAGATCTATAAATTTTGTCCCTTTCACTTTTTCGCTACGATGCACCGTTCAAAAGATATTTGTGAAGAACCTTTTTTTAAATAATTTTTCGATGCTCCATATCTCGACAACCCTTACATCTAGAGAAAAATGACAGGTTTCAGTTTTTGTAGGGAATTTTGAGATCTATAAATTTTGTCCTCTTCCTTTTTTTGCTACGATGCACCGTTCAAAAGATATTTGTGAAGAACCTTTTTTTAAATAATTTTTCGATGCTTCATATCTCGACAACCCCTGCATCTAGAGGAAAATGACAGGTGCCAGTTTTTGTAGGGAATTTTGGGATCTATAAATTTTGTCATTTTTTTTTTTTGCTACGATGCACCGTTCTAAAGATATTTGTGAAGAACCTTTTTTTAAATAATTTTTCGATGCTCCATATCTCGACAACCCTTGCATCTAGAGAAAAATGACAGGTGTCAGTTCTTGTAGGGAATTTTGAGATCTATAAATTTTACTCTTTTCACTTTTTTGCTACGATGCACCGTTCAAAAGATATTTGTGAAGAACCTTTTTTTAGATAATTTTTCGATGCTCCATATCTCGACAACCCTTGCATCTAGAGAAAAATGACAGGTGTCAGTTTTTGTAGGGAATTTTGAGATCTATAAACTTTGTCCCTTTCACTTTTTCGCTACGATGCACCGTTCAAAAGATATTTGTGAAGAACCTTTTTTTAAATAATTTTTCGATGCTCCATATCTCGACAACCCTTACATCTAGAGAAAAATGACAGGTTTCAGTTTTTGTAGGGAATTTTGAGATCTATAAATTTTGTCCTCTTCCTTTTTTTGCTACGATGCACCGTTCAAAAGATATTTGTGAAGAACCTTTTTTTAAATAATTTTTCGATGCTTCATATCTCGACAACCCCTGCATCTAGAGGAAAATGACAGGTGCCAGTTTTTGTAGGGAATTTTGGGATCTATAAATTTTGTCATTTTTTTTTTTTGCTACGATGCACTGTTCAAAAGATATTTGTGAAGAACCTTTTTTTAGATAATTTTTCGATGCTCCATATCTCGACAACCCTTGCATCTAGAGAAAAATGACAGGTGTCAGTTCTTGTAGGGAATTTTGAGATCTATAAATTTTACTCTTTTCACTTTTTTGCTACGATGCACCGTTCAAAAGATATTTGTGAAGAACCTTTTTTTAGATAATTTTTCGATGCTCCATATCTCGACAACCCTTGCATCTAGAGAAAAATGACAGGTGTCAGTTTTTGTAGGGAATTTTGAGATCTATAAATTTTGTCCCTTTCACTTTTTCGCTACGATGCACCGTTCAAAAGATATTTGTGAAGAACCTTTTTTTAAATAATTTTTCGATGCTCCATATCTCGACAACCCTTACATCTAGAGAAAAATGACAGGTTTCAGTTTTTGTAGGGAATTTTGAGATCTATAAATTTTGTCCTCTTCCTTTTTTTGCTACGATGCACCGTTCAAAAGATATTTGTGAAGAACCTTTTTTTAAATAATTTTTCGATGCTTCATATCTCGACAACCCCTGCATCTAGAGGAAAATGACAGGTGCCAGTTTTTGTAGGGAATTTTGGGATCTATAAATTTTGTCATTTTTTTTTTTTGCTACGATGCACCGTTCTAAAGATATTTGTGAAGAACCTTTTTTTAAATAATTTTTCGATGCTCCATATCTCGACAACCCTTACATCTAGAGAAAAATGACAGGTTTCAGTTTTTGTAGGGAATTTTGAGATCTATAAATTTTGTCCTCTTCCTTTTTTTGCTACGATGCACCGTTCAAAAGATATTTGTGAAGAACCTTTTTTTAAATAATTTTTCGATGCTCCATATCTCGACAACCCTTACATCTAGAGAAAAATGACAGGTTTCAGTTTTTGTAGGGAATTTTGAGATCTATAAATTTTGTCCTCTTCCTTTTTTTGCTACGATGCACCGTTCAAAAGATATTTGTGAAGAACCTTTTTTTAAATAATTTTTCGATGCTTCATATCTCGACAACCCCTGCATCTAGAGGAAAATGACAGGTGCCAGTTTTTGTAGGGAATTTTGGGATCTATAAATTTTGTCATTTTTTTTTTTTTGCTACGATGCACCGTTCTAAAGATATTTGTGAAGAACCTTTTTTTAAATAATTTTTCGATGCTCCATATCTCGAAAACCCTTGCATCTAGAGGAAAATGACAGGTGCCAGTTTTTGTAGGGAATTTTGGGATCTATAAATTTTGTCCTCTTCCTTTTTTTGCTACGATGCACCGTTCAAAAGATATTTGTGAAGAACCTTTTTTTAAATAATTTTTCGATGCTTCATATCTCGACAACCCCTGCATCTAGAGGAAAATGACAGGTGCCAGTTTTTGTAGGGAATTTTGGGATCTATAAATTTTGTCCTCTTCCTTTTTTTGCTACGATGCACCGTTCAAAAGATATTTGTGAAGAACCTTTTTTTAAATAATTTTTCGATGCTCCATATCTCGACAACCCTTGCATCTAGAGAAAAATGACAGGTGTCAGTTCTTGTAGGGAATTTTGAGATCTATAAATTTTACTCTTTTCACTTTTTTGCTACGATGCACCGTTCAAAAGATATTTGTGAAGAACCTTTTTTTAGATAATTTTTCGATGCTCCATATCTCGACAACCCTTGCATCTAGAGAAAAATGACAGGTGTCAGTTTTTGTAGGGAATTTTGAGATCTATAAATTTTGTCCTCTTCCTTTTTTTGCTACGATGCATCGTTCAAAAGATATTTGTAAAGAACCTTTTTTAAAATAATTTTTTGATGCTCCATATTTCGACAACCCTTGCATCTAGAGAAAAATGACAGATGTCAGTTTTTGTAGGGAATTTTGAGATATATAAATTTTGTCCTCTTCCTTTTTTTGCTACGATGCACCGTTCAAAAGATATTTGTGAAGAACCTTTTTTTAAATAATTTTTCGATGCTCCATATCTCGACAACCCTTGCATCTAGAGAAAAATGACAGGTGTCAGTTCTTGTAGGGAATTTTGAGATCTATAAATTTTACTCTTTTCACTTTTTTGCTACGATGCACCGTTCAAAAGATATTTGTGAAGAACCTTTTTTTAGATAATTTTTCGATGCTCCATATCTCGACAACCCTTGCATCTAGAGAAAAATGACAGGTGTCAGTTTTTGTAGGGAATTTTGAGATCTATAAATTTTGTCCCTTTCACTTTTTCGCTACGATGCACCGTTCAAAAGATATTTGTGAAGAACCTTTTTTTAAATAATTTTTCGATGCTCCATATCTCGACAACCCTTACATCTAGAGAAAAATGACAGGTTTCAGTTTTTGTAGGGAATTTTGAGATCTATAAATTTTGTCCTCTTCCTTTTTTTGCTACGATGCACCGTTCAAAAGATATTTGTGAAGAACCTTTTTTTAAATAATTTTTCGATGCTTCATATCTCGACAACCCCTGCATCTAGAGGAAAATGACAGGTGCCAGTTTTTGTAGGGAATTTTGGGATCTATAAATTTTGTCATTTTTTTTTTTTGCTACGATGCACTGTTCAAAAGATATTTGTGAAGAACCTTTTTTTAGATAATTTTTCGATGCTCCATATCTCGACAACCCTTGCATCTAGAGAAAAATGACAGGTGTCAGTTCTTGTAGGGAATTTTGAGATCTATAAATTTTACTCTTTTCACTTTTTTGCTACGATGCACCGTTCAAAAGATATTTGTGAAGAACCTTTTTTTAGATAATTTTTCGATGCTCCATATCTCGACAACCCTTGCATCTAGAGAAAAATGACAGGTGTCAGTTTTTGTAGGGAATTTTGAGATCTATAAATTTTGTCCCTTTCACTTTTTCGCTACGATGCACCGTTCAAAAGATATTTGTGAAGAACCTTTTTTTAAATAATTTTTCGATGCTCCATATCTCGACAACCCTTACATCTAGAGAAAAATGACAGGTTTCAGTTTTTGTAGGGAATTTTGAGATCTATAAATTTTGTCCTCTTCCTTTTTTTGCTACGATGCACCGTTCAAAAGATATTTGTGAAGAACCTTTTTTTAAATAATTTTTCGATGCTTCATATCTCGACAACCCCTGCATCTAGAGGAAAATGACAGGTGCCAGTTTTTGTAGGGAATTTTGGGATCTATAAATTTTGTCATTTTTTTTTTTTTGCTACGATGCACCGTTCTAAAGATATTTGTGAAGAACCTTTTTTTAAATAATTTTTCGATGCTCCATATCTCGAAAACCCTTGCATCTAGAGGAAAATGACAGGTGCCAGTTTTTGTAGGGAATTTTGGGATCTATAAATTTTGTCCTCTTCCTTTTTTTGCTACGATGCACCGTTCAAAAGATATTTGTGAAGAACCTTTTTTTAAATAATTTTTCGATGCTTCATATCTCGACAACCCCTGCATCTAGAGGAAAATGACAGGTGCCAGTTTTTGTAGGGAATTTTGGGATCTATAAATTTTGTCCTCTTCCTTTTTTTGCTACGATGCACCGTTCAAAAGATATTTGTGAAGAACCTTTTTTTAAATAATTTTTCGATGCTCCATATCTCGACAACCCTTGCATCTAGAGAAAAATGACAGGTGTCAGTTCTTGTAGGGAATTTTGAGATCTATAAATTTTACTCTTTTCACTTTTTTGCTACGATGCACCGTTCAAAAGATATTTGTGAAGAACCTTTTTTTAGATAATTTTTCGATGCTCCATATCTCGACAACCCTTGCATCTAGAGAAAAATGACAGGTGTCAGTTTTTGTAGGGAATTTTGAGATCTATAAATTTTGTCCTCTTCCTTTTTTTGCTACGATGCATCGTTCAAAAGATATTTGTAAAGAACCTTTTTTAAAATAATTTTTTGATGCTCCATATTTCGACAACCCTTGCATCTAGAGAAAAATGACAGATGTCAGTTTTTGTAGGGAATTTTGAGATATATAAATTTTGTCCTCTTCCTTTTTTTGCTACGATGCACCGTTCAAAAGATATTTGTGAAGAACCTTTTTTTAAATAATTTTTCGATGCTCCATATCTCGACAACCCTTGCATCTAGAGAAAAATGACAGGTGTCAGTTCTTGTAGGGAATTTTGAGATCTATAAATTTTACTCTTTTCACTTTTTTGCTACGATGCACCGTTCAAAAGATATTTGTGAAGAACCTTTTTTTAGATAATTTTTCGATGCTCCATATCTCGACAACCCTTGCATCTAGAGAAAAATGACAGGTGTCAGTTTTTGTAGGGAATTTTGAGATCTATAAATTTTGTCCCTTTCACTTTTTCGCTACGATGCACCGTTCAAAAGATATTTGTGAAGAACCTTTTTTTAAATAATTTTTCGATGCTCCATATCTCGACAACCCTTACATCTAGAGAAAAATGACAGGTTTCAGTTTTTGTAGGGAATTTTGAGATCTATAAATTTTGTCCTCTTCCTTTTTTTGCTACGATGCACCGTTCAAAAGATATTTGTGAAGAACCTTTTTTTAAATAATTTTTCGATGCTTCATATCTCGACAACCCCTGCATCTAGAGGAAAATGACAGGTGCCAGTTTTTGTAGGGAATTTTGGGATCTATAAATTTTGTCATTTTTTTTTTTTGCTACGATGCACCGTTCTAAAGATATTTGTGAAGAACCTTTTTTTAAATAATTTTTCGATGCTCCATATCTCGACAACCCTTGCATCTAGAGAAAAATGACAGGTGTCAGTTCTTGTAGGGAATTTTGAGATCTATAAATTTTACTCTTTTCACTTTTTTGCTACGATGCACCGTTCAAAAGATATTTGTGAAGAACCTTTTTTTAGATAATTTTTCGATGCTCCATATCTCGACAACCCTTGCATCTAGAGAAAAATGACAGGTGTCAGTTTTTGTAGGGAATTTTGAGATCTATAAACTTTGTCCCTTTCACTTTTTCGCTACGATGCACCGTTCAAAAGATATTTGTGAAGAACCTTTTTTTAAATAATTTTTCGATGCTCCATATCTCGACAACCCTTACATCTAGAGAAAAATGACAGGTTTCAGTTTTTGTAGGGAATTTTGAGATCTATAAATTTTGTCCTCTTCCTTTTTTTGCTACGATGCACCGTTCAAAAGATATTTGTGAAGAACCTTTTTTTAAATAATTTTTCGATGCTTCATATCTCGACAACCCCTGCATCTAGAGGAAAATGACAGGTGCCAGTTTTTGTAGGGAATTTTGGGATCTATAAATTTTGTCATTTTTTTTTTTTGCTACGATGCACCGTTCTAAAGATATTTGTGAAGAACCTTTTTTTAGATAATTTTTCGATGCTCCATATCTCGACAACCCTTGCATCTAGAGAAAAATGACAGGTGTCAGTTCTTGTAGGGAATTTTGAGATCTATAAATTTTACTCTTTTCACTTTTTTGCTACGATGCACCGTTCAAAAGATATTTGTGAAGAACCTTTTTTTAAATAATTTTTCGATGCTCCATATCTCGACAACCCTTGCATCTAGAGAAAAATGACAGGTGTCAGTTCTTGTAGGGAATTTTGAGATCTATAAATTTTACTCTTTTCACTTTTTTGCTACGATGCACCGTTCAAAAGATATTTGTGAAGAACCTTTTTTTAGATAATTTTTCGATGCTCCATATCTCGACAACCCTTGCATCTAGAGAAAAATGACAGGTGTCAGTTCTTGTAGGGAATTTTGAGATCTATAAATTTTACTCTTTTCACTTTTTTGCTACGATGCACCGTTCAAAAGATATTTGTGAAGAACCTTTTTTTAAATAATTTTTCGATGCTCCATATCTCGACAACCCTTACATCTAGAGAAAAATGACAGGTTTCAGTTTTTGTAGGGAATTTTGAGATCTATAAATTTTGTCCTCTTCCTTTTTTTGCTACGATGCACCGTTCAAAAGATATTTGTGAAGAACCTTTTTTTAAATAATTTTTCGATGCTTCATATCTCGACAACCCCTGCATCTAGAGGAAAATGACAGGTGCCAGTTTTTGTAGGGAATTTTGGGATCTATAAATTTTGTAATTTTTTTTTTTTTGCTACGATGCACCGTTCTAAAGATATTTGTGAAGAACCTTTTTTTAAATAATTTTTCGATGCTCCATATCTCGACAACCCTTGCATCTAGAGAAAAATGACAGGTGTCAGTTCTTGTAGGGAATTTTGAGATCTATAAATTTTACTCTTTTCACTTTTTTGCTACGATGCACCGTTCAAAAGATATTTGTGAAGAACCTTTTTTTAGATAATTTTTCGATGCTCCATATCTCGACAACCCTTGCATCTAGAGAAAAATGACAGGTGTCAGTTTTTGTAGGGAATTTTGAGATCTATAAATTTTGTCCCTTTCACTTTTTCGCTACGATGCACCGTTCAAAAGATATTTGTGAAGAACCTTTTTTTAAATAATTTTTCGATGCTCCATATCTCGACAACCCTTACATCTAGAGAAAAATGACAGGTTTCAGTTTTTGTAGGGAATTTTGAGATCTATAAATTTTGTCCTCTTCCTTTTTTTGCTACGATGCACCGTTCAAAAGATATTTGTGAAGAACCTTTTTTTAAATAATTTTTCGATGCTTCATATCTCGACAACCCCTGCATCTAGAGGAAAATGACAGGTGCCAGTTTTTGTAGGGAATTTTGGGATCTATAAATTTTGTCATTTTTTTTTTTTGCTACGATGCACCGTTCTAAAGATATTTGTGAAGAACCTTTTTTTAAATAATTTTTCGATGCTCCATATCTCGACAACCCTTGCATCTAGAGAAAAATGACAGGTGTCAGTTCTTGTAGGGAATTTTGAGATCTATAAATTTTACTCTTTTCACTTTTTTGCTACGATGCACCGTTCAAAAGATATTTGTGAAGAACCTTTTTTTAGATAATTTTTCGATGCTCCATATCTCGACAACCCTTGCATCTAGAGAAAAATGACAGGTGTCAGTTTTTGTAGGGAATTTTGAGATCTATAAATTTTGTCCTCTTCCTTTTTTTGCTACGATGCAGCGTTCAAAAGATATTTGTAAAGAACCTTTTTTAAAATAATTATTTGATGCTCCATATCTCGACAACCCTTGCATCTAGAGAAAAATGACAGATGTCAATTTTTGTAGGGAATTTTGAGATATATAAATTTTGTCCTCTTCCTTTTTTTGCTACGATGCACCGTTCAAAAGATATTTGTGAAGAACCTTTTTTTAAATAATTTTTCGATGCTCCATATCTCGACAACCCTTGCATCTAGAGAAAAATGACAAATGTCTGTTTTTGTAGGGAATTTTGAGATCCATAAATTTTGTCCTCTTTCTTTTTTTGCTACGATGCACCGTTCAAAAGATATTTGTAAAGAACCTTTTTTAAAATAATTTTTTGATTCTCCATATCTCAACAACCCTTGCATCTAGAGAAAAATGACAGATGTCTGTTTTTGTAGGGAATTTTGAGATCCATAAATTTTGTCCTCTTTCTTTTTTTGCTACGATGCACCGTTCAAAAGATATTTGTAAAGAACCTTTTTTAAAATAATTTTTTGATGCTCCATATCTCGACAACCCTTGCATCTAGAGAAAAATGACAAATGTCAGTTTTTGTAGGGAATTTTGAGATCTATAAATTTTGTCCTCTTCCTTTTTTTGCTACGATGCACCGTTCAAAAGATATTTGTGAAGAACCTTTTTTTAAATAATTTTTTGATGCTCCATATCTCGACAACCCTTGCATCTAGAGGAAAATGACAGTTGTCAGTTTTTGTAGGGAATTTTGGGATCTATAAATTTTGTCCTCTTCCTTTTTTTGCTACGATGCACCGTTCAAAAGATATTTGTGAAGAACCTTTTTTTAAATAATTTTTCGATGCTCCATATCTCGACAACCTTTGCATTTAGAGGAAAATGACAAGTGACAGTTTTTGTATGAAATTTTGAGATCTATAAATTTTGTCACATTCACTTTTTTGCTACGGTGCACCGTTCAGAAGATATTTGTGAAAAACCTTTTTTTCAATAATTTTTTGATGCTCTACATCTCAGCAACCCTTGCATTTCAAAATCGTTTATCACGAGGTTTTCACGTATGTTTTATAAATAATTTCATAGATGGAAATAATTGGGAAATTTAATTGGGCTCATGATCAAAAAAAGAACTACATATATATAATCATCAAATTATAAGTATATAGAAGTAAAAAGCACCGATCAAATAGCATTTTTATGCACACACATATCTAATTAAATTGAGTTGTTTTGACATATTTCGAGTCCTAATATTATAGCTAATAGTTATTAGCAGTTCAATTAGAAACCCATTTGATCGAATTGGGACAAAGATCTAACGTTCAACTATCAGCATTAGTGAAGCGGTTGCACTCATATTATGTAGAAGCATCTAGGTCTATTATAATTTGCTCACATTCGACCAAATAAGCATATGTATGTTAAAAAGGGGGCAGAGATGGGAAATAAGCCTTGTACTGCAAGATTAAATCAATAATTCTCTTAGAATGAAAATTTCATTAAGTTAGATTGAATTTAAACTGTAACTTGCTTTAAAGTTTTTTTTTAAATATTTGTTGTATTGAAATTACTTCACAACATGTATCTCCTCAGATCAATTGAATGGATAACTTCATTTTTTGAAATCAACTCTATGACTGGATGACGCAACATCATTCTGATTTATTTGTAACAGTGTAGCAACTACAATTTAAACACTGCCTTTGCAATTTGTCCAGCTCTAAGCGCCTCCAAGGCTTTTTGATAATCTTTCAAGGCGAAGACTTGAATTCCCAAACGCCCATAGTCGAGGTATCTGGATCCCATGGCTTCGATAAACCCAATGGACTTCACCATGCTGAATGGGTTCACATTTACAGCGAATATCTTCAACTCTCTTGCGTATAGATCAAAAGGTGCAACACTGAAAAATCGAATCAATATTAGGTCATAAAATATTGTCAATTTGGCAACTTTAAGCTCGGTTCACTCGGAAGCCAAACTAGGTATTTTTATATTAATATGTATTCCTGAAACTTCTAACAAATATATGCCATGTTCATGGTACTAGCGCAACTTCATGTTCGTCTTCAACTTCATGATTATATGGTGAAAACATATAGTTTATATCTCAAAATATATTTGCCCATGCAGTGATGACATCTTCAATGTATTGATATAAGCTCGATAGGAGCGTCAATGTATGCGTTCTGGTTTTCAAAGAAGTCATTAGATGTCGATGCGAGCTAGACATTGTATATGCCCGAATATATTGTTTTCTCACCCGGGAAAACAAGTCGGTCAACATGATAAGCGCCCCCGGATCTAATGAGCGGTGGTGAAGAAAGTCCCAACAACGGGTGATGAAAGGCTCGCCGTCCCGGAATTTAATGGGCGGCAGAGAAGAAGTCCTAGCAACGGGCTAAAAAAGGCCCGCCGCGCCCGCCGTGCGGGCCCGAGATTGATGGCCCGCGAAAGGCGGGCGCCTATAAGAAATCAATGCAATGCTACTATAAAGAAGCAACTGTGACTTGTGACTGAATAATGTGTAACAACAGATAGGACCCTTTCCCCTTCTTCATCATTCATTGTAATGAATATTTTAACTCAAAAATAGAAAAAACGAAAATCCCAACTGCACTATCAACAAAAAAACACATTTAGTATTAGTACTACTCCATAGTAAATACAAAGCCAAAACATACATAAATAAACTAACATGGCGGTGCTAGGCTAGAGTGCGCATGTCATCCCAATCAATTCCCACTTTAGTCAGGTATCCAGAGAATCTTTCAGGAATCGATTCCGGAACGGTTCCAAGTTCCAATTTAGGTTGGAATGGAAGGCGAAACGGGACGGTGCAAGGAATGATTCATACGCAGTTGGAACGGAATTTCTTTAGTGTGCAAGATGGGGATCGTTCCAAGTACGGTTCCCGGTCGGGTTGGAACAAACCTACTGATATGAGAACTATAGAAACTTTTAGTTTCCTACAAAATTTAATTTTAGTTCGATTGTGGCCCCGCTTAGAGCGGGACACACCCGGATTAAATCCGGCAGACTTAAGTAGAGAGGCCAAACATTCGATATGCTCCAAGCTGATCATGATGATGATGCTGATATATGAAAGCCAGAATCTAATGAGCGGCGTAGAAGAAGTCAAACATCCGTGATGCTGATGACGACCTGTCAAGTCATAAATCATCTAATGATCTTTTACGATCGTCATCAAAAACAGTATAGGAACATGCTGTGAATGTGGATTGCCGCGGCATCTATATTGGTGATTAATAATTAAGGTGTGCCAAAATGTCAAGAAGGTTGAAGCTCCATAACTTTTTGTTTGTATAACCCACATAAAATTATTAACATCGAGTTAGTTGGTGTTGAACAAACGTAAAACTGAAAATCTTTTACATTTATCTTCAACTTAACTTGGACCAATCAAGACTTCTTCAGTTTTCCAAAGATCAACCCTACCATTGATGCACTTACATGAACAAAATTGAATTTGATCTGAAAAAATAATAATTTCGCGATATTAGGCAGTTGTTTTAAATAAATACTTTTCGGCCACTTGGATTGTGGCTTTATTGAATTAGGACAAACGAATCCTATAGGAGTACGAGAGTGGATTCAAGTATTTTTGTAAACTCCTCCAAAGTGTCATGTTTTTAACTCTTGAGCATAATTGGACCTAGATCCTCTGCAGCAACATTTCCAATGGCTGCAACGTTCTTAACATTTTTGAAATTGAGACGTCATGATATAAAGTAAAAATAACTTTCATATTTCCCAACGATACGACCAAAAAAAATTGCTCAAAAAAATATGTATTTAAAACCCCTTTGAATAATGCTAAACAAAGACAATAATAATTAATAATTATCAATTAATCATATTCAGTATTAAATTTTGATGTGTGATAGGTAAAATGAAAACAAAAATACTATATGATCGTCAGGACGTCAAAAAATATTCTTCCATAACTTAGTTTTATTTTCCACACGTTCTTTATGCCAATGTTTATCTATAGAGTATTGACGTCTATGTCAGAGGAGATAATAGTCATCTCACTGGCACCACTAGAGCTCGATGCGGTCGTAATGCGATATACATTATGACATTACAGGATGAACAAATTTGGGAACCAGATTCAGAATTAGTTTCTCTCTTCATCTCCGCTCTACCCGAAAAAAAAACGAAGCGATATTGGTTACCTTATTGTTTTGTCTGGAGGCGGAATCCCGAAACAACACAGCTTGCCGCCTTTGGTCAACATGCTTAAGCCTTGCTCTACAGCAGGGCAAAAACCACTGCAGTCGATAACCACTTCAAAGGCATAATTTGGATTAGCCGCTCTATTTTCAGCTAACTTATCTGGAGTGACCAAATCAAAACCAGTCTCTGAAATTCACCAGTCAGTAAAGATTTGATACCCCATCAAGCTTGTTACCGAGTTGTTTGACGTAATTCAACCTGATCACATTGGGCTCGGAAACAGTTACATTTCTGTGACCCTGAAGATGCAGTGCTGACACCCATAAGTTGCCGATTATTCCCGCTCCAATTACCAGAATCCTGGAACCAATTGGTACTGGGGATAGTAAGTCCCAGCCGTGCGATAGGCAAGATAGAGGTTCCGCTAGAGCAGCTGAGAAAACTCATGAATGGTAAGTTCTAGTCAAACTACTGCATACCTTGTTCCAGTGAGATAGTTTCAGGTAATTTATGGAGCTGTTTCATGGGCACTTTTGCATAAGTGGCCCAGCCACCGTCCCTGTGGATACCCACTGTGTTTTGGATACCTCCTATGTTACAGTAATGCGGGTTTCCTGAATGGCAGAAGTCGCAGCATTCACAACCACTAAAAGGAATGTAGATATATTTGTTTCAATGATTTATATGCAGGTCCTCACTCATTTGGATCAATAGTCACCCGATCTCCGACTTTAACATTGTGTACAGCACTCCCAATTTCAACAACAGTACCAGAAAATTCATGACCTAGAATTTTGGTACCTTTATTGGACAATGGAAATTCACCCTAAAATATATTATTCAGTTCTGACAGTAATCTTAATGTCTTGTTATAAAAATTATTTTCAAAAGTATCACACGATAAGAATTGGGTGATGGTGAAATTACAAACAATATTTTTGTAACTTTTACACGATAAGAGATATGTAATGGTGAAGTATGAAGTAACATAAATAAATTTTGTTGATGTCATAGTATGTTGTAATACAATATTTCATGAAGATAATATACACGTTCCCACAATAAATTCCGCAAAGGACTAAATAATTTGAGTAGCTTGATATTCTTGTAACTTGTTTCAGTTATGTCCAATTTTGTTGAAATTTTTACCAGAGTGTAGCTCTAAGTATTGAGATATTTCCCTTGATTTTAGTTTCCAAAAAATACTGATGGCTTGGTCATTATACAAAGAGAAGCTACTTTTTATCCCTAAATTTTGGGAGGCAATTAGTGGGTATTATTAACGGATGAATCGTTGGCGTTTTGGTGAAAGGTTCACCAAACACCTAAAAAAGTAACCAGGGATATCATATTATTCTTGGCCAAAATTTATTGTCGAGGAGTGTAATTTTCCAAAAAAAGTCTATTTTCCCAACTCACCGCAATGATATGCACGTCAGAACCACAAACTCCGGAAAAAGCTACCTTCACCACGACATCGTCAGGTTGAGTGACTTTTGGAACGGGTACTTCGACATACTCCAAAACCCGGGTACTGCCAGTGAATCTCAAAGCTTCCATGCTGACTACTTTGATAGACTAGACAGAAATAAAATCTTTATATATGTTGATGATCCCAGACATACAAATTACCGATTAAAGATTTGCGTAATTTAAATGATTGTTTATCACTGATAAGTACAACTTTATCGTCAGTCATTAGCGACAGCGTGTAGGCTTTCCAATACACTGGCAATCAGCCAAAAATTGGAATAAGCCAAAACTCCATACCTCAAATAAGTGCTGACGAAGTTCTTATTAAGGTTGTGTTCAGTGGGGGTTGCAGAACTGATTTGCACATCATTCAGGAATAAGGCAATTAAAATCAGATGGGTTCGGTAAAACCAACAGTCCCTAGAGTGGACAGCACTCAACCTGTCATCCAAGGGCACTAGTTCTTTGGAGTTATAGTCAAAACAGGATCACTAGTCAACATATCAAACTTGATGACAAAGTTGTTGTAGACGTAGACCCCAACGAGAAAACCAGTATCGATCCAAATCAGATACACGTTTGTTTTTAGTGGTTGCAATGTGACTTTTGCCACATGGACAAACCACATTATTGTGATCAAGTTATATGTAGAAATGACACGATCAAGCTACGTCACAATATTGTGACGGGACATCATTTTGTCGCCGATATTTGCCCTGCAACGCCACTGTGTTGGTGCACGAACGCGGTGGAAGCTTATAGATGATCTCGAAACATCTGGGGTATTCTTGCATTTTCGGCGAAGGAGCCTGGGATATATAAGACTGCGGTGCCACAATTTGAGTTTAGTTATTGATTTGCCGCGAAATATAGATTTTAAATCATAAATAGGCTGCGATTGTAACACATGAATACTTTGAATAAATAAATAAAATCTGGACAAGTGATTTCTATAGCGAAAAACATTACGATATTGTATATACCTCCCATAAGATGGAGCCTCTGGACCTATCATTCATGTCACCTTTCAAAACCTTTCATTCTCAGCAGATTCAGATGTGGTTAAAGCAAAATCCTGTATCAACAGTCACCAAACTGTTTATTTGAAAAGTACAGAGATTTCGGTGAATGGATTTCGCAAATCTGGAATATTGGTTGGGTTGAGTGAATAAAGAACAGGTGATTGCTTTCACCTGGATTTCTTGAAATAAACTTATGCTTTTCATAAGCAACTGACAAAGATATTATCATAGAGAAAGTATTTACTTTTCTTTATTCACACCACCCATTATATCCATTTCACAAGAATATATTTTCTGAATTCGTGGTTGAAAGACAACAAGAGAACACACCATAAGATATTCTACAAAACAATGAAAAAGTAACTTCCTCAGGAGACGTGTTGAGTAAACAACCACAAAAACAAAATGAACGACCTTCTTCAAAACAGGGAAATGCCCCACTCTGAATTGAGGCACCCAAGAAACATTTCGTAGGAACGGAGGGATAGCTCGTTTCCTCGCCATAGTGTCACTTGAGGATCTAATAAAGGAAGAAAATCTAGACAATAAGGCTCTAGCCATTCGAAGACTAACTTGAATAGAGCCTGTGTGAAGAACAGAAAAAACATTTTTGACAGAGGACAAAACACCAAAACTTAGTTCCGAACAAGCAGAGTCCTATACACACAAAAGGCTTTGAAAAAGATTCAAACAAATAAAACATCCCAAAAAAATACAAAAAGAAAGAAATATTGTAGGGATTCATCGGTGGTGGATAACGTGATAACGACCCAGATATGAGGTCTGTTCGTAGAACACTCACAAACCAGTCAGAGCCAATCAGCATTCAGCATTTGTAGTTTGCAAACTATTTCTCACTGACATTGACCAATCAATGAAACGCTGACTGCTTTGTGATTGTTCCACGAACAGACTCATGGATGTTGACGATGGGTATGGGAGATAATCGCGATAAAGACTTCATCCGTATCAGATTTCTACGGTGCATATAGGGGTTAAACCCGCAGTCCGCAGTCCGCAGTTTGCATCCGAAGAACGATCGGCACGGTTCATTCATAGAAAAAATACATTTGGATTTCTCTATGAGTTCGTTCGTGAATCGGGAGAGAATGCAACATTGCCGAGTTGCTTCCCAGTGTCCTGTGTAAAGCATGGCATATAACGATTCTTTACTTCACCACGAACCAGTACCAAAATCGGTTTCTTTTATTGGTTGATTCGAGGCGGCACATAATTCAGATTCAAACTCAAAGCGATTATTGACAGCTGTTGCAGTTGTTCATGGTTGTTTCGCGTTTGAGTTTGAAGTTGCTTTTTCAACAATGTCTGTGCAGGTGATCTGTGAAAACTATCTGACGACGAAGTTTATTAATGTATTATGCACTGAAGAAAGCCTTCAGAATAAATAAGTGCATGTCAGTGCGTAGCCTTATTTCAAAATAATATGATGTGTATCATTCGATTATTTCGAATACAAATGATGATTTAGAGTGAAGAATGCTAGAGATCCATTGGGTTACATTTGGTTACCTACTTTTTGACCTAGATAAAATAATTGGATACCTGCTAGAAATAAACGTGTAATTATTTTTACTTGAATCAAAATAATTAATAATTGTGGTAGGGTGAAGAATCATTATATGCACTCGTTTTACGAGGTGTGTTTAGTGCACAGTTTTTTACACTTTTCCACACCAACACTCAGTGTGGCTTTGTTTGTGAAATTTTTGTCTGTTTTTTAGAATAGATTATCTTTGGTAACAATTGCTAATACGGTTTCTGCTATTTTTCGATGTTTTCCAAACTTTCTTAAAAAGTCATGCACATTCCAGTAGCCTAGTTTACACCAACCACTTGGCTCGCGGACCAAGTACTAAATTGGAACTATATCAGAACCAAATATTTGGTTCGATTGGTGTAAACAGTTGCGGACTAGGCCGGTCCACTCTTGGTCCGGTATTCGCCAGCAGGTGTACCGAACTAGATTTGGTTGGATCTGGATCAAAATTATGAGGTTATGTTGATTGTTATTATTGTGAATTGTGTTGGTTCTGAGTTTCTAAGGCAATCTGAGCGTACTTACTTATGTTTTTTTTGGTTACGAATTGTGTTGATGAATAATTTCGACTTGTTTTTGACATTTGACGAATTGCGGGCGTACACATTTAGTTCACGCGTTGCAAGACGGTGTAAACGGGCACGAAGCAAGCATTGGTCCTACTGTACTATCCCCACTCACTTGGTCCTTTCGGACCGAACTAACAAGTTATTGGTGCAAACTAGGCTAGTGTCTTTAGGGATTGCAAATTCACTAGCGGAGAGAAAAAAATATATTTGATTTTTTTTATAAATAACGTATGCCAGAAAAAACCAACTCAAACTAACCAAATTTGACCCATATCAACCAAAACTAACCCAAACTAACCTGACCTAACATAAAAAAAAATTATCTTCTCCGCCAGTAGATTTGCAATCGTTGAAGACACTAGAATATGTCTACAGTGTGTTTCATTTTGATTGGCGACAATTCGCTATTTAACTAAAAATTGGCCGATTTGAAAAAACTTTTTTTTTAGCTTAAAGTACTCAAAAAGCTCTTTTTTTTCGTAAAAAAATTGACATATGTCATTTCCATGGCCTACTACTTGATAGAAGGACCCCAAAAACGCGAAAAGTTATTAGGCATTTTTTAAAATTGAAAATGGATAGCGTTTTTGAATTTGGCATATCCAAAAACACCTTTAACGATATTTTTGAAATAAAATGTTATACGGGATGTTCAAAAAGTAAGGTAAAATTTGCAAAAAAATCAATTTTTCCAACAACGCTGTATACATTCCAGCAAAGATTTTGCAACAACTTTTCGTTATTTTTGTAGGTATGGGATGATGTGAACATTTAATAACTTTTGTTAGTCCAGCTTATCACAAGCCTTCAAAAAATTGAGTTCAAAAATTCAAAAAAAAAAGATTTTTTTTTTAATAGTAATATTGGGCTAACTAAAGCTTGATTATTGATGTTTAGTATATGATGTATATCTTTGAGTACCAGTACAAATGTGTTCATTCTTGTCACTTTAGCTTATACGGGGGCTGTTGAAAAAGAAGACTAAGATACTGGAGAAGGAATGTATTATGAAATATTTACTAATAATGAGTAATGACAAAATTATGTTTTACTCGTACTTAACAGAGTACTTTTGGATAAATCCTCAATATTAAAGCTTTAATCATATTAATATGACGATTCAAAATAACATTATTTTTTCATAAAATTTGACCTTCATTTCTGAACGCTCGGTATAAGATAGAGAAGCAACATTATCGAGTGAACAGTTCGCGTCATACCTAAAAAATAACAAAAAAATTTTGCAAAATCCTTGCTGGAATTTTTACAGCGTGGTTAGAAAAATTGTTTTTTTTTGCAAATTTGACCTTACTTTTTGAACATCCCGTATACCATTTTATTTCAAATTTTGGTATGCCAAATGCAGAAACGCTATCCGTTTTCAATTTTAAAAAATGCCTAATAACTTTTCGTGTTTTTGGGGCCCTTAAATTCTATCAATCGTAGTAGGCCTTGGAAATGACATGTCATTTTTTTTATAAAAATCGGTCAATTTTAACTTAAATAGCGAATTGTCGCCAATCAAAATGAAACCCACTGTATATAAGAAGATTTGGAAAAAATCGAAAAATAACAGAAAACCGTATATGCAATAATTACCTTATCACTACTAAACGTACTAACGCGTTCAGTGAATTTTCTTTATACTGGTAGCTATTAGTTACAATGTTACAAAAATCAATCTGCATTATACTATCCTACACCAAAATAATAAACACACCTTACGTATGACTAGTGTCACTTGTCAGTGTCACAAATCAATTTTGACAAATCGTTCTGTCTTTAACTCGTTTGTTTTGTATAAACAACGATTTATAATTAAGTAACGTATTTTAATTAAATTAAGAAAACTTCTTTATACTTAAGTACAATAAATGATTGAGTAAAAACTGCGACGTTCAACTATCGATTTAACGTATATCCTTCCGAAAAATCGGGACCTCATTATAACCTAATTAAAAAAGTATTTTTGGAAAAAATGAGCCGACACGTGCCAAACCAGGATACTTTGATCTTGGAGCGAAGACTCCGACCTATTTATGGTAAGTGGATAATCTCCAGTTACACTAATAGGTACTTTCACAACATTGTTCCGTAGATTGGTTGGATACCGGCTGCAATAAGAAAGCCCTAGCCGAGTGCGACAAAGTATTGAAAAAATCCCCGAATTTGCAATGCGTCAAGGCTTTGAAATCTCTGACTTTACTCAGAATGGGACGAGATGATGATGCATTAAATATGCTTGATATTTTGATTGACGAAGCCCCGGTAGACGATGCCACTTTACAAGCGATGACTTTGTGTTACCGGGAGATGTGTCAATGTGAGAAACAATTAGTTTATTTCTTGTAAACATTAGATATCCACGTATTTTGTGAAATTTGTAAACAAGACAACCAAATTAAACAAAAATCTTTATATTACATGCATTGACATCAAACGTCAATGGACAATTTTTGGAAATATGAAAAATATAAGGTTTAGTAAGTACTGATGCCATTGACAGGCACGTATTTAGAGGGGTCCAGGGGGTCCGATTTGATAATCATAATAAACCACACTATAAATATTATGGCGAATGAAAGAAGTCGTGGATTAGGTTTTTAAAAGTGTTTTTTTTTTCTCGGATGTAGTTTTTTCATATACACAAACTGGACCCCCCTCGAAACCAAATCCTGGATACGTGCCTGGCATTGAAGTTCAAAAAATCAACCTGCGACCTCTATTAATGTAGTACTTAATCACCGATTAAAGAGCGAAAATCAACATCCACTACGTCACGGAATACATTGGGGGCTATGATTGAACGTACCGGGTGACACCCCCCCTAACCTTTTTATTTTTTATCGTACAGCTAAATAAAAATACTGACTTCAAGATGACATTTTTTGCAGTTTAAATATCACTTCTTTTTTTCTGTAACTGCAAAGCTATACGGGGGCGCGACAAAAAATTATTTTTTTTTAAATAGAAAGCCCCAATTATTTCTTTCCAGAATGAAAGATCTCACTTTTCTGATTTCAGAAAGGCAACAAATTAAATGGTCAGTATTTCAATTTTATGGACAGTACTCTTTGCCATTATTTTATTTTTCTTGGTCAGTATGATAATAAATGGTCGGTTGAAATAATGAAGGGTCAGTAACATAAAGAAGTGGTCAGTAAAAATAATAAATGGTCGGTTGAAATAATGAAGGGTCAGTAACATAAAGAAGTGGTCAGTAAAAATAATAAATGGTCAGTATAATGATAAATGGTCGGTTGAAATAATGAAGGGTCAGTAACATGAAGAAGTGGTCAGTAAAAATAATAAATGGTAGATATAAATAATCAAGAGTCAGAGCCGATATTTCAATGTCACCTTAAGTGACATTTTAGCTAAGGTATACTTGAAGTTAATGTGAATTTCAAAATTGGCCTCCAAAAGTGCCTTTTTTCAATTGCGCCACTGCTTTCATTTAGCTAAGAATCTAATGTGAGTGTCGCAATTGAAACACGGCACACATGGCAGAGAAATTCAAGGTCCAAAATAACGTTCAAGTGTACCTTAATCTTAAATGGTCATTGAAATGCCTGGTGAAAATAATGGAAGGTCCATAAAATTAATAAAGCGACAGTAAAATAACGAATGGTTGGTCCTCGGGTTGGTCATATATTTCATTTCGTATAAATACAAACAATTTTACAACGGAACGAAACACAACTTAGTAAAGAGAAAACACTCTGCCTTTATGTCATGATGAAATAGTCAGATAGGTTCTTTTGAGAGGCGGATTTAGTTTGGGTTAGTTAGGGTTAGTTTGTGGTGGTAATAGAAATTGATAAAAAATATGCAGCGGCTCGTTGGTTAGCACTAGGTTAACATTACAATTATTTAATGTAAACTATTGTAGTACATAGCGCCATCTACTTGTCAGCTCGACACTAACCCACTTGGAACTGTTCTCTTCAGTCTGACTTACACCCATAGCCATACTGATGAGTCCTAGTAGGACGAAACGTATATGGATTGGTCATGGTCAGACTGAGGAAAGAGTTTCAAGATTTTCCTTTTCCATTACAATTATTATTATATATCATGATTGACGTGTTCTGTATTGGTTTTATGTGGATCAAGTTTGGGTTAGTTTGTGTTGGTGATCGAAATTGATAAAAATATGCAGCGGCTCGTTGGTTAGCACTAGGTTAACATTACAATTATTAATGTATATTATAATTGACGTGTTGTGTATTGGTTTTATGTGGATCAAGTTTGGGTAAGTTTGAGTTGGTTAAAATTATTACTGACTATTGCATACTGGCCATTTATTATTTCTTACTGTACATTTGTGGAATTATTACCCGCTAAGTCATACTGACATTTCATAAATTTTTACTAACCATTAGAATCACAATAGTGAACATAGAAATACAGGCCAAATAGTACTTTTACTGCTCAAAAATTCCATTTTTACTTACCATTTTTAACAGAAATACTGAGTCTTCTACAATATTATACTGATTGCTTGTGATATTATACTGTACATAATGAATTGAATACTGTTCAGTTTATTACAACCCTTTCAGAAATACCATAATTGTTGACATTTCGTTCAGCCGTTTTTGAGATATTTAGATTTGAATTTCCACCAAATAGGCCGTTAAGTTTTATTTTGTTTCGATGCCACAATAGTCGCTCTATGGCAACCAACGACTTTTTAAAAAGTTGGCCATGGTTATCATAGAAGCGAATCAAAAAAATTGAGTTCTTCCAGAATTTTAATAAAACAAGAATTGAATTATAATAAAAATTACAAAAAAACAGAAACTAGAGAACAATAACAAAACAAAAAACTAATCAGAGTGAATATTTTCTCCATATTGCCTAATTCACTCTACGGTGTGTCTACTCTGAAGTCGCCCACCCTGTATGTATTAGGTATCGATGATTTTTTGTTTAAAACACACATTCTGGGATTTTATTAACATCTTATTAATCAGAAGGTACAGGAAGACTCAATGAGCAGTATAAGTATCAAATTAACAAAAAAAAAAAACCAAAACAGTAATTTTTTTTTTTGAAAATGTGAACAGGGATGTTTTTGGTCATTCTGATTGAGATAATACGATTTTCTGAAATTTGACCCACTTTGAACCCCCATAATCACCCAAAAGTACGTCCCTGGAACTGATTTGGTATAATGTTCAAAAAGTGTTTGACAAGACCTAACAAACAAAACAAAAATGAAAATCGGTTAATAAACAAAAATGTTACGGGGGTGGGCCACTTCAGAGTGGACACCCTATATGTTCACTCCAAAATGTTCCACTGCGTTTTCTATTTTCTGCCACAGAGTCCATTTCGAATAATAAGTAACAAATGAGCAAATCACTATTATTTGAGTGAAGATGAACTCTCGAATCGGTATGATTGAACACTGTCTGGAGAACAGATGATGTTGGCGTTGGTGTTATCTTCGTATGTATTTGTAACATCGAAAGTTGGCAGGCTGTTAAGAATAATTCGTCAAAATCTCTTTTCTTTTTCCATGTTTTCTGTCGAAGATGGATAATTTATTTAACCAGAAATTACAAGAGGAATTGGAAAATGAGATAAGAAGATGAAGTGATTATTTACAAAACGTTTTTTTTTTTCATTTTAGCATTATATGCAATATAATTTGCATATTCACGTTCCGTTGTTTATAGGAAATATGAATTTACTTGCGCAAAGGCAAAAATCCGTCTTTTTCATCATGTTTGAAAATAAAAAAAGAATACGTGATTTGGAGTGCAAAGGTTTGCAAGGTGCAAAAGTTTAAAATGCCTCGAATTTTTCCGATACAGACACATTTTAGTGTTTATAGAGAGTACAAAATCACTCGGTTCAACAATTTTTTGATACAAGATCTCTGTCACTTTGGCAATGACAGTGACATATTTGCCATATTTGCCAAAATGACAGAAAACCGTTTTGTGAATAATTACTAGAAAAAATATGGCAACAAATTAAATGGTCAGTATTTCAATTTTATGAACAGTACTCTTTGCCATTATTTTATTTCCCTTGGTCAGTATGATAATAAATGGTCGGTTGAAATAATGAAGGCTCAGTAACATAAAGAAGTGGTCAGTAAAAATAATAAATGGTCAGTATAATAATAAATTGTCGGTTGAAATAATTAACGGTTAGTAATATAAAGAAATGGTCAGTAAAAATAATGAAGAGTCAGTAACATAAAGAAGTGGTCAGTAAACATAATAAATGGTATATATAAATAATCAAGAGTCAGTATCATAAAAAAAACGATCAAATAAATTAGTAATTGCCTGGTGAAAATAATGGACAGTCCATAAAATCAATAAAGCGACAGTCTCGGCGACAGTAAAATAATGAATGGTTGGTCATATATTTTATTTCGTATAAATACAAACATTTTCACAACGGAACGAAACACAGCTTAGTAAAGACAAAACACTCTGCCTTTATGTCATGATGAAGTAGTCAGATAGGTTCCTTTGATAGGCGGATTTAGTTTGGGTTAGTTTGTGTTGGTAATAGAAATTGATGAAAAATATATATATATGTTGGTTAGCACTAGGTTAACATTACAATTATTATTATATATTATAATTGACGTGTTTTGTATTGGTATTATGTGTATCAAGTTTGGGTTAGTTAAAATTATTACTGACTATTGCATACTGGCCATTTATTATTTCTCACTGTAAATTTGTGGAATTATTACCAGCTAAGTCATACTGACATTTCATAAATTTTTACTGACCATTAGAATCACAATAGTGAACATAGAAATACAGGCCAAATAGTACTTTTACTGCTCAAAAATTCCATTTTTACTTATCATTTTTAACAGAAATACTGAGTCTTCTACAATATTATACTGACTGCTTGTGATATTATACGATACATAATGAATTAAATACTGTTCAGTTTATTACAACCCAAAAAATATCATTCAAAATCAAATCAACTTAAATTGCGTACATGGTGATCAGTTAAGGATAGCGAGCGGCCATAACTCGAGAACTATTCATCGTAGAGGCTTGCGGCAAAAAATTGTATGACTAAAACGGCCAAGAGAAAAACCTGGAAAATATTTTCAAGTTTCTGAAATGGTCGCTAGGGGGCGTAACAACCAACACCAAGTAGAAAAATATGATTTTTATGGAATTTTGTCGAATGAAAATATATCGATGAATTCAGTTCCAGATTTACTGATTATTTACCTACACTTTTTGTCCAAACGAGAGGTGGGGGAAGTTCAATAATGTTTTTAAACAAAAGAAGATTTCTCCCGTTTCGCTTGACCGATTTTAACGAGCTTGGGCTCATATGAAAGAGAATAGTCTGCTTTTTTATATGAAAATGTATCCCCTTTTAAAATATTTAAAAATAAATATACCATTACATTTGATTTTTTTGACAAAAATTAA
Source organism: Orchestes rusci (assembly GCA_958502075.1). NCBI lineage: Eukaryota > Metazoa > Arthropoda > Insecta > Coleoptera > Curculionidae > Orchestes > Orchestes rusci. The sequence goes on along the minus strand of OY293303.1, from coordinate 979,905 downwards.
AAAATATGCTACCATTTCAGTTAACGCCATCTAGCGGCGACGGCGAATGTCACAAATTAAAAGGCAAATGAGCATTTTATAGCGCACACTATTCTTTTTCATATGAGCCCATAAGTACCTAAATAAATTCAAAGTCGAACCCACAATATATCGTTTTAGTTTTTAGATATGATTTTGACATGTAAATATTTTTACACAGACAAGACAGTACTTGTAGGCGAGTACGCTCCAACGGACGACTCTGACTTAAACACCAAAGACTCATTTTATCAAAAACTCTCCCAGGTACCGGAGAGAATAAAACCACATCAGCAGCTCATCATTGCAGGATATTTTAACGGAAGAGTGGGGTGAAGTGAGGATAGTCAAGTGATTGGTCAATTTGGGGAAGGAATTTTGAATGACTCTGGCGAACGCCTTATTGAATTATACGAGCTCAACCATCTGAGGATTTTAAACTCATTCTTTCCGCACAAGGAAATCCATAAATATACATGGGAAAGACCGACTCTTAATCATAAATCCATAATTGACTATGTTATCACCAAACAGCACTCCAAAATTAAAAGTCAGGACTGTGGAGTATACAGAGGAGCTAACTGTTTATCTGATCACTATCTAGTAATTGCAAACTTCGTCTGTCAATTCCAAAAACCTTATAAATCAATAAGACAAGTTCAGACACGCAACGAAAAAGTTCAAAGTACCCAAAGATATAAACTTGGTCCACTACATGATGAGACAATCAAACATCTTTATCAAACTCGATTGCGACACGCTTTACGGACTGAAGCCATCAGTAATGACATTGAAACCGAGTACGCGAAGGTTAAAGCAGCAGTTCATCAAGCGGCGTTGGAAGCACTGGGTGAGGAGCAGGCCAGATCTCAAAACTCAGACCCTATTTGGTTAACCTCAGAAATTAAGGAACTGGTTTTGCAAAAGAATCGAGCGTACCACAAATGGTTCAATTCAAAAACCGCTGACAACCGAGAAACCTATCAACAAAGAAATCGGGAGGTGAGAACAGCAGTCAGGAAAGAGAAGAATAGATCTTGGGAACAAAGATGTATAGAAATCCTCTATTGAAGGATCACAGTGTAGCGAAGCATGGCGCACCATCAGGAGTCTAAGAAACAATAACAAAAAACATATCAACAAGTGGATCGATATGGATAGCTGGACAACACATTATTCATCACTTTTAATCGAGAAAAGAACTGAATTTGAAACACCTCCTGAACCTGACCTGCCTCACAATATTACCACCACCATCACTAGTCAAGAGGTTAAGAAAGCTCTAAACGAGATGAAAAGCCGAAGATCTCCTGGTCCCGGAAATGTTGCAGCAGAACTTTTAAAATACGGTGGACCGGCTCTTCTAGAAAGACTGACCTGGCTCGTGAATCTAGCATGCACAAGCAACAAAGTCCCAGAAGAATGGGAAATATCTCATATGGTCTCACTATTTAAAAAAGGGAACAGAAAAGATCCCTGTTATAGAGGCTTGAGTGTCAATAGTTCGATGAGTCGACTGTATGGAAAAATTCTCCAACATAAACTGCGTGAAGACATTAGCCATAAAATAGGAGAGGATCAGAGTGGATTTACCCCTGGAAGATCATGTGTGGACAATCTATTCATAATCCAACAGCAGTAGTTTTTCTAGTAAGCACAATCTTTGTTCCTGTAGACAAAGTCAAGAAGCTCTTCGTATTGCTGTGAAGTTTTTCTTGACAAACATTTTTACATTGTTTCAAAAAGCAATCACCAATTGTTCTTTATTGTTTTCACTTTATCATACACTGGACAGAAAATGCACCAATTAATTAAAAAAACATTAGTTTATGATTCATTTTATCACTCGCGTCCGGGTGAACAGTGGCATCAACAACCAAGCAACTCCGCTGCACCTGTATATTCGAAACTGTTTTCTTTTTCCACTGTCTTCCGAACAGAGCGCGTTCAATCATACCGATTTTCAGCCTGCATGTTAACTCATCGACTGTTAATTAACGCAACGCATCTTGTGTTGTGTTAAGTTAACGTGCAGCTTCAATCATACCCCCCATTATCTATCTCCGTCTGGCGTATGGACTGTAATAACTCTCTCTTTCTCGAGAGAAAGAGGGTAATTTAGCTCCGCCCCGTTTTCTTTGATACAGTGAAATTTACGTTTTCTTTTTCATTTATTTAATATATTTTTTGGTATTTCGAAATAATGTTTTCGTTGATGACTTTCAAATATTGTCTAGAATACGTACAGTGCTTTTCTTTAATGTCCCCCACCTTTTATTTTTTGAACGGCTCAACTTAGAGACTTCAAATTTTAGGTGATGAAATATATGCATTTTTACAATGTTTGACATAAAATTGACAGATGAAAAATTCAATATGGTAGCTGGCCGCCATCTTAAAATGTTTTTTTAAATAGGAATAGGAGAAGTTGAAGGTCCTGATGAGTACTTTATAACTGTAGAATATTGAATCGTACTACGTTTCCCGAATCGACCAATCTGTAGAAAATATTTGAGAAATCAAATATGAAACTACTGGGAATTTACAGAATAAAAAGCCTCCAGGTCATCAAACAGTACCGGAGGAAGAGCAAATTCAAATAATTGGTGAGATGATAGTGAATTCTCAACAAGGTATTATCGCGGTTGCAAATATCTGTGAAGTTGGACATTCCACTGTATGGAGGCTATTGAAAAAAAATAAGTACCACCCTTATAAAATCCAAATGGTTCATTAGTTAACCGAAGATGATGCAGACCGGAGAATAGAATTTTGCGAAACGATGTCGGAAATATGGCAAGACAACCGAACTATTTCCAAAATGTTTTAGTGATAAATAATACATTTTTTCTAAACGGAAATGTTCCTAGACAAAATTGTCGGTATTGGAGTAACACCAACCGTCACGTCTTTCGAGAAACTTATACACAATATCTAGTAAAAAATAATGTTTGGGCAGGAATATTAGGAAATCATCACTTTTCATAGAACAAAATTAAACGAGAGAACTCCATTTGGACATGCTGGAAAATAATATTGACCCTTTGATTACGGAAATCGTCGAAGCCGATCCTGATGACTTCGATATGGATATTATATTCCAACAAGATGGAGCTCCACCACATTACTCCAGACAAGTTAGGAACTATTTGGATAATAATTTTCCGGGTAATTGGATTGGTCGTCGAATCCTATAGAATGGCCAGCGCGCTCGCCAGATTTAACACCATTAGATTTTTTCATGGGGCTATTTGAGGCAAAAAGTGTATGAACCTGCTTGAATATTGGATGTTCGACAAACAATACCACATTTTTGTAGAAATATCGATGTTACAGTGTTTGTAAGTGTTCGTCGTGAAATTTCGGAAAGGCTGTTAGTTTCTATGCCAAGAAGTTTAAGATACCCATTTCCAAAATCTTTTGAATTGATCTTCTTAATGTATTATTAAAGTTATCTAGTTGGAAGTGTATGCATTGATGTATTCATTAAATGTACCGCCATTTTGTAGTACTTGAAGATATCAGGGTTATAAAGTACTTATCAGGACCTTCAAAATGAGGTGTCACATGACTCCTATTCCAGCCGCCATCTTGAATTTTTCATATGTCAGTTTTATATCAAAACAAAGTAAACATGATTGTATTTCATCACCTAGAATTTGAGGTCTTCAAGTTGAGTCGTTCAAAAAATAAGCGGGGGAGGGACATTAAAGAAAAGCAGTATACAGGGTTTTTCACTTAAAACTGCGCACGTCAATAACTCGGAAACGAATAGGAATATTTGATTTCTGTAAAAAAAAGTCAATGTATGGGGTCGAGTAGTTATTTTTCACAGTTAAAAAAATTCGACGCCTACCAAGAGTAAAGCGTCGCGACGCATCGAAAATATTAATCGATTGCAGAGACTTTGAAATTACGCGCATGCTAAACTACATGTTATTTATAAACCTTATTGTTATTCAGTCGAACTCATTTATTCTACACAGTTTTGAGATATACAGTGTGTCCAAGATAAGGATGTCTATCATGGGGATCTTGAAAACCGTGCGAGATACAAGGTCGGTTAAATGGAGGCAAAGTTGCGTATTTTGATGCTTAACAAAATGCCGTTTTAAAAGCCAAGAAATTCCGACTAAGTCCGAAATTATCCGAAAAAAAAACAAATTTTTCAAAATTGTTTTCATTTTTTTCTGACCACATTTGAAGAGATATTTTGAAATGAATGGAACTTCTTCATTGCCACTTTTTGCCCTTTACAAGATAGCGTTATTAAATTGAAGAACCGACGTTTCGTCTATGAGCAGCCATCATCAACTTTGTTTTTTTAAATACGGTCCTGGATTTTTTATTACGGATTTTAAGAGCCTCTTATGTTCCTAAACCAACGAGGTATCGCACTAATTAAAAAAGAGGTGGTTGTTTTTAATCCTATCAAAAATGTCTTGTCTCTCTCTAACACATGAGCTCTTATGGAAAAATCCATCAACATAATTTTTTTCAATAATTGCAATACATTGTTGGTTTAGGAACATAAGAGGCCCTCAAAATCCGTCATAAAAAAATCCAGGACCGTATTTAAAAATTTATAAATAACTCGTACTTTAGCATGCGCGTAATTTCAAAGTCCCTGCCAGCGATTAATATTTTCGATGCGTCGCGACGCTTTACTCTTGGTAGGCGTGGAATTTTTTTAACTGTGAAAATTGACTACTTTTTACAGAAATCAAATATTCCTATTCGTTCCGAGATATTGAGGTGCGGAGTTTTAAGTGAAAAGCCCTGTATATAAACTTTCAAGTCATTTGAAAATGTATGCAACTTGTCCATTAACGGGCGTATTGTTCCAAGCGAATGATTCATTTTTGTTGATATAAGAATGGATATGGATGTTGGAAATCAATCACATTCTCGCTTTCAGTGGAAAAAATATGCCAAATATACGAATCAGCAGTGAAAACGAATCCACAAAACGAAGAGTTCCACACACACTTGTTCATGAGCTATGTTAGAGTGTACGACTTCAAGGCCCAACAACGTGTTGCAATGACATTATCGAAACAAATACCCAAAAATCCGTATTTTTGTTGGGGTGTTATGAGTGTTGTGTTGCAAGCAACTCGAGGAGAAGGCGCTGAGGATCCGGACAAGAAAAAACTCCTTTTGAGTTTGGCGGAGAGAATGATGAAAAAGTTCATTGATGACGACAAAGTTGATGCGGAGCAAGAAGTAAGTACATATTTTTCATCAAATGTGTATGACCTAAAAATTCGATATTAGGGAGGTGAATACCTCTTTGGCAAAATAGATTAACTATATAACAGTAAGGAGAAAGAGATACTTTTGATTGTTTGACGTTTTCTGTTTGGCTGAAATTTTGTGGTAGAATTGTGACAGATGAATAAGGTATAAAATATGGACAGGCTTTCTTATACAATATGGTGGGCTGTAGGTAGTGTTTCATGTCATGCGTGAATGACGTTTTTGAAGTGACTTCTCTGGCTGCATGAGAGTGAGTATTGTGGATAATGGCGGGCATATTCAATAATTGCATTTTATGATATCAATTTATTAATAATAAAATTTATTCACTTGTTACATTCGTTGTTTTAGATTATTGGAAGGATAAAAATTAATGATTGATGTTCAAACCATCATTGTAGTCATAGATACTAAATTTGGCAATACCAAAAAAAGTACGAAATATACGGAAACACCCTGTACATATTCAATTTTCTCTTTGTACCAACATATTGCCAAACTACTATCATTAAACTTTTTACAATTTATCTTACTTCCTCAAATCATACATTTAGTTTTTTAAGCGTTCACTTTTAACTTGACACAAAGCTATTTCTGTATGGTAAGTATGGCTCTAACTTGTAGAGGGCGCCACCTACAACTATTGTTCCTGTTATATACAAGGTGTAAATAAATAAGTGCGATAAAAATGAAGTGGTGATTTTCGAGTTAATTTGAAGAAAAAACCTTGTATGAACGTATGTTCTAGAAGTCTTAACTTTTGAGATACAGGTACACATTTGACACGCTTATTTGTCGACATTAGGGTTTTTTTTAATTAAAATAAATTTATTTATTATTTATTCCGAAGCGTTTTCGCAAAAACTTGTATAAAGGAAACTACCCCATGCATATAGGTCAATGAGTTAGAAAGAGATAGATGTGCGTAACTATCGCTATCTCTACTTGCCTTAGTTTCAATAATAAGCGGGTCCGTTCCAGGTACGTAGTATGGAGTTCAATGATAACGTCCAAGTAACTATGAGAAATGGGCGTTTCCATGAATCTAGTACAGGATTATTGTTATTGATGGATTTGGTCATTGAGACAACTTCTGGGAAATTGACCAAGCGACGTAATGGTTTTCCCTGTATCCTTTTCGAAGATCTTTGGGTTTTAGTTCTTGAAGAAGTTTATCCTTTTTTTAAGGTTGCGTGTTCAGGCACTTTCTTAAGTAAAGCAAAGGGGGAGTGGGGGAGATCAAATCTGCTGCCGCATGGAAAATTTACTAATTTTTTGGAAATATGAGAAATATAAGGATTAGTGAGGACTGATGCCATTGATGTTTGAAAAATCAACCTACGACCTCTATTAATATGGCGCCAATCAACATCCACTACGACACAGAATACATTATCTATCTCTGTCTGGCGTATTGACTGAGATGACTCTCTCTCTCTCTCTCTCTCGGGAGGGTAATATGGCCCCTCCCCGTTTTCGATCATACAGTGAAATTTGCGTTTTCTTCTTCATTTATCGATTATATTTTTGGGTATTTTGGAAAAAAAGAATCGCTGATGACTTTCTAATATTATCTGGAATACGTAAATAAAATTTCAAGTTATTTGAATATGTATGCAAATTGTCTATTTTGGCCCTTGTCGGTGTCGATTAATGAATAAACAATCCTTCAGTGAAGTGATCATCACTATTGGCGGAATCTTCACATGATGGATGTGTCCATGGGTGTCTGAACTGTTGCGGTTTGTTCAGATGAGGTGGCAGGGGTGTTCTGCATCGTCTAAGTGGGGGGGAGCAATTGAGCACCTTCCTGCAAGAAAAATGCAGCTCCATTTTTGGGCCATTTTGAGTTAAAAAATAAGAAAAATATGATGCAAAAACGACACACCATTGAATATTTTCACCAGCCGGAATTCGCTCTACTCTTCTGACAAGGTGCACTAATTGGGAGACTCCGTTCCACAAAGCTTCACTGATTTTTGAGCTCTTCGTCACTAACAATCTTCCATTTTAATTGGATATCAATTAAGTGACCTCTTATAACTCTTTCCCATCATGAGGTGAAACTAAATAAATGAGGTTTATTGATCCACTGGTGATTTTTTTCTTTTGGGGCTCCACGTTGGGCACCAAAAATTTGTCACGAACTTGTTTATCTCTCGTATTCGAAATAAAATTAAACAGAAAAAAGGTTCATGATTGACCTAACTTGTGGTTTTGTGAACGTGCAAGTTAACCATAGAAACATTCCAACTTATACAGGGTGTCCACTCTGAAGTGTCCCACCCCTGTAACATTTTTGTTTATTAACCGATTTTCATTTTTTTCTGTTGTTAAACACTTTTTGAACATTATACCAAATCAGTTCCAGGGACGTACTTTTGGGTGATTATGGGGGTTCAAAGTGGATCAAATTTCAGAAAATCGTATCAGGGAATTTTTTAGAAAAAAACTGACAACGGAATCTCAATCAGAATTACCAAAATCCTCCCTGTTCACATTTTCAAAAAAAAAAAATGTTACTGTTTTGGTTATTTTTTTTTCTGTTAATCTATTAATTTAATACTTATACTGCTCATTGAGTCTTCCTGTACGTTCTAATTAATAAGATGTTAATAAAATCCCAGAATGTGTGTTTTAAACAAAAAATCATCGATACCTAATACAGGGTGGGCGACTTCAGAGTGGACACACCGTATCTCAAGATTTTTTGACTTATATGTTAGAATTACGGTGGCACTTTTACGCTTTCGTAGATTTGTCTGGATTGTTGATGACTAATACTTAAAATTCTAAAAAGAAGAAAACCAAGCCAAATCAAAAACAAAAACCCTTATTTCAGGTGAATCTATACATTCTTATACTTGAACACCAGGAAAGATACGAAGATATACTCAAAATCATGGACACTCCTTTAGGAGAGTTAATGCAATGTCAAAACCCACTAAAAACCAAACTATTTTACCTAAAAAAACTAGGCAAATGGAGTGAAGTCAATGTCGTGAGCAAAGCAATCTTACTTGACAAGTATGTATTGAAATCAATAGATGGCGGTGAATGTTGACATTATCTACTCACCTCGTCACACACAAATACAGAAACACTCAAGAGAAATTTACTTATGGGATTTTAACATCCCCGAGTTTGGTGGAATCAATATAAGCTCCACCCACTTTTGTGACGTCACGACTTGGGCTGTCTATTGTGTCGAGAGTTGTTTATGCATGATACTAAAACACACACTTGTTAGACGAAATTTTAATCGTTTAATGCAGAGCGTCACCCCGAGTGACAAAGTTTTTGAAGTCAAATGAAGGGTTACTAAAAAGTTCAACTGGTATATTCAATTCTGTCCTGGTTATAATTTGAATAAACATACTTAATAATCACCTTATCATAAATGAGTGAAATAATATAAAATAATATCATGCGCGTGAGCTTGTGTGTTTTAGTATCATGAGAGTTACGTTTGTGTGAGGGATGAAACCGGTATAGGGCGCCACTCACACAAATGTAACTCTCGGTATTGTAGCTATCGTTTACCAAACCGATTCATGTAGCATCGACCTGTGGGACGTGTGGAAAGACTACATTCACTCAGCATTCCAATTGTACACCGAAAGTCTACCAAATGGCGACTCATCACCACAATCCCTGGAAGAAATCGATAATACCCCAGAAAAAGTACACGAATTTATTTGTACGCTAATGGAGTCGGTTTCTGTATCCAGTAAGCTCACGTCTGAGCTCGGATTTGGTGTTTATAAATCAATTTCCAGGCTACCTTCTCCGAGGGCCTTATTTAGCCAGATTTGAGCTCTGCTCCATGCTAAAAGAACGGTCCATGGACACTAGGGAACTTGTAGGAGATCCCATACACCTGTTTGCAGAATATTTTCGGAAATTTGGCCACAAAAAGGCTACAACGTCTGACTTGAAAGGCTATATGCACCTTCTTGATGACAATCAGAAGACATTTTTGTCCCAGAGATTGTTTGAGAAGGATTTGATTGGTTTTGACTCTAGATGCTGGCCGTATAATGTACTGACATGCCAAATAGTTTTCTTTTTAATGAATTTTATTAGTTTCAGGAATACACCATCATCAGACATGTTAATGCCATGCAAATGGCAAGGGTTTGTGGCTGTTTCGTTTTTCCTAAAAAAGTAGAAACAGCTCTGATTATTGCGGATAATTACAGGAAATGGCACGAATTTGGGTAATTAATTTATGATGGATGTTTGGATGAGTAACTTGTGAGTCTAAATCATGCAGTTTTATTGAGTGATTATCACTTGTAAATACCATAAACCCATTGTGATTGGTCGGCGGCAGTTGGATTTCTGATTTTTCGTTTTTCAGTTTTATGATAGTGCATGTTTTTTTTCATTTCTTATTGTATTGTGTACAGACATAAGATATTTGAAAATAATTAACAAAAATAGCTTGAACAGATTAAGAAAGGTTTGTTAATAAATTATAAAATATTTTTTTCAAAGCTTTATGAACAAATCCTCAACAAATGATGCGAAATGAAAACAGGAAAAATGAATTTATCAAAAAGATGTGTGTGTGAAATATTGATAAGCCATTAAACAATAGAACTAAGCAGTGGAAATATTTCACAAATCCATTGATTGCATGAACACACTACAGGGTGTCCGGATAACAGTACAGAAGATTGGGAAAAAAATGCCCATGAGTGAAGTGGACAAGATTAACGATCGAAATTTATTTGAAGCTTTATTGCTATGAAGAAACAAAGAGAACTGGTACTCGATGAGCTATAATTTTGAAAACCTAATTTTAATGCTTGGGTAATAGTGGATCATTTTGCCCGATTACTTTGTTTCGTATCTGTCATAAAAAGGAACGGGTGCATTTTTTATTATTTACATTCCAATATTTTCTTGACCGTTCAAACGATTTGAACATTTTTGGTCTCTTTTGAATTTATTATTTTTTGTTGAAAACAAATAAACTAGAGGGCGCTATCTCCAGCGACTATGTACTATTTTCTCAATAGGCTTAACCACGATAAGATTAGCTAATGATGAGAAAGACTCTGCCAATATTATTTTCAGGAATATTGTACTTTTGATAATACTCCAAGTAAAATTCTGCTTTAATAGCAAATGAGAATAGATGTGAAAAATCGGGTTTTAAAGCAAAAAATAACGAAAAAAAAAGAAAAATTTATCAGAGATTTTCCTGTCTCCTGTTACAAGAAAACCCCAACTTTAAATACACCCTGTATATCATTGAATAGATAGATGAAATTCAATTTCAAGAAACCAAGAACGTTAAGTTTTTTGCGATATGCTAAGCTGTCAACCTATCTATCCTATCAATTCGAAGTTGTCCATCTTCTTTCTCATTAAAAATACTTTTTTCAGTCACCATATGAATCATGTCAGTACTTCTTGACATTACTTTGTCCTTCAAATTGCAAAACTGAAAGCCAAAGGACATTTGCAACGTCCAACTAGGTGTAGGTTAGGTTAGGTTGCGAAGGGTATGCCCTGCCCCACAGTTTCCTGCTTCGCATTGTTTTCACTCGGAGGCCAAATGGCCCATTGAGATCCCTTGTTTGAAGAGATGTCCCCTCGGTCTCAATCTGCAGCCTATCTTTTCTTCGGTTTCAACCATTCCATGGTCTTTACGAAGTTCAGAATTGGCACAATGTCCACATTTGCCGCTTCCTTCAAGTCTTCAAGGTAGTATTGTCCCATATTCCAGCATCCTTTTTCAGAGTTGGGCAACTCAATGAGAAAACAATCGCTTTATCTCGCGTGGCTGTTCTCCCAAGATCTTTAGTATTTCCTTGAGCCCGCAACTATAAATGACGTTTTTAAAATTATAGCTCAGCGTGTATCTCTCTGAGCGTGAATTTTATCTCTTGTCATATCGGTTCACTTTACTAATGTGAGCATTTTCCCGCACCTTTTGACGAGATACGTATTCCGCATTTATCCGGACATCCTGTATAATCACCAAAAATTGCACAAATTGGACGCAAGTAATAAAATTCCCATCGATTTAGCCTGACATACTTCCTAGAACTGGCTGTTCGAACTGAAATACATCCAGCCGACAACTATGCCGTCCTCTTCGCACATCTCCTGCACGATATATCAAATTTTGAAGATAATGCCGACTATTTACTTATTTGCCTTGCATTTATGAACGAAGTTCTTCAGAAGTCGCCTAGCAACTATCACATAAAACTATTGGTAGTGAAGTTTCTCCATATATTGGGTAAGAGCGTAGGTACCGGGTGACACCGTATAAACTGACACCCCCCCTAACTTTTTTATTTTTTATCGTACAGCAAAATAAAAAATACTGACTTCAAGAGGAGATTCTTGCAGTTTGAATATCACTTCTTATTTTCCGTAACTGCAAAGCTATATGGGGGTGCGATAAAAAGTTATTTTTTTTAGATGGAATACCCCAATTTTTTCTACCCAGAATTTGGTGAAAATTCAAAACTAAACGGCTGAACGAAATGTCAACAAATATGATATTTTTGAAATCAGGAAAGTAAGATTGGGGCTTTCCATTAAAAAAAATAAACTGCAAAACATTTCCTCTTGAGGTCAGTATTTTTTAATTTGCTGTACGATAAAAAATAAAATAGTTAAGGGGGGTGTCAGTTTATACGGTGTCACCCGGTACACGTAAAGACTTGAAGTACAGTGGGTTTTAGGGGACTTTACCAGTGCTAACAGCATGTATTACTCCCTGGATATCAAACATCTTCAGTTGGACTCGATGGGTTATTTTCATTGTGGCAGATTGGCCACCACGGGGTTATTTACGATGTGCTCCATCCACTATGATACAGCGCTGAAGTTCTTCACGGCGCAATACAGAGACAGCACTGATCATCTGACCTACTCTTACAAATTTGGCTCTTTTATGAAATTGGAAGAGTTCATGGATTTTCGGGATAGAATGACACATAGCTTGCATTACTACAATGTTGCCATTGATAGGTTCATGTTGAGTTTAATGGACTGCAACAAGTTTGAAAATGTGATGCAAATCAACGTATCGCCCAAAGAATATCAAATTGACTGGGCCAAAGTCAGGTGAGTTGGTTGACGTTATGGGGGGCGGAGCTCATTCACCTTTCCAAACGATTGGTCAACAACAGCTGTTGTCACTGTTCACAGCAGCCAATGTGACTATACAATATACACATAGATTCAAAAGTTTTGCATCAGCGAGTTTTTGTAGGCTTGTTTATCTGGATCGTCAAAAGTTTTCTTATCAAGTCTACATTTTTGGTGTGACTATTTCTAGATTCAAGACAGTTGAATTTCACGAGTTCACGTGCAAAAATGACTCTCGAAAAGTCATCAATGAGATTGACCGTGCAGGAATAGTGCAAGACAATTTTCAAAAGTTCGTGGCTAACAGACTTGGTGTTTGGCAAAGTGAACCAGAACAATAATTATCTTCGTGATAGACCCAGAAGCTTTAGAACGTTCACTTATCAATAACAAACACTTTACTATCCGGGGAAACCCGACCATGTTCTACTATTGTTCTCTACTTTGCGGAGATGAATATTCGCGACAGGTTTGAGGTGTTGTTGACCAATGAGAGTACCTCGACTACTGAACTGAACCCAAAGCTTGTCGACTTAAGTGTTAACCAGACCTGCCCAGCTCACGTCATATGGTCACACAGAATCAATGTATGTTCAGGACACGATTATAGAAGGTTTATGGATCGTGACAAATACTGCACTAGGAAACTATGTACAGGGTGGGCAACTAAGAATGCGAGGTACTGTATCTGTACAACTATACATCGTAAAGGCTTGCGGCAAAAAAATGTATTACTAAAACCAAGATATACCTGGAAAATATTTTCAAGTTTCTGAAATGGTCGCTAGGGGGCGTAACAACCAACACCAAGTAGAAAAATAGGATTTTTATAGAATTTTGCCCAATGAGAATATATCGATGATATTATTTTCATATTTACTGACTTTTTGTCTAAAACATATTTTTTTCTATCTATCAAAATAAAGGAGTGGGGCAAGTTCAATTATTTTCTTTAAACAAACGGAGACTTCTCCCGTTTCGCTTGACCGATTTTAACGAACTTGGGCTCATATGGAAGAGAATAGTCTGCACTACAAAATGCATATTTGGTTTTGAATTTGTTACCTTCGCCGTCGCCGCTAGATGGCGTTAATTAAAATGGAAGCATATTTTTGAGTCTTTTCCAAAAAAATCAAATTCAATGACATATTCATTTCTATATATTTTAAAAGAGGATACATTTTTCTATTATAAAAAAATGGAAATATAACAAAAAATCATTAGTTTTTTGTTTTTTTTCATTTTTTTAATAGAAAAATGTTTTTTTTTCAAAATATATGAATAATGAATGAAATGAATAATATACCATTATATTTGATTTTTTTGGAAAAAACTCAAAACCGTTTGTTTAAAAAAATATTTGAATTCCCCCTCCTCCTTTATTTTAATAGATAGAAAAAAATGTTTTTGACAAAAAGTGTAGGTAAAAAGTTAGTTAATATGTATTATCGATATATTTTCATTAGGCAAAATTCTATAAAAATTGTATTTTTCTACTTGATGTTGGTTGTTACGCCCCCTAGTGGTCATTTCAGAAACTTGAACATATTTTCCAGGTATTTCTCTTGGCCGTTTTAGTAATAGATTTCTTTGTCGCAAGCCTCCACGATAAATAGTTTTCCAGATACACTACCTCACATTCTTAGTTGCCCACCTTGTACAGTAGGGTTGTTGATTATAAATGCCCCCCCTTTAACTTTTGAATTTAATGGTTTAGAAAAAGGTGTTCCAAATAAAAGTTTCATGGTTGAAAATGAAATTTTTGAAAAACCTGTTTTCACATATACAGGGTATTCCAAAAAGTCCAGATGAGGTCCAACTTTTTTATTTCAAATTGATGCCCCATTTTTCCATTTGATATTTAAATTCTCCTTTAAATTCTAAACATTTTCTATGTAGCATATCCTAAACCTTAGTTTAATGTATAAAAAGATATTTGATATTTATTAATTGAATAATACTAATTTATTGTTATAAAAATGTGAAATATATCTATGATTTCGAATTATTGACGAGAATGTCACGTCATCAAATACTTTCAAGGTGTCAGAGTATCAAAGTATAAATAATTCTGCATTTATTTCGATAGATTTTTTATAAATAAGATGTTATCTCATTTCTAGTTCATGTTTTGTGTAGCAATTTAGAATTAGAAAAGTTTTGATATATCCTACTCATACATTTCCGTCAATAATTCGAAATCATAGATATAATTCACTTTTTTATAACAATGAATTGGTATTATTCAATTTATAAAATATCAAATATCTTTTAATACATCCAACTTAGGTAAAGGATATGCTAAATAAAAAATGATTAAAATTTGAAGGAGAATCCAAACATCAAATAAAAAAATAGGGTATCAATTTGAAATAAGAAAGGTAAACCTCGCCCAGAGTTTTTGGAACACCCTGTATATGTGAAAACATGTTTTTTAATTTTCATTTTCAAACATAAAACTTTTATTTGGGACACTTTTTTCTAAAACGGCAAATTAAAAAGTTAGATGGGGGAGGCATTTATAATCAATAATCCTGTACAAAATCTTAGATGACAGGACGAGTCAAAAATAATCGATAATGATAACTTTATATAGGTACAAAGTCAAACTGTCATTGATTAACACATATTGAAACCTCTACAGTTCAGCATTTTCAATAACAGTGACTGGAGACAGATTGCTATCACCGTAACAGAGCTGTAAACGAATATCTGGAAACGGAAGCTTCAATCGTTTGGAATGGCCTGCAATACCGCCAGACATGAATCCCATAAAACATGCTTGCACATTGCAAATTTTTAATAATAATAAATTTTGTTTAAAAGTATTGTAGATGTTTTCTTAATTAATTAATAAGTCTTTAGTCCATTTTTACGGATAAAAATGTGCTGCAAAACTTTTGAATCTATGTGTATTTTTATTGGTTGTTTCATGTGCCGTTGCTCGACAATTTATATCACTATTTCTCCGCTCAAGTGAAAAACATACGGCAGCTGTGGGTTTCCAACACAGAGTCGCTCCTCCTTTCTCCCTCTTCCCCCATCCAAAACCTTAACTTCATAGCAGAGGCATCTTTGAAAGCAGCAGAAGAAAGACAGAGGTGGTTGTGTCTTTTCTCAAAACGCCATAAAATGCCACAATTTGAGGTAACAAATTCCTCAATTATTTTTGAATTTTGTTTTACTACCTGCTGCTTTGTTGGGAACAATGTCTGATGTTACTGCTTTGCAGAGACAATCGAGATGTGGAAGTGATGGTCAACTATGAGCCGCAATTTGCCAAATCACTTGTTGGAGATTCAGAAGATATGAAAATACTGACGGTTCACGATAAAATGTTTTTGCGGTTGAGGACGTTTATTTTGTGTTGTTTTGTTGAAGCTATAGAGGTAAGTCGATGTTGAAAAGCGTCTAAAACTTGCAATCAGAATTGCTGAACGGTGAAAAATCGGCCATTTCTTGAATGATTGTTAATGGAATTCACCTTCTATTGCCAGCTAACTTTGAAGCCAGATAAAGGACCGGAGTGGACCACGACGCATATAGACATCATCAAAAAAGCCCTAAAAGACTGGAAAAACCTCGACCAAGATGCTTTGGAGATATGCGGTGACCCCATACCTGAAGTAAGTGTTAATTAAAACCCATATCCAATTGATAAATAATGATTTCGCCAGAATAGCCTTTTCTACCCTTTTCCGTCTCGAGTGCACGCTTTTTGCGACACACCGTACCGTGCTTGCCTTAGTAAATTGCTGGAACTATTAGTGTCAATCATACAAGATGACTACGAAGAGTCTATATTGAACAGCAAAAACGCCATTAACGAACTGGAATCCCTAATGACAAGACTAGAAAGTCAGGTGAATTTTGAAACGCATCATTATGAGGAAAAGAGGAAAGCTATGGAAGTTATTGTCAACTACTTAGAGGTGGTGTGCCTCAGCTGCGTGGTAGTGGTGTTGATAAGCGAAAACATCAAACCTTCCCAGACCGGTAAAAAAGGCAAAAGGAAACAAACCACCGAGTCCAAATACAAGGATATTGTTTCAAAATTAGTGATCACGCTGACAGAAGAAATCGCAGAGTTCAGAGAGTTGATGATAACCTTTCAAAATTCTGTTGTCATCATAAAAAAAGGTCCAATGTTTTGGGAACATTACGAAAAATTGGGAACCCAAGCGAGCTATGTTAATAAAATTAACGAAAGTTATAGAATAGCTTGCCTGGAATTACAAGAAATTTTGAAAAATAAACTGAGAATGTTGGCGGAATTGTAGAATCGGTAGTTAAGTACTTTATTTGTTCAGTTATTCTAGAAACCTGGCAATTGTTTTCAGATACTGTTAACGTTCGTAAACTTTATACGAATATCGGTGACTTTATACATATAGATCATGTACAGGGTGATTCATTTTCAGCGACAGGGTGCCAGTTCTCGTAAACTATTCATCATAGAAAAAAAATCTGTTTAGTAATGTCCGCAAGAAAAAAAATGGAAATATATTTCAAGCTTCTAGGATCGCCGCAAGGGGTCGTAACGGTACTGTGAAAACAGAAAGTCGATAAGTTTTCGAGATTTTTCTCGGGGAACCACCAAATAAGAATATGGAAACAGATTTTGGACGATATTCTCTACAAAATTGCCCCCAGACACTTCTCTCTGTTGTCAAATAAGACAGCTACAAGCTGTCAAACTTGATGTCACTAATTCGCCTATAACTTCGAAATTCCTTGACCAATTTGACTGTTCTTAAGCTCATTTTGAAAAGGAGAATCGGCTTTTTCTGGTGCATTTACTCGGCGTCGATCTTATCCCCTTTAGCCGACCATACAACATGAATTGTGAAAATCAAACATAAATTTTAAATTTTTCTCGAAAACAGCCCATGTAAATTTGAATGTGTCAAAACGATGGGAGTGCCAACGGTGAGGATTTTGAGTTTTTTTTTAGTTAATTTCATTTTTTTTAACATCAACTAAAGAAAATGTTAAACGCGAATCAAAACAAATCTGATGTATTTCTCGAGTGATTCCTGATGAAGTTTCCGTTACTCTTCTATTTCAAAAGATATAGAAAAATGATCTGTATGAAAGTGATAGGAAATTATCCAAATATCACGATGAAGACATCTATTTAGTGGGTTTGCATTTGAAAATTTCAAAAAAAACGCAAATACAGGTTTGACTTTTACAATTCATGTTGTGTGGTCGGCTTGAGCAGATGAAATCGACCTCGAGTACATGCACCAGAAAGAGCAAATTTTGTTCTTTAAAATGAGCTAAAGAACAGTCAAATCGGTCAAGGAATTTCGAAGTTATAGGCAATTAAGTGACATCAAGTTTGACAGCTTGTAGCTGTCTTAGTTGACAACTTAGAGAGAAGTGTCGAGGGGGATTTTGTAGAGAATATCGTCTTAAATCTGTTTCCATATTCGTTTTTGGTAGTTCAAAGGGGAAAATTTGGAAAATGTGTTGATTTACTGTTCTCACAGTACCGTTACGCCCCCTTGCGGCGATCCTAGAAGTTTGAAATATATTTCCAGCATTTTCTCTTGGGCACATTAATATACAGATTTTTTTTCCTGAGTCTCTGTGATGAATAGTTTATGAGAACTGGCACCCTGTCGCTGAAAATGAATCACCCTGTACAGGGTCATTCCGTTTATATTGACCCATATGCTAGCGGCGTTATCAATGAAGATATAAAAATTCTGAAAATATAATAGTAAAATCTTATCAAAAAAAAACAAAAGACTATCGGAATGTCAATATTTTTCCAAAAGTAGCATTTTTTTTTCAATGGAACACCCTGTATATTATGAAAGAGCATATTTTCCTGATTTCAAAAATATATGGTTTGATAACTTTCTGATGAGTCGTTCAATAGATATCTAAATCTAAATATGTGTAAAAATTATGATTTAGATCCCTGTTGCCATGGATGAAGTTGCACAAATTTATTAACTCGTGAATATTTGGAGTAATATCCAGAAAACATAGTTATTTGAGCTCCATTTCTATTGATTCAATCTATATAATCACGATTCTATCATTTTCTCCATAGCAACAGGCATGTGAATTTTAATTTTTTAACATATAAAAACTTGAATATCTCCTGAACGACTTATCAGAAAAGTATCAAACTATATATCTTTGAAATCAGGAAAATAAGCTCTTTGATAATATAATATACAGGAGGTTCAATTGAAAAAATGCTATTTTGGAAATATATTGACTTTCCGATAGTCTTTTGTTTTTTTTATGAGATTTTTGGAAATTTCAGATGAATATCTGAAACTTTCATATTCACAAAATTTTCATATCTCCATAGAAAACGCAGCTAGCATATGAGTCAATATATACGGAATGACCCTGTACGTTTCACTTTAAACTTTTTCTGTAAATAATTAATTCATAAAGTGTTTTCTAAAAAGATAGTTGTATTCATTACCCCTGTTTACTACACGAATACTGGATTCCCCTAGTTTAATAAAGTTTCTATTGGAAGAAGAGACATTGGAAATGAAATAACGTCAACCAAATAACAATATCTTTTTTGGTGATTTTTTTTAGGGCTGGTGAGTATAGTTGGTTAATTTTATGCGTAAGTCACAATTCATCAGTGAAATCGAAAGCACGGCCTGACGTCCTCGTGGTATAAATATTTCTAGCGTGACTTATTCTCAACATAACACACTAGTTCCATAAATAACTATAAAATATATTTTTTTTAAACTCAAATATTTCATAAGTGGCTGAACCAAATGCCAACAAATCATATAAACTACTACAAAAAAACGGTACACCCGAAATTTTCGCCTATGTTTGGACACTCATAATTTTTTAACGAATCGATGAAAAAACATGCGGTTTGCACCACGATGCAGAGCATTTCTTTGCTATTTATGCGGATGGTTCAAAAAATTAATTTTCTCAAACACTTCTTTTATACAGGGTGGTAAAAAGAGTACTGTAAATTTTCTTTTTCTTCACTGTCCTAGGGGGACTTCTTTCACAGATATTTTTTTGAGCTTTTTCTCTCGATATGCCCAAGTGCTTGTTACGTCCATACGTCGGGTTATTTTTGGATTTTTGTTGATATCTTCTTTCGTTTTTGAAATATCAACCTTTTTTCAAAATTATGACACATATTCTAAGTTCACAACTGACAATGATATGGCATAGATCTATTGTTTAGCTGTCTTTCTGATGACTTGTTGGATACTCAGCAATATTTTGAGTATACAGGGTGTGCCAAAGAATTTTGATCACAAGTAAAGCACTTTGTTGTCAGGTTTTCTTGAAAATTATTATTTCGAAGAAGTTGACTGGATTAACTAATTAATAATGACGTCATCAGAAAGACAGCTGAACAATAGATCTGTGCCATAACATTGTCAATCGTATACTTGGAATTAGCAGAATAGCCTTTCAAAGCCCTAATATGTGTCATAATTTCGAAAAAAAAGTCGATTTGTCAAAGACCAAAGGATACCAACAAAAATTCAAAAATGTCCCGAGGTATAGACGTAACAAGCACTTGGGCATATCGAAAAAAAGCTCCAACAAATCTCTGTGGAAATGGGGGGACAGTAAACAGAAAGAAAATTTACAGTATTTTTTACCACCCTGTATACAAGGGCGTAATTAATTTTCTTTTCTGGAAGGGGGAATGGGGTTTTGGACCCGATGGACAGGGTGTCTATCAACAAAATCCTGACACATAACAGACAGCACAAATAAGTCCTATATTCGAAAAAATAATGGACATATCTGAATGTTTGAACGTCCATACGATACAAATTACACACTATTGGACGATAGATGGAGACCATTTTTAGGCTCTACTTGTATCAAACATGTACTTTCTATTAGTTCTGGACCATGGATGGACATAAAATGGACCATATTATGTACACACAACACTCTATGCAATGATCAATGTAAACATTGGGAAACTGTTGACAACAGTGCTCCATGAATTTGAATGTCTGAGCCAATTTTCACAAATTCAAAAAGATTCTAGGGTTTAAAAAACTCAGGATGCATCGAAGAATGATCAAGTTCTGGGGGGGGAGGGGGTAATTACCCTCTACCCCCCGTATCTACGCCCTTGCCTGTATAAAAGAAACTTTTGAGGAAATTAATTTTTTGAATCATCCGCATACACCGCAAAAAATTGCTCTGCATCGTGTTGCAAACCGCATATTTTTTCATCGTTAAAAATTATGAGTGTCCAAACATAGCCGAAAATTTCGGGTGTGCCGTTTTTTTTGTTGAGTAGTTTATATTTGGAATCAGGACAAATAGATCTTTAATTCTAGCCAATAACACGGTGTTCCATTAAAAAAATATGACTTGATCAATTTGGTAGATTTTTTGTTTCCGCTATAGCCTAAAGATATCACGTGAAAAAACCTGAAACTTTCGTAGGTATTTAAAGTTTTTTTTTCTATCACTCATAATGAGAGGTGGGGTTAAAATATAATGAATAACCTTGTACATCCTATCGAAGAAATTTTTGTAAATATTGAATTTCCGGAACATCTTGTCTAGTTCTACTGGACTATAATGTCATACAACATGAGCTAGGCGTTGATGCTGGAGGAGTTAAAAGTAGATTTGTTGAGGAAAGGGACAACATTATTCTTCTTCTCCAATAAGTTGTGACCTTGCATTTTTTTTTAATGAGGCGTTATAAAAATAAGGCATAGTCGAATGCGTATTGAAGTGAAGTTTTGTGATGTGAGTGAAGGGTGAATTATAGTGATTTTATTGAAGCAAGTGATATCAGGGGGCGACAAAGTATTGAAAAAATAAGTAAGAAGTTACATTCAATTTTACTTTGAAGTGGAACCGTCACAGTTTCACTTGGCAAACAGGATTCATAATATGCTAACATGTACATCGAATCTGTGTTCAAATAAGGTAGCATATGGATTCATTTTTCAACCCATTAACTTCTTTGAGAGTCTGTCCACACCCTTGTCGTTTTTTTAAATCAAATATCGAATCAAAGACAAAATTTTCCATATATCTTCAAGAAGAATTTGGCATTTTTCACCCCAACTTCATCAATAAGTGTTTCATATCTTGTGAAGATGTCTCGAAACTAATCTTCATTGGTCTTGCAACTCTTCATTCAATATCTTACTTCTGGAATTTTCTCTCTTCATTCAACTTTAACAAGTGATCGTTGAGGACTAATTCTCCAAATCATCTTTTCTTCGAGATATCAAGTTGCGGTTTGGCTGACTCTTCAAGCTCTTATTCCTCTTTACTATTAACTCAAATCACACATTGGTACATTTGAAATGTATGAGAAACGCGCATTGTTTGTAAAGTTGTAAGACAGCGCCCCCTAGCGTCTACTGTCAAATCCATGTTACTATTGTCCATAATATACAGGGTGTCCCTGAAAAGGCTGTACAACGTTTGACCACAAATTCCTCAACCAAAAATAAGATAATCTAGGCGAACTTACCTATATCCAAAATTGCTTCGTTAAGTCTACAGAAGGCGTTAAAGATTCAAAAAAAAATGTTTTTTTTCTTCTTTTTTTTTACAAAAACGTGCAATTCAATTTTGATAATTTTTGGTACCTAGTCTTGGACCATGAAATTAGGCTTTTTGTTTCTATAGCGACCCCAATTAAGCGGGAGTGTTATAAAGTAGCGATTTTTTGATAATTCAGATGATTTTATCTAAAATTTCAATGTATTAGTGAAAGACTGGGTTATTGAATGAAAACTTCTGGATTATCAGAAAGTCAATTCCATAAAAAAAATAAGTAACGTCATATGCAGCTATATCGATTATTTATGGAATTGACTTTATGATAATTCAGATGTTTTCATTCAATAAGCCAGTGTTTAAGTTTTTTCCTCTCTTGAAAAAAATTGCTGGGATAAGTAGTTATGCTAGAAAAAAATAAATTAATTATAAAATATATCTGTGTACCTAATTGAAAATATTTTTTTCTGGCAAAACCACTTATCCCAGCGAAATTTCTCAAGAGAGAGAAAAACTCCCCAATACATTGAACTATTTGATGAAAGCATCTGAATTATCAAAAAGTCAATTCCAAAAAAAATCAAAAGAAATAACTACATAATATGACGTCACCTTCATAACACTTCCGTTTAATTACAACGGGTCGCCATGGAATCAAAAAACGTAATTTCATGGTCCAAGACTAGGTACCACAAAATTATCAAAATCAATTTGTACGTTTGTGAAAAATGTAGGAAAAGCCAAAATTTTTTGAATCTTTGACGCCCTCTGTAGACTTGACGAAACATTTTTGGATATACACTGTGGGCCAAATTAATTTGGAACCTAGTTTGATCCTTAATAACTTTTTTGTTTGTTTATGGATTTAGATGAATTTTCGATATGATATTGGTCAATATATTCTGATTATCACCCTAAAATTGAGCTTCCGAATTTTAGCCAGGACCGGACTTAGAACGTTTCTATGAAGTGGGTGCATTTAAGCTCGTTGCAAAAACAAACTGCGCTACTCACAGACCCACTGATATATTTTTTGAGAAGGACATTAGTGGGAAAAGGTATCCAGATAATATCAATATTTTAGAACCATAACCTAAGAAACTATGATTTTTTCTATATGATGGTGCTTGTCGGCATAAAAACTATTTCACTTCATTTTGATCAAAGTTTCTTAAAATTTCATAGCAACGTGGATTGTTTGTTAGAGATTTGTCGATTTTTTCACATTTTAGATTTTTTAATTTGGAAAAAAAATAATACCCAATCATCATTTTTTTTTTCGTTTTAAACTTTGTTTAATTTCACTCGATAATTTGAAAGGGACCGCAACATTGCCGTGCATAAAAGTCCGGTCCTGTCCAAAATTCGAAAACTCAATTTTGGAGGAACATCCAGAACATATTGACCAATATCATATCCAAAATTCATCTAAATCCATAAACAAACAAAAAAGTTATCAAGGATCAAACTAGGTTCTAAATTAATTTCGCCCACAGTGTAGGTAAGTTTGCCTAGATCGCCTTATTTTTGGTCAAGGAATTTGTGGTTAAGCGTTCCAGGGACACCCTGTATAATATAGTGAGGAATGGGCTGTTAAACGGGATCAAGTTCGTTTGATTCCGATTATCCAGTCTGGACAGTTCATAAAAGAAATACAACTTTTCTGCACCACTTAATTTTGGCAGATACCCACGAAATTGATAGTTTGTATTTACATGAATTGATTCAAAACGTAGAAAAAGAGCAAATTTAGTCAAACATCTAATTGATGACATCAAACAAAAACAACTATAATAGGTAGTATTTAATCATTTATCTATAACAAACTAAACCTCCACAACCTTAACGATACAAATGATCAGCATGAATGTTGCTAGCAATCTCCGACTCCCACTTATCCCCATTATTCAGCAACTTTTCCTTGTTATACAACAATTCCTCATGAGTCTCGGTTGAAAATTCAAAGTTCGGTCCCTCAACAATCGCATCCACTGGACAAGCTTCTTGACAAAAACCGCAATAAATACATTTGGTCATGTCGATATCGTAACGTGTGGTTCTGCGAGAACCATCTTCTCGTTCTTCTGCTTCGATGGTGATGGCTTGCGCGGGGCAAATTGCTTCACATAGTTTGCAGGCAATGCATCTTTCTTCTCCTGATGGGTATCTTCTGAGGGCGTGTTCACCTCGGAAACGGGGACTGAGAGGCCCTTTTTCGAAGGGATAGTTGATAGTCGCGGGTTCTTTAAATAAGTGGCCAAGAGTCACGCCAAATCCACGAAATAGTTCGGTCAAGAACATTGTTTGAGCAGCTCTATCTAGAAAGGAAGAGTTTATTGTTGTTCATGAGACGCTCATTGTTTGAAAAATCCTTTTATACAGTGACTAGCTACCCGTCACGGCTCTGAATGTTATCTTGGAAACGACGAAACACGTGTTTTATTAAATTTATCCAAGATCATCATGATGAAGTTTCAAGTCGATGTGACCAAAAATACATTTTTTTCATTGATTCATGATTTTTCACACCCCCACCCCGTCTACCACCTTCAGGGTTGAATTTTGAAAAACGACGAAACACGTGTTTCATTGATTTCATGCAAGATTTTCAAAATGAAGTTTCAAGTCTATGTGACCAAAAATACAATTTTTTATTGATTTATGATATGATTGGCTCGGCTTTGATGAGTCAGTCAGGACATTCATAAGTATAGATTAAATAAGGAGAATGTGAAAATAATCCGTCTGTACTACATTAAAAATTTGTTTCAATAGTTTATTGACAACAAATAGAATGGCAAAGTGAACAGGGGTGCTGCACTTTGTTTATGCTTCTAGATTGTTGATCAAATTTTAAAAAAATCTTGCATTCGTTATCAAAATATTTTGACGAAACTCGTTTTTGTCCATCTAGAACTTGGAATTTAGGCCACTGTTCCCGATCCGTATAATTCACTGACCTCTAAAATAAATGGATAGATAAAACGCTTGTCGAGTCCGAAACATTAACACCGACGAACGGTTTTATTTGTTCTTTTGAATGCTGAACTGGGCCGTACTTCACATTTTTACAGGTGATGGAAGCAATTGAATAGGTATTATTTGTCGAAATTTCCAATCATAAGTGATCTATTTTTTCACAAAAGGGTTAAAAGTGGCCCGAATACGGTCAATTTAATTGTCAGTAGTACTCATTAAAGCAAATGATATTGATCGTCTAAGAATCATAAGCGATTGTCAATAATCGATTGATTGGAAATTTCATTGAAGCACCTCGAGGGTGGAATTCATAGTCGTCAATATTATTTGAGATCTCTAATCAATTGTCGATTTAATTGAGGTTTTGTTTCATAGTCATGGAAATGATTATTGATTCGGGTTCGTGCTGAATCAGTGATTGATCGATATTCGATTATTTCATTTCATAGTTTGGAAATAATCACAGATTGTTCACCCAGTAGCGTTTTGATGAGACCATTCCAGTTTGCTCTGTCATTGATGTCACTTGCAGCTCGCCGATTGGCTGAAAGTGACATTAATGACAGACCAAACTGGATATGATAGCATACTCCATGAAAACGCTTCAGGAGGAATTGCGTTCGTGAGTTCAATTAATTTACTTTCTGCCCTATTTTGGAAAGGGTTGTTAATAGTCAAAGCAAGCAAGGCGTGCGAAGTTTTTTTTATTATTGTTGACACATTCCAGTAAAGATAAGGATACATTAGGCGCATGCGCGTTGAAGTTATGTTTATTTTCGGACATAGAGGTTGTTTTCGTGAATTGTTGGTTTTTTTTCTGTTAACACTACGATCCCTGGGCATTACACCCTACACTGTTTAAAGGCTACTCGAAAGGCATGTGGGCCCTTCACCACGTTAATCCAAAGGGTGGCGCTCGAGTTTACGGCAATCGGAAAAGTCTAAGGAGGATCGACCAAGGAAAATTCGAAGTAGCGCTACAGTTTAATAGTTGGAAATGGTTTTTCCCGTCACGTGACTGTCAGTTCGATAAAGGTTTGATGATCACATGGTTTGGCTTCATTTTGTCTATTTTAAGAGTACGATAATGTAGGGGAATTTTTCGCTATCATCCTGGACATGAGGGGAATGAATTTCACTATTATAATATATTTATTGGTTTGAATTAGCATCAGTTTGAGCCAAGCAGTCTCCAAAAAAACATACAATCGCCTATTTCTCTATCAAAATTAATTGGTTTCCAAAATAAATAAAAAAGTGCGGGGTGACATGGGTAGCATGCGTATACTGTTTCAGTTATTCAAAAAAGTAATGTCTATAAAGTCAAGATAACCACAAAATGTTCTGAAAACGCCGAAAAAACACGAAAATCCAATAATCTTCGAAAACTAAACAAGCAAGCTTGATTCACTACAAAGTAAATAGCCGTCAATAGCCTAGTTTACACCGACAACTTGGTCCGCGGACCAAGTACTAAATTCGAACTATATCAGAACCAAATATTTGGTTCGAATGGTGTAAACAGTTGCGGACTAAGCTGGTCCGCTCTTGGTTCGGTACTTGCCAGCAGGTGTACCGAACTAAATTTGGTTCGATCTGGATCAAAATTATGAGGTTATATTGATTGTTATTATTGTGAATTGTGTTGGTTCTGAGTTTCTCAAGGCAATCTGAGCGTACTTATGTTTTTTCTGGTTACGAATTGTGTTGATGAATAATTTCGACTTGTTTTTGACGTTTGACAAATTGGACGCGTACTCATTTAGTTCACGCGTTGCAAGACGGTGTAAACGGACGAGAAGCAAGCATTGGTCCTACCGTACTATCCCCACCCACTTGGTCCCATCGGCCCGAACTAAACGAGTTATCGGTGTAAACTAGGCTATAGTCAATACGATACTTCGATACGGCACTGCAAGCAGAAACAGCTACAAGAAGCTCGCGTCATTGAAAATAGCGTATTGCGCTTGACTCACGCTGTTTTCGCCTGACCATTTCGTGCGGAAACAACACATCATTTTCTCCGTGTGATCCCTGCTTTTCAATGGGCCATGCATGCAGCTTTATTAATCCACTTAATTTTTTTTTGACACTCTCAGATTGATTGCCTTTACTAAAATTAGTTAAAAATTGAAAAAAAACAAGTAAATTTTTATTTTTTTTTCTATATTTTTTTTAAATTTGACAAATTCTAGTACTAACAATCACTCTGTACGTGTAAAAAAAAATCAATAACAACAACTAGTGCCTCGCCTTAGTATTTTGGTGTATTATTACAATAACGAGTACAATAAAAACCTATTTTTCTTGAAAACGTTTAGTTTTATCCTCGGTTTTATCTTTTTTGATGATAAAAGGTCAGAGTATTTGAAAAAGTAGTTGTTAGCTCCGTAAAATGACATCTGGCAAAAATTGCTCTCAAAAAGATTGGTGGCCAGTCCAGAACGGACAATTGTTGTAAACATAAATAGTTGTGATTGTGATATAAATAGTCGTAAAAAGTGGTTGTACTGTACATAGTGACTGAAAATAAATTCGATAAAATAGGAGAAGTGTTTTCTATAGCCGAAATACATCACAATATTATTTGTTATTGAGTTAAGTGACATTTATTTTTTGTTAATGTCCATATCAAGTAAAGTTCTAAGTTGATGAGTTATCAGGTGTTTGAATAAAATCATTAATATCAGGGTCTGAAAAGCAACACAAATTAAATTAAATTAAACTTCAGAATATGAACCTATCAAAGATAATTTATTTTTCCTCTACTAACAAGCCAATATAAACAAAAATATCCGATGTTTATAGAAGTGATAAATCCGCTCAGCAACAACAGAAACAAAACTTACCAGTTATATCTTTAAAGTCCATTGATGGATCTTGATCGTTAACATAAAAGTATCCATCCTTCGATCCACTACCAGTACCAACAGCCCTTTGGATCACATTGAAACTCGGTCTTGCTAATCGACTTCCTAAAAATATACACAAAATAGTACCATGACATTGTATAAATGATTATAATATACCACTATGCAATACATACCGGCTCGTGATAGGGAATATATTTTTGTGAGCGAACTCGACATTTTCTGGGATTTTTCCTGTTTTTAATTGAAATTAAATTGTTATATCATCAGCTCAACAACTCGCTGAGGCTGACAGTTTCTAGGTTAGGATCGATTTGTTTCTGACAGAAACGCTACAAAATGTAGCCTGGATCTTGATGTTGTTGACAACGATTCAGTTTTGTTAGACGTTGCCATGTTTTGTTGATGAAACACGAAAACGAAATTATGGCATTTGAGCTTATACAGGGTGTTTCCTAAGAATTGGTAAGAAGTTCGTGTGGCGATTCATGAGGAATTTTTATGAAAAGCGTTTCTATGAATATTTGTCGAAAAAATCAGAAGTAGGTTTTATATGCATTCCTTATCTAATTTAGCATCAAAAGTATGTATATCGCCTGTCCCCTAGAAGACCGGCACAACTCAAAATTTCCACTTTCGCATTTGAAGTTTTCAAGATTATTCAAAGTGATCTGATGATCTAGGTTTTGTGGATAGAGTTTTTATTTTCACACGTCACTTCAGAACATGGTTTTTTAGTTTTTAGATATTTATGTTAACTTGTGAAAAATAATTTCCAAAAAATCAAAAATGTGACGGTCTTACAGAAAAATCAGCATTAAAGGGTATTATTTATGCAGAAAGACTGGCACAAAGTCATTATTTTGACGGTTTTAATGTATGAAATATCATTCATCTTTGTGGAAAAATGAAGATTCTCTTGAGATTAGGAGTATTAGGACGGTTTTGAGTTTTGAACGAAAATAAATAACCGACGCCGCTTCTCACGTGCGTATTGATAATCACGACGATATTCTGGGAACTAACCGATCTAAGCTTAGAGTTAGCACGATTCGTCACAGTGGCACTGTGTTTGAACTATTTTGAAATAGACTTGAATCGATTTTTCTGAAAATAGTATGTGTATTGCTTTTTTGGAGTTTGAGATAAATAAATACTAAAAACCGTCAATATATTGCTATTGTACCTATTCAATTGTTTATCTTTATAAAAAATTGTTCCTTATCTGACTGAAAATATTTCACCACAATGTCTTTATTTAGTTTGCAGATATCGGCATGTTTCCTGTTTGAGAACTCATAAGAAAATTTCGTATTCTTTTTATCAAGAGAGAATTAACACCGAACCACATCAAATCACAACCACGGAATAATTCTAAATGTCAGGCCTCTACTTGAAAAAATTAATAGTAGTTGTGTTGATTGGGCCACGAAAACATTTTATGGACTGCTAATCAACTCTGTTCTTGACGACTTGACGTTTACCTACGCGGACCACTGGTAGAGTCTTCTTTCATCGATTTAAAAAAAAAATCTAACTAAATTTAATTAATTCAATCATATTCCAGTCACTAAAGTAAAAAAAAAAATAATAAGTTGTATTTTCAGATAAACAGAAAGCTCATTTTGAGATTCTTGTAACCAACTGGAGCATAAAACAATTGTTTTTTTTTAACGCTAAGCGAAACTTAATATGAGAAGCAGGTTTTACAGAAACTGACTTGTTACAAGCATTCAAGAAAATAGGAGAAATAAAAAAAAAAATTGAGTTTTCAGCTTTTGAAAATGAACATAACCTTAATTGTTTGAGTGGTTTGTGTCAACATGGTTCGAGAGGACATTTCGTCGTCTTTTAGAATAAAACAAAAAGTAAGTCTCAACTTCATGAAAAACTGTAATTTACTGTTTCAAATCAGTAAGTGTGGAAAAATCTTTGACGGTGTATATCTCGAAACTAACGAGGAGTTGAAAAAAAGTTCCTAGGATAAAAATTCATCATTTTAATTAGTAGAATCTAGATATTATAAAACTGGGTCACCCTGTATATGGACACAAATGACAGACATTAGCCTAGTTTACATCGATAACTCGTTTAGTTCGGTCCGATAGGACCAAGCTGGTGGGGATAGTACGGTAGGACCAATGCTTGCTTTCTGCCCGTTTACACCGTCTTGAAACGCGTGAACTTAATGTGTACGCCCGCAATTCGTCAAATGTCAAAAACAAGTCGAAATTATTCATCAACACAATTCGTAACCAAAAAAAACATGAGTAAGTACGCTCAGATTGCCTTAGAAACTCAGAACCAACACAATTCGCAATGATAACAATCAACATAACCTCATAATTTTGATTCAGATCGAACCAAATTTAGTTCGGTACAGTTGCTGGCGAGTACCGAACCAAGAGCGGACCAGCTTAGTCTGCAACTGTTTACACCATTCGAACCAAATATTTGGTTCGGATATAGTCCGAATTTGGTACTTGGTCCGCGGACCAAGTTGTCGGTATAAACTAGGCTACAGACATAATGATGGGTGTGTTCGTGGAGCACGCTATCGCGCTATGGAACGCAAATGCTATTTTCGATGTTCGGGGAGGTTTTATAGCGTTGGCGTGAACAGCGTTCTTGAGCATATTGTTAAATGACACATATGGCAGTCGCGATTGACGCAATAAAGTTTTGAATGTGGAGGTAATTACTCAAAATTCTAAATACCTTAGTACTAGTATACCTACTTTGACCATTTTAAACGACTACTTCAATAATTTCCTTCCGTCTCCGGATTGAATAATTGTATAGCAAATTATACATTTATTAAAAACCCACTCCACAAAACTTTATTTATCCGAAATAAAACAAACGCACATATCACGAAGTAGTTGTTGTCTCAATTCACAAATCACAAGCAATTTTAAATTTTTCAAACATAAACAGACTGTTCACGAAGCACCTATATTGTACGAAAAAGCGCTAACGCGATCGCTGCCTGGCAGTTCATAGCGTGAGTGATGACGTCGGCTGCGGAAATAATGACGTCACATATGCGCTTTATAGTGCTATAGAATTGCTCCGTGAACGGCCTGTAGCGCAAATAGCGTGCGCACCGAACACAGCCGTTGTCGATAACGACCGGAGCAGAGAAATGGGTGGAAAGGGCGCTTTCGGATGACGCTATTCACGAACACTGAGCAATTATAGACCAGGTCAGAGTTCCTGTTCCTCAGTGTTCGTAAAAAGCGTTACTCGAAAGCACCCTGAGTCTGCGTAGTTTTCAATGATGTCATTAAGGTGTGTTTGTTATGCTCCACTAGTGCACACTTTTCTACACTACAACACTCAGCATGGCTTTGTTTGTGGAGTGTTTGTCAGTTTTTCAGGATAGAATAGCTTCACTAAACTAGAAAAAATACTCTATCGTAAAAAACAGACAAACATTTCACAAATAAAGCCACACTGAGTGTTGTAGTGTAGAAAAGTGTACCCTAGTGGAGCATAACAAACACACCTAGTGTAACCTTGTGACGACTGCACCCTGTGTCATATTAGCCTAGTTTACACCGATAACTCGTTTAGTTCGGTCCGATAGGACCAAGTGGGTCGGGATAGTACGGTAGGACCACTAGCCTAGTTTACACCGACAACTTGGTCCGCGGACCAAGTACTAAATTCGAACTATATCACAACCAAATATTTGGTTCGAAAGGTGTAAACAGTTGCGAACTAAGCTTGTCCGCTCTTGGTTCGGTACTTGCCGGCAGGTGTACCGAACTAAATTTGATTCGATCTGGATCAAAATTATGAGGTTATGTTGATTGTTATTATTGTGAATTGTGTTGGTTCTGATGTTTTTATTGATTACGAATTGTGTTGATAAATAATTTCGACTTGTTTTTGACGTTTGACGAATTGCGCGCGTACTCATTTAGTTCACGCGTTGCAAGGCTGTGTAAACGAACGAGAAGCAAGCATTGGTCCTACCGTACCATATACTTATAAATACAATATACCGCGTGCGTCCCATAAGGCAAATGAGAGGGATTTCCCGCGAAGAAGTGAGAAGGAGAATACAGAAGAATCCCATAAGGCAATCCTTGGTTAGGATTTCGATGTACTACCCATGCGCGAAATACCATTTCCTATTGGCTCGGTTTCAAATTGTCACGACGGAGACGGACAAGGAGCTAGAGCCGGCTGAATTGAACGGGAACGTTGAAAAGACGCCATTACGCCGGTTACAGCAGATTCCTCTTACAAAACTATTGCGATCGTCCCGAACTTGTCTATCCCGAGAGTTGATATCAACAGAGATACAGGGTGTCAAAGTTGAATTTTAATTCTTGATTTATTTGACTAACTTTCGAAATAATCAAATTATATTGATGAAATTTGGTATATGAGGGCTGTTTTACATGCAAAATTCATATCTGAGCACGGAATTGCTCTTACTTTTAGGGGACGCCAATAACACCTGTTTGTTTGTATGTTTAAGCAAGCTTTAAAACATTTTTATTCAAACAGAGGAATCATTTAGGACAAAAACAGTTTAAATTAAGAATAATTTCATTGAATCCCCACAATACCCACAAAGAAATTCCGTTGTTTTCCTTCCGACAAAATACGTTTTTTTTCCCACTGCCAAAAAAAAAACGACTTTTTTCCTTCATCAAATACAACAACACATAAAAGAACTTGAAAAAAATCAAACCCAAATATTATTTCAGAAACTAAATCAATAAACCTAATTTTGTTCAGATTCATATTTTGAAAAACTCACTATGGTCCTCAGACCTCATATTCAACCATTTTTTAACAAAGAATCATTGCAAATTACGTAAATGAGTTGTTAATGGATAACTAACAAAACAGCAAACATAAATTAAAAATTATTTTTTCCAAATTGACCCGTTTTTTTTTTTGATAAAAAACACGATTTTTTTGAAAACACTGACGGTGTCAAAGTTCTATTTTAAGGTTTTCATCTTGCGTTGCGCGACAAATGATTTGAGTTTACAAATTTGAAATATTTAAATTAAAGATATAAAACATGTTTTGTCCACAATAAATATTAATAATAATAATGAGTGCAATAATAACGACCAAGAGGCCGATATGCCGATATATATCGGTATCGGCCAGGACATTATCGGTATCGGCTAAAGAAGTCATATCGGTCGATCACTACCAGTTATACATCAAAAATTGTACCTATAGATATTTCCATATAAGTACATACATTTTATAATAAGACTATATTATAAAATGGTACATATTAAATGGATATTTCACTAAATTTAAACTTGAAAAGTGGAAAGGTCTGGAACAGTTTGTCGAAGTGTCTCTGAGAAGTAAGTATAAAGTTAGAAAGTTTAGTAAGACCTATGAACTGTGTGATTGCACTACCGCACAGAAAATTACTATTTTCTTTTGATTTTATAATAAAGTCCTTGACGGGCAGCTCTAATAAGCGATTATCTACCTTAAACGGTCAAATTTCTTGGAACCAATTTTAAATCTATGTTTTAACACATTTGTATATACTTTTATTTATAAGTATAATATGAACATTCGATGAAATTTTCTCTTAAGCGGGCACCTCCCATAAGCGAACAAAAAAGCTGGAACCGTGACTGCCCGCTTATGGGAGCTTTTGTTTTATTTATGTATATTATGGCATATTCTAAAAGCTTGGTTGATGGATTTTACCCGTATTTCATTAGTGAAAAACATACTTATGAATACAAATATGGTGGAAACCAAGAAAGAGCTGTTTGATTTTCCAAATCTCCGTGTATTACTCCTTCTGTTATAAAACTAGAAGAACGCCGATATCGGTCTACTCTCTATCGTCTATTCACCTACCTCTGAATTAATCTCACTTGATTTAAGATATCTACCGCAAATACCTCGAACTGTTATAAATATGAGCGATAATAATGACAAAAACATTATACCTACCTAGGTATCTACTCAAAGTTTATAAAGTAAAACCTTAGCAATCTCTGGTGATACCTATATTGCTTCAAAAACTATTAAGTTACTATAATAATTCAATGTATAATCGAGAACAAATCACGAAACTAATTCAAATCGTTTTTGAATCAATAATAAATAATATTTTGTAGGGATTTTGTTGCACAAAAATGTTAAATCTTATGCAATCTCACACCTAAACACAAAATCCTGGATCAGATAGGATGAATTCATGAACATATTTTCCACTCATGCTCATAATATTTATCACCCACCCCACATGTGAATTCACGTCATTTTTTTTCGGAATCCCGCGAAAAATTTAAAAATACGTCGATACAACACCTGATATTAAGCATGCAACACTGTTTCCGCCATGTTTCAGCCGGCGAATCACAATTCTCGAAAATCGATTCTGCGCATAATTCAATCTCCTAACCAAGGACAGACTTATGTGTAAAAGTATATGTCTGTTTCAACATCCTCGCGGGAGTCCCGTTAAGCTGCCCGCGGTATATTGTATTCATAAGTATATGTACCGTACTATCCCCACCCACTTGGTCCTATCGGACCGAACTAAACGAGCTTTCGGTGTAAACTAGGCTACTACTGATCGTTGTTTAGATCGGTGGGTAGGACCAATGCTTGCTTCTCGCTCATTTACACCGTCTTGCAACGCGTGATCTAAATGAGTACCCGTGCAATTCGTCAAATGTCAAAAACAAGTCGAAAATATTTATCATCAAAATTCGTAACCAAAAAAAACATAAGTAAGTACGCTCAGATTGCCTTAGAAATTCAGAACCAACACAATTCACAATAATAACAATCAACATAACCTCATAATTTTGATCCAGATCGAACCAAATTTAGTTCGGTACACCTGCTGGCGAATACCGAACCAAGAGTGGACCAGCAACTGTTTACACCATGCGAACCAAATATTTGGTTCTGATATAGTTCGAATTTAGTACTTGGTCCGCGGACCAAGTTGTTGGTGTAAACTAGGCTAATTGGAATTAGGGAGTGTTTGGTGATGGTTCACGTATACGTAAAATCCACAACATCCACTGTAATTCTAACGATGATGTCATAGCCATACCTTTAATCTAATCTAACCTTGTTGAGATATTATGTTGCTATTAAAACGATTACAAATCCGTTGTCAGGAAATTCCGTTTACTTTCACTGTTCATTTTCAACCAATACGTTTTGCAACAGTCGCGCAAAGTAACCAAAAATGGGTTGCAGCTCCTCAAAATTAGAAATAACAACCGAAAGTAAGTGACCAGTGACGATCATGTGCGAAAATCAGGTGAAGGAGCAGGTGCAAAAAGGGCAACACAGAACACAACAATAATATAACCTCGAAATACAAATGCAAGATCTAATGATCCGTGATCCGTTTCCGGTTGTGTTTGTGTAAAAGTGTGTCAGGGAATTGAGTGTAAGGACATGTAATTTTGATTGATTGACTAATTTAATTGGTGGTTTCTATAGGTTGTTTGAATGTTTGTGTTTGTATCCATAGTTTCTGAGCTTCGGTGGATTGTGAACAGGATGGCCACTAAAACAAGTAACATTTATTTACATTGACAATGTTTGCTTTTGCTTCTTAGTTTAAGAATAATAACATTGCCTGTGCCTACTTACTTTTAATAGATAGTTATGTTATAACTTGGCTCTATTTTATGTTTTACGTTTGATCGTGCCAGTACGATGCGCATGTGTATTAAGTCTTAAGTCCACTCTAATCTAACCCTCGTTTAACCCTAAATTTGCATATTATAAGCTTTATCTTGACCTCTTTCTACTCTTCAGGCTGCGTAACATGTTGAGGTCATTTCTTTCATTTACAAAATTGATTCAGAACCGCGCGCTGGTCGGCGAGGTACGGTTTTGCAGGTCTTTCAATCAAGGTATTTAATTTATTAATATTTTATCAACCATATTATTATCGTTTCCGGCTCATTGATAAAAGAACAATGATTCAATAGATTTTTGATCACGTAGGTGTTATCTTAATTTGGTCTACCCACTCAAAACATCAAAAGTAGGTTGATTTTTCCTATAAGCTTTGTTTTTAATGGATATGATAAGATAAAAGATGCCTTATCGAGAAGGCCGGCACGTTTTTTTTTTGATAATAAAAGATAATTTTTCGCGGATATGTTTGTATGGTTATGTTTTCATGCAGAATTACCTCCTGAAGTTTGTCGCACTTATTCGCTAACACCCTGTATAACATTGATAACTCGTTAACTATAAGAGATACAACGTCGGCTAAATGGAGACTAAGTTGCACAATTTGAATCTCAAAAAATTGCCGCTTCGAAACTTGAAAAATTCCGAAGACTTCCGGAGATATCCGACAATAACCGATTTTTTCGAAATCCTTTTTTAATTTGCCCTGCATTTCTTTGAAGGGATAATTGAAAACGAATGATACATTTTCATGACCACTTTTTCTGGTCTTCAAGATAGCATGGTCGAAATTGATATCCGACGTTTCGAATTCCCTCATCAACCTTTTTTCCAATTACGGAGCCAACTTTATTAGTTAATTTCTGGGTAACTTCACTTACTCAAAATGGTCAACATTTTTTTTGATTATGTATTTTCATTTATTGGTTATTGTTTGATTTGCACATTTTCTTCAAAAAATTTTCACTTTAAATTAGTTTTCAATATGCATATTATCACTGATGCATACCATGTTATACAGATTTTTTGCGAAATTTTAAAGTTGTGTTTAATATCGTTGCATACATGTTTGCGTGTGACAAGTTTATTTTACAAAAATGCTTGGATTTGAACAAAGTTATGCAAAGCTGATTTGATTTTCATCAGTTTATGAATGTATTTGAGGCAAATATTGAAAGAAAAAAATGTTTGGAGAAATGATGGATTATTTTCAAAAAAATAATTTTTTCTCTAGGAAGCTATGATTTTGGTATTTAGGCAACTTTTAATTCTTGATAACTTTTCTATAGGTACAGGGTGGAGAGAAGGTCTGGAATATTGCTTATATCTTCCAAACCATTAACATTTTTTTGATAAAAACGAGGAATAAGATGAAAATAATTTCGTTTTTAGAAATACACAATATACTCTGTCATTTTGACAGATAAACAGATAAAACTTTATGTCGCTCAAATTGTTTCAAAAAGATCTACTTATCGATATTCATAAAAATATACAGGGTGATCCATTTAAAATAAAAAAGTCGATCATATTTTTGACTCACCCTGTATATTTTTGAAAACAAGATTATTTTCATCTTATTCCTCATGAAAAATTATGTGTATAGGCAAATTTTTATATAAAAATGCAAGCGGTTTGGAAGATATTAGCAATATTTCAGACTTTTTTCCACCCTGTATAACATTTTACTGAATTTTTTGCAATAAGGGAACTTACAAGATAATCGTTGATGCACCAACTTTCGGCAATATTAAAATTTTGGTTCCGCATTTAATAAAAAAAATCCCATATGTCACACAATTCAATGGATACACTGTATACTCGAATTTGTTACACCCTGTATAATCATTATACAGGGTGTTTCATTGATATTGCGAAAAAAATCAGTATGAGTTTTCCTGCCTTTACACGTATCCGGAAATGCTTCGTAACAGAGCTACAGGGTGTTGAAGTTTTATTTTTATTTTTGTTTTTTCTTAATAATTTTTGAAGCAATGTCGATATTTTGATAAAAATTGATGTTTAGGTGTTTTTGTAAGGCGAAATTCGAATTTGATATGGCCCTAACTAGTAGAGGGCGCTACCTACAAGTATTTTTCAAAATGACGAAGAAAGCTGATTTTTACCTTCAAAATATAATACAGACCCGTCCAAAAAAGTTAAGGCTGTTAATAATGGGAAAAACAAATGTAGGTAGCGCCCTCTACAAGTTAGAGCCATACTAAGATCAAATTCGAATTTCGCATGACAAAAAACCCCCAAACACCAATTTTCATCAATAGATCGACATTGATGCGAATACTATTTAGAAAAAACAAAAATAAAACTTCAACACCCTGTAGCTCTGTTATGAAGCATTTCCGGACACACCTTTATATGAAGTTTTCTTCTTATTTTCAAGCGGGAAAACTCATCCTTGATTTTTTCGCAATATAACATTTTACTTGTAAGTCAGAATTTTCCGTTATTTGATACCACACATGATTTTTTGAGAATTTTATTTTTTTTTCAAGATGGCGACCAAAAAAAGCGATTTTGCGCAGCAGTACCTACGAATGTATATTTTTAGTATGTTGATTAGGGCCGTAATACCTACCATATGCAGCAAGAATCGTTTTTGTTGCAATTTGTTCCACCTCAGGCTATTTTTTTATTTATCTCTATCACTCCCCTCAACTTTGAGACAATTTGGACATTTTGGTTCGACAAATTTTGTTTTTCACCCTTATCTAAGTAAATAGATGATACCAGCGGGTTATATACAATTCCATCCAGAATAACGTTGCCTAGTTCAGTATTTTCTGAAGGATCTTGGCCAAGAAGATTCATCATCTCATTAGGGTCATTATTTTCATCTGGAGGGGGAACGGACAAAATTGCTGGCATTTTTCCAGGGACCGACAGTCTTGATAATGCACTTTTCTCAGGTTCTTTTACCACCATTTTTCATTTCTTGTTCGTGCCCATCGATTACCAAATTGATATCATTTGAAACATGAACGTCCGCTGTAGTCACCATTGTCATGTTTTGCTGATCATACACATCTGTAGTGGCATTACTGCGCATGGTTCTGGTAAATTTTACAGAATTGATATAATTTTTTTTCTAGTGAAGAAAGAGGTTCATATAGAATTAACAAGCATAAAATTTACGAAAAATTTAAGTTTTCCTGTCTAAATTTTGTTTCAAGTTCAGTGCTAAAATTCCTTAATTTTTTTTTCTCAATTTAATATTTAACAAACCGTAGGTAATGCGATGATTTTGGACATATGTGTAGTTCTATTTTCTAGGTGTAGACGGCACTTCATCACAAAATGACGAATACGTCGAAGACATCGTCTGCAAAGTCAGCGACATTCCCGAAAACACAATGCGCTCATTCGACTTGGCCGAAGAAAAAGTACTCATCATCAAACAAAACGGCACCATCAGTGCCATAGGGGCCAAATGCACTCATTACGGAGCCCCATTGGTTAATGGAGCTCTAGGTGATGGCAGAGTACGGTGCCAATGGCATGGGGCTTGCTTCAACATTTTAAATGGGGACATTGAAGACTTTCCCGGCTTGGATTCTCTTCCCTGTTACCAGGTGTCTATCGAAGATGACAACGTTAAAGTGCGTGCAAAAAAATCCGAGCTTGCCACGAATAAACGCGTTAAACGCTTTGCCAAATCTGCTGGAAGTGAAGAAAAGATCGTTGCTATTGGTGGAGGTCCTTCGGGTGCCACTTTAGTTGAAACTCTCAGGCAACAAGGATTCCAAGGACAAATCACCCTGGTCTGCAAGGAAAACTACTTGCCGTACGACAGAGTCAAAGTCAGCAAGCAAATGGACTTTGAAATTGAGAAAGCTCAGTTCAGAAATGATGCCTTTTATCAGGAAAGCGGTATCGATGTGATCAAAGGAGCTGCAGCCACTTCGGTAGACACCGCCTCCAACACAGTACACTTAGCCAATGGAACGCAACTGAAATATGACAAATTGTACGTGGCCACTGGGAGCAATCCCAGGAAGCCTAGCTGTCCTGGTAGCGATTTGAAGAACGTGTGTGTCCTCATAGACTATGATGACTCTGCGTAAGTAAACCTTGTTGTACGTGTATTGTTATATAAAACACAGCTAATCGCTTTTTTGTCTATTTGGATCATTCACAACTTTCTACCAACTGTCTATTGACATGTACTCACATCCCCTAGACAATCACATCAACAAATATTAGACAAGGTTGCCAAACTTTCTAATCCTAACAGAACATCCCCCCTTTGAAATAACAAGTATGATAAGTCTTCAATATACAGGGTGTTTCCTAACCTCTGTGACAAAATGAAAGGGGTGATTCTTCGCTTAATTTTAAGACGAAAATGTGGTATAACTTTTTTTCGAATTTCGCTTTGTTTCCAAAATACAGGGTGTTTAATTTTTTTTTTATTAGTTTTTTATTTTTAATTAATTTTCAGCAGTTTATTTAACTTTTTTTTATTTATTTAGTGTTTTTGAATTCTCCATTAAAATGATTATAATTGATTGCTGTATTTGTTAGAAAACTCAACATCAGCGATAAAATTACTTTTTGCGTCAAAACTCACTCAACTAGATTTAATTTTTTATCTCAAAAATTAGGCAAGATACGATAAAAATTCAAGAGATCAAAAAGTTGCGTTTTTAGTTGAATAACCTGAGAAAAAAATGAAAATGACACAAAAAGTCCGTGGCGTACATTTTTTTCCCAATAATATTGGTTGAAGTGCCGCTCGGGACGCCACTGTATTCGATAATTTTTATTTGTTCATGGCAAAATGAGCCCGTTATCACTATAAATACCGTTACCAAACTTCAACAAAATCGAGTGAAAGATAAATTAATTAAAAATAAAAAACTAATCAAAAAAAAAATTAAACACCCTGTATTTTGGAAAGGAAGCGAAATTCGAAAAAAAGTTATACCACATTTTCGTCTTAAAATTAAACGAAGAATCACCCCTTTCATTTTGTCACAGAGGTTAGGAAACACCCTGTATGTATAAAGGTATAAATTACGACGAGGACGAGAACGAACCTTAATATCGGCACTATCCGACACACTAGCCTAGTTTATATCGATAACTCGTTTAGTTCGGTCCGATAGGACCAAGCTGGTGGCGATAGTACGGTAGGACCAATGCTTGCTTCTTGCCCGTTTACACCGTCGTTCAACGCGTGAACTAAATGAGTACGCCCGCGATTCGTCAAATGTCAAAAACAAGTCGAAATTATTAACAACACAATTCGTGACCAAAAAAAAACATAAGTAAGTACGTTAAGATTGCCTAAGAAACTCAGAACCAACACAATTCACAATAATAACAATCAACATAACCTCATAATTTTGATCCAGATCAAATCAAATTTAGTTCGGTACACTTGCTGGCGAATACCGAACCAAGAGTGGACCAGCTTAGTCCGCAACTGTTTACACCATTCGAACCAAATATTTGGTTCTGATATAGTTCGAATTTAGTACTTGCTCCGCGGACCAAGTTGTCGGTGTAAACTAGGCTACTAGCACTATAACAATTCGTAACATAATCTGCTGTAGGTTTAGGGTCTAACCCGATTTCTTAAGGGGAGTCATCCGCTTTTTTTTTATCACGTCAGCCCGCGGGCATTCAAAGTCTCTTCGTATGTAATCGGCACTTGACGAAACTGGAGCATTATCTCTTCCGCTTCTTCGCTCAGCACATACATCCGAATATTTATTTTATCATCGTCTGTTTTCGTGGATTGTCCTGACACTGACATAAATCTTT
The DNA here is from genome assembly GCA_958502075.1 of Orchestes rusci. Classification (NCBI taxonomy): domain Eukaryota; kingdom Metazoa; phylum Arthropoda; class Insecta; order Coleoptera; family Curculionidae; genus Orchestes; species Orchestes rusci. The sequence continues at coordinate 938,680 of OY293303.1, read as the reverse complement.
CAAACCTCTTCCGACATTGTGGCCACGTACCTGGGGCCGAAAAGTCATATTTATTTGGTGGAGACACCGGCACTGATAAGGACTGAGCCCTTACAATCTTCTCGTTGGCCATACCATTTGGCATCCTATACTTTTGCTGAGTCTTCTAATTCACTCAACACCGCTGACATGCACTCACATCCTCCAGACAACCACATCACTAAGACAACAACAACTCTTAGGCTTAGGCAAGGCCAAACTTTCTAATCCTAACAGAACAGTATGTTATTCTCAGCTATGCCTATCCGAAGCTTACACCTGAAACAGATGTAATCGTGGTTGGCTCCAGTTTTGTTGGCATGGAAGCAGCCAATTTCTGCAACGGCAAAGTGAAAAGCGTCACTGTTATTGGACGAAGCGCATATCCGTTCAGAACATGGGGCCAGCGCATCGGCACCTCCATTCTCAAGATGTTCGAAGATAAGGGAGTCAAATTCATTCCTAACAACGGCATAAAAATGATCAATTCCAACGGGCAAGGGGAAGTTGCCAGTGTAGAACTAATGGACGGACAAATCCTCAAATGTGACATTCTATTCTCCGGCATTGGCAGCTCATATTTCACCGATTTCTTACAAGGATCTGGTATTGAAATGATGCCAGACGGCTCTATTGAAACCAACGAGTATTTGCAATCCAACATCCCCAATGTGTACATTGGCGGTGACATTGCCTGCGCGCCAGTTTGGTCTTATGACAATAGAAAGGTAGCAATCGGCCACTTTGGCTTGGCTCAATACCACGGCAAAATTGCCGCCAGAAATATGGTTGGTCAGCAAGAACCTTTGAAAGCTGTGCCTTACTTCTGGACTATGCTTTTTGGCAAAGGTTTCCGGTACGCTGGACATGGAAGTTATGATGATATTATCCATGCTGGTGATGTGGAAGGATTGAAGTTCATGGCGTACTTCATGAAGGGTGATGAAGCAGTTGCGGCTGTTTCTTGTGGTAAGCTTCAACTTGGGTGTTTCAATGTGGTTTATGGTGTTTTCAAGGCATGGATCCTTTGGTGTCTAAATTTGCTGAACGATTAGCTCAGGAGAAGAAGTTGTACAGGAGCGACCTAGCTGAAGATCCTCTAGCATGGACCAAAGCTTAAATGTTTACGATATTATTTATTGACCTGGGTGGTTCCTTGAAATGTTGATATTTAAAATTATACAGTATTATTAAATAATGTGCCTTTCGTAAACTTAGTTTAATTTATATTTTTCCTGCAGTTTGCGCCGCTTGATGATGATTTAATCATTGTTGACGGTTGGAACTACACCCAAAATGTTGTACATCCAAGATTGACCAGCTTTTCTTTCACATACGGCTTTATTTTCTATCGCTTAAAAGAGCTTTGTTCGCGGATGCAGTTGAAAGAATAGCGTTCCCAGTGATCAAAGTTCAGAATTTTTAGTCACAGTCCCGGGTTTGAGGATCACATGGACATGGATGTCCGGTTCCTTAAGGGTGGCTGATCACCCTCTAAATGTCTTGATATAATGATCTTCATAGTGATTGGAGCTCTTCAATTACCTCTAGTGAAGATATTGTCATTCTTATTCGAAAATCAGGTAAAAAATAGCTTTGCAACTATACAAGTCACGGATTTTTTTTTTTTTTTTTTTTTAATTTTATATCGCTAAAGAAATTTATTTTTAAATTGCATTTGTATCGAATTATTATCAAAATATTATCTCTGGAGTTAATTGAAGAGCTTTGATTACTATGAAGATTCTCAAAAAATGAGAACATTCGTAATTCGTAATATTCATGTAGTTCCGCCAGGTACTTAGAACCGCTATTTTGTCCGTCAATTGACATACATGGTGCCACAGATTCGAGTGCATGCATGGGAATCTCAGTTATTATAAGAGATACAGGGTCGATTAAATGGTTGGAAAGTTGCGCATTTTTATGCTCAACAAAATGCCGTTTCGAAATTTGAAAAATTCCGACTACTTCCGAAGATATCCGGAAAAAACCGAAATTTCGCAAAAACGTTATTATTATTTCCTGAGTTTATTTGAGAAGATAATGTAAAAGGAATCACACTTTCTCATTGCCACTTTTTCTCCAATACAAGACGGCGGTATCAAATTGAAAATCTGACGTTTCGTCTTTGAGCGGCCATCATCAAGTTCATTTTTTTAAATACGGACCTGGATTTTTTATTTTATTTTTAGTTATCTTTTGACGTCCTTGAGGCATTGAGGTAGTTAGATGAGAGTGTAGAGCAATGGGTTGCCTTAGCAACTTCAATATTTTCAAATATTTTTCACCTATTATTGTTATTTTCAAAATTTTGTTAAAATGGCAATATTCTTGAACACTTGAAGAAATTGATTCAGTTTTTTATATAATTTTTTTTTTATTTTCCATGTCATTTGTGGATTTGATTAAATTTCATCAAATGTATATCGTTATTGGATGTTATTTCGATTTCAATTAGGCTTGTTTCGTTGTGCAGGTTCTCTCATAAGAATAACGTGTCGAATAAAGATGGATTATTGAACCAAACTATGAGTTAGGGAGAAAAGAGTTGCCTAACTAATTTTCTCTGGTATTATTTTTTAAATGAGTATTTTTTCGACGATTGCCATACCTCAATACATTTAGGACGTCAAAAGATAATTGAAAATAAAATAAAAAATCGAGGTCCGTATTTAAAAAAATGAACTTGATGATAGCCGCTCAAAGACGGAACGTGAGATTTTCAATTTGATGCCGCCATCTTGTAGAGGAGAAAAAGTGGCAATGAGAAAGTGTAATTCATTTTACAATATCTTCCCAAATAAACTCGGAAAATAATAATAACGTTTTTGCGAAATTTCGGTTTTTTTCGAATATCTTCGGAAGTAGTCGAAATTTTTTAAATTTCAAAACGGCATTTTGTTGAGCATAAAAATGTGCAACTTTGCAACCATTTAACCGACCCTGTATCTCTTATAATAAGTGAGATCCCCATGCATGCACTCGAATCTGTGGCATCCTGTATACACTTGAAATAGTTTCCACAATTACATACTACAATATTTAGCCTTTTACTGAATCATATTATGGAAAGTTCATTGTTCCCACGACATGTTGGGACTGATCAGCCACCCTTAAGGAACCGGCCCTCGACGATCGATTATCCGTCAATTTTTCTGGTTGATTGTAGGGTACCAAAGAACAACTGGTGAAAAATTCAGCCTTAACTGAATCGTATTATGAAAAGTCAATTGTTCACACATGTTGGGGCTGATCCGCCACCCTTAAGGAACCGGCCAATTTTTCTAGATGATTGTGGACTACCAATGAACAATTGGTAAAAATTCAGCCTTAACTAAATGATAAACAGATGCAATTTTTTTTACATGTTTGGGGCGTTCCGCCACCCCTTAGGAACCGCGATCAGGTTGAGCCCTCTCGGATGGCATCCGATTAGGGTTTGTTGCAACATTCTCTCAAAAAATAGGCCTTAACTAAATCATTACTGTTACTGAAAAATGTCACTGGCTCTCCCACTATTTGGCTGACGCCATCTCACGGTTAGACTGTGAGACGGTTTGCCTCTACCGCCCTCTCAATGTGTGGTTTGACAAGAAAGTAATATCTCTCTTGAACCGATCGAAAAAAAAAATGTCACAGTATGAATAAAGACATTGTACACAGCCTTGAAATGTCATTAAACTACTCTTCTATAGTTCTGATAATAATTAACATCTTGACTCGTACTTCAATAAGTAATTTCCCTGCCTGGTAACGTAAACTCCATGGAAACCAAAAACAAACTGAACAGAAACGTCAAATCTTTGAAACAGTTTAATTGATTTTGTTTGCATATTATGGTCAAGTTATCAAGATACGGTAAAGAGGTTATTTCTTCTTGTAATTTTTATCTACTTTCTATTTCCGTTGAAATAATTGCATCATTTGAAATTTCGAAAAAAAAAAATGGCGCCCCCTACCAGGAGCAGCGTAAACCAATCTCACATGGCTGTAATTTGCTCTTAACAAACAAGGCCTCCTCTTTCAAAGGGGACCTTATTCGTCCACATATGTTGAGTCTACCTGAAGTTATAGGCATTTCAAAAAGTCAGACTTCACCCTTCTTCCCTGTCTTTATTAGACGCCCTACAATCAAAAATGGTAAACCAAAAAGATGCGGAATTTCACGAAGATTACAGTGGTGGTATTCTTTAAGCAAGTGATATGAAACATTTTTGTAAGTAAAACCAATTTTTTTTCCCGACCATAGTTATTATACAGGGTGTCCCAGCAAGGGTGGCCACCGGCCATATCTCGGAAACTACTGGACCTAAAAGTTCAGGAAAAAATGTTTTATCACTAAAGTGGCCACGAGAAAATGCTGGGAAATATTTATAACTTCGAAATTTTTCCGCTAGGGGGCGCAATCAAAGCTTAAATATTAAAATTCGAAATTTCTCCGGAAATTCTCAGATTGAGGTATATCTTTATCAACATGGTTAGAAAACCTAGACAATTTCACGTCTTTTTGGTACAGGGCTCATTGGCGTACCGATCTTCGTGTGAGTAGGGGAAGGTAGTGAAAGTGTAATTGTTCAAGTGGCTGTAACTTATAAACGACTTGTCCGATTTTGTTGCGTATAGGCTTGTTTGGAAGATAAATGTGAGTACTTTCGTATATCGTATCCAGTGATGCGTGATTGTCTCCAGAAAAGTTGCTAGAAGGCGTAATTTGAATTAAAAACTGTTATTTTCGTTTCACCGCAAAAATTTAAATGGTATGGTATAATTCTGATAACAGAATCGAAATGAAGATTGAATTTACAAGAAAAAACCTTAAAAAAAAAAAAAAATAAAAAAAAAACCTTAAAACATTAAATTTTACATAATTTGGACTAGTTATTATTATCAGAATTATACCATACCATTTAAATTTTTGCGGTGAAACGAAAATAACAGTTTTTAATTCAAATTACGCCTTCTAGCAACTTTTCTGGAGACAATCACGCATCACTGGATACGATGTACGAAAGTACTCACATTTATCTTCCAAACAAGCATATACGCAACAAAATCGGACAAGTCGTTTATAAGTTACAGCCACTTGAACAATTACACTTTCACTACCTTCCCCTACTCACACGAAGATCGGTACGCCAATGAGCCCTGTACCAAAAAGACGTGAAATTGTCTAGGTAAAGATATACCTCAATCTGAGAATTTCCGGAGAAATTTCGAATTTTAATATTTAAGCTTTGATTGCGCCCCCTAGCGGAAAAATTTCGAAGTTATAAATATTTCCCAGCATTTTCTCGTGGCCACTTTAGTGATCATATTTTTTTTCCTGAACTTTTAGGTCCAGTAGTTTCCGAGATATGGCCGGTGGCCACCCTTGCTGGGACACCCTGTATACGCCCCTCTAGCGGTGGAGGTATGAACTTGAATAGTAATTTACGTCACCTAGCCCCAGTGACGGGAAAGAACCGCTTTTACCTTAAATAAAGTCATTTTCAAATAAAGATCATTCTACTACCGTATCAGCTGTCCGAAAAAGTCAGTTGGGAAGATATGCTACCATCCACTTTGAATTTGGTGTAAGCGTGACTTTGAACACAAATTCCACTTCGAAGTGAAATTGAATGTGAACCTAAGAATACTCAAGTCCAGCATTAAGTAACACCCAGTAAAATTGGCAACTACTGGAGATATCCTTTCAAGACACATGAAGTATTTTTATTTCAAAACTTTCTATAAATACAAGTTATATATCCAGTTGTTCGGATCATCGAGTTGTTGTCTGGTAGTAGAAGCATCATAACTCCAAGTAAGTTCTCAACTTTTATTAACCGAATTATAATGAACATTTATCGAAAAAAACATTTAAGCAACAGCTTTGGGTGGTTCAGCAGGAATAAACGGATCATCAGCATCATGTCCATGATACTGTCCATAGATCCAAGGCCTCAACTCCCAAGGAACTTGATCTTCCATCGTAGTCAATTGAACGCCCAAATCCTCCAAACTGGGAACCTCAGCATCGACTTTGTCCGATAAATGCTCGCGTTCGAGTCTCTCCCAAGTAAGCCCATTGAATGGCCAATTGGGAGAGTACTTTTCAGTTAAAGAAACCTTCAACTTGAAAAGAGGATCCCATTTCATGTCGTAGCGATTGTAACCCCAACCCTTTTCGTCGCGATTGGTAACGCGGTGGAAATAGTCAACTAATTCAGACAGAACGTACCTAAATATCTGAAATTAATGGGTATGATGGAATTGAAATATGAATACCTTTTGGGTCCAATGGCCTGGTAGATTTTTCCAGCTGTTTCAGCGTCTTTGACAGCATTCACAATACCTGTAGCAACGTCAGAGACATACACGGGTTGTTTTTGGGTTTTCTCGCCGTTTTCCCATAACGGAAGACTTTGCAGCTGCCGTCTCCAGTTATGCATGTAGTACCGCAAAAATCGGTCTTCTTGGCCGTAGATATCTGACGGTCTTAGAATCGTGGCATCAGGGAACTCTTCCAGCACAGATCGTTCACCTTTGATGTAAATATTGATGTGTCATTGATAGATTTAGTAGTTTTTACACTTTAAGAAGCCGAATGTTCTCGTTTCCGAAATAAACGCCTCTTTTATAAAAATCTTCTTTTGCCATGATATATCATTTGAAAAATATTTCAATGTTACTAAATCACGAATTGATTTTACAATTAATCATAACTATGAATATTACGTTATTTAGTTACGTTCATATGATATAAAAAGAAGTCTTCATAAAAGAGGCGTTTATTTCAAATATTGGAACATTTAGGTATATGTACCCGTCACGGCTTCGCCCGCAATTGTTTGAATGTTATCTTGGAAACGACGAAACACGTGTTTTATTAATTTTATCCAAGATCATCATAATGAAGCTTCAAGTTGATATGACTAAAAATACATTTTTTTCCATTGATTTATGATTTTTCACACCCCCACCCCGTTTACCCCCTTAAGGGTTGAATTTTGAAAAACGACGAAACACGTGTTTCATTGATTTTATGCAAGATTATTGGTATGAAGTTTGAAATCGATGTGGTCAAAAATACGTTATTTTACCTTGCCCTCGTATTTGTTCTGAAATACGTGGTCAACAAATGTTTTCTTCACCCCATCTCCTTTGAGCCCGACTTTGTCCCCCCTAGGGTTTGAATTTTAAAAAACAACCAAACATAATGTTCAATCAATTCCATTCAAGATTGTTCATATGAAGTTTCAACATGATGTTAACAATAATACATAATCTTTCATCAATCAACGACTTTTTCCGAATTTGACCCCCTTAGGGGCTGAATTTCGCAAAATAAATTAACATGTATTTAATTAACTTCATTTGAGATTATTTATACGAAGTTTCAAGATGATAATACCAAAAATACATAATCTTTTATAAATGACTAATGATTATTCTCACCTCATCTCCTTTGAGCGCGACTTTGACCCCCTTAGGGGTGGAATTTCAAAAAATAAAAAAACATGAGTTTAATCAATTTCATTCAAAATTATTTATATGAAGTTTCAAGTTGATGTGACCAAAAATACATAATTTTTCATCAATATATGATTTTTTCTACACCCACCCTTTTCACCCCCTTAGGGATAAAATTTCGCAAAAACCTTTCTTAGCACACCTAGAAATATATAGCAGAACATCTCTTCAAAATTTCATGGCTCCATCTACAGCGTGTCCCAGTAACTTCTTACCAAATGGTAAAAATGTTTATTATTGATTTTTCGAAAAAAATAGCTCTACATTAAAAATTCTGCTTCGCGAGAAAATAGTCTTCCAGTCCTGAGAACTCAACTAGGGAGGCTCAAGAAATCATATATACCATTTTTCCATTAAACAACCCCATTCAAAATGGTAATTGTACGACTATGGTTGTTGTGTAAGACTACTAAATTATTTTTCAATCAGTTCTTCTCGTATGTAATGGTGATGGTTTTTAGGTCTTGTTCCGCAGGTTACTAGTTTTCCCTTAAACCTAAAGTTGCAGATTAATGGATTGTGATCTGATGCTATGTCGGCTTCGGGATAAGCTGCTTTGGAATCATTCAAGTTTGAAATGTTTATTTTAATTTTCAGGGCATATTACGGTACTTTTTCCTAATAGATTTTTTTATTACATAAATGAATACGCCATTGGATTTGGAGTGCTTCCAAATAGCTGTGACCAAAATTCCATAAAAATATATTCATTAATGACAAAGTTACGACAACTTGAAATTCGTACATTTTCTAAGCCAACGGTCACAAATCGGAATCGGTTAATAACATACAATTTTACAGGGATGTTTCCAATCTAAATGGGTCAAACTGTATAAAGCCCAGTGGCGTAGTAATAGGAGAGAGACAATAGAGCTATATTATGAGGAAAAAAAAATTAAATTAATAATTTCTCGAAAACCGCTACAGAGAGGTATAATCATGAAAAATATCCAGAATGTCTTGAAGAATCTAAAAATGCAATAATATACATAGTGTCCCGTTTAAAATATCAAAGTTGCTGCTACTTTTTAATATAAGCGGCAACGTCGCATCACTGAAAATATTTTAGATCGATAGAGCATAACAGCTCACCTAAATTACCAAATTTTTAGAACGATCCGTTTTCCTTAAACGTGTAAGGTACCATTTACCTTGAGACACCCTGTATGTAACTGTTCATTCACAATTTTTAATACACGATCACGACTCAACTAACCAACCCAACGCGTAGTAGTAAATAGTTGTTACATAGAAAACCCGTATCGAATCAAAATCTCACCTGCAGCTTTTGCTTTCAAAAACCTGGAACCATCAGGCAAAAAAACCGTATCCGGATCATCTGAAGCATTCAAAGCAGAAACGTGCACAAATCTATTCACGCCAGACTCCTTGGCAATCCTAGCCAGTCTTCGAGGCCCCTCATTGAAAACATCATCAAAAGTGAAGTTTTTCGTCTCCCAATCTCTTCCAATGCAATTAATAACAACATTCGAATACTTCATCGCCTTGCGTATGGAATCTTCATCTTGCAAGTGGTATGGATGGAATAAAACCTGTCCCAAATCCCCCACAAGTTTCAATCTGAAAGGATCATAGCTGTCTCCTCTGTACGGCAGGATCAGTTGCGTTCCAATTTTGCCCAATCTATTGCACACGTATCTTCCCAGAAACCCGGTGCATCCGAAGACTGTTGCTACGATTCCGTTAAAACTGGACCGTCCTCCGGTACCCCTTTTGTATGTGGACAGGTTGTTGAAGTCACGATCTTCATTGGAGAAGTTTCTGCAGGAAACTGTTACTATGCCGCTTCGGGGCTTTGCAGATCGAAGACTTATTAGTACGACGTTACTCATTTTTATCACAATGCCAGGACACGGCTGATTTATTTGAATTTTATGGAATTCATGAAATTGTGGTATTTATTAGGTAATCTTCACTTGATGGCCGTGGATATAATATATACGTCTGTCAAGTCAAAACAGAGTGGTTTTACGTAAGAGTATTTCCACGTCCAGGTGTATTCTTGTGAACAGTCTCGGTGACACGCCCAGGGTGATTCATACAAATTGTGTAAACGCCATGGTAAAAGCGAAAGTTGATAGCTACATTTTCAGTTAACTGGAAATATAATTATTATCATTATTATCATTACAATAATTATTTTGCCAGTTAGCTGGATACAGGCTAATCATGTTGACCGTGAATGGTTTTTAATAATTATTAATAGTGTAATGAGCAACTTTCACAACGACCTTTAAAAACTGCTTAAAATGCTATCCTCAGTCAATATACATAATTAGATATTTTAATTATCCACTCAATCAAAGAGCTCTGTATTTATCTACAGATAAATGAAAACTGCATTGATTGTCAAATTTGTGAATACACTTCAAACAATGAGCTTATCACAAGCAGCGATAAAAATCTCAATTTCAAATTAATATAATCTGACCACATAACCTTGGAACCCGTCAAATTTCTATAACAAATTATAGGTTCCTGTTCCTAGCAAAATGTTGTCGCGGTTTAACAAAAGATTAGAAATAACTGCTGGTAAGTGTTTTTTTCCAATTAACTAATTCATTGTTTTTGCTGCAATGGAAGTTGTGAAAGAGCGCATGACGTGTTTGGCAATAAACAAACATGCACTGGGAGTGGATTGTGTTATTAATATGTTGGTGACTTTTATTTGCAAAAACATTTTTATGTTGCAAAGATAATAATCATGATGGACTGAATCCATTATCAAATGATTTTTCTTCATAAAAATGCCCATTTACTATAAGTAGCTTTTAATGCGCATGCGTTTCTTAAAACCTCGATAGTTTTGCAGGGTTGCCTTGTTTACATTTTATACTTCATTCTATTCTTCGCTAAAAATATAATTTTTATGGTTTTGTTGAAATTTATTTTTTTGCTGTGACGCAATAACGTGGAATGTGATCTGGTTGTCACACATCATCTTCTGTGCCCGTCAAAGTGAACAGTGTAAAATTCTGATTTTTGAGCTACCACGACGTGCATACCACTGCTATTTTAGTTAATGAAGAAGACCCTGAATTTAATAGTGAAATCACAACTTGGTCTAATCTAAGGTCATTTGATGAACTACTTACAACATTTTCGATCCTCATATTTATTAAACATTAAAATGATTAAGTTAGACTCACTCCTTATTTTCATGTCGAAACAAAATTCACTTCTTGAACACTTTATACAGAGTGCAGCATAATGGACTGCCACATTACAAAGATCAAGCTGCTCGTCAAAATAAAGAACATGACAATTTTTTTCACCATTTCCAATAAGCTGTAACTTCGAAACAAATAAACGGATTTGATTGAATGTTCTAGCCATTTTAGTGTTTTATTGAAGGTCGACTTCCCCAAGTTGGACTGACTTTTGTAGATTTTATGTGAGATTTAGGTTTTCTATGAAATACAAGGTGCGCACATAGGGGCAGATTATTTTCAAATTGAGGGTTAATGGTTATTATTCAAGTCCCTGGCTAAAAGTGAAAACTTTACATTTGTTGATAATGATTCGTCAAGATATACATTACATTAACACCGCTTGAAATAACATCTGATCTTGAATGTCAATGAACTGATGGTGCACTTTAAACCTTCAATCCATCACTTAGTTGAGTGAGGTGATTTTTTTCTTAACATTTATTAGAACCATTTTGTCAAGTTAAAAAGAACAAAACAATATTTATTTTGTCTGTGTAATTTTACGTACCTATTTTGAACAATTCGGAAAAAAGATAAACATTACTTACTCTCTGCTACAAAACGCAACATAGGATAAACTAGATATAAAAATCCTATTCATTCAAAAATTATCAAGCTGTGCAGGATTCCTGAGTATAGGTTTATCTACATTTCCTACTCCTATGCGTATATCTCTGGATGAAGGGTCACTTTATCCACTTTCAGTAGGTGAAATGACTCACTTTGGTCCATCTGGATATGAAATTGATAATCTGGAACGAAATTTGAAGTGCTCTTTCAAAAACGATCGAACATTATCGTCAAATTTTTCGCGCCCTGATGAGCTTATTAGGTTAAATAGTTCACTTCGCGAAATAGACAGCTCATTCAAGCTTGAGTCTGCAAACAAAAACTTCGATGAATATTTATTTCTGTACTTTGTCTATGCTTTTTGATTTGTGACGGTTTCAAAAGAATTGCGTAGATTTCGATCCGCAGTTTTGCGCACCTCTATATTTTGCAGTTTTGGACAAAAATGATTGCCCTTTTTCTTTGTGTAGGAATTATCATGTGGATGCATGTAGAAGCGGACTATTAGTTTACATGTTTTTAATTCAATTTCAATTCATTCCCCGTTTCTGTAAAATTTGATTTAATTCAAATAATTCACGTATTGATAAATATGAAAGAATATTGTAAAATATCTAGTACATTCCTGTTGGTATCTGGTCTATGAAAACTAAAAGTAGATCGATGAACAAAAAAAATTTAGACGCTTCTAAAATCGGTTGAAATAGAGATATTTCAACCGATTTTAGAAGCTGTTGATCGTATAGAACTTGCACTACCGACAAACTACTTTTTATTTATGTGATTCCGGCCGAAGAAGTAAACAAAGAACTAGGATAATGTGAATATATTGTGTGCTTGTATATATGTATATGAAGTTAGAAAATATTTATACCATTTGAGTATATCTCTGATTTCACTTTTTCATCAAATGCCGGGTTTTATGTATAATTCCTTTAGTGTGGTGCGGGAAAGGAGGTGATGCAATTTTAAAAAATTTCAAGATACCGCCATTCTGCTAAAAATAATTCTTTATCAAATTTATACAACAATAGTATACCTAAGAAAAGAACCTCGGGACGTAATTCGTATTTTCCTGATAACAGGACAGTTCTGAAACAAAAAAATATCAATTCTTATGCCAATTTGTATTTTGCGTTGTTTTTTTTTTGATTTGCGGATTCAATGGTAATGGTAATGGTAAAGGTGGGGTGGCAAAGCCCGGCGAGTAGGCCTAGTGGCCCTTTTCGCCATCCCCGCTTGGCCAACTCAACTACTCAAACCGGCCCGTTTCCGTCGTAGATAGGAACAGACATTTCCAGCTCAGGTACCCCAACTCTTCTCTGGAGATGGTGGCTGTTCCTAGGACCTTCCTTCTCAAGCGACCCCACCTGTCGCAAACTCCCAGCAGATGGTAGGAGGTTTCCTCCGCCCTTCTCCAGTGCGGGCATAGGTTCGATTTGCTTATTTCTAACAAATGCAGGTGTCTGTTGAGCCTGCAATGACCTATCAGAATGCCAACGATGGTGCTCAGTGCCTTCCTGCTCTTGTTCAGCAATTGGGCCGTCCTTGGCCTTTGAGGTTCTGATATCGTCTCTTTGGTCTGCCTGTATAATGGGTTACTGTTCCAGTTCTCAACTGTCCTCTCCCACGCCCATTCGTTGAGAGTGCGTGAGATTAGTTGATTACTAAGGCTTAGAAATGGTTCTGGTCCGGACAGTCGCGTGGCAGATCCTCGTTTGGTCAGCTTGTCCGCTTGCTCATTGCCGGTGCCGGTGCCCCGGGACATTTGCGGATTCAACTTGAATTAACTTCAAAATATCAGCATTTCAAAAATATCGAAATTCAAAAGAAAAAATATAATTTACCTTGTCGATATTCACAGGGTCATTTGAAAATACGGCAAATGATAATAATTATTGAGTCTAATTTTTTTGGTATTGCGAGAATAATAACTGACCTAATCAATGGAGTAACCTTTTTTATCAAAAAGATATTTTGTAGGTAGGCTATATCATTTATCAATTTTGTGATATTAAAAATATATTATTGTTTGTCGTTTGAATTTTGTCTTATCTTGAAGTTTTGAAGTTGAGTCCGCAAATCTAAAAAAAATCGCAAAATACGAAATGGAATAAGAATAGATTATTTTTTTTTCCAGAATCCAGAACAGTTAATCATCCGTGGTACTAGTCTTAGCTATATACCCTTGAGGTGTGAATTCAGTGATAAACGGCTTTTAAGAAAAATGACGGTATCTTGAAAATTTTAAAAATTGCATCACTTCCTTCCGCACCCTGTATATCATAGAAAACCTAATCTCTTACGAAATCTACAAAAATCAGTGAAATCTACGAAAGTCGACCCTCAAAACAGTAATGCCTGGTTAATATTAAATTTCACTTCGAAGTGGAAATGACAGATTTCCGCTTGTCACATGTGAATCATATGATACCATCTACATTGTATTTGGCATTAGCGTGACTTTGAACACAGATTCAATGTAGATAGTAGCATATGACTTTCGTTTGGCAAGGGAAAATTTGAAAGTTGCACTTTGAAGTAAAATTGCAACCTTACATAAAACACGCGAAGAAATCTATATTTTTTGTTTTAAAGCTACAGCCTATTGAAAGAGGGCTGTGTTCTTTAATATGACGAGCGGTGTAGATTATTTTTGTGTTTTGAGCAAAGAGGAAATATATAATAAATATAAAGAAATCTTGCAACACGGTACAAATAAGCTACATGCATTCAAAAATCAAACTGTCGACTGTCATGTAGCAGCTGACGCTGACAGTGACAAATGATAAACGGCTATAACCCCAATTTTCCGCATTCAAAAACATTGAATTCGTGGACTTTAAACTCGTTATAATGTCGCAAATATTTCATATTAATTGTGGTTTCGCATTATGACCACTGTACTTTAGCTCAGTATTGAGAAAAAACTCAAGACAATGCCGGTGCACCAAAACATAAACGCTTTTCTAGGTGCCGCGGTGCTGGGCATCATTGGGGCTGCTGGAATGTACATAATGGAGAAATACAGACAGGACAAAATGCGAAATGGTATGGCCAGAGATATAGCTCGGCTTGAGAAGGAAATGAGGCAGTTGAAGACCGATTTGCATCAGTTACAAAGTCAAAAGAGCGCAGAAGTTGATCAGTAAGTTTATATTTTATTATTCGCATTGTAATGTTTTTAACGGGGTCAGTAGTACATAATGAAATAATCTTGTATACAGGGTGAATGTAAAATATCAATTCCAAAACGAAAACGAATTTATTATCTCAAAGAAGATTATGAAGGTGTGTACAATATAAGAAAGTTCTCCACGATAATACGGTAATGTTATGAACACGGTATTTTAATTGTAGTTCACTATACTATAACCCGACGTTTTTCTTGTTAAATGTTGTTATAATGACTACTACTAGAGGGAGTAATCTGCTTCAATCTTCGAAGTAAATTGGTAATTTACTAAATTTACCATGAATAGGCAAATGAGTGATATTGTTCCAATGTCTGGTTATGTGTGAGGTTGAGGGTGTTCCAAAGCGGAGAAATCGATCAGACATTTATTCAACGTATTCTGGTTATCAACGCGAGGTCGTGTAAGTCGGTGTAGGTTTGTTCCAACCTATACAATTGGTACCGTTCCGGAACGGTTATTGGAACTGTTGGAATTTAATTATTGCGCATGATCCAGATTTTTATCATTTCTATCACGATACTAGAATCGCAGCAGTTGGAACTGTAGGTTGAGGAATCGATGTTTGAACCTTCTTCATCACTCATTATAATGAAGTATTTTCACTCAAAAATAGAAAAAAATTTCTGCACTATCAACAAAAAAACATATTACTACTCCATAGTAAATACATGAATAAACTAAAATGGCGGTGCTAGGCTAGGCTAGAGTATGCATGTCATACCAATCGATTCCCACTTTTAGTCAGGTATCGAAAGAATCGTTTAGGAATCAATTTCCGAAAGGTACCAAGTTGGGTTGGAACGCGTAAGTGCATCACACAGAAAAGGCATATGTAGCCTAGTTTACACCGATAACTCGTTTAGTTCGGTCCGATAGGACCAAGTGGGTGTGGATAGTACGGTGGGACCAATGCTTGCCCGTTTACACCGTCGTGCAACGCGTGAACTAAATGAGTACGCGCCCAATTCGTCAAATGTCAAAAACAAGTCAAAATTATTTATCAACACAATTCGTAACAAAAAAAAACATCAAGTAAGTACCTACGCTCAGATTGCCTTAGAAACTCATAACCAACAAAATCACAACATAATTCACAATCAACATAACCTCATAATTTTGGTCGGTAGACCTGCTGGCAAATACCGAACCAAGAGCGGACCAGCTTAGTCCGCAACTGTTTACACCATTCGAACCAAATATTTGGTTCTGATATTGTTCGAAGACCAAGTTGTCGGTGTAAACTAGGCTAGTTATAGTGGGTCTTATCTTATGACTGTTCTATACAGGGTGTTCCTTTTAAGTGATACCACTATTGCTACTTTTGGAACAGTAAGTGCTACGAGGTCGGTTAAATGAGAGTAAAGTTGCAGTTTTTAATGCTCATTGAAGATCCATTCGCTGTATCGCAAAATTATTTTTATTTTTCGAGATACAGTGTAAATGGTGAAAATGGCCAAGATTAAATATTTCAAAAATCATTCATTCTCGAGACACTGCTTAAATTTAAAAGTCTTTTCCGTTCTACAATATCTTCAAAAAGTGTATACGACGTTTCCTTTCCAAGTAACCACCATAAAATACAGACCTGAATTCTTTATCATAATTTTTGAAACCTTTTTCCATAATCTTTTTAATCATGTACTACACAAATACTATTGACGACGGCGACGTTTCGACAGTGTAAAATGATATCATCAGGAATTATCATGAGTACGGCTCTGAATACAAACATCATATTTCAAAATTCAAAAGGCTTAAACATCTTTTATCCAATTATAATTTATGTTTGAAACATGAATCAAAATGAATCGAAGCACCAAGGTCTAGTTTCGTCTCGTATAAGAGCAAACAACATTAACTTGAATCTTTCAAATACGGAGCTGGATTTTCGTCAATATAGCCACGCCCTTTTGATAGTTGAAGTTAGAAGAGAGGAAAACATAATTGTTAATAATAAAAGCTGATAAGTTGAGGCAGCGGTCTATTGGCGTGCAAATTAATGCCCTAGCTCAAACTGTCGGGAGTAGGTGGGGTTGAAAGCGCCACTGACTTAAAACAGAATAAGTGGGTTCTTGTGCCAAAAAAAAAAAAATCCAAAGCTAGAAAATAAACTGTTAACAAAATCAATCAAGGATACAAGACATAGAGCCAATAAAAGTCTAAAGTCCCGATGATAATTGCACGTAGTTATGCAGAAAGGAACCAAGCGCCAAAACTCAGTTTCGAGAAAATCGAGTTCAAAGTCTAAATATCATGAATAAATCATCTTGAAAGACCGAAAAGAATGTATTGATTCAT
The DNA here is from genome assembly GCA_958502075.1 of Orchestes rusci. Taxonomy (NCBI): domain Eukaryota; kingdom Metazoa; phylum Arthropoda; class Insecta; order Coleoptera; family Curculionidae; genus Orchestes; species Orchestes rusci. The sequence goes on along the minus strand of OY293303.1, from coordinate 921,849 downwards.
TGGATGGAAAAATATCTCACTTTTATTGTTAGACAATCAAAATTCAAAAATAAAAATGTTTTGGTACATTTTCAAAAAAAACGTCGTTTCGTTCCTTTCTGCAAAATATATATTTATAAGAAAGATGAAAAAAAAGTGATTCGACTCCAAAATATTACAGTGCTGTAGTATTTTAAACGAGAGTGTAGTGTACAGGATGTCCGTGAAAAAGTGGGAAATCTCTCGGATGCAGGTAGAACATGAAAAAATAAGATAATGAGTTTCTATAATTTTTTTCCCCTGGAGGCCCTTCCTCCGGTGATATGGCCCCCTAACGGACGCCGCTGGAAATCGGTTTTCTCAAATAACTTTTTTAGAGTAGTCAATATAATTTCATACAAATTTTGTATGATAGACACTACTAGGGACCTCTTAAAATAGTGTCCTCAAAACAAATTTACCTCATTTAGTTTACCAGGGGCGGACTAGGTTGTAAAGGGTGATTCATTTTCAGGGACAGGGTGCCAGTTCTCGTAAACTATTCATCGACTTGCGGCAAAAAAATTTATTACTAAAATGGCCAAGAGAAAAACCTGGAAAATATTCTCAAGTTTCTGGAATGGTCGCTAGGGGGCGTTACAACCAACACCAAGTGGAACAATATGATTTTTATAGAATTTTATCCTATGAAAATAAATCGATGAGCCCATTTTCGGATTAAGTGACTATTTACCTACACTTTTTGTCCAAAACGTTTTTTTCTATCTATCATAATAAAGTGGTGGGGGAAGTTCAATTGTTTTATTAAACAAACGGAGATTTCTCCCGTTTCGCTTGACCGATTCAAACGAGCTTGGGCTCATTTGAAAGAGCATGATCTGCACTTCAAAAAACTTTTTTGGTTTTGAATTTTTTACCTTCGCCGTCGCCGCTAAATGGCGTTAACTGAAATGGTAGCATGTTTTTGAGTTTTTTACAAAAAAATCAAATGTAATGGTTTATTCATTTTTATATATTTTAAAAGGGGATACATTTTCCTATAAAGAAGAACAAAAAAATTTATGATTTTTTTTGTTTTTTTTTTTATTTTTTTTTATTTTTTTTTATAGGAAAATGTATCCCCATTCAAAATATATGGAAATGGATATACCATTACATTTGATTTTTTTGAAAAAAACTCCAAAATATGCTACCATTTCAGTTAACGCCATCTAGCGGCGACGGCGAATGTTACAAATTAAAAAACAAATGAGCATTTTATAGCGCAGACTATTCTCTTTCATATGAGCCCAAGTTCGTTAAAATCGGTCAAGCGAAACGGGAGAAATCTCCGTTCATGAATCGTCAAAAGATAACTAAAAATAAAATAAAAAATCAGATCCGTATTAAAAAAAAGAAACTTGATGATGGTCACTCAAAGACGACACGTCAGATTTTTAATTTGATACCGCCATATTGTTGAGGAGAAAAAGTGGCAATGAGAAAGTGCGATTCATTTTATAATATCTTCTCAAAAAAACTCAGGAAATAATAATAACGTTTTTGCGAAATTTCAAAATGGTTTTTGTTGGGCATAAAAATGCGCAATTTTGCATCCATTTAATCGACCGTGTATCTCTTATAATAACTGAGAACCCCATGCATGCACCCCGTATAGAGATGAAGTTTTGAATAAATAAATAAGCAATTAAATACAATATATAAGCTAAAGGCCGCAAACGCTCATGATCATGTAAGAATTACACCGTCAAAATAAATATCATAGGCAAATCAAAGTCGTAGTGAGAAAAAAAAACTTATTGTTAACACCAAGCAAAAAAGATGTATACATTGTTAATTATAAAAATTACTCCAAAAAGGTAAATTCAAATTAGATAATTTGAAAGAAAAAAAATATTTGAGCTACATCAATCCCTTTCGCCAGAGGAATGTGTGATTTTTTTGAACAATTTTTCATTCCATACACCATAAACTGACCACCACGATCACCTGATGGGGTTTTATTGAAGATAAAAGATAGGTTGTATTATTAATCGAAGTATTCTTGGTTCATATAAATAGATAGTTATCAAGAGATGTACTACATCGATGCATCATATAGGCGGTTTTTGCTCAATATCTCCGAAACCGCTTAGACTGAATTATTTTATTGGTACACTGCATAAACGTGTCCAAAATTCAAACAATTTTATCAGAAACGTATCATATTGAAATTTTTATAAAAATACCTCAGAAATCAATCTCACTATAATCTTTAAATAGACAAAGACGATCAAAACGTGCAGCCCGTGCAAGGAAAGCTAACTCTGTAACTTCAGACGAGTACTTGAGTACCGCTGCTGACAGTTCAGACGGGGAATTTTATGACGTCAGTGATGATGAAGATTTTTTCGGTAACAGCACAAATACACTAGACAGTGTAAGTATACTGCAACTAGTGTAAAAAATTTAACCACGTAACCCTGCTTTAATTACTTCTCTACAGAAATTAATCGAATTAGATAGAAAAATGGATCTTGGTCAGTTGGAAGATGTAAAAGATGCCTTGAACTTACTTGAAGATCTATGCTTGGAGCACCCGGGAAATTCTGAACTGTTGTTCCGAATAGGTAGCTTGACATATGCATGAATACCATAGAACTTACACCTTGTTTCAGGCAAAGCTCATCATAAAATAGCTGACGCAAGTGATAACAAGGAATTGGTAGAAGCCCACCTGGCCAAAGGTATTGAAGCATGTTCAGCCGCTCTCAACATAGCCCCCGAAAATGCGAACGTGCACAAATGGTACGCTGTACTTATAGGTAGCAGAAGCGAACTGGTCCCTTTGAAAGAAAAAATCAACGATGGCCATCTGTTTAAAAAACACGTCGACATCGCCATCTCTCTAAGCCCAGAGGACTATTCCCTGCACTATATGTTGGGACGGTTCGAGTTCGAAATAGCCAAATTGAAGTGGTACGAAAGAAAAGTCGCAGCTGCTCTCTTTGGTGAACCACCTAATTCAACCTTCGAAGAAGCATGCACCAGGTTCATGGAAGCAGAACGTTTGGCCACATTCGATTGGAAAGACAATAGGCTGATGATTGGCAAGTGTAAAATTGCAATGGGCGAATATGGGGAGGCTGCCGAATGGCTGGAGAGGGCTAGTCAAAGTAGAAGTACCAGTTTGGATGAGAAAATTGATATGGAGATTGATGAGCTACTTGAGAAGTACCGCAGCAACAAATGAAATAGTTTTACTACAGTTGGACAATAAGGGGGGTATGTAACGGATTGGTTCCGTTTTTTAGGTTTCAAAAGACTGATACTTGTTTGATGTCAGATTTTATGTTTTGTAATTTTGGTGTTTGTACGAGAGATATTCGCATTATTCGTAAATATCTGTTTTATTCCGTATCAAGGTTTTGAAGGTATTACTGTTTTGATGTTACTAGATTTTTAGGCAGCCAATAGATGATGAGTATTTTACTGTTTTTACGTTTACTCAAAAAAAGTTAGCAAGGAAAATTTTGAAACTAAAATGAGATGAATGTTCTCAGACAAAGTAAAAACTCGTAAAATATCGATGATTTTCAAAAAAAGTGACACAAGTCAACTAGTTGAAAGTAGAGAATGACCTAAAATTACACATAGTTATGTCTGGAAAAACGTCATAAGTGAAACTGTTACGGTTGCTAAGAGATGGAGCAAGTGGCATTTTGTCAAAAAATGTCATAATTCAGTTGTTCTTTGAACTCGGTCAGGTAAGTGACGAACATTTTCATTAAAAATGTCATCTAAAAAAGTGTCGCTGTAAATATGTGTGATTTTTCCAGAAAAACATTTTTAATGGTGTCGTTTTCGATTATGAGATTTTTTCCAAGAAAAGAGACATATCTAATCTAGAAAAAAATACGATTTTTTTAATTTTCATGTTCAATGACGAAAGAAAATGTATGTTAACTACTGCCCAGTAATGTTAAAACTGAATACTTCTATTCACCTGTCCCGCGTCCCGCTGCATCTATCAGCAGGACGACACTTGTCCCGCTTTTTTGTCTTTTTGAAACCTTGAACTAATAGCAGTAAAATAATGCCGGGTTTACATTTAATTTCTTTTCGAAGTGGAACTGTCAAATTTCCGCTTGGCAAACGGAAATACCATGCTACCATCTACATTAAATTTGGCGTAGGCGTGACTTTGTACGCAGCAGATTCAATGTAGATGGTCTTATATGATTCCCGTTTGCCAATGTTTTTAAAAAAGGTTGAAAACAAAACATCATTCTCCGCGATTTTTTATAAAAATCTACAGCATCATTTGAAAGAGAGGCAAGAATGATGTACTTTCTAAAAATTCCATATGAATTGAACGAAAGATACTCTCGCTATAAAATTTGGAACAAAAATTACTCATTTTTGAAGAAATCATGAAAAATGGGTCATTTCATTTTTGACAACTTTGAAATTTTATAGCTAGACTATCAATTATTGTGAAATTAACCCATATTAGCCCGAATTAATTTTTTTTTTGCAACGACTGTTTTTTCTTGAAATATATGATTATAGGCTTGTAAAATAATGATATTTTTGATTCTTTCACAAAAATATCTTCCAGGTTTGTGGAAATATGGTGTTACCATATGGTAACGCTAGGCATTAAATAAGGTCACGCAGGAATTTTAAAAAATAAGGTTTATCATTCACCAAATAGTTATAAAAGTAAACAATGTTCTCTGCTCATTACAAAAATAACTTATATACTACATACTACAGTTTTATCAACGTGAATTCCACTACGGAGTGTGAAAAATCAAATTGCAATCAACGCAAAGACCAACGTCACACTTGTTACACATTGTACGTCCACTAGACGAACACCCTTCTCCTGCACAGCGTCGTCTTTTGTTATTCGGAATTCGTATGAGGAGATGTCCTTTTCCATCATACCTGAGATCATCGCCTAACCCATTCAACGTTAGGCTGGTTTTGGATAGTGCTGGACGACCTGGACCTTTGGAAGGTGTTCCGTATCGCTGAATATATGATGTTACAATTTCGCGCCTAAACTCAAGTTGACGTAAATGTCCTCCAGATTTCTTATGAATTATCCAGGCATTCTCAATTGATACGTCAATAAGCCAGCTAAATACACACCACCACCACTTCTTGCTCCTCATCGAAATCCTATATCGAGAAATATTTTGATCCATAAGATCTGTGCCTCCCATGCCATTGTTATACTTACGAATAAGGTTGGGGCTATTGACTTGTGTGTATTTTTTTTCTACTCTGGAGTATCTCTTTACTTGGCTAATGGGAGCTACTCCACTGGAGGTTGATGCCATGGTGACAGCGGGTGGTTCAATGTACACAGATTCGGCATTGAGATCCTCTTCATAAATCATCTTCAGAGCATCCTCTAATGTAAAACCACGTCTGTAATGAAAAAATAACAATATAAGTAACTCACGATATCAAAAATAAAAATACTACATTGATTGACCATCGTTTGAGAAGTTTCCAGAACAAAAGTAATTTTTGTAATTGTTATTCAAAAGCCATTATAAATAGATAGTGTAAAGGCCTAGCGTTACCGTATGGTAACACACAAGAATACTCTTATATAACTTTGATATCTAAATGATAACTATTTTCAATACTTCATAGCTATATAAGTTCATATATTAGGAATATAATATAACAACTTCAGTAACACACAATAACAATAATAACATGATTTAGTACTTACACGAATCTAGGCTCCATGTTTTTACATAATTCTCAAGCGACCACTTTTTAAAGCACCAAAACTCTGACATACACTAGAATAGATGAGCGAGACAACACAGGTTGTTGTTTTAGATATCTGTCAAAAGAAAACTGGTGCCATCTATCGATTTTAACGCTATACACGAACCATAGAAACCTTTACATACATGCATGAAAGCGTTACCATATGGTAACGCAAGGCTAATATGGGTTAATGCCAAAATGTTTGGACTGACAATAGAAATTAATAAGCTATTGCTCACGTCAAAGCAGAAATGTAAGTAGGAGTAAATTTTGTATATAAAAATGTGCAGAGTTTCAAGTTTTATATCAAGCTCTAATTCCAAAATTCTTGATGCTGTGACCATTTACCTGATAATACATACCTGGTTATTTTGAAAATGTTACATCATGGAGTTTTTATGTTTATATTCAAGTTTTTGCGTTTATTTAGTAGTAGTATTTAGTCGTTTATTTTTGTATTATTAACATCCAAAAAATAAATGTGTCCAGCTTCAGTCACTGAAATCCCGCTTTTTATTGTTTTTAAATTTATGGTGGCAACCCCACTTCTGTAATATTGTCACGTAGGTACGTGAATATCCAAACAAACTTTCAATCACTTTTCTGCAAAACTGCTTTTTTTAGTTATGACACTTTTTCCGAAAACCATCGATATTTTTATAAACAAACATCAACATCCATGCTATCCTACAAGAATTATAACGTTGATTGAATAAGGTAACTAGCAATCATTTTTACTGACTCAGTTATAATCAACAAATTATGAACGTGAAAACACCTTTTCATCAGAAATGATCGCTATGTTTGTACTTTCAGGCAAAGTGAAAACCAATTCTACTTTTTGTTCATTTTGACTGATCTTTTTCGAAATTAATACAGACTGAAGTGTGAGAACAAGCTTTGTTTAGTTGTGCTAGTTTTGAGATTTGAGTAAAGATCATTGATCAAAATTTTTGGACCATTGATAGAAGCTGATGTGTTCAATCATGATAACTGAAACGTGTAATCGTTCATAAAAGTTAGTAAAAATATGATTCATTCAAAATGACTAGTGGGAATTCCCCCCCCCCCCTTAATATATCATAAAAATGATTGTTTTATTCACTTTCATTCCAAGATTATTTGGAAAATCAAAAATCTTATTTCAAAAATATTTTTTTTAAATGAAATTAACACAAAAAAAAAACAAAAACCAGTGCAAATGCTCAAAATGCCTACCGCACCGTCAAGTCGTTGGCATGGCACTCCTATCTTTTTGACAGTTTCAAGTTTACAGGGGCTGTTTTGAAAGTATTTCTCGAGGGATTCCTGAAGTCTCCATAACTCTTCTATTTCAAAAGATTTTGAAAAATTGTCCATATGAAAGTGTTGCGAAATTCTCCAAATGACACGATAGAGGCATCTGTTTAGTGGGTTTGCATTTGAAAAAACTTCAAAAACAGTTTTGACTTTCATAATTTATGATGTGTGGTCGTCTAAAGCAAATTAAATTGATCCCAAGCATATGCAAAAGAAGAAAGAATAATCGATAAATCGAATAATTCGAATATTCGAATAATCGAATATTCGAATAATCGAATATTCGAATATGTGGAATAATCAAATCATTTGAAAATTCGGAATATTCGATTATTCTATTGAAATATTCGAAGTAGTTGATTATTCAAATACTCAAACACGTCACTTTTAGCCAATCGGTGAGCTGCAAGTGACGTTAATCACAGATCAAACTGGAATGGACTCAGATACGATTTAGATGAAAACGCTTTAGGTAATTTTAATGCACATATACCTACAGTGCGACAAGCAAATGAACAATGAACCTATGAAGAAACAATTCGGCGGTGGAACGTGGAACTATGTGATTGGCTACTCACAGATGACAGTCAAACATCCCATGGCAACCGCTTGGTCATAGGCGTAGACGTAAAAATAAAATTATTGACTCTATTTTTTTTTCTATATCAATTTCATTAGTATATAATAATAGAATGAGTATATGCATGCAAATTTGATACATATTTGGTGATTTATTTGTAGTCTTTACCATAATTTAAGCTTTAGATATCTGATCAAAATAACTTCACACGCCAATGAGATGACAAGATTGTTGACACGCCTTCAGCTTCCCCTCCCCTCTGCCCCTTCAGACATTGTTGAGGTTCATTTGATTGTCGCACTGTGGTCTCGTTATTTGATTGACCTGCACGTCAAAATAAAGAACATAGCAATTTTTTGCCCATATTCAATGAGCTATAACTTTGAAACGAATAAGTGGATTTTGTCGAATGTTTCAGCGTTTTGGTGGTCGACTTTCGTACATTCGACTGACTTTTGGAAATTTTGTGTGAGATGAGGTTTTCTATGAAATACAGGATACGGAAGAAAATGATGCAATTTTTAAAAATTTCAAGATACTGCCATTTTGCTAAAAAATGATTTTTTACCAAATTTATATCACAGGGGTGTAGCTAAGACATGTTCCTGGGGATGTATTCGGTATTTTTCTGATAACTCTTCGAAAACAAAAGATAATCAGTCTTTATTCCAATAAGTGTTTTGCGATGTTTTTTTTGAGATTCAACTAAAGGTAACTTCAAAATATCAGGATATACGATAGTTTTGAAATTCAAAAGAAAAAGATGATTTAACTTGAGCGGTTATATACAGGGTCACTTGAAAATACGGCAAACGATAATAATTATTGAGTCTTTTTTTCAAGTATTGCGAAATCAATAAGTGATAAACCCAATGCGGGTTAAACTTTTTATCGAAAAGATATTTTGTAGGTATATCAGTTCTCAATTTTGCGAACCAAAAAAAAACAAATTTTTCGCCGTATTTCTTAGGAACCCTGTACGTTACCACTTCAGTTAAATCATCTTTTTTTTAATTGTATCAAAAGTATCATAGGTATATCCTAAGATTTTGGAAGTTGAGTCCAAAAATCTCAAAAAAACATCGCAAAATACGAATTGGAATAAAAAATAATTATCTCTTATTGTTTCAGAAGAGTTATCCGAAAAATACCAAATACGTCCCGACTTATCTTAGCTATACCCTTAAAATATACATTTAGTGAACAATTGTTTATAAGCAAAATGGGAGTATCAAGAAAATTTTGAAAATTGCATCACTTTCTTCCGCACCCTGTATATCATAGCAAACCTCATCTCACAAAAAATCAAAAGTCAGTCCAATGTACAAAAGTCGACCTTCAAAACGCTAAAACACTCGAGAAAATCCGTTGATTTGGTTCAAAGCTACAGCTTATTAAAACTTGGCAAAAAAAATGCAATGTTCTTTAATTTGACGAGCAGTCTATTTGAATAGTCAACTCCTTCGAATATTATAATCGGATATTCGAATAGTTCGATTATTCGGGTTCGATTATTCGAATAGTTCGATTATTCGAATGGTTCGATTATTCGAATAGTTCGATTATTCGAATTTTCGAATAATGTCATCATGAAAAAATTCGAATTCGAATATTCGAATACTCGAATTATTCGTATTCGATTCCCAGCCTTAGTTACGTCCCCTTGCGGCGATCCTAGAAACTTGAAATATATTTCCAGGGCACATTACTATACAGATTTTTTGTCCTCCCATGATGAATAGTTCACCAGAACAGGCACCCTGTCCCTGAAAATGAGTCACCCTGTACAGAGTGATCAGTTAAGGATGGCAACCGGCCATATTTCGGAAACAATTCGTTGCAGAGGCTTGCGGCAGAAATTTTCATTATTAAAACGGTCAAGAGAAAAACCTGGAAAATATTTTCAAGATATTTTCAATGATTGGTAGGGGGCGTAATAATCAATACCAAGTAGAAAATAAAACTTTGCCCAATGAAAATATATCGATGATATCATTTCCATATTTACCAACTATTTACCTACACTTTTTGTCCTAAACGTTTTTTTAAATCAATCAAAATAAAGCGGTGGGAAAAGTTCAATTGTTTTTTCAAACAAACGGAGATTTCTCCCGTTTCGCTTGACCGATTTTAACAAACCTGGGCTCATATGAAAGAAATCTGCACTACAAAATGCTCATTTGCTTTAGAATTTTTGACCTTCGCCGCCGCCGCTAGATGGCGTTAACTGAAATGATAGCAAATTTTTGAGTTTTTCCAAAAAAAATCAAATGTAATGGTGTATTCATTTTTATATATTTTTAAAGCGGATACATTTTTTTATTCAAAAATTGAAAAAAAAAAAAAAAATTTATCATGAAAAAAAAATTTGCTCCAAAAAGACAAGTAGAATTGAATAAAAATGTTAGAAGTTGCTCATTTATTCGTTCCAGTCAAATACTTGTTGATAGATGCAGCCCCTGACGCCATCAAGTTTATATTTTAAACAAAATAGAACAACAATCAAAGAATAAGATATTTATTTAACTCCAAAAATCACAACCTTCCAGGTTAATCTAGACTAGTTATTTACAAACTCCGATAACCATATGTTATACAATTACATATAACAAACATATCACGTTATTTACTAAATGAATAACTATGTTAATCCACTATCCAGTCCAAAGCGGCTTTAACACTCTGCAACTTGGCCCTGCACAAGAACGACGATATCAGCATATATTCAGCAAACGACAGACTTTTGCTCTGCCATAATTTATCGCCTTTGCTCGGTCTTCCTTCGCACAAAATTTTAGCAGCCAAACTCAGCAGCCACTCTAATATCTCATCATAACCAGGGTTTTTACCTGCTTCCAACCAGCAAGTGGGGGCCCACAAAAACAACTGACAAACATTTGCAGCCACCTCTGGCTCCAAACGTTTCCGAGGATCTCGCTGGAGCAAATTATAAATCAAACGGCGCAGAACTGGAGGAGCTGTGTCAGGCAACGCAGGCAACTCTTCGTTTTTATATGTCATGCTGCTAAGACGTTTGCTACGATTTCCGTAGAATGGATTCAATGCTCCAAATATTTCGTAGCCCAAAGCTCCAACCGTCCACAAGTCTGCTTTGGAGTAGTCGAGTTTGCTGAAGGGGCCCGGTTTTGCAGATATTATTTCTGGCGCCATCAGGGCGGTATTTCCTCCTTTTTCCACGTCGAAGCTCATGTAAGGAACTTTAAGGCCAGCGGACCTGTCTGCAAGGCAACAACCAAAGTCACTAATCACCGCCAGTGGAGTTTTCGGGTCTGATAAATCCAACAGGATGTTATCCGATTTAAGATCCCTATGGGCTATGTTGTTGTTGACCATATGCACCACTCCTTCCAGCAGTTGGGCTAGTATAAGAGCAGATGTCCTTGGAGAGGGTCTGTCTAATGTGAACTCTTGCAAGTTTTTGTGGTATCTATTCATAAGAATGAACAGAGACATATTCCTGCCCTCTCCATCCGGATCAATTCGTTTGGGCAAGGCAGCCGGATACATTTCCCTGCAACTCTCGAGCTCAGGAATGTAATCAGTAAAAACCGATAAAATCCGGACAATGTTGGGGTGCGGTGGCAAATGACGGGTTCGATTCAAAAAATCGAATTCGTAATCGGTTATGCCATGGGGATTGAAGTAAACGGGAGCAGGAACGGTTTCTCGATACATGGCTTTAAGAATTGCCAGAGAATTCGACTGGATGTCGTAGTTGAACATCATTTTCAACGCCAAGGGACTGCGATGAAGGATGTTCTGAAATGATTGGATTAGATGCTAGAAGGGTTAGTTTTAACCTTGCTTTTAACTAACCTCCTCTGTGGTTGTGGAGTTTAGTTTTACGGAGTAGACAACTGCGTTTGCTCCTTTGGCGATGGGCTTGCCAAAGGTGAAACTTTGCAAGTTCGTGGGGACGTCAACCGAACCGTTGTTGAATGCATCTCTGTTGTTTTGAATTTTTATCATGCATTCTCGGATCTCCCAGCAGATGCCTATGCAATTTTATTTGTTGAGTATGAAGTGGAAATTATTATGTTATCATGTTCAATTGTATTTTTCGCGTGCTCTTTAATGTAAAATTGAAATGCAGGTTTGTAGAACATTATTTTAATTACAAGCCATAATCCAGGAATCATAAAGGGTTAGGTGAAATTACCAGAACGATCGATTTAACATGACACTTCAACGAAATTCGGGATACTGGGGATATCGATGACGAGAAACTCAAAACTATACAGACCTATTCTCCATTCCATTTTTCATACAAAAGATACTCTAAGGGCCGATTCCAGTATTCAAGTATATCCTTGGAATAAGCAATACTCCGTATAACCCCCCCAGGCTCTGGACCCCTCGAATTTCGCACTTCTAATGCATTTATTTGAAAGATAACGTGAAATCTTGAAGGTTTGTGCAAAAAAATGTATGAGATATTCATAATTAACAAAAAAAAAGCGCGTTGAAAAATAAGGCAGCGATATTAGGGAGTTTTTGAAGCTCTTCTTTGACCCGTTATTAACGTTGCCGGTTATTCTGAGCTTGCGCAGATGTCTGGAAATAACCGAATCGGTTATTAACCGATAACGTGTTACGTTATCTACGGAGCCTTAGCGTTCGCTTGATAACCGTCGGTTATTTTCTCATGTTGTCATATTGATATACAGTATTATTTAATTATTACATAGAAATCGTGAAACATACAAAGTACAATTTAAATTGTTAAAAATAACTACAGTTGCACTGGAATTGTAAGATTCTTGTCTTTTTATTAAATATCCAACAGAAACTGATCCTATATTTTACAGCTTGGCAACAGTGTAATTGATGTTGATGGAGATCAGCTCTTTATCACTCCAGTCGGTGGTTTGCCAATGATACTCGTGGTTTTGCCTGAGTTACATTTAATTTAACTTCGAAGTAAAGTGACAGATTTCCGCCTGTCAAACGGGAATCCATCCACATAGATGGTAGCATATTATTATGATTCGTTTGCCAAGCCGACGTGAAATAAGATGTAAACCTTACATTTCGTAGTCTGAATCTGGACCAAAATATCTTCCATATTTCATAATTCGTGCTGCTCTGCTAGGAATTTGGCGAAAATATCACAAAATCAAAATCCAAACAAATCTGATGATGACAGATGACATGGTGATGACACAACGTCAAACGTTAAATACGAGTTTCAAAATCTCTTTTTTGTGTCCTCTCCGTTATTATTGTTTTGTTTTCTGCGCATGCTTAGTATAGCGGGATACGTTAATAGCCTAGTTTACACCGATTTCTCGTTTAGTTTGGTCCGATAGGACCAAGTGGGTGGAGATAGTACGGTAGGACCAATGCTTGCTCCTCGTCCGTTTACACCGTACTGCAGCGCCTGAACTAAATGAGTACGCGCGCAATTCGTCAAATGTCAAAAACAAGTCGAAATTATTCATCAACACAATTCGTAATCAAAAAAAACATAAGTGAGTACGCTCAGATTGCCTTGAGAAACTCAGAACCAACACAATTCACATTAATACCAATCAACATAACCGCATAATTTTGATCCAGATCGAACCAAATTTAGTTCGGTACACCTGCTGGCGAATACCGAACGAAGAGTTGACCAGCTTGGTCCGCAACTGTTTACACCATTCGAACCAAATACTTGGTTCTGATATAGTTCGAATTTAGTACTTGCTCCGCGGACCAAGTTGTCGGTGTAAACTAGGCTAGTAACTTGAAATTAATAAGGGGTTCAAAAACTCCCTATTATTCTATTATTAAGCCCATAAAAGTCTATGAAGGGGTCGTATTTTAACATGAAAATAAACAATTTATTACTGACATAGTCCGCCATATTATTGACACTGTCAATACTAGTGTCAATGATGGCGTTCATGTCGTTTTCTGTTATGGAGTGATGCGTTGTTGCCAGCTACATCAGCTCTAGATGATATAATATGATTCACTTTTTGGTTAGATTGGGTTAGTTTTGGTTAGTTTGGCGACATCACATAGTGCATGAACCAACGACTTCAATGAAGTCGTTGGCATGAACTGAATACACTTAAAAATATGCCGCAGTTCGTGGCAGAAATGAAATTCTCTATGTGACATGGTTTAGTATTTTACTTTTACTTTTGGGTTTGATTCGGCAAAAATAGTGGTCTCATTTTCACAAATAATTCTTCCAAATGTAACATCTTGGCAACATGGTATTGCATGTGTCATTTTTCTGTCACTAAAAGATGACTTTCGAGGAGTTTTCGCATTTCCAGATTAGGATATTATTCAATAAATTTACACAAATCTTACCCCCAAACTAATGCCATTACGAAAATCTAACAAAACTTTTTTCTGTAAATTTGAGAAATGTTTTTAAAAAATCATTTGAAAATAATTGATAGAAAATCTCTAAAAATATAGAAAGGAAATAAAACTAGACTTGTCAACAAAAGATGTGAAATTGTGCAAAATCTATAAGAGAAACGACAACATAACCTCACCTTCTAGTTCTTCATCTTTCGAAATGAGACCCTGTCCAACAACAACACAGCCCACAAGCCCTAAAAGCGGGGCAGTATTGCCATACAGTCCCCGTCTCGACGCTTTCTGTACCTCTCCAGAGTAGAATTTATTCGTTACGTTACTCAACACGTCATCGATAAGAACTCTGCGAGCCCTTTGACTCACTTGCGAGCCAATATTCCTGAAAACATTATATTTGTTGTGTTTGAGCCAATCTGATTTTTCAACGGGGGGTTGCGTGGTGGGCTTGTTGCTGATTTGTCTTGTCTGGACTTTGCCAGGGGGTCGTCCACGAATTTGTCGAATGATCGTGGTTCCATGCTTCACGAGCTTACCCCCGATTGCTCTCAGTGACATTTTCTATTACTGTAGGGGGCTTTTGTTTTTATTTTTTTGTTCAAGTCTGTAAACAATTAGATTAGATTGACGATTTTTAGGAATTTAAGCAATTGAATCAAAGTATTCAAATATCTACCTACCAATTTTTTGGACATTGTCCTCTAAAAAAAGGACAAAATAGATCTTAGATAAGATGCGCAATTTGTAAATCAAAATAGCTCATTGAATTGACGTTGTTGACAGTTGACATCAGACAGACATCAACATATGGCTGTGTCTTGGCGACATACCGTGTCTTTAAGTAATTTAACAAAAATACTACAGCTCATGACATGTTTCAAGTGGTTAATGTTCCCAACTAACACAGATAGTGCCTTATCAAACTAAAATGCTATATACCTGATTTATTAGGGTACTTCAATAACAATTGTATCATTTAGTGGCGGTAGTTGGCACAAAATACTCTCAGAGACAAAAAAGTGTTATTATCATGTTATATAGCTCTCTAGAAGACCATTTAATAAGCCTTTTACAAAACAAAAGAAATTGAATTGTTATAGCATATTATAGCATCAATTTCATAAGAGGAATTACTCTCAAGTCTAATTTGTTGTATAATTGCTACCTCTTATTATAATATTTTTTTGAAAATTGATTATTGACGGAGTTACAGGGTGTTAAAGTTGCATTTTATTTGCACTCATAATATTTTGACGACATCTCGTATTTGGGGCTTTATCGGGATGAGAAATTCAAATTTTCCCACCGTTTTTTCGCATTTTGTAGAGGGCGCCACATACGAACCTATTCTTTAATTTGAATGGTTTTAACTTTTTTGTGCTATACTGTATGTGACTTTTGACCAAATATTTTCATTCTTTCGACCTTTTGACATAAGAAAGGGATACTTCCTTTGTTGCGTTTTCGAGAAAAACGCTAAAATAACTCTGCTTGCATGTGATGGATACGAAATCATTCTTATTTATTTTCAACCTTGAACATAGCATGCTTTGGTAACAAGTGCTATAGTTGCCGTAGAAACAAGTTTTAGGAAAATTAGTTTTGAAAGTTGGTAATTTTTTGAAAATTTGTTGTCACGCTGATGTTGGTCAAAGACAAAAATACTGAAAAAACAAAAAATTGAAAAATGTGAAAAATTACATTTCTGTCAAAACTGATTCTAATCAAAATTGTTTCCACGGCAACTTATAGCGCATGATCCTAAAGTATGCTATGTTAAAAGTAGAAAAAAAGTTAAAATAATTTCGTATTCATGAAATGCAGGCAAAGTTATTTTAGCGTGTATTTATCAAAAACGATTAGATGAAAGAGATGAAACAAAACAAGTATACCTTCTTAATGTCAAAAGGTTGGAAGAATAAAAATATTCACTCAAAAGTCGCATATAGTGTGGCACAAAAAAGTTAGGACCATTCAAATCAAAGTTTAGGTTCGTATGTGGCACCCTCTACAAAATGCGAAAAAACGGTGTGCCAATTTGAATTTCTCATCCCGAAAAATCCCCAAATACGAGATTTTGTCGAAATATCATGAGCGTGGCAAAAGGCATCGCCAAAAAAACTGCAAAAAAAAAAGTTTTACACCATGTAACTCCGTTAATAATCAATTTTCGAAAAAATGTTATGAAAAAAGGTAGCATTTATTTTCGGTCTAGAATGCTCACCTAATTTTTTTGCTCATCATTTACGGACACCCTGTATAGCTTAGAATATTCAGGAAAGTAATAATTTATGAAAAGGCGGGTGTGAACGAAGTCAGTGACGGCCGAGAAAAGCAGTAGAAAGTCACAGAAAAGCTTTTATGAACATGTCCGACGGCAAGCATACTTAGAGAATAGTAAAAACAGGGCGCTTGAAAATGATACCGAAACGAGGTTTTACAGTCGGCGAGACTCGCATGGCTCCAGATGTTTTTTTTTATTTATTAGGATTTACCAGAATTATCGCAAAACTTCAAGAAACATGAAAACAGTTGAATTAACATCAGCAAAGTTTTATTGCGTATAACCCTCCCTAACAAAGTATGAGAATCCCCTGAGTTATACCGTGAAAAATAAAATGAAAACCCCTTGACCATAATTCTTGAATTTGAGAAGAATGAACGTTCTCTTGACAGAAGTGATGATTGCGCGGTATCGAAATGCAGTTTTTGATCGGTCTGTGATCGTTCACTTAAACTGTCACTCGTTTCCCGCGCAAGAATTAGGCTCCTGGGCAAATGAGAAGTGACATCGACATCACCCAGGCTCTCATTTCTACGTTCTGCTCGGACGGAAGCCGTCTGAAAATTTAATGAGTCCCAGGGAATCTTACTACTTGCGAATGGTCTAGGCGTCAACTCTAAAATATTCATCGCTTAAAACGAGCGGCAGCTGGGGCGAGTTCAGAAACGTCACACCCGGTGTGAGTGTGATCCAAGTGTCAAACACTAACCCTTCAGATACTGCAAGTCGTTTCACTTTTTATTCATCAGTACTCATAAAGTGTCATGCAAAGCAAAACGGCTTGCCATATCTGAACGGTTAGGGTTTGACATTTGGATCACACTCGCACCGGATGTGACGTTTCTGAACTCGCTCCTGTACAGGTCGACGGGTGACTATCTGGGTATACAGGGTGTTGCTTAATGGTATGTCATAATTTTAAGGGGGAGTTCCTGGATACATTTTAAGTCGAAAGGGTCATATAAACTTTGGGTTTAAAAAAAAAAAAATAAAATAAGATAAAATACAAATAAAAAAATAAAAATAAAAAAAAGTGTGTTCCTGTACCATAATATCCTGTGGCGAAATTCAGTTCAATATCTCAAACCGTCTTTGGATAATGTATTAAAAACTGAAAATAAGATAAATCTTTAACACCCTGTATCTTAAAAACCAAGCATTTTAAGACCCAAGTTCATATGACCTTCTCGACTCGACTCTCGACTCGAAGCAAGCATTGGTCCTACCGTACTATCCCCACCAGCTTGGTCCTATCGGACCGAACTAAACGAGTTATCGATGTAAACTAGGCTTATGGTGACCATTAATCTCACTGCTACTCCCGAGGTGAATAATGCACTATGCAGTTCTAGTGGGAGCAAAATATGCATTCTGATGCAATTCCGATGCTGTGAAACGCACAATTGCAGGATTGTTTTACGAAATTGATACGTTGATTGTTTCGAGCAATAATTAAATTGGAGAACTTGACGTGGAGCACAAAAACTATTTTTCACAGAAATAACGGGATTAATTGATTGAATAAAAACCGAGTTACGGAGAAATGAGAATTACTTGAAATAAACTGGAAAATAAATTCAAAAATTCTGCTACTTCCGAGCACGGAACAGGGTAAACTTGTTGTAAAATTGAGAGGGATTTACACGAGTCGGGGCTGTGTGACAAAAATCAACCGTGTGAATATCTTATCGACAGCAGGGCTAACTTCTATGCCGATCCGAAAAAAATGCGAATTTATTGCGATTTCAGACACCTTTGTACCCCTAAAGACCACTTGGTTAAATTAGCGGAAAACCATAATATTGGCAAGGATTTGATAACAGTTTACATATGCCCACCCAAAGCTGCAGTTCCATTGTTTTTTTGACTAAGAATACAGTGGGGTGTGTTGAATCGATTTTTTTTTCGAATTATTGTGATAATATCATTTGGCAGTAACTTTGGTCGAGTAGTCAGGATCATCATACGATTATTTTAGTGCAAAAACACCTCTTTGGGGGATTGATTTTTGATAAAATAAGGGTGTCCGTCTAAATTTATCGGCGAGGGCGAGGGTGCCGTTATATAATTGGTGAAATGTAAGCATATTCATGTCTGCCCATTTTCGTCCGGGTTTCAAATGTATTAGAATTATAATATCTCTGATGAATACACCAAATTCCAAATATTTTGAAGACCTATTTCCGGCGCGATGGATCTGGAGATACTTACATTCAGTAAAATATGAGTTGGTTGTGAATATATGACCGTTTTTTTTTGGTCAAAGCGAATACTTTTTAATCATATGCCGGAAAACGAATCACAGTTCAATTTGTAATCATTATAATAAAAACAATTTTGACAACTTCAACGACTTCAAACTAGAATCTTGAACTGTCATTGTACTTAAAAAAAAAAACTGTAAATGTGTAACACGATTTTTCAGGAATCAGATGTTTTTTACACCACATGGAATCGGTCTCTTGGTACATGTCTGTGCCGATAATTGAAACTTGCTTCATTCTCAGGTGCCGATAAAAGGTGTTTTTTCACTTTTGAATAATTTTATTTTAGCAACAAGTCCACTATTAATCGTCGGTGTACCTGAAAGATGAATATTTGTTCTATGTGACTCTAATTTTTAAAACTCTAACTACCTGATGGTACATATTTTTTATGAAAGTCTGAAGCTCAACTACATGAAATGAAATGAAGTAGTTGTTTATTTAGCACACTTAGCTACTATACTCTGCAATTTTAGATCCATCACTAATTAAGCTAACAATAAGCAGAGCTGTCGGAATCACAATAATTGAAAAATGTACTCTTTGGTAAATGAACTACTTTATTTGAATTACTGGTTGTGAGGAGTAATTGTAATTATTGTTTTTGCAATTCAAATAATGAAATTAAAAAAAAGCACTTGTGTTAATTTATAGGACTATTTGTAAGTTGGCATCTTGGCAACATCGCGCTCAAATGATGTGGAATCATCTGTCAGCTGTCGTTGTCAAAACCGGTAGGCAGTCGGCGTGAAGTCATAATAAATTCCTCTTCAAAACTAGGTTTGATAAACTAGTGTTGTGCATAGTTTTTTAGAAAAAAGTCGAGTTTTTGAATGAGGAAAATGTCAACAATTGTTGGTCTATAATCTAAAAGTGTTCTTCACCAGTGGTAAGTGACTGAATTCGATTTAGATGAAAACTTTGGCATATAACCTACAAAATTTATTTGTGGATGTATTTTTGTGAATTATGTACTAAAACCCTTCAATTGTTGTTGTAATGCCTTTTGTATGATGAAAATTTACTATGTCCACAACGCATAGTTCGTGAATAATTTTTTTCCCAATGTATTGTGCCAATAACTGTTTGTTTAAGATTGCATATTCTGCTGAGTAAGGAGTAAGGTATTTCTGATACAACAGTGTTTTTCGTGTTATAAACATATTTTCTACAACCTTATCTTAATGTCCTATTGTTTTGAACATTCAGACAAATGAGATATTTATTGATATACGGACCAGACGAAATGACTATTTTGCATGGAATGTATGTTAATGATGTGTTTGAAGTTCTGGATTCTTATTGAAGTTGACACATTTTAACTAATAAGGAGCTATCAGTTGAAATGATATATTATGGTTTTCAAGAAAAGTGGCATAAGTCAACTCGTTGTTTGGTTGAGACATTGAACTCCATACTACGTACCTGGAACGGACCCGCTTATTATCGAGAGTGAAGCAAGTAGAGATAGCGATAGTTACGGATATCCATCTCTTTCAAACTCATTGGTCACAGACAGAAATCACAATAATACATAAATTTTATATTTATTAGACATATTTGAGGAAAATATTGCATTATTGCTTTGATTGTAGGTAATTGAAAAGACATTTACCATTCATGTGCCATATTTATTTTAAACAGGAATAAAAAATGATTATACCCAGACTCTAAACTGAATAAATTGAGTAGATTTGTAGATCACCTTCACTGTGATGAAAAAAATGTAGCCATTTTTTCACCCCAGATGAAGAACCACGTACGTCTTAAATATATCTGTACTGCTAAAGCGGTGATAAAAATGGTTGCACCAAGGGGGCCGCCATATTGGATTGGACGTTGACCAAAAAGTGTGTCTTAGCTTGATTCAGCTGTTTTCACTTCGAAGTGGAAGTGACAGATTTCCGCTTGCCAAACGGGAATCATATGCAACCATCCACATTGTATTCGGCGTAAGCGTGACTTTGAACACAAATTACAAATTCAATGTAGATGGTAACATAAGCATAGCCATAGACCAATACTGTATTGAGCATAGCCAAGCGTTCGTTCGTTTGTCGTGTCATTTGAACGTGAGAATTTAATGACTATTGGATAATTATTATTGATTTGCGAATTTTGTGAGAATCGGGATTGCCTTTTCTCGAGCCAAGTGTTTTTGATAAAATGTTTTATTAACCTTTTTGTGATATTTTTGTATTGGTAAAGATCCGTACTAGGTACCATATTACCATTTTTGCTAGATAGACTTAAACCATTTGAAAATAGATAGGAAGGTAGATAGACCCTATTAGATATTTTGTCTTGAATAAAATAAGAATAGAAATGTCATGCCACATTGATTTGTATAATCTTCAAGGTAATTTGAACTCATTCATGAATACTCTTTAACTTAACATGACAAAAATACATTTAAGATTACATTCGCATTCGAGACTTGATGGAAATGAATGGTACGAGCGTTCGTTTGTACTTACAATGATTTTGGATACAAATATGTGAGTTTACATCAAAAATGTTATAGTTTATTCTCTTTAGAGGTGTTTTGTTGCTCAGCCCACATTACCTTACTACTCCTAGTTACTTTCTTGTCTGCCTAACTACATTATATCTTTCAGATAATAACTATTTTACAAAAACAAACTCAAAATCACTTATGAGTGAAGGTCAATATAAATAGACAAAAAGTTGGGTTAAGTGTGTTCAGTGGTCATGTTAAGAGTGATACTGATAGCCGAATCAAGCTCAGACATACGTTTTGGTCAACGTCCAGCCAAGATGGCGGCCCCCATACTGCAACCATTTTTAGAAGCCGATATAATACACTTTAGCAGTACAGATATATTTAAGACGTACGTGTGAAGAACCCAACTTTTTGTTTCATAATGTTTTACATCACATATCATGATACCTACTCAATTATAGCATATTGTAACTTTAACATTTTTTTTATGATTGTTTCAACCTTTAGCCATGAAAAGACAATCCTCTTTCATTTTGCAAGTTTTTACATCCCACTGCAACACAATAGATCACCATATTTTTTCAGTCCTTTTCACTTTCTCCGGTAAAACCTACTTATCTAAAAGAAAAGAGCACACAATATGTACAATATTTTATTATGTATTTCCAACACCAATAAAATAACACAGAACGCCAAACTACCACTAAATCCTCATAAAACAGTTTTTTTTGCCCCTTAACCATAACCTTAATACCCGGTAATGAGTTTGACAAGGATAGGTATCCGTAACACTGGCTATCTCTATCTAACCAAAAATTACATACCTTGACGCTTCGTCTCGCTTTATCTCAATATATTCTCATTTATATATTTTGTTTTGATAATATGTCATCGCTTTGGAACATCACAATAACCGTAGCAATTTTTAGAATTATTTGTTAATCTTTTATTTTTCACAAACACCTGTCATGTAATCCATGATGAAAAGAAAAAATAGCCTTATATTATGTGTTTTTTATGCTCTTCGATTTTGCACTCATGATATTTTTTGATATCCGTGATGGTTTGGGAGATATAACAAGGTATTGTTGAAAAGTACCAATTTTCAAGATGGCGGACATTTTTTGAGGACTTTTGGTCCAAGGTACATCCGGGGACTTTTAGTATGTTGAAAAGGAAGCACAGTTAAACTTCTTCCAGGTAGTCCCAGCTTTATAAAAATTTGTTTCACCTAAGCATTTAGTTGTACTGTACTATGGGTTGAAAGTAGAAAATTACCTAAAATTAAAGATATTTTTGTCTGGAAAAACGTCATGAGTGAAACTGTTACCGTTGCTTAGAGATGGAGCAAGTGTCATTTTGTCGTTAGAACAAATACTCCCTGGAAAAATGTCATAATTCAGTTGTGCTTCGAACTCGGTCAGGTTAGTGCCGAACGTCTTTATCCAAAACGTCATATCTAAAGAGCGTCGTTATAAATACTTGTGATTTTTCCAGAAAAACGTCTAATTTTCAATTGTGTCGTTTTTGATGAAAAGTGACACATATAGGGAATTTTTTTTTTCATGTCTGAAGAAGGAACTACGATTTTTTTGAGGACCTGTATTTTGACGACTGCCCAGTAATTTTATAACCATTGACGTTATAAGAAAGAGGACTCGTAACTCCCTATAAACGTCATACGTCGAAATTGCTGCCAGTTTGGACCCAGAAAAATGGCGTCCGTCAATTATTTGTAATGATTTATATCATTGCGGATCTTACTGAATTTGATATCTGCAGTAATCAATAAGCAAAAGTTGAATTTAAAATATTTGATAAAGAAAGATCATGAATTACGCACGACTTGAAAAATTGTTACCTAATTTGATATTGACGTCCATTTTTTTGGTGTCAAAAGGTCGCAAAACAACTCACATTGTGGGGTATCCTCTTTTTTCTTTTATCTAAGCAATTAGCGTTTTCATGGAGTATGGTATCATGAGACCATTCCAGTTTGGTCTGTTATAAGGTCACTTGCAGCTCGCCGATTGGATGAAAGTGACGTTAATGACTTATCAAACTGTGATACCATACTCAATGAAAACGCTTAATGAATTTGACATTTTCAAGCCTTCAAAAGATCTTTCTTTTTAGTTTCGCAGAAAAATCTGCAAAATGTCTGACTCAGAAGGCAACTACTCTGACAACGATCGTGGCTCTCGTGCAGCATCGCACAGCTCTAGAGGCAGTGTCAGATCTAGACGAAGTCGTTCCCCATCAAGATCCAGATCCCGCTCCGCCAGTGGCTCCAAATCCAGATCTCGTTCTCCCGTTAGAAGAAGCAGGTCTGGATCTGGAAGCAGAAGTCGCAGCCGCAGCCGATCCAGAAGTAAATCGAGAAGTCGTAGTGGTTCGAGAAGATCGGGGTAAGTAATAAAACATTCTAGTGACAGATTTAGATTTGGTCTTATCAGCTCTGAAGCTGCGGAAGCTTCAGGTAATGAAGAGGAGGTTGAAGCTGAGGAGGAACCCGACGGCCATAGCCTGAGAGATAGTGAAGAATATGATTCTGAGGAGGAAAGCGATGATGGGGGCAGGGGGTCTAAGAAGAAGAAAAAGAAGGACAGATATGGCGGGTTTATTATTGACGAAGCTGAGGTGGATGATGAAGTTGAAGACGAAGACGAATGGGAAGATGGTGCTCAGGAAATTGGCATTGTTTCTAATGAGTTGGACGAATTTGGTCCGACAGCTCGGGAAATTGAAGGGAGGAGGAGAGGTACCAATTTATGGGAGTACGTTTGTTTGTTTTGTGTGAATATGGTTGATATTGCTTTGTTTACAGTGCTCAAAAAGAGCATGAAATTGAAGAATATTTGCGTAAAAAGTACGCAGACGATGGGGCTGCCGCCAAGCACTTCGGTGATGGAGGTGAAGAGATGTCTGACGAGATCACTCAGCAAACCCTGCTGCCTGGTGTAAAGTAAGTTCCCAACCTAGCTGTAACAGTGTGGGATTATTTAATCAAACTGTCTATGTAATGCACTAATAAACCGTCCCTAAATAACGTTACTTCAACAGAGATCCTAACCTATGGATGGTCAAGTGTCGTATTGGAGAAGAAAAGTCCACGTGTCTTCTATTGATGCGAAAATTCTTGACTTTCCAAAACACCGATAGGGCGCTTCAAATCAAATCAGTAACAGCCCCTGAAGGACTAAAAGGTTACATTTACGTGGAAGCTTTCAAGAATCCCCATGTCAAGGCCGCCATTGACAAAGTGGCCAATCTATCCAGAGGTATCTGGAACCAAGACATGGTGCCCATTAACGAAATGACAGACGTTTTGCGAGTGTTGAAGGAGCAAACAGGACTGAAATCGAAACAGTGGGTTAGATTGAAAAGGGGCTTGTACAAAGATGATATTGCTCAAGTGGACTATTTCGATATGGCCCAGAATCAAGTCCATTTGAAGATTTTGCCTAGGATTGATTATACACGGCTGAGAGGAGCCCTTAGGACTGCCCAGTCAGAGGAGGCTGAAAAGCGAAAGAAGAAAAGACGTCCTGCGGCTAAGCCTTTTGACCCTGAAGCAATAAGAGCTATCGGTGGGGAAGTGACCTCTGACGGTGACTTTTTGATATTTGAGGGTAACAGATACTCGCGCAAGGGCTTTCTTTATAAGAACTTCACCCTATCGGCTGTTATTGTTGATGGAGTGAGGCCCACTCTGAGTGAGCTGGAGCGCTTTGAAGAGGCTCCCGAAGGAATTGATTTGGAAATAGCGACCGATAAAGAGGACAAGGCTGTTTCGCACTATTTCAGTGCAGGCGATAATGTTGAAGTATGTGAAGGTGCACTGATGAACTTACAGGGTAAAATTTTAAGCATTGATGGATCGACCATAACGATGATGCCCAAGCACGATGACTTGAAAGACCCCATCATATTCCAAGCAAGCGACTTGAAAAAGTACTTCAAAATGGGGGATCACGTTAAAGTACTGGCAGGACGTTACGAAGGGGACACCGGCTTGGTGGTGCGTGTAGAGCACAACAGAGTAGTGCTCATATCTGATTTGACCATGCACGAAATGGAGGTTTTACCCAAAGACTTGCAACTTTGCAGTGACATGGCCAGCGGTGTGGACTCTCTGGGCAAATTTGAATGGGGAGATCTGGTTAATTTAGATGCTGAAACGGTAGGTGTTATCGTGAGATTGGAGCGGGAGAACTTCCATGTGCTCAATATGCAAGGCAAGGTGGTCGAATGCCGTCCCGGATCGTTGCAGAAACGTAGATTGAATAAATTCACTGCAGCTTTAGACTCGTATAGGAATACCCTGCACAGACGCGACATCGTCAAAGTCATTGACGGACCACATTCGGGATTCTCCGGCGAAATCAAACATCTCTATAGGAACTTCGCCTTTCTCTATTCAGTGGAACTGCTTCAAAACGGCGGAATTTTCGTTTGTAAAACCAAGCATCTTCAACTGGCTGGTGGTAACAAGGATATGGCCAACTCCGATAGTCCTCTGGGAATGGAATTTATGTCTCCCAGGCGCAGCTCTCCAATGCATCCGTCATCTGGCGTTGGGGGTGTTGCCGGAGGCGGCAGAGGAAGTTTTGGTCAAGGAGGTGGTAGAGGCCGGGTTTCAAGAGACAGAGATATTATCGGACAGACCATCAAGATTACCAGAGGACCTTACAAAGGGAATATTGGCATTGTCAAGGATGCCAATGCAACTGCGGCCAGAATTGAGCTACATACCTCTTGTCAGGTATGTTCTATCAATTGCACGTATTTTTTTTTTTGCATCATAATGATCAATTAGACTTGAAAAGTATCCTTACATTTTTTGCATACGAGAAATATTAACGTCGCAATAAATAACTAAAGTTCAAACAGGCCAAATACCCGCGAAAAAGGCGAGTGACGCAATCGGTCTCGTGGAGAGTGGTAGGTTCTTTCATCAGCGGATTGCTGTCGTCCAGGGCCGGATTTTTCATTGTACAGTTTTTGTTTTTTGTCGAGCATCCGTCAACGTCAACTTTGACTGATTATTAGCATTTTTAGTGATCAATGTGGACAAATTAGACTATGAAAAAGTGTCAAAAAAAAAAAAAAAAAAAAAATGTTTTTTTTAGCGTACAACCGCATATGATGTTTATAAAACGATGGACTAGGTATCTGGGCATTGGAAATCGGAAATTACAACATTTTTTATCAGGACCGAAATTTTAATGGGGAAATTTGTCATAAGTCTGTCAGAAGTGTGTTTCATTAATTTTTCACACATACTTCGCCATATCTCCGGAAAAAATCTAGATATCAAGACTTTTTTTTTTAATTAATAGAGGAACTGTGGTAGGAGGTAACAGGGGTAGTTCCGTTAGTATGAGATATTTTTGTAAAACTGCGAAAAACTTCAAAATTAACATTTTCTGCAGAACCATTTTCAGTAAGCGAAAAACTTTTTTATTTTAAGGAATTTTGCTATACTATCTGCGTATGAAATGAAGCCAAAGGTTACAGCATTCTAAGTAATATACTTTTCGAGTTATACTTAGTCAAAGTTGAGTTTCCGCATGGCGCGACGTTCAAACTACCGTGCTGCCGCGCCTTGCATTAAATATTTTTATTATTGGTTTTTGCTGTAAACTCAAAACTGTATATGCAAGTTCCGAAAGATTCTGAAGTATATTATAGCCTTGGATCAATAATCTTCACAATCTGTTAAGCTTTCTTGGTTCAGGCAGTTACTGCAACTTGCATATTCACAGTCATTGCAACATTTTATTCCTGGTGCAATGCAGGCACATCTTATCGTCAAAGTTTCCCTCACTTCATCGAGCACTGGTTCTTGAGAAAAAAAAAATTAACCTTCCAAGTATTTTCTTTCTGACTTCATTTGAATATGGCAATTTTACCAAATTCTCAATGGATACAGACATAATAGATTTATTCGAGTTTCGTTTTTTGATACTGGGAGGTCCATTTAAGTTGAGACAACTCGATATCTAAAAAACGATAGTCACTTGAAAAGTTGAAGTTATTGGGTACTGTGACATTAAAAGAATGATATGATTTTGGATGTTGAAATAATAAAAAAAAACATAGCCAAGACTTTTTGAACAATACTCATAAATAGCAACTTACATATATTATCACAGAACGGCAGGGTAGTCTTGACTGACTCGCTGAACATCAAACTTGGTGTTCTTGGGGTTGCAGTCATATGACTGTATTCATACGCACAACAAATAGATTGATAGGTTGACAAAGAGGTAACATATGGGCAGACTCTGATGATGGCTCCCGAAAAATCTGGCGCTATCTCTCTTTCTCTGCCTCTCCATGATGTTTGACACTATCACAAGTTAAACATTATTACCATTACTATAGGAGACAATTTTCCATATTCGTAACAATAGGATATGTGACAACTTTGCAAACTGTCAAATAAATTAATAAGCACCGTCATTTTAACTGTTGTCATATTTCATAAAATCTCGTCTGTTGTCCGTAATACGGAATATGGCACCGTTGCGGTCTTTCAAATAGATCAACGGAATATGGTACTGGTCACATAAAAAAACCTACTGTCGGTTCTTCATAACGAGGTATGGCAACGTTGCGCTTGTCAACTAAATTAATGACACATGGTAGGGTCGACAACTGTTGTTATTGTTCGATCATTGATATACTTTCTGCACCTTTATAACCCTATCTTATTTAACTGGAATATTCTCAATGCAGAAATTCAGTTTTATCTTCAAGCATGCGGCATTATTTTTATGCCATCTTTTTGATGAAATTAACAGGAGTGCAAATGCCAATAATTTATTTAGTTGCAGCAAAAAGAAAGAAATTATTAGAAAACGTACCTGTTCAGCTACAAACTACATGACATATCCGTGTAAAAAAATTAAATCTTGCAAGTCCAATCGTCAACCGATCATAAAATGTGAAACATAAACGATCCGACCTACTTTGGTTTGTCATGTAAAAAAAAACTTTCCAAGATTCTTTTTTCAAACACTAAAAATAGCTGGACAAATTGACTAGTACTTCCAAAAAGAAAGTTGTGTGGTTTGTTGTTTTTTTCTCAATGCCTACTATTGCTATTTTAACTGATCCGTAGAGTGTTTACTGTTATCGATTGTAGATTATCTCATTTTTTTGCCCGATTATTGAGGCTACTCAAATCAAAAAATGTTCATAACATTTTTTTGTTTAGGATTTCGAGGCCTATGTCAGGTCAAAAAAAAAAACGAGAACAGAAAATTCTCTCCAAAATCGTGAAGAAATTCAAGTAGATTTTCTACTAGATCAAAATTTTTCGCCTGCCCGCTTTTTTTTCAAATTTCATGGATTCTAATGGATTTTCACGATGCTTCTAGTGGAAAATCTTGATTCAGACTTGGCAACACTGTTGACAAACGAGTGCATGTGATACTACGAAAAACCCGGACCTGTCTTGACGTTGTGAGTCTGTTTTTTAGTTCACAGTGTGCTCCGATTAGGTTATGTTATAAAATTTTCAATCGCAATTTCGTGATTTTTGAGTGTACTCGGTCAATCATCAATATATGAAGGATTTGTAAAAGCAAAATCGGAGTATCTGCCTTTGATGGATTTATTGATGGTGTGGTGATTCTTTGCCAAAAATTATATCTTCTAAGAGGTTAGTAGGATAACAATAAGAAAGATAATGATACATAACGTCACGTGACGTGACTTCAAACCAATAGCGTAATGGTTTCATGTCAAAAGAAATTTAAAGGTCCCGAGTTAAGATTAATTTAACGAATTTATCGTATTGCGAAGATTTAATCAAAATATTGAGAACGGACATCTCTTACATTTCACAAAGTGTTTGAAAGGTTTTCTAGTGGAAATTAAAACACGTGCAAGATATATTGTGCAGATACAGATATATTATGTTTTGATTTTCAGACGATTTCAGTGGACCGTAACAACATTTTAGACGTAGGAACCCCCAAGGATGGTTCCATATCATCATACGCTCGCACTCCCTCGTACTCGGGTGGACAAACTCCAATGTACAGAGAGGTGGGCAACAAAACACCGATGGCGGACTCCGGTTCACGTACCCCCATTCATTATGGTTCCATGACTCCCATTCACGATGGTTCCAGAACGCCTATTGCCGGTTCCGAGTGGGATCCGGCTGTTTCAAATGCATATGCTTCACCCGCTTATACTCCAAGTAAGTAGAAAATGAAAAATGTAAGTTGTTCAATCTTCAAGCCGCTACTTCGGTCTACCCTTGACTTACAGTGTTCACAGTGGATGATAAAAAAGGTTCAAAAAACGACTCTTATAAAAAAATTAACAAATTTGGTAGGAGATAATTTTTTTCCGAAAATAGTAATTTTTCAATCAAGACTGCAAAACAACAGCTAGGCGAGTTTTTATCGGTTGTATTGGTTTGAAACAGCGAGCCCAACCAATAAGGAGATGACACAGCTTTATTTGAAAGATGTTGGCATTATCCTGTTCAATTCAAGTATTTACATGGAGTAAGCAATAGTCCGTATAACTTATCATTTGATATGATAAAAATGAGTTCGTTGCATTATATCAAAATTAAAGCTGATTTTGTGTTGAATATATAACTGTGGGTTTGTTATTAGAATTGGTCACATGAATCCGTCATAGGTCTCTTTTGATTGGTTGAATTTGAATCCCAGACCAATAATGTGTTGAAGTTCCGAGATCAGGGTGTAATGACGATTATTCTAACATCATATGTATGAGTATTCTGTGTTCAACAAGTGTTTGTCGCTCTCACTAGGTGGCTCAACGTCGACCTTTTGAGATGGTTTCGGAAGAAAAAAGAATAAACGCTTCAGAATATTGTCGAACCGGCCCTTGATCACTATTTTTGAAAATCCGTACCACGATGCGATGGTACAAAGTTTTTGAGGTTGATTTAAACTAATTGCAAATCAATTATCTGTGTACAGAGAGAGACTTTTGCTGATTAGTGTCAAGATGGATTTTTTGACTTCTTGTTAAGCTGAATTGGTTCCTTTGATGCGTCCTCTATTGTGTTGGAAAAGCTAAACAACAAAACAATAACTTATAACTGCGCAACGTTTTAAGCAACATTATAAAACGGTAATTTATTATTCTAAACGACGAAAATATCTACTCGATTAACAGAAGTTATCGGTATAGTATATACGATTTTCAGGTACACCAGGAGGTATGAATGCTCCATTCACCCCACAAACACCAGGAAATGTGTACGACAGCTCGTACAGTCCCTACGCTGGTTACAGTGGCAGTAACCTATCAAGTCCTTCGCCACAAACAGGTATTTTGCTGGTCTGACCATGATCAAAACTATGTCACAGAGAAGGTTTCAACCTACTCTTTGACTATGCTTTATATATGCTTTTACTAACAACGCTTGTAATACTTCTAACACGGTGGTATAAAATTAATTTTTTTATTCCTAGCTAGTCCATTTGGATTACACGATCCAGGTAAATAGGTTAGGGTGGTTGGATGGGGGTGGAATGCGATTATAAAGTTACGCGATGGGGCGGTTATGGTTGATTTTACGTTGTGATGGTACCGGGCGGTGTTTGTTGTTAGTGTGAACAAGTTTCTTGATATGCGCAATATTAACGCCAAGTGCATCAGTACTAAATTAGCAATTAACTGTTTTTTTTACTATTATTTTTTTTTTAAATAGAAAATGCGTACCAAGTGTTTCAATTTTTGGTTATGATGAATAATTTTGTTTTCTCTGTTCAGGTAAATATCTCTTGAGGATGCGGATTTTTTTTTACAATTCTCGCTTTCTTGAGTATAATTTCCAGTTTTTGCAATGATTATGAAAAAAATGTTTTCTGTCATCCACTCATCTCTTATCACTTTGACTTCCCGCACTCTGTTATTTTTCACGTAGTCCCTGAATCTTCCTAGTCTGTCTTTCCAAGTGGCTCGAAAAATAATTCTGTACATAAATTTAAATTTTAAAAAAATGTGGCTTATGTACCTTGTTTTCCCAGCCAACCAAATTCTATTTTTGGTTTATCAAGAAATTCATTTGTTATACAAGTTTGATTGTGAAGAAGTGGGATTTGAAAAATAAGGTTTAAAATGTTGACGTCCCTGTATACAAAAGAATTTGTGGTAACCTATTTCCGGAAATGTCCCCAAGGCTGTCGTTTCAATGGGCTCAAATTCGTTTAGATATCACGACTAAAACCATAAACTGTACTTGGAACACTTGGTTAATTTGCTGAGCTTGGGAAGTTTTCGCTGACGGAGCATGTATATAGCCGCTAATGACAATTCAAAATCAACCAGAAATCTTGTTCACATTAACGTTGGCTCGTGGATGAAATCCATTGCGCCAAGTCGTAGATTCGTTAGAAAGACACTTATCGTTTTGCGAAGGCTACGGCCAATCCCCAGCTAGCAACAATCCATACAACACACCAAGTTCCGCTGGTTACAGTCCTTCGATGCCTTACAACCCACAAACGCCCGGGGCGGGTTTGGATGTTATGCCTTTACATGATTGGCATACTGTTGACATTGAGGTAAGTAAGCTGTCTAGACCACGTATTAGCAAAAGTTTTCAAACCCAGTTGCCAGATTTTTGTTTGTTGTGGCAGCTTGACAACTGACTGCCAAGGTTTTTATTGTATTTTATCAACTCAGGAATATTTTTTGATGAATGGGCTCTGACTTGATTTTGAAATTGGCATAATTGGATAAAGTGATTCAATCTAGAAATTTCGAGAAATTTGGTTTCGTTCTTTTGCACAGCTGGCATTCTGAAATACGGCAACACCGCCGAACCCATGACGTGCGCAGATTGTGGAACTCGAATTTGTTTTGTGATTTTGTGTAGATATTTTGTGACTGAACTGGAAATGGCTTTTAAAAAAATTAAAAAATGTATTGTCAAGTGCAGTGGAAACACCGGACGAAATTCACCCGAGAAAATCTTCTTAACCCCACCATCAGCACAACTTCACCTGGAGAGAAAAAAGCTGTGTAAAAAAATAAACTAAGCTCTTTATTTAGTCGTTCAGGGTACTACCATGATTTTATTTAAAATAAACAAAAAAGCAAAACATTATAGTTCAATAACAAGACTGTAAACAGGAAAATATTTAACCTCAATCTCTTCAACGTTTACGCCAAAGAGAGAAACGTTGTCAGTTGTTGGTTTCCGCAGAAACGTCATTCCCTATTTTGATTGGACGAGATTTTCCTACGCCATCTTCTGGCGCGTTTTAATAGTTTTTAACTTACGCAGTTTATAGGGCTTGTATAGAACCTATTCAATGTAATAGATTTTTTTATTTTGGCAATATACTCCGAATAGTCTCATATTTCAGATTTTATCATCAAATTATACAGGGTTAGCAGAAATTACCAGAACGGTCGATTTTTCCAGAAGATACACGAGTTAGCAAAAAATGTCTTAGATATAAGTTTTGAGGCTTTCAAAAATATACATATCTGTATTGAATTGGAATATACAGGGTCGGTCATAAAGTCATGACAGATCAAAGTTGCATTTGTTTAAATGGCTCCCCCCTTAAATTATTTGATAATTCAATTCTTCGTTTAATTTTGAGCAAAAATTGTGATACAAATAATGTTCCTAAATTCAACCGTTATTGAGATATCGCGTTTTAAAAATGACATTTGACAAGCTATAAAACTCAAACGGTTCAAGATAGGAAAAATGGTCTGTACTTTCTATTCCCAATTTTTCAAGAGCTATTCTGTCATATAACTAGAAAGTATTGCCAACTGTCAACTTTTTTTCGACCCATTTTGACATCAATTCTATGTACAGGGTGATTCATTTTCAGAGTCAGGATGCCAGTTCTCGTAAACTAGGCTTGCGGCAAAAAATTTTAATACTAAAACGGCCAAGAGAAAAACCTGGAAAATATTTTCAAGTTTCTGAAATGGTCGCTAGGGGGCGTAACAACCAACACCAAGTAGAAAAATATGATTTTTATGAAATTTTGTCCAATGAAAATATATCGATAAGGTCATTTTCAGATTTACTGACTATTTACCAACACTTTTTGTCTAAAACGTTTTTTTCTATCTATCATAATAAAGTGGTGGGGGAAGTTCAACTGTAAACAAACGGACATTCCTCCAATTTCGCTTGACCGATTTAAACGAGCTTGGGCTCATATGAAAGAGCATGATCTGCACTTCAAAAAACTTTTTTGGTTTTGAATTTTTGACCTTCGCCGTCGCTGCTAGATGGCGTTAACTGAAATGGTAGCATGTTTTTGAGTTTTTTCCAAAAAAATCAAATGTAATGGTACATATATTCATTTTTATATATTTTAAAAAGGGATACATTTTCCTATTAAAAAAATTGAAAAAAACAAAAAAAAAATTAAAAAAAAAACAAAAAAAATCATTAATTTTTTTGTTTTTTTTTTATAGGAAAATGTATCCCCTTTTAAAATATATAAAAATGAATATACCATTACATTTGATTTTTTTGGAAAAAAGTCAAAAATATGCTACCATTTCAGTTAACGCCATCTAGCGGCGACGGCGAAGGTCAAAAATTCAAAACCAAAAAAGTTTTTTGAAGTGCAGATCATGCTCTTTCATATGAGCTCAAGCTCGTTTAAATCGGTCAAGCGAAACGGGAGAAATCTTCGTTTGTTTAATAAAACAATTGAACTTCCTCCACCATTTTATTATGATCGATAGAAAAAAACGTTTTAGACAAAAAGTGTAGGTAAATAGTCAGTAAATCCGAAAATGAGCTCATCGATATATTTTCATTGGACAAAATTCCATTAAAATCATATTTTTCTAGTTGGTGTTGGTTGTTACGCCCCCTAGCGACCATTTCAGAAAATTGAAAATATTTTTCAGGTTTTTCTCTTGGCCGGTTTAGTGATAAAATATTTTGCCGCAAGCCTCTACGATGAATAGTTTACGAGAACTGGCACCCTGACTCTGAAAATGAATCACCCTGTACCTAGATAGCTCTTGAAAAGTTGAGACTAGATAGTGCAGTTCGTTTTCCTCTATCTTGAACCGTTTGAGTTTTATAGCATGTCAAACATGCAAAAATATTATTTATAAAACGCGATAGTTCGAAAACGGCTCAATTTAGGAACATTATGTGCACAATAATTTTTGCTCAAAATTGAAATATCTAATAATATATAGGGGGTCCCATTTAAAAAAATACAGCTTTGATATGCCATAACTTTATGTCCGACCCTGTATGTATCAATTTGCCACAGATATGTAGATTTTTGAAAGCCTCACAACTTTTATTTGAGACATTTTTCTCCAGCACGTGTATCTTCTGAAATAACCGACCGTTGTGGTAATTTTTCCTAACCCTGTATATTTCAATTTTAGTGAAAGAGCCCATTGTTGATTATGCATTTTTCAAGTTTTGTTATTTTGCTGTTATCGATGGAGGTTTGGAAACTTTCGTCATAAAACCACTGGTCTATTAGTATTTATATCAATTTAGAGTGAATGAGTGTTTGAAAGTCGTCTAGCTTCACGCGCATAGCATCTGCAAAGCTTAACCATCCCCCATGGAGCTATCACAACGTGACCAGTTAGTAATATCCAATAATCTTTCAGATAAAAAAGACTACAGATTTTTTTCAAAACCAAGATCAGGTAAAAAAGTCGGTGAGTGGCATCCTGTTCCTCCATTACCGCCGCCTAGATTGATTTGCAAAATCAAACTCGAAGAAGGGGTTTACCCTGGTATGGAAGGTATTGAAATAGAGCCATTTTCGGCTCGAATGCACTTGAAAGAGGAGATCAAAGAGGAAGAGCAGACTCCAACATATTCGAAAGGCGATACAGAACTTGAAGAGGGGGAGTTGCCTGAGGAGACGGAACAAGAGCCGCCAACGTGGCAAACACGTTGGAAAATGAACTCCGAATTCGGATTCGGGTTGTGGAAGGAACGAACAGATGAATGAATGACTGTTTGAATAAGTGTGTCGAATACAAGCATGTTTTATTAGATCGCTTTGTGTGTTTTATTTGTGTGCTATTCACTTATGTGAAATTGCAGGTTTTCAGGAATAATAATTGTTGAGGTTCCGTTGAGTAGGAACGGATTGATAATAATGTTTTCAGGTTATTAGAGAGATATTGCAATATTGTATATATTTTTTGCTTATTCAAGTTATACTGTTTCGCCACATTTACGTTTTGAGTTTAGTTTATGAAATATCGTCATTTTATTACAGTTTTGGAAATATTCACAAAAAATCATCCACACATGTTTATGTGAAATATTCTCACAATTTTTGATTTGGGATCTGTTGTTAAACTCTTTACTTGTGATTTGGGGACATCTTATACATGTAAGTTGATTGTCCTGTCCAAGTTTCATTGAGATTAATTTCATCGTTTCTTCCAACCAACCGTCCCTTGAATAGTTCAGGCACACCTTGTAGTTGTCGAAAAATATCCTGCTTTTGCACTTTTAATGCGTATATTGAAAATGAATAAATTCAATGAAGCGTTGATAAAAAAAAGTTAACTTCAGCCGGACGCTTGATTGATGATCACAATGTGAATGATGGTATATCATATCGTGAAAAATTGTGAAGATATTATTTTCCAGTTCACAATCCTTCCCGTGTTTGTTTTTACAGATTTAGCCAAATAAATGTAAAATATTGATTTTCAAGGAAACTTGGGAAAACATCGCCAACTTTGGGAGGCTAAAAAATCAAACTGGTAGGCTTGTTTGATGAAACACTTTCCTTTGCATTGAATAAGAATTTTTTACTTCAAATTTAATTTCTTAATGGCAAATTGTGAAAAAGTCTTCATTCTTTCCCCGATGTTCATTGTCCATTTCCTTCCTTTGTGATGATGATTATCGTAAAAATTGGTGCATCATATTCTCACAAATTGTGAAGAATTTTCTACTTTTCTTCTGGGAGTCTTTCACGAAGGAGATGGTGAACCATTTTATCAAAATTTCCGTATAAATGTTTCCTTAGGATCTCATAGGATCAAATGTACATCGTGAACGATATATTCAGAGATGATCACAATGTGAAAAATGGCAAATCATATCCTCAAAAATTGTGAAGTTCACTTTATTTGATGTCCCTTAGTGAGTTTTCTGTTCAGATTGATTGTGTTCGTTTATAATGTGACCCTCTTTTAACTTTCTTGTGCCACCCCTAGAGAAAAATGTGATGTACAAAAGTCGTAGGTAAACTTTTCGCTTATTATATTTTTGTAGATATAGGGTGTTGCATAAAAGCATGGCAGATCAAAGTTATATTTTTTCAAATGGAACACTCTGTATACTTTTGCATTATTGAATTATTCGAACAATTCCTAATATAATTTGTAGATAGGTACAACCATAATAATATGTCTAAGTGGAACTGTTTTCGACTTATTGATATTTGAGAATTTTATATGAAAAATAAGGTCCTGCAGATCAACATGTATAAAAGTATTGTTTAGTTGATAATTTGTTTGCTTTTGACAGAGATGGATGAGATAAATTCAGAATAGCATATGAGAGAAGTTCAGCAAATAATGCCTTATCAAAAAAAAAGTACAATTTATTTTGAATTTCGGAAGCATTTATCAGAGAAAATAATAGTGTTGAATTGACCCAAAGAGAACTCCACAGAATTATTCGTCGAATACATATTCAAGTTTGTCCAATTGTTGTGACTCTTTCGACTTTCGAATGGTGCTAGCCAAACCTAAACAATTTTTTGAAAAAAATCGCCATGACACGTGAACTGACAAATGGATTGAATCTTTTAAATGCAAAATCACTTATTTGATGACTGATGCAGGATCAAAGTTTTGCTGGAGCAGTGTAGTGTGTGGTAATTGTTGTCGATTAAAAAGTTATTTCATTTTTTATATTTTTTATTAAAATCGAATATTACATGTGATATTTTGTGCGGATTTTTTTGTTTTTGAAGAATGTCTAGGTCTAGAATATTTTTTTTTTTTCAAACTCTCTTATCTTATAATACATAGGAAAATGATTTCAAAATGACAGTTCTGTGTTGGAAAAATTGCTGACACAAGAAAAATTACTGTTAAAAAACAAACTCGTCATCAAAAAGCTTGTGAAATTGTTGTTAGATATATAATAAAAAAAATAATGTGGTGGTTTTTGAAAAAAATTACATTTACTTTTTTGACCTTGTATCCACATTATGGTATCGATTCAAAATAGAACAAACGTAGAATATTTTTGGGCATATAAATATGCGACTTTTCCTCCATTTGAACGTTGCCGTACTGTTCTAATATCCACATGTACATCATTTTATTCTGGACACAGTGTATACTTGAGTACTTACAGGGTGATTCATTTTCAGTGACAGGGTGCCAGTTCTCGTAAACTATTCATCGTAGAGTCTTGCGGCAAAAAATTTTATTACTAAAACGCCCAAAACAAAAACCTGGAAAATATTTTCAAGTTCCTGAAATGGTCGCTAGGGGGCGTAACAACCAACACCAAGTAGAAAAATGTGATTTTTATGGAATTTTGTCCAATGAAAATATATCGATGAGCTCATTTTCGGATTTACCGACTATTCACCCACACTTTTTGTCTAAAACGTTTTTTTCTATCTATCATTATAAAGTGGTGGGGGAAGTTCAATTGTTTTATTAAACAAACGGAGATTTCTCCCGTTTCGCTTGACCGATTTTAACGAACTTGGGCTCATATGATAGAGAATAGTCTGCGCTAAAAAATGCTCATTTGCTTTTTGATATGTGACATTCGCCGTCGCCGCTAGATGGCGCTAACTGAAATGGTAGCATATTTTTGAGTTTTCTCCAAAAAAATCAAATGTAATGGTATATTAATTTTCATATATTTTAAAAGGGGATACATTTCTTATAAAAAAAAATTGAAAAAAACAAAAAAACAAAAAAAAAATCATCATTTTTTTTGTTTTTTTTTTTTTAAAGGAAAATGTATCTCCTTTCAAAATATATAAAAATGAATATACTATTACATTTGATTTTTTTGGAAAAAACTCAAAAACATGCTACCATTTCAGATAACGCCATCTAGCGGCGACGGCGATGAGCATTTTATAGCGCAGACTATTCTCTTTCATATGAGCCCAAGTTCGTTAAAATCGGTCAAGCGAAACAGGAGAAATCTCCGTTTGTTTAATAAAACAAACAACTTCCCCCACCACTTTATTATGATAGATAGAAAAAAACGTTTTAGACAAAAAGTGTGGGTGAATAGTCGGTAAATCCGAAAATGAGCTCATCGATATATTTTCATTAAACAAAATTCCATAAAAATCACATTTTTCTACTTGGTGTTGGTTGTTACGCCCCCTAGCGACCATTTCAGAAACTTGTAAATATTTTCCAGGTTTTTCTCTTGGCCGTTTTAGTAATAAAATTTTTTGCCGCAAGTCTCTACGATGAATAGTTCATGAGAACTGGCACCCTGTCGCTGAAAATGAATCACCCTGTACATTTTCAGAATCAAAGATACATCAGTATAGAGATTTAAGTCTTACATCATTTGCTCACGAGTAGAATAAACCGTCCTCAACGTTATCAGTGAAGATATTGCAATATCTCTCTATTCGTAGAACAGTGTTATGGTTTAATATCCCTTTAGGTAAAGGTAAGAAGCTCTCATCCAGATCCTGGCCTCGCCTCCCAGGCTTGTACGATTCGGGGAGTCTCTGGCCCGATGTGCACGGTGTTCCTCCATGCTGAGGACCGTACAGTGAATATTCTTGCTGAATATCTTGAACCAGTGCCGCCGCAACGAGGCGACTTTTTCAAGGTTAACTCTTGTGTGTGTATCAAAACCAACTATAATTATACATTGCAGGTTATAATCGGAGAAGAACGTGAACAAACCGGTGAACTATTGTCCATCGATCAGCACGAAGGAGTGGTCAAGATTAAAAACGACATTACTATGTTGCCCCTTCAAAATCTCTGCAAAATGTCCAAAATTGACCATTAACGAGTATTTTTGTTGCAGTTGAAGAGGGCCTGTTCGTGGTGTATTATGATGATTCAATTTACTTTATGACTTTTTATTCTTTATAAATATTGTTATTTATTTTATCAAGTCTCTTCAACTGAATAAATCTACATGTATTGTCATGTATCAACTTACCTTTTTTTCAACTATTTGAACAAAAAAACAAGAAATTTACGTTTTGTGACCAGAACCGGATTCAGACAAAACGCGAGTTTACAATAGACGGTTTAACATGGGGTGAACACTTTGAGCACAGTAAGGGGGGGGGGGCTAACTTGACACAGCCCTCACTGCTCCCCATTCAAAATGCGTAGGGTGTTCGGGTTCGGTGACCCATTGCTACGTCTACTCTGTGGCTAGGTTATGTTTTCAACACCAACACCTTTCATTCCTATACATTTGGGTCACCATGCGCGAGTCGGTTCTTATTTCGTCCAGCAAGTGATCTTATCTTCTGGGTTTCAGTATCATGTCGTGTATGTAGGCTTGTTTGTTACTTCGGTGTAGGA
Source organism: Orchestes rusci (assembly GCA_958502075.1). NCBI lineage: Eukaryota > Metazoa > Arthropoda > Insecta > Coleoptera > Curculionidae > Orchestes > Orchestes rusci. Next base: position 882,316 of record OY293303.1, on the reverse strand, counting down.
TAGTGTATAGTGCAGATTGCTGGTGTATGTTATGACTACCAGTGTAAAGGAAATTTACCACATCTAGTGCCGATATTCTAACCTAAAAAACCGACAAACACCGATGGATTTTGATTCCAAAAGTAGAATATTAGGGATTATTGTAGAAGAGGTTTCTCTATCTCCATTCTTCAAAGTTCCGAAGATAGTTCATATAGGGTCCAAAAGAGTTTTTTGAGATCCACACTAGCCTAGTTTACACTGATAAGATAACTCGTTTAGTTTGGTCCGATAGGACCAAGTGGGTGTGGATAGTACGGTAGGACCAATGCTTGCTTCTCGCCCGTTTACACCGTCTGGTAACGCGTGAACTGAATGATGTCACAAACAAGTTGAAATTATTTATGAAAACAGTTCGTGACCAAACAACACATATGTAAGTACGCTTAGATTGCGTTGAGAAGCTCAGTACCAACACAATTCACAAAAATAACAATCAACATAGCCTCATAATTTTGATCCAGATCGAACCAAGTTTAGTTCGGTACACCAGCTGGCGAGTACCGAACCAAGAGCGAGCCAGCTTAGTTCGCAACTGTGTACACCATTCGAACCAAATATTTGGTTCTGATATAGTTCGAATTTAGTACTTGGTCCGTGGACCAAGTTGTCGGTGTAAACTAGGCTACTGGTAAGCAACTCTGGTGTAACTAGTGTAGTAATCAGTAATGTATATCCTACACTGATATAACTAACACGAACTGTTAGAACCAGCTGCCAGAGAGACTAGGGAGTTTTTGAAGCTCTTATTTGACCCGTTATTAACGTTGCCGGTTATTCTGAGCTTGCGCAGATGTCTGAAAATAACCGAATCGGTTATTAACCGATAACGTGTTACGTTATCTACGGAGCCTTAACGTTCGCTTAATAACCGTCGGTTATTTTCTCATGTTGTCATATTGATATACAGTAATATTTAATTTTTACATAGAAATCGTGAAACATACAAAGTACAATTTAAATTGTTAAGAATGACTAGAGTTGCACTGGAATTGTAAGATTCTTGTCTTTTTATTAAATATCCAACAGAAACTGATCCTATGTTCTACAGCTTATTGGCAACAGTGTAACTGATGCTGATGGAGATCAGCTGTTTATCATTCCAGTCGGTGTTTTGCCCATGATACTCGTAGTTTTGCTTGAGTTACATTTAATTTAACTTCGAAGTGGAAGTGACAGATTTCCGCTTGTCAAACGGGAATTATGTACTACCATCCACATTGAATTTGGCGTTTGCCAAGCGGACGTGAAATAAGATGTAAACCTTATATTTGGTAGTCTGAATCTTCATATCTATCTTCAGTCATATTTCATAATTCGTGCTGCTCTGCTAGGAATTTGGCGAAAATATCACAAAATCAAAATCAAAACAAAACATAACAAATCTGATCACTATGATGACAGATGACATGGTGATGACACAACGTCAAACGTTAAATAGAAGTTTCAAAATCTCTTTTTTGTGTCCTCTCCGTTAATATTGTTTTGTTTTCTGCGCATGCTTAGTGTAGCGGGATACGTTAATAACGTTGAAATTAATAAGAGGTTCAAAAACTCCCTACTATAAGCTATATTCTCTCTGCCAGCTGCGCAACAATCGTCGCACTGTGCACTAGAGAAGGATAACATTAACATTAGAATAGCACCTTACATTGAATCAGCTTTTGGCCCCCATAAAGGGGACCGGGGACCCACACCCAATAATGAGTGACGGAGTACCCCTTGAGAATCGATAGGAATCGCAGAGGATAGATTCCGAATCCGATTGACTCAATGCCATCATTGTTGTTCTCTTTATCAGAACTATATTCGTGCTTGTGACTGATGCACATCGCGTCGACATCTAGTTGAGCGCTTACGATATAACTAGACAATACGAATAGCTGCAAAAATAAATTCGCCTCAACATCAACAATGCCAAATCAACCATCCAAGATTGAAAATAATATGACCTGAAGTTGTAGGTTCTCATTTTATTTGTATCTGTTCTTCGCATTGCTTTTACGCGGAGACCAAATGACCTATTGTGTTCCCTTGTTTGAAGAGGTCCCCTGGGTCTTAACCTGCAGCCTTTCTCTTTATCGTTCTAAATCATTCCATGGTTTTTACGAATTTCAAAATTAGCACGATGTCTACATTTGCCGCTTCCTTCAAGTCTTCAAGGTAGTATTGTCCCATATTCCTGAGGCATCCTTCTTTCAGAAATGTGGCACAGCAGATGTTCTATCGTTTCATCCTCCTCAATGCAGTCCTTGCAGAGATCATCAGGCTGCTCACAGAGGATTTGCTCTGCTTACGTAATTTCCCTTTTTTTTCCATATCCAAGCTTGGCGACAGAGCTGATCGTTGGTAGCGATGTATTTCCCATTTCGGCTTCGTCCTTTCTTGTTCCCAATCTCGCCAGTTCATCTGCCATCGTGTTCCCTTCAATATTGCTGTGTCCAGGAACCCAGCATAGGGGGTCCTGATCCAGGACAATGCCTCACGGCAACTCATCACTACCTCCCTCATGTCTGAGAACTCTCTTTGCGACAGTGCTTTTGATGAACAAACCAATAGACGGGAGGCGGGAGGTTTAGAATGACCTCTCTGAAGCTGCCTGCGGTGTGGTGTTCTTTGCTTCCCTTGTACTTTCGTGAGCATCTTTACGTTCGACTTCGTGTTTACACCATACCAATGAATAATGTGCGGCTCTAATCCCCATTTTTTACCAATCATACTCCTGCCTATACAGTGTGACCCAGATTCGCTTCTCTATACAGGGATCTTGGCTCCTATTATACCTACAGCAAAGGTTAAATGGAGAAAGTTTCAGAGGAATCTTAGTGCATTCGATATCCGGCTTCAGGTTTTCTATCGGTCAATTGGTTTTGGAATTATCGTCGGAAAACCGAAAATGGCGGATTTCTTTTTTTGCCAGTAAATCCGAAACGGCTAATTTGACAGCTGTCAAAATGTGACATTATCTGGACACTTTTTGAAGACGAATAAAATGGCGTGTATGATATGTCTCAATCGTCTTTTGTTTTCCCGCAACCCGCCTCAACTTTCATTTTTCTTATGGCAGCCATATTGGATTTTTCGATTTTTGGAAAGAGTGTAAAATTTCTAGTCTAGTGATGTCACACAAGTGCGTAAAAGATTTATGTGTCATCAAAATATCACATTTCGTAGTTATGTCATGACCTTCTTTTCTAAGAAGGCCATGATACAATTGTCTGAAATTTGGTTTATAAGCTAAATCTTTTTAGGCTCTGATCTGTCGTTCATTAATTCAGTATGATGGTTGTGTTTTGATAATGAGTATACCTACGCTTTTCAGATCAAAATAAAAGATCTGATTAACAAATTGTCGAAACCTGTCAAAAATGCCGGGTATTCTCTATCTCTCTATTCAAATGAAGAAAAGCTAGTCATGTTAGCGCTGTACTTGCGGTCAAATAGAAATGTCGGGTTTCCTTTGGCAAGGTCAATGTATTTGGAGATGTATCACTCGTATCCCGAACGACGGCAGCCTCATAAAACACAATTTAGAAAAATCAAATAATAATGATTAATTTGGTCAACTATAAACAGAAATAAACTTGTAAGAGTAGTACGAAAAACAGTCACTAATTGTCAAAAATGTCACGATGCATGTCCATGTTCTATTGAAAATTCAATGCGTTAAACCAATGATTTTCCAACAACTAGATATAGCCCGGCGTCTCTTTGTGTTTCACATGTTTATACATTGAACGGTGAGAGGAATTCTCATGAGAATTCTTGCGAGTTTGCCAAACTGCAAATTTAATTAGTAGCTACCTTGAATTCAAGGTATTTATATTCTAATTAAAAATACTCTTTACTCTATGAGTGCATCTCCGGTAGTAACCAATTATATAATATGTACATTTTCAGATCACTAGTGATAATAAAATATTTTCAATGAGACCCATATTTTTCCATGAACCTTACTTATGTAGACACGATGCAACGAAATACATCTGGCAACACGACATAAATGCCTATTTGAGATCAACCAATCACAGCTGATAGTCATTTTAACCAATCATAGCCTGTAGCTCCCTTGGAACACTGTTGTCGGCTTGTTCAAAATTCAATATTTTTGAAGGCCGAACAGCTGATTTATGTGAACAAAACTTATCAATTATCAGTAAACTATAACTGTCCTATAACACCAACGATATTGAAACAGATATAAAATCAAAACGTATCCTCGTTAATAAACTGGTTAATCCCTTTTGATAAAAAATGAAAATTCTGAGTGCTTTTTATTTGCAACAAGGCAACATTGAACGAATTTAACGGACGAGATGTAAATGCACTTGTGAGACATCACTAGACTCGACATTTTTCGATCTTTCCAAAAATCGAAAAATCCAATATGGCGGCCATAAGAAAAATGAAAGTTGAGGCAGGTTGCGGGAAAACAAAAGAAGATTGAGAAATATCATGAACGCGATTTAATTCGTCTTGAAAAGGTGTCCAGATAATGTCACATTTTATCAGCTGTCAAATTAGCCCTTTCGGATTAACTGGCAAAAAACAAAATCCGCCATTTTCGGTTTTTCGCCGATATTTCCAAAACCAATTGACCGATCGCAAATCTGAAACCGGATATCGAATGCAGTAACATTCCTTTAAGATTTTCTCCACTTAACCTTTGACGTAGGTATAATAGTAGCCAAGATCCCTGTATAGAGAAACGAATCTGGGACACACTGTATACAGGGTGTCCCTGAAAAGATTGTACAACGCCTAACCACAAATTCCTTGACCAAAAAAAGGGCGATCTAGGCCAACTTACCTATATCCAAAATTGCTCCGTTAAATCTACAGAGGACGTCAAAGTTTCAAAACATTTTTGGTTTTTCCAACATTTTTCAAAAACGTACAAATCGATGTTGATAATTTTTGGTACCATGAAATTGCGTTTTTCGTTTCAATAGCGAACGGTTGTACTTGATCCGAAGTGTTAAAAAAGTGACTTCACATGTTATTTCATTTGATTTTTTTGGAATTGACTTTTTGATATTTCAGATGCTTTTATCTAATAGTTCAATGTATTGGGGAGTTTTTCTCTTTCTTGAGAAATTTCGTTGGGATAAGTGGTTGTGCCAGAAAAAAAATTAGGTACACAGATATTTTCTCATTGATACTACTCCTCTCAGTAAATTTTTTCAAGAGAGGAACAAAATTTCTTACACACTGGGTTATAAAATGGAAACATCTGAATCATCATAAAGTCAATTCCATAAAAAATCAAAAGGTATAGCTGCATATGACGTCACTAATTTTTTATGGAAGTGACTTTCTAATGATTCAGACGTTGTCATGTAATAACACAGTGTGTAAGAAAGTTTTTTCCTTTCTTGAAAAAATATGCTGGAAGAAGTAATTAAGCTAAAAAAAAATGAATCAATAGTAACATATCTGTGTTTTTTTTTGCACAGCGAAATTTCCCTAGCGAGAGAAAAACTCCTCAATACATTGAACTATTAGATAAAAGCATCTGAATTATCAAAAAGTCAATTCCAAAAAAAATCAAAAGAAATAACATGTCAAGTCACTTTTTTAACACTTCCGATCAAGTACAATCGTTCGCTATAGAAACAAAAAACACAATAAGACTAGGTACCAAAAATTATCAAAATCGTTTTGTACGTTTTTGAAAAATGTGGGAAAAACCATTTTTTTTTTAAACTTTGATGCCCTCTGTAGACTTAACGAAGCAATTTTGAATATAGGTAAGTTTGCCTAGATCGCCCTATTTTTGGTCAAGGAATTGGTGGTTAAGCGTTGTACAGTGTTGTCAGGGACACCCTGTATAATGCATTGAGGCCTCTTTTCATTCCTTTTCCAGTGATGATATCTAGGTAGTTTGCCTCATTGGAAAGCCGAAGAGTTTGTCCCCCGAATGTGGGCATTTTACTGTTGGGCACCTTGTATCTTCTTGTGAACAGGGGCGAGTTCAGAAACGTCGTACTCGGTGTGAGTGTGACTTTTGTGGATAATTGAAGGAGTGATCCATTGTGTGACACCCGTATTTCTGAACGTTTGGGTATGTTCAGTCAGCTGTTTATTTAAGTTTGTTTTGTTTATGTTCGGGTAAATCTTTACTGATTAATCAACTTAAGAGTGAATACAATCTATTCCCCAAACAATAATAACAAATTTTCTTTGTACTGACTTGTATTCAAAAGACTCAATCATCAGAGAAATCCTCCACATTACAATGCATTATTTTGAACAACTGAATTAATTATTGTCTTGTGTGCATTTTGTCTTAGTGAATGATAATATAAACCTACACAAACCCATTTTGACAAATGACACATCACACCACAAAAATACGGTGTAATCAAAGATCACCCTGGGATTCATCTATGTCAATTCTTGAACGAAAAGCAGTGTGCGTCTAGGGTGCGCTCTTGATTATTCTGAACGGTTAGTGTGTGACACTTGGATCACACTCTCACCGGGTGTGACGTTTCTGAACTCGCCCCTGAACTAGATTTGTCTTATCAGGGTTTACTCCAAGACAGTTCTGTCCTGCCCATTTGGAAAGTTCCTTCAATGCAGATTCCATGATTTCACTGATAGTTGACAAGCTTTTGCCCACTACCACTACCGTTAGCATATGCCACGTCGTCTGCATATGCTACCATCTTTATTCCTTGTTCTCTGAAGGATTTTAAGATAGAGTTTACTACGATCAACCACAAGAGTGGAGGAAAACTCCTCTCTGTAACGAAATTGAAAAAAGCTTTCATTCGCGTTCCATTTGTTCCAATTCACTCCCCATTGTCGACAAATTATCACAACGCCGCGAAAGAACTTTCACTTCAAAAATAGAACACTCAAAGTACAGTAGATTTTTAAACCGCTTGGTACATGTCTTGATGATGATTCCATAGATAAAAGTTGAAAATTCAGAACACTTTTCTTCTAAAATTCCTTTTGAATTTTCTCAACAAACTTGCTTGCCGTATTTTATCTGAGAAATTTAGCGAACAGTTTTATCAGGTTGAAAAGAAATAATAGAGAAAATACAAGTCAAGATCAACAATTTATTCAACATTTATCTATTCATTGCAAATTTATTACATCAAATCAAATATACACACAGACTAGTATCAATCAACTCACAAGAAATGCACCCCAATCCCAAACTGCACACCGGGATGCGTCTGATCGGCCTTATCAAACAAGTGGGGAAAACAATAATTCACCTCCAGTCTAGCCATATTCCCCAGCCTCATAGCCAACCCCAATCCATAAGACAATCTAAAATTATCCTTCAAAATATCCACTAAAGCCTTATCGCCAATTTTCTCCACATCCAGCTCTCCAACATTGCCGGCATTGAGGAAAAAGTGGGTTCGAAACAGTTCACCAAAACCGCCTTTGCCAGGTCTAAATGGCAGCGGTGTAAATAAATGCAAGCCCAACGCCCAATAAGCACTACACCCCATTGAATCTCCATCGGAGTGCCGTCCAATGCCTCTATATTCAAAACCTCGCAAAGATAAAGGCCCTCCAAGGAAGCACTTGTCTAATATGGTGATTTTTTTGTTCGGATCCACAGGTGTCATGTGGCCGCACATCAAGGTAGCTTGAAAAACCTGTAATGGCTTGTATAGTGTTAACCCCCACACCAACAACACTAACTATGTCATTAAATATGGTGTAATTATCTTGGAAAAACAGCTCGTTTTTGAAAAAGGCTACGTCTCCTCCCGCGCCTGCCAATTCCATGGTTAGCTGTGTGGTCGATCTGCAAAGAGCAGACGTTTAGACGCTGTTTTTACTGACAGTTGAATAAACCAACCCTTCAGTTGGAAGTATAAGGTCATCCCGCTGGTCCATTGATAAAATGTATTTGATCGCAGACTTCATGGTTACACCTGACTGTTCTCTTACTTCGAATGATGTGTTGCGGGAGATGGTTGAAAGGTCCCTGATCATTCCTTCCCATTGAATATTATGTTTGAACTATAAATGTGAGACAACATAGAGTTTACTGGTGGCCCCCACTATACTTACCAGTGAACTCGTATTAAAAGCCATATCCAACAAAACACCTCTTTCTAGCAATTTATAACCAGAACTGGGCCATTCAGCATGACATTGCAACAACGACGTTTTCAAACTGAAAAGTGGCATAGAACACACGAGGATTGATGAATAAATTCACTCACATATGTCGGTTCACTCCTTTGAACGGATGAATATACGCGATATTAAAATTCTTGGTGTTCTTTGAACCATGATTGTACTCCACTTGAAATCTCTCCCCTCTGCCGAACATGTTTGGAGTGCGTAACCCAACCTGCACCGATCCCTCATTATTGCCTACATGGGTGCTAATTCCTCCAGTGAATCTTCTCAACTCCGTTACGTCAAATTTCACCTCCAAACCAGCCTCGCTCGCATTTTTACCCTTATTGGTGTCAATTATTACTCCTATGCTTTTGAAGCAGCCTAATTCATCCAGTTTGTGTCTGGCTTGATGGGTCTTTAGTAGAACCTCTTGGAAGTCTTTTGCTTGGAACAACTCTTGGACGCAATCTTCGATGATATCATCTTTGGTACGGGACAGGCCTTCAATTGAGACTTTGTCCACTCGAGCCTATGATCAACACTCAATGGATGATGAAAAATGTATGCTAGCATTATTTATAAAAGCAACTGCGAAAAACCGGTACAACAGAGCAAACAATACATACACTGTGGGCCAAATTAAATTAGAACCTAGTTTGATCCTTAATAACTTTTTTGTTTGTTAATGGATTTAGTTGAATTTTGGATATGATATTGGTCAATATGTTCCGGATGTTCCTCCAAAATTGAGTTTTCGAATTAAGGACAGGACCGGACTTACGACGTTTTTATAAAATTGGTGCATTTGAGCTCGTTGCAAAAACGAACTGCGCTACGTACAGACCAACTGATATATTTTTTGAGAAGGACATTAGTGGGAAAAGGTATCCTGATAATATCAATATTTTAGAACCATAACCTAAGAAACTATGATTTTCTATAGCACCATCATATAATAGTTTCTTAGGTTATGGTTCTAAAATATTGATATTATCCTTTTCCCACTAATGTCCTTCTCAAAAAATATATCAGTTGGTCTGTACGTAGCGCAGTTCGTTGTTGAAACGAGCTTGAATGCACCAATTTTATAAAAACGTCGTAAGTCCGGTCCTGTCCAAAATTCGAAAACTCAATTTTGGAGGAACATCCAGAACATATTGACCAATATCATATCCAAAATTCATCCAAATCCATAAACAAACAAAAAAGTTATCAAGGATCAAACTAGGTTCTAATTTAATTTGGCCCAAAGTGTAGAAGGTTTGATAAACACACAGGCAAAAATCCATACACCCATAGATACAAGCGCTAATGGCGATTTTTGAATCACATTGATTTTTGCGACATCTCTGTAGAACTCTTCGAACACTTAATTAATCGTTTTAGCACAGATGTCACCTCGCTAGTCACTTCAGAATTAAATTTCCATTGTCTGATAATAGAATCCGCGAAGGAAAAATAATTTGAAAAAAGTTAGCTAGCTGAAGTCGAGGCTAAAGTGGATTATATGTATGCGCATAACCTAGGTGAAAAGGTGAGAATTATTGCAATATGTACTGTAAAAAAATACGGGATATTTTATTCAAGGAATCTAGTTTAGATAGGGTAAATATAATAATACACACAACGTTAAAAGTTTAAGACCCCCCATGTTTTTTCCCATTTCTAGAGATATTGAAAATATGGTCACATAAATGAGTAAGACTATTCTTTTTCCCAGTTTAGGTGCTCAAAATTTTTTTTTTTTTAAAGTCATTATGTCTTTTTGTCCCCTGAAAGAAAAAAATTGCCATTCCTGACGGTTTTCAGATAAAAATGGATAACTCCATTCGGAAGAGGAGCAGAAATTATACCCATCCTGCAAATTACACTACGATAGACTGGATATGCAATTTAAAAGATGTCAAAACTTGCTGACAAAAACCTTGAGAAATGTATCGTTTTTAGCAACTTTAAAACCGAATATCTAGCCTATAAAATTGTCAATCGTAGTGTAATTTCCAGGATCGGTTTAATGTTTGCCCCTCATTCGAATGGAGTTATCCATTTTTTTCTAAAAAAACTTTGAAAAACCCTCAAGAGTGGTTTTTTTTTCCTTTCAGAGGACAAAAAGGCACAATGACACTAAATTGGGAAAAAGAATACAGTACTAATTCATGTGACCAGATTTTTGATATCTGTAGAAATGGGGAAAAAACATCCGGGGTCCAAGACTTTTGACGTTGTGTGTATAATATGGCCATGTTAAGAAAATCAAAGCGAATAAGTCTATAAACACACATATGATGTAAAAATCAAACTATGGTGGATGGATTAAAATAATTATTGTTCACTAAATGCATTACAATTCTATTTATTTGTCCAATTTCAAGAAAAAATACCTATCTAGGTTGATGTTATTTCTAATTATAGTTCAGAAATACAAAATTGAAAAATATGTCATATTCCTCATCATCTGAATAACCATTGGTTTTTGTTTATCATCGTAATAAGAAGTCAATGAAAGCCAAACAAAATTTAATAAATGACAATTTTTGGAATCACGTTTTAGAATTTATGACATGGGTACAGGGTGTCTATTTAAGAATGGCAAGGTGCCAGATCTCAGGCACTGGGCATTCCAGAGACTTGCGGAAAAAGATTACTGGGTAATGTGGAATAGAGAAAATGCTGGAGATATATCAGACGTTCCCAAGATAGCCACAAGATGGCGTTACGGTGCTATCAAATCACAAAATTGCTGGTTTTTAGTGATTTTTAAATAGAAACAAATATAAATGAGTACCGCTATGGATTCGTTGAGAAATTTCCTTCAAATTTGTTTTCTTGTTTTTTTTTAAGCATGTCAAATAAGACAGGTATCAGCTGTCAAACCTCACAACGCAAGAATGCTCATACTTTGATACTCGCTGTTTTATTTCAAACAAATTATATCTTAAATAGTGGGATTTTTTTGCATTAAATAATTACAAAAAAGCATATAGCTTATTTATTTCGAGAGCTAGAAAAAAGTGTAATGCATGAAAGATGTGCGAAATTTAGTCGACATTCCAGACGAACTATTTACACAATGCCTTTGTATTTAAAAATTTCGAGTAAATTTGGAAAATGTTCGTCGTCCGCATAATAAATTGAATAAATTCGTCTCTTCTGATCAGAATCATTTGAAATCCCAAAATTGTGGAAGAGGAGAACCTCCTCTTCAAAATGAGACCAAGATCGCCTCGATCGGTTGAGTTGTTTCAAAGTTATGAGAATTCTTGAGTTTTAAGCTATGACAGCTGATACCTGTTTTATTTGACATGCTGGAAAAAAATCAAAAGAAAAAAATTTGAAGGAAAGTTTTCAAAGAATCTATAGCGCTACTCATTCATATTTGTTTCTATTTGAAAATCACGAAAAAACTGCAATTTTGGTGTTTTGATAGCACCGTTACGCCATCGTGTGGCTATCTTGGGAACTTCTGATGTATTTGCAGCATTTTCTCTCTTCCATATTACCCAGAATTTTTTTTTCCGCTCTGGGATGCCTAGTTTCTGAGATCTGACACCTTGCCATTCTTGAATATTATAGACACCCTGTACTTACCTAATTCAAACCAAAAATAAAAACTGAAAATAGTTCATTCAAAATGGCTAGGATTCATATGACTGAGAGTTTTTTAACCACAAAATCACGAAAGGGGTTGATTTTCCAAATTCCAAAGTTCATTCACTATTTCTATTCAAAATTCAGCCGAAAACGTATGATATAGCCAAGTACTATAGAATTCAAAACACATAATTTCCATGGAAAATGTGAATACCCATTTGATACCCAATCTCTGATAAAGTTTTTCGAGGGTGTGGGCCAAAAAACAAGAATTTTCATGGTCGCAAAACCCACATGACTTAAGTAAATAGACTCACCGGAATTTGCTGAAAGTCGAGGTTTTCCAAATTAAATTCCTTCTTGCTATTGTGTGTTTCCTCGGAGTACCCATTCAAGATCATATTCAAATTATCGGAAGGACTGGGAGCCTAAAATAGGTCGGGTTTAAATTTAGATGTGATGAATGTGTTGGGACTCACCTTCGCATTAACATTACCCATTGTACGCTTGTGGATTGTTGTGAGTATTAAAATATCATTTTAGTTGAAACCCCCCCTTTAAAGACGATATTTTGTTGGAAAACTGATCAAATTGATCTCATAACTGTGTCAAAATTTGGAGGTTGTGTTTGGTTATAATTACAACGACAACAAGCAGACGTATGATTAGAAACGACTTCGTGCAGACGTTAAACTGACATTAATGGCAGATAAGGTGTGTCTGTTATTTCGGTGTAGGATAGTGTAATGCAGATTGATTTTTCTAACAATGGCTACCAGTGTAAAGGAAATCCACCAAAAGCGTTAGTACGTTTAATAAAGATATTCTATCCTGAAAAAAAGACAAACATTTCACATACGAAGCCACACTGAGTGTTGTAGTCTAAAAAAGTGTGCACTAGTGGAGCATAACAGACCAGAGCCCCTCCCATTTCTCTGTAACAGACATACCTATAATAGTAGGCGAGTGGTGCAGAAACCTCGTTCTCTAGTGCAAATTTGAATTCAATTATTTGTCAAAATACTAGAAATTCCAAAACCTCAAAATGTTTCTTTTTCGAAGGTATTGAATCACTTCAAGTGAAACCTTCTTGAAACTTGAATACCAAACTTGGTATTAGGGTTTCATGAAGATCGATTCATGATTAAAGAATACATATATGGATCGAATGGAAAAGAGAATAATGGCCGATTGCACCAACCATCCTTATGGCCGATTGCACCAACCACTTTTGATGATACTTATGGCCGATTGCACCGGGAAACCTATTTTAATGATACTTTACGCTAAGGAACCCTTAACTTGACACTTTTGCATGCAAAATTGTCAAGTTAAGTGTTCTTAATTGACAAACAAGACCCAATCAATATATAGTGTGGTCACTTAAGTGTGCAACAAATGGGATTTTTTTTATTAACTGCAAAGACAAAATACAAATACTGCCGAAAGTTGATGCATGTTCGATAATCATATTAGGTGCACTCAGAATGGTTGCAAGTCAAACAATATACAGGGTAGGCCAAAAAATATGAAAATTTTACAAGAGTAAAAGTACCCTTATTTCAAAAAATTCGGCAAAATGTTATTGAAAAAAGTTGTTTAGAATTAAAAGTTATGCCTAAATACCAAATCATGGCCTTCTAAGAAAAAAAAAATTTTGTTTAAACATCAAATCATTTCTCACAAAAAAATTTCTTTTATATTCCCCCTATCAGTTTCATCAATTATTCAAAAATAAATCAATTTCGCATAACTTGGTTCAAATTCAAGCCTATTTTGAAAATTTACCTAAATTTCAAATTTTTTTAAGAATCACAAAATTCACTAAAAAAAAATCACTTTATGTGCGAGTTTTTGAATATGCAAATTATCATAAATAATGTTTTACCATGTGAAAAAGAATGTTTGCGATATTTTAAAGTTGTGTTTAATATCGTTGCAACAAACATATGAAGCTTGTGATTCCCTAAAAAAATTAAAATTCAGGTAAATTTTCTAAATATGCTCAAATTTGAACCAAGTTATACAAAATTGATTTGTTTTTGTATAATTTAGGCAACTGTTCAGGGTAAATATAAAAGAGAATTTTTTTTTAGGAAATAATTAGATGTTTAAAAAAATATATTTTTTTTTCTAAGGAAGCCATGATTTGGTATTTAGGCATAACTTTTAATTCTAAAGAACTTTTCTTTTTAACATTTTGACGAATTTTTTGAAATAAGGGTACTTTACTCCTGTACAATTTTCATAATTTTTTTTTGCCTACCCTGTATGCTGTTTGACCTGCAACCATTCTAAGTGCACCTAATATGGTTATCAAACATTCACCAACTTTCGGCAATATTTGTATTCTGATTGTGCAGTTAAGAAAAAAAAAACCCATATGTTGCACACTTAGGTGACCACACTGTATATATAAGGTAAAGTTATTTAGATTTATACAGAAAATAAAAATTGCATTGCCAAGTTGATTTTGGTTTTTGATCAATTCCAAGTTGACGCCCAGTCATGTAAACAAATTTAGCGATTTGTTGTTTTTCATGATCGGTATCCCAAATGTTCAAAAAAATAAAGAAGGGTAGAGGGTTCTGATCTATTATGATCAATATGTCCAAATTACTATCGAATAATAGATGGTTGAACATGCAGTTTTGGAAGTAGTCCCTTTTTACCAAAAACCTAAAATGAGCGATGTACTTTTTTTGGACCACCCTGTATTGAATTCTTTATTGATTGTAAGTGCACTAATAATTCCCATCATGTTTACAACCATGCGTATTGAACTGCAAAAGTGCCAAAAATAAACTATAAATAGATCTTGAACTTGATTCAAAACGCAAAAACCATCTCTTGGCAGTGGATCGTGTTTTGTCATTCACTATAACCCGTCTTTAGGCCGTTGCAGTTGTTTTTTTCAAATGGGCAAAGGCAAGCAGGGAGGTAAAGGTGCTGGAACTGCTCCAGCTGCTGCAGATGTAAGTATAGTACCTACTTATGGAAATGGGATATCAAGTAACCTCTTTTTTAACAGAAAAAAGGCGGTGCTGGTGCGAAACCAGCTGACCAAAAAGCTGCCACCAAGGAACCCGCTGCTAAAGGAGGAAAAAAAGGTGAGAGTGAGCTTGATTGTAACGTGAGTTGAATCTGGATTTTTTTGCAGGTGGAAAGAAGTGATAATGCAATGTTTTTGTTAATTTTTTGAATAAATTTTGTTTTTTTTAAGTGTTATTTTTTGATTTTTCACATAGTCGATTAACTCTCGTTACGGTAAGTTTTCCTTTAAAATAAAAATTACAAATTAGTCAGGACTTACATACATTTTTCAATGAATAAATTTTCTTGTTATTTTCTATTCATAATCGACTGTTTTTGAGAAATTTTCATCATTTATATAATATAAGTTCAATCCATCTGACATTCTGGTTTATTATCGATAATAAAGTAAATAATAAAGATAGCGGTTCCATAATATCTCGTATTAAATATAAGCATTTTAAAATAAGACTATGATAATATAAGGCAGTTGAGAAATGCATAGTTTGCTCGTATTTATGACTATTCTTGTCAATATCTTTAGATTTGAATCTTGATGCGGTTTTATAGCTGACTTTTTAAACTTTTATTCTTCTTTTTGTTACATCACTACATCATTATAGCAGTTAGGACAAAATGGTTCAATCAGAAGAGATCCGAGATTTTCAAAAAATTATGCGATGAAATTATGTATTATATACCTCTCGGCAAAGTTTTGTGAAAAACAATTTTTTGATAGCAGTTGCGCCCTCTAGCTAGAGTCTTGAAAATAATCTATAATGCTCTTTGGTAATATTTCTTTCCAGATGCTATACAGCTGATACTTTCCAAGACACAGCTTAGAGCCATATTAGTATATTTTGTTCATAGGCTTAAATCAAAAGTCTTTGAATATTAAAAGTGAATGGCGCATCCACCATTCAAAACCGAATTTCATTAGCTTTGTTCGCGGGTCGGTTACGAACCAGTTCCGAATCAGTTCAGAACTGTTTTGCATGCGCAGTACGTGATATTTTATCAATTACGCTTGCAAATCAGTTACGAATTGGTTCAGAACTGGTTCCTAACCGACCCGCGAACCAAGCTAGCTATTAATTCCAAAATTGCTTATTTTTTAGAAGTTTTTAGTAGAAACGAAGCAATTTTCTTTGGCTACTTTTTGCTTGCACCTATCTTAATGACGTCGAAATGTCAGAAAATTTGTCATAAGCTTACATGAGCAATCCAGCATCAACAAATATGAGTTGTTACATAAGCAAAACATTCAAACCTTATTCAATGTGTTTCAAGAAAACCATCTTGACATTTGAATGAAGCCTCTGCAACTTGCGAGCAGTCACTACAGAGGTGGTTGCAAGCTAAATTTCCCTCATATAAATATACACCAATTGATGACCTTTCAAAATGTAGAAACAGAAACGTGGACTCTGGACCGATCGCTGGAGCCTGAAGCTATGGCATGATCATAACGGGCAAGACGCTCTGATCCAAATGGTCGGTTGAACATCTCGCTTGTTCGACTTCCTCTTCACTTATATTTTCGTCGGCGTCTCCCGCACCCGCGTTTTTCACGTCATTTAGTACGTCAATATGACTACCACAACACGTAAAAAGGACGGGCAAATGTCACAGTCCAATGACGTCATATTTTGTCGTCGGTATAACGTTAGATAAGCTCATATATATAATGACCTCATAAAAACGTTATTAAGACGTAAATGAAACCAGAAAATATATAAATATATGCAGGGCTTTTCACTTGAAACTCCGCACGTCAATATCTCGGAAACGCATAGGTAAAGGGCAAAAAGTGGCGATGAAGAAGTTCCATTCGTTTCAAAATATCTTTTCGAATGTGGTCAGAAAAAAATGAAAACAATTTTGAACAATTTCGGTTTTTTCCTGATAATTTTGGACGTAGTCGGAATTTCTTGGCTTTTGAAACGGCATTTTGTTAAGAATCAAAATACGCAACTTTGCCTCCATTCAACCGACCTTGTATCTCTCACGGTTTCCAAGATCCCCATGGTAGACATCCTTATCTTGGACACACTTTATATCTCAAATCTGAGTAGAATAAATGAGTTCGACTGAATAACAAAAAAGTTTATAAATAACATGTACTTTATCATGCGCGTAATTTCAAAGTCCCTGCAATCGATTAATATTTTCGATGCGTCGCGACGCTTTACTCTTGGTAAGCGTCGAATTTTTTTAACTGTGAAAAATAACTACTCGACCCCATACATTGACTACTTTTTACAGAAATCAAATATTTCTATTCGTTTCCGAGATATTGACGTGCGGAGTCTTATGTAAAAAACCCTGTATATATTCAAAAATTCGTAAATATCAAAACTGAAAAATTTTGCTAACAAGTTATTAGAAAATGTCTCAAACGCAGCTGAGTATAATCCGTATAAGGAGGCCAGTAGACTTCTTTTTTTCTAGGAGTTATCCACTTATTTATACAAACCGTAGCCAAACTTTCTACACTGCTCTTCTGGAATTCAACTAGGGCTGCCAGACCTCCCGATTTCTTACTGTCCCTCCCGCTTCTTAAACAAAGTCATATAAATACTCCCGATTTTGATCAAGAACTCTCGAATAATCCCGAATCTATAGATTTTTCCCTAAAATCGGCTTATTTTGGTCTCAGAAATATGTGGTAAAATTTGGTAAAAACCTTTTACAGGCATCCTGTCTGTACCATGTAGAATACCTGGGCCTGGGTACTTGATTTGTTCCAGAATAGTGGTTTGAGTATTTTATTTTCAAAATTTCATTCTTATTTTTTTGTAAAGTTATTGATTAAGTAGTATAAAAATCTATGATATTTCTAGATCTATCTTCTTAAAATTATTACAATCAAGCCAAGACTTTTTATTGTGACGAACTTCTTTTCCACATTCAAACCTTCCGCTTTTTATTTTTATAAATCAGGTTAGATGGTTCATTAACAGAATACACTAAATAACCTCCTCACCACAGTAAACTAATTCTATAGTGGCCTGTGGCTCCTCACAGTCCTCACTCTATTCTACACTACGCTACAGTCCGCTACACCTCCTCTTGACGTGTAGATTCGTGTGTGCAATAGTGGAGGATAACAAACACACCTAATGTTAATAATAACATATGGCTTTACGTCATTTTCGGCTCTTGTTTCTTTATGGTGAATTCAGAGGTAAATTCAACTTCTTACGAATTTTGAATTGTTATCAGCTACGACTACTTGAAATGCCGATATTCCGGGATAAATAAATTGGGGCATAATCTATGGCCGATAAAAAAATTCCAAATTGAATGGATGATCAAAATAAGTGATAATCAATAATCTAAATACATCACGGTTTTGTGTAAAAAAGTTCAGCTTTAACAACTTTTTTAATTCCGATATGATTGAACGTTCTGGTAATCTTTCTTGACATTGTATATTTATAATCTTCCAAGAATATGTTACTGATGATAAATAAAATTTGAAATATTCATATAGACATACAAAAGTTACAAGAGTCAGTGAGGAATATCTAGCTGAAAATTGTTCTTGTTATCGAATAATAAACAGCCCGAGATATTTGAAAATCCCGTGAAAATCTTCGAACAAGCACGGCAACATTGTTATCATGTTGAAGCGGGAGCTACATCCAGTCGCAAGTCGAATACTCGAATGTGGATTTGAGGTTAGGCTGTATTTATTATCTATTTTCTTTTTCAGTCCCATCGTCTATTATCGTTTATCGTCTCTATTTTCAATCAACATGATGTAATGTTGACAAAATACAAATATTTGCTGTTGTATCAAATCAGTGGAAACGACATGAAAAAGTGAACTGTTTCTTCACTATAGTAATTGAAAAGTCCGAGAAATCGCTTTTCCAATAATCATTGCTATCACAATTCCAATTTAAATTTCTAATTTATCGCTCGTATTTATAAACTGTGATATGATATAAGAAAGTGGCATTTATCTTTTGACCTATCATTTTATTTCTTCGCATTGTGTTGTGTCGTAGACTTTAATGAATAATGAATAATAATGGAATTTGACTCTTTAAGTCAGGGCTCAGATGAAGGAGTTGAATTGTCTGTATCAAGTGAGTGAAGTTTATTTATTTATACCTATTTATTATCGTGGTATGTTTGCATGTTAACTTATTTATTATAAAGAAACAATTGAGTTTTTGTTTGAAGTCGTGCATATATTCATAAGTATATTTTAATTTGAACGAATGATTGTGTTTGCGTAAAAAAACTTTATTTCTTCAAGATCATGGAATAAATTTTCCCCACGACTTCAACTTCGGCGACGATCACCTTCCAGAATTCCTTGAAGCTAAGGTAGTTTATCTAATCCTTCCCAAATGTGTGCCCATTTCCAGAGCTACAAGACTGCAATGGCTCCTGGATCATTTGAACAAAACCGTTACTATATCCAGCAACAAAGCTGTAAGTAACACCACTTACTCATCATGATTATACAGGGTGTTTCATGATATGTGCCCAAAAATACGAAGAAAGGTTTCTATTGACTAAAATGGACCATTTCCGAGATACAGGCTGTATATCAAAAATTGTGCATTTTAGTGGGTAAGTTGATAGAAACCTTTTCTCATATTTCTGGACGAGCTATCACATTCTTTAGTCCTGCGCATATACAGAGTGTCCGGAAATGATGAGCAAAAAATTCATATTATTATATTCCTATAATATTTTTTCGAAAATTGATTATTAACGGAGTTACAGGGTGTTGAATTTTAAATTTTATTTGCAGTTTTTTGGCCATACCTTTCGCCACGCTCATAATATTTTGAAGAAATCTCGTATTTGGGGCTTTATCGGGATGAGCAATACAAATTTGTCCCCCGTTTTTTTGTATTTTATAGAGGGAGCCACATACGAACCTATACTTTGATTTGAATGGTACCAAATATTTTTATTCTCTCGACCTTTTGACGTAAGAAAGGGATTCTTCTTTTATTGCGATAAATCTAACCGTTTTCGAGTGTAACGAAGTTACAAAATTTCCGGATTTTTCCTACCGTGATTTCCAAAGTTTTCTAATTGATTTTCCGTCTCTGATCATTTAATTCATATTTTCGTGTAACTTAGTCATTTATCTATCAATGGATCCCGTATTTTTTCTAAAATAATTTTGACCGTGAGCCGAGGGGTAAACCGCTGGTGTAATCTGGTGTACAGATTTTGTGTAATTATATGTAATCCACGTGTAATGTTGTGGTAATCCAGGTGTAATGAATGAGTAATTATGTGTTATCCATGAAATCTGTACGTGTAATCTGTGAAATCTTTGTTAAATGCATGTAATATTTGTGTAATCAAAGCTACAGTGTTGTTGTCTAGTGCAGGCAGAAAAAACAAAAATAAGTATTTGTTTTAGTGGTTAATGAAATTCAAGTAACTATTGGACTTTAAAAGATACAGAAAAAGGCTTTACACAGAATGAATAAATTGAAATGCATATTTAGCTCCAATTTCGGCTCCGATTAAATCGATTATATTATTACAAAATAAAAAGTTTGGCAACGTCGTTCACAGGAAATCATAGCTTGGGCGTCTTTCTTCCGCGCGTTTGTTTGTGGTAGTTTGTTAGTACAGTAAATCTGGCACTTTGGGTCCCATCAAATGACCCCCGCTCGGATTTTTTGTCAGTTGTTATCAATCCATTAGAAAAGCTTAAATTCAAAAAGTTGTATCCCCCTGTCCCCCCGTTTTTGAGAAACTCAAAACCATTTTGGATTTGATTTTCTGGCTGAACCGTAGGTCGCACAAAAAATTTTATTGAACAAAAAATGAAGACAATCAAAGTTTCTACAATTTTTGTCTCCACTAAAATAGCTCTAAACCGTAACAAATTTAAAGGGCGCCCAAGTCGACAAATGCAAATTTTTTGCAGTTTTTTGCATTTTTGAGGGTCAAATAAGTTTTTTTAGCGTCGCAAATTTTTTCAAAGTAAATATAATGAAGAAACCCACTATTCATATGCATGTGCTACGACGCACTTTTCGCGAGATATATTGCATTCAATGTCAAAATGTGCATATTATGTAAGTTTTGACATCGATAACCGACGATAGTTTGCTACCCCTAACTTTTCAGAATTATTAAAACGTCTTATTAAAACGTAAAAATTCAAAAAACTTGGAAGTAAAATGATTTTGTGTAATAATATGAGGGCAAAGCAAAGATTTTTGTCTGACTCAGGTAAATTTTTTAACAATAAAAACCAGCTGCTTAGTGCATGTAACTGGGGAAATTAAAACTTCCAAAATAATGTGAATAATCACCTACCTGCATTAAAATCTGGCTTGAACATGCGTAGGAATTTCATATCCATGCATTTGAACGACAATTAATTAAATATGGATGTTAATGAATGCGCGACGGAAATCATTTGCACTATACCTAAATATGCAAATATTATTTTCAACCAAATCAAGCAATTAGTTTTCTTCTTTTCGTGAACATTTGTGCGTTGAAAAAGTTATCTACGTTTGTTTTCAAGATTATAAAAATTAAAATTAAATAAGATTAAAATGAAATAATTCAAATTATCTATTGCCAAAAATATTTTATTTCATAAGTTGCAATACCTGTGTCATTGATACTTTTTGTTTTATAGTAAACGCCAAAAAATGTTGAATCTATGTACGTCATCGTTGCCACCATGCGCGTTGTTATGAAGTTTTCTGGTGGCCACATTTGGTCACCAGCAAATCACATAACAACGTGCTCGGTGCCATCGATGACGTAGATTCAAAGTTGTTTGGTGTTTACCATACATAATATATTTTTATGCATACATATTTGAAAATATTTGATTTTATGTTTCTTTTTATGTATCTTTTTTGTTTGTTCTATATTTATCATTTATTATTGTTATTCATTGTTGTATCGTATTTATATTCATATTTTACATATGAGAATAGGCCCGGGGCAGGTGCGTTTTCGAATGCTCTCGCAGCAGCTCACGACATATCTCGCGAACAGTTCGTCGAAGAAAATAAAGTTGCATATGAATTGTGTAGTTTTTTTCATGATCTTTACTTTAAAAAACTTTGCGATCGTAAAGAAATTATTTGATCCTCAAAAATGAGAAATAATTGCATTTGTCGACTTTGGCGCCCTCTAACTTTGTTACGGTAAGTTTTAGAGCTATTTCAGCAAAAACGGGAGGGCGGGGGGATACAACTTTTTGAATTTAAGCTTTTCCAATGAATCAAAAACAACTGACAAAAATTTAGAGCGGGGGTCATTTGATGGGAGTCAAGACCCTTTTTGAAGCCAGATTTACTGTACTAATTGTCAAATTTCAAAAAAATCCCAAAATTTCTATCTTTCATTCAGTTTTTTTCAATTTCAACCCTCAAGGACTAAGTTTTCGATTATGATTATGGAACACTTTTTCAAAGTAGACTAAATTTGCTACAATTTGAGATCAGAATGGTCTCTGTAGATCTAATAGTTTACTTTCAAAGTTTATTTATTTATTTTTTCACACTTGAAAATGTTTACATAATAGAACATTATATTATTATGATGCCTACCTGGAAGGTATCTAAAGACTAGTTACCATATACATTTATCGTTTGGTGAGAATTTTGACCCTCTAGACCTATTTTCTTCGGAAAATTCACGCCTTGCTGATTCCGAAGGAAAAGAAGATTTATGCACAATTATTCGAATTTCAATAAAAAACATGTTTAGAATCAACTGACAGTAGATATTGCCCTCTTTGAAAGACCCGGTTGAGTCTGGTCGGTCTTCCCACTCGAAACATATCTGCAGTAGCAGAGCTTAACTTAACCCTTAGATGTTGAAAACGAAAGAGTAAAAATGGCCGCAGACTCTTTCCAGGTAGATATGTTGGTAGATCGATAATTAAATTCTACATCTGTTGTTGACTTAATTTTTAGACACCCTGTATAAGTTATTAAAAGTTTCACAAGTGTGACATCAAACTTGATCAATTGGCTTGATTATTAATTTGGTTAAAAAAAAGAAAACAACAGCTGAGAAACTAAGCATTAAAATGAATACTAAATCTTCGCAAAATTGAAGATATTTCAAAAACCATAAGATTTAGGTGTATTAAACCTCAATCAAACTTACCTCAATTTTGATCATGCAAACCAAAAATGAAATAATATACAAGGTATTCCATTTAAAAAAATACAACTTTGATACGTTTCGTGTTTTAGGGACACCCTGTATTACATGAAAATATTTTTAAAATGTAGCCCTAAAGGGTCCCTATCCATTCAGAAAAAAAAATTCTTTGAAATCAGATACTTTACCCATAATGTTTCGTGTCGAATAACGTGAATAACCCTGTATAGCCAAACTAAAATGTCTTAATTGCTCGCTTAATTGTAAATTAAATGTCTGCAACTTTCGGTGTAATCTTAAAAATAGGAGTGGTCCGTGCATTATCTGTGTAATCCAAGGTGTAATCATACGTAAATATGTGAAATCTGTTGTAATCATGTAAAGCAAGGTGAAGTCCTTGTAATCTCTGGTGAATTCCGTGTAATGTCAGGTGAAGTCCGTGTAGTCACTCAATATTTTGTAATCTGGTGTACAAAATTCTGGCAGCGGTTTACCCCTCGCCGTGAGCTAATCATTAATCTATTAATTAAATTCTGACCGAAATACTCCTTCTTAGTTCTTCGCGCTACAAAACAATTAATTGTTTGATTCACAAGCCAACAACATTTAGCGCAAGTTTCAAGCAGCATTTCCCCACTTTTGGGCTGAATACAGAACGCCGCGTCGGGAGGAGCCGAGAGTTAGTAGGGGTACCAAGAGCAGCCGTACCACGTGGGAGCCCGCATCAAGTGTCCGACCCGTTGCGAGTACGACGAAACTTACGATTTTCTATTTGAATTTCATCTGCTTCTATCACCACGAGGTGAGACTTTCTGTGATGTGAGTTCAGGGGAACGGTTTATCGGGTGGGATATCAGGGGAATTTTCTTGGAATAGGCTTTAGCTTCACTGACCCGTATGGCCTATGAAGCGGGTCTGTTTCCGAAGAAAATTCATATTCTTATTTGCTTGAATAATGGGATTTCAGGGGAGTGAACTCTGTCGGGTGGGATATCAGGGGAGTTTTATTGGGAAGGGGCTTTAGCTTTGCTGACCCGTATGGCCTATGAAGCGGGTCTTTTTCTGAGAAAAATCAGGGGTGGAACAAACTTTGCCAAATGGGATATCACAGTCAAAATACAGAGATACTCCTGGAGTTACCACGCGAGCGAGTTCAACATTTCATTTTTCGTGATTAGACCCGTTTTCATTCTCGTGAAAATAACCCGTTCGCGTCAGTTTTCCCGCTATTTTGTTTTTTCTCTACGTAGTCGGAAAATCGTTTTCTTTAAAGCACTGTTTTTTTTTCTGCTCAACTATTTCGCCGTGAAAAACCCGACCCGTCGTTTTAAATTGTTTCGTTACACACTGCCGCTTTACGTTCTATTTTTGCCGATATGAGGCTGCCATAAAATTACAGATTATTAAGCTGTAATTTTGATTCTCCGCCGGGAGAGATTAGACTGATTTTCGCTGTAGATTATTTCTTGTGTGATACTTTTGGTTTTTTTTTGCTGATCGAAGATCAGATTACTATTGTTGATTTGATTTTATATTTTCTTTTATTTGACTGGTTGGGAACTAGTCCAATTGTGTAAATGATTGGGACAAATAGACTGTTTGATTTAATTCCATTAACATCGTGTTTTTATTTCAAGAAAGTTCAGTTATCCATTTCAGAGCGGAAATTTGCGGAGTTGTGGAAATAACGTTTGTTGTTACACTGATGACAAAAATACTGAAAATAAAATAGAATGTTAAAACTAATTCCAATCAAATTTTTTTCTACGGCAACTAGCGCAGGTTTCCAAAGCATGCTATGTTAAAAGTTGAAAATAGGTTAAAATAATTTCATATTCATCACATGCAAGCAAAGTTATTTTAGCGTATTTCTCGAAAACGGTTAGATTTATCGAAACAGAAGTAGTATACCTTTTTTATGTTAGAAGGTTGAGAAAATAAAAATATTCACTCAAAATTCGCTTACAGTGTAGCACAAAAAGTAAGGACTATTCAAATCGAAGTATAGGTTCGTATGTGGCGCCCTCTACAAAATGCGAGAAAACGGTGGGCAAATTTGAATTCCTCATTTCGTTAAAATATAATGAGCGTGGCGAAAGGTTTTGCAAAAGAACTGGAAATAAAGTTCAAGTTTAACACCCTGTAACTTGATTTTTGGTCTAGAATGCTCCCCTGATTTTTTTGTTTTATGAAACACCCTCAATTTTAGCAATAAATAAAAATGTTATTCCAGATAGAAAACTCGCAAACAATAGAAGTTATATCTGCCTTGCCAAGGGAGCAGAACATGAACATAACGTCGTGTGTCCGATTTCTAGTCACATATCGCACAGAACTGAAATTTATTGCACATTCTTATAGATTTGTGTTTTGTCTGGATATGAGCCCCAGTCATGCCAATGTGGATATTGATGGAAAAGAACTTTTATTTGACCAGATATTAGAAAGATTCAAAACCAGTATAGAAGGATTATCCAAACGGGTGAGTGAATTTCGTAATAATTAAAGCTAGGTACTTGTACAGGGTGTCCCAACGATAGAGTAAAGTAGGTTTTATCATATAGGATATGAAAAATATCAATATCAATATGCGTCACAGGTTAGGGGTGTAAATAGCGCACATTCTGAAAATATTTGGAAACATACAGGGTGCATCACAAAAGTATGGCATCGACTTGAAACATCATATTAATAATGAATGAAATCAATGAAATACGTGTTTCGTCGTTTTCCAAAATTCAACCCTTAAGGGGGTGAAAGGGGCGGGGGTGTGATAAATAATCTATCATCAACGCCGAGCCAAAACTATTATAGATAGAGCCATGAGATTTTGAAGAGATGTTCTGCTAAATATTTCTGGAAAAGATTTTGCGAAATTTTATCCCTAAAAATCATATATTGATGAAAAATTATATATTTTTGGTCACATCAGCTTGAAACTTCGTATAAATAATCTCAAATAAAATAAATTGAATACGTGTTACGTTATTTTGCAAAATTCAGCCCCTAACGGGGTCAAATTCGGACTCAAAGGGTGGAAAAAAGAATCGTTAATTGATGAAAGATTATGTATTATTGTTAACGTCATGTTGAAATTGAACATATGTATCGTTGTTTTTTAAAATTCAACCCTTAGGGGGGACAAAGTCGGGCTCAAATAATCTTGTTTGAAATTAATGAAGCATGTGTTTCGGTTTTTTTTCAAATTCAAATCTTATCTAAGGGGGGGAAAGCAGTGGGTGGCAAAAATCCGAGCAAAAATCATAAGATACTTCGCCCGCAATGATCATCATAAAGTTTCAAGTCGATGTGACAAAAAATATATAATTTTTCATCAATATATGATTATTCACACCCCCACCCCCACCCTCAAAGTAGGAGGAGGGTTTTGAGATTTTGAATTCTCACTCAATTTTTCATGAAGACCAACTTTTTTCAATAACTTTTTGTTGTAACTCTTTAAGTCGTGTGAAAAATAGCGTTTGAGTTTATTTTCAGGACACTTGATTTTTTGGGACTAAAATTATTACACAAATTGGTTTCCATCCAAGCAGGGCTGAACCCCGCGACCAGAGCAAATGCGAAAGGCTTCAACCACATATAGAAAGAAAAATCTTGTAGTACATCATGCAGCTGCAGCTGAGTACCAGCAAAGCCATCTTGAGGATTATAGATCAAATGAAACACGGGTTTCATTGATTTCATGCAAGATTATTATTATGAAGTTTGAAGTCGATGTCACCAAAATTCCATTTTTTTTTATTTAATTAACATTGCTGTCAAAGTGGGCGAAGCCGTGGCGTGTACAGCTAGTCTTTAAATAAAATGACAAATATTCAAGAAACTATCATCATCATTGTAACAGACCACCTACGTGAATTACCCTGTATATCGATAATTAACATAAAACTCATTAGAAAAAAAAATTTTGCGATGATCAGATTTTTAAAACGTTTTTGAAATTTGTCAAATTTGAGATACAGGGTATTACCATTAAGCCTCCCATCATGTTATCTCCAAAAATAGAAATGTACAGAATGAATGAACCTACAATAATTTGTAATAAACAAGTAAATTTTTTACTAGTATATTCTACAGAGGGTTTCAAAATTTTGTAGCCAAATAGTGATTCGATTGGATGAAATGTTAACATTGAATCTTATGGAAGTGTATGTATTAGAAATCTACAGAGAAACAGGTTGTCAGATGGATGAATTTTGCAGTTCATTGTTTTATTATTACGATTCATCATTCACTTTTTTCTTTCCAGTTTACAATACCAGGAAACTCTTTGGTATTTCAGCCATGCATCTATTTAACCATATTAGCAAATACCCCATTTTTTATAACACCTGCCCAACAAGTAATTTTGAAAGGAATACAAATGACCCCTGGGAATGTCAATGAAATTATAAGATGCGTGGAAAAATATTTTCACATGTTAGAAGGAAAAATTGCGGAAGTTTGTGTGCAGGCTTTGGAAAAACTTGATCAACAACAAAAGGTAGGAAATATCGTCTTTTTTTGAAGCAAGTCGTTTCAACATAGTCCAAAACATCGACCCGTAAAATAGTTCAATATGAATCAGTTCACTCAAGATTATGTAGCAAACATCCGATTTGACAAAACAAGATTTTTGGTCTCATAAAACGGAGTTTTGCATGTTGGCTCAATAGCACAGGAAAATTTAAATTTTATCCTTTTGACTAAAAAGTTTTTTGTCAATAAAAAATATACTCACATTCCAGACAATACACGAGGATAATTTGCATAATGATTTCTTGGATATTCCTGAAGGATGTTTTTCGAAAATTCCCATGGTGACCCCGGATGCTAATTTTGTGAATATGTTGAGATATTCGATGCTTGCTGTTTGTCTTTTGCCAGAAAACACTCTAAGTCGTAAGTATTGATTGATTTTCAAAGAAAAGGTCAATTTATCAAAATCCATTTGTATGGTGGTTGACCTAGTGTGGGTGAATTCTGTGAATAATTCAGCTCTATCTAAAAATCCAATAGTATTTTTTCAGTTATTAGTGTATATTAGGATTAATTTGAAGAATCTTTCTTCAATTTGTACATAATAATTAGTGTTTTTTGTTCACCGACAGCCGATAAGCTGCGAAATCGCCAATTTTTCCTCCAACGCGGTATTAGCACCCACTGTGGAATATTGATTTCTTTCTAGTAGTTTCCAGCAAAGCCAGAACCATATTCTTGCAGCGAAAGGTATATAATCATCAATACAGGGTGAGTCTGAAAAAAGTGTGCATTTTGACATAATGGATTATGGTGGGATAATCACTTTTTGTAAATGAACATGTGTCCGCAAACGTTTCGTTACGAAAATAATGATTATAAGAATAATTATTTCGATTTTTTGTCTGTAAATTCGAAACGTCTCAAGAATGAATTTTTCAAAGCAACAAAGCGCAATACTTTGAGCAATTGCATTACATTGATTTTTATTTTTTATTTCGAAAACAACTAATCGGAAAGAGAAACTCAAGTTACCTTTTTTGTTCAAAAGTGAAACTGAAAATCAAAACGTGGTTTTTACTTTTTTGAAAACTTTATGATGTAGCATTTTTTTCTCCGATAAAACAATATGAGTCGCTCTAGGTCCGGTTCTGGAATAGTTAAACTCAAACGAATTTCTCAAGAAGATGCTTAAGAATCCCGTAAATACTCCCGGAAAGTTTGAAAAAAATCGCTTGATGCGTTTCGAATCTACAGATAAAAAATCGAAATTTTCCTCAACACTCTGTATTTTTTTAAAGAGACGTTGGCGGACATACGTTCATTCACAGAAAGAGATTATGCTACCATACTTTATTCAACATGTCAAAATGCGCATGTTTTTCAGACTCACCTTATACAGGGCTTTTCACTTAAAACTCCCCACGTCAATATCTCGGAAACGAATAGGAATATTTCATTTCTGTAAAAAGTAGTCAATGTATGGGGTCGAGTAGTTATTTTTCACAGTTAAAAAAATTCGACGCCTACCAAGACTAAAGCGTCGCGACGCATCGAAAATATCAATCGATTGCAGGGACTTTGAAATTACGCGCATGCTAAAGTACATGTTATTTATAAACTTTTTTGTTATTCAGTCGAACTCATTTATTCTACTCTGTTTTGAGATATACAGTGTGTCCAAGATAACGATGTCTATCATGGGGACTCGAAAACCGTGCGAGATACAAGGTCGGTTAAATGGAGGCAAAGTTGCGTATTTTGATGCTTAACAAAATGCCGTTTTAAAAGCCAAGAAATTCCGACTAAGTCCGAAATTATCCAAAAAAAAACGACATTTTTCAAAATTGTTTTAATTTTCTTCTGACCACATTTGAAGAGATATTTCGAAATGAATGGAACTTCTTCATTGCCACTTTTTGCCCTTTACAAGATAGCGTTATCAAATTGAAGAACCGACGTTTCGTCTATGAGCAGCTATCATCAACTTTGTTTTTTCAAATACGGTCCTGGATTTTTTATCACGGATTTTGAGAGCCTCTTATGTTCCTAAAACAACGATGTATCGCACTTATTAAAAAAAAGTTGTTTGTTTTTGATCCTATTAAAAATGTATTTTTTGTCTCTCTCTAACACATGAGTTCTTATGGAAAAATCCACCAACATAATTTTTTTGAATAATTGCGATACATTGTTGGTTTAGGAACATAAGAGGCCCTCAAAATCCCTCATAAAAAATCCAGAACCGTATTTAAAAAAACAAAGTTGATGATGGCTGCTCATAGACGAAACGTCGGTTCTTCAATTCAATAACGCTATCTTGTAAAGGGCAAAAAGTGGCAATGAAGAAGTTCCATCCATTTCAAAATATCTCTTCAAATGTGGTCAGAAAAAAATGAAAACAATTTTGAAAAATTTCGTTTTTTTTCGGATAATTTCGGACTTAGTCGGAATTTCTTGGCTTTTAAAACGGCATTTTGTTAAGCATCAAAATACGCAACTTTGCCTCCATTTAACCGACCTTGTATCTCGCACAGTTTTCAAGATCCCCATGATAGACATCGTTATCTTGGACACACTGTATATCTCAAAACTGAGTAGAATAAATGAGTTCGACTGAATTACAAAAAAGTTTATAAATAACATGTACTTTAGCATGCGCGTAATTTCAAAGTCCCTGCAATCGATTGATATTTTCGATGCGTCGCGACACTGTAGTCTTGGTAGGCGTCGAATTTTTTTAACTGTGAAAAATAACTACTCGACCTCATACATTGACTACTTTTTACAGAAATCAAATATTCCCATTCGTTTCCGAGATATTGACGTGGGGAGTTTTAAGTGAAAAGCCCTGTATATGAACAGTTAGTTGTGTAATCATCGATGTATTATAACTTTGGGAACGGAAAGTTAAAACATAAATAAGTATAATATTGAGATAAATTAGCGTGTATAAACAGTGACTTGAAAATAAATTAGTTGAAATTGGAAAAGTGATTTCTATAGCTGAAAAACGTTACATTGGTGTCGGAAGTGAGATTTATTTTGTGATATAGAATCAGACATAAATAGTCGTTATGATGGCTATGAAACAAGTGCTGTTACCGAGTTGGAAGAACGTGATTGCGATTCAAGGAGGAAAAAGGCTGATCTACAACAAAGACTTTGGAAGTTTTGATGGAAGAAGGCATCGATCCCGATACGTTTTAATTCAAGATTCCTGAAATGTTTTAGGCCAATTATTGTCGGCAAATAACGCAGATTATTTTAGGAAGCGCTTCTAAAAACAAACATGATCCTTTCCAAGATATTTTCAAAAAGACAACTACAAGTCTGTATGATTTTGTTGGCCGTGTATTTGAAAATAACACGTGAAATAAGTCCGGATTTGATGCAACAATTCACATCAGTTACAAAATAACTATTTTCGGAGCAGCTAACTTGATCAAGTTCCTGGTGACTTGAGTATTTTGATTGTGATCTTTAGAAATTTTATCCAGGTGATCTGGATCCAAGCTGAAAAATGTATCTAATTTTTTCCAGATATTCTAGTCATAACAGACGGAATCGTCTCGATGCCAGATTCCAATGTGATGGAAACAATGCTTCATCAACTGCACTACGATTCAGTAAGTGTATCTTTCTTGAAAGTCGGATCATCTTCACATCCCCATTCAGGAGCTGGACTTGTCCCTTATATTGATTTGTTACGGTTTTTTGCTCAGTCTACTCTAGGTACTTGTATAGAATGTTTTCCAAAAATTGTAAGTCCTTTATTACTTTTTAGTAGTTGCCAAAATAATTCTTTATTTCAGACGCATTGTCCCAATTTGTCATTAAATTTTTATCAAGAAACGGTCATGGTTTGGTCGTTTCATAGTAGTTATAATAGTGGGTCTATTAAGAGCTGTGATAATCCTAACTCCTGGACATCAATGTAAGTAAACTTTTGTTTCTATGTTGAAAAAATCGTTTGAAATAGTAGCCTAGTTTACACCGATAACTCGTTTAGTTCGGTCCGATAGGACCAAGTGGGTGGGGATAGTGCGGTAGGTCCAATGCTTGCTTCTTGCCCGTTACACCGTCTTGCTACGCGTGAACTAAATGATTACGCGTCAAAAGTCACAAACAAGTCGAAATTATTTATAAAAACAGTTCGTGACCAAACAACACATATGTACGTACGCTCAGATTGCTTTGAGAAACTCAGAACCAACACAATTCACAAAAATAACAATCAACATAACCTCATAATTTTGATCCAGATCGAACCAAGTTTAGTTCGGTACACCAGCTGGCGAGTACCCAACCAAGAGCGGACCAGCTTAGTCCGCAACTGTTTACACCATTCGAACCAAATATTTGGTTCTGATATAGTTCGAATTTAGTACTTGGTCCGCGGACCAAGTTGCCGGTGTAAACTAGGCTAGTATAATGTAGTAGTAATCAATATATTTTTAAAAGTTGCATTGTATGCTCATATCTCCTCATATTAATTTGGAATACTTCCAACAGACCATCCTATGTGAATCACTGTGTTTACCGATTTACGGTTTTTAGCGGTCCGAAAATAGGGTTTTTTTTTTTTTTATCTACAGGGTGTTACAAATTCAATGCTCACCATTGGTATCTTGGAAATGGTAGGAGATACAGCGGAGTTTAAATGGGGGCAAAGTTGCGCATTTTGGTGCTCATTAAAATGCCGTTTTGAAATTCAAGAAATTCCGAATACTTTCGGAGATATCCGGAAAAAAACCGAAATTTTGTGAAATCGTTTTTATGTTTTCCTATGTGTATTTGGAGAGATATTCCAAAATAAATGTCACATCTGCATTGCCACTTTTTCCCCTCTACAAAATGGCGTCATCAAATTTACGATCCGACGTTTCGTCTATGAGCAGCCATCATCAACTTTGTTTTTTTAAATACGGTCCTGGATTTTTTATTACGAATTTTAAAAGCCTCTTTTGTCCCTAAACCAACGATGTATTGTAATTATTGAAAAAATTTATATTAATGGATTTTTTCATAAGAACTCATGTGTTAGAGAGAGACAAAAAATGTATTTTTAATAGGATCAAACACAAACAACTTTTTTTCAATAATTGCGATAAATTGTTGGTTTAGGAACATAAGAGGCTCTTAAAATTCGTAATAAAAAAATCCAGGACCGTATTTAAAAAAACAAAGTTGATGATGGAATTTGATGACGCTATTTTGATGAAGATGTGACATTTATTTTGAAATATCTCTTCAAATACACATAGGAAAAAAAATCCGATTTCTCAAAATTTCGGTTTTTTCCGGCTATCTCCAAAAGTATTCGGAATTTCTTGAATTCCAGAACGGCATTTTAATGAGCATCAAAATGCGCAACTTTGCTCCCAGTTAACCTCCTCTGTATCATCCTACCGTTTCCAAGATGAGCATCGAATTTATTACACCCTGTACATTGTGATTATCACTTATGTTCTAGAAATGAGTGATTTTTTTTCAGAAATGATAGATTTTATAATCAAAGACTGCCTACTCTGTTGTCCAAGAGACAGACTGAAGACAACACTACAGCTTCCCTTTCATTATTACTGGCTAGACGCATGCGCGAAGGATTTACAGTAGAGGTGAGTAGACTTTTATTAAAAACTTTGTCTAATCAAATTTCAGAATATTTTTTATATGAATGGAAACTTAGAAATCAAACTTATCCACCAATGGAAAGCATCAATTTTTATACATTACAAACTTAGTTCCCTATGGCCTCCAACAAAAAATCAAACTCATTTTGAAGTGGTTATTTGCGGTAAGTCATTTTCTTGATTTATTTTTCAATTCATTAGTTTTAGGATATTACAGCCCCTTATGAATTTTTGCATGATATGACTTGTTTGATCAAAAAAGAAACAAAATCCGTTTTTCGTCAAGCAATTATCCAGAGATTTTGGAGCAGATTGTCACAAATGTCTTCTGGAGATTCAACCTTGGGAATTCTGTTGAGTAATCTCACTAAAAATAAGAACTGGTGCACTTTGCCAGATAGTGTTAAAAATGGTTTGCCGGTGTTTACGACAAATAATTCAATTCTTACTGATTCTACCAGACTTATTTTAATACCCAGGTAATCCAAAATAATTTTTTAAAGTTATTTATCACTTTCATAATAAAATTTATATTATTCCTCATTTTAAGGGATAATTACTGTGTCAACTTTGTCAGTATTTGGCAAGGCATAAGTCAGCTGGAAACAAATCATTGGAGGAAATGGTTTCCTACCCATAAAATTTCTTTGATTTTGACACATGATTCTCCCTTACCGACCTCGCTGCATACTTCAACATGTTCGTCGCAAAGATATCAGGTACATATTTCTTAAATTTGTATAATATGGAATTCGACTCATGATTTAAAACTGGAACAGGACAGGGTGTTTTTTCCGTTATATTTTAGCTTTGTTGTTATCGTATATCTCAAAAAAAATATACAGGGTGTTTCCTAACCTCTGTGACAAAATGAAAGGGGTGATTCTTCGCTTAATTTTAAGACGAAAATGTGGTATAACTGTTTTTCGAATTTCGCTTTGTTTCCAAAATACAGGGTGTTTAATATTTTTTTTGATTAGTTTTTTATTTTTAATTAATTAATCTTTTACTTGATTTTGTTGAAGTTTGGTAACGGTATTTATAGTGATAACGGGCTCATTTTGCCATGAACAAATAAAAATTATCGAATACAGTGGCGTCCCGAGCGGCACTCAACCATTATTATTGGGAAAAAAATGTACGCCACTGACTTTGTGTGTCATTTTAAATTTTTTTTCAGGTTATTCAACTAAAAACGCAACTTTTTGATCTCTTGAATTTTTATCGTATCTTGCCTTATTTTTGAGATAAACCACTTTATTGCATGTCTCTGGACTACACAAAAATAACAATATGATGCAAAGTAGGAAATTATTATTATTATTAAATTATTTAGATCAGCAATATCCTGATCGTTGGATCGGCAGAGGAGGACCTCACCCATGGCCACCACGTTCACCGGATCTGAATCCATTAGATTTTTATTTTTGGGGAGATCTTAAGCAACTTGTTTATAGCACTCCCATTCAATCCGAAGAAGACCTACGAATGCGTATTATTAATGGATTCAATACGATTTCCGCCAGTCCCGAAATTTTCCGTGTGGTGAGAGATAACTTAGCACGTCGTGTACATGGATGTTTACTGGCTCGTGGAGGACATTTTTAGCAGTTTATTTATTTAGTGTTTTTGAATTCTCCATTAAAATGATTATAATTGATTGCTGTATTTGTTAGAAAATTCAACATCAGCGATAAAATTACTTTTTGCGTCAAAACTCACTCAACTAGATTTAATTTTTTATCTCAAAAATTAGGCAAGATACGATAAAAATTCAAGAGATCAAAAAGTTGCGTTTTTAGTTGAATAACCTGAGAAAAAAATTAAAATGACACAAAAAGTCAGTGGCGTACATTTTTTTCCCAATAATATTGGTTGAAGTGCCGCTCGGGACGCCACTGTATTCGATAATTTTTATTTGTTCATGGCAAAATGAGCCCGTTATCACTATTAATACCGTTACCAAACTTCAACAAAATCGAGTAAAAGATAAATTAATTAAAAATAAAAAACTAATCAAAAAAAAAATTAAACACCCTGTATTTTGAAAACAAAGCGAAATTCGAAAAAAAGTTATACCACATTTTCGTCTTAAAATTAAGCGAATGATCACCCCTTTCATTTTGTCACAGAGGTTAGGAAACACCCTGTATATTATCAAAAAAATATATCAAATACGTCCCGAGGTACTAGTTCTAGCTATATCCTTGAGGTATAAATTTAGTAGAGAACTATTTCTTAGCAAAATGGCAGTACTTAAACAATCGACAAAATCCGTTTATATGTTCTTCAATTTGACAAGCTGATTATTATTTTTTATAACTGGCAAAAATGGTTAAATTTTATAAAATAAAATGAATTATGGTGACTATTTGTGTCAGTAGCTCTGGTTTTTTAATGGATTTTGATGCGGAAAGTGTATGCCACATAGCAGCTAAGAAATATGCTTTTATTATCATCAACAGGTTGTCCAATGCAGACAAGCCGTGGTAGCCCTGTATGGAATGCTATCAGGATGGGCATCATTTGCTCTTATAGACAACCACACCTACTTGAGATTCATTTACTCAGAGCATGACAAAGTTCCGTTTGGCTTTTGCATCATTAGAGTAAGCTCTAAATTTCCCAGTGCCGTTTTGAATTTGGGCTTCTCAACAAATACTGCTGGACAGATCCGCTATCAAGTACGTGGCTCTCTGCATATGTATATGAAAATATCAGTTTCTTGACATTTCAGATTCTAGATGAGTTGAAAGCAGAGCTATCATCACTTTCTTACATACCCAAAGCAACCGAACCTTCCTGTTGTGTACTACTGCAAAAACCATTAGAAAAAATTCTAATTCGTTATGAGCGGGTTCCCAATACGTATACAACAGTGGTTTTTCCTGATGGTACTCAACCGCCTGATATTAATTGGTATACGTCTCCAGTGACAGGATCGCTTTTTACTACCTTGTCCAGATATTTATTTCATAAAAGGTGGATTTGGAGTGCTAATTATGCTGCGAATCCGCGGCTTTCTGATACGTCCGTGTCTAGAATTTTGAACACACTTACCAGGTGAGTAGTCATTTCTTATCGCTGATTTTGTTACTGAAGCATATTTAAATATTTACAAGTGCACCCATATTTTCATCACTTTTCAAACAAATCCTCCAACATCGGATTGTTGGAATAACTCTAAACATTCAATCGAAACAAGCAAACAAATGTACAGGGTGTTCGTTTGCAATGTCCGTTCAACTTTCTTGTGCCATCTTGTAGGGAAAAATGTTATATGTGTTCAAAAGTCAATGTAAACTTTCTACCTATAAGATTTTTGTAGTTACATCATGTTGCTGTATTGGTGATTTGTTCACTTCTGACAGTGATGGATAACAAAAATTCAAGATAGCATATTTTGAGCAATATTTTGTAAGGGAAGTTTGTAAATATGCCTTATCAAAAAAAATATATATACAGGGTTTTTCACTTAAAACTCCCCACGTCAATATCTCGGAAACGAATAGGAATATTTGATTTCTGTAAAAAGTACTCAATGTATGGGGTCGAGTAGTTATTTTTCACAGTTAAAAAAATCCGACGCCTACCAAGAGTAAAGCGTCGCGACGCATCGAAAATGTTAATCGATTGCAGGAACTTTGAAATTACGCGCATGCAAAAGTACAAGTTATTCATAAACTTTTTTGTTATTCAGTCGAACTCATTTATTCTACTTAGTTTTGAGATATACAGTGTGTCCAAGATAAGGATGTCTATCATGGGGATCTTGAAAACCAAGGTCGGTTAAATAAATGGAGGCAAAGTTGCGTATTTTGATGCTTAACAAAATGCCGTTTTGAAAGCCAAGAAATTCCGACCAAGTCCGAAATTATCCGAAAAAAACGAAATTTTTCAAATTTTTTTTTCATTTTTTTCTGACCACATTTGAAGAGATATTTTGAAATGAATGGAACTTCTTCATTGCCACTTTTTGCCCTTTACAAGATAGCGTTATTAAATTGAAGAACCGACGTTTCGTCTATGAGCAGCCATCATCAACTTTGTTTTTTTAAATACGGTCCTGGATTTTTTATTACGGAATTTTAGAGCCTCTTATGTTCCCAAACCAACAAGGTATCGCACCAATTAAAAAAGAAGGTGGTTGTTTTTAGTCTTATTAAAAATGTATTTTTTGTCTCTCTCTAACACATGAGTTCTCATGGAAAAATCCATCAACATAATTTTTTTGAATAATTGCGATACATTGTTGGCTTAGGAACATAAGAGGCCCTCAAAATCCGTTATAAAAAATCCAGGACCGTATTTAAAAAAACAAAGTTGATGATGGCGGCTCATAGACGAAACGTCGGTTCTTCAATTTAATAACGCTATCTTGTAAAGGGCAAAAAGTGGCAATGAAGAAGTTCCATTCATTTCAAAATATCTCTTCAAATGTGGTCAGAAAAAAATGAAAACAATTTTGAAAAATTTCGTTTTTTTTCGGATAATTTCGGACTTAGTCGGAATTTCTTGGCTTTCAAAACGGCATTTTGTTAAGCATCAAAATACGCAACTTTGCCTCCATTTAACCGACCTTGTATCTCTCACGGTTTTCAAGATCCCCATGATAGACATTCTTATCTTGGACACACTGTATATCTCAAAACTGAGTAGAATAAATGAGTTCGACTGAATAACAAAAAAGTTTATAAATAACACGTACTTTTGCATGCGCGTAATTTCAAAGTTCCTGCAATCGATTATTATTTTCGATGCGTCGCGACGCTTTACTCTTGGTAGGCGTCGAATTTTTTTAACTGTGAAAAATAAGTACTTGACCCCATACATTGACTACTTTTTACAGAAATCAAATATTCCTATTCGTTTCCGAGATATTGACGTGGGGAGTTTTAAGTGAAAAACCCTGTATGTACATACAATTTATTTTGGAAGCATTTATCAGAGCAAATAATTGGGGCGAAGTGAACTCCACAGGATTATTCCCCAAATACATATTCCACACAAAATAATAATTCGTCGAATGTATCAAAAATGTCGAGTCTAAGAAGAAAAAAAAGAACAATGAACAGAGATTAATACAGTGACTTAATGTACTATTTAAACTATTCAAAAACCCAAAAATGTCTATTAGAAGAATATTTAAAAGTGAGAGACAAGAGATTGAGGATCAATACCTGTCAAGGTTAGTTTGGGTTAGACCATGCTGGAAAAATTATCCTGAACAATAATTATCTGAAAACGATATTCTGGACCGATAAAATTAAATGGCACAAAAAATGGGCGGGTCACATTATAAACGGACACCCTGTAGAAAAATCTGAGCTTCCATGATCAAAATTCAAGATTCATTTGTTTTGCATCAACAAATTCAAATTGAATGAAAACTTAACTTCAAAATCAAGTTGGATTTGAAGAATTGAAAAAAAGAAAACAAATAAGAACTCACCAACATCAAATAAAATTACAATCAAATGAACAAATATCCAGAAATCGAAAAATTCATTTAAACTCCCTTGAAGGGAATGTTCAGGAGGGCGCTACTGATTTAAAGACATATCAGGGTGGGTAGATTCCTCTTTTATAAGCGAAAACCATGCGCCGCTGAGCATATTTGTTCTCATGATTTTCTTTCGTCCGACAAATATGCTCAGGAATAAATAAAGATTTGATTTTTTTTTAAAGGAAGCAGTGGCGTAAAAGTTTTTTCCCCAAAAATATTGGATGCAAAACCCGTACGGACGCCACTGGCAAAAATAATAAAATTGTTTGCATAAAAGTGTTAATTATTGATTAGTAAACTCACAGATTGTTACCCATTGTCCGCTAATACACTCACTCACTCACTCATACATATAAACTGCTGGACACTCTAACTTATCTGTACAGGGTGATTCATTTTCAGCGACAGGGTGTCAGTTCTCGTAAACTATTCATCGTAGAAGCTTACGGCAAAAAATTTTATTACTAAACCGGCCAAGAGAAAAACCTGGAAAATATTTTCAAGTTTCTGAAATGGCCGCTAGGGGGCGTAACAACCAACACCAAGTAGAAAAATATGATTTTTATGGAATTTTGTCCAATGAAAATATATCGATGAGCTCATTTTCGGATTTACTGACTATTTACCTACACTTTTTGTCCAAAACGTTTTTTTCTATTCATCATAATAAAGTGGTGGGGGAAGTTCAATTGTTTTATTAAACAAACGGAGATTTCTCCCGTTTCGCTTGACCGATTCCAGGGAGCTTGGGCTCATATGAAAGAGCATGATCTGCACTTCAAAAAACTTTTTTGGTTTTGAATTTTTGGCCTTCGCCGTCGCCGCTAGATGGCGTTAACTGAAATGGTAGCATGTTTTTGAGTTATTTCCAAAAAAATCAATTGTAATGGTATATTCATTTTTATATATTTTAAAAGGGGATACATTTTCCTATAAAAAAAAACAAAAAAAATAATGATTTTTTTTTGTTTTTTTTTTAATTTTTTTTTTGTTTTTTTTTAATTTTTTTTTATAGGAAAATGTATCTTCTTTTGAAATATATGAAAATGGATATACCATTACATTTGATTTTTTTGGAAAAACTAAACTATTCATCATAGAGAATCAGGAAAAAAAATCTGTATAGTATTGTGCCCAAAAGAAAATGCTGGAAATATATTTCAAGCTTCTAGGATCGTAACGGTACTGTGAAAACAGAAAATCGATAAATTCACGAAATTTTTCTCGGTGAACTACGAAATAAGAATATGGAAACAGATTTTGGACGATATTTTCTAAAAAATTGCCCCCCGACACTTCTCTGTAATTTGTCAAATAAGACAGCTACGGCCGTCAAACTTGATGTTACTAAATTGTTTATAACTTTGAAATTCCTTAACCGATTTGACTGTTCTTAAACTCATTTTAAAGAGGAAAATCTGCTTCTTCTGGTGCATTTACTTGAGATCAATTTTATTTGCTTTAGCCGGCCACACAACATGAATTGTGAAAGTCAAACCTGTTTGGAGGTTTTTTCGAATTTTTCAAATACAAA
This sequence comes from Orchestes rusci, assembly GCA_958502075.1. Taxonomy (NCBI): domain Eukaryota; kingdom Metazoa; phylum Arthropoda; class Insecta; order Coleoptera; family Curculionidae; genus Orchestes; species Orchestes rusci. The sequence continues at coordinate 842,262 of OY293303.1, read as the reverse complement.
CCCACTAAATAGATGTTTCCATCGTGTTATTTGGATTATTTCCTACCACTTTAATGCAGGTAATTTTTCTATATCTTTTAAAATAGAAAAGGACTTCAACAGGAATCCCTCGAGGAATACTTGTGAAACAGCTCCAGTGAATTTGAATGTGTCAAAAAGATAGGAATGCCTTGCCAATGGTGGGGATTTTGAGAATTTACTTGTCAGCTGCTCGTAGAAAAAAAAATAAGAAAAATAGATGGCATTCTCACTTATCGGCTTTTCTCTTTAACATCAACTGAAGAAAATTAAACGCGAATCAAAACAAATATGATGTGTATCTTTTTGAAATTTATAGGGGCTGTTTCAAAAGTATTCCTCGCGAGATTCCTGATGAAGTTTTTGTAACTCTTCTATTTCAACAGACATAGAAAAATGATCTGTATGAAAGTGATAGGAAATTATCCAAATAACACGATGGAGGCATCTATTTAGTAGGTTTGCATTTGAAAATTTCGAAAAAACCTCAAATACAGGTTTGACTTTTAGAATTCATGTTGTGTGGTCGGCTAAAGCAAATAAATATAAGACCTCGAGTACATGCACCAGAAATAGCAGATTATCTTCTCTAAAATGAGCTAAAGAACCGTCAAATCGGTCAAGGAATTTCGAAGTTATAGGCAATTTATTGACATCAAATTTGATGCTATTGTTCTAGTTACTACACAAATTACAAAATTGCTTATAATACAAAATATTCCTATTGCTAAAGTGTATAACAATCTATTGTGATTAACCCATTAATATGTTTACGTCTATGATTTTATGATAGTATACAGAGTGGTTGAACTTGAACATTATAGATTCCTACCCACAAATAATATTTTATACGTTTATATTTTTTATCTTACACTACAATAGCACATGCCTAACATTTGATAAAACTTTGATACTGCATCAGTCAGCAAAGAAGTATTGGTGAGTTTAAGAACTTAAACATTTTTATCAATGTCTAAAAATGTTGACAATCTCTCGAAGCACAGCTGGCTGTGATGTCAAGTCGTATAAATCAGAATGTCTGTCTACCATCAAATCAAATCAAATAAAGCTTTATTGTCCAAAAATGGAACAATAATGAAAATAAACTATTACTACAAGCAGAAAAAAAAATTGCAACATGACAACACAGTTTAAAAATCATCACACAAAAACTGCTCCACAGTATAATACGCTTTCGCCAGTAGAAACGTTTTAACACTTTTTCTGAATTTAATAGGGCATTTTATCATACTAATCATTTGAGGTTATTTGTTGAAAATGTTTCTATGATTATAAATTAATGAGTTATGGATTAGGGTATCCATATGACACGATATGCATCTCTCATGTTGTAATCGGTGGAAATGGATCAGGCGTTGATGCTTCTTGTGGATCAAACTCAAAAGAATTATGTTAGTTTCTGTCACAAAAAGCAAGAAACCACCGTAACCTTTTGTTCATCATCAGTGACGTCTACGCTAGATGCCCAAGAACATACCGTTATGGGTGTACCGTGGTTTTTACGAAAGATCCATTCCTTCCAGCTTGATCCGGATGAAACTAGTTTCAAAAATCCGCAAATCGCATTGAAATATCTCTACTCTTGTTGAAGATATTGGATTTTGAATTTCACATAAAAATGTGCATGTATTAGTTCGAGAGCTCAGCAGTCTATGTGATGGAAGATACACTGCTCCAAAAAATTAACGCACCACCTCGGTGCCTCACCAAAACTTTGATCCTGCATCAGTTATCAAAGAATTGATTGTGCATCAAAAATCTTGAATCCATTTGTGAGTTTACGTTTCCTGGCGATTTTTTTCAAAAAACTGTTTAGTGCCCCTTCTTCACGTTTTAAAAAAGGGTTAGTTTTGGTTAATCTCTCTGCGCGATTTTTGATAAAAATGGCTAGCTCTATTCGAAAGAGGGGCACAAATTATGTACTTTTTGAAAATTCCTCAATAATTGGATAAAGGATAGTCTAGATATAAAATCTTCAACTTGGCAAAAATCACACATTTTTGAATAAATTCAAATTTTCAAAATACGATGGATTCAAGATTTTTGATGCACAATCAATTCTTTGATAACTGATGCAGGATCAAAGTTTTGGTGAGGCACCGAGGTGGTGCGTTAATTTTTTGGAGCAGTGTATTTGATTCAGAATTTTTTGTTATTGTGCAGTAGGGATGGCAATGGACAATTTGCATAAATTTTCAAATGGCTTGAAATTTTATATACGTACTTTTATATACGTACTAGCTGTATTTTTGGTCACATCGACTTCAAACTTCATATTAGTAATCTTGCATGAAATCAATGAAACCCGTGTTTCATTTGATCTATAATCCTCAAGATGGCTTCGCTGGTACTTAGCTGCAGCTGCATGATGTACTACAAGATTTTTCTTTCTATATGTGGTTGAAGCCTTTCGCATTTGCTCTTGTCGCGGGGTTCAGCCCTGCTTGGATGGAAACCAATTTGTGTAATAATTTTAGTCCCAAAAAATCAAGTGTTCTGAAAATAAACTCAAACGCTATTTTTCTCACGACTAAAAGAGTTACGACAAAAAGTTATTGAAGAAAGGTGGTCTTGATGAAAAATTGAGTGAGAATTCAAAATTTCAAAACCCTCCGCCTACTTTGAGGGTGGGGGTGGGGGTGTGAATAATCATATACTGATGAAAAATTATATATTTTTTGTCACATCGACTTGAAACTTCACTATGATGATCATTGCGGGCGAAGCAGTGACGGCTACTGCTGGTATCATATAAAATTTCAAACACTTTAAATTGGGATTATTAATTTGGAGTTGATGTGATCAAAAATATAATACACAACTTTTCATTTATTTTATGATTTTTGCTCGGATTTTTGCCACCCACTGCTTTCCTCCCCTTAGATAAGATTTGAATTTGATAAAAAAACCGAAACACGTGCTTCATTAATTTCAAACAAGATTATTTGAGCCCGACTTTGTCCCCCCTAAGGGTTGAATTTTAAAAAACAACGATACATATGTTCAATTTCAACATGACGTTAACAATAATACATAATCTTTCATCAATTAACGATTTTTTTTCCACTCTTTGAGTCCGAATTTGACCCCGTTAGGGGCTCAATTTTGCAAAATAACGTAACACGTATTCAATTAATTTTATTTAAGATTATTTATACGAAGTTTCAAGATGAAGTTACCAAAAATACATACTTTTTCATCAATTAACGATTTTTTCCACCCACTCCTTTGAGTCCGAATTTGACCCCCTTATTAGGTACTGAATTTCGCAAAATAACGTAACAAGTATCTAATTAATTTAATTTGAGATTATTTATACGATGTTTCAGAATGATGTTACCAAAAATACATGATCTTTTATCAATTAATGATTTTTCTCACCTCATCTCCTTTGAGCCCGACTTTGACCCCCTTAGGGGTTGAATTTCAAAAAATAACGAGACATGTGTTCAATCAAGTTTTTCAAGTTGTTGTGACCAAAAACACATAATTTTTCATCAATATATGATTTTTCCTACCCCCACCCTTTTCACCCTCTTAGGAGTAAAATTTCGCAAAATCCTCTCTTAGCACACCTAGAAATACTGAGCAGATCATCTCTTCAAAATCTCATGGCTCTATCTATAATAGTTTTGGCTCGGCGGTGATGATAGATTATTTATCACACCCTCGTCCCTTTCAACCCCTTAAGGGTTGAATTTTGGAAAATGACGAAACAAAACATTTATTAAATTTACTAAAGATCATCATAATGAAGTTTCAAGTCGATGTGATCAAAAATACAGTTTTTTTTTATTTATGATTTTCACACCCCCACCCCTTTCACATCCTTAAGGGTTGAATTTTGGAAAACGACGAAACAAGTGTTTTATTGAATTCACTAAAGATCATCATAATGAAGTTTCAAGTCGATGTGATCAAAAATACATTTTTCCATTGATTTATGATTTTTCACACCCCCACCCGTTTCACCTTCCTAAGGGTTGAATTTTGGAAAACGACGAAACTCGTATTTCATTGATTTCATTCAAGATTATTATTATGAAGTTTCAAGTCGATGTGACCAAAAATACATAATTTTTCATTTTTCTACCCCCACCCTTTTCACCCCCTTAGGAATAAAATTTCGCAAAATCCTTTCTTAGCACACCTAGAAATATTTAGCAAAACATCTCTCCAAAATCTCATGGCTCTATCTATAATAGTTTTGGCTCGGCGTTGATGATACATTATTTATCACACCCCCGCACCTTTCACCCCTTTAAGGGTTGAATTTTGGAAAACGACGAAACACGTGTTTTATTAAATTCACTCAAGATCATCATAATGAAGTTTCAAGTCGATGTGATCAAAAATACATTTTTCCATTGATTTATGATTTTTCACACCCCCACCCGTTTCACCTTCCTAAGGGTTGAATTTTGGAAAACGACGAAACTCGTATTTCATTGATTTCATTCAAGATTATTATTATGAAGTTTCAAGTCGATGTGACCAAAAATACATAATTTTTCATTTTTCTACCCCCACCCTTTTCACCCCCTTAGGAATAAAATTTCGCAAAATCCTTTCTTAGCACACCTAGAAATATTTAGCAAAACATCTCTCCAAAATCTCATGGCTCTATCTATAATAGTTTTGGCTCGGCGTTGATGATACATTATTTATCACACCCCCGCACCTTTCACCCCTTTAAGGGTTGAATTTTGGAAAACGACGAAACACGTGTTTTATTAAATTCACTCAAGATCATCATTATGAAGTTTCAAGTCGATGTGATCAAAAATACAGTTTTTTTATTGATTGATGATTTCACACCCCCACCCCTTTCACCTCCTTAAGGGTTGAATTTTGGAAAACGACGAAACACGTATTTCATTGATTTCATTCAAGATTATTAATATAAGGTTTCAAGTCGATGTGATCAAAAATACAGTTTTTTATTGATTTATGACTAAATAGATAAAAAAATAAAACACAAATTTCACGGTTTGATCGAAAACGGGGCGGAGCCAAATTACCCTCCCGAGAAAGAGTGAGTCATCTCAGACAATACGCCAGACAAAGATAGATAATGTATTCTGTTGATTGACGCTCTTTAATTCTTATATTTTTCATATTTCCTAAAAATGTGCAAATTGTCCATTACCAGATTGTAGATTGTTGAAAGTTGAAAATATTTGAATGGCATATATTTAAGAAACCCCGTGACACTTTTGGGAACTTTGGTTTTCAACTGAAACTTCTAGTTCAAATAGTGTTCCATCCATTTTATGTAGAAACTTCGCTATTGGTCCTTACCGCAATTTCGAACTAAGTTATGATGACTTATAAGAAACCCCGTATAAGTGAAGCATTAACGGGGTTTCTGAAATATGTGATTGATTTGTCAAAAAATGAAATTCGGTATGATGCTTTTTATCTTAAACTATATTGTTTTTCCAGAATGAGATTAAAAGAAGGCTATCACTTCGCTTACTCATCATCAGGAATAATGACAATGGTGTTAGAATTACAATTAGAACCGAATGCGAGTTGTGTCGTGCAGTATGTATCATTTCCGCCTTATTACAATTGGGGTGACGATTTTCTAACGGCATCTGATGAAGAAGGTGAACCGATTTCGGAAATCGAGGCGGAGCTGCAGATGATTACGGAAGTATGGATTGAGCCGCAATATGGAAAAGTTGTTTCAAGCAATCCCAGAATTAAATATTTCAATAATATGAATTATTATCAAATTGCTGAGGCGGTAAGTTTATCTAGATTTCTAGATCATTTAGAGATGGATAAAATACACATTATGGATTTAAACAGAACATCAATTTTATTATTTTTCTAGATCAGACTATTAGATTCGCGTTGCATCAACGTGCTATTAACAATGGAACACATTTCGCTGATGTGTCAAAATAAGGCTGTTCATAATCTCAGTGGTGATTTGGAATTTGCTGCAACTGGAACTAGTGTCAGTAAGAGAAGCTGTTCTAGGAAAAATAGCAGGCAACCTTGTGACTATCATTGTCCAGCAATACCTAAAAGTGGGTGAGTTTATTTCTAATAATTTTTATTTTCAGGAAAACATACAAACAGATTGTCATTAAAAATAATGGTGAAATTCCCTTCAGAATTTATCACTTAATAAACAACTTTTGGTTTTTTGAATATTTGTGTTTTCGTGCCAGTATCACACAACCGATCAATAGAGTGTTTGAGTTTTTATGCGTTATGTCATTAGAGACTTTTTTCACCTCTTAAATTTTCATTCCGCTGTGGTTATCGTTATTTTGAGCTTACGTAGTGACAAAATCACAATACATCAACGTTATTAACCATTGACGTATAACCAAGGATAGACCCAACATGTTTACATAAAAGGAAATCATACACCTACCTATGATCATAAACAAGCTATGATGCCAAGTTTCAACAACTTGTAAAACCATAAATTTATAAGGTATAATGTGCGTAAAACTACGCATCCATTTTTATCTTTAATATTCTAGAAACTGTATAAATTGCTTTCATTTATCAATAACACTATTTGATCATGAATTATCCACGGAACAAAACCTGGAAAGACATGATGTTATTTTCAATTCAATTCGATATTTCGATGAGCCGGCAACACTCTGGTCAGGTAGTAAATTTTCGTTTACGATTTCATTCATCTTCAGAGTACAGGGTGATTCATTTTCAGAGTCAAGGTGCCAGTTCTCGTAAACTATTCATCGTAGAGGCTTGTGGCAAAAAATTTTATTACTAAAACGGCCAAGAGAAAAACCTGGAAAATATTTTCAAGTTTCTGAAATGGTCGCTAGGGGGCGTAACAACCAACACCAAGTAGAGAAATATGATTTTTATGGAATTTTGTCCAATGAAAATATATCGATGAGCTCATTTTCGGATTTACTGACTATTTACCTAGACTTTTTGTCTAAAACGTTTTTTTCTATCTATCATAATAAAGTGGTGGGGGAAGTTCAATTGTTTTATTAAACAAACGGAGATTTCTCCCGTTTCGCTTGACCGATTTAAACGAGCTTGGACTCATATGAAAGAGCATGATCTGCACTTCAAAAAACTTTTTTGGTTTTGAATTTTTGATCTTCGCCGTCGCCGCTAGATGGCGTTTACTGAAATGGTAGCATGTTTTTGCGTTTTTTCCAAAAAAATCAAATGTAATGGTATATTCATTTTTTTATATTTTAAAAGGGGATACATTTTCCTATAAAAAAAACAAAAAAATTGATGATTTTTTTTTTGTTTTTTTATTTATTTTTTTTTCTTTAATTATTTAAATTTTTAATTATCTTGTATTTTCTTGAAATAAATAACCTTTTCATCACCAGTTTTGCGACCTCAATATATTTTTAATAATATTCAGTGATTTTCCTGTAATATGATGCCATGTTTTTTTCAAAGGGTTGTAATAAACTGAACAGTATTTTATTCATTATGTACAGTATAATATCACAAGCAGTCAGTATAATATTGTAAAATACTCAGTATTTCTGTTAAAAATGATAAGTAAAAATTGACTTTTTGAGCAGTAAAAGTACCATTTGGCCTGTATTTCTATGTTCACTATTGTGATTCTAATGGTCAGTAAAAATTTATGAAATGTCAATATGACTTAGAATAGTCAGTAATAATTTTAACTAACCCAAACTTGATCCACATAAAACCAATAGGTACACAACACGTCAATTATAATTTACAATAATAATTGTAATGTTAACCTAGTGCTAACCAACGAGCCGCTGCACATTTTTCATCAATTTCTATTACCAACACAAACTAACCCAAACTTGATCCACATAAAACCAATACAGAACACGTCAATTATGATATATAATAATAATTGTAATGTTAACCTAGTGCTAACCAACATATATATATTTTTCATCAATTTCTATTACCAACACAAACTAACCCAAACTAAATCCGCTTCTCAAATGAACCTATCTGACTACTTCATCATGACATAAAGGCAGAGTGTTTTCTCTTTACTAAGTTGTGTTTCGTTCCGTTGTAAAATTTTTTGTATTTATACGAAATAAAATATATGACCAACCATTCATTATTTTACTGTCGCTTTATTCATTTTATGGACTGTCCATTAGTTTCACCAGGCATTTACTAATTTATCTAATCGTTTTTTTATGATACTGACTCTTGATTATTTATATCTACCATTTATTATTTTTACTGACCACTTCTTTATGTTACTGACCCTTCATTATTTTTACTGACCATTTCTTTATATTACTAACCGTTAATTATTTCAACCCACCATTTATCATTATACTGAGCATTTATTATTTTTACTGACCACTTCTTTATGTTACTGAGCCTTCATTATTTCAACCGACCATTTATTATCATACTGACCAAGGGAAATAAAATAATGGCAAAGAGTACTGTCCATAAAATTGAAATACTGACCATTTAATTTGTTGCCTTTTTCAAATAGAAATTTTTCCTTGTCAGTAAACTCTTTTTTACTCCATTTCAATTCCTTCGCATTTAACGTTTTTTTCCAACGAAAGTCTCAAGTTTATGATACTTGGTATGTACCATATTTGGACTTAATTGGTTGAATTAAGTGAATGTAATTTTCGAACTCTCGAAGCCTCAAAACGTAAAAAAAACAAGAATCTGGAGAAGTAATTTTTACATGAATACAGAGAAAAGTAAAAATAGAAATTGTGGAAAAGAAATAGGAATTGGAAAAAACATTATTCGAAATTAAAAATATCTGACAAGTTCATTATATGGCGTTTTTCTCAAAATATTCGACAGTCAAGTAATCTATCAGAAACTCCCGTACAGAAACTACAACTGAGAAAAAATTAAGGTACTCTTCGATTTTATGAGTTAAAAAAACTGAAAAAATCATCAGCCCATAAATTCTACCATCATTGAATAGAAGAAAATAAATGATCGAAACACTAAAAATTGCCTACGCCTATGTCTTCTCTGTGAACTTCGATGGCCACTCCCACTCAACATGCGCGATGTTGTAATGCGATGTTGCCTGAGACTTTGAAACAACTTTTCTTAAAATTCAATGATTGTTCGGCCAAAAACGCAATTTATGAATGGGTAGTTTGGTCTATCCTTGGTTATACGTCATGTTATTGACCATAACGGGTTTCTTTAATTACGGAGAAATAAGGAGGAGCTTATCGTTATGGTAATGCTTATTTTTAAACAGCGATGTTGCCGGAATGTGTAAAATTAAATGAACATTACTGCTATGAGCAAATGATCGAAATATGATGCAAATAACATCTTTACATGACAATAAACGATCGCGGAAACCAAAATGGAATGGTTTACATTAAAAAAATTAATCTAGTACAAAGTTCACTTTTGTTTGATAATTTTGCGAAGTGATCTACTCAACAATCTGGCACTACTACTACGGAACTCAACCAGACTCGACCTAACCTTACTTCTTTCCTTTTGAAGTCTCATGAATATTCTTGTTGTTTATGTTCTGAACTTCTTTGCACCACAAACTAATTTGTGTGTGTCTGTACTGGTAGATGATTTAAAGATAGTTGGAATAAGTCGGGAGTGGAACTCGTTTTTTAGCACTAGTGCTGTGTATTTCAAAGTGCGTGCTTTTTGTAAGATAATTTTATCAATTTTCATAAGAATGATCCTGGTATCGTTTAGGTATGTCTGATTTTTTAGAAATAAATACTTGCGAAATAAGTACAATTAACAAGAAGTAAATTTACGAAAACTTTCATTAGTTTTGCTTGATACTAATAAAATAAAATCGTTGTGGAGTAAAATCTCTTTTAATAACGGATTAAGTTAATTTCATTTTAAATAAAGATAACCATAACGGATGAAATAACTGATGTTATTTTTAGAGATGCAAAAAGTCTTTATTATCATTATACATTGCATCCTGATTTATTTTTTCAGATCCCCATGGTATCCAATAAGTACTCCACGAATAGAACATATTCCATTCAAATTCAATCCAATTAGCTTACTTCATTTATGTCAACAAACTGAGCTCCTTTTCTCCATGCTACGAGAAGAGCGAACAAACAAAACCCCCAAAACGGACAAAGCCAACAAGTTACTTTTAGACAATCTATTCGAACACTTCTCTCTACTTCACGACCGCGAACTGGAACTTTCCAAAGAAGAGTCTGATAGTTTCACTAATGAAATTTTCAAACGTCATAGAAACGAGTACCCCCATACTTGTCCTATTTCTGAAAAAGACGTGGATAGAAATTTGTCATACAAGTGGAAGTGCTATATAAAAGGAGTGTCAGTAACACATGTTATTTTAACATTTTTGCCAGCTTCTGTGGATGATTTGAGGGCTTTAACTGGGGTCTCTGTTGCTATTGATCATTCTGATGAGATTGAAGCTGATGAACGATCCACCTCAAGAAATAGTAATATAAGCGATGTTCCTATAAATACGCCGAATATTTTGTGCTTGCCGGTTTATGTATATGATTGCCCTTTGAAGTTGCTGGTTAATGCCTATGTGGAGAATGGAAATGGTAAAAGTTGTGCTATGGACGACGTGTATTTGGATCATAGGTTCAAATGTTTCTCCAATCAGTCGTCGGAGACGAAGGAAAAGTAAGTATTACTATTTTACGTCGTCTCATTAACACTATACTATAGTTGATATAAATCCGAGCTGCCGACGATGTAAACAAACTACATGTAAGGCAGAATGATTGACTCGGTCACGTGAAATAAACTCAATCGTTCTGCTTTGTCCGATCACGTATAGTTTGTCTAATCTTTGGCAGGGTTTGCAGCTATAATAGTATTATCTTTTTCATGGACTTATTGACTTTGGTCGTTTTGAAGGTTACAATGTGTTGCTTCATTGAACGGTATTATTATAATATCTGAACTAATATGAAATGAAATAGTTGTTTATTTAGCACAATTAGCTACTATAGTCTATCCACCGCTTATTAAGTTGACAGTAACTAATACAGGGTGTTACTTAATGGTATGTCATAATTTTAAGGGGAAGTTCCTGGATAAATTTTAAGTCGAAAAGGTCATATAAACTTGGGTCTTGAAATGCTTGGTTTTCAAGATACAGGGTGTTGAAGATTTATCTTATTTTCAGTTTTTAATATTGAATCATACGAAATATTTTGTTATTTCTAGCGGGTTACCTCCGCCATAATTTAAAAATCACATGTTTTTATTATTTCAAATCCGAATTTCCCGAGAATGGTTGCCCGTACCGACTTATAACAATTATACTTTTTCTGCGTAGGAAATACAAATAAATCTATTTTGTTGCTCAAAAATGTGATACAGTTACGTCCAAAGAAGTTATGTCTGTGTATAACTAGAAAAGTAGGTGTGGGTGGCGCCCTCTACAGGGCGATACTAAGATCAAGTTCGAATTTCGCATGTCAAGAAACCGCCAGACATCAATCTTTATCAAAATATCGACATTGGTTCAAAATTTATTTAGAAAAAACAAAAATAAAAATTATTTTCAACACCCTGTAGCTCTGTAATGAAGCATTTCCGGATATATGTTTATAGAAAAATTTCTTCTTATTTTTTAACAGGGAAACTGATATTTCGCATTATTATTGAAACACCCTGTATTTAGTTTTTTGAGCGTTCACTTTTAACTCATTTACAAAAAGCCATTTATGTATATTGACAGGTGATGATTCAATGTTTCTTCTCTTTAATAGACTCAATTTGTGTGACGTCATTACAGAGGTTGGTATCCCTGAAAGGCAGTGGCTGTTTCCAAACAAACTATTTCCAATGCGTCTTTCCATGGGTTTTTTGAATTATCGTCGATAACTTATTTATTCAATACCCGTTTATTCAAAAAAGTACACTGTTAACGCCGGTAGGTATTTTTTATTTAAATACAAACTATATAATCACTTCCAACTATCAGGCTTGTCAAAAATAGTGGATTCGGGCATTTTGAGGTTATGTCTTTCTATTGATAAATGTAATATAAACAGTATGATAGTTTATTAAGATAAAACATGTCAATTTTATCCAGAATCTAGATAAATAAATGGTATGTGTTTTGCTCCAGACTCGTAAATATTACAGTGCAATGAAAAAATGCTCCTCCTTCAGATACCAAAAAGACCCAGTCTTATACAAGGAATGTATTTGTTTAAGGTTCTATTCTTATGGATTACTTTTAATGATATCATCGAAAGTAAATCATGTTAAACAAGTTTATTTTTAATTTCTCCATGTATAAAATTGTGTAGACGAGATGAGAAGATTCACTTTTCTTCTTTCAAAATATGATGGCCACTATCGAAAACAATCATTCTGAGATTCCACAGCATTTCTGTTGAACAACATCAACTTTTCCTCATCCTTAAAAAAGTTTTTGATACTCATTTCTAACTTCATGATGTGCTTGAACCTCATTGTTCACATAAAATCTATGAAATCAAGGGAGAATGAAAATTACCCTGCTAACAACCATTTCTGAAGTGCATAATTTCGATATCTATACCAAAAATCATAATTAATTCACAAAACATGAATGTCATAGTTCATCGCCCACTACCATCAGAGTACTTCAAAGTTCCAGATAAAATGACTAGTCACTATAATTCAAGTTCACTCTATCCACAGCAACCTGAAAAAACTCGAATACTGGACAAAATCCCCCAGCATCTCTCCAATATTTTCAAAAAGTGTGTTCTTAGAAAATTATAGGTGTGTTTGTTATGCTCCACTAGTGCACACTTTTTAACACTACAACACTCAGTGTGGCTTTGTTTGTGGAATGTTTGTTTGTTTTTCACGATAGAATATCTTAACTAGTTTAGTGAAGATATTCTACCCTAAAAAACCGACAAACATTTCACAAACAAAGCCACACTGTTGTAGTGTAGATAAGTGTAAAAAAGTGTGCACTAGTGGAGCATAACAAACACACCTATTATGTAGTTTTACATTGGCCATTAGTTTATTTGGAAACAGGCATTGTCATTAGTGTTAATCAAAATATCCCTATCATTAGTCTCAGACGCACGTTTTAAGTCCACAAAAACACTGAACATAACCTTGTCTTTATCAATCTCTTCCCTCCAAGCTGCTATTACGTGCTGGATAGCAGATTCACAAGAGTGACTGCTCCCAAGTCCTTTGACCATCAAAAAGTAAGCTACTTTCCTCAAAGTGGGCACTAAAGTAGTTGGGAACACACTATCATTCCCAAGATTTTGTCTTTAGTCGGCAACAGATTGATTAGTCTCAACTCCTCGGGAGTACCTGGAGTTTTACTTTTGGTATTGGTACTACAACACTGGGAAATATACCCGACTCCAAAAAAGCTGTTATTAAATGCCACAAAGGGTACCCGATCACACAAAAGACAGTTTAAATCATTATCATTTAAACATTTAATTAGATAGATGCACGTCTGATACGAAATTGTCAATATTTCAAAAATGGTCAAAGATGTTGACATTTTTTAACAAAAATTGAATGCATTGCAAAATAAAAATACAGGATGTTCAATTTGAAAAATGTCTATTCCAATTGTGAATTTGTGAACTTTTTTGGCGCATCCTGTAGAATTTTAGAAATATTTGAAACCGTGCTTGCGTTTTTGAAAGATGTTTATCAATACATAATTTTTATTAGGTTCAAAGGAAGCGACACGGAAAGCTACAGCGAAGAGACTTACCTTCCTGATTCTAGAAATGTAATGGAACACTGTAACGCTTTAGAAATGACGCACGCGAAGTGCTTTGCTCTGTCCTTATTCCTGGCATTACACGTTGGCATTTACGTTCACAACTCAGACGTCCAAAACGCTATGGATTTGTGTGAAGAGGACATAAAAGAAATCGACATCACAGACTACATTGTCAAAGTTTGTTCACACGCCCGTCATTGCAAAAGTGACAACATTTTGACCCAGACATTGAACGAAGCATACCCATGTAGCGAAGTCAAAAATCTTCACATGCTTATTAAGAAGAAGTTTTTCAAAACGATATGTACGTGCTTCAACCAGGTGCCGAGTAACGGAGAATACTACTTCTTCCGTCACTTATGTATACAACCCGAAGAAAAAGTTCAGGATAGCGACGATGAAATGAGCATTGCAGCCTCAGAAATCGAGTTCAGATCAGAAAGAGATGCAAGTATGTTCTCAGAAGGACCCCATCTGTTGCCCAAAGGTCTAAATACTGGCTTTATTGATGTTGCCAGTATGAGTGACGTCAGCCCGCTATTTTTACACTTTGTGTGTACATTGCGGTATAATAATGGTGGCCATAGTAATACGTCCGTCAGAGTTTTGCCTACTTGTTTGGGCGAGCTAACACAGACCCTGGAAAAGCCTACAGAGTTTGTTGATAAGTCTAAGCTGCAAGTTACACTGGACATATTTTGCTTGTCGCTGCCTTCTAGAGTTCAGAATATTTTGCATGAGTATACCGTACAAGGTTTGAGAACAACGTCGATGTGCTCTGATGGTTTTCAGAGGACTACTAGTACCTTTTCTGACGCTAGTATGAATACTGAGTAAGTAAAACAAAGAAGGAAAATACAGCATCCTGCATTTTCTTATTCAAATTTGAAAACAAACTATTGTTTATTTAACATTTTGTATTTTTTTTTTTTTTGATGATTTGACATTGAAACAAAATCCATTCGAAAATTGATGATACTGTTATAGAGAACATCTTGTTTTTTTTTTCTACTAATATTCAGTCCCAACAATATTTTAATTTGAGAGCTGTTGATTTTTCCTCAATTTGATACCCAATAAAATGTTGGTTTTTATGTCAATAAACCCCGCTTCACCCAATTCAATGATTTTTGACGACACATTCCAAAACGACGTCATGAATGATTGACCTAAATAAGTCAGAAACGGACCGATTTGAGGTACTTATACAGGGTGTCAATTTGAAAACTTCCCATCCTGAATAACCCCCAAGAAAATAAAATGGAAAACGCCCGGACCCGTCGATTTTGGTTTCGAGGAAAAAACAATTTGTAGCATCACGCTCTGAGCGATTGTGATATTCACCCCTAAAATGTTAAATAGAATCGAGTGATACATAATTTTGAAGGCCCTTTCACCCTGATTACAACTGCCAAGTTTCAAGTTTCTACTGTCATTCCTGTTGATATGACAGCTTGTCAAAAATTTGTTTTTGTTCAATAAATTGTTAATCGCGAGAGCTATTACTCAATTCTTTTGGCGAGGATGTATTTTACCCGCCAAAAAGATTGAGTAATAGTTCATTTTGAAGATCTTCTCTCCTTAATCATTTCCTCTTGGTTTGGAGAAGTTGATTCTCGCGATTGTTCACTGAACAAAAAAAATAAAAACAAATTTTTGACAAGCTGTCATATCAACAGGAATGACAGCAAACACTTAAAACTCGGCAGATGTAATCAGGGTCAAAGGATCATCAAAATAAGGTTTTACTCGACCACTCTTTCTATTTAACATTTTGGGGTTGAATGTCGCCCTCGCTGAGGGGATGATGTTACAAAGTTGAAAATGGGAGCAAATTTCTCGATACAAAAATCGAAGGGTCCGAGCGTTTTCCATTTTATTTTCTTGGGGACCCGTTATTCAGGGTGAAAAGTTTTCAAATTGACGACCTGTGTGGTTTTTAACTGTGTGCACAAAAATATACCGGAAAAGTGACTTTTGTATAATTACGATAGATCCTTTTTGGATGAAAATAAAAAACAACAATACTTGCAACTTCATTATACAGGGTGTTACTTAATGATAAGCCTTAATTCCAAAGACGCGTTTCCGAACCAAATTCAGATAGAAAAGGTCTCATAAACATGTATTCTAAATAATCTGGTTTTCGAGATACAGGGCGTTAAAAGTTTGGAGAAAAATCGGTTTTTCTGAGTTTTCCTGAAAATTTTATATTTTTTCCATGAGGCTAAAAATACAACCTTTTTGTGTTGTGATATTTTTTTGTATCTATTTTCGTTTTCGAGATGAGAAATACTCTATTGCTTTAGAGAAAGTCACGGAAAAATATCAAGAGACAAAAAAATTGTACTTTTGGCTGCTTTATCTGGAAAATTTTATTCTTTATGTGAAATGATTTTTGATTTTAATCTGGATGTATTGCAATGATCACACCTGTATATAATCATTATTTTGATTCACAGTGTCACTTTGCCGCTGAAAAACCTAACCGAACTTCAACGTCAATCAGTAGACCGACTATGCGATGAAATTAAATGGCTACTCTACGATGAAATCTGCACAACCCTCTTAGATACAGACAATGTTACAGCCGACATGCTCCAATACGTAATCAATCATGTGGTAAATGGCAACGAAAAAAACCGAATTTCATGTAAACTGGACACTATCAAATTGAACTTTGTCTACACAACACAAAATAGCCATGAAAAGTTTTTGGAAGAGTTTCAACAATTGAACTTGCCTTTCGGATATAAACTATGCCAGGAAAGTGATTTTTACTATGTTGCCAAAGATGATTCCAAAGATTCGGAAACTTATGTGAATTTGTCTTTCACTACTCGTACCAGTAGTACAGGCGAGCTTCCAGTTGACTTACGAGATATTTTCCAGTCAACTTCTTGTATTGGGAGTAGTTGTAGAGAAGAGACTATGTCGCAACAGAGTGAGATTACTAGTGGGAGTGTTGGTGGAACAGATGGAGGTCATTATGATGTTTTTTTAACATATTCAAAAACTATTCAAATGATGTTGAACTTATCGAAAATGAATTCGCCTTTGAATTTCTCATTTAAATAACGGGTCAACTCCCAAGGAATTATTGTTTTGTAAAGAAACTCTTATAATAGACAATGTTCAGTGGATCAGTTCTTTTTGTTTAAAGACAATCACAATCAGATCATCAATTTTATAGCTAGTTGAAATTGATCAGCTTTTGTATGATTATTATTTATCAATACCAATCATTCTTTGTATAGGTTATGACGAAGATGTGAGTGAAGACGACGAAGATTCTGACTGGCTGATAAATCTGAATAACAAAAGAAGTTTGTTGCCTAATTTTTGGTTGATTTTAAAAATTGATCAGGATTCGGTACAATTGTATTTCCATTGCAGGTAAAATACTATTTTTCATTATTGGTGTATATTTCGTATTTTGTATAACAAAGAAAACTTATTAGAATAACTTTCTTTCAGATTTATAGAACTTAACACTCGTCACGTAGAACACTATACAGAAGTTGAAAGGGCAGTATACGACGCGATAGCTGATCTGTGTAAAAGAGTAAATCAGCTTCTTTTGCTGCAAAAATTATACGAAACAAAAAGTTGCGACCCTGTTTTGGAACCAGATGATACTACACATAATGAAGTGCCGGTGAAAAATATTTCGTATAGTAAAACAAGATCATTTGATGGTGAGTAGATTTTTTTCATTTTTCAAAAATGACTTACGTACTGAACAAATGAAGAAAAAGTTTATTCAATACCGTCGAATTTTGTCGATCCCTGAAGCATGATAGCACTGTTCCGGGAGCAGTTTTATGGGACTTTTAATTTTTTCAATCGAAGAATCTAGAATCTGAGATACATTCAAAAGCGGGCCACCCTCAGAACTTTTTAATTTATTGATCGATTTTGACGATTTTTTTCAAAGTAGAGAGGGGAATAGTGTATTTTGAGGCCCAGAGCATAGCCTACTAGAGCATATTTAGAGGCTGAAAAATCCAGAGAACATATTAGCGATTTTTTTAGGAAAAATTTGCCTACGTCACTGGACTTTTCATCCCCTGAAACGGATCTGTACCAAATTTCATGAAAAAATATTCAATTCAAAAATATTATTTCTGTGTGTTTTTTTTTTCATTTTTTTTGGTCAGTCTTGTTTGTTTGTTTTCATTTCATTTTGACATGAAAATATCTAATAAATGTTTATATTTAATATTTTTTTCCTGATAGATTTGCCATCGCAAGAGTTTCGAGGTAAAATACCTCTTGGTGCATAAAAAAATTATTTTTAATATTTTTTCATGAAATTTGGTACATTTCAGGGGATAAAAAATCCAGTGACGTAAACAGTGGCGTAGACAGATTTTGTTCTAAAAAAATCGCTAATATGGATTCTGAATTTTTCAGCCAGCTAAAATATGATCTAGTAGGCCTTGAATTTTGAAAAAACTTGACGCCGTCTGGCCTCAAAATAAACCTTTTCACTCTTCACATTTCAAAGAAAAAAAATCTTCAAAATCGCTCTATAAATAAAAATGTTATGGGGTCAGTCTGCATAAAATATGTTTCATTTTGATTGGCGACCATTCGGTATTTAATCATTTTTTTTTTTTTTAATCAACAGCACCCAAAAAGCTTTATTTTTTTATTAAAAAAATGACATGTTATTTCCATAGCTTGCTGTTATTAATAAAATGGCCCCAAAAACCTGAAAAGTTATCAATTTAGACTTGAAATTGGATAGCGTTTCTGAATTTTGCATATTCCGGTAAGTATATGGCATATTTTCGGGAACGTATAGTAAAAATAAACCTAGTTTGTCATGAAACTTTTTTTTTCTAAAGTGCCTCCTAACGAAGATACAGAGTCCTAGAGGGGTACCCATCGATTTTATTTTTTAGCTCTAACTTTTGAACCGGCTTGCATAATTTGATAAAATTTAAGTTGTGTAGGCCATAAAGACTTATAAAACCATAATGAAGTCAATATTTGAAATCGTAGGGGGAACCAGGAACGGACTGGCCACCAAACCTTTTGTGCCCAATTTTAGACAGGTGTCATTTTACAAAGCTGAAAACTACTTTTTCAAATACTCTGATCTTTTTTCAACAAAAAAGGTGCTTTTCTTTTGTTTTCGTTTTTTCGAGAAAAATAAATTTTTGTTTTACAGGTTACTGCAATAATACACTGAAATACTACGGCGAGTTGTAAGTATTTTTGGTATTGAAAAATTTCTCGACACTCCCAGATTGATTGCCTATACTAGAATTAGTCAAATGAAAAAAAAAAAACAAAAAAAATCAAGTAAAATTATTTTTTTTTTAATTTTTTTTTTGAATTTGACAAATTCTAGTACTGTCAATCACTCTGAGAGTGTCAAAAAAAATATCCAAACCAACAATTACAACAACCGGTGTCTCGCCGTAGTATTTTAGTGTATTATCGCATCAATAACCTTTAAAACAAAAACGTTTAGTTTTATCGAAACAAAAGAAGAACACCTTTTTTGATGAGAAAAGGTCAGAGTATTTGAAAAAGTAATTTTCAACTCTGTAAAATGACACCTGTCAAAAATTGGGCCCAAAACGTTTGGTGGCCAGTCCGTTCCTGGTTCCCTCTACAATTTCAAATATTGACTTTACTATGATTTTATGAGTCTTTATGGCTTACACAACATACTTAAATCTCATCAAATTATATAAGACGGTTCGAAAGTAACAGCAGATACATTAAATCGATGGGTACCCCTTTAGGGCTCTGTATCTCTGTTAGGAGGCGCTTTAGAGAAAAAAGTTTTATGACAAACTGAGGTTGTTTTTACCTCCCCTATACGCTTCCGAAATTATGCCATACACTTACCGGACTTCCCTAATATTTTTTGACGTTTTTTGGGGACGTCTATTAACCGTAGAAGGCCATAGAAATAACGTATGTTAATTTTTTTTTCATCAAAAGATAGAGCTTTCCGAGTACCTACTATGAACTATATTTTTTTACAAATCCGTCTTTTTTAATTAAATACCAAATTGTCGCCAATGTAAATGTTTGTTTTTTTTCAGCTGATATAAGTGACGATTCAGACATGTACTCGCGATCTCTCTCAGATGCTTCCCTCAATCTCAAACCAGGCTATTTCAGTTGTGCAGTAGTTTGGGAAAAAGTTTTTGTTCTTCATCCCCGATTAAAAACAGGACCTGGCAACAAATCGGGCATATCCAGGGGAATAATGGCATTGAAAAATATTCTGGAAAAGTTTTCCGTGTCCAATAGAAATAATATGTTTGTCTATAAGGATGCCGAACACAATGTTTTCTATTTGAGGCTGTATGAGAGTGCAAATTTGCTGAATAATAATCGAAAAGGTGATTTCGATAGTAGTACTGTCAGCAGGAGTAGCTCGATTGCATCACTACCGTTGACTCAACACAAGTCCAATTTGGCTGTTTCTGATCAAAGTTTGGCATCCTTGTCGGTGAGTAATTGATGTTTTTTTATGTAGGTACAGGGTAATTATTTATATTTCACTCGATAGTTGAGAAAAACCATTGAAAATGTAGATATCGATTTTGGGTACCTCTGAATGGGGGCATTTTGAACAATGATCTAATAACTATAAATGAAACATTTCATTCATAAACTGTGATCGAACATAGAAGAGACGTGAAGAGGAGTTGAGCGGGGCACTGAGTGGGGATACGTTTGCACCTCACTGCAATGTGCTTCGGTTACTACACGCGAAGCTGCCAGTGGCGTAACTATTTTACAAAATTCTTAAATTCTTATTCACTGCAAGCTTGACACTTGCGAGTCATTTCAATAGACCATATAAATGAATAATGAAGCACTACAAACTAAACCAGAATAAAAACACAATAAACTTTCATAAAATCGACATCAAATCCCACTCAAAAAACAAGACGCCAATGAGACGAAATATGAATGAAACTCTTAGGCAAATTCCGATCGATAGGGGCGGACCCAATTTTGGTGCGTTGCCGTACTTCAGCTTTTTTAATTTTCAGAAGAAAATATTGGTTTTTCTTAATCCTAAATACCCAAACAAATCTTGAAGAGATGTTTCAATTTAAACAAAAAGGTTACCATCAACTTATTTGATTAAATTCATACATAAAATGGTTTGAAAAATGATTCCAAACAATGTTTTAATCTTTTTTTGCTGCGTAGTAATACTTTTAATAAAGTAAGTTTGACAAACAACAACCTCTGCACCCGGGTGCACCCAAATAAAAAGTTCGATGTTGTCCTCATGTTTATTTCGCTATGTTTCATCTATAGTTATAAGATCTTTGTCTTTGAATTTCAGTTAATAAATAAATAAAACAAAACTCACGTGTCTTATCATTAATTCATGGCTATGATAATTTTTCACTCTATGAGGTTTTCTCTAGGAGTTTCCATTCTGACATTGGATATGTCTCAGGGTATTTGCCACTTTTCAGCATCCTTTTGGCATTTCACGTCTTCGTCTGAAATCCGATTTTTGGGTTTTTGAGTTTCTGGAGGAATGTTTTTTTCTACAAAAATTGAAATTTTTCTTGTCAATTTGCTGGTACTTAAATTTCTTTCCACTCTAGTTGTTTTGCTACATTATTTTGATTTTGGGGCCTCTTTTCAAATATATGTTTTGCAATGTTTGACCTTATATTTGGATTTTCAGTCTGAAATCCTCCGACCAAGAGTACGTTCGTTTGGCGAAAAGGAAAGCCGTATTTACAGTATAGTTGACTCGAAAGAAAAACTTAACGAAGACACGCTAATTTTGAGAGTACACGGTATTACATGTGCAGGGGCGGAAGTGCAATGCGAGTTGGTGCAAGTTTTGCAAAACAGACTTGACGATGCTGTTTTGGAATTTTTGTCTGTAACGCTTGCAAGAAACTCCATGTGTCCTCTCACACCTGAAGATGTTAGGTTCATACAGAAACCAGATCGGCCTGATTTTATTATACGGGTGAGTTTTTATTACTTCTGAAACAATCGGTAATAGCCGAGACAGAGTCCGACACACGTTTGCTATTGTGTCACCAAACACATAATCGCCCCACTATGCTCATCTCTAATGTGTCGGACTCTAATAGCTATCCCATATCCATCAATTTACACTTGAACTTAGAATAAACTACATTTTCATGGTGAAATTGTCTAAAATTCAGAATTTTCTCTTTGGTCTGAAAAAAGATTTATAAAAATGTCGCAACCATCACTTTTCTGGATTATTGTGTCAACTAGATCATTTGTTTTGGGTGTCTCGGGTTTGAAAGGTACAGGGTGTTCACAGATAAATGGACCCCCACATTAACTTTTAAATTTGATGTTTGAGAAAAAAATGTTTCAAATGAAAGCTTAATGGTTCATAATGAATTTTTCACATATACAAGTCCAACTTTCTTATTTCAAATCGCAACCCTATTTTTTTATTTGATTTTTGCATTCTCTGGAAAATTCTAAACATTTTTCATATAGCATACCTTACTTACTCCATATAGAAGATACCAAGCCAAAACATACATAAATAAACTAAAATGGCGATGCTAGGCTAAGTGCGCATGTCTTCCCAAGCGACTCCAACCTGTAGCCAGGTATTGGAAAAAACTTTCAGGAACCGTTTCGCAAATGGTTCCAGAATTAGGTTGGAACGCTCAAATGAACTTTGCAAGGAATCATTCTTACTCACTTGGAACGGAATTTATTTGATCAGCGGGACGATAATCGTTTCAAGTACGGTTCTCGGTCGGGTTGGAACTAACCTCTAGTAACATCAGTAAACCAGAGAACTAGAGGTGGGAGAACGAGGTTGACATCTGCGCGAACTCTGAAAAACGACAATCAAAAGCCGCCATTTTCTAGTCACCTATACGAGGGTCAATCAATACATTCTATTTTGACTACAAGTGTATGTAGAAAGTACACAAATATGTGATTTTGGAGATAGGTGGTCGGTTAAATTGGAAATGAATTTGTCCACTTTAGGACTCGAACACGTCACTTACTTCTGGAAATATTAGGAAAAACAACTTTCTTTTTATTTTATCATCTAAAACGATAAGAACAATGAAGAGACAACGAGGAAGTCTCTTTATTTCCCAAGAAGGCGTTTCTTGATTTAGAAATAAAAAAAACTGGAAAGAAATCATTATTTGGATAAAAAATTACGCATCATTCAGGTACTAACCAAAATGATAATTGGGACTTTTCAAAAATTATACAAAAGTTGATCAAAATTGGTAGAAAGCAAGAAAGCAACGAATATTTTCAAATGGGATTTCCCAAATTAGTGAGTTACCTATTCTTGATACCTACCTAGTTGTTGTTGTTATAGGCCCAACGATTTAGGAAAAGATGAATACTTGATATAACATAAATATATAATTTTTCACCTCCTGAGATTATGAAACCTTTTCCTTTAAAATATTTAGAACAAAATATCTTTATTTCTGAACCACACGAGTTTACTTGCCTTCTTATCAATTAAACCTAACCATGGGAGATCTGCAAACGTGTATAGTGTATACCTACTATATGGAAATTAGTTGACTTTCACCTGAAAACAGTTTTATCTTGAAGACAAAGCTTTCTGTTATTTAAACAATGTTTCAGGAAACAACACGCCATTATTGAACACTAATCGACCAATTATGTTCTGACAATAATTATTCACGATTTATCACACAAAATGACAAAATTCGGCAGTAAATGCATGAGTCTTCAGAAGATCCTGAAATTCCTAAAGTCCATATTCAAAACATCAACATAACCGCAATTATGGCCAAGCATTTAAACCAAGCAATCCGAGGCAATGTTGCCGGATAAGATTCACTTTGATATGCACATATTTACAAAAACAAATGAATAGTTATTATTATGCATGTTATTGGTAAAACACAAAGGTCTATGCATTTTTAACCATATCGAATGCTTCAAAACTCACAGTAATTCTGAATGCTCTGACATATGAGCACATTGGCAACACAAACACAGAAAATGGCTGCCCCCATAGTGTCTAAGGAAATTTGGATGCGCAGTCGTCCAAACTCATTCTGGTACCTCTATATCTCTGCAGTAAAGAGGTAAATAACGGAAGTTTTCTCAAGTGTAGCGTGTAATCATAACACTCACTGCCGTTTTTATATTTGTTTACACACTTTTTACTGAAACTAAACTATTGAACATCAATTTTATAAAATGGAAAACGTAAAACGTTTCTCAGCATTTTTGTTGTGGGGAATAATGAAGGATTTTTTTTTAATCCACAGCTCACAGTCCAAAAGTTCGCTCTCCAATGGCAAAACACCAACTCCTTTGTCTATTATCTCAAGCAAAACTTGCTGCAATTTCTGAACACGCCCAAGTACACAGATAATCGAATGGAGTTCCATTTCAAAGACTACACCATTGATGATAGATCTGTCATTTTACCTTGTGACAACATATTTATCTACAACCAAAGCCAGCCATCTAGCGGCAGTCGAGGAATCGCTTGCCTGGTTTTAGCTTTGGTTTCCACAAATTCTGGATCAAATTTGATCGAAAGTGAAAACTATTTTGAGAATGTTTTTATTGAACGAGATTATGAGAATTGTGTTAGTAGCAAAATAATTGGGGAAAACGATGTGTCTCCTGATTCCTTTCTCGAATTCAGAGTCTGGAAGCAAGGCAGAATTAACATTGACAATTTGTCAAAGAAGTTGGCATCCACGGTTAGTCAAGCTAATTGGGATATTGTTAGCGAATATTATCTTCTTAGGAAACCCTTGAGTGTGGAGGAGTATGGGGAAAATACAGTCACAGTTAAAAAAAGAGTAGAAATTGATGCGCTGAATTTGAACCTGGACAAAGAAATTGAGTATAACTGCCAAATTGACATATCATGTGACACACACATACGTAACACTGTTAAAACCAGTCTGATTACGAAGACTGACGCACATCATTACCCCAACCGGAAATACAATAAAAGATCTCTTCACTCGTCTAGCCTAAAAGCCTCCAGGGTGATCACCTATGAACCTGAAGCAGATGTTTTGGACAACGGTGTCCTATCCATAGTCTACTCAAAATTCCTACCCTCCTGGATGGAGTTTGGGGATCAAATCAAAAGTTCTGCTCTGAAAAAGCACACGATCAAGCTCCATAATCGACATACTCCTCATATAATAGTCAAAGAACTGATAACCCTTTTGGGTGACTCTCCAAAAGCCTTCAGAGCCTTGTCTACGCATGCTCTTGTATCGAAAAGTGAAGACGTGTTTGTGCCCTTCACTGCTTCCAATACGATAAACCGTTATGTGATTATATCAAGAGGTTTTCAGAAGTATCAGAATATTGACGATTATACCAGTGATATTCCTGATGCTTTGAATCCACAAAATTTGAAGCATAGTCAAAAATTTGTGCCGACATTTATTGATGGTTGCCTGATTCCAAGACAGAAGATGTTTTGGATATCTGTGGAGAGTGATAATGTAAGTTTGGGCGTGAATTTGAGCTGTATTATTCTATATTAAAACATTTCATAGATTGTTATTTATACGTACAATTGGGCCAAAGAACACATAGATAAATTAATGAAAGGCACAATGAATCTGGCACAATGGCTGACCCTACGGTCTTGCTTTTTAAACTCGTCGATATCCCAAAAAATTGGCCTGTTTTATAACCAGTCTCTGACTAGAAAGTGCTTTGTAAGTGAAAAGTAAATATTTGTGCCGTAATTTATTGAAGATTTCCAGATGCTTTCAACCAACAGCTACTTCTCACTAATAGGACATTTGGACGCTATGTCTAGATTTCCTAAAGATCAATCATACAAAAAAATATACCAAGCCACTTTCAACTTGCCCATGATTCTAGAAGCTTTTAGAGATAATTTCTGCAACACGAAATATACCTCTACCGACGCCCTTATAGTGTTTACTATAGAAATGAAAGAAATGAAATCAGTGGAAAAAAGAAACAGAGATGAAATGAAAAAGCTCCACTCAATGTACCAATCGAGAACTGGAAGCACTTCAGTGCCTCAATTGAATCTACTGATGCAGAATTCTAGGATTCTGCACTATGTTCATACACCGTTACTGTTTTTGCCTAGATGGCGACTCAAGTCAGCTTCCACAAGAAATCATTCCTTGTATCCTTCTGCAGCTATACAAATGGCGGATCGGTTTATTGATGAGGAAAAAGAGTTGTGGCATTCGGAGCTATGCTACTCGTTTTTTGTTGAGTATAGGAACTATCTGCACACTTTGGGATTTACTGCTTTGCAGATCGATCATACTCAAGCAGGGCCAGTTTGGTAAGTACGGAATTTTAGCTTTTTGTGTATTCTAGCTTCTTTTTTAATTTTATGAATTTATCAGCATCTGGAACAAAGACAAATCGTCTCACAACTCTGTATTCTACATTCAACGGACAATTTTAGGTGGCATTTTGATATTCACTGTATCTTTTGAGGAACCTTTTTTCGTCACCAAACTTCATGCAATCGAGTGCAATCGTTTACAAAATGTCACCTCACGGGCTTCAGTGAATGGGGTAGGTATTTATTGTCAGCTTTAAAATCATTTTCTCACTTGTAGTCATTTTTTTAGTTTACTCTGAGTTTCCTGGACGAATGCGACAAAATCAAAATTTTGATGCATCTTCACTCTTTCACCTATGACTACCATTTGAGATCAATTTATAAATACATATCAGGCAGTCATGGAAAGTTGCCTGAAAAGTATAACGTTCATCAGTTTTTGAACGACTTCATGAAGTACTATAATAAAGCGCCAAATTTTGCCACCAACCTTATCCATTCAGGTAATATTCAAATTGAAGACTTCGTTTTAGAGAAACTTGTCAGATAATAAATTGATAAATATGAGCATCTTAGACTAAAAATAAAATAGACAGAAGCAGTCATTCACTCCCCTACATGTTATGAATGAAAATAAAATCGTTTCAGTATAGATTCTGAAAGTCGTTTACAATAGGCACTTTCGGTAAAGAGTGATTCGATAAATCCGATCATCAGCTACTCAGTTTTTTCTCTTTTTGCTTCAAGTTATTGAAAAGAGACAAAAGATGATCTAGTTGCAAAACTGTATTACAATAATTGAAACAAACTGTTTTTCATTGAACTACCTACTTTAGTTGAATTATTTTTTGAAAAAAGTAATTGAATTAATTGTTTCTTCAATTACTGAGATAAAGTAATTGGTTTCGACATTTCGCAGGCAGTAATTGATTTACTTTCAGAGTAATTGAATTAATTCACTTGCAGAATAATTCAATCAAGTTCTTTACAAGTGATTTTACTTTTTGCAAGACACGTTTGGTTTTACCTTCTGTTGTTTTGAACGCCGTTGAAGTCTTGAACTGATTTGAATATGACAGAAGTTTAATATTTGCAAATTGTTTTTTTGTTAAGTAACTGTTAGCTGGATAAATGTTTGATGGTCACGTGGTTTGGCGTCATTCTTTCTATTTTGAGCGTACAATAATGTAGAGGAATTTTTCAGCATTTTCCTGGAGATAGGAGAAATGAATTTCACTTTTATAATGATATGTTTATTTGTTTGAATTGGTATTATTTCTAACCAATAAGCAGTCTCAAATTTTAAAAAAATAAATCACATTCGCCTATCACTCTATCAAAATTTGTGTCAAAAAAAAATTAAAAAAAATGAGAGGTATGTGGGGTGTTGGTGTGTTCTACGTTCTTTTTTATCAAAAAAATATACATGTAGGTAAATATAACATGCATCTCATTTTGTTATTTTTGTAATTATAGAACGGTAGAGAACAATAATCAAACTAAATACATCTATCAATTATTGTACAGGGTGTCTATTTGAGAACGGCAAGGTGTCAGATCTCAGAAACTAGACATCCTAGAGACTTACGGAAAAAAAATGACTGGGTAATATGGATTAGAGAAAATGCTGGGAATTTATCAGAAGTTCTCAAGATGGCGTTGTTGCTATCAAAACAAAAAATTGCTGGTTTTTCGTGATTTTTAAATAGAAACAAATATAAATGAGAACCGCTATGGATTCATTGAGAAATTTCGTTCAAATTCGGTTATTTGTTTTTTTTTCTCGCATGTCAAATGAGACGAAATCAGCTGTCAAACCTTACAACGCAAGAATGCTCATAACTTTGAAACAACCCAAACGATTGACGCGATCTTGGTCTCATTTTGAAGAGGAGGTTCTTCTCTTCCACAGTTTTGGGATTTCAAATGATTCTGATCAAAACAGATGATTGTATTCAATATAAAATGCGGACGACCGACATTTTCTGGATTTACTTAAAATTTCCAAATGCAAAAGTATACTGAAAATTGTTCGTCTGAATTCTCGACGAAATTACGCACAACTTTCATCCATTACATTTGTTTCTAGATTGCGAATAAAAAAGCTATACGCTTTTCTGTAATTTAATGTAAAATAGTGATACTATTCAAGGTGCCCTCGTAAAGAAGATATTAACAAATTTCCTAGTAACCACCCAGTCACTGTTTTATTTCAAACAAATTATATCTTGAATAGTAGCACTTTTTTGCATTGAATAATTACTAGAAAAAAGTGTAATGCATGAAAGATGTGCGAAATTTAGTCGAAATTCCAGACAAACTATTTTCACTATGCCTTTGTATTTAAAAATGTCGAGTAAATTTGAAAAATGTTGGTCGTACGCATATTATATTGAATCAAATCGTCTTTTCTGATCAAAATCATTGGAAATCCCAAAATTGTGGAAGAGCAGAACCTCCTCTTCAAAATAAGACCAAGATCGCGTCAATCGTTTGGGTTGTTTCAAAGTTATGAGCATTCTTGCGTTGTAAGGTTTGACAGCTGATATCTGTCTTATTTGACATGCTAGAAAAAAATCAAAAAAACAAATTTGAAGGAGATTTCTCAAGGAATCCATAGCGGTACTCATTTATATTAGTTTCAAATTGAAAATCACGAAAAAACAGCAATTTTGTGTTTTGATAGAACCGTTACGCCATTTTGTGGCTATTTTGGGAACTTCTAATATATTTCCAGCATTTTCTCTAGTCCATATTACTCAGTATTTTTTTTTCTAATCTCAAATCTAACAAGTCTCTGGGATGACTAGTTTCTGAGATCTGACACCTTGCCATTTTCAAATAGACACTCTGTACTGTTTTAATTCAACTGTGAACTGAAAAAGTAAATTGATTACCAAAAAATTATCCAATTACTTCAATTTAACTACTTTTGTTAGGTAAACTCAACATAATTGTGATTGGATTACATTTTATACAGTGACTATATACAAGACAGTGACGACAATGTTGGTCTTATTTTCTATTGGCTAGCGACGGATCCGCCATGTTGCAGCTAGCATTCATTGTTCATATTTGTCATGTGTGCGTCTTTCGTGTTTTTGTATCAAAATATCGATTTCAATGCCTCACAATAAAAGAAGTGCAAAAAAACTAAAAAAAAGTACGGTGACTTTATAGAAAAAAACATGCCCGAGCTGCGATTCGAACCCAAGACCTTCTGCACGTTAAGCAAACATCAGACCGCTGAGCCAACAAGGCCGGAAATATCCAAAATTCTCAGTACAGCCGTCATGTTGCAGCTAACCTGAGCTCAATTGTCGTCACTGTCTTGTATATAGTCACTGTACATTTTAACACTAATTGCGACATCTCTGTCTAGTTGATGGAATCACTGTTTTTGAAAGCGCCTATTTTAAGGGGAGGGGTATTTGTCATAGAGGAGGCCGTTTGAGCGACGTGGTCACATGTAATTAATTGTAAACACTTTTGAACTTTTGAAATTTGAGTTTTTGATGTAAAAATAAATGTATACACGGTGTATTTTAAGTTGGGGTTTTCCTTTTAACATGAGGTAGAACTTGATAGGAAAAGCAAATTTCCCAAATAATATTTTTGCGAAAACTCAGAAATAAAGGAGATGTGGCTAAATAAATTTCCTATGGAAAAACTACATTTCATACAAAAAAGAAGCTGAAATTCTAAGGAAAAGTGTGGTAAATCCCAGAAATGATGGAAATGCAAGGTCATTATTCAAATGTCAAGCCAAAAAAAAAAGAATAAAAAAAGGAAGAAACAAGAAAAGAAGCATACATGTATTTTTCTCAATTTCTGGGGTCGAAAACTTCCAATGGTGAATTTTCTATTGTATTTGCGGTCACAAGTGATCGCGAAATGACTGAATGTATTTCTCATTTCTAGACGTTCTGACGATTGAACATTTGGTAACAGAAGGTCAGCAACTATACGATTACTTAGTGAGAAACGTTGACCAATACGGCTTCCAAATAATGGAAATTGAGGACAGCTCTTCAGAATTTATTTTAGTACAGGTGACAACTGCTAGACAAGTGTCTTATAAAGACGCACAAGATAGACAAAGGACTGATGATTTTGATATGACTTTAGTGGTGTATAATTTATGCTTACCGTATAAACCCACCGATAAGGTTTTACGATTGAAATATTATCTCATACTTACTTCAAAACGGTAAGTGCATTTCTCAAATTAATACGAGGTGTCTTCCATTTCTTCTTCGTTTATGATAAGTGTGCCAAATTCTCAGTTGATTGGTTTCGGAACTGAACTCCGTTGATACACAGTAATACACATACGTGAATGCTATTTTTGGATTGTTGAAACATCGATGTGTGTGAAAAATTCCCATTCAGAACGAATAAAAAAACTTTTCTTTTGTGTTTATACAATTATAATAATGTTCGGATGAATTTTTTTGCATCAGAGATTTTAATCAATTATTGTTTGTTTATAGAACAGTTCAAAATATCTGTTTCTGTTAATTTCATATATTTCAGTGAAACTTACCCCATGTTCGAAAGTGAACAAAAACTAGGCCAATTCCGAACTGTATCTACACAAACCACCCAACCAAAACCCTACGACGCAGATTCTGTTTTGTCTAAATCTGTCTCCCTCGACGAAACAGAGCAGAACGTAGAAAGCACTGGAGAGAGTGACGAGAAGTCTTTAAGAAGCACCGAAGAAAAACCTTTAAAACTGTTTTCCAACGTCACGATAATGATTGAATGTGTCAACTATTTAGGCTACTACTCGTCACATGAGCAAATTATGCAAAAATTAATCCTAGACAAGGCGTTATCTACACAAAATGATATACATGACATGGTTTCAAAAGGAATGGTCCATTGTCGAACAAACCTTCTATGGAACAGAATGATAACGCCTCAAGATTCAACCAATTTGAGTTTTAATGAATTTATCGAGTTGAAACAACTAGCCAAGTTGACTCCGTTGTGTCGGTTGTGTCCGAATTTGGGACCCCTCTTGAACCAACCGGTGGAGTGGTATAAGGGCCTCTCCAAATTGTTATTAGTCAAGTATGCGGATCAGCATCGAATGTTCTGTTCAGTAGATGGCCAGATCGTTCATTATGTGATTTTGCATCCGAGGTATTATGGGGCTTTTATGATGTTGAGTATTGATCATCAGACAGCCAGAGGGGTATGTATTTATGTATATTTATTATTGGTTTTTCAGAATTGGGCTTATATTTTTTCAATACATAGGTTATACAGAGTGTCCCGACTTTAAGTTGAAATATGCGAACAGTATATGCTGATAAAAAAACTAGTTTGCTATACGGGGTGCCTCAGATTCGAGTGTATTCATTTTATTGTAATAGAAACAGGGTCGGTTAAATGGATGCAATTTTATGCTCAACAAATCGCCATTTTGAAACTTGTAAAATCTCTACAAGATGGTGGTAACGTTTCGTCTTTGAATTGCCATCATCAACTTAATTTTTTTAAATAAGGACATAGTTATCTTTTGATGTCCTTGAGGCATTGAGGTAATAAGATGAAGGTGTAGAGCATATATCTATTAACTCTATATGGGAACTGTCCCATTTGAACAACGAGCGACAGTTGAAGTTGACATGAGATGGCTATATAAATTTTGCATGTAACATCCCCATAAGTCTCATCTTGAGGGGTCAAGCCGTCTTTTGCGCCTGCCCAGAAAGTGCAGTTCTTATTGGTTGTCATCGAGACATGTTGACACGGTCCAAACATGGCGTCCATTGTATTTGTTTAAAATAGCGTTTTGGAGTTTTATTTGATTTTTTGCCGTTTGAATTTTGAATTTTGCGTAGTTTTTAATAACTTTGATTTGTGTTTAATTGTGATAATGTGATAATTAATGGGTGTCACGATCATTGTTTATCGTATGCTGGAGAAAGAGAAGGGGGAATTTCACTTCACAGGTATTATTATCAATGATTATTGAAATGGTACTACTTACCTGTATATTATTAGATATTTGAAAAGTGATTTTTCCTGATTATGTGAATATACCTACTCGGGCTAATATCTCTATCCTGGAAAACTGTCGAGCAAATCGACGAAAACAGTCTCGTTCTTATATTCTTGGTTACTATGGTTACAAAGTTACAACAATAGAAAAATAGTATTTCAAACGCAAGCGCATTATTAGCTGGTCCCCAGGCGATATAAAAGGATGGACTTATGTGAAAAATATACAGTACAGCGGGATCTTCTGTCTCATTCTGGTATCAAGCAGGGGAAGTTGTTTCCCATATACAGGGTGTTTATTAATTGAATGCCGATACTTAAGGGTGATAATCTTTGGATGATTTGAAGACAAAAAGTTCATATGGACATAGGTCCGCAAGAGCATAGATTTTAAGATACAGGGTGTTGAAATAAAAAAAAAAAATCTTTTTTTTATCATCACTTTGATACTATTCCAGATGTCTTTTTGAAATTTGGTACACGTCTTCTATTCATCAAAATGCATGGGAATGTTAGAGATGGCGCCACTGATTTAAAAATATTGGATGACACAGCAGGGTGCAGGGTGTCAATGCAATTAAGTGGATTTTATTTTTTTAAGCGAAAACCATGCGCCGGACGGAAAAAAATCAAGAGAATAAATTGGCTCAGAAATAAATAGAGATTTTAAAAATGATTTTTATTTTGGAAGGAAGCAGTGGCGTACAAGTTTTTTCTCCAAAAATATTAAGTGCAAAGCCCGTACGGACGCCACTGGTAAAAATAATGAAATTGTTTGTACATCACAAAATGCATATTGAAGCCTAGAAAACGTGTACCAGATTTCATAAAGATATCTGGAATAGTATCAAAGTAATTATAAAAAAATCATTTATTTTTTAATATTTCAACACCCTGTATCTTGAAAATTAAGCTCTTGCGGACCTATGTTCATATGAACTTTTTGTCTTGAAATCATCCAAGGATTATCACCCTCAAGTATCGGCATTCAATTAATAAACACCCTGTAGTTATCAATAGATATTATGGTGTAGAGTAATGGGTTGCCTTTGCACCCTTGATATTTCCAATTATAAGATGGATTTATGAACCAAACCATGTTTTAGAGAGACGAGGGTTGCTTAACTGATTTTCTCTGGTATTATTTTCTAGATGAGTATTTTTTTCGACGGTTGCGATTTGTCAAACGGCGCCAAAAGGTAACTGAAAATGAAATAAAAAATCTAGGTCCGTATTCAAAAAAATTAACTTGATGATGGCCGCTCAAAGACGAAACGTCAGATTTTTGATTTGATACCGCCGTATTGTAGAAGAGAAGTGGCAATGAGAAAGTGCAATTCATTTTAAAATATCTTCTCAAATAAACTAAAAAAAAAGTGAAAACGTTTATGCGAAATTTCGTTTTTTTTTTAATATCTTCGGAAGTATTCAGAACTTTTCAAATTTCAAAACGGCAATCTGTTGAGCATAAAAGAAGGCAACTTTGCCCGACCTTGTATATCTTATAATAACTGAGATCCCCATGCATGCACTCGAATCTGTGGCACCCTGTATAAAAATGTCTTTGAAAACGCTTTGTTTTCGAGATACAGGGTGTCAAAGTTTAATTTATATTTTTGTTTTATCCAAGTAATCAGTATCCAGAGTATTTTTGATATAAGAAATTCAAATTTGATATTATTATGACTCTATCTTGTATGTGGCGCCACCCACAAGTATTTTTACTGTTTCAGATAGTCATAACTTTTATCCCAACCCTGTATCTTTGTTTTGATTAAAAAAATGATTATAACATTATTTTAAATAATAACGATACTCCCGTTAGAGATTGTTGTGAGCAACCGTTTTCGAGATATTTGCGCTTGAATTACTCCATGTAATGTGGTTTTCAATGGCAAATTTTGAAAATTGACATAGGTGGCGTTGGAAACGTCGTCGGTAATTTTGACAGTAGTTTCATAGTCGATGTTTCTTCACAGAAACAAAATATAAAATAAAAAACTAAAAAACCCGAAAATAAAAAGTCCCTATCTAGATGTATCTTTCTTTTTGGTAAGAAATTTTTAAACAATAATTGTCTACAACAAAAATAGAAATCAGACCTGAACAACCTGTATATAGTATAACTAGGCGTTTTCAAAGAAATTTTTATAAAGCAAACTAATATTTTTTTTCAGTGTTCAAATATTTCAGTGCACCCTGTATTATTATTGCTGACCAGCAAAAATAGTGACAGAACTGGAAATCACCATATTTCTCTGTTGAAAAAAATATCCCAAATCTCTGTTGATATATACATATATATATATATATATATATACACGGTCGTTACATTGAAAAATTTTCTCTGAAGTTGCAGATTATCAATCTTTTTTAGTGCATTACATAAAAAAAACTCAAAGATTAAGTTTTTATTGAAATTTGCTTAATGCTGCGGAATAAGCTTGGAATCAACTAGGGACATACAATCTTTTTTTTTTTTCGTTGATTGTTATTTTCTTCTCCTACGCTTTTTCCAAATTGGTGTTCATGGCTTGTTCATAGCGTAGATTCCTGTTCTGTTCAAGAATAACAGTTTTGAAGTTTTCATCACTGTATTTGAAGATAAATGGATATTTATTTTCATACTTGACTATATTCATTTGACCGAGCTGAACAACATTATTATAAGGATAGCAGGCAAACATCAAAATATGACTACATTGTAAAAAATAAATCACAAAACATGACTACATCAATCTTCTAGAACACAGTCACAACTCAAAATATGGCACTTTTTAATATTACTCTACCCACCTTAGACAGGAACACATACACGATTAAACATGCGACACTTGATCAGTTTTAAAAGTAATGTTTTATGAGACACAACTCAAAATGTGACGCTTTTCAAGCAGAGCGAGACTCGCTTCTCTTGATTCATGCGAATTATGACTGACATGTGACGCTATTCCTCCACGTCTGTTGACATAAATCGCCAAAACTATAGTGCCGTCTAGCATACAGTATTCGAAGTATTTTGTGACACTCTTCAGGATAATGCATATATGTTTTTCATTATTGTTGGTGTATTAATCATGTGTGCTCTATGTGCGCACACAGTCATTTATTAGAATTTCTACAACTGGACGTATGAATACGCTAAAACAATAAAAGCATTTGCTATGTTTTAGGAATTATATGCTGTTTTTCGAGAACCAGACAAAATCGAGGACACGGACCCGTTGGGTTTAGGCTATGAAAAATCTCTTCAAGACGGATTTGTCAACTGCATATGTTTTTACTTATGGTCTGGAATGATATCAAACTGATAGTCATAACTGCAGCTTTCTCATTGACGAATAATGTACTATAATTTTATATTTTTTGTTATTCTATTTTATTGTTACACATGCAAGTTCAGTATACTGTGATAAATCTACAAAATGTGCCTGGCTATATTTAAATATCTAGTATACTGTGTAATTTTTGTAAGTGCCATATTTTTAATTTAGGAAGACATATTCATATCGATATATTTTTCGATAAAAATAAACAAACAGTTTCTTTGATAACATTTATTTGAACGAAGACAGGAGAACACATAGAAGAGAAAAAAACTTCTCACATTGATGGAAATACATGTACTTATTGCGGATGCGCAATTTGAACATCGATAATATCAGAAGAATGTCAAAATACAGGGTGGTACAACCAAGATGGAGTCGACGATTGTGGAAAAATGGTGAGGAATTTGAATATTTTTTTTTTGTATATTATAGTTAGTCAAAAAGGCTATGTCTTGAAAATATAGCCATAGTACAGGGTATCCCAAAAAATTTGTGGCAAATTGAACTTGTATTTTTTCAAATGGAACACCCTGTATATAAAAATTCTAGTTATTTCTCCTCCCTCGTACGATCATTTTGATATGAGGTTTTTTAGGTCTAAAACTCACAATAAAGGAATGTGAGGCAATCAAAGTTGAAAAAGGACTGATAGTTGGGCTATTTTTTAAGCGAAATGGAAAAGAGTATAGAAAAACCAACTGACCCTTGAAGCAATACTTATCCTTGAACACAATTATCACATACATTTTTGGTAAAATTATTTGTTATTATACAGGGTGGTCACGTTTTGCAAACACGACCTGAACACAATTTGTTCAAATGGAACACCCTGTATATTATCAAGATAACCTCATTAGCTGTCAAAAAACACCATACATCATACCTTTGTGATCATTAGTTATTTTCAGAAATCACTAATGCAAATGTTCCATTTGATAACAGCGTTACAATGATGATATAGACATGTTAAGATAACGTAACAATCATAGCAAGGCTAATCACGAATAAAACAAAATATTGATAATTAGTCACAGCTGCTACGTATAATCACCGAACAAATAACAATAACAAGGATCACGCGAAACCGACCCGAGGAGTGTCGAAGTTCCCAACATCATACACAGTCCACCCGGTCCGAGAATGCCAGTCTGTTCAACGACCGACGTTATCAGTTTATCATAAGAAGCGCTGTTAACTCGTGATTTTAAATATCGGGCACGTATGTTCAGTGCTTCGAAAACGATGTGCTCCGGAATGGCTCGGCGGGCTGTCTCTTGATGCTGCTATACAATAAAGTGAAGAGTTAGCCTTTTTATTGCTCCTTGTTCGGTGGTATAATCTAGCATAATCCATTATTTTCAAGTTAATTGTCAGTGCCACAATACTTTTAATCAAAAAGAGAATTTTTGGATACCTACTTGCTAATTAATTAATAAATTAATTAATCAACTAATTCCTGATGTCATGGCTAAATGCATGGACATCTATTGTTTTATAAACTGGGTAATATGTAATTTGATTTCCGAAAAAACTATTGATCAGGAAGGTATGATGTATGGTGTTTTTGAAAAGCTTATGATGTTATCTTTAAGATGGATATACAGGGTCCTTCATTAGTGCGTCGGGCAATCCTAGCGTGGTTATTTACAAAAGTAGAAAAAAAAGTTTTACACAAAAGTTGTAGAATGTGACTTTATGCATATTTTAAAAATATTTTCAAACATACAGGGTGCGTCACAAAAGTATGGCACGAAAAAGTATGATTTTTTTAAATGGAACCCCCTGTATATTGATTGATATTTCAATTCTTTCTTCAATTTGGAACAAAAATTGTGATACAACTAATGTTCCGAAATTCAACCGTTCTCGAGATATCGCGTTTTAAAAATGGCATTTTTGCAACTTTGACATGCTATAAAACTCAAACTATTCAAGTTAGAGAAAAATGGATTGCACATTCCCATCTTAACTTTTCAAGAGCTATTCAAGGAGATTAAATCCATTATTGTGAAAAAATGTCAAAATGTGCCGAAAAAAGTTGACAGTTGACGTTACCTTCTATCCAAATGACAGAAGAGCTCTTGAAAAGTTAAGATAGGAAAGTGCAAACCATTTTCCTCTAACTTGAATAGTTTGAGTTTTATAGCATGTCAAAGTTGCAAAAATGCCATTTTTAAAACGCAATATCTCGATAACGGTTGAATTTAGGAACATTAGTTGTAGCACAATTTTTGTTCCAAATTGAAGAAAGAATTGAAATATCAATCAATATACAGGGGGTTCCATTTAAAAAAATCATACTTTTTCGTGCCATACTTTTGTGACGCACCCTGTATGTTTGAAAATATTTTTAAAATATGCATAAAGTCACATTCTACAACTTTTGTATAAAACTTTTTTTTCTACTTTTGTAAATAACCACGCTAGGATTGCCCGACGCACTAATGAAGGACCCTGTATAATATACAGGGTGTTTCATTTGGAAAAATTGTGTACAGGTCGTGTTTGCAGAACTTGACTACCCTGTATAATAACAAATAGTTTTCAGGGATAAGTAATGTTTTATGAGTTAGTTGGTTTTTAAATACTTTTTTCAATTTCGCTAAAAAAATGACCCAATTGTGAGTCCTTTTTCAACTTTGATCGCCTTCCATTCCTTTATTATAAGTTTTAGACCCAACAAACCGTATATCAAAATGATCGTACGAGATGGGAGAAACGATTAGAATTCGAACATACAGGGTGTTCTATTTACAAAAATACAAGTTGAGTTTGCCACAAACTTTTTGGAACCCCCTGTACTATGGCTATATTTTTAAAACATGGCTTCTTTGATCAACTATGATGCACAAAAAAAAATTATCCATATTCCTCACCATTTTCCCAGAATCGTCCAACCCATCTTGGTTGCACCATCCTGTATATCCTTGTATAATCGGGCCAGTCCAGGAATAACATACTAAGGCCTGGGAAATAAGCGAAAATTATAGCCTGTTTGGGACACCAACTCATCCAGGTATCTGACTGGTTTTTCAAGTAGCTTAAGTCTATGGAAACAAAACCTATGCTTCCTCTATAGCTGATTCGTTGGCCTTTTTGAGTTATGGATGGATGCGGATTGGATGAATGGATGGGGTAACCATCAAACCGGGTATAGAAAATTCAAATATAATTTTGACGGATTTTTCCTGTGTGATAACAGGTAGCTAAAAAGAATGTGTAGGTGAAAGTTGAATACCTGGATGAAAAAAAAAAAAAAATTCGCAACGAGAACAAATTTCCGGATTTTTAATTTGAGCTCGCGGGAGATTCGGCAAGAAAATTTCATGCCAAACCTGATCATTGGAAAAAACATAACCCAGGACTCACCTCGCATTTAGTGGAAGAAACTAACGGCTCCTTACTCTACTCGCCATTGAGGAAGAAAGAAGGGAAACAGGATTTTATAAAACATTTGGAAGTTATAACCAATCTTGTCCATAATTGATAACATTGCAACTTTGTATTGGAAGTTGAAAGTAAATCATTTATCGAAAATATTTGTCAGTGTTTTTAACAGCTGTCAACGCGGCTGGATGTAGCTCCCATGCACCAACCACAGTGTTGCCGTTTGCCTTACCTCTGTCTGTGAAAGTTGGGTTGGGTTGGGATTGTTAGGGAGAGTGGGGACGGCAACACTGTAATCATATGGGAGCTACATCCAGATGCAAAGCCAGGGTGATTTCCACTTATTAATCTTTCAGTCACGTGATTATGAGCAGGGTGATTTCCGATAAAATTAGGTCGTTGCCATAGCAACATAATAAAATGCAAGCCTATGATTGGTTAGAATTGACTGGTAGGAAATTTTCACTAGAATTCCATATTTCTGAGTTAATTCATACTAAGAACAAATTTTCTTGTAGGTTCGCAATTCAATTAAATTGTTAGAGTGTTCTATTGCTGTTTCTTATGGCTTTACACACAGATAGATACCAGCAATGATTTTTAAAATATGCCGTGATCGTTGCATTTTTTCAACTCGAAAATCGTATGAGTTTAAAGCGCTTGCGCGATTATATTTTGAGCAAATATTAGCTCATCGGAGGTACCACAAATAAAAAATCAAGAAAATCATTGAGTTTTCAGAATCAATAATTTTTTAACACAATTATATTATTCTTCACAAATAGATCTCTACAATTTCTAATCAACAAATAATAATATGTAGAATGAGAAGGACGTTTATACCTTATCCGGTTTATTTTTGAATGATACAGCTGTTATTTTCACATTATTTAGACAATTATAATCATTTTATCAAATTAAATATAATTTCTTATGAACCAATTTCTAATAAATTAGTAGAATAAATAGGTACAGTGGAAGTAATTTGAATTCGCACACATTCAAAACATTTACTTTTTGACAACCCTCGTGATATGCCAAATCACTAGACCAGCGTGAAAGAAACCAACACATGTGATCTGCTTAATTATTCCGCTGTCTCTGATCACGTGTAGTTTGTTTAGTTCGATGACTTGTATAACAAAAATTATTAAGCAACTGCCATGTGTATTGTATACTATCTGCACTGGGTTTCGAGGTCCTTGAGGATATATATTTAAAAATCTGATACAAAAGAGATGCAATTAATGTATTTTTTATCACCTTCTTTTATTTTATTTTCTACATAGATATTTCACATATCTACGCCCTTCGCATCACTTATTATTTGAACTAAGCTGAAATAATCAATCCCAAAATCAAAAAGAGATTTGTTGTTTACCACTGACTTGAAGTGATGTGTTATTATGACGAAGTCTGGCATTTTACTAGGGTTGTTTGAAAAATTGTGTGCGAATTCCAATGCTTTCCACTGTGCTTACACAATATACCAGTGTGAGTGGGTACACTCATTCGAGAACAGTGATAATAACACCAATATTTTTAGAAATAATACTACAATACTGGAAATTTTCTACAAAAAGGCAATTGCTATAATTTCAACTATTGAGCTTCGTTCTCTACTTAGTTAAATATACATCAAGTTATTGTTACAAATTTGAAGTTGATATGTCCTTACAAACGTCAATGTTTATAACAGGAAATTCTGGAATGTAGGAACTTTAGTGGAATCTGAATTTATCTTGAAATTGTCCTATTTTTAAAATTGTTTGGGCTATTGTGGGAAACAGTAAGGATTGGAGGAGTGATGGGGGTGATGTTGGCATTAAGTTACATATATACATATTACTTAATTTATCTACATATTTGGCAACAAATTTCTTCCTTTCATTTGATTGGGTTGGCTAAACCCACTAATAAATAATTTATTTGAATTTAAAATATTCGCATCAGGATTGATAGATTTTGTACAAAAATATGTTGGACAGTTATAGAAAATGCTGATAAGGAAATAGAAATGTGAAAAAAAGAAATACATTTAAAAGAGTCTTGAATGCTAAAAGAAATAAGTAGGTGAAAAATATGTATACAAAAAAATCAGGATTAATAATGATTAAATAATTGAAAGGTGACATTATAAAATATAAAAATAACTGATAAACTAAAAATACTAAACTCCACAGAAAAATAAATAATTTCGATAAAAAATTGATCATAATATATTTATGTGATGTGGTTCCGATAGACTGAAAACAGTCTTTCTTTCTCAGATCAGTTAGGATTTGTTCGGAAACACTAAAACTACATAGATACCAAGTAACATGTCAATTATTATTGATTTGACATGATTGTATATAGGATAGCATGTTTACAACAAATCGCACGTCGCATGCTACTTGGGTGACAAAGCTTACTAAGCTGTCTACGAGTTTTTCACGATGGAATTAGATTTTTTATAAAAATTTCATATCGATCTACAGATCAAAAAATTACGTGTTTTCGAATGTGCAAATGTGGTCTACATTCCTGCTAAATTCAATGTTTCTTCCATCATTTCCGAATAAACAGTCATTTTCCTTAACCATTGATTGTATTCTCGTTCGATAAAAACAAAATTGTGGGGAAAATTGAAATAGCTCTAATTAAATGTGATTCAGATGAAGGTACAGGGTGTTCACGTATATTTTGGCCAATAGCTATATCCGTTGATATTAACCCTAGAGAGAGGTTGAAATTAGCAAAGTTGTAGTACTTTTTTTGAATGATCAGAATTTGTTATCAAAAAAAACAATTGAGCATCAGATGTCTTCTTCTCTTTTTTCAAATGGGACACCCTAGTTCGATAGAGAACTCTTTCCTGATTTCAAATATATAAGGTTTGTTGGTGTTATTTTCGAAGGTTATAAAGATATTAACGTTTTTCCATACAGCAATCCTTAAATAGGGTGTCCCAGCAAGGGTGGCCACCGGCCATATCTCGGAAACTACTGGACTTAAAAGTTCAGGAAAAAAAATATGATCACTAAAGTGGCCACGAGAAAATGCTGGGAAATATTTATAACCTCGAAATTTTTCCGCTAGGGGGCACAATCAAAGCTTAAATATTAAAATTCGAAATTTCTCCGGAAATTCTCAGATTGAGGTATATCTTTATCAACATGGTTAGAAAACCTAGACAATTTCACGTCTTTTTGGTACAGGGCTCATTGGCGTACCAATCTTCGTGTGAGTAGGGGAAGGTAGTGAAAGTGTAATTGTTCAAGTGGCTGTAACTTATAAACGACTTGTCCGATTTTGTTGCGTATAGGCTTGTTTGGAAGATAAATGTGAGTACTTCCGTATATCGTATCCAGTGATGCGTGATTGTCTCCAGAAAAGTTGCTAGAAGGCGTAATTTGAATTAAAAACTGTTATTTTCGTTTCACCGCAAAAATTTAAATGGTATGGTATAATTCTGATAATAATAACTAGTCCAAATTATATAAAATTTAATGTTTTAAGGTTTTTGAGGTTTTTAAGGTTTTTTTTTTTGTTTTTTTTTTTTTTTTTTTTTTCAAGGTTTTTTCTTGTAAATTCAATCTTCATTTCGATTCTGTTATCAGAATTATACCGTACCATTTAAATTTTTGCGGTGAAACGAAAATAACAGTTTTTAATTCAAATTACGCCTTCTAGCAACTTTTCTGGAGACAATCACGCATCACTGGATACGATATACGAAAGTACTCACATTTATCTTCCAAACAAGCCTATACGCAACAAAATCGGACAAGTCGTTTATAAGTTACAGCCACTTGAACAATTACACTTTCACTACCTTCCCCTACTCACACGAAGATCGGTACGCCAATGAGCCCTGTACCAAAAAGACGTGAAATTGTCTAGGTTTTCTAACCATGTTGATAAAGATATACCTCAATCTGAGAATTTCCGGAGAAATTTCGAATTTTAATAGTTAAGCTTTGATTGCGCCCCCTAGCGGCAAAATTTCGAAGTTAAAAATATTTTCCAGCATTTTCTCGTGGCCACTTTAGTGATAATTTTTTTTTTCCTGAACATTTAGGTCCAGTAGTTTCTGAGATATGGCCGGTGGCCACCCTTGCTGGGACACCCTGTATATTTGAAATCAGGAAAAAAATTGTCTATCGAACTATGGCATAAAATACAGGCTGTCCCACATTGAGCTGGCTGCAAATCAGCTCCAAGAATGCCTCACTAATTCATTTGACACAGCATTCCCCTTAAGGGAAAAGCCAAACAACTCCAAGACGGATGGAATAAACAAACGGAGACTCACCGTCCCAAAGTTCGCAAGCTCCTCAGTAGAGCTAAAGAACTGCGTACTCCGGAAAGCTGTGATGTCTATAAGACAGCCCAGAGAAACTACAAGAAGGTCATAAGATTAGCGCAGAGACATATAGCTGGGAAAACTTTTGCGAAGAGCTGAACGACCTTCCGTCCACGCTCCGCCTATGCAAGAACTTAACAAAGGACCCTGGAGCCAAACTAGGATGCCTAGTAAAAGCAGATGGGAAATTAACCATGTCCGAGGAGGAGACGCTTAACAGGCTACTGGAAGTGCACTTTCCTGGATCGGGGCAAGTCGCCGTACTCCCACAGCAGGTAAGAGCCCGCACAGCTCCCGACTACAGAGAGGATAGTCAACTTTTAAAAGGTAGAATGGGCTCTCGAGTCTTTCTTTCCGTACAAAGGTCCAGAGATGGATGAGGTTTTTCCGGCCTTGCAACAAAAGGCTGGAGATCGTATAACCGCATTCCTGGTGAAGCTCTTTTGTTCATGCCTTGTCATGGGCTTCATCCCCTTTAGCTGGAGGGAAGTGAAGGTAATATTTATCCCCAAAGCAGGGAAATCAGACTACACCAACCCCAAGTCCTTCCGATCGATTAGTCTATCAAGCTTTCTACTCAGGACACTAGAAAGACTTGTTAATAGATACATCAAGGAAACGCATCAGTTATCCATGCCACTGCATAATAATCAATATGTTCATCGACTGACACGGCGCTACATCACCTTATCACCAAGGTGAAAGGAGCGCTCGACGGAAATAGATCAGCATTGGGTGCTTTCGAAGACATCGAAGACGCATTTGAAAACGACTCTTTTGAATCAATCTGTCGAGCATTAGAGGCAAGGGGTTCAGAAAGAACACCGACCAAGTGGATAACAAATATGCTATCACAAAGGATGATATTTGCCGAACTAAACGGACAAAATGTCAGAACTATGGCTGCCAGGGTGGAGTCTTATCCCCTCTCCTTTGGAGTCTTGTGATGGACAACCTGCTGAAGCATCTGAACGATTCAGGATTGTATACACAGACCTATGCTGATGATCTGGTGATCCTAACGACGGGCCGCCACATTCAGGAGCTCAGGGCCCTCACAATGCGAGCCCTGAGAATTATAGAAGAGTGGTGCTCCCTTGTAGGACTTAGGAAAAGATCGAAATCCTGTTATCTACCAGGAAATA
This sequence comes from Orchestes rusci, assembly GCA_958502075.1. Taxonomy (NCBI): domain Eukaryota; kingdom Metazoa; phylum Arthropoda; class Insecta; order Coleoptera; family Curculionidae; genus Orchestes; species Orchestes rusci. The sequence continues at coordinate 797,954 of OY293303.1, read as the reverse complement.
CAGAACAGGACCTGCTGAGCTTCGCGAAAGCGTCGTGCCTTCAATAATCTCACTTCTATCTAGTGTGGGTTGCAACGGGCCCAGAAGGCCTAAGCAGATTTTCCCGTGAGCCACCCAGTCAAAAATCTACATCTACAGGGTGTCCCATTTAAAAAAAATGAAGAAGCCTGAATGTTTCTGACTTCTGATGCTCAATGGTTTGAACCATTCTCTAGGGTTAATATTAACGAATATAGCTATTGGCCAAGATATACGTGAACACCCTGTACTCACCTTCACCAATACTCAAAAAAAAGCATTCCACCAACATAATCATTCGTTGAATTTTCTTAATGTGAACTGTAATATTCAAATTTAGAAATTCTATAGCAAAATTTTTCACCAATCAAACAAGACAAGAACGCAGTCTTGTTGACTCGAGGTGTGATCAGTTGCAACAAACCTAATATCACATAAAGCTCACATTGTTTTTTACCAAGAGTACATAAAGCTTCTACAAACAACCTCCTATTTCACAGAACTCGTCAATGTGACGTTATTTCCAGTTATTATTTACAGTAATGTACATGATACTTTCCAAATGATAATCTACAATGGCAGTTTTTCAATAAATTGTATAAAATGAATAAACATTATATAATATAAAATAGTTGACATTTTTTGAACTGATTAATTAATTTTTTTTTAGTTAGCATGCAGTCCCATAATAAAAGTGTTGCTAATTTACCTTTAATTTATCAGTTCTCGGTATACATGTATCCTGTCCCATTTTGGTTGCGATTGCGGGTTATCTTGGCGAATCAAAGATAAATTAGTATCATTTTTATATTGACTGGTTCCTTGAGTATTGATATCATGACTGCTTCCCAATAAAAAAACAACCAATACAGTATACGTAGATACCTACATATATCCTATAATCTACTGTGGGCGTAAATAAATAACGAGTTATTCACATTTGACTAGATTACATGGACAATAAGTTGAGTTTATACTTCAATTTCATCTTTGGCTACAGAAGAGTCGTGACACGTTTCACAAGTGACAATGGTAATTTTTCTCTTTGGCTTGTTATAGTCCGATCCATCATCTGGAAAAAAATGAAAATGATAGTATAGGAACAAAGGTTAACACCTAAGTGCTGGGTATCTTCAAAACGAAGCATTTTTGATTTTTCCTGTTATTTCTCCAGAGGTACAAGTAGTATTATGAATTTAGTGTCAAAATCCATAAGTTTCAAAGACAAAGCATAATATGTATGAACCAATATACAGGGTCTTTCGTTGATCATGTTACAGACTTCTAGGGTAGATAAAACACATAAAAATAAGAAAAAGTGTTCATATGAACATGGGTCCGGAAACGCTAGTGTGACCTTCGAAGATGACCTTCAAAAACCACTCTTCGTTTTATAGCTTCGGTACTACTGCAGCTATCGCCACCAATTTTGGGACATGAAATCTAGTTGGTAGGTTCATCAATTTGAGCCTTCCGGATCTTCTCACCTTTAACCAGGGGGGTATTGGGGTCAATCTGACAGATAACGACTTTTACTCAGAGTACCTTTTTTATGTAAAAGGTATTGGAGAACCATAATCAGATATAGAAATGGCAAGAAATTAAAGCCTAAGCGGAGTAGGGTCAGATTTACCCAAATACCCCCCTGGTTAAAGGTGACAAAATCCGGAAGGCTCAATTGATGAACCTACCAACTAGATTTCATGTCCCAAAATTGGTGGCGATAGCTGTAGTGGTACCGAAGCTATAAAACGAAAAGTAGTTTCTGAAGGTCATCTTCGAAGGACACTATAGCTCTCTGAGGAAGCGTTTCCGGACCCATGTTTATATGAACTATTTCTTATTTTCGTGTGTTATATCTACTCTAGTAACGTGATCACCGGAACACCCTCTATATCAAGTTGGTGTTTTTTTTTACAAAATTAACGAACATGGAGATTGTAGTACTAACTCTGAAAACAATATAAATTGCAGGTCTTAAAAATTGTGATCTCCCTGCCAACCTAAACTATGGATGTCTTGGATCGACGAGATGTGCCCTTTACTTCAGATAAGTGACGAAGCACTTATTTCATATTAATCTTCTAAGTTAGGGGGATAAAAGGTTTTTTTTTTTCATTTTCCCGACTTTGGAAACACCGAAATCAATCACATGAGAACTATTTATTTATATCCACTTTACACAGTTTTCAATATATATCAACTATTCCGTTGAAGACGAGCTCTCCCATGACAGTTTCTTAATTATTCAGAACAGGCTGTCTGCGTCCATAGACGTTTCTGGTCAACGTTGGTTTAACGTGGAGAACTCCAGCAATTTCCGTGACAATCAAGATGACATTATGACATCACCCCACGTTCCAAAGTGGACGGGCTCAAGATAGAACCGGAATTCCGTTAAAATATGATATTCTGGTATCACGTACAACACGCAACTTTATAATTAAAAGACAATTTCGGGATGTGCTGGTTGAAATTAACCTAAAAACGGCTTCCCGTTTCTGCTTAAGCTTTGCTTTTATGAGTAATGAGTCTACAGGGTTTTTCACTTAAAACTCCCCACGTCAATATCTCGGAAACGAATAGGAATATTTGATTTCTGTAAAAAGTAGTCAATGTATGGGGTCCAGTACTTATTTTTCACAGTTAAAAAAATTCGACGCCTACCAAGAGTAAAGCGTCGCGACGCATCGAAAATATTAATCGATTGCAGGAACTTTGAAATTACGCGCATGCAAAAGTACAAGTTATTCATAAACTTTTTTATTATTCAGTCGAACTCATTTATTCTACTCAGTTTTGAGATATACAGTGTGTCCAAGATAAGGATGTCTATCATGGGGATCTTGAAAACCGTGAGAGATACAAGGTCGGTTAAATGGAGGCAAAGTTGCGTATTTTGATGCTTAACAAAATGCCGTTTTAAAAGCCAAGAAATTCCGACTAAGTCCGAAATTATCCGAAAAAAACCGAAATTTTTCAAAATTGTTTTCATTTATTTCTGACCACATTTGAAGAGATATTTTGAAATGAATGGAACTTCTTTATTGCCACTTTTTGCCCTTTACAAGATAGCGTTATTAAATTGAAGAACCGACGTTTCGTCTATGAGCAGCCATCATCAACTTTGTTTTTTTAAATACGGTCCTGGATTTTTTATAACGGATTTTGAGGGCCTCTTATGTTCCTAAGCCAACAATGTATCGCAATTATTCAAAAAAATTATGTTGATGGATTTTTCCATGAGAACTCATGTGTTAGAGAGAGACAAAAAATACATTTTTAATAAGATTAAAAACAACCACCTTCTTTTTTAATTGGTGCGATACCTTGTTGGTTTGGGAACATAAGAGGCTCTAAAATTCCGTAATAAAAAATCCAGGACCGTATTTAAAAAAACAAAGTTGATGATGGCTGCTCATAGACGAAACGTCGGTTCTTCAATTTAATAACGCTATCTTGTAAAGAGCTTCATTGCCACGAAGGAGTTCCATTCATTTCAAAATATCTCTTCAAATGTGGTCAGAAAAAAATGAAAAAAAAATTTGAAAAATTTCGTTTTTTTCGGATAATTTCGGACTTGGTCGGAATTTCTTGGCTTTCAAAACGGCATTTTGTTAAGCATCAAAATACGCAACTTTGCCTCCATTTAACCGACCTTGTATCTCTCACGGTTTTCAAGATCCCCATGATAGACATTCTTATCTTGGACACACTGTATATCTCAAAACTGAGTAGAATAAATGAGTTCGACTGAATAACAAAAAAGTTTATGAATAACTTGTACTTTTGCATGCGCGTAATTTCAAAGTTCCTGCAATCGATTAATATTTTCGATGCGTCGCGACGCTTTACTCTTGGTAGGCGTCGAATTTTTTTAACTGTGAAAAATAACTACTCGACCCCATACATTGACTACTTTTTACAGAAATGAAATATTCCTATTCGTTTCCGAGATATTGACGTGGGGAGTTTTAAGTGAAAAACCCTGTATATGACTCCAGGGTCTAGTTGTTTTATATTGAATTTTTTTACTATACTTACTGGGTAATTCTCAGAGAAGCGATATAGCGTCGGAAGGTTCTGCATTTTCTTGGGGTTCAGTCTGGACACCTGCACATGAACTTCTGGACGGAGTGGCAGCTCCAACTTTTTCCATTGGTAGTGCTTCGCCTGGGGTGCCTTCGATGGAGTAAACTTTTATTTTATTATGTCAGAAACTCTTTGTACAATTCACCTTTCATTGATATGGAAGACGTAGCATAGGAAGTAGACGGTTGAGTATTATATTTCTTATATGCTGCACTGTTCATTGTCAGTTTCCGTACGTTTTTGTCCGGGTGAAAAACAATGATGTAGACTTTTGGTGAATAGAGACACACCAGGGCTACCGTGGCGTTCATGCTAGTGGCTACACACAAGGTAGTGATCTGCGTCTGGAAAGAATATTCAAGTGTGAATGTATGTTCCATGTGATGTACGTCTTAGTACGTTGATAAAAAGATCATGTGAAAAGAAGTTAAGTAGAAATTCATTTAATTTCCATCTTGTTATATGGGTATTATAGTCACATTCATGTTTCTTAAAATCTCTGGCACTCAGAACTGGTATCCTCTGGCTTTCTCTTATTTTATTTTTAAATATCTGATATGTTCATTTGAATACATTTATTGTTTTTCTCATCTGGATACTGGATTTTTGATTACAATTTTGAGAAGAACGACCAGAAAAAAGATTATATAATAAATATAAAATATAGAATATGTATGTTCACTCTACATTTTGAGTTACAAGCAAGTTTTTACATTTGATACATATTGATAAACCTCAATTATTCAAAAAAATTATTACAATTATCAAATTTAATTTGAAACAGAAAACAAAGTAATAATGAAAAATGAATAACGAGTCAGAATCTTTCAATAATCTAAACAGTTGATATACACTGATGGTCATATTATTCATGAAAAATGTAAGTATCCTGGCGATTTTTTCATAAAATTGTACATTGTTTTCTTGTCATTTTTTAAAGACAAGGCGAAAAAATAACTTATTGCTTACTTATAAAATTATATTTCTAGTTTTTGAAAACTTCATAATATCATCAGAAAGGTATGAAAGTCTACAGGGTTATTCACGTTATTCGACACGAAACATTATGGGTAAAGTATCTGATTTCAAAGAATTTTTTTTTCTAAACGGTCCCTGTTTAGGGCTACATTTTAAAAATATTTATATGTAATACAGGGTGGCCCTAAAACACGAAACGTATCAAAGTTGTATTTTTTTAAATGGAATACCTTGTATATTATTTCATTTTTGGTTTGCATGATCAAAATTAAGGTTAAATAATCAATATTTTTAAACGGTAATAGCTTGTTTAATTTAAATGGGATACCCTGTATTTTATGTCAACAACAGATGTAGAATTTAATTATCTATCAATTATTATTATACGTTCCTATAGCTAACTTCGCACGTTTTCAAGTAAAGCGAAGAAAAAGAAAAAAAAATAGGTTTCTCATTAACACCAATAGATGGAGATGCCGACTCCAAACCCTCGTTAGGAACATTATTTGACCTATGGTATTTTGACAGGTTCTATTATTATTTCCTTAAAGTTGTCAGTTATTAATTAATATTTTCAATTACTAATCGTTCTATTAGTGCTAGCAATAGCTTGTGATCTTTGTAAATTTATCCAAAAGAAGAACGCTCGACATGATTTTTATGGGAGAATGCCATCAAAACTGCCTCTTAGCATCAAGAGTTTACTCTGAAAGATTTCCAAACAGAAACCATCCAAATAAGGCAGTATTTGAGAGACTGTTAACACAATTTAGAGAAACTGGAAGTGTTCAGTATGAAAAACCCATCAAAAGGAAACCTGTGAAGATACTCAATTCCCTAATCGAAAATCCCCATATAAGTCAAAACCAAATTGCGCAAAATATCGATAAGTAATTTAAAATATTAATTAAAAACTGACAACTTTAAGGAAATAATAATAAAAGTTGTCAAAATCCCATAGGTGAAATAATGTTCCTAACGAGGGTTTGGAGACGGCATTTCCATCTATTGGTGTTAAAGAGAAACCTATTTTTTTTCTTTTTTTTCGCTTTACTTGAAAACGTGCGAAGTTAGTATAATGATAATTGATAGATAATTAAATTCTACATCTGTTGTTGACATAAAATACAGGATATCCCATTTAAATTAAACAAGCTGTTACCGTTTAAAGATATTGATTATTTAACCATAATTTTTAGAGACTCTATAAAAGTTATTAAAAGTCTCATAAGTGTGACTTCAAACTTGATCAATTGGTAGACTTGATTATTAATTTGGTTAAAAAAAAGAAAACAAGCTGAGAAATTAAGCATTAAAATGAATACAACATTTTTGCAAAATTGAGGATATTTCAAAAACCATAAGGTTTAGGTGTATTAATCCTCAATCAAACTCACCTTAATTTTGATCATACAAACCAAAAATGAAATATTATACAAGGTATTCCATTTAAAAAAATACAACTTTGATAAGTTTCGTGTTTTAGGGACACCCTGTATAACAGGAAAATATTTTTAAAATGTAGCCTTAAGGGGTCCCTATCCATCCAAAAAAAAAAAAATTCTTCAAAATCAGATACTTCAGCCATAATGTTTTGTGTCGAATAACGTGAATAACCCTGTATATTTCTTAAATAAGGAAAAGAAGCTTTTTCATGACATACGATAATATACAGGGTTCTCCATTGGAAAACATGCAACTTGTAGAAAAATATTGACGGTATTCTTTCATTTTCTTCGAAAATGTTCATATCCCTGTACAACATTTCCATGGACCTCAAATATTTCAAAACTCAACTTGCAAATATTTGAGGCATAATAATCTCATCAAAAGGCACTGACCTAGACATTTTGTTAGAACCCAAGATCTCGGATAAGTATAACAGTTTAGCAGTAGAGCTTAAACAAATTGATCGTCCATCTCTGGTTTATGACGACTTTTGAGGATAGCATGCTGTTTTTATTAGCGTTTACGAAAATCGGATTTTTCCGCCTTGTCACTTTTCGTGATTTTCATCATGGTTAACGAGAACTCGTAGCTTCGGGTGAAATATTAATACGAAATAAACATGAATTTTCGGGCGTTCGTTTTCACGTCATGCTTGGAATTAGAATGAACGACTATATTATTTTCTCTTATAGTGTTCTCTGCCTTTAAGTGGCTAGTTATCCAAGCAATCAAAGACTCATTGATTCACCATTCTTTAAACTATAAAATAAAATGAAAATGATTCTTAGCACTCGCATCTTGGATCGAGATTCCCTTATTCTCACTTCATCGATTTCGTCTTTCAGGGTCCTCACTGTGATATACAATTAACTTATCTGCCAGCTGTTGCTTGATTCCCTCAATAGGTCTGGAAATTCATCGAACTTCTTCTCTTCTAATTTTTTTTTTCGAGTTTATCTTGGTTTTCCGACAATTTCTCAATATTTGCGTTGGGATCAGGAATGTCGAACTGGTACGTATCGGGATCGATGCCATCTTCTATCAAAGCCTCACGAAGTCTTTGTTGTAGATCACGCATCCAAGTCACACTCCTTCAACTCGGCGACCTTCAGCGGAATTTGTTTCCTAGCTATAATAACGACGCTAAATACTCATCCGCAACGAGTATGTTCCGTGTATGTACAGGGTCTTTAATTATATTGACGTGGCTCATAGAGAGTTTATTTTGTCAATATGAAAAAAAATGTTTCACATAAAAGTTATAGGTTGTTTCTCATGTCATGCTCTGCAGTTTTCAAGAAAAAAATGTGACATCAATAAATAGAAAATTCTAGACAACTTCAGATTTTTTAAATTTAACACCCTGTATTTTATGCGCTAAAATGAGAAATGTTTTTTTTCTGATCTCTAATATACAGGGTATTTTCAAATTGCGTACATTAAGTTCAAGAGAATTCCTATTTCATAAAAGAAATCCATATAAGTATTCTTAGGAGTACATTGAAGGTATTGAAGCCAACAGACGTGTGTTTGTGGCTCTCGGTATTATAATGAATTACAATGAATCGATCGTGTGAATAACAAAACGTAGTTGAGTCTTATAAAAGGCACACTTTGATTCTTAAAGTGTGTGGCCGATCAGTATAAAAAAGTGATAAGGTGTTTGGTGCTGATAAGCAATACCTAAACAGTCCAACGATACCTGAGGCCAGGAGATGGTGGGAAACGAGACGGATACCAACGATGCTGAACCCGATGAAGCATGTAGAGTGTGTAAAATGGGATTCGAGGAATTGAAGTCCAAAATTGTGTGTAGTGTATGTAAGCATTGTTTTCATGCAAAATGTGAAAATGTTGTTGATCTACGAGGATTTCATATGCGGGAACCTACGTGGAAATGTACAGAGTGCAAGCCAGCTGACGGAGTTGCTGAAAGATCGCGTAAAAGGAGCAGGGTTGATTATTTTGATCAGTATGTCTTTAATGGTATTCAAGCAATCCTCGAGAAGCTCTTGTCCAATCAAAATGAAACCGACAAGAAAATGGAGACCCTTCTATTGAATTCAAACGAAACTGAAAAGAAAATAGATAATCTGCTAGTCGAGAATGCGGAATTAAAAAGGGAGATTGCCATGTTGAGGAACTCGAAAACCAATGAAAACAATAATGAAGGTAAATCATATGCGTCAGCTACAAAACGCAAAGTGCTTGTAGTGAAACCAAAAGGAGACAATCAAAGCAACACGCAGAAAATTAAAGAAGATCTGAGGAAAAAGGTTAGTCCTAGTGAAATCGGAGTAGGTGTTACAATGGGTCGACCAACAAAAAGTGGAGGTGTAATTTTAACCTGTGATGAGAAAGAAATAATTAATGTCCAGACCGCTATCCAAAAACAACTCGGAAATGAATACCAAGTTGAGAGGCCGAAGCCCCTAAATCACAGAATAAAAGCAATTGGAATCAATGAGGATGATCACAGTACTAACGACGAAGACATTTTGAATAAAATTAAAAGACAAAATAATTTCAAGATGAAGATCATACATCGCACAAAAATAGTGAAAAACAGGTTTAATATGATTTTTGAAGTGGATCCAGAGTCATTTGATTATCTCATAGGTGCAGAAAAGATTAACATAGGTTGGAATAGGTGTCGTGTTTTTAGTGATTCCGGAATAATTCGCTGCTATAACTGCTCAAAATATGGACATGTACAAAAAGACTGTAGGAGTAAAAAAGCATGTGCTAAGTGTGGAGATGAACACGAGCAAAAAGACTGTAAAAGTGATGTGAATAAATGTGTTAACTGTTTTGTGTCAAACGAAAAATTTGGTTTGAGATTAGCTGTCGATCAAGCATCCTGGGACATGTACAAATGTGAGAGTTACAAACGAGTGGAAAGAAGACAACAAAATAAATTTACCAAATGACTGTTAGACGAAGATGATGTGCCAAGATGTGATGTTATTTGTTTCAACTGTCAGGGATTTTTGCACAATAAGGACAATATTCAGATAGTTTTATGTGATTGGAAGCCCTGTCTTATGTTATTGTCTGAAACCCATGTGTCGTCTGATGTGACTCTTAGTGAACCTCGTGTGACCGGATATCGGATCGAGCAGTGTGTTACCTCGAACAGGAGGACTGGTGGAGTTATGGCTCTCATTAGAAATGACTGTAAGTTCAAAGTTCATTACAATCAATGTACTGATAATTATGTATGGTGCTTGACCATCAAGATGTCTACTTCCGGTTCGTCGTTTCTTTATACTGTTCTCTACCATCCACCCAATACCGAGAATGCATCGTTTGTCCAGTATTTTGGGACATATCTTGATCAATTGTGAGATTTTGAGGGGCTGAACATAATTGTTGGTGACTTCAATTTTGATCTGTCTAAACCGTCTTTTTATGGGGAAAAAATCTTAGATAAGGTGTACGAAAATGGATTCGCTCAAATAATACAGGAGCCAACAAGAATTACAAATACAAGTCAAACGTTAATCGACTATGTCATAACAAACAGTAAGAAAGTCTCACATAAAGTCCATCTTACCCCTAAGGTTAGTGATCATAATTTAATATCAATCAATATCAATGACAAAGCTACACAACTTGAACCAACAACTATTTTGAGGCGGTCAATGAAGAACTATAACGTAGATACTTTGCAGAATGCCGTAATAAGTACAGCATGGGACAGTGGTATTACTGACGTTAACATTCTGGCCAATAATTTTGTTGATAGTGTGACAACCATACTGGATAAAATGTGTCCGTTGGTAAAATTTGATGTCCAACAAAAATACCTTCACAAGTATTGGATCACCGATGAAATAAAGGAGATGATGAGAAGAAGAGACAAGCTCTATGTGCAAGCCGTCAATACTAACAGCAACAATATATGGAACGACTACAAATCAATCAGAAATCATATCACGAATAGAATCCGCATAGAGAAAGATCAATATTTCAAGGAAAAAATTGATGATAATCGATTCAACCCTTCAGAGCTGTGGAAAAACCTAAAAAAGTTACTTCCTGATAAAAAGGGTCCGGACTCAGTAGAGATATTTTTTGATGATGGCCCAACGATGGACAGCTTGTGCATTGCAAACAAATTTAACGAGTTTTTTCTGAGTAGTGTCAACAGCATCGTTTCGTCTATTCAAACTTATGCAACACCAGAGCAGGTTGTCCAGACGGTCACAGAACAGAAAAGCTCGTGGAAGCAATTCAAGAAAATCTCAATGGCAGAACTGAAAGAACATGTGAAGGAGATGAAAAATGTAGGCGGTGGCACATCAGGGATTTCTACGATGGTTTTCACGGACGTGTTTTATGTGGCAGGGAACAGAATTCTCGACATAATAAATACATCTATGGGTTATGGAGTATTTTCAGATCAATGGAAGTGTTCAGTGGTCACACCAGTTCCCAAAGTTACCAACACGAAGCTCGGGGAAGAGTTCAGACCTACTAATACTGTGCCCTTGTATGAGAAGTTTTTGGAGGTGGTAGTGAAGGTGCAGCTCCAGGAATACTGTGAGCGGCATGATATATTGGTGTCCAATCAGTCCGGCTTCAGACATCATCATTCATGTGAGTCCGTTGTTGTCAATGTATGTGACGAGTTTGTGAAGGAAATCGACAGGGACAAGTATGTGCTTGCAGTGTTTTTGGATTTCCGTAGGGCTTTTGAAACCATAAACAGAAACATACTGCTCAAAAAACTGGAAAAGATTGGTATATCTGACATTGTTTTAGCGTGGTTCACCTCCTATTTGACTAACAGAACTCAAGTTGTAAAGTTCCGGGATGTGTCGTCACAATCTATGAATGTTGAACATGGGGTACCGCAGGGCACTGTGTTGGGTCCGTTGCTGTTTCTGATTTATATTAATGACATTGTAAACGTGGTGAAATTGGAGAAAATCGAACTTTTTGCAGACGACACAATGCTGTATATAGCGGGCAGTGACTTGAGTGAATTACAGGACACCATGAACTGTGAGCTTGTATCTATTAGAGACTGGTTGTACAACAATTGTTTAAATGTAAATGTGTCAAAATCAAAATTTTGTGTGTTCGGAAAAAAGTGTAGACTCTCTGAAGTTGATGTTAATGGTATCAATCTGGTTATAAATAGTGTTAAAATTTTATATAGCATGGAAATTAAATATCTCGGAGTGATATTTGACCCAAATCTGACTTTTAGATATGTAATGAGGAAATTTTCCACCAAAGTAAACTTCATTAGGAGGGTAGGAAAGCATCTGTCAATGTACACCAAACTACTGCTATATAATTCTATAGCTGCTCCACACTTAGAATTTTGCATCACATTATTCTACAACCAGCCAAAATATATATTAGACGAATTTCAAGTTGTGCAGAATCGAGCGATGCGGGCAATCCTCAAATGTAACCGGTATACACCAATCAAATATATGTTGAGTACTGTAAATATCTTCGCTGTTAAACAAAAAGTCATGTTCAATGTATTCGTCTTTATCTTCAAGATCAAGAATAAGTTGTTACCACCCTATATCTGTAACAGAACAAGCACATTCCAAGATATTCACAGGTACAATACCAGAAATCGTTGCGACTTCATCCTCAACACCAGAAGCAGAACCAACCAACTCGCAAACTCGATCTTGTGTAAAGGTCTGCAGGAGTTCAACAACCTGCCTGCATTTCTAAAAAACTGTGATAATCTACCAAATTTTAAAAAAATTACCAAAGACTATATTTTAAACAATGTCCTGCCAACCTAACCTAACATGTTTCACTTTTAATCACTTATGTATTTTTATCAATGTAGGTATTTTTTTTCTCTCTGTCCTTTTTTATTCATTTAACTATATGTTTATACTTTTTATATTTTTTAAGGTTTATTATATTATATTATTATTTATTGTACTCCTTGAAGCTTGATGCTTAATAAAGATATATTATTATTATTATAAACATGGGTCTGGAAGTGTATCGATTACCTCTACAACTTTTTTGCCTCCTTCTTTATTTCGTATACCTTTGGCTTCGTTTGTCATGTTTTTGAATACTTTACCCATATAAAAAAATTTAAATATTTTGGGGAGTATGGAAGTTTTTTTTTTCGAAAACTAAGCTAGAACCAAAAAATGTTGTATTTTTGGTTGTTTCATCCTTGAAAAAAAGAAAATCACAACAAAGTCATTGGCGTAGATTTATTTACAATAATATTCGGTAGGATGCCAATATAGGGTGGTATTTATGAATTTCACCTAGCTAGGCCTAAATGAGGCTTCTATTACTAAAAATGAGTCTGCCAAATTTCAAAAAAATCGAGAAGGATTTATAGTGAGTGAGTGAGTTTCGAATTGAACACCCTGTGAAAGTGATTTCATTTTTCGCAATATTTCGTCACAAATATCAAAAATCTGATAAAGCTAATCTTATGCAATATCAAAAAGTAATAATGATTGATTAATAATGAACTACTATACTTACTACTACTACTCTTACTTCGTATGCATTTCCAGTTCCAAAATATATCGGAATAAACGCCAGCCAAATAACACAAGTGGTGTACATTGTGAATCCAATGAATTTCGACTCATTAAAATTCTCCGGAATCTTCCTTGTTTTCACAGCGTAAACGGTGCAGATGGTAATCAGCAGCATGTTGTACAGTTGCGAAAAAAGGAACGACATGTCTTGTATTTTGCATTTCAGAATTACCTATAAGACAAAAGATTATCCCTGTAAGTGGAGTTGGCGGTAAGCGAACTAAGACAAAGACACTATTTATCATTAAGTACCTATAGTACATTACTGAATTTGAATATTCATTATTCATATAGGTATTTCGTGTTGTAGTAAAGAGAATTATTAAGTAATGGAATTGAAAATTCAATAATAAATTCATTGTGAAACCACATAGGATTGACTTGATTATACGATTTTGGATAATATGCAAGTTGTGTTGAGTTTTGTCATGAAAATTGAATCTGATCTTCAAAAAATGTAAAAAGTGATAAGAACTCACAGTTTTTCTAGTAGGATAATAATACCTAGTCCCAGGTGGTTCAATAATCATCCAAACCAAAGTTAGAATAACTTGTATAGCAATAAGAGAACATGTGATGCAGACTTGCGATTTCGGACTTATGTAGCTGGGTCTTTTAGCTGATTTCGATGCGGAATCAAATATTCTGGAAATTCTATTGGTTTTCGTGAGCAGTGCACCATAAATAATTGAAAATCCAACCCCAACTCCAAAGCGCTGAGTGATGCAAACAGCAGTTGACGGTTTAGCAAGAAGTGCGAATGTGTTGAGATAGCAAAGGAGAATCCCGAATAGGAGCATGTAGCTTAGTTCTCTGCCAGATGCACGTACTAGAGGAGTATCGTTGTGTTTAATGAAGAGACCTGAAAATGAAATTGAAAATATACTTCTAAATTCCAAAATTTTTCCATTCCTTGATTTTTGTATTTTAACATTTTACATCATTCCAAATTCTCTTGATATTTTCAAATAGTCAACGCATAGTTTACAGATAATGACGATTTCTTGATAAATTTATAGTTTGCCTTTAAAAAAAGTTAAAATAAGTATAATATCTGATTAGATTAGGAAAATCCTAAACTTATTGGCATATTGTATCAATTTACTTTTAGAACGGTCTCTGTGATAAGTATCCATTCAATTTTTGGCTTTTTAAATTTTGTTCATCAATCAAAAAACTAAATAATCAGACAACGAAATAATTATCTGGAAAAAGAAGTCATATAATTCATTATATTTGAAAATGTCTTTGTTTTCATGATTACTTTTTCTTTCTTACTGATCTATGCCTACATGCTTGTTACAACTTTTTTTCACTTCTTGACAAATATCCTTATTAGATTTTTTCCTTGATAGAAGCAAGTGTGATGATACGCTTGACCTGTCAATTCGAAAACAAATTGAATGTAAATGAGGCTCGTCCTTATGGACGACTGACTTGAAGGATGAGTGTAAAATATATACTACTACAGTGACGTCATGAGTATCACGACGAAATACGCGAGTTTTTGGTGGGCGGAGCCAGGCGCACAATAATTAATTATAACAATACTCAAGGCCACAAGGTAATTTTATACACGTTAATGGGATCATCACATCCTATAATCTTAATATTTTCCCCATTTCCAAGAATTGTGAACATTTTCCTCTGATTCAAATCGATTGTCTAAAAATATCTTGATCTTATGTGTTGATGATGTGTATTTTTGATTAGCTCTCTGATAAAATGTCAAATTAATCGTATTTTGAGCAGTGATAGTTGTGAGGAGAGCATATGATCTTACCCAACAACGGTAGGATACGAGGTGAAGAAGAAGATGAATACAGGATGTTACTTAATGGTATGTCATAATTTTAAGGGGGAGTTCCTCGATAAATGGGTCTTAAAATGCTTGGTTTCTAAGATACAGGGTGTTAAAGATTTATTTTATTTTCAGTTTTTAATACATTTTCCAGAGACGGTTTGAGATATTGAACTGAATTTTGCTACAGGATATTATGGTATAGGAACACACTTGTTTTTATTTTCATTTTTTTATTTTTATTCCATTTTATTTTATTTTATTTTTTTTTTTTTTTTCTAATTTTTCTTTCTAGACCCAAGTTTATATAACCTTTTCGGCTCAAAATGAATCCAGGAACTCCCTCTTGAAATTATGACATATCATTAAGTAACACCCTGTATACAGGGTGACAATTTTAAAACTTGAAATCTCCATATCTTTGGAACAAGAAACTAAATCAATGAACGCTCAAAACAGATTCTATAAAACGAAGGGGGAATGAAAAAAAGCCTCTAAATCTATCCTTATCTGTAACCCCTAAGACAGGGTGAGATACACCCCTGAAATCTTAAATAGAAAGGGAGATCGAGTGATACCTTATTTTGGAGAGTTTTCGACATTGATTACAACTGCCGAGTTTCAAGTCTCTGCTGTCATTCCTGTTGATATGAAAGCTAGTCAAAATTTAATTTTTTCATTTAATTTTATTCAATAAATAACTACTCGCAAGAGAGGTATCAGTCAGGCCTTTTGACGAGAATTTCTTTCACACATTTTTTGTTTGTTTTATTTTCTTTTTTGAAATACTTCTTTGGAGTAATAGTATACCTCGTTTTGAAGGTATTCAGTCCCTCATCATATCCTCTCAGTAAGGAGAAGTTTACTCCTGGAGTAACAATTTATTGAACAAAACAAAATGAAACAATAAAATTTTGTCAAGCTGTTATATCAAGAGGAATGACAGCAGAGGCTTGAAACTCGGCAGTTGTAGTGAGGGTCGCAGGGCCTTCAAAATGAGGTATCATTTGACCCCCCTTTCTATTTAAGATTTCAGGGATGTATCTCACCCTGTCTTAGGGGTTACAGATAATAGGCTTTTTTTTGTTCCCCCTTCGTTTTACAGAATCTGTTTTGAGCGTTTTTTAATTCCGTTTTTCGTTTCCAAGATATGGAAATTTCAAGTTTTAAAATTGTCATCCTCAATAATAATTCATTGAATTTGATTGACTACTACTAATTTTGATATCAATAAAGATATTTATCTAAAAATTGCAAATATTATTATTATTAAATAGACTAAATATGATAAATTGAATTTGTCAACTTTGCATGCTTACCAATAACAGCGAAAGTTCCAAAAATCCCCAAACAAGAGAAAGCTGAAGGAACGATGGCATATAAAGACTCCCATCGCATGTATTGTAGTTCCAATTGATAGCATCCAGTTTTATCGGGGTATGGCCAGTGACCAGGACTGCAATCCATGCAAGTGAACTCGTCATAAACATATTCGTATTCTTCGCATTTGTCGCAAATCCAGCAGCAAGTATCACCCTGCAATAAACTTACTGTTCGTTACAGTTACACCCATTCAGATCCCAATCCACAAAACAAGTACGATCAGTAGGTACCTACAGGCAATGGGTGATGGTTTATATTTTACTCAATTTTGGTTTTACAAAAAAGTTTAAGTGAGCAAATTCGCAGTATTTCTCATGGACATTGAGAATCTGATACTAAGAAATGCAAAAATGCTTCGAGAACCTACAAATTTCAGACAATATGGTATTTTTGAAATGGGACATTCTGTATATTTTTGCATGGCTAGATTCATAGATTTTTTTTTAAATTCCAAATAAGTTTAAAATATGTTAGTACCTATTTGGTTCAGCCTCTTTTGCGCTATTTAAAAATTACATTACCTTGATCTGGTTGCTAAGATACGGTAAATTATATGGATACAATAAGATATCTAAAAATTTAATCTTGGGGTTATTTTGTGAATAGAAACATTTCAAGTAGGTATTAGAGAGTTGATAAACAGATTACAACGAAGTATGCATCTCCGGGATGAGTTTTTCAAGGCGATTTGAAAAACGGCTTAATTTTTTTTTGACATTTTGGTGACGTGATAATTTACGATATTTTTTACATTTGTCCCTTGGGGTCACTATCGAATTTCAAATGGAAGAAAATATTTTTTATTTAGAAATACAAATCTACATTGGATATGTAGTTTGTTATAATTTTTTTTTAAATATGTCTTTCGTGAAATCATCACATCACCAAAATGTAAAAAAATGAAGCCGTTTTTTGTATCGCCTTGTAACACTTTGAAAAACTCTGTTTAATAGCTAAATTATAAAAATAAATATTTCATTTTCTGTCATGCCGGTATAATTTGTTGAAATTATGTTCCAGCTGTTATGACCTCAAAAATATATATACAGTGTGACCCATTTGTTTTGGGAACACCCTGATAAAAAGTTTATTTCTTAACCGATTTGGTTCGTTTTTTTTTTGGATTGTAGAGCTCGAAAAATTGTATATTCTTGGCAAAAAGTGACCTTCGCCATTTTGACTTCAAGGCCTACTATGTTAGTTTTTAAGATCAAAATTTCAGGAAACCATATTAGCGATTTTTTTAGAACAAATCTGTGTGACCCACTGGATTCAGCATCATTTAAAACGGGTCTATACAAATTTTCAACCGAAAATATCAAGTTGAAAAAAATTAAAAATTCGCACTTTAACAATCTTTGATTCTATCAAAACAAATAAAAATGACATAAAACTAAAAATTTGTAACTTCTACCAAACCACCATCAACTTCAATGCATTTATCATTTCTTTTGATAGAATCAAAGATTGTTAAAGCGCGAATTTTTAATTTTTTTCAACTTGATATTTTCGGTTGAAAATTTGTATAGACCCGTTTAAAAGGATGCTGAATCCAGTGGCGCACACAGATTTTTTCTAAAAAAAATCGCTAATATGGTTTCCTGAAATTTTGCTCTTAAAAACTAACATAGTAGGCCTTGAAGTCAAAATGGCGAAGGTCACTTTTTTCCAAGAATATACAATTTTTCGAGCTCTACAATCCAAAAAAAAAACGAACCAAATCGGTTAAGAAATAAACTTTTTATCAGGGTGTTCCCAAAACAAATGGGTCACACTGTATATAGCTATTAAAAATATCATATCAAAACAGATAACTCAAACCCAAAAGCTTAGATATATTTAAGAAGCTAGCGTTTAAATATATGCGAATAGCAAGTAGGCAATTTGACTTTCCAAACGAGACTGATGAGTTTTCCTTATATTCTTTGACACATACAGGGTGTCTCACGGTCTATGATACGTTAGACGTTTACGGAAAACTAGACATAGGATCGACCTGAAAATTTGGCAGAGCCCATAATCGAGTATGATCTATATTTTAAAAATATTTTTAGTTTTGCAGTGTTGCCGCTTCTTTCTAAAAGTCGTAACAACTTTCTTATTATGGACCACCCTGTATATTATTATTTTTTTGGATTCCTTGACTGATTCTAATCACTTTTGCTTGATATACTCCTATACCTATCGGCAGCGGTTTTCGAGATATAAATTACTTTATAATATTTTTGTCGTAAAACATCAGTGGATTGAGTTCAATAATTTCGTACTTGAAAACGGTGGAGAGTTGAAATTGCTATGCCGATTAGAGGAAGGTAGGTTTATATGGTTCCAATGGAGAAACCGATCTGTAAATATACAGGGGTGCTTCAAATTTATTAATCTTTTTCCTATTCACAAAAATGATAAAAAAGCTATTTTACTATATTACTTGAAAAATGAAAAGACCAATAAATTTCCTTTCAAATGGTATCCCATGTTCCTATACCTAAACCTTCAGGATCTACAAGAAAAATGCATTTTACTAAAAAATAAATTATATTGGTATACATGGTCACACAGCAATAACAATTTATTTTTAGTAGCAAACTGCAACCACATTATGTTTCATACTCGGTTTCATATCAATAATACCAATATAATTTATTTTTTAGACAAATGCATTTTTCTTGTAGAACCTGAAGGTTTAGGTATAGGAATATGGGATACCATTTGAAAGGAAATTTATTGGTCTTTTCATTTTTCAAGTGATATACAGGGGGTTCCATTTGAAAAAATAGCTTTTTTATCATTTTTGTGTATAGTAAAAAGATTAATAAATTTGAAGCACCCTGTATATTTACAGATCTGTTTCTCCATTGGAACCATATAAACCTACCTTCCTCTAGTCGGCATAGCAATTTCAACTCTCCATCGTTTTCATGTACGAAATTATTGAACTCAATCCACTGATGTGTTTTACGACAAAAATATTATTAATTAATTTATATCTCGAAAACCGCTGCCGATAGGTAAAGCAGTATATCAAGCAAAAGTGATAAGAATCAGTCAAGGAATCCAAAAAAATAATAATATACAGGGTGGTCCATTTAAAATAAGAAAGTTGCCACGACTTTTGGGTAGAAGCGGCAACACTGCAGAACTGAAAATATTTCTAGATATAGATCATACTCGATTATGTGCTGAGCCAAATTTTCAAATCGATTCTATGTCTAGTTTTCCGTAAACGTCTAACGTACCATAGACCGTGAGACACCCTGTATTTTTCCTGTATATAGATCGGAAAGGTGCCGATTTCAGACATGTGTTAAAATTTACAGAATAAGGTGACGTGAAACCGTTCGAAGCGAAGGTCGAAACTTTTAAAAGTTAGGTTTCAACAGCAATTATTGCTTTATAGTTGCGTGATCGCCGAATAAGGATTAACATTTTCTCACACAAAATAACGATTGATAAAGCATGGGAAAGAGTTGAATGGAAATGAGTTATGATATGTATTGAACAAAAATCAGACGGAATAATATGCAGTTTTCTATTGAATTGTACGCATTCTACACCGCACTGTGAGGATTATGGTTTCTTATTGTGCCATAGGTTACGATAAAAGGTCTTGTTTAGTATTCATTGTAAAAGGCAAATCCGACCCAGCGCTATATCCTTGTAGGATGAAAATTAAATCCTCCACGTGGCATCCGGTTCGAAATAGGAAAGTTCCTTGTCAAAGAAGGAAAGTTGCGGAAATACGTGATAGCCAGTTTTAGTCCTAATTCCATCCGTTGATCAGAATCAAATTAAGTCCAAATTACCGTAGTTGACGAACTGGCTGTGAAAACTGTGTCGAATGTCAGTTAAAATAATGGACAATTTGCACATTTTTTGGAAATATGAAAAATATAAGGATCAGTAAGTACTGATGCGATTGATGTTCAAAAAAATCAACTTACGTCCTCTATTAATGTGGTAATCACCAATTAAAGAGAGCCAATCAAAATCCACGACGTCACAGAATACATTATCCATCTCCGTTTGGCGTATTGTGTCTCCGCCTCGTGTTTGATCATACAGTGAAATTTGCGTTTTCTTTTTTATTTATTTGGTATATCTTTGGGTATTTCGGAAAAATCTTTTCGCAGATGACTCCCAAATATTGTCTGGAATACGTATACAGCGTGTCCCAGTAACTTCTTACCAAATGGGAAAAATGTTTATTATTGATTTCACGAAAAAAGTGGCTCTTCATTAAAAATTATGATTCGAAAGAAAATAGAGGTTCAGTCTTTAAAATTAACTGGGATATACAGGGAGGCACAACAAATCAAATATAGCACTTTTTCATAAAACAGCCCCATTTAAAATGGTAATTGTACAACCATGGATGTTGTGTAAGACTACTAATGGTATATACACAGTGACTAAAATTAATTTTGTGTACAACCTTCACGTAAAGTCCACTTTTCAATGCATGCAAAGCAGGCGGAAAGTCGCTGATTTTGACAGCCGGGCCTAAAAGTACTTTCGCGCCCGCGGGCGCAAAACTAGGTCGCTTAGCAATGGTTCCTTGGATCCCAGCGCCTCTGAATCTAATAACAACGTGACTGTCTAACATACTAAAAGGAACTAATCACGTGACAATCTCGTTGACAATGAATCCGCACCACAAAAGAATACGGGAACACATCGATTGTAACCATGATTGACAGTTGTCACTCAACTTGTCAGTTGTCTGACTTGTCAGCAGTGTAGTGCAATGTATCGATTATTTATTTTTGATTTTCATAATTATTTTTTTTCAAATGATTACAAACGGGTTGTACGAGAAGCACTGTTTGCACCACGGACGAAAGATGATTTTGACTTCCGCCCTTGATACAAAATGTACTATTTATGTAAAAAGAGTAATGCATTATACAGGGTGTTTCTTAACCTCTGTGACAAAATGAAAAGGGTGATTCTTCGCTTAATTTTAAGACGAAAATGTGGTATAACTTTTTTTCGAATTTCGCTTTGTTTCCAAAATACACGGTGTTTAATTTTTTTTTGATTAGTTTTTTATTTTTAATTAATTTATCTTTTACTCGATTTTGTTGAAGTTTGGTAACGGTATTTATAGTGATAACGGGCTCATTTTGCCATGAACAAATAAAAATTATCGAATACAGTGGCGTCCCGAGTGGCACTTCAACCAATATTATTGGGAAAAAAATGTTCGCCACTGACTTTTTGTGTCATTTTCATTTTTTTCTCAGGTTATTCAACTAAAAACGCAACATTTTGATCTTTTGAATTTTTATCGTATCTTGCCTAATTTTTGAGATAAAAAATTAAATCTAGTTGAGTGAGTTTTGACGCAAAAAGTAATTTTATCGCTGATGTTGAATTTTCAAACAAATACAGCAATCAATTATAATCATTTTAATTGAGAATTCAAAAACACTAAATAAATAAAAAAAAATATATAAAAATAAATAATAATAATAAAAAAAATTAAACACCCTGTATTTTGGAAACAAAGCAAAATTCGAAAAAAAGTTATACCACATTTTCGTCTTAAAATTAAGCGAAGAATCACCCCTTTCATTTTGTCACAGAGGTTAGGAAACACCCTGTATAATTCAAGTCATATGGATATGGAAAAACGTGTATGTTTTAAATAAAAATGAAATTTACTCACCCCGTATCTTGTTCTGTTGAAAAAAATGCTTAAAAATAATTTGGTAGTCTTACACAACAACCATAGTCGTAAAATGACCATTTCAAATAAGGTTGTTTTATGAAAAATTACTACATTTAGATTTTTGACGCCTCTCTGTATATCCTAGACAATTTTTAAAGACTGGAACTTAATTTTCTCATTGCAGAGTCAAAATTTGAAATGGATTTTTCCTATTTTTTGCGATAATAGTCCTAAACGTGTATTTTCATTTCATTTTATGTACAGGGTGGTCACGCGAAAACGGGAACCTCTTATAAATATGTTATTTTTCAAGTTACGGAAAATAGTGAAGAGACAAATGTTGTAGGTATCATCTACTGCTTCATCAAAAAAACAAATAAAGTTCGTGTTCGTGTTCGATTTTTTTTATTAGAACATATTTAGAAAGAGCTCATTTTTCTGATTTCACAAATATATACAGGGTGTCCGCGAAAATGTGAGAGATCTCTTGGATTCAGATAGAACATTAAAAAATAAGATGACAAGTTCCCATAATTTTTTTTCCTAGCGGCCCTCCCTACGGAGATACGGCCCCCTAAAGGACCCCGCTTGAAATCGGTTTTTCTTGAATAACTTTGAACGACTCAATATAATTCAATGAAAATTTAATATGATAAACAGTAGTAAGGACCTCTCAAAATACTTCCCTTAAAACATAATTAGCTTGTTTAGTTTACCAGGGACGGACTAGATTGTACATTTTAACGCTCAAATTTTTAACACCCTGTATGATAAGGAGTTAAAAAAAATAAATTTGGATACCTTGAACATTAAGCTAAAGAAAAGGTACTCTTGTTCATTGTCGATAAAATGAACCATTTTCGAGAAAAAACAATTTTTATTAAACAAAACCTCGAAAAAAGCCATGACGAAGTGGTGCTCTCGACGAATTTGTGAACAGGGTGTCCGGGAAAATGTGGGAGATCTCTCGGATTCAGATAGAAAATAAAAAAATAAGATGACAAGTTCCCATAAATTTTTTTCTAGCGTTAGGTTCACAATTTCGTCAAGAGCACCACTTCGTCATGGCTTTTTTCGAGGTTTTGTTTAATAAAAATTGTTTTTACTCGAAAATGGTTCATTTTATCGACAATGAACAAGAGTACCTTTTCTTTAGCTTAATGTTCAAGGTATCCAAATTTATTTTTTTTAACTCCTTATCATACAGGGTGTTAAAAATTTGAGCGTTAAAATGTACAATCTAGTCCGTCCCTGGTAAACTAAACAAGCTAATTATGTTTTAAGGGAAGTATTTTGAGAGGTCCTTACTACTGTTTATCATATTAAATTTTCATTGAATTATATTGAGTCGTTTAAAAGTTATTCAAGAAAAACCGATTTCCAGTGGGGTCCTTTAGGGGGCCGTATCTCCGTAGGGAGGGCCGCTAGGAAAAAAAATTATGGGAACTTGTCATCTTATTTTTTTATTTTCTATCTGAATCCGAGAGATCTTTCACATTTTCCCGGACACCCTGTATAGTTTGATGCCTTTGTGATGAGCCGTTTAGGAAATATTTCAGTTTGAAATTTGAATATTGTGAACCAACCGATGAATAACCGAAGTCAGGAAGATTGTATGGAGAATGTATAGGAGGAGGGGGAACAATAACGTTGTTTCCAAACAGCCCTGACTTTACATCCCCAGATACGTTTTTATGTGAATATTTAAAAAAATTAGGGTATATGGTGGCAGAATATGCCGTATCGAAGAGAAGAAGGCAATAATATTAGATGTAATTCGCCATATTAATGGAAGTGATATGCTAGTAGACTCATTGAGACATTTAGAAAAGAGTAACAACTGTGCATAGAAAAAAAAAGAGAATAATGTGTGGAACCCTTTCTGTATTTTTATCATCTACGTTATCCTTTAGACTCGATAAAATTCAGATAATTCCAAAAAGCTACGTCAGTCTCTTAAAGTTTAGAAAATAACAATTCCTCAGCCTGATATGACGACATAAATATAAATTTCAAACAGAAATATTTACAAAAAGTCTCATCAGAAAGGCATCAAGCTATATATTTTTGACATCAGAGAAATGAGTGTTTTCTGAATATATTACAATATACAGGAGGTTCCATTTAATTAAAAATCATAGGTTTGCTTCATATCTCTGGAAGATTGATAGGGCAGTATGTTATTTGATGATACCTACAATGTTTTGTCTCCACACTCTTTCGTTACTTGAAAAATAACAAAGTTAAAAGAGGTTCTAGTTTTCGTTTGACCACCTGATACGCCGTGAATTGTCTTTTTTTTTATTTCAAGCAGTGTAGATTTCCAGTATCAATTCTGCATTATTGTTATTTAGTGAACTAGAACAGATCTGGCCTCCAGTTTATACCTACTTGTTGTTTTTTTATCATCCCTACTTCACATGGCAACGAGCACGCCGAAACAGGGGTTGTGGTCAGATTGTGCTCAAATATCAAAGATTCCTGATTCAGTTCCAGAAAGTTGAACCATTTTCCGACAACCTGCAAACAAAATTCACTAAATTCCAACCTTATTGACGTTTTTTTTTACATAGAATAGTTGGCTGGTCTCTACCGATTTACACATTCAGTCCAATTTATTATCATTATTTCTGGTATAGAAAAACGTTAATATCTTAATGACCGTTAGAGATAACACCCACAACCCTTATACAGGGTTATTATTGCGAAAAAATCCAGTATGAGTTTCCCTGCCTGAAAATGAAAAGAAAACTTCCTATCAACACGTATCCGGAAATGCTTTATTACAGAGCTACGGGGTGTTGAAGTTTTATTTTTTTTTCTAAATAGTATTTGCCCTGATGTTGATATTTTGATAAAAATTGGTGTTTAGGGGTTTTTTGTCATGCGAAATTCGAATTTGATCTTAGTATAGCTCTAACTTGTAGAGGGCGCTACCTACAATTATTTTTCCAATTATTAACAGCCATAATTTTTTTGGACGTACCTCTTGTCAAAAGTCGCTACAGGCAACCATTCTTGAGATATTCCGATTTGAAATAATAAATACATCTGATTTTGAAATAATGGCGGAGGTAAAGTTATAAAATATTATGTATGATTGCTACATATTTTTAGTAAAAAGATAAAATTCAACTAATGAGTGATGTAAATAACAATTTTATTGAAATATTATAAAAAAAAAAAAAATAGAAAAAATAAAAAAATTAAAAAAATCAACACCCAGTAGCTTTGTGACGGAGCATTCCCGGATACATCTCTATGGAAAGTTTTCTTCTCATTTTCAACAAGGAAGACACAATCGTCCTGATTGTTTTTCTCAAAAAAAATGCAAGACCTTGCCTGACCATAATCCCAAAATCACATTTATTTTTTATTTCAAATCCAAATATCTCGAAAATGGTTTTTTCTGCGTAAAAATGGTGAATAAATCTGATTTTTGACGTTAAAATATGATATAGGCACGTCCAAAAAAGTTACGGCTGTTAATAATGGGAAAAATAAGTGTAGGTAGCGCCCTCTACAAGTTAGAGCCATACTTAGATCGAATTCGAATTTCGCATGACAAAAAATCCCCAAACACCAATTTTCATCAAATGATCGAAATTAGTGCGAATACTATTTAGAAAAAACAAAAATAAAAATAAAACTTCAACATCCTGTAGCTCTGTAATGAAGCATTTTCGGATACGTGTTGATAGGAAGTTTTCTTCTTATTTTCGAGCGGGAAAACTCCCCCTGATTTTTTTCGCAATATTTATCAAACACCCTGTATTTTTAGAAATCAGGAAAAATTCACTATCGAACTATGGGATAAATACATACATTAAAAAAAAGATAAGTCTCATTTTTTCTTACTTCTGATGCTCAATTGTTTTTTCTGATACTTGAACACCCTGTACCCAACTTTATAGCGGACACTGTAAATGCATTATGGAATAATCCAAGAGTTTAAGCAATTCAAAGTTTCGTATATTGATGACAGAGTGCAACAGCTTGTTTTATTTGAAAAATCAATTGCAACTTCTTTGAAAAGTTTTTTTTTGCAAATTAGGTGTAAGTTTGGGAGAAATTCTGTAGATATATTATTAATAAAAGAAGTGAGTAATAAATTCAAAATAACAGTTTTGATGTTTGTCGCAACAGGAGTTATGCAAATTTTTTTATGTGACAGAAACAACCTTACCAAAATTATTAGAGTAATATTTTGATCTATATGAATATTATTTACAACTAAAGATGCCAATCAAATGGAATCTTCTACATATATATCTTATCATGAAATCAACTAACCAGATCTATTGGATATTGAAATCAAAATCACACTGTGTATATATATCACAAACTACCAACTACTTTCTTCGTAGAAGCTAAGTAGTCGATAGAAAAATTAAATGACGAATCAAGTTGGCTGATGCAGAAATATTGAAGATACATAATTTAAAATAACACGATTTGTGTTTATTGTTGGATTGAACATGGAGCTACACAGTTGTTTCTAATAATGTTTTTGAAGAGCATAAAAGTGAACCGCGGTCAGCAACCAATGAAATTGAATAAAAAATATACCGTAGTTTCAACAGTCAATCAAATATATCGACGCAAATAATGAAATTGAGTGTCTCCTTGGATATACGCTTACCTTATAATGATATCCGGAGGAATTGGGTAATCTTTGATAATTGAGTATGTCGTATCGCGCAAGACCATCTCCGCTATTATCAAACTTCACGGGACTTCCGACGAGATCTGAAATAAATAATCAAGATAGATGCTTATGAGATGAATACGTGATACTATGAAGTATAGAGTCTCTGATGAACTAAAAGGAGATCCTTCACCATAGAAATATGTGATAAAATAAATAATCGCTCATTTATCAAATCAGCTGTACAAAAAAAGTTAATGATACCCAATGCATAATAATACAACCCCTAATATACCTATAATAATTTGATTTTGATGAATTTTTGAATGAGATCAAGGTGAATATTGAAAATACAATTTTTTGGCAATGACAAATGATTTTCTAAAAATATATATATATATATCTCATAATATGTTGCACACTTGAATGGACACACTGTATATTGATTTTTCGATGATCTTATCATTATTATTTTTTATTATCATCTCATTTCTCAAAACATTATACCCATTTCATATGTTTTGATCATTATACAGGGTGCCACAGATTCGAGTGCATGCATGGGGATCTCAGTTATTATAATTAAGAAATACAGGGTCGGTTGAATGGTTGCAAAGTTGCGCATTTTTATGCTCAACAAAATGCCGTTTTGAAATTTGAAAAATTCCGACTACTTCCGAAGATATTCGAAAAAAACCGAAATTTCGCAAAAACGTTATAATTATTTCCTGAGTTTATTTGAGAAGATATTGTAAAATGAATTACACTTTCTCATTGCCACTTTTTCTCCTCTAAAAGATGGCGGTATCAAATTGAGAATTCGACGTTTCGTCTTTGACCGGCCATCATCAAGTTAATTTTTTTTAATACGGACCTGGATTTTTTATTTCATTTTTAGTTATCTTTTGACGTCCTTGAGGCATTGAGGTAATTAGATGAGGGTGTAGAGCAATGGGTTGCCTTAGCAACGTCAACATTTTCAATTATTTTTCACCTATTATCGTTATTTTCAATATTTTGTTAAAATGGTAATATTTTTGAATACTTGCAGAAACTGATTCAGCTTTTTAAATGATTTTTTTTTATTTTCCATGTCATCTGTGGATTTAATTTAATTTCATCAAATGTATCGTTATTGGATGTTATTTCGATTCTGGTTCGGTCAATTAGGCTTGTATAGTTGTGCAGGTTATCTCATAAGAATAACGTGTCGAATAAAGATGGATTTATGAACCAAACTACCTATGAGTTAGCGAGAAAAGGGTTGCCTAACTAATTTTCTCTGGTATTATTTTTCAAATGAGTATTTTTTTCGACGGTTGCGATACCTCAATACATTCAGGATGACAAAAGATAATTAAAAATAAAATAAAAAATCCGGGTCCGTATTTAAAAAAATGAACTTGATGATGGCCGCTCAAAGACGAAACGTCAGATTTTCAATTTGATACTGCCATCTTGTAGAGGAGAAAAAGTGGCAATGAGAAAGTGTAATTAATTTTACAATATCTTCCCGAATAAACTTAGGAAATAATAATAACGTTTTTGCGAAATTTCGGTTTTTTCCGAATATCTTCGGAAGTAGTCGGGATTTTTCAAATTTCTAAACGGCATTTTGTTGAGCATAAAAATGTGCAACTTTGCGACCATGCAACCGACCCTGTATCTTTTATAATAACTGAGATCCCCATGCATGCACTCGAATCTGTGGCACACCCTGTATAGATAATACCTCAACTTTATATTTTTCGTTAATAGTTCATATTTTGAAGATGATCTGTGGTGTGATTCATGTACTCGAATGTGCCAGTTGTTCATCCTACGCCACTTATTGTAATTCCAAAAATACCACATTTTTGAATCTTGGATTTTTTTTCTATCTGGCAACGTTTGTCATGCTTTCAAATACCCCACCTGTATAAAAGAGAAATAAAAATATTTTGCGGAATATGAAGGATTTTTTTTTCCGAAAACTAGGCTAGATCCAAAATCCAAGTGGATGACGATTTCTCGATCCGCATCTTCTTCGGCAACAGTCACTTCTACTTCCTCCTTCTGAAAAATATCACTCTTGTCTCATTGCCACATTTATGCTCTTGACCAAGTTGAATAACAGTGAACAGTGTGAAAGTCAATTTGTTGCTGGAATGAGCTGCGTACCGCCGGAATCGTTCCGCTGTGTTTTGTTTTTTTTTTGGGCATTTCCGGGATAGCTTTCAAAAATTTTCCTACCTTGTGCAAAAGGTAGCAACCATCCAAAACAAAGTGAATGCCGGCATTTATCGGCCTGTAACTGGAAAGAGGAGAGAAGGCAAAATACAGAATGGATTTTGAGCCCTTGCGCATCGGGAACGGAGCCAACTCCTTTATAAATCCTGTTCAGATTGCTTTGCAAAGCACACTTGCGGGAAAATTGTGACCGAATCCACAGCTTCTCTTCTGTTTCTGTCCGGCAATTTAACGAATGAGGTGATAACTTTGTTTTTCCGATTTATCCCTCCGTTCCAACTCTTTGGGCTGTGTGTCAATTGATTTCAGGATCTGCTACAAAGCAAACCAATTTTTGAGTTTTTCCACACTTATCTCGGGTCTCGGATGATTCGGTTACGATACCTCAATGCCTTAACGACGTCAAAAGATAACTAAAAATTAAATGAAACATTCTGGTATAAACGTATTTAAAATAAAGTTAATAATGACCACTCCAAGCCAAGCCTCAGATTTTCAATTTGATACCGCCAGCTTGAAGGAGAAAAAGTGGCAATGACAAAGTACATTTTATGGTGGATACCATATTACCGCTCACCGTGCTGTAATAATTTTATTAGCGCACGTTGCTGTTGGCTGTAGCATTTCCACTTCCTCTCAAGCTTTCAGTTTCAACCACAAACAGAATTAAGACGCTCAATAAATGGAACTGATAATTTTTAAACACATTCCGGTATACAACAACTGACTACTTTCTCCCCACCCTCTGTTTTGGCACTTAGCTGCCGTCCTCATAATTTATCTAGCAGAGCCCTGGTTGCCAGATTTAATAGCAATAATTCCTGAGAATACCTTCTAAATAACAATTTCTGACCAATCATAGTGGTTGGCTGTTATTTCCGGCACCTCTGACAGTCTTCTTCGACCAAATTGGCGATTTTTTGCACATTCTGGTTCTGTCACGAAGGTGGTTCTCCGCCATTTTTTGAAAGCTGAGATAGTGCATAGAAGAATCGAGCATCATCTGGTATTTGAGTAGTGCTTTTTCTTAAACTTAACTAAACTTTTGAGAAGTGAAAGTTTCTGGAGACCTTCTTATGAAAGCAAACTATGTAAAAACAAGCATAAATCGAAATTGTGATTTTGAATGGGAGTTTCACAATATTTTTAAGAGCCAAGAAAAACCTTCCATGCCGATCGATATAATATTATAATACCTATGTTATGTGAACAACATAATCAACAAAATTTGCAATAACAGCCATTTAATAATCAGTTTTTAATTTTGATTCTCAGTTTCCAAAAACATAATAAATCAATCGATGTCCAATGCATTCAAGTGAAGACCAAAGAGCAACCGTCCATTATTTTAAACATCATGGAGCTCCACTAACGAACTGGATTGTTGCGAACAGAAGAGAAGTATTTTATAAGAGCAATTGAGAAGTGTTTTTCAAATACAAGTCGTTTTGCTTTGACGAGTTAAAAAATTTGATTGAAATTATTGACATGATTTATTTACTATTGTATTATTTTGATTGCATGCATTGAATAATAAATTTCAATTACCCAAAAGGTATAGGACTTATCAATATCAACACAAGATATAAGTTGTGTTTTGATAGCTATTTACTATACAGAGTGACCCATTTGAAAGCGAGCCACCCCCATGAAATTATTATTTATGGAGCGATTTTAACGGGATTTGTTTTAAATTGTAGAGGCGGAAAAAGTGTATTTTGGAGCCTGGAGGCGCCAAGTTTTCTTTAAAACCAGGGCCCACTAGATTACATATTAGCGATTTTTTTCAAAAAAAATCTGCCTACGCCACTGAATTCGTCATCCCTTGAAATGGATCTTCACCAAATATCATGAAAAAATATTCACTTATAATCTCCCCGGAGCTCGAATTATTTCCGGAAATTTTGTCGAGTTGCGACGGGAGATTCGGCAAGAAAATTTCATGCCAAAACTGATCATTGGAAAAAACATAACCCAGGACTCACCTCGGATTTAGTGGAAGAAACCAACGGCTCCTTACTCTACTCGCCATTGAGGAAGAAAGAAGGGAATCAGGATTTTATAAAACATTTGGAAGTTATAAATCATTTATCAAAAATATTTGTCGTTGTTTTTAACAGCTGTCACTCGCGGCTGGATGTAGCTCCCATGCACCAACCACAGTGTTGCCGTTTGCCTTATCTCTGTCTGTGAAAGTTGGGTTGGGTTGGGATTGTTAGGGAGAGTGGGGACGGCAACACTGTAATCATATGGGAGCTACATCCAGATGCGCAAAGCCAGGGAAATTTCCACTTATTAATCTTTCAGTCACGTGATTATGAGCAGGGAAATTTCCGATAAAATTAGGTCGTTGCCATAGCAACATGTTAAAATGCTAGCCTATGATTGGTTAGAATTGACTGGTAGGAAATTTTCAACATAAACGATTCTACAGCTTTTGCCGTAAACTTGGTTATTGGCATTTAGAAGCTTTTCATCTCGTAACTCATATGATAACAAATCAGTCAGTGAATTTATCAGATGAGCAAACTTTGAATTCAGGATTTTCCAACGCTAAATGCGTGAGAGTGGATTGATTAAATTTTACTAGTCGGTGGATTTAGGGCGAAATAGTAGGTGAATAGAGTTTCTTCCCAGAATCCACCCACGACTTAACCCCCCTAGATTTTTTTCTATTGGAATTTATTAGGGAAAAATAGAAGATAGATAGAGTAAAATATCTTCGAAATGTATTAGTATAATGTCCAATTTGACAGCGATAGCCGAAGAATAGTTAATGTTGAATATTTCTTCATTGAATTTGGTGCAGAATCAGATCCATTTTCGAGAATGACGAATCCAGTGGCGTGGCCAGATTTTTTCAAAAAAAATCTATTATTTGGATTCTGGATTTTTCAGTCTCTAAATGTATTCAGTCTTGGTTTAAAAGAAAACTGGACGCCGCGCCGCCTTACCCCAAAATACACTTTTTTCCTTCTATATTTCAAAACAAATCGCGTCAAAATCGCCCCATAATAAAAACGAAGCACATTACAATACATGAAGGTGTGGCAATATCGCATCAACTGTTTCCATAAGACAGTTGCCATTATATATGGCATCATATAGGTATATGGCTGCCATGCCATGCCATGTCACGCCACGCCATGTCATGCCACGCTATGTCGAGTTAGAAAGCAAGAGAAAACAAGTATTCGTTTGCATGTTAGTTTGTGTACAGTGTCTTTCATTTTGATTAGCGACAATTCGCTATTCAAGTAAAAATAGACCGATTTGAAAAACATTTTTTTTTAGCTTATAGTACTCAAAAAGCTCTATCTTTTCATTAAAAAAAAATTACATATGTCATTTCCATGGCCTTCTATGATTTATAGAAGGGCCCCAAAATGGTGCATTCGAAAACTTCAATTCATTTGTCAGTTTACGTGTCCTGGCGATATTTTTCAAAGCATTGTTTGTCGCCTTTTTTTATGCTCGAAAAAAGGCCACTTTTCTAAGTTTTTTCTGTGTAACTTTTGTTAAAAATTACTAGCACCATTCGAAAGAGGGGCAAACAGTCATCAATGAGGTTTTCCATGCCACGCCATGCCACGTCATGCCATGCCACGCCATGTCGAGTAAGAGAGCAAGAGAAAACAAGTGTGTTTCATTTTGATTGGCGAAAATTCGCTATTTAAGTAAAAATAGACCGATTTGAAAAAACTTTTTTTTTAGCTTATAGTACTCAAAAAGCTCTATCTTTTCATAAAAAAAAATGACATATGTCATTTCCATGGCCTTCTATGATTGGAAGGGCCCCAAAAACGCGAAAAGTTATTAGGCATTTTTTTAAATTGAAAACGGATAGCGTTTCTGAATTTGGCATACCCAAAAACCCCTTTAACGATATTTTTGAAGTAAGTAAGGTCAAATTTGCAAAAAAATCTATTTTTATAACCACGCGCTGTATAAATTCCCGCAAAGATTTTGCAACAAATTTCTGTTATTTTTGTAGGCAAGACGCGAACTGATCACTCGATAAGTGTTGCTTCTCTATCTTATACTGAGCGTTCAGAATTGAAGGTCAAAATTTATGAAAAAAAAATGTCATTTTAAATCGTCATATCAATTTGATTAAAGCTTAAATATTGAGGAACTCTGTTAAGTACGAGGAAAACATAATTTTGTTATTACTTAGTATTAGTAAATATTTCATAATACATTACTTTTCCAATATCTTAGTCTTTTTTTTGACCAGCCCCCGTATAGGCTAAAGTGACAAGAATAGACACATGTGTACTCAAAGGAATACATCATACACTTTACATCACAAAAACCTTTTTTATCACAAAAATGCATAGGTAACAACGATGCCACGCCATGTCACGCCACGCCATGCGACGTCATGCCCCACCATGCCACGCCATGTCACAACATGCCACACCATGCCACGCCATGCTTCTTAAGTACGAGTAAAACATAATTCTGTTATTACTTTTAGTATTAGTAAATATTTCATAATACATTACTTTTCCAATATCTCAGCCTTCTTTTTGACCAGCCCCCGTATAGGCTAAAGTGACAAGAATAGACACATGTGTACTCAAAGGAATACATCATACACTATACATCACAAACACCTTTTTTATCACAAAAATGCATAGGTTACAACGATGCCACGCCATGTCACGCCACGCCATGCGACGTCATGCCACACCATGTCACGCCATGCTACCCTTGCCATGACATGCCACGTCAGGCCATGCTACAAAAAAAATATTTTTTTTTGTAATAAAAATGTAAAATCAGATTATTTTTTTCAAAACAAGAAACATTGAGCAGTTTTGACTATTTGAATGAGTGAAAAAGTTTGTAAGTGAAAGTGGCGCCCCCACAAGTAAGAGCAATTCCGTGCTCAGATTTGAATTCTGCATGTCAAACAATCCTCTTATATCAATATTCATCAATATAACATGATTATTTCAAAAGATATTCGAAAAAATCAAATATTAAACTTCAACTTTGACACCCTGTATCTCTGTTAATATCAACTTTCGGAATTGACAAGTCGAGGTCTATTGCAATATTTTTGTGTGAGGAATCTACAGTTACCGTATGTCACATTACTTTTGGTTTACCCTGTGGAAAGAAATCTGCGAACATAGTACCTATTCGAAATATCAACATTAGAGAGTTGTTGGAAATTTGAAGAGAGTGCTAGGCATATTGCGACAACCTTATTCAAATACTGCTTGACTTTACCGCTTCCGAAAAGAAACAGTTTTATTGAAGCCTGCATAATTTATGGTCTGTCAGCTCTTCCCTTGCCCTTTTCGTTATTTCTATTCGGAACTTTTTAAACATAACGGCATTTCAATCAGCTTCACAAAGCGCAACTTAGCTATTAATGAAGCGTATCTGCCTCGCTCCTACCATTTGCTATATTTCCCACAGAAATTTTTAACACAATCAATTCTTGTCAATTTTTTGACCTCTTCTGTATAGGCTCCACTTGCAACCATTCTTATTGATAAGATTATCGAACATGCACCAACTTCCGGCAATATTCGGATTTGGGTTATGCAATCAATAAAAAAAAATCCCATATGTATGTTTGCATACTCAAATGACCACACTGCAATAAATCATCCAAATCCATGAACTAACTAGATATTCCAGTCATGAACTTCGTTCTTGTAGTTTCCAGATGCATTTTGATAAGAATATTTTCCCATCAAAATTTGAATGTCTGTGCAATTGCTAGAATATAAAATCGGTTGAGAAAAAGTGATAAAATTTCAAATAACTGGTATTTTTGCTTTGGATAAAAATCAATAGATTGGAAATTATTTCACCCTTGTGAGTTATTATATTGAAGATAATTAAAGGAACTAAATCGCATTGTGACCTCGACACATAGCAATAATTTGATTGTGATATCAAATCAAAATTAGTGTCGAATTTTTAACCCCAGAAGACTGTTATTTGTCCAAACTGTTCTGGAAATCATGATAAAAACCAGTGTGATTTTAACCTCAAGAAGTGCCATAATTGCACCCAAGCTAAGCTTAAGTTTGATATGAATTTCCAGATTGACTGCTGTCTGCTGTTACCGTATGTCCCATTGCTGAAGATAGTTATAGGCAAAATAAATCACAAGAAGTCATCAGAGCCTGATTTTATTCTACATACTTAGCACGCCAATCCCTCAAAAGTGATGATTCATACTTATTTTAAAACCTCATACGCTCTGTTTGCTTTTGTATCGACAAAAACCCATCTCATCTCCCTCACACAACTTCTCCGTTGATAATTTCCAAGATATCAGCATTTATTTCTCTTCCCAATCCGGTAAGTCTGCGTTTCACAAAGATTCAACTTAAGGCATTTTCCGATATTCGAAATTCTCAACTTTTACTCACCAATTTGCTCGGGACCAAATTTAATTAAAGAGTTTGAGAAGAATCTTGAACTTATCCGGTCTTTTACGACGCATCTTTATAACTTAACGGTGCGATGTATCTTCAAGTCTTCAAGGTATTTGTTATAAAAAAAATGAATGCTCTTATTATGCTCGAGTTTAGAATTTAATTGTTTTTGGTAAAACGATGTACCTTATAAATCGGGATCATAAAAAACATGAAGGTTATTCGTCGTTCACATAATGTTCGTTTAAACATGAAATATTTATTCTAATATCTCACTCACCATCAAAGTGCATATTCAACAAATACATCTGGTAAAAATCTCCGCCGTCAAATTGAGCCATAGCTGGACAAACACCGGGCTGATCTATGCAAATGTCCTTATTCAATTTGTCCAAAGCATAAGCAAATGCATATACTGCGTCCACTACGAATTGCACCTTGCTTTCTTGTTCATATCTGAAAATAAAAATGATTTTATTACAAGGCAAGGCAGAGATTCTAATTCTAATTCAGGCGAGTAAAGTATAAATGTTTCGTATGTTGTTCACTTCGGCCTTTTGATCTATAAATGTCTACACTAATCAGACTATTTTGATTGATTAAGATTTGCTCAGGAACTTGATCATTTATGTTGGTAAAAGCACTATAGAATTTCCCCAACTGTCCCATCCGCTGGTTTCGCTAATTTGATAAATGCTCTTCGACCAGTCCATTCCACAAACAAGACTAAATGACAGGAAGATATGCATGATGCAAGTTAAATACATTTACACAGTGTGCACTCGGCATTAATCTTATTGGTAAATGCACATAGAAAATTCCCTTTCTAAAACAACAAAGCTGACAATTTCGAGTCCCTGAATCAGCAGGCTAAATGAACTTTTGAACTCGGGTATAGTAACAGTAATTATTTTGATGATGGCTATAATACAAGTTGTGTCCCTAAAGTTTTCTGAACTGCATCCGGTATGCGACCCTCGAGAGCTTTATAAATCTACGACGAATGTTCGAGAGTTGCAATGAACAAATAATAAAACAACAATACCATTCAATGATCGAACAATCTACTTCAATTGAATAATTATTGTCCGTGTCTCAAATGCTTATACTCTTATTCATTTCATATCCACAAAACATAATTTGACTTTTGATTTTGATTTTCACAAAACTCGGGCGCCTCCCCCTGTGTTTTACGTGGTAGGGTGCCCACAATGCCTATCGGGTAGCTTTGAAACAGTGGAGAAAGTCCCCAAAAATTCGCAAATTTCCGCACTGAAATGGACTCTTGAACTTTTTGAATAAAAGCTCGGGTGTTGATAGAAAATAAATCAAACAATCTATTTGTCTCAAATATTATCAATTTGATAAAAATAACGTGAAAAAAACAGTAGAAAAATCATTCAATCTCCTCCTGCTATTTTGAATTAGAGACAATTTAACAGCAGTGAAATAAAACGTGAAGAAGGCAGAATGTTGACAGAAAATCAGCGGAAATGTGAAAGAAAATCTCTGACGGCGTAGATAGAAAATGATACGGAAAAACCGACGCGACGGAGTCAGTTTGCATCCTGCATAAGGCGAGAGAGGCACGGAAGATGTTTAAAGAAAATTTGCTCAGACCTCGGCTGTCTGATTTTCTGCAGCGAGAAAATTAAATAAAAACGTTATGCAAACGAAGTAACTCCAAAAGCCTCTCTGTAATATTTCCCGGGACTATCTCAATCTCAAGAATGTTAAACAATAAAAACTATTCTGGCAGCAAACCCAGTTTTGGAATTTTGTCTGAAATTTTCCACCTAGAAAACAAAACTCAAAAATAGAAAACAATCTGAAAGAATTCCGTGAGGCGCATCCTGACAAACCGATAATCAGACTGAGTGCTAACACAATCTCACCGAATTCTACCGCCATCTATTGGTCCGCAATGTTGGGTATAATCAAGCTGTACCTCTTGTCCATGACATAGACGTTATTTAACGGTTATCCGATGCTGCGGACCAATAGATGGCGGTAGATGCACATCATCCAGACTAGGATATGTATGTGTCAAGAGTTTGTATAAGTAGTGACATCCTGCCAGACTGATGATATACAGTGCGAGTCTCTAACTTGGAATAGATTCAGTGAACAAAAGACCGTTTTTTTTTGGAAATATGCTCGGACACCTTGATTAGTATTTTAAATTGCGCTCTTTTTAATGTAGAAAAATTTTATACAGTGTGTCCCAAATTTGAGATATGACGTCATCGACTATTTTTTTAAATGGTAGCCCTAATTTTTTTATGACTATTCTTAAAGAGTATATCGAGTTACACATGCGTACCAAATTTCAAGTTTTTATTCCTTGTCATTTAAAAGATATTTAACAAAAACATTAACTAATTCGAAAAATGAAGAAATCTGATTCAAGTCAATAAAATTTTTATGCAGTTTAAAAATGCCACGTCAAAAGGTATTCGTTTTTTGTCAAATCGGTTTGACGTCTTATCACAATGTTATAAAAACAAGAAAACAAGTTAATAAAAACAAGTAAGAAGAGCTGCATCGTATTCGAGTTGTTGAGCGAGAACCCTATTAGTTTGTGGTTTTGTGAAAAACACCGTTTTTTGAAAAATCCACGAACATGCCGTACTTAACTGAAACCCACAAAATTGAAACTTCAATGATGATTGGCTACGGAGATAGGACAAGAACACAAAATGAAGTTATTCATTTATTCAGAGAGAAGTATCCTGATTTACCACCCATATCACAAAGTACCGTAAGCAAGATTGAAAAACAGTTTCGGGAAAACGGACATTTAAGAAAAACAAATAATCATCGTCAAAGTGCGCTCGATGAAGAGGTCAAAATTAATGTACTTCTCTCTGTTCAAGAAAATCCTCATGTCCCCACTAGGCAGATAGCTAGGGAACTCGAAATTAGCCAGTCTTCAGTTATAAGAACTCTTAAAGCGCAAAAATTTCATCCCTATAAATTGACAATTCTCCAGGAACTCACCGAAGATGATCCGGATAGAAGACTCCAGTTTTGCGAACAAATGATGGACCTACTAGACAGAAATGTTCTAAACATAGAAAACGTCCTGTTTTCTGACGAATCAACGTTCATGTTAAATGGGGAGGTAAATCGACAAAATTATCGTTATTGGGCAGACAACAACCCACACTGGATGAGGGAAGGCCATACTCAACGTCCACAAAAAGTCAATGTTTGCATGGGCAGGGATTATTGGTGATCGAGTAATTGGACCAATTTTCTTTCAAGAAAATCTCAATCGAGCAAGATATTTAGAATTCTTGCAGGAAGAACTACTTCCGAATTTGGCTACTCTATTCCCTGATCCGGTTGAAGCTGATGTCCCGAATAGAAACATCTGGTTTCCTCATTTTGCTAGACCTGTCCGTGAGTATCTGGATGATGCATTTCCAGGCAGATGGATTGGTAGAAGAGGACCCTTTGAATGGCCACCCAGGTCTCCGGATTTAACACCTCTGGACTATTTCTTATGGGGGTACTTGAAAAATAAAGTTTTTAGGACCAAACCGGAAAATATTGAGGAGTTGAAAGAACGAATAAGACAGGAATGTAGGCTAATTTCCGCTGAAGTAATTAGAAATGTTCAAAACGAGTTTCAATTCCGTTTAGGGTATTGTCAGTTAGGACATGGACAACATTTTGATCATTTATTGAAGACAAATTATTGAGTTGAATCAGATTTCTTCATTTTTCGAATTAGTTAATGTTTTTGTTAAATATCTTTTAAATGACAAGGAATAAAAACATGAAATTTGGTACGCATGTGTAACTCGATATACTCTTTAAGAATAGTCATGAAAAAATTAGGGCTACCATTTAAAAAAATAGTCGATGACGTCATATCTCAAATTTGGGACACACTGATAAAATTTTTCTACATGAAAAAGAGCGCAATTTAAAATACTTATCGACGTGTCCGAACATATTTCCGAAAATAGAACGGTGTTTTGTGCGTACTGAATTTATTCCAAGTTAGAGACTCGCACTGTATACAGCAAAACAAACCTACCTAGCCAGTCTATTCGCATCAATATCATTATTATCAAAATCATTCAAAAGTAATTATTGATTCTTTACTAAATATTCGATACTACGATATTCTTTTTATCGCATCACCAATTCACTACACACAATTATCTTGAAACACCTCCGGCTTTTGAATTTAGACCGAGATCATTTTTCATGCAAGTTGATAAAGCATGTCGCGGCGCGAATGTAAAGAAGTCTGATAAATGTATGTGATGC
This sequence comes from Orchestes rusci, assembly GCA_958502075.1. Classification (NCBI taxonomy): domain Eukaryota; kingdom Metazoa; phylum Arthropoda; class Insecta; order Coleoptera; family Curculionidae; genus Orchestes; species Orchestes rusci. The sequence continues at coordinate 758,440 of OY293303.1, read as the reverse complement.
GCTCGAAAATAAAATATTATCACGACCTCCCTTTTGTATAAACAGTTCTAGCAAAGAGCTGCAGCTGGATCAAATATTCTTGAGTAGTCTAAAATACAGGGTGTCCGGAAAGTCAACGATAATACTGGAGGGGGTGATAGACCAACTCATAAGCTTCCAGAAAAACATAATATTTTTTATTTATTTTTTTATTTATTTTTATTTATTTTTTTATTTTTTTGACTGCTCCCAACGTGGTCCTTCGCAATTACAAGCCAGTAACGGAAATTTGCACGTACTTAGTGAAAGAAAAAATAAAAATAAATTATTTCTCTGTAAAATAAGATTTCTTATTGAATATTTTGAATTTTTAGTGGCAATATCTCGAAAACCATACTAAGGTCATATTATGTTTTTCTGGATGCTTATGAGTTGGTCCATCACCTCGTTCAGTATTATCGTTGACTTTCCGGACACCCTGTATAATTGAGGGCATTTGATTATGTAAAATTTTCCGCTGATAAGATGCTCTTTGGTTTAAACATTTTGTGTTTTTTTTGTTGTTATAAAAAAGCTTGACTTTATAAACAAAATGACCTGTTAAAGACAATGTAGATTGCGCAAAAAAATGAAATATATCAAAAGACCACTTGAGTTTTCCTCAAAATAATGTTTTTTTTTGTTTCTGCTATTTTGACCTCTTTTTTCCATTTTCCTGAGGAGGATGTACTTTCAAACTGGTCTCAAAACATTTTATTTGGTTCATTTTCGTTCAGTGTACAAAAATTGACTATTATAAGAGTCAATTCAAAATATTATAATAGGTAAGTAGTCAAAAATTATAATCAAATTTTCGATGGAAAAAAATTAAATCTTATTCTTAAAACTCACCCATATTCAGCAGCAAGTCTCAAATCATCATTGCAGATATGCGGAGTGACATTCGTCTCCAAAGGATAATTTTTGAGAAGCGTACATTGAAAAAAATCTTCCCAATACTGTTCAAACCAAGGGTTTCTTTTATTGCCATCTGGAGTCAACATCGCCATATACGTGTCAAATTCCAGTATATTAGTCGATTGAAGTTCAACAGTTATAGAACCTTCAGCAACTTCTTCAATACCTTCAACTAGTTTCTGTTGTTTTCCCCAACCATCACTGGCAATCCAGTAGAAGTGTCTTGATGCGTTTGCACGTTTGGCTGCTATGAGTATTCGTCTGAAATCATACAGGGTAGGTCAACAAATATAAAACATTCACAAGTATGTTATTTATAACATACTTTCTTTTTTTTTTTTTTAGAAAACTTGTTCAAAATTAAAAGCTTTGCCTAAATACCAAAATACCTGAAAGAACATTTTTTTTTCAAATCATCAAGTAATCATTTTCCCACACAAAAATGTTTTTCTAAAACTGATCAAAATGAAATCAACTTCGACGAAATTCCGCAAAACTTTCATGTCTTGTGCGGAGTTTCGTCGAGAATCTAGACGAACTATTTTCACTATGCCTTTGCATTTCATCTGCATATTATGTTAAAAAAAATCGGCTCTTCTAATCGGAATCATTTGAAAATAGGAAATCGTGGGAAAGCAGACCCTCTCCTTAAAACAAAACAAGATCACGTTAATCGGTTGAGTTAATTCAAAAATATGGGCATTTTTGAGTTGTAAACTTTGTCCTATTTGACATTCATTCAAAAAAACAAATTTGAAGCAAATTCCTAAAAGAATCCATGGCAGTACCACCGAACAAATAACAATGAGAAGGATCACTCTGCCAAGCGCGCGAAACCGAACCGACAATGACCGAAGTTCCCAACACCATACCCCGTCCACCTGTTCCGAGAATGCCAGCCTGTTCATCGACCGACGTTATCATTTTATCATAAGAAGCGCTGTTAACTCGTGATTTTCATTAGACACTTTAAGCAAACCCAACATTTTTTCACATATCCGCATCCGGATCCCGAAACGAATCGACATACGTTAATCATATAAAAACCCGCTTAAGCAGCGATCGGTTCTATGTATACGAAACGGATTAGTGAAACGTCAAAGTTGTCAAACCTCGCGTTTTGTAACCCAGATATTGATTTTTGTTTATATTTTTGGTTTGGTTTGGATGTTTGTGTATTTTTCGTTTATCGCTTTTGAAGAGCTTTTGTTATAATTCTTCGATTATTTGAGATGCGTTTTCAGATACGGAGACGATGAAAGGCCCGCAATGATACGTGCAACGGAACGAATCGGAACCTCCGCATCTATTCTGAGCATGCGCAGATTAATGCGGGTACGGATACGTTTGAAATTTAGGACGTGCTTAAAGTGTCTATTGTCTCAAAACATTTTACATTCGTTCCTGAGATACCGACACCAATTTTTATAACTTGGTTATTTATTGACAGATTTTGATGCATTTCAAAGAGAATTTTTGATCTGTATCTGGTATCAAAAGTCCGAAAAATTATTTCAACACGTGAATTGATAAGAAAGTTAAATAAAAAACCAATAGATCGCTTTTTCCTGCATCAAAATCTGCCATGGGTCATGAGATACCGACACAAATTTTAGAAACTTCATAACTTGGTTGTTTATTGACGGATTTTGATGCGGAAAAAAGCACTTTAAAGGGAATTTCGACCTGTTTCCAGATCAAAATTCCAACAGAAAATACCCAATTGGCACTTAGTGAAATTAAAAAAAAAAAAACAAAAATTATGAAAGAAAATTTTCTTTTTTTGAAGGATCTGGGGAATTTTAGAGAGTGAAACTTCTTAAAGTTAATATCGCAAAATTACAAATCCAAAATTATTCAAAAACTGAAAACAAATTGAATGATTAAAAACTGATAATAAACCTAGATAACTCCAAAAACTCGTGAATTGGATAATAAACTAATCAAAAACATATACCTTGATAAAATATCCAAAAATTAACGGATCAGAAAACGAAATAGTGATTGAAAATATAAAATATCGCAAATTTCAAAATAATGAATCACCTGATATTTAAAAAACTAGGAATTTCAAAAATAAAAAAAATATTATTTTTGAAAAATTAAAAATGAGTAATGGAAAATTGTAGAAAGTGTTCTAAACATATTAAAATCTTGAATTAACAAAAAATGGATGGAAGTTAATCCTAAAAATTGTATAAATCCAAAATCCGAATGTTAGAATCATATATACCAATAGGCAATTATTTTATTTTTCCCATATTATTATTATTATGTAATTTTATTGGGCACACGTGTGACGTATTTGATATGCGGAAAGGTACCAGTCTACCTATTCCATCCAGAAGCCTAGGTAGCCAACTGTGTTCTATACAGGTTGTCAGAGAGTTATTTCCATCAAGATGGTCCGTTTCAATAAAGATATCCTTCTTCCAACTACAAATCTTTTAAAAAGCACATCTGGAATTGGGAAGGAGGAAACGAGAGAATATGATGAATTATGGATCATTGAGGAGGTTTTGAAACCCTGCCTTGAACTTATTGAACGAATAATGACATATCGCCGCTTACATTGAACTTGGGACATATTATTGACTGATTTGATTTTTCAGAAGGTTTAATAAATGATATATTCTGATTTATTTCGACCCTCTTCATCATCAGAAAAAATGTTGACTTTCTCTTTCTTTTCGTTTGTGGTTGAACAGTATTCATTTTAATACTCACCACCCATGGTATCTGCGGAAATGGAGTGATTTGTGCAGATTTATTGGATGGGAAGACTTTTCATAAAAAAGTCGAATGGCGCTAGTTCAATTCCTCTAACCCCAAGGGCTAGTCTTCAATATTCAGTAGAGGTAAGAAGTGTGATCTTATCATGTGAAATTAATTTCTAATGTTTTATTCGTTTCACTGGTGATAAACCCGATGGATTTATAATAATTGATGTTTTGTGTTTGGCATGGAATTAAAATTTCAATAGATACTGACACATTTGATGCAATTTGGATCTTCTTAATCTTCACTCTTGAAATTGATTATTCTGCTTAGTCAGCAACAAAATATTTTATCAATTTTCAATTTCTTTCAACTAATCCAAGGCCAAAACCTTCATTTTTTCATCGTGTTATCTTTTATATCCCAGATTCAAGCAAAGTCCTGGTCAACCAGTTCACTGAATTACCTATTTGGTTGAGATAATGAAGTGAGAATCATCATCGATCAAATTATGGAAAAATTAACGAGCTAGCCACGTTTGTATGTTTGATCATTCTGATCATTCCTGTTATACGAATGTTCAGCCGGTTCAAAAAAAATTTGGTATTACTCATAGAATTGTTTAAAAATTGAGCAGTGTAATATTTGTTTTGACCAAACTATACGACAAGGACATGTCATTGTGTAGCAACCCATTTTTCTGATGACAATTTTATGTGCTTTCTGATCATACTTCTCTACCTTGATAATCATTTTTGAGAGTGATCAAAGTGATATTTGAAAGCAAAATTCCTTTTGATGGTATTTTGAGTGCTGAAGATGGGCTCTTATGCTGCCAATGTGTTTTGTAATGATGAGCCAGACTATTTCACTGATTATGGTGAGTGGTCTCACAGAGTCACCTTACTTAATTTATTATTACGCGTTTTTGACTAATCAAGAGAAATCCTATTGTGTTTTCTATTCTGCAGCCACTTCTGGCGAATTATGGTGATAATTATCTTACCAGCGATCAGAAGAGTTTGATGCTTGATCAAGAATTAGGTTGAAACGATCTGCCGCCGCCCCTTTTTCTGAGTGATGGAGATTGAGAAATGACTCACCATCAGTAGTCTAAAGAGTTTGACACTTGTTAAATGATCTGCTACAGCTCACTGTTCCTATAGCGTAGTGTTATGAAATATAATCATACTTGTGGTATGGGAGTTTGGTCTTTGTGAATGAAGTGATCTTGAATTATGAGTATGTAGTTTAATATCATTCATAAGGCTTGCCACGGCTCTTCTTTGACGCTTGAGTGAAGCTGAGCTTGGTGAACCAGTCAATTATTTATTTGTTATTATTACAAATAAATCCTGACAATTATTGGAAGTGAATTTTATTCCACACAAGTGAAAAGTTCGGGTATGTTATGTTATAACAAAGTAAATCATTTTCGCTTTAGTTCCTGTACTCATGTGAGGAGTCATTTGAAAAAAAATATTCACTGATAATCTCCCTGGAGCTCGAATTATTTCTGGAAATTTTGTCGAGTTGCGAATTTTCTTGAAAATTTCGCAACTAGAACAAATTTCCGGATTTTTAATTCGAGCTCTAGGGAGATTCGGCAAGAAAATTTCATGCAAAAACTGATCATTGGAAAAAACATAACTCAGGACTCACCTCGCATTTAGTGGAAGAAACCAACGGCTCCTTACTCTACTCGCCATTGAGGAAGAAAGAAGGGAATCAGGATTTTATAGAACATTTGGAAGTTATAACCAATCTTGTCCATGATTGATAACATTGCAACTTTTTATTGGAAGTTGAAAATAAATCATTTATCAAAAATATAATTTGTCATTGTTTTTAACAGCTGTCAAGCACTCGCGGCTGGATGTAGCTCCCATGCACCAACCGCAGTGTTGCCGTTTGCCTTAGTATCTCTATCTGTGAAAGTTGGGTTGGGTTGGGATTGTTAGGGAGAGTGGGGACGGCAACACTGTAATCATATGGGAGCTACATCCAGATGCAAAGCGCCAGGGAGATTTCCACTTATTAATCTTTCAGTCACGTGATTATGAGCAGGGTGATTTCCGATAAAATTAGGTCGTTGCCATAGCAACATAATAAAATGCAAGCCTATGATTGGTTAGAATTGACTGGTAGGAAATTTTCAAAAATATCAACCTGCATGGTAAAAATATGACGTCATATTTTTTCGTTTTGTCAAAACGAATATTACACTGCTCAATTTTTGAAACATTTCTATGAGTAATACCATTTGCTTTTTCGAAACAGCAGTACATTTGAAATTCGCTTGAATACAAAATCTGTCTTTGAAGACTTCTCAGGCATCCATGTTTTCACCAATCTTTTGCTTGATGGAGATTCTTTGCTCGAGATATTTTCAGAAAATGTTATAAGCTAGAAAATTTGTAAAAGTTCAAAAAACAATATTCATTTAGATGTTTTTGATGATGTAACCAATGAAAAACAAAGTAAAATGATGGACATGAAAAGTCATAAACTACTGTAGGTATAAGATAAAAATTAAATAACTTTTGAAACTGGATAATAAGAAAAATGGTCCAGAAATTGAAAAAAAATGCAAACTAAGAAAACTGGATAGAATGAAAAACATTTCGTAATTTTCAAAAACGATTTTAAACAAATGTGCTATTCATCCAAAAAGTAATTGGATAAATCATTCAAAAGAAAAAGGTGATGTTGAATTGCCTGAAAACAATATTGAACAAAATCACCACGTATAGCTCCTTCTCAATCATGTCCAATTTATCAAGACAATCATATTATGAAAACTTCCGAGTAACCAGATCGGCCCAGATCTTCTAATCCAATTCAGAAATTCCAATTACCATAATGATTCAGATAAAAAGCAGAAATGATAAGAGATAGCAACCTCCTGCTCTAAACCGATTTTAAGTCGCGAATTCAACTTCGGAAATCCAAATAATTGTTTCAAGGTTTCGGTAACAAATTCCCGACGGCAACTCGCATAGTCCGTGAACTTTGTAACAAATGGAAAAAAATAACTCTAATTCTAATATAGTTTTCCAGATAATAGGATTTCCAGTTTGAATTCAGCAGGCTATGGTTTTATTTTTCATTCCATAAATGGATAATTCTTGATTTTCAATCTGGAGCCTAATGGAAAAGATCGCTATCTGGATTTGAATATACAGCTATGAATAGCAATAAAGCTATGATTATTCAACGTTGTCAGGCGTGAAGTGAGCGTCGCACGTATATTCTCCATAAAATTTTCAGCACAACGTGGTCATTTTGTGATAATTATCATTACCAATTAGGTACATTGCTTTCAATATATTTTGTCACACTTTCAAAAAGCTTTAGAATTTTTATTTTTCGAGACAAATGGTCTAACAAAAAAAGAAATTGTAGAGTTTTCGTAAAGTTTTGTGCTATAGTTTTAGATATTTTCCAATCTGTCAAATAACAAACTTTTTTTAAATGCCACACCCTATACAGGGTGTCCAAAAAATGTGAGAGATCTCTCGCATTCACTGAACACTGGAAATCGATTTTTCTTGAATGACTTTTTAACCACTTAACATAATTTAATGAAAATTCAATATGATAAACAGTAGACATTACCTCTTAAAATAAGCTTGTTTAGTTTACCAGGGGCGGACTAGGTTGTACACTTTAATGCTTAAATTGTCAACACCCTGTATGATAACGTCTTGAAAAAAGTAAAATTAGATAAGCCTGAGCCTTAGGCTACAAAAAAGTTACTCTTGTTCATTATCGATAAAATGAACCGTTTTCGAGAAAAAAATATATTTTTATTGAAAAAAAACTCGAAAAAAGTCATAACGAAGTGGTGCCCTTGACGAATTTATTAGAAAAAATGTGAACCTAGGTTTTTTGGAATTTTGCATTGTTTTTTCAGATCAATTTTCATAAACATTTCGAGGAAAATATAGGTTTGGATTTTTTCAAAAAATTTCCTCTGAACTATTAAGTAGAAAAGGCATGTGTGCTATATTTTCGTGATCATGCAGTAAAAAGATGCCTTTCTAAATATGCAATGATATACAGAGTGCCATTTTAAAAAAAAGTAAGTTATGTCAATAATTTTGACATTTCACAGTTGACTCAATAGCACAAAACTGTACGAAAAACTCTACAACTCCTTGTTTTTTGTTCGAGTTTTTAGCTCAAAAAATAAATATTTTACAGCCTTTTGAAAGTGTGACAAATTAAATTGAAAACACTGTACAATTACACAATTTATATTATTCAGTTTCACTCACAATGACAATATTTTTCTTCCATTCATGAATATAGTTATATATTATTTGACCTTTTGCCAATTCCATTTCGATTAATATGAGCCTATACTTTCTTAATCAGGAAATGTTTGTTTCAATGATTTCACTCATTTATTTCAATTTTGTTGTACCGGGTGGCCAACTAAGAATGCGAGGTACCGTTTCTCGGAAACTATTTATCGAAGAGGCTTGCGGCAAAAAATTTTATGACTAAAACGGCCAAGAGAAAAACCTGGAAAATATTTTCAAGTTTCTGAAATGGTCGCTAGGGGGCGTAACAACCAACACCAAGTAGAAAAATATGATTTTTATGGAATTTTGTCCAATGAAAATATATCGATGAGCTCATTTTCGGATTAACTGACTATTTACCTACACTTTTTGTCAAAAACGTTTTTTTCTATCTATCATAATAAAGTGGTGGGGGAAGTTCAATTGTTTTTTTAAACAAACGGATATTTCTCCCGTTTCGCTTGATCGATTTAAACGAGCTTGGGCTCATATGAAAGAACAGGATCTGCACTTCAAAAAACTTTTTTGGTTTTGAATTTTTGACCTTCGCCGTCGCCGCTAGATGGCGTTAACTGAAATGGTAACATGTTTTTGAGTTTTTTCCAAGAAAATCAAATGTAATGGTATATTCATTTTTATATATTTTAAAAGGGGATACATTTTCCTTTAAAAAAAAACAAAAAAATTAATGTTTTTTTTTGTTCTTTTTTTATTTTTTTATAGGAAAATGTGTACCCTTTTAAAATATATGAAAATGGATATACCATTACGTTTGATTTTTTCGGAAAAAACTCAAAAGTATGCTACCATTTCAGTTAAAGCCATCTAGCGGCGACGGCGAATGTTACAAATTAAAAAGCAAATGAGCATTTTATAGCGCAGACTATTCTTTTTCATATGAGCCCAAGTTTGTTGAAATCCGTCAAGCGAAACGGGAGAAATCTCCGTTTGTTTAATAAAACAATTGAACTTCCCCCACCACTTTATTATGATAGATAGAAAAAAAACGTTTAAGACAAAAAGTGTAGGTAAATAGTCAGTAAATCCGAAAATGAGCTCATCGATATATTTTCATTGCACAAAATTCCATAAAAATCATATTTTTCTACTTGGTGTTGGTTGTTACGCCCCCTAGCGACCATTTCAGAAACTTGAAAATATTTTCCAGGTTTTTTTCTTGGCCGTTTTAGTAATAAAAATTTTTGCCGGAAGCCTCTACGATGTATAGTTTCCGAGATACAGTACCTCGCATTCTTAGTTGGCCACCCTGTACATGCATTATTTACACTTCTGCTATAAATATGGTATGTTTCTGTCTCTTTTTTTTTTTTTAAATTTTCACGTTACCATTTTAGTTTTTGCATTTTTCCACAAGAAAAAGATTTCTTTTATTTTCCATTGTACGATAAAAAGATATTCTTTATAAAAAGTTTCACTTATTAAGAAAACGAATTTAAAATTAAACAGATTTTGAGTACTTATTTTCACAGTCAGCAAACAAGGATAGAATAAACAATTTTTAGTAATTTTAAGCAAAATTCATTTGTATTAAGGGGGCTTTTCCGAAGGGTTGAGCCGGAAAATGCACCAGAACATGTGAAGAAAGTGCACTTATTCCCCAGTGATAAAAATGGTTCTAGTTGTAAGAGAAAAAATAATGGGGTGGGGACATACAGACTTCCCACCTAGGGTCTTCTCAGGTGTTGGGTGATTTATCTAAATTCGCTTGTGATTTTTCTTTTTTGGAGGTCATTTTTTTTGGTATTTTCATCCCCTACCTGTCAATGATGTCGACCTATAAGCGGGGGTGACAGATACACCATCATTTTTAATGGAAAGGGGGGGTCGAGTGACACGTCATTCGATAGGTATTTTTACCAAGATTATATCCTCACAGTATCAAGTTTTATGATGCCGAAACCAGTTCTTCAGGCAAGCCCAAGCTATGCTGATGACGCCTAGTAGGCAGAAACGTTCATAGATTGGTTTTTCAGAAGAAATTATTTTCATAACCAATAACCACTAATAACCAGATGAAAAATATTAAAATTATCAAAATAAGATGAATATTTCCTCTTCTCCATGAAAATTTTCTTGTGTGTCTGGCAAGACCTTCGTGCCAGCCATCTAGGATTAGCAGTTTTCATAAGTAGATTTTTGACGCATTTTTACTTATTGAATCCATCTGGAAATTTTAGCCAGACTCAAAAAATATTTATTTTGTCATCATTAACAGCTACTGGAAAAATAGGTGAAACAAAAAATCAGAATGCACCATTCCAAAAAATTGGCATTTACTATTTCGTGAATCCATCAAGCATGAACCACAACATTCATTGACACTGAAATATTTTGATTGATTATCCTATGTAACAAAATAACAACACACAAATTACTCACCTCGCATCTTCAGCACGGGTAAACAAAATAACTCCCCTGGCATTTGTCTTCTTTTTCAACTTGGCAATAATATTATCAAATTCCTTCTCATCAGCAGTACTGGGTACCTTCTCAGCTGCTGCGATGCAAACATTACGTTCCTGAGCCTCCCTATGAAACACTTCAATCCCATACTCCCCATAAGAACCTTCAGAGTACACTGTGGACACATATGACCAATTGACACTTTTCACTATATCGACGAGCGCACTTGACTGAAATGTATCTGGAGGTACCGTACGCGCAAAGTATTTGAACCTCGTCTTGTCACTCAGAGCCTTAGCGGTAGAAGCTGGCGAAATTTGCGGAATCCGAAATAATCCTAAGAGATTTGCCACTTGCAACGATACCGAACTATAGCTTCCCCCAACCACACCAAATATTGGACCAGAATAATTATTTCTTGGCCGTGGACTAGACTGATCTTGACACTCAAAGTTTGAGGTATCAATGTTAAGAGCACTCGCTCTAACGAATTGTAAAGACTGGTTCAGAGCATAGGTGTCTCGAGAACAAGTATCTATAATGTGAGCTCCGATAGTGATGTTTGGAAGAATCAAAGGGTCTAGGTTGATACGATCTATGGCGAACATCATGGCTTCCATTCTCTGGATACCTCGATGGTAGATTTTGCGGCTGCATGGTGTTTTTTCGCCTCGTTCGTGCACTGGGAATAGTCCGCCAAGGATTATGTCACCTGGTATCGTGGTTGAAGCTTGAAGAGGGTCTTGTGAAGTTTCCCGCTCAGCGAACAGAAAAGGAATAAGAGGGATGATCAGTAATACTAATAACATCCCCAATTGCCTTCTGACTGACACTTTTTACACTTCCAGCTCACTGAAATAAAAAAACAGGTGATTGAGAGGTCCATCCTAAAAATGAGACAATTTTATGATTTATGAATTTGGTTTCGTTGTGATGGTTCTAAAAATACTATTGCTTTTGTGAAATATGGACAAATCTATAATTAATTTTTGAACTACATATACAGAGTACTATTTTGTGTTACTTGTGCTAGGTATCTTTGTTATTTTTATAAAATAAAAAAATTGCGGTTTTCGCGATGGTCTGCTACTTTTTTGTGAAACTAAAGATGCCCTTAACAAAATTTTCAAAGCCCATTTAGTTTTAAAGTTACAGGGCTAAATTGAAACTGTTGCATTTCAAGGTTCCCCTCGTATATCCAAACTATCAGGTAACTTATAGTATCATAAAACTTTTCCCGTGTAACTCAATTCAGCCTTCGGAATTGGTATACAAGGTTAGGTCAAAAAGTAATCGGACCCTACTTCATTTTTTTAAATAGAACACCCTATCTATTTATAGGCTATGAATTTAGTCTTTTTTTTACCTTTCCTTTTCATAAACACTCAAATAAATGACAATTTTCTGAAATTGAATGTATAATTTAATACTAAGTTGCTTTGGCAACAAACAAAAATAAATGTCAAATCGAGTGTCAAATATTATTTGTCTCATTGTTTTTGAATCGACTTTTGATAATGATGTTTTTGTTTTTGTTTTGATTTTTTCTTTTTTTAATAATGTTATTTTTCTTGTTTTTGTTATGTTTGTTACAGAAATAATGTTATTAAAAACCTTTATGATGGCACCCCCTATCAGGTGTGACAAAATAGACACTAGATTCTTATTTTCCACCCTAAAAAACCTCAACATACCAATTTCCAGCAAGATCAGTCAGATACTTGATACTTGTGAAAGTATTAATCAAAATCAAAAACAATATTTTAAATTTGACATCCTGTATGCCGGTTATTGTTATTATCGATTTTAGTATCAAGGTCAATTAAGCTAAATCGCAATATTTTAGCGTTTAGAATCCACTGTTTTAATATGACGCATTCATTACGGGCCACCCTGTATACGCCACCGTCGTAATTTTCCGCAGAATATTTCTATTTATTTTTTGAAGGAGTGAAGTATTTTAAAACAGGAAAAACGAAGCCAGATAAAAAAAAAGTTCAAGTGGCAAAAAAGTCGTCTATTTAGCTGCTTCATAATAAAAAAATTTAAATCACCTTTTTTTAAATAGTTTAATACCCTGTATCTTAAAAACAATACACTTTCGGACCCATGTTTATATGGTTTTTTTTTCATGAAATTAGCTCCGGAGTACGTCCATGAAATTAATGTACGCAATTATAAAACACCCCAAATTCTCTAGCCTATAGCCTATCGATTCTATTTAATAAAATGAACTAGGGTCCGATAAAGTTTTGACCTGACCCTGTATGATTCCGAAGGCAAAATTGAGATTTGAGGAAAAAGTTATACAAAAAAAAATTATAAAAAAAAGTTGAAAAAAAAGTTATATAGAAAAAAAATAAAAAAAAAATATATAAGGTTAAAGTTATATAAAGTTATATACAGTTAAAGTTATATAAAAGTTAGTTATTATAAGAGACAGTTTTCACATTTTCCATAAGTTATCTGATCGTTTAGACTTCAAATGAAAAGAGTGATTTTACATGGAAAAAATTAGAAAACAGATTCTATAAAACGAAGGGGGAACAAGAAATAGCCTATAAACCCACCCTTATCTGTGACCACTGAGACAGGGTGAGATACACCCCTGAAATCTTAAATAGAAAGGAGGGTCGAGTGATACCTTATTGGGTTTTCGACACTGATTACAACTGCCGAGTTTCAAGTTTCTGCTGTCATTCCTGTTGATATGTCTAAATTTTAGTTTTTCATGTTTTTTTACTCAATAAATAACTACTCGCAAGAGTAAACTTCTCCATACTTAGAGGATATGATGAAGGTCTGAAGACCTTCAAAACGAGCTATCAGTCAGGCCTTTTCACAAGAATTTCTTTCACTCATTTTTTTTTTTTTTTAAATACTTTTTTGGGGTAATATTATACCTCGTTTTGAAGGTATTCAGTCCCTCATCATAACCCCTAAGTATAGAGATGTTAACTCTTGAGAAGAATCATTCATTCAATGAAATAAAATGAAAAAATAAATTTTAGTCAGCAGCAATGACAGCAGAGGTTTGAAACTAGGCAGTTGTAATCAGTGTCGAAAACCCTTCAAAATAAGGTATCACTCGACCCCCCTTTCTATTTAAGATTTCAGAGGTGTATTTCACCCTGTCATAGGGGTTACAGATAAGGGTGGGTTTATAGGCTTTTTTTTGTTCCCCCTCCGTCTTATAGAATCTATTTTGAGCGTTTTTTGATTCAGTTTTTCGTTCCCAAGATATTTTATATTTTTTCCAAGTGGACACAGGTCCGAAAATGCTTCGTTTTGTTGAAACTGAGATTTGATTTTTTCTAATAAAATTTAAACAAAATCAAACGTTTGCACAAAATTTGATAAGTGGAAGTTTCTTGGGGTGAGAAATCATAATTTCAACATAGCCATGAGAGGGCGCATACGCTGTAATCACTTAATTCAATTTGCCTTAACTCTATCGACAAAAAATTTCTGGAATTTTTTTTTAATAACACCTTTTTTAAGCAAAAAAGGTACCTATTCCTTGTCAACAACGCTGGAGGCAATTGTTTTCGAGAAATTGATAAATTTCTGTATTGTTGCCGGTTAGAACACTCTAAGCACTTATAGAAAGAGAAAGATAGAAATTATTTTTCGGACCTATATGTTCATAAGAAAAAAAAACTTGTTGGTTATTGAACATACCTTTATGTAGCTTTTTTTTTCTAGCGGCACCCAAACCGACATCATTGTGTCAATCTGAAAATTAAAAAACATCAATAGTTATCACATGTAACAACTCTCTGTATGCACTGCACTCACCATGCTTCTTTAGCAGGTTAAAATGGAATGTGCTGACACAAATTTGTTGTTATCCTTATAATAAACGATATAATGCTAATTAGCGAGATGTGTTAATTGTTGACTGCTGTTGTTAATTTTCTAATTGGAACATCCTTCTTCCTTTTGAATTTTGATAAGTTTATTTTGTATACAGGGTGTCCCAAAATCAAACTTGAGGGGTGGATGGGGGAGATCTTTCTCAATCGCAAATCCATTCAAGTTTTGTTAACTTTTGGGAAACCTGCTTATTTTGTTTACCCAGAACATGTTTGCGAATATTGATTTTCTCGGGTCAAAACAAACCTGCTTTGACACCACAATGTATTTTCAGGAAACAATGTTGTCCATTAGATGTTCGCTTTTATTTCAAGAAGATTAATAGGCTCCATTGACCTGCCAGAGGAAAACTATTGCCAGCAAATGGGTTAAGTCGAAAGTCATTTTCTAAAATAGTTTTTGTCTTGGGTGAAATGCTACTTTTACTCAAGGTCACACTATAACATTATTGTAACAAAATGGGTAAATACAGGGTGTCCGGAAATTACGCGTCAGGATTTTGGTGGGCGATTCTACATGAAAAATTAATGCAACAAACTTCTATACAATTTTTTCAAAAACTCAAAATTAAGGAAGATACAGGGTGTTAAAAAATATTTTTTTTTTCTTATTTTTTTTAATAACTTTTTTTCTAGTGTAATGATTTTCGCCAAATTTTGCATGCATGTCACTAGTGTTTCTTTGTATTCACCCTATTAATTTGACGCTAGTCGTCAATGACAAAAGGCTGAAGCTGTCCTTCAAATTAGGAAAATTACTTAGAACTTTTTTGTTTTAATCTTTTTATAAATTTGGATGTCAAATTAGTAAAGAGCATCAACATATTTTTTAAAAAGGTGCTCGTGTTGCATCATCGTAGAATTAACGGTTTCCGAGAAAAACGACTTTAAACATTAACCGTACCTTAAATAATTAAAAATTCGTACTTTGAAAAAATTTTTCAAGTTTTTGAAAAAATTGTATAGAAGTTTGTTGCATTAATTTTTCATGTAGAATCGCCCACCAAAATCCTGACGCGTAATTTCCGGACACCCTGTATAGAATTTGACAAATGGAACACTACTTACAAATTGAAGTAAGGATAATTTCACGTGATATCAAATTAAAAAAAAAATGAAAATCAAACAAACATGTATAATAAGAAAAATGAATTTGAAACATTGAAAAGTTGAATAGATTATAAGGAGACATTCCAAAAATTAGATCAATTCTTCACATACCTACACGAAATCAAAAAATTAATAAATATACCGCAACTGATTATTTTTCCGTGATTAATCGGTCAAAAATGTATCTTCGGAAGAACTAATCGATCGAACTAGTTATTTGGAACGAGCCAGTGCGAGGAGGAAACAAAATTTACCCAACATGTTATTTCCGACGTTTCCAATTCAAGTAAGTATAGCTAATTAATACGCTTTTCAGATGTTTAGATCAGGAGAAATACACGTTCTGCCAATAATTGCCAATACTGGTTAATAGTTTTCCGTGACCTTTATTATCTTTTCACTCCAATGCTCAAGGTATTTTGATTAATCATTTCATGAATGTACTAAATTAGGTCGTTATATTCAGATGATGATAGCACATAGCAGAAAATAATTATTTTTCATGGCAAGAAAAATCTGGAAAAGACCACCCACCCATCAGTGTAATAATTAGTTTTGACCACAACCAAGAAATTAATTCATAAATTAATATTAAAGCAAAAACCAGCTTACTTTTAGTATTCAAAATTTATCAAACGTTCAACTAGAAAGCTTTTAGTTTCCAAGTTGTCAAAGGGCACTGAATCAAAATTTCACCAGTTGAAGTTACCCGTCTATTGTTGTGTATCATTTGTATCTGGGAGCGTCATATTCTCGAACTACGGTAATAAACAAGCTATTTTATCAAACCTCAAATTAATCCGCAAAATCGATAACAGCAGGTTTCTGTGGTTGATCCACATGTACTACTGGGTATTCGATACATTGATTGTGCTCTGATACGTTCAATTCAAAATATTGCCATCCGAACAGTTCCACATGAAAGGAACTGACCCAAATGTGTCAAACGACGTCGATAATGAGAAGGATCTTTTGCAAAAATAGCGGAGAGAAAAATTTAAAAAAATCTGTTGAAAATTCAGTAAATTTGTACATTCGGTGATAGTGAACACATGCTTATTTATCTTCCATAATCATCAAATCAAATCAACTAGAAGGTATTTATAACAAAACCAAATGCTCCATAAAATTACGTCAACAAAGTTAGAAAAAGGAAATGCAAGATTTAAAAATACACAACTGTGAATTTTAATTTTTATCTTTCAATTGCGCCCTCTAGAGGCACACTGTCGAACTTGAAAATGAGCATTTTCTCGTGGTCACTTTGGTGGTAATTTTTTTTTTTTGAACTTTCAAGTTGAGTAGTTTCCGGGATTTGGCCGGTGGCCACCCTCACTGGAACACCCTGTATAGACAGTCAAGTCGCATCAGTTATCAAAGAAGTAATGGTGCAGTTTGTCTATATACTTTTCTCCATCACTCTTATGCAGTTCAGTGGACAGTGGACACCCTGTATAAATCAACCTTATCCCAAGAATCGTAAAGATATTTTTCTACAAAACAACAATTTTTCAGGATAAGAATTTGAGAAAATTAATGATCTCTGCGAATAAATCGATATAAAACATACATATTCAACATTCAACCAAAATATTTTAGAGTCAGACATATGCAAAAAAGCTAAACAGTGTTTGAGTTGATGAGATGGGTCCATCATCGTATTAAAACCGAATCTGTCAGTTGCATACCTAAACCGTGAAATCCCTATTTTAAGAAGAGAATGGATAGTTTAATTTCTATTTTTGTTTTATCAAAATAAATCATATAATAATCATGATAATTTATCAATCATCGATATTCAGGGTGTTTTTGATTCAAATTTGATACTATGTATTATTAAATAAAAAAAAACACAAAATATCGAAGGCGCCAGTTCATAACTCAAATCAATGATTTTCCAACAACTAGATATAGCCCGACGTCTCTTTGTGTGTCACATGTTTATACATTGAGGGGAGAGAGGAATTCTTGCGAGTTTGCCAAACTGCAAATTTAATAAGTAGCTACCTTGTATCCAAGGTATTTTGATTATAATTTAAAATACTCTATACTCTATGAGTGCATATCCGGTAGTTACCAATTGTCTGAGCATAACCGGTGCAATGAGGACTACACCAGGAGCTGCACTGAACATTCTCCTTGCGCTGCCAGAACTGGCAATCTGGATAAAGAGGGAAGCGATGGCAGCATACATAAGGATGTCAGCTCAGGAAGTATGGAAGGATAGAGGCACAGAGGTTGGCCACACTAGATTAGCTTCTATTGTGAGGCATGAGATACCGCTACTGGCGGCGGGACAGACAGCCACGGATGGAAGACTCAGACTTCAAAGAAGTTTTGAGGTACACCTTCCTTCCAGGGACGAGTGGCGGACCACGCTGGCAGAAACACCAGGTAGCACGCAGATCTGGTTCACCGCCGGCTCAAAGGCCAACTCTAAGGCAACAGGAGCCGGAGTATACAGACAAGACAGGAATGCCGGGGAGGCTTTCCCTCTCGGAAAGCTCACAACGGTCTTCCAAGCAGAGGTTTTTGCTATCCTGGAGGTAGCAACTAGGGAAGAGGTTCAAAGGGGAACAGAAGATAACATAGTTATCCATTCTGACAGTTAAGCGGCACTGAGAGCATTATGCAAGCCAAGGATCAGCTGCCCGCTGGTTCAAGAATGCAGTGATGCTCTGCACGCCCTAGGCGAGAGCAAGAAGGTCAAACTGGTTTGGGTACCGGGACATATGGGCATTTTCGGAAACGAACGCGCGGACGAGCTAGCCAGACTAGGCTCTTCATCACCCCAGCCCGGTCCAGAACCACACCTGGGCCTGAGTAAACGACTGATCACCGAGGCCCTGAATAAGTGGGCCTGGGAGAACACAGTCAAAAACTGGAGGAATAACACGACTTGTAGGCAAGCCAGAGAGATAATCACACATCCCAACAAACCAAGGACGGCCCAATTGCTGAACAAGAGTAGGAAGGCACTGAGCATCATCGTAGGCATTTTGACAGGGCACTGCAAGCTCAACCGACACTTGCATTTACTAGGAATAGGCGAATCACCCTTATGTCCCTACTGTAGAAGGGCGGAGGAAACCTCCTACCATCTACTGGGAGTCTGTGATAGGTGGGGTCGCCTGAGGAGGAGGGTCCTAGGAGCGGCAACCATTCCTCGGGTGGAGTTGGGGGACCTGAGCTGGGATGACCTGCTCCGCTTCACAACAAAGACAGGACGACTGGAGTGAAGAGGGTTGGAAGCACGGGGTTGGCGAAAAGGGCCACTAGGCCTACTCGCCGGGCTTTTGTCCCCCCACCCTTACCATTACCATTACCATTACCAATTATATAATATGTACATTTTTAGATCACTAGTGATAATAAAACATTTTCAATGGGACCCATTTTTTTCCATGAACCTTAGTTACTTATGTAGACACGATGCAACGAAATACATCTGGCAACACGACACAAATGCCTATTTGAGATCAACCAATCACAGCTGATGTCATTTCAACCAATCATAGCCTGTAGCTCCCTTGGAACACTGTTGTCGGCTTGTTCAAAATTCAATATTTTTGAAGGCCGAACAGCTGATTTATGTGAACAAAACTTATCAATAATCAGTAAATTATAACTGTCCTATAACACCAACGATATTGAAACAAATAAAAAATTAAAACATATCCTCGTTAATACACTGGTTAATCCCTTTTGATAAAGAGTGAAAATTCTGAGTGCTTTTTATTTGCAACAAGGCAACGTTGAACGAATTCAACGGATGGGATGTAGATAATAACAATTTGCCCGGAATCTAAGGTGTACGCTAGTTCTAGTAGGTTCTATGTTCTAAGACTCAAATCAAGTTCAAGATCATGACATTATTGAACATGCTGCACCGCGTCTTTATAAATAGTAGATAAATGCGAGTTGTATTCAACTAAATTAAATAAGGTCACTATTTTTGGTATGTCTAAATGCCCCTAAACCAGAGATTGAAATTGATTTTCTGCAATTGCGCTTACTGCCAACAAGTCAGTGATTTCATGCAAATTAATCCGCCATGGTTTGGAATATAGCTTTTCAGCTTTTTGGATTGGAATTGTGCCCGCAATAAATAAAGGTCCATTATAACATGAAACTTCGTGAATGTGCAGCCCACACTGTCAACACTTGAACAAACAAGTGATCATCGATATTGTGAGGTTGAAAATTAGAGTTTATAGACCAGAACGTTATTCAGGAAGATGACAATGTTGCTGAAAGCTGCAACAACAGAAAATAATATACAAATTGCGCCAGCAGCAACAGTAGAAAAACGAAATCAAATATGAACTCCATGGAATGGAAAAATCAAATAAAGACACCACAGAGTATATCTTGATACTGGACAATATTAATAAAGTCTTTGCTTTGATGGTTGAATGCAAACACATCACGGGCCAAAATTGAAGTAATCCTACCCACACCTCTTTATAAATAATCAACAACCATTTCTTGACTCGTGAATTTATCACACAAAGCTATAATTTCACGCAGACAGTCAAGTGAGCATGAAGTTGCAATACGAGTTCTATCATTAAGGCTTATCAAATAACAATCCGTCGTGAGATACATGAGGACGTATATTGGATGAGAAAATCGGAATCATATACAAAATTTTTTCGGCGTATTGCATGGCGGATGATACGGCGCAATCCACAAATTCCATCTATCGTGAAAATAATAAGTTGCTCGTCTTCGTTCACATATCCGGAACAAAACACATCGAAAAAGAATTGTGGGTTTTCATGATGGCGACACATATTATGTAGCAACCGTTAGTGTGTGTAGTTCCAGCGGAATCACATTTTTCTGTTTATGCTTTATGACCCTGAAATACAATTTGTGGGTAAACAAAATGTCTGCAATATATTTTGAACGTTTGGAAGGGATGCGAATTTATGTTCATCCCTATATGACATTATCAAATGAAAAAACGACTTAATTAAAACATCGTGTAGGCATTCCAAGGAATTTTTTGTTGATATGATTTCATATTATGAGGGCCGTTCATTCCATAGTATACAGGGTTTTTCACTTAAAACTCCGCACGTCAATATCTCGGAAACGAATAGGAATATATTGGTCGAGTAGTTAATTTTCACAGTTAAAAAAATTCGACGCCTACCAAGAGTGAAGCGTCGCGACGCATCGAAAATATTAATCGATTGCAGGGACTTTGGAATTACGCGCATGCAAAAGTACGAGTTATTTATAAAATTTTTTGTTATTCAGTCGAACTCATTTACTCTACTCAGTTTTGAGATATACAGTGTGTCCAAGATAAGGATTTCTATCATGGGGATCTTGAAAACCGTGAGAGATACAAGGTCGGTTAAATGGAGGCAAAGTTGCGTATTTCAATGCTTAACAAAATGCCGTTTTAAAAGCCAAGAAATTCCGACCAAGTCCGAAATTATCCGAAAAAAACCGAAATTTTTCAAAATTGTTTTCATTTTTTTCTGATCACATTTGACGAGATATTTTGAAATGAATGGAACTTCTTCATTGCCACTTTTTGCCCTTTACAAGATAACGTTATTAAATTGAAGAACCGACGTTTCGTCTATGAGCAGCCATCATCTACTTTGTTTTTTTAAATACGGTCCTGGATTTTTTATTACGGATTTTAAGAGCCTCTTATGTTCCTAAACCAACGAGGTATCGCACTAACTAAAAAAGAGGTGGTTGTTTTCAATCCTATTAAAAATGTATTTTTTGTCTCTCTCTAACACATAAGTTCTTATGGAAAAACCATCAACATAATTTTTTTGAATAATTGCGTTACATTGTTGGTTTAGGAACATAAGAGGCCCTCAAAATCCGTCATAGAAAATCCAGGACCGTATTTAAAAAAACAAAGTTGATGATGGCTGCTCATAGACGAAACGTCGGTTCTTCAATTTAATAACGTTATCTTGTAAAGGGCAAAAAGTGGCAATGAAGAAGTTCCATTCATTTCAAAATATCTCGTCAAATGTGATCAGAAAAAAATGAAAACAATTTTGAAAAATTTCGGTTTTTTTCGGATAATTTCGGACGGTCGGAATTTCTTGGCTTTTAAAACGGCATTTTGTTAAGCATTAAAATACGCAACTTTGCCTCCATTTAACCGACCTTGTATCTCTCACGGTTTTCAAGATCCCCATGATAGACATCCTTATCTTGGACACACTGTATATCTCAAAACTGAGTAGAATAAATGAGTTCGACTAAATAACAAAAAAGTTTATAAATAACATGTACTTCAGCATGCGCGTAATTTCAAAGTCCCTGCAATCGATTAATATTTTCGATGCGTCGCGACGCTTTACTCTTGGTAGGCGTCGAATTCTTTCAACTGTGAAAAATAACTAGTCGACCCCATACATTGACTACTCTTTACAGAAATCAAATATTCCTATTCGTCTCCGAGATATTGACGTGCGGAGGTTTAAGTGAAAAGCCCTGTATAGTATTGAATAAATATCGTTGTTAGGTTGTGACTGTGGACACTGTCAACAAATGTCACTTTCCGCGTTCCGAATGAGGAAAAATACAAATTCGTAGAGAAGAAGGCTGTGCTGTGTGGTTAAGCAGGACAGAACCAGAACCTCCAGGTCAAAAAATGGTATCTGTTTCATGCCTAGAAGTAATGAGAAGAACCAACTAAGAGTCACGCCATCAGGGGAGGAAGACGTGAAGACCCAAACCCATACGGAAGTATAGGTTCTCCGAGCTGACCATTAGATTAAAGTAAATGGAGAAGATGAGGACAGCAGCGCACTACTCGGAACGTCCTCTAATTGATGCAGGTGGGGAGAGGGCAAGACAAAGCCATTGTTCTGGCGTCAGTCTACCTTCCACCACTTGGCAACATCACTGTGACAGGTGTAATAAAGATCTACACTGATGGATCCAGAAAACTAGCACTGGATGCGGAATATACCACAAAGTCCTCAAGCTGAACATCACTCAAGCTCTCGAAAACACGTCGAAAATCCTTTTAACGTCCTTTTTAGCTGTCTGGGAAACGGTGTTGAAACAGTCTGAATTTCTCTCCAACAAATAATATTGTCGTGACCACCAGCAACTGGTCTGTTCCAGAATGGGAGGAGTGTTACTTGCTGTTTGTCTTCCTTACCAGGCTACGAAATGGTTTGGATCTGCACTCACATCAATAGCTTGAAGCTGCTGATATGTTGTGTTTACTTTCCTCTCAGCTCCAGTGTAGATAAGTATCAAATTTCTGTTCGACTTGTGAGTATTTACTACATTCCATTTATCAAGTGGATCATGGGATGATACTATTGTTCCTTGGTCCTGCAACATTCCGGCTGCTGATCTTCTTCTTACGAGCATGAGTTTTTTCTGGAGTTTCAACAGTTTTCACGCTCAATGGTAGTGCCAAGATGCTAGACCTGATCTTGACACCACCCACCACTAGATCAATGTTTTGTTTAAAAAAGAGATTCCAATCATTAATTCTTGATTTAAATCTATAAAAGCAAATCCTTTCAAATTGAAACTGGAAATTTTATAAAGAAATGAGATGAAGTTACCTCAAAATTGAACATAGAATGTGCGGTATGTTCAGTACGTGAGACTCCGTTTGTGGACATACGACTTCACTATAAGTGAGTCAATCTCAATTAGACAACTGATGGGACTGCGTGTCGATGCAAATTTGGAATGGTGCAAGTGAGACCTCATTATTGATGGAATACTTATGGGTCATTGAGATGCAGAACATCAACCGCTAATAGTTGATAATATAATCTCTGCAGCGACACTGCATAATATTATATATTACGTACATAATTTAGATTTCTGGTCATCGATCTCAATAGATCGATGGCATTTACGAGCTGAGCATACATTTTATATTGTTCTGGATGTCGGAAATCAGTTAAAAAAATCCTGATCCCGAAATTTTCCAGAGATATCGAAGAAAAATTGCCCAGTCGCAGATGTCCTAAAACCAAAAGTGCTGACTGTACAGTTATTTTCCATTATTAAAACCCTTCTCTCCAAAAAATAGCCTTGCATATTTTTTCCACCAGCTCTCCGACTATCACAGAATGTTCCCGAAAGTGGACAATTAATTTGGGAACCATTTTATACATTCCCATGTAAATTACGCTTTCCTAAACAGACGGACAGGGACAGCATAATGTGTCACCAACAAAGTTGGAACTCTCTCTAAAACTTTTGAAATTTTGAATCATTCCAAGTTCTATCTCAATCTTAAAATAATGGATAACGTTCTCCACTTCACAACTATCATAATTAGTTATTACTATTAATAAAATCTTCAAACTTCTGTGACACCTTTAGTTCTCCTCTATTTCGCAAATTTCTTCTTACTGCAATTGTATCATCTTAATAATGTATGTACTGAATATCTTCTTCAAAACTATCCTTTTCTATTTCTTCTTCAGGAATATTTTGTATTGAATCATGCCCTTCATTTTTTGACAATTCAGCGAAAACTTCATCTCTAGTGTTATTTTTCCTTTGAATTCGTAAAGGTATTTCTATAATTGATGATAAAGTTTTTGTGAGTTTTTAAATAACATCTTAAGGCTTGCATTCCTCAAAAATGATATCTCTGGATCTTATGAGATTGTTGGTTTCAGTACAGGGTGTTCACAGAAAAATGGACCCCCCCATTAACTTTTCATTTTGATGCTTGGGAAAAAAATGTTTCAAATAAAAAATTAATGGTTCAAAATGAATTTTGTGAAAACAAGGTTTTCCCAAATACAGGGTGTTTCAGAACTTCTGGGCGTGGTCCAACTTTCTTATTTCAAATTACAACCCTACTTTTTTGTTTTATTTTTGGATTCTCCGAAAAATTCTAAACATTTTTCAAATAGCATACTCTATACCCAAATTCAATTAATAAGAAGATATTAACGTCAGAAGTTTGTTATTTTTTCGAGCATGTTTTGAAATTTATGGTATTATTTGGAAACCTCGGAAACGAGTTGAAAAGTTAGAATTTTACGGAGAATGAAAAAATCAAACAAAAAAATAGGGTTGTGATTTGAAATAAAAAAGTTGGACCACGCCCAGAAGTTCTGAAACACCCTGTATATGTGAAAACCTTGTTTTCACAAAATTCATTTTGAACCATTAATTTTTTATTTGAAACATGTTTTCCCAAACATCAAATTAAATAGTTAATGGGGGTGTCCATTTATCTGCGAACACCCTGTACACCATCCTCGATAACCATCATCATTTTCATGACCAATGATTGTAAATTGTCCATGTTTGGGCAGGTGATGAATTGGTGAGGGTGAAAGGAATTTTCCTTTCACCCTCACCAATTCATTCTCATAACCAATAAGGGTGTCCTTATTGGTCATGAAAATGATAATGGTTACCGAGTATGGTGTACAGGGTGTTCACTTCTCTTTCTTGTCCATCTTGCTTCCAATCACTTTAAGGTGCTTCATTTCTGGCTTCTTCTTGAACCAAACCTTATAAGGAGAACTGTTATCGATTCCAGTGTACTGCAAATTTCTGACCAAAGGTTTTGAGGACAAAATTCTTCTCATGCAGTGTCCACGACACTACTGTTTTCCCTTTCTGAGCATGTTCTACCATGCTTACCTAAAAGTTTTCTGGCCTCGTAACTATCCATTTTTCCACTGTATATCCTGTATTCTTGATTTCAGCTAAAACTACTTCCACTTTTTCAACAACTCAAGATTTCTGCTTTGAGAAGTACCTAGATAAAACGTACTTACGTGGTCATCTTCAAATAAGATATAGAAAAACATTGAGACGAAAGGTCCACAATCATCGGTATGAATACGCTCATCCGATACCTGGTCTCTTGTACCAGACTTTGCAAACTGTCCAAAAATACATTGATGCCTAGTTCTCTTGAAATAACAGCTTTTACATGTCGTTTGTTCTGGTGACCTAGTCTCTCATGATACAATTGGACAAGATTTTTGTCTGAAAGGGCATTCACCAGTGCTACAGGTTACAACTGTATGCTTTCCAAATCCAATTCAAAAAGTCCACCATTCTTGAATCTTGAACCAACTAAGATGACTTCACCATTTACCTTTTAGGCAACAGTCTTGAGAATGAACTGGCTATCTTCAAACTTATCTTATGCTAATAGGACTGAGAACCGGATTTTCCTCATGGGTGGTACGTACCAAACATCACACAATCGTAGCCTATGTGATTCTCCATATACTTCAACTTTGATAAGTCTGACGCCCCCTATAGCTTGAATAGAGTCTCCATTTGCTCTAATCACATTCACGACACCGTCAAAGTACTCAAAACTTTTAAAAATGTCGTTTCGGTTTTTTATATGGTTTGTTGCTTCATTGTCTACAGACCAGTGATCATGGTCTACTTCTGCTGTGAAAACCATTCTGGTCTCTGTAACAAGAAGCATATTCAAGTCTTCCTTGATTTTTGTAATGGTAATGGTAATGGTAAAGGTGGGGGTGGGCGCTCTTTTCGCCATCCCCGCTTGGCCAACCCAACAACTCAAACCGGCCTGTTCTTGTCGTAAATAGGAGCAGATCATCTCAGCTCAGGTACTCCAACTCTTCTCTGAGGATGGTGACTGCTGCTAGGACTCTTCTTCTCAAGTGACCTCACCTGTCGCAAACTCCCAGCAGATGGTAGGAGGTTTCCTCCGCCCTTCTTCAGTGCGGGCATAGGGTCGATTTGCTTATTCCTAAGAAATTCAGGTGTCTGTTGAGCCTGCAATGACCTGTCAGAATGCCAACGATGGTGCTCAGTGCCTTCCTGCTCTTGTTCAGCAATTGGGCCGTCCTTGGCCTGTGAGGTTCTGATATCGTTTCTTTGGTCTGCCTGTATAATGGGCTACTGTTCCAGTTCTCAACTGTCCTCTCCCACGCCCAATCGTTGAGAGTAGGTAAGATCAGTTGTTTACTAAGGCCTAGAAATGGTTCCAGTCCGGACAGTCGCGTGGCAGATCCCCGTTTGGCCAGCTTGTCCGCTTGCTCATTGCCGGTGATTCCCGCGTGCCCCGGAATCCAAACTAGTTCAATCGTCTTGTTCTTACCCAGCATCTGCAGCACATCCCTACACTCTTGGACCAGCGGGAAGCTTATCCTTGGTTTGGTGATTGCTTTAAGTGCCGCTTGACTGTCCAAGTAGATACCAATGTTATTCTCCATTCCTCTTTTTACCTCATCTCTGGAGACAACCTCTAGGATAGCGAATATTTCCGCCTGGAAGACTGTTGCTAGTCTTCCGAGGGGAAGAGCTCCGCCAGTGTTCCTGTCAGCCCTGAACACTCCGGCTCCAGTCGAACCCGTGAGTTAAGCCTTGGAGCCATCTGTGAACCGGACTTGAGTGTTGACAGGCGCATTCATCGGTTTGGTCAGCCACTCTTTCCTCGGTGGTACATGCACCTCAAAGCTTCTTCGGAGTCTGAGACGACCCGGCCGATAAAAGCGGCAACTCGCACCAGTGATGATATTCTGGTGTGGCCAACTTCCATACCCGTGTTCCTCCATGTCTTCTGGGCAACCAACCTACTATAGGAAGCTATCACTTCCTTCTTCACCCAGAGTCCTAGCTCTGGCAGTCCGAGGATGTTCAGTGCTGCTCCAGGAGTTGTCCTCATTACGCCTGTTGTACCCAAACAAGCCATCTTTTGCAGTCGGTCTACCTTGAGTACATAAGTTGTCTTATCGGTTGCCGGCCACCAAACCACGGATCCGTATGAGATCTTCGGCCTGATAACAGCCTGGTAGAGCCAATGCATGACCTGGAATTTTGGGCCCTACTGTCTTCCGACTACTCGACGCAGTAGTCACAGTGTGGCTGTTCCTTTTTTTCATTATCCTTTTAACGTTGGGTTACCACGTTAACAGGCTAGCTTCATCCGCTCATAGACTCACTAGCACCACGTACGACTGAGTGTAAAATCCTTCTGCATAAAACCTTGTGAGGAGGCCATTATCAGACACCATAGTCTGGGGTAGAGGCAGCCTCCTTGGACTTCTGCCTCCTCCTGTTAGCCTCCTAAGAACGCTTTCACTTGGCGGTCAAGAAGGGAGGACCAGACCGATTTCACAATGGAAGCGGGAACTCCCTTGCTGGTGAGCGCCTCACAGATAGATTTTTGTAAGTTTCTTATTCTTCGTTTCACTGAAGCTTTCACTTCTTTCTAATCTAGGTATTCCACCGGGTTTACACTTTCTGCAAATTCTAATCACGTGACCTGATTTTTGACCCTTTTTCAGCAATCATTAACTCTTGAGGGTTTTGTTCATTTTTCGAACCTAATGCTTTCTTATACGTGCAAAGTTGGTTGGTTAAATGATCAATCGTTCTTTCTTTAAAACCAACAGCCCTTTAGATTTGAAAAAAAATATTCATCAGGCAACGTGCCCACAGTTTTGCAAATTAAAAGTAGATTCGGCAGATCACATTGACAAACTGTTTTATTGGAAACGTTGTCTCATTTTGCAAAGTCGTTCAGTGACGAGCACGTGCTCTAACACATGCTTGTGCTCGTGTTCGTGTCTGTTAAATGTCGCGTTAAACCAAAGCGTGACAACGTAGTTTATATTTCTGTCATTAGACATTAGAGATAAGTTTGTTAATGATTTGAGAAATGGTCAGAAGTGATTAATCCAATTATTATGGACAAAAATTGTTAAGTTAATCATATTGATGATAACAAAAAGATTCGCACCTAGTCTTTATTTGTGAACTGCATTACATTGAGATCCTATTCCAGAGCGCTGGTTAATGTCAACTAACCCTAATAGCTGTAAGCCAATTTGCCAAAGGTCTCGTCAAGAAACTGCGACTGCATTAATTCATGAGCTCTGCTATGTGATTCGGAGCAATGTCGCAACTCAGAATCTTGATGAGTTTGTCATTTGATTACAATGTGGCAAAAAGGCATTATTTAATTAGGAAAATATTTTATATCAAGAAAAGCGCGGCTCATTCTTGTCAGCTCATTATTTTATGTAATCGCTTCACTATAGCTGAATTTGAACAATAAACCTTGATTTATCTGTTCAATTTCACTATAGCCGTGAATCTATTTAATGTTAGTTCATTTTGGTCAAATAGAGTGTTTCGTTTGAAATATAGTTCCAATACAACGCAGCTGTCACCACTGTTGAAAATAATACTGGGGCGTAATCGTTTAATTATGCACTGCTGCACGTAATAAACTATTTCTAAAAACATACAAATTTGCAATTTAAAATTTCACCAATTTCCAGTTTGAAACAAATGTACGCAACGAGCCTCAAGATCTAGTATTCAGCTTCAGTTAAACATTCTATAGCTAGAATGGACAATTTGCACATTTTTTGGAAATATGAAAAATATACGGATTAGTGAGTATTGACGCCATTAATGTTTGAAAAATCAACCTACGACCTCAATTAATGTAGCAATCACCGAATAAAGAGCGCCAATCAACATCCACCACGTCACAGAATACATTTTCTATCTCTGTCTGGTGTATTGGCTGAGATGACTCTCTCTCTCTCGGGAGGTTATTATGGCCTCGTTTTTGATCATACAGTGAAATTTGCGTTTATTCATCGAGTATATTTTTGGGTATTTTGGAAAAAAAATTCTCTGATGACTTTCTAATATTGTCTAGAATACGTATATAAAATTTCAAGTCATTCGAAAATGTATGCAAATTGTCCATTGTCTTGTAAGTTTTGTATAGAAAGAATTATCACTGTTTAATCATAAGGTAGTATGTTTTTTAAAAATAAGTCATATAAACAAAACTCATTCCATTCTTTGTCCGTTCTCATGCCAGAAAAGTTTTGTTGAAGTGCTTTCGAAAACGACGCTTCTGGTGGCAAATGAAAAATAGGATTTGTCTTTTTCACGATGAGTTAAACTTGGCAAAAATTACCCATTTTTTATGATTTCTTCAAAATTTTATAGCTAGACCTTTGTTCAATTATATAAATTAAGCACTACTTTCGAATGATGTTAGTCATTTTTATCAAAAGTTACCCAGCGTCACAAATAAGCATCTAGTTTCTCTACTTCCTCTTACATAAAACAGTTCAGCTATTTGTAATTATTTTCTGGATCTTTGCCTGTTTGAAAGGGTTTTAACATTAGCCCTTGTTCGCGTGAAAGGGTTTAAGTATCACCTCTTCAAATGAGCTTTTAACTGACCTGATTCTAGATGACCCGAGTGTTTAAGCGCATAATATGGATATGTGATTAAGGTAAAAATTCAAATAGTTGCAAGGAACATGCAGACAAAATTGAAGATCCATTCCACACTCAAAGAAACATTAGATATATGTACATAATCAGAAAAATAAGAATAACACATTGATCATTTGGAAAAGTTGAAGTTCATTGATCATTGTTTATTGTACTGATAATCAAAAAATTGAGCTTTTTGGATGTTGTATAACACAATTTTTTCAAAACTCATTTAAACTTTCTCGTATCTGCTATAGTTTTCAAGATCTCTATTCTAAAGATAAAATAAACTCACCCTGTACATTATATCCATGTTAAATGCAAATAAAATTGACAACAACAGTCTGAGGCCAACAATTCCGTTCAAATAGACTCAGAGTAATGGACAGACAAAGCAAAATTTGATAAAACTTTGATCCTGTATCAGTAGGCAGAAAAGCAATGATGCCAGGACACGTAAACTGACAAATAGATTCAAGTTTTTCAGTGCACCATTACTTTTTGGATAACTAACGCAGGATCAGAGGTTTATCCCATTTTGAGCTGTTGGTCCATCTACTTTACATAATTTCATTGGATATGATTCACATTTCATCAATCACTGAAAATTGGTTTACTAGACAGTGAATTAGTGCAGATAACATTGATAAATAATCAAAGGTATGACAATATGAGAAAAAGTGCCCAAAATAATGAGGAAAATCGATTTTTAATTATGATTTTGAGCACTCTGTATCTCGGATAAATTGCACTAAATCGACATATTTTGACCTCAGGGGTATGTGGTAGAGTTTTCTCCGCACCTTTCAGAGACACCTTGTATTACTTTGAAGGGACAGAGTAATAATCTTTTTTTAAATTGCCAGTCAAAATATCACTACGAAAATAATATTTCACATCACGACTATATATATATATATCTACGAAGGAAGAGAAATTGAGATAAGTGTCGTCTTACTTGATCCAAAAATAATATAATTGAATTATTTTATTAGAAAAAATTCAAGCGTGAAAGATTTCTTTTTGGAGCGTTTATAACGATCTCCAATTCAGTCATCAGAGTGCTTTACACAATCCCCCACCGAGATTGTCAGCGTTTCGATAAAGAGGAATTGATAGTTAACGCTGACAGATTTCTAAAGAAAAATAAAGACTACGATTATATTTTTCGCTTCGATTGATTTCAATGAGTCCGGATGTTTTCTTTTCAGCTGTGATCCAGATTGTTCATTTGCACATTTTAATTTGAAAGAAAAGATTTTTTTTCCAGGGCAAGCTTTAGAATGGGGAATCATTCTGGATTGAAACAAATGTATTACAGAGGAAACCTTGGACTATTTTTTGTTTACTGATTCAATCTTCGCTATCTAGCTGACAGTCCAACATGATCTTCTTTTAGAAAAGGAGTTTCTACTCTTGACATTGAAAAACAGCTATGGCTCGATAGCAATGTTTTAGTGCTGCTCCTCTCATTCGTCGTCAATTTAATGTCATATAAAAATAAAATACCGTCAACTTTAGGGTGTGGAGGAGGTGGAGAGGGAAATGAGTGTCGAGTGATACCTTGTTTTGGAGGCCTTTTGACCCTGATCACAAATGCCGAGTTTCAAGCCTCTGCTGTCATCCCAGTTGTCAAAATGTTTCATTTCATCAGAGTGTGACCGAAGATCTTCAAAATGAACTATTATTATTTTTTTACAAAGGATTCATTTCACACAATTTTTTCGGGTTAGTTACATCTATACCACCTGTTTTACTACTCATAAAGTTTTATAAGGTGCCCAAAATATGGTATCGGTAACGGTAAGTTAAATATCAGGTACTATTGCAGCATCCATGTTTATATGGACTCTTTTTCAGGAAATTAGCTCAGGAATTCGCCTTTCAATTTTATATACGCGTGTAGGTTTTCCTTTCGCTTCTTTCACTAAAAAAAAGAAGAGGACGAAGAGGTGTATTGCTAACAAGATATGTCTTAATATCTTAATACATAAAAATGAGTACCGAGTTCTTCTGGAAGATCAATAACTTGAGAACGGCTGGGGCAATTTGAGTCATTTTTTTTCTGAATTGTTCCTTGAAGTCTTGGGATTGTTTTTATGGCGAGAAAAGCTGGAAAATCCCCCGAAAAAAAACCTAGAAACACAACTTTTCATTCGGGATGTAACATGTCACCTTTCCGTGACAAAACAAACTAATGTCAATGTCAATGAGTAAATTCAATAGGCGCGTTCGAGTTTTCGCTCTAAACACTGAGCACGAAGAGCGGAAACTCGAACTCACCTGATGATATTGGTCGCGTTCAGGGATCTGTGGCGCTGCAGCGCTTTATTCAAGCGGTCTCACTAAAAGTTAAAAATGATTACGCTTCCAGCGGTAAAGCGTATATTTTGTTCGCTTCACCGCTTGAAATGTCATGAAGCGGCGGCAAACCGGCAAAAGGGTTCAAATTTGTAGTTGTTAAAAATGTACGATTCGGCTCAAGAAACAGTTTGCCTCCAGTTTATAGATGAAATTGTTTATATACAGGTTACCTCTGATGAGGAGAAACAGAAAAAAATATCGATTCAGGGAAAATAGAGCGTAAAGCGGAAAAGCGCTGAAGCGCCACAAACTACCTGAACGCGCCCATTGATGTCAATCCAAATCATAGACCTGAGAAATGAAAGAGACTAAACTCTACAGCATAGGAGTGGCGGCCATTTTCAATATCAAGACAAAAATGACATTATGAGAACAGACTATTTTTATTTTTTCCCATACAGGGATGTTGTTTGTGTCTGTTAGAATATCTACCCACAGACAAAGTCCAGATTTATTTTCAGAGTTGATACTACGTCCATACAAAAATTAAAACTAAAACAGAATCATAGCAGGACCAGGACTGATAAAGCAACGTTGCCATAATGTTAAAATAGGTGCATTCAGTGAACGTAAACATAAAACTAAAACAGTGCTGATGCTGATTCTATCCAGGCTTTTATCCTATCTAATATATTATAAATTTGACTCTTAGGTGTTTTTTTTTCAATTTTCTTTGAAATATGAGGAGTGATGTTATGAAAAGAAATATTGGAAAATTTCCCTTAAGTACCCAAAAACACAACTTCTCTTTCTTTGACATAATGAGGTTATGTTTGCATAGTTTTATTATTTGCCAATGGATTTTTTTCAAATAATTATGTAGGTTCTAATTTGGTGTTTGATCAAAAATTGACCATGTGCGGTTATGTTTGCCTAATTTTGTTATTTTCCAAAAGATTTTGTTCAAATTTAATAATAATATCGTAGGTTCTATTTGGGATTTGATCAAAACATTTTTAAAAAAATGACATGGTGAGGTTATGTTTGCATATAGTTTTGTTATTTTCCAAACGATTTTTTTCAAATCAGATATGTAGGCTCTATTTGGGATATGATCAAAAATTTTTTTGAAACATTACTCACATAGTGAGGTTATGTTTGCATAGTTTTGTAATTTGCCAAAAGATTTTGTTCAAATAATCATGTAGGCTCTAATTTGGGGTTTGATCAAGAAATTTAACAAAAATTGACCAAGTGAGGTTATGTTTGTCTAATTTTGTTATTTTCCAAAGGATTTTGTTCAAATTAGATAATATATCGTAGGTTCTATTTGGGATTTGATCAAAACATTTTTAGAAAAATGACATGGTGAGGTTATGTTTGCATATAGTTTTGTTATTTTCCAAACGATCTTTTCCAAATCAGATATGAAGGCTCTATTTGGGATATGATCAAAATTTTTTTTGAAACATTACTTACATAGAGAGGTTATGTTTGCATAGTTTTGTAATTTGCCAAAAGATTTTGTTCAAATAATCATGTAGGCTCTAATTTGGGGTTTGGTCAAGAAATTTAACGAAAATTGACCAAGTGAGGTTATGTTTGTCTAATTTTGTTATTTTCCAAAGGATTTTGTTCAAATTAGATAGTATATCGTATAGGTTCTATTTGATATTTGATGAAAACATTTTTTTTTAGATGACATAGTGAGGTTATATTCGAAAAGTTTTGTTATTTTCCTAAGGATTTTGTTCAAATAAGATATTAAGGTTTTAATTTGAGGTTTGATTTTGGAAATTTACCAAAAATCGTCCAAGTAAGGTTATGTTTGCATAATTTTGTAATTTAAAGGATTTTGTTCAAATTAGATTATACAGGTTCTATTTGGGATTTGATCAATTTTTTTTTCAAAAATGTGAGGTTATATTTGCTTAATTTTGTTATTTTTCAAAGGATTTTGTCCAAATTAGATATGTAAGTTCTATTTGGGATTTGAAGTGTTGTAACAATAGATACGTTTTCAGTTTAAACATTTCAAATAAAGTACGCTAGAAATGTTGTCAGATATTTCATATATCATCCTAACAGGAAAATCGCTGGAAGGATTCTTATTATTTTTTATATGTTTGTTATGTCTGCGCCTTGAATAACAGAATAATTATTCAAACATCGGAAATACTAAAAAAAAAGAAAATTGTGAAACGAATTAATTTAGCACAACATTAATTATTGATTATTTGCCGGGTCAGCTAGTTAAAGATAAAATCTCTCAAAGAGAAACCTCCATGTTGTAATGAAAGCGTATCAAGTCGAAACCCATTGTTTGTGGCATGAATATTTCTTGCTCAAATCAAACTAAAAGTGAATCAACTTTCTGTTTGTGTTGCCTCAAACTTCAACAGAAATTGTTTTTCAAAGTTCGAGAAGTCAGTGTTAGATTTGTTTCCAATTTTCCATTTATTATTTACCACACAAGTTTCTTCATTGTTTTCCAACACAGTTAACAGTTCAACAGGTTGTGATTCTGATTATGAAGATGTTATTTTGAAAAGTTTCAATCTTTTGTATTATATCATAATAAAATTAGGATTTGTCTTTGCTACCCAGTTAACAGTACAAAGTGTTCGACGATGTGGCAAAAAATACTGGGTATGGTATTAATATATCAAGTAGAATGTTTTTACTTCAATATTGGCTAAAATAGAAATCGGAACACCTATAGTAAAGACGTTTATATCCCGTTGATATTTTGTACGGGGTTACAGTTAACAAACGATCAAAAGTATTCATTTTATCACCGGAATAAAATAATGTTCAATTTGTGTTCCGGTTTATATGTCAGTCAATTGCTGTCCATTATTTTTTTGGTGAACTCATTATTTTAGATATTTTTTATTTCATTGTCACCTTCCTGGACAATGTTATAGAATTTGCCAGAATGTCCAATTGTCTAGCAGACCTAGTCAACATTGCCAATGAAATTTTGAAGGCATGCGGCATAATAATAATAATAATTATATGATAATATAATAATTCTAAGAGCCTGTTGACCTTGACCCACCTACATTGGATACGCTCATGATGCTGAATACAACGAAACATCTCAGAATTACTTTCCGTTCAATTCATCGATAGCCTTTTGTTTCCATTAACCAATGGATGATAGACAGCAATCCATTTCGAATCGCATTGTGCTCTTTCTATGGAATTTGTCATATTGTCTGACGGTAGTAATTTATAATTCTCCCGAAAACAGATATGTACTGCTTGGGCCCACATCTTATTTCTGATAACTAATGCACTGCCATTATGAATCCTTTGCTTTGTGTGTGAATGCTGGAGAAAGCGTTCGCTCCAAATCCTATTATCTGGCATTGGGACATGAATAATGATTCGAGGTTCAAAATAATAGAATACCTACTTTTGTCGGTTTCAAATACAATTTAACGGTCAATTTTATAGAATGGTCATTTTGTCAACTTATTTATACTTTTAACGTTACGTCAAAGAATTAGCTATAAATTTGTTCATTAGCTCTTTACTTCTGGAAATGTTTATCACAAATCCAAAATAAGTCTCTGATTTATAATATAATTAAAACAAAATTTTCCAGATATTTTCTAAAAACCGTTACGAACAGAATCATCGATTATAAATGAACGGAAACGTCCGAAAAGATCTTGAACAATATATTATTCATTAACAAAAAATGTTCAAGAGATACGGATCATGAAAGCTCAAACAATATACTCCAACTCAATTGAAAATTCAGGAATTCTTTTTCCAGAGTTTAACAAGATAAAGCAGAATTCTCTACATAATTTGATGAGAGATGATCAACGTTTAGTAATATTCTTAAATTCACCTCTCCAATAAATAGTACCTAACTCAATGTAGATAAGGTGTGAGATAAATATGCGTAAACGTTCGAATATATTTCTGACCCATTACAAAATATATAGGTACTTCCAACGTATGGATAGATTTGTGATTTGTTCTGGAAAATTTTTCTAAACTACTATTGGACCAAAGCAATCATTCTATTAACTAATAAGGCTATACATATTAAAACAAAATGTATATTTTAGTGAACAAACATCACTATTTAATCAACAATTCATTACCTCATTTGCCATGTTTGTTTACTTCAATGCTATCTTGGAATTGGAAAAAACTTAACAAGTCCACTTTTCAAAATTTAAGTTGGCGGCTGGGCAAAGTACATCGAATAAATGAAACCATCGAGATTGTTATTGACAAAAATAGCCAAAACGTACCACGTAAGGCCACTCGACACCTGTCACTCATCGATATTTATTTATTCAACAAAATCATAATAAAATGAAGTAGAAAATATGAATAATTCAAGCTGCATTATGGAATCGGAGCATTGAAGAACTTTACGTTTTCTATTGTATAAAAAGACTTTATTGGATGTATACCGGGCTTTATCTATTTATCGGTGAGAGAAATCCGTTTCATCTCATATATCACGGGTCGCGTATTCAATATTATGGACCTTTCAAGTTCATACATGCTGGGATGGAGAGAGTTTCTGAAGAATGTGTGTAGAAACTGAAAATTCACCAAGCAGGACGCGTTTTTTAATCAAATAAGGAGTCCCTAAAATTGTCAAAGAAGGTCCTGTATGAGGGCAATTTCTTTGAATAGGTAAAAAGAATCATGATGGCTGCATGGGGTAGATTCTTCGGGAAGATCAAATCTTTTTTAGAGTCAGTGAGACTCATGACGCTACTTGGATCAGAGGGTACAAAAGAGATAGAGGTAAGGCTATTGAAAACACATGGACTGACAATAGAGAGGACACATCACATCTACTATTTTCCAGAAGACAATGCCAGACACTCGATCCATATGGCTAACTGAATTACGGCATACAAGGTGAGTTCAGTCCATATGAGACAGCAAGACCTGATGGGATTTTTCCGGCGATGATGCAGCCTCTGCTCACACCTAGACTCAAGTCTATCTTCCGGGCCAGCATCGCCTTGGGCATGTCCCACCAAAGTAGCACACATTTATTGCGCCAATATTGAAGATATATTGGCCCAGTAAAAAATGTGGACATTGTGCAATATTGTAACAATCACAGATAGTAATATCACTGCAATATAGATTAACCGATGTTGGCTCTATATTTGACTTATCAATATTGTTCTAACATAGTAATGCTGATATTCTTCCAATGTCATCTATATATCATCCTAAACCAAAAATAAGGCGATTTAGGCAAATTTACCTATATTCAAAAATGCTCCGTTAAGCGTACAGAGGGCATCAAAGATTCTGAAAAATGTTGGTTTTTCCTAGCATCGCCTTGGGCACGTTCCAGATGTATGGATAACTGCCAAGGTAGTATCAAAATCTCACACAGGCCAAACAATTCGTCATCTTTTCAAATAAAAGCTTTGGAATAGATGATTGATCGTCTACTGGAGCCGGAATGATCGGATAGGAATGCAGGGGAAGCTCACAACGAACTTCCAAACAGAGGTTTTCGCTTTCCTTGTAGAAGCAACTAGGAAGGAGGTAAAATAAGGGACTCAGTTATACAGCCAAGCGGCACTAAGAGCAGTATGCAATGGAGGATCAGCTGCTGGAATATATGGACATTAGAGACTAGGGTCTTCGTCGTCCCAGCCCGGTCCAGAACCATACCTGGGTCTAAGTAAACAACTGATTTCCAAGGCCCCAAACGAGTGAGCTTGCCAGAAAACAATAAAGAACTGGAGGAGTAACACGACATGTAGGTGAAAAAGATGATGTATGGTTTCATACATAATACAGCTGCTGATATTGTCATTGTCAGTTTATGGTGCTCCAGAGTTTTTTCAAAAATTCATGGAATAAATATTGAGTGGAATAGAAGGACAGAGCAATAATTTCGATGATATTTTGGTCTTTGGAAATGGTCTAGTTGAACAAAACAAAAACTTAGAGCTAGTGCTGAATAAAATTGATAGGAATGATTTTACCCTGAATCATAAAAAATCAAATTATTGGACGTTTCATCAGCAATGAAGGTATTTCATCAGATATTGACAAAACTAAGGCTATCACAAAAATGTGTGCTAGTAAGTGTGGGAAAGGCTGTTTCACTGACTCCCACACAATCAAGATACAATCACATAGATAAGGATTACTGATTACTGATTACTGAAGTACAGGCGCTACGAGTTTCGGGCTGTTGGCCCGGACACCGCAGCCTCTAGTTGGGCTTATTGTATCTTCTCTGTGCCTGTCTCTCAGTCGAAGAGCTCCATTGCCCGAATAAGGTTTATGACTCGTTCTACTGTTTCCCTGTCCGTCCTTCTCCAGTACGCCAGCGCTTCACATTCGAATACAATGTGGGAGGCTGTTTCCTCCTCCTCGTTGCACAGCCTACATATGGGTTTTTCGTTGAAAAGACCCATGATATGCATGTGTTTCCTTAGAGTGCAGTGTCCAGTTAATATACCTGTTGCTTTCCTAAGCTGATTCCTGCTGAGTTTCAGTAGGCATCCAGAAAATGATGATTCTTTACTTTTCTTTCTGTTGTTTTTTGGACCAACAGTTCAGCCAACCTCTCACAGAGGATTTTGTAATACTAATAGCAGGTTCTGGACCCAGAAGTGGTGTGTTTGCAGCTTTGCGTGCTAGTAGATCCGCCCGCTCGTTCCCAGCTATCCCTGTGTGTCCTGGTATCCATCCAAGAGTGACATCGTTAGATACTCCCAGTGTGACAAGGTTTTGCTGACAGTCCATGACTTGTTTGGATTTGGTTTCCCGACAGGAGATGGTTTTGATTGCAGCTTGGCTGTCACTAAGGATAAGGATCTTCCTTCCTCTGTAGCCTCTCCTGAGATTCTCTTGCACGCATACGTTTATTGCATGTACTTCTGCCTGGAAAACTGTAGCGTACATCCCGAGTGGTTCACATGTTTCCCACTTTGGATTTTCACCTACGATTCCGGCACCAGTTCCCCGGCTTGTTTTGGAGCCGTCTGTGTACCATATTGGCCCATTAGCCATCCGGAGTTGTTTCACCGTTTCCTCTTCCCATATTAGCTTGTTCTTGGGAGACGTGCTAAAGTTGATATTTTTCAACATGATATCACTCCTCATTGTTACTAAGTGGTTCGTGACTGTGCTGGTTATCTTAGTGTGTCCTTGGGAGTTTGAGTGGCTCCAGTTCCCGGTGTTGCTAAGTCTATATGCTCCCATTCTTGCTTCCATTTTGATATAGATATCTAAAGGAGGTAGGTTAAGCATGGCCTCCATGGCCAGTGTTGGAGTAGTTTTCATGGCTCCCGTTACACAGAGACATGCTAGCCTCTGAACTTTTGCAAGTTCCGTGGCTGCTTGTCGCTGCTCGATTTTCGGCCACCAGACAACAGAGCTATGAGCAAGGATGGGTCTTACCACGGTACAGTGGAGCCAGTGTACCATGCGCGGATTTATGCCCCAATTCATTCCTATCGCTCTTTTTGTTGCCATTATTGTGGCTTTACCTCGATTCACTATTTTCTGTAGGTGTGAATTCCATGTAGGTGTGAATAGGTAATTGACTTCTCTTACCACCTGCAGTTCTTGTCCAAAGAACATGGGTTTGAATAATTCCGCTATCTTCCTCTTTCTCGTAAAGCTGACCAGGGAGGTTTTCTCAGGATTGAACTTCAGGTTCACCTTCCTGCACTAATCTTCTACGATTGTCAGAGCTGTCTGCATCAGTTCTGTTATTGTCTTGGTGTGTTTGCCAGTGATAACTATTGCTACGTCATCGGCATAGCCTTGGGCGTAGAAACCTTTGCTGTTTAACTCGACCAGTAGTTCATCTGCGACTAGGTTCCAGGGGAGAGGGGACAAGACTCCACCCTGGGGGCAGCCTTTAGCTGCCTCTATAGTTACAGTTTTGTCAAGCATAGTTGCTTGAATTCTCCTACCTTTCAGCATGTTTCTTATCCACCTACAAACTGTGTCTTTAATTCCACGCCGATTGATTGCGGTGGTCATTGAATCGAAGGAGGTGTGATCAAATGCTCCTTCTATATCAAGGAATGCAGCTAGGGCAACTCCTTGGTTGTTCAGTGGTTGCTCTATTTTATGAACAAGTTCATGCAGAGCAGTTTCACATGATTTACCAGGTTGATAGGCGTTTTGGTTTTTGTGTAGTGCATGGCCTCTCGATACTACATAGAGAAGGAACTTCTAGCTCTTGTTTTTGGCTGTAAAAATTCTAATTTTATCTCTTTGGAATCAATTTTGTAGCTGAAACAGATGATAGACCTCTACTTCGACTAGTCAATAAACCTCTTGATGATATGTCACCTGGACTGCAAAGGTTGTTGAGTTGAAAAATCTGGACCTTATTATCCACAAAATGTTGGGATGGTAGAAAAAACCCTTAAAGGATTGTCCATTAAGGTGAATCAATCAGGACGAGATCCATTTTTGGTTGTACTGGACTATAAAGCAACATCTACCAACCCCTTCCATGTTGCTGATGGGAAGAAAGCTCAGGAACCCCCAGTATGTAGTAGACCGCAGCATTTCTGAACTCTGAGCAGCAAAAGAGTATTGTGTCACGATTAAAAAATAACCAAACAAGTCAAAAATCCTATTTTGATTAATCAGCAAACATACTTTCTGAATTCAAGAAAGGAGACCCAGTTGTTTTTCAAGCTGGGAGTGGTGGTCAAGAAGAATGGACCTCGAGACTACTCAGTTAAGATTGAAGATAAAGGAAGGCTCTTAGACCGTTCAAAAGTAGAACTTTTGAAACTCTGGGAGAAGACAGCAACGCCAAGAGGCTCCTGAGACCCCAACTGAAGTTTCTCTTTTGGCTTTTGTTAACGGGGAACATGTGATGTATGTATGTATGGTTTCATACATACATACAGCTGCTCCTATTGTCATTGTTAGTTTTCAGGTATATGACGTTAGTCATAAGTCATTATGTCAGATGACACTTATTGCCTTTGAGTCTCATTTTGTTAATTATCACAAATCATATGAAAAACAGTGAATATATAACAGCTAGCATGGACTCAGCATAAACAACAGATTCACTTCTATCAACATTTTAAAAAACAACAATGATTAAAATTTTAAGAAACTTGAGGTGGTTACATGCCCTTTCTAGAGTAATTAATTATCCGTGGCGGTTTAAACAGTATAAAATCACACCAGCTGTGCCTCAATAGTCTTTAATAGCTATGAATCCAATAATTATACTGCAAGATTGTTCCGAGTGAATACCTCTTTTATTGCTTGATTATAAAATTCAAACAAGTTGAGGAGCATAGCTGAGCTGACAACCAAAGTGAATCGCTGCATCTTCAACTGATTATTAATCCGGATTATAACGGAGTTGTAAACCCTTTTTAGAGTTATTGGGCAGAACCAGCCTGTTGTGTTGTCTTTATTGCATAACATTTGCTTTGTAATTATCAAGGGGTAAGTTGAAATTAAACTCTGCATAGCAATCGTGAATTTAATAATAATAAATTTATAATTGGGAGCCAGATGAATGGATCGTTTCTATAGCAGTTCAGTTTTGTAACTCAAAATAGGTACTGTTACTTTGCAAAATCATATCATTGATTATTATCATACCCCATCAGAGCTTCAACAAAGAACTAACAGATTCTACAGACAAATAACAAGAATAAAATGGCGGCTCGTCAATAAGAGCACTCGTGCGCGCGCACTGCCGGCGAAAAGACGAGATAAAAATAATATTTTCAAAATTAACCACCAATAACAGAATATTTTTCATATCACGGAGTATTTCTGCTATTTTTATATTGCTCAGAAGTGCCCTGTCAATTAGCACAAAGCTCCCGCGCTTTTCGCATCTTCTCCGCTGAATAGTCACTATGCTGTCTGTCAGTCTGTCCTAGCCCATATGTGTATTCGTTCGGCACTCAAGTTAATTGCATTTTTTTTTTATAGAATGAAGCGTTTTTACTTTTTCAGGTGTGTCCCAAAACTTGTACAATATTTGTGCTGATCGTAATGATAGTTTAGTACAAAATGAAGCATTTTAGTACATATGTCATTGTTCCAGTACAATAATAATAATTGTAATCTGCCTTGTCTTGTCAGTTGTCACTATTGTCATCCTGTCAGTCCATTCCATCAA
This sequence comes from Orchestes rusci, assembly GCA_958502075.1. NCBI lineage: Eukaryota > Metazoa > Arthropoda > Insecta > Coleoptera > Curculionidae > Orchestes > Orchestes rusci. Next base: position 716,387 of record OY293303.1, on the reverse strand, counting down.
CGATACACATACACGCCGATACGCATATGTGACGTCACGATCGAGTAATCAATTAATCCAAAATCAATACCAAAATATCATAAAAACACAAAAAAAAACATTAAAATTACGATATAAATATTAAAAACGTACAACCCTAGTCTTAGTTGATGGCAGATGAAGCTTTTCTTCTTGGTAATGGCACGCGTGTGACGTAATGTGAAATTTGACAAGACAAATTGGCGAACCGCTCTATGAGTATTGTGGTGTGGTTCTTGTAAACAGAAACGGAAGTGATTTTTACCCAACAATTTTTTCTATTTATTCATCGTGATTTATTGGGATTTTTTTAGATCTATAAATTGTTCACGAATACGAGTACTACAAATTATGTCTTGGGCTGACGCTGTCGAAGCTTCGGAGGTTGCTAGTGGCAGTGAAAATTCGGTGCAAAAAATAATTTCAAACTTTTTCTCCTTCAATGTTAGCTTAAAAACCGACATATGGACTTTTTATTTGAAGATTAGAGTCTTGTAGATACCTACCTTCAGTTTTTTTTTTATTAATGTACATATACTTTTGATGGGGTGGATTTTTTTTTAAATGGTAGGTGATAATTGATTCCGTTTTTCACGAAACAATACTATACTTTTTTTTTTATATGGAATTATCAAGTAAATTTTTTCATAATGATAATAATAATAATAATAATAATTAAAATAGTTATGACTAAAACTAATAAATTAAAGAAAGAAAACTTCATCCAATTGATGCTGTTCCGCGGAATTGTACCCAAAATTGAAGCCGCATTACCCCTCTGAATAGCCAAACTAGTTTTTTTTTTCAAAAATGATGTTGACCTTTCCTCACTTGGATTGTTATGAGTCACAGGTGAATTCGCACACTCGTTCTTACACATCAAGAGCCGCCACTGCGAAGAATATCATGAGCCAACAAATTTATCACTTTTACAAATCAATCAATTTATAAAAGTAGAACTGCCAAAAATTTAAATAAAAAAAGTCAACCATTCAATAAATAAACATTGTGGAATCAAAATCTTCCTTTACATTGAATTCCTCGATTAATTTTCATTCAATATATTGCCTGGCTTTCCAACTGCAACAAAAATTGTTCCACTCGAAAGCTCACTGCACACTCCAATACGTACAGTTTCTCCAATGAAATATTATGTGCTTTACGACTCAATGTAGCTCGCAAATAAAGCACCCCAAACAATTAAGAAATTTTACGCCGTTATATTTTAATCGCTTGGCAATTTTGGGATAAACATCAATTATTATAAAACGGTTATACTTTGAGTTAGATGATTGCGGCGGATCATTCATGAGTTGTTATGATTATAAAACTGAATGGCATCGTTCGCGATAATAATTTTCATAATGCATGATAATTCTGTTTGTATGGAAATTTTAGCGATAGCTATATTCGTTCAACCTACAATGTTCAATTGTTTTCCAGCTAATTGACTCATTAGTTAATTATATATATATTTTGATATGTGCATCTATTTCTATCATCATTATTATGTAACGCTCCTTCGGGTAAAATCGGGCCGAATCGTGTAAGTCATGGCCACATTCAGAACATTTTTGAAGGAGCGGAACAAGGGTGTTAGTTTGAAGTGCTGATGCCATCATATATATAACACTGTGTCTTCACGTCACACCATGTCACACCACTCCATGCCATGCCACTTCACGCCATGCCATGTCACTTCGTTTCACCTCAAGTCACACCACTTAAAGTTAGTTAAAGCCAGTCAAACCATGCCACGCCATGTCACATCATTTTTCAGAATTGATGTTTTGTCTACTACTACCACCACACAAAGCACTCTGCAAAATGCCACTTTTGAGTAGGTGAATGATTTGAGCATAGGATTTATAATTAAGTAGTTCGTATGTGTTAGTGGAGTGGAAACTTCTTGTGGCGCGCTGAGCACTTTATTTGTTGGTATTGAATAAGACTGAGCCGTCACGCTCGGTTATGTTACGCTCCTTTGGGTAAAGCGGCTCGAGTCGAGTGAGAGAGCGAGATAAACAGTGAACAGAGCGGAACACAAGTGTTTGTTAGTTTGCAGTGTTGATACTATCATATTATTTAACTAATAAACAGTTTCACAAAAACATTTTTGAAGACACAAGAAAATATTGTTTGAACGCCTCATCAAAAATTATAATAGGTTTTATTCACATTTTAATTTGTTTAATTGTAGTCTTGGTTTGTTAAAAAGTTCATTGACGTTGGTTAGGACCATTTCGAGTGTAGTCTGTAGCGTTGATGTATTAAAAAATATATTATAACCATCAACAAGAACGAACTCGAGACGGCATGACATACGACAATCATGGGTGAAAGGATCAAAGCTTTTATCCTCGACAATCGACATAATGACATTAAAATAAAGTAGAATTGACAGATCATGTCTTCGCCCATGCCGTTCCCCAAAAAATGGATGTGCAGTTTTCGAACAACAGAGAAAATTGTATTTCGTGTATATTTTCGCTTTTGTCGTGTAGTCATAAGCACACAAGTTACTTTTTTATTTATGTATTTAGTAAGTAGGTAAGGTACGAGTAGTTCTCAAGCACAGATATGTATCATATACTTATTCTTTTTTGAACAACTTTGGTTGTTTAAGTCTTTTTACCAACTGGTTTAAATTTCTCTAGCGACTTTTTTGTATTCAGCATTGCGAAGTTTGGATTTTAAATTGTGAAAAAATTCAATCTAAAATTGTGGAAAGTCTATCATGAACAGAATCTATTCGTGAAACAAATTTTCTTGTTTTAAAAAAAAAACACACATCAGTTCGATCGTTGTCAAATCAGAGCATGGAAAAAATAAATTGACCTCCACTCCTGCTAGAAAACACGTATGCGTGGTTGGCATGTGAAAACGATGCACCTTCTGACATGTTCAAAAATATGTTCATATACAGGGAAAAACATTTTTCAACAAATGTCCAGATTGATAAGTGCACAATATTGGTTTCCGCTAGCCGTGTTGCTTTTAATTTCGCTCCAGACTGACCTATTTCTTTTATTGTGACATTTGGCTGGAGAAAATCTATTGGCTTTAGATTTTTTCTTGATGACCAATTCGATTGGAAAAATACGACACTTGGATGGAGTTGACATTGACAATTAAGGTTTCGTTTATTTTGATAACTGCAAGGAGATTGATTGAATTTTGCCGGAGAAATTAAAATAAACTTCAAGGTCCATTTGTTTCCATTTGTTTCAAAATAAATAAAGTATTGATACAGATTCAATATAGTAATTGAAATAAGATGAATCAAAAACCATAGAACAGGCATTATTAGAATAAAACTAAATATAGAGCACGTTTCTGTCTGAACCTGACAAAATTGGGGCATTCTTTCAGTGAAGCAAAAATATGGTTGGACAATTCACGACCTTCAAACAGGATAGAGGATCAGTGAAGATGCTGAAGAATTTTCGGCCGCATGGATAAGCGTTTCACTAATACATTTTTTTTAAGAGATCAATACACTTATCCGGACATCCTGAATAGCCAGCCAAAACCTGTGGCTAGACATAGAAGACACTAATGGCACAGTAAATGCAATTTAAAGCATTTATGAGCACAAGCAAGAACTGGAAATCTATTTCCGTATGTTCCTCTATAGACACCAGAACGATCGATTTGGATAAAATTTTCACAAAACCTTTATAGAGTGATATTATTTGGTAGCGATGATTTTTGTTTTTTTGAGTTATTATTGGGTTATTGACAAGTTAAACATTTTTTGATAATAAGATGCTAGATCAAATATAACAACTTATTTTTCCTAATAATTCACAAAAAAAAACAATATTGTCGACTCCTCAACTATCAGTTTCACAAGACTCTATTTAAAAAATGATGCAGCAATAAAATGGAGAAACGGCTGATCATGACCCCTCAAATTGTGAAGATAAATTAATTGATTGAGATAAAACCTGGAAAATATTATTGGAGTAAATAATAATGTGCTTGTTCAGTTGAATTTTCTAAACGATATTTTTGGCATTTTTATGACGTACTAGGCGTTTCGTCCCTGCTTTGTAAGGGTAGCACTTTTATCTATTGCCTAATGTGAATAGTCATTTGGCAATAGATGAAAGTGCTACCTATGCAAGGCTGTGCCATTGAATTGTATGATGATTTCATTGCTTATGCCAATGAAGGATGTGGATTTAATCAATAGCACATTGCATTGGAACAAAAAATTCAATAGAAAATAATGATAATAATTCTGGCATCAATCCCTATTCTCTATTCAAATGACACGAGTGACACGGGTTATATTTCTTGATTTAATCCTAAAAATAATTAGAAATGCGTATTAGTCAGATTGAAAGATTACATGACTCTGTCTAGTGTCATTTTATGCAGATTTGAATTAATCTGTTTGATGAATATAAAACAGGCGACCCTTTTCTAAATGCGCGTAATTCAGAAACGCAACCCCTTTTGGTATTTAGCTTATCCGTTTTTACTGTTGATGCTGATGAAGGATGGAATATTTCTCTTGAAATGTCCCTCTTGTAAAATTGTGGCACAATAACTGGAGCGACTTGAGTAGGGAAAAACTGAAGAATTGAATTGAAACACTAATAAGACGATTGTAGGATTGGAAATCCATAAAAACGATCTTATTAAATTCTTTTCCAAAAAACAAAAATAATCTGAGTAATATATTATGAAACAAAAATATCTGGAACTTAACCTTTCAACCTAAGCTTCATCTAGCGCAACCTACATTAATTTGAAATTGTCGGGTCAACTCGTGATGATAAAAATCAATACCTATCCTTTTTGGGAAAAGCTATGAAGTTTTAAGAGTAGGTTCAAAAAATTATCACCAACATCGTTCACTTCGTGTTATGTATTGTTATATGAAAAATCAATCACAGTCTGCTTTCCATGCAAAATTTTGATTATTTTTAAAAAAAATTACACAACTCTAGCGGCGAAGTGAAAAGTCAACTTGCTTGAAATCAATTTCTGTACCCCTTCTGAAAGTTTCATAGATTTTTATGAATCGGTTGAGGAGATATGAGTACTTTTTTAAAATAGAGTAAATTTTTTCCTCCAATTGACCTTACGGCAATTCAACTCAATAAGTAGAGGCTATAGAGGAATTCTTGTTAGAAGTCAACTTGCTTGAAATCAATTTTTGCGGTCTGGCTAATTTTTTTATACATTTATTAGGATTAGTTGAAGAGATTTAAGCATTTCAGTACAATAAAGTGTAACTTTCCCTCCAAATGACCTTACGGCACTTTAACTCAAAAACAAGAGGTTATAGAGGAATTCTTCAGAGAAGTCAACTTGCTTCAAATCAATTTTTGCACTCCTCCTGAAAGTTTCATAGATTTTTATGAATCGGTTGAGGAGATATGAGTACTTTTTTAAAATAGAGTAAATTTTTTCCTCCAATTGACCTCACGGCAATTCAACTCAATAAGTGGAGGCTATAGAGGAATTCTTGTTAGAAGTCAACTTGCTTGAAATCAATTTTTGCGGTCTTGCTAATTTTTTTATACATTTCTTAGGATTAGTTGAAGAGATTTAAGCATTTCAGTACAATAAAGTGTAACTTTCCCTCCAAATGACCTTACGGCACTTTAACTCAAAAACTAGAGGTTATAGAGGAATTCCTCAGAGAAGTCAACTTGCTTGAAATCAATTTTTGCACTCCTCCTGAAATTTGCATAGATTTTTATGAACTGGTTGAGGAGATATGATTACTTTTGTAAAATGAAGTAAATCCTTCCCTCCAAATGATCTTGAGGCACTTTATTTCGAAAACTAGAGATTATAGAGGAATTCCATGGAAGTCAACTTACCTGAAATCAATTTTTACACCCTACCAGATTTTTGTAAATTGGTTGAGGAGTTATGAGTATTTTAGTAATGTGGCTCTATAACTCGAAAACTAGAAGCTATAGAGGATTCCTACATGCTTGAAATTGATTTTTGGTTTTGCACTCCTGCTGAAATTTTCATTAATCTTTGTAGATCAGTTGGGAGTATTTTAGTAAAATTAAGTGAACCTTCCCTGCTTAACTACTTTGAGGTTCTATAAGTCAAAAACTAGTTAAAGAGGGTTCCTTCATGAGAGTCAACCTGTTAAAAATCAATTTCTCATCTTTATCTTATTTGAACAAAATCCTCAGGAAAATAACGAAACTTCGCAATCATAACCTCACCAAGTCAATTTTTCATAAATTCTTGATCAAATCCCGAGAATAGAACCTTCATAATGATATATTCAATTTGAACATAATTCTTTATAAAATGACAAAATCATGCAAACATAACCTCACTTCGTCAATTTTTGTTAAATTTCTTGATCAAACCGTATATTGGAACCTACAAATCTTATTTGAAAAATATTTTGGAAAATAACAAAACTAATTTATGCAAACATAACCTCATTCAGTCAATTATTGTTAAACCTGACACGTAATTCTTATATGTTACGGCTAATATTATATAAAGATATAACATTGAATCTTTATGGACGACATAAATGAGTATTCGGGTGTCTATGTCACTGAGTATATTTTCTCGGGCAAGAAATCTAACAGAGCCAAAAAAGCTCGGTGGTTAAAATAACTCGGCATGAATATTCACGTCGAGAACGGGTGGCCCTTCCATGTCCGTTGAATTTCACTTTCCCACCATTTCTACGACTGCGTTTATTATTTATTCGGTTGCAGATGCATCTAAATGAATCAGTAGCACCGGTATTTATTCTTATGCTCAGTACGATTAGATAAATTGATGAAAAAGTGGTGCCCCAGTTAGGATCCGGCGACACAAGAAAAGAATTTACTATTTTTGATGGCCAACGTTTCGCAAAAGTTATCTCTGCATCTTCAGGACCTGGGTACAAGTAAAAAGAGGACAGTAACAATGGTGAGTCAATCTCCTTTTGCAATATCTATGAACACCATTGTAACTGTTCTTTTTTCACTTGTACGTAGGGCCTGATGATGCAAAAATAACTTTTGCGAAACGTTGGCCATCAAAAATGGTAGATTCTTTTCATTTATCACGTTCCTGAACCCCAAATGAATTATTGGGACGAAAAACTACATTTTTAGTATTATTTAGAAACAAATTTAGTTCAATATTTTGAAAAAGAATGAAAAATGTTCCAAATAAAAGTTACTTCTTTTCTTATGGAGAATAAGATTATGCACTGAAAAATATACCTTTTCATCAAAAAAACCATGTTGACCTTGACCTTCAAATCAAGGTCAAGGTTGACAAAAAATGTTCGTTGTTTTTCCCCCTTGATACCAAACAACTTTTGTTGGAGACTTTTTTTTTCTATAGTACATAGTTTTTGAGATAATCCACTGTCTCAAGTTAAATGCCTCACCCTGTATAGCATATAGGTATACTGAGGAGCATGGTGTGACATCATAATTCAGCACTTTCAGCACATTCCAAAGCGTTGTATCTCCGTCAATTTTCCACTAAGAGAAAAAATGAAAAAAAAAAATACATGAACCTTTTTTTGTCCAAATTATGTCTCATTGACAAAAAAGCTTTCAATTCATTCAAATGCATTTTATTTCTGCGTCTCACAAATTAATCTATCAGAACTTTATCGCCAAATTTACCATTCCTTTGAAGCCGTTAATATATTTTTCTCATCTCACGTCGAGCGGAAATTCGAGAGATGATAGATTCCGCACACTCTTTCAAACCAAAAACGCAATTTCTTCTAGAAATTCACTCCGTTTACTTGTAATTTTTGCACAAGAAAAACTTTGCGACTAATTTATTGCATATCACGACTCGGGATCAAGGAATAGACTTATTGATTTTCTAACAGAAATTGAGGGCTGAGTTTAGTCACATTTATTATCTATCCACACTGTAATTAAAAGCGGTGAACGGCATTTTCCGGAACTTGATTCTCAGACATTTGACGCCATATACAAATTCCATTGTGACGTGAATTCACGATGAATATTTGGTTTAGAATAAGAAATCGTGGAAGGCCATTATTTAAATAAATTCTCCCAATACAAAAGATTCAGGGTAAGCTCGACATTTAAATCGTTGCCCGAGTGAAAATATACAGGGTGTTACAGTTCAAATTTGAAACTTGATACTACTTACTATACTATAATGTGAATAACCTATGCAACAAAATTTTCAGTTCGATCTGTTGCACCGTCTAATAGGCCATGGCGTACCCTATCTCTTGGCATTTATTACGGCTCTATACCTATACCTTGCGTTTAACATCGGATGCATGTATATTGTTGTCTGCGCATGCGTTAACCACATTACATTTCTCATATCACCCACTCACAACAACGATAATTTTAAGTCAGTTATAATTTCAACGTGGACAATCATTTCAAATGATGAAAAATTAAAGTTTTTCGAGATCATATTCCTGCAGGACAATCTTGACCAATACATCCGGGAATACATCACATATATTTGAAGTTGTGATTGCAAAGTCGATTGAGTGTTGAATAATTGAGTCGTTTTCCATTTCCGTTTAATGAAATCTCCGATGTCCACCGGAATAATAACTACAGACTACATGCACAATTTCCACTCAATTGGCTTGCATAGGATCGATTATATGCAAATTGTGAATTGCAATGGTCGATTGAGGATTGAGTTTTATGATTTTCAACGCTGCCAAGAGAAACTTATTTTCCACAGTTATTTTTGAAAACTGAGCATTAAATGTAATTATTATATGCCTATTTTTTATTATTATATCGAATTTGTACAAGGTGATTCATTTTAAGCGACAGGATGCCAGCTCTCGCAAACTATTCATCATAGACATCCAAGAAAAAAATCTGTAGAGTGATGTACCCAAGAGAAAATACTTGAAATATATTTCAAACTTCTAGGATCGCCGCAAAAGGGCGTGACGGTACCTTGAAAACAGAAAACCGACATATTATTATATTTGAAACTTTTCCCATCGAACTACCAACAAAATATATGGAAATAGATTTGGGATGATATTCTCACTTATAATCTCCCTGGAGCTCGAATTATTTCCGGAAATTTTGCCGAGTTGCGAATTTTTTGGAAAATTCGCAACGATAACAAATTTCCAGATTTTTAATTCGAGCTCGCGGGAGATTTGGCAAGAAAATCTCATGCCAAAACTGATCATTGGAAAAACATAACCCAGGACTCACCTCGCATTTAGTGGAAGAAACCAACGGCTCCTTACTCTACTCGCCATTGAGAAAAAAAGAAGGGAATCAGGATTTTATAAAACATTTGGAAGTTATAACCAATCTTGTCCATAATTGATAACATTGCAACTTTGTATTGAAAGTTGAAAATAAATCATTTATCAAAAATATTTGTCTTTAACAGCTGTCAAGTACTCGCGGCTGGATGTAGCTCCCATGCACCAACCACAGTGTTGCCGTTTGCCTTATCTCTGTCTGTGAAAAATGGGTTGGGTTGGGATTGTTAGGGAGAGTGGGGACGGCAACACTGTAATCATATGGGAGCTACATCCAGATGCAAAGCGCCAGGGAGATTTCCAGTTATTAATCTTTTAGTCACGTGATTATGAGCAGGGTGATTTCCGATAAAATTAGGTCATTGCCATAGCAACATAATAAAATGCAAGCCTATGATTGGTTAGAATTGACTGGTAGCAAATTTTCACTTATAATCTCCCTGGAGCTCGAATTATTTCCGGAAATTTTGCCGAGTTGCGAATTTTCTTGAAAAATTCGCAACGATAACAAATTTCCAGATTTTTAATTCGAGCTCGCGGGAGATTCGGCAAGAAAATTTCATGCCAAAACTGATCATTGGAAAAACATAACCCAGGACTCACCTCGCATTTAGTGGAAGAAACCAACGGCTCCTTACTCTACTCGCCATTGAGAAAAAAAGAAGGGAATCAGGATTTTATAAAACATTTGGAAGTTATAACCAATCTTGTCCATAATTGATAACATTGCAACTTTGTATTGAAAGTTGAAAATAAATCATTTATCAAAAATATTTGTCTTTAACAGCTGTCAAGTACTCGCGGCTGGATGTAGCTCCCATGCACCAACCACAGTTTTGCCGTTTGCCTTATCTCTGTCTGTGAAAAATGGGTTGGGTTGGGATTGTTAGGGAGAGTGGGGACGGCAACACTGTAATCATATGGGAGCTACATCCAGATGCAAAGCGCCAGGGAGATTTCCAGTTATTAATCTTTTAGTCACGTGATTATGAGCAGGGTGATTTCCGATAAAATTAGGTCATTGCCATAGCAACATAATAAAATGCAAGCCTATGATTGGTTAGAATTGACTGGTAGCAAATTTTCACTTATAATCTCCCTGGAGCTCGAATTATTTCCGGAAATTTTGCCGAGTTGCGAATTTTCTTGAAAAATTCGCAACGATAACAAATTTCCAGATTTTTAATTCGAGCTCGCGGGAGATTCGGCAAGAAAATTTCATGCCAAAACTGATCATTGGAAAAACATAACCCAGGACTCACCTCGCATTTAGTGGAAGAAACCAACGGCTCCTTACTCTACTCGCCATTGAGAAAAAAAGAAGGGAATCAGGATTTTATAAAACATTTGGAAGTTATAACCAATCTTGTCCATAATTGATAACATTGCAACTTTGTATTGAAAGTTGAAAATAAATCATTTATCAAAAATATTTGTCTTTAACAGCTGTCAAGTACTCGCGGCTGGATGTAGCTCCCATGCACCAACCACAGTGTTGCCGTTTGCCTTATCTCTGTCTGTGAAAAATGGGTTGGGTTGGGATTGTTAGGGAGAGTGGGGACGGCAACACTGTAATCATATGGGAGCTACATCCAGATGCAAAGCGCCAGGGAGATTTCCAGTTATTAATCTTTTAGTCACGTGATTATGAGCAGGGTGATTTCCGATAAAATTAGGTCATTGCCATAGCAACATAATAAAATGCAAGCCTATGATTGGTTAGAATTGACTGGTAGCAAATTTTCACTTATAATCTCCCTGGAGCTCGAATTATTTCCGGAAATTTTGCCGAGTTGCGAATTTTCTTGAAAAATTCGCAACGATAACAAATTTCCAGATTTTTAATTCGAGCTCGCGGGAGATTCGGCAAGAAAATTTCATGCCAAAACTGATCATTGGAAAAACATAACCCAGGACTCACCTCGCATTTAGTGGAAGAAACCAACGGCTCCTTACTCTACTCGCCATTGAGAAAAAAAGAAGGGAATCAGGATTTTATAAAACATTTGGAAGTTATAACCAATCTTGTCCATAATTGATAACATTGCAACTTTGTATTGGAAGTTGAAAATAAATCATTTATCAAAAATATTTGTCATTGTTTTTAACAGCTGTCAAGCACTCGCGGCTGGATGTAGCTCCCATGCACCAACCACAGTGTTGCCGTTTGCCTTATCTCTGTCTGTGAAAAATGGGTTGGGTTGGGATTGTTAGGGAGAGTGGGGACGGCAACACTGTAATCATATGGGAGCTACATCCAGATGCAAAGCGCCAGGGAGATTTCCAGTTATTAATCTTTTAGTCACGTGATTATGAGCAGGGTGATTTCCGATAAAATTAGGTCATTGCCATAGCAACATAATAAAATGCAAGCCTATGATTGGTTAGAATTGACTGGTAGCAAATTTTCACTTATAATCTCCCTGGAGCTCGAATTATTTCCGGAAATTTTGCCGAGTTGCGAATTTTCTTGAAAAATTCGCAACGATAACAAATTTCCAGATTTTTAATTCGAGCTCGCGGGAGATTCGGCAAGAAAATTTCATGCCAAAACTGATCATTGGAAAAAACATAACCCAGGACTCACCTCGCATTTAGTGGAAGAAACCAACGGCTCCTTACTCTACTCGCCATTGAGGAAGAAAGAAGGGAATCAGGATTTTATAAAACATTTGGAAGTTATAACCAATCTTGTCCATAATTGATAACATTGCAACTTTGTATTGGAAGTTGAAAATAAATCATTTATCAAAAATATTTGTCATTGTTTTTAACAGCTGTCAAGCACTCGCGGCTGGATGTAGCTCCCATGCACCAACCACAGTGTTGCCGTTTGCCTTATCTCTGTCTGTGAAAAATGGGTTGGGTTGGGATTGTTAGGGAGAGTGGGGACGGCAACACTGTAATCATATGGGAGCTACATCCAGATGCAAAGCGCCAGGGAGATTTCCAGTTATTAATCTTTTAGTCACGTGATTATGAGCAGGGTGATTTCCGATAAAATTAGGTCATTGCCATAGCAACATAATAAAATGCAAGCCTATGATTGGTTAGAATTGACTGGTAGCAAATTTTCACTTATAATCTCCCTGGAGCTCGAATTATTTCCGGAAATTTTGCCGAGTTGCGAATTTTCTTGAAAAATTCGCAACGATAACAAATTTCCAGATTTTTAATTCGAGCTCGCGGGAGATTCGGCAAGAAAATTTCATGCCAAAACTGATCATTGGAAAAAACATAACCCAGGACTCACCTCGCATTTAGTGGAAGAAACCAACGGCTCCTTACTCTACTCGCCATTGAGGAAGAAAGAAGGGAATCAGGATTTTATAAAACATTTGGAAGTTATAACCAATCTTGTCCATAATTGATAACATTGCAACTTTGTATTGGAAGTTGAAAATAAATCATTTATCAAAAATATTTGTCATTGTTTTTAACAGCTGTCAAGCACTCGCGGCTGGATGTAGCTCCCATGCACCAACCACAGTGTTGCCGTTTGCCTTATCTCTGTCTGTGAAAGTTGGGTTGGGTTGGGATTGTTAGGGAGAGTGGGGACGGCAACACTGTAATCATATGGGAGCTACATCCAGATGCAAAGCGCCAGGGAGATTTCCACTTATTAATCTTTTAGTCACGTGATTATGAGCAGGTTGATTTCCGATAAAATTAGGTCGTTGCCATAGCAACATAATAAAATGCAAGCCTATGATTGGTTAGAATTGACTGGTAGCAAATTTTCACTTACAATCTCCCTGGAGCTCGAATTATTTCCGGAAATTTTGCCGAGTTGCGAATTTTCTTGAAAAATTCGCAACGATAACAAATTTCCAGATTTTTAATTCGAGCTCGCGGGAGATTCGGCAAGAAAATTTCATGCCAAAACTGATCATTGGAAAAAACATAACCCAGGACTCACCTCGCATTCAGTGGAATAAACCAACGGCTCCTCACTCATCTCGCCATTGAGGAAGAAAGAAGGGTATCAGGATTTTATAAAACATTTGGAAGTTATAACCAATCTTGTCCATAATTGATAACATTTCAATTGGAAGTTGAAAATAAATCATTTATCAAAAAAATATTTGTCAGTGTTTTCAACAGCTGTCAAGCACTCGCGGCTGGATGTAGCTCCCATGCACCAACCACTGTGTTGCCGTTTGCCTTATCTCTGTCTGTGAAAGTTGGGTTGGGTTGGGATTGTTAGGGAGAGTGGGAACGGCGACACTGTAATCATATGGGAGCTACATTCAGATGCAAAGCGCCAGGGAGATTTCCACTTATTAATCTTTCAGTCACGTGATTATGAGCAGGGTGATTTCCGATAAAATTAGGTCGTTGCCATAGCAACATAATAAAATGCAAGCCTATGATTGGTTAGAATTGACTGGTAGGAAATTTTCTACAAAATTGCCCCCCGACACTTCTCTGTAAGTTGTCAAATAAGACAGCTACAGGCTTGATGTTACCAAAGTTACCTATAACTTCGACATTCCTCAACCGATTTGACTGTTCTTTAGCTTGTTTTAAACGCAAACCAACTAAATAGATGCCTAAACCGTGTTATTTGGATAATTTCCTATCACTTTCATGAAGGTAATGTTTCTATATCTTTTGAAGTAGGAGAATGACGGAGGCTTCATCAGGAATCTCTCGAGGAATACTTTTGAAACAGCCCTTGTAAATTTGAATGTGTCAAAAAAATGTACATCAGACTTGTTTTGATTCGTGTTTAACGTATTCTTGAGTTAATGTTAAAAAAATCTATAAGTGAGAATGCTCAAAATGCCCACCGTTGGCAAGGAACTCTTATCTTTGTGACACATTCAAATTTACAAAGGCTAATTCAAAAGCATTCTCACTGGCGAAATAATAGTCTATCACTGTCAGTCTCGCGAAGTTGAACAAGGCAAACATGCGATCACAGAACGCGACGTACGAAACTTGTCAAGTTTTCGTGACCTTCAACAAAAAATCTCGATATTTTGCTCGATGGTACACTGAGAATAAGTTGTTCCCTTAGTCGATTCGTATGTACACTGAGATAAAATACACAATGCGTAGCATCGATCCGAGATCATCGACTGCTGCATCCAAATGTGAACGAGCTCCATTTGTCGATTTGATACACGTCCCCCAGCGGAAGAGACGAAGACGGAAATATGTTCAGCAAATTTGACAGGCCTTCCCCTCTCGTTGTATATGAACACTCTTTGGTTTGCATTTGAAAATTTAAAAAAAAACCTAGACTTAGGCGAATAAAATCAATCCCGAGTACATGCACCAAAGAAAAAGCAGATTTTCCTCCTTAAAACGAGCTAAAGAGCAGTAAAATTGGTTTAGCAATTTCAAAGTTATAGACAATTGGATAACATCAAGTTTGACGACCTGTAGCTGTGTTATTTGACAACTAAAAGAGAAGTGTCAGCTGGTAATTTTGTAGACAATATCGTCCTAAATCTGTTTCCATATTCTTTTTTGGTAGTTTAATGGAAAAACTGTCGAAAATAATTTTTCGTAGTACCGTTACGCCCCCTTGCGGCGATCCTAGAAGCTTGAAGTATTTTCCCAGCATTTTTTCTTGGGCACATTACTATACAGATTTTTTTTCTGGTTCTCTATGATGAATACTTTACGAGAACTAGCACCTTGTCGCTGAAAATGAATCACCCTGTACAATATACTATGAATAAGAATATGTTTTTTCTATGACTACCTATTCAATAATAGATGTATTATACATCCACTTTCTATTGCCCAATGTAACTCGTCACTCATACCAGTGACTTTTTTTCTCATTACTTAATTGTTTTTAACCAATGGAATGATCTAGTCTCATTACTCCACTGTTATGTAGCCAATCAGAACATTCGACAAAATGTCAACCTTCAAATACATCATTTTGAAACAGCCCATTCATACTTGTTTTATAGTAATTGTCACATTGTGTTAACAACGTAACCTCACTTTGAGTAAATTAGTCGTCAAAAAGTGCCATCCAGAGGCCGGGCTGGCGCAGCGTATAAAGCGTTGGGTCAGTAAGTGGGAACCGGTCCGGTGTTGGGTTCGAATCCCAGCAATGGCAATAGACCCTAAAAAGTTGTCTGCCTGGTATTTTAGTGGCACGATTGGCAAACGGTATAATTGTCCTTCCTATTCACGCCGGTAACCAGGCCGGAGCGAATTGGATATTCTTGTAGGGAACGAAGAACAAAGATACACACTCGCCAGTCGGTGGATTCCACCGCGAGCGCGGCTATTAGATGGGGTCGAGGACCGTGGTTCGGAGTCCACGTTAAAATGTAGGTCCTATTACAAGGAATGTAAAAACCGGTCCTCCCTCCTTACCCTACGATCCCGTCTGCCGCCTATGACTCGCGGGAAATGTCTACTACTCACTTAGATGATTACGCTATGAGCCGCAAACTTCACCCTCTTGTGTAATATCCACCATTTCCCGCTCGTTGAATAATATACTATTAATATTCCATATCAGGAAAAAAAATTGGGAAAGTTTCATTGAACTTTTATGGCGTAATGAAGTTTAATGAGTCAAAGTGACACGATGAGTGATTCTGATTTTATTTCCAGTTATATTATATAACAATTATTCTTATACTTTCCAAGCTATGATCACTATCTTCAATATACTTTTTGATTTTGATTTGATAAAAAGAACGTATTTTTCGAGACTATGATAAACTTGATCTAACATATCCGGATAAGCCTACAAAAATGATTTAATTCTATTGAAAAGACACCGTAATCTTTTCAAGACACAAAGCCCACATTATTTCCATGGAACCTTACGGGGGTGATTTATTATAATTTCAGTGGCAAAAATAAGAACGTGAAAATAATTTCGCCTGACACATATAATCATTTAATCCCAAATTTTTATACCAGCAGCTGAAAATAGAAAATGCAGAAGGTAGAATGAGCATTTTTCATTTTATATAAAAGTACAATTGGTTAAAATTTTCTCTATTTCTGAGCTTTTGTTTCTGTTGATCAAATAACTATATTCCTTCGATAATAATGTGAGGCTGCATTTTCATAATATGTTCATCCGGTCACTAGAACACCGAAATGAAAAGTTTAATAAGAGTTTTATTCAAGAGGCCGCTTCAGTTTGCAATCGAGTTTATTTTTCATCATCATGTCAGCTCTTGAATGTTTATGAAATGTTAATTTAAAATATTTGCGAAGGATTTGTTGCTTGACCACAACATTTCTGGCATGTATTTCATCAAAAATGATATAATGAGTAGAAAAGCTATAAAACAACATAGACTGTGGGGCCACTTTATTCAGAAATTCCTTCTAACTTATTCGTGATTCTCGTTTTAAATAAATCTTCAGATTTTCATGAACAAGATGATCCAAAACAAGCAAGCATCTTCCCAAGCAGTACGATAAAAACCAATGATCTAATAACTAGTAGTTTTAAAGCGGCCTTGAAAATATATCGACTGTAGACTCTTAAAAACTATTCAGCATTTAAGCCTGGTTTCAAAAAATCTAATAAGATCAATAATTAACCTTAAACGTTCATTAGTTTTATTGTAGCTTTAAAGTGTCCTGGTTAAAATAAACCTTACAGTTGATTAGTTTTATGAAGCTCTTATGATTTGCTTGGTTTTACTACTATACTTAACTATAAATTTAGTTTTGAAGTGGTTTTAGAAATTCTCCTAATGTAAATTATAAAACTTAATAATAAATACGCTTTATTTTAGGATCATTTTGTTACTGAAATACACTTAAAAAATGATTTATCAGTTCACTTTATAACTGCTTTGTTAAATGCAATCAGGAAGCTTTATTAAAACCTTCAGTTCAACCTGGTCATCATAAAGGCTAATTTGTATTTCTTGTTAGGAACGATAAAACCAAAGTCATCTCCTCTTTTTTCATACCCTAAAAAAATGCGGCATTTTGTTCGAATTCATTATCAGAGAAGATGAAGAAATTGATGATAATAATAATTGGTTGCTTGAGCTAGAGGACGAAGATAATAATGATATATTATTCAACAGGATAATATTTTGGGACCTTTACTGCAATATTTTAGAAATTCTAACTATTTAACCTATAGCTAGCCATAATAAAGCCACTTTAAAACTAAAAACAGGTGCGCTTTACAGGTCTAGGGTGCGTCAGTGATCATCTTTAAGTTGTTTTTATCTGCTAAAGAAATGGTATAGATATACAGGGTGTTTCCTAACCTCTGTGACAAAATGAAAGGGGTGATTCTTCGCTTAATCTTAAGACGAAAATGTGGTTTAACTTTTTTTCGAATTTCGCTTTGTTTCCAAAATACAGGGTGTTTAATTTTTTTTTTTGATTAGTTTTTTATTTTTTATTAATTTATCTTTTACTTGATTTTGTTGAAGTTTGGTAACGGTATTTATAGTGATAACGGGCTCATTTTGCCATGAACAAATAAAAATTATCGAATACAGTGGCGTCCCAAGCGGCACTTCAACCAATATTATCGGGAAAAAAATGTACGCCACTGACTTTTTGTGTCATTTTTATTTTTTTCTCAGGTTATTCAACTTTTTGATCTCTTGAATTTTTATCGTATCTTGCCTGATTTTCGAGATAAAAAATTAAATCTATTTGAGTGAGTTTTGACGCAAAAAGTAATTTTATCGCTGATGTTGAATTTTCTAACAAATACAGCAAAATTAATTTAATAAATTAATAAATTATTGATTAAATAAAAATAAATTATTATAATAATTATAAAAAAATAAATTATTAATTAAATAAAATTAATAAATTTAATACAAAAAAATTAAACACCCTGTATTTTGGAAACAAAGCAAAATTCGAAAAAAAGTTATACCACATTTCGTCGTAAAATTAGGCGAAGAATCACCCCTTTCATTTTGTCACAGAGGTTAGGAAACACCCTGTATAAGTTTTCAAAACCATCTACCTCAGAGCCTCACAGAGGTTAAACATCCAAAAAGATTTAAACGAATGGTACATATGTTTCTACATGGGCCTGCTACACAAGCAATGAATCTCCCAACGAAAAACTGTGATACCTTGAATGTGATAGTATATGCGTTGTTCTGTTGATCTGTTTGCGGGACAATTACTTTGTTTTTTTTTTACTTCTATTATTTTTCATTCGCATACAAGTATGTAAGTAGTCACTTGTTTTTTTATTTTTTTTTTGGTATTGTTCATAAGTATTCGCTTTTTCTACAATACAAATATTTAGACAAATAAAGCTTATTTGATCTGATCTCTTTTGAAAGCCCCAATGCTGAAGGTAATCTGGATAAAGCAGCAACAGCTGCCCATTGCCAGTACAGAACCCTGGATCACCAAGAGCAAAGAAGCAAGACTAAGAAACACATGTTCTATAATAAGAAATCTTCTAGAATCATCAGGGCCTGCTTTGATGCTCCCAGACCTCTCTCCTATTGGAAGACCTGGAAAAACGATTACACGACGGTGAGCTAGCAGATATGTGTGTAACATGTATGAATGCAAACTTTTATCACACTATTTGGGGAATCGTCCTGTTATAATCATTATAATCAGAACACACAAGTCAAATTCAAACTTGACTAAACATTGCGATACTGTGTTTTTTTTCATGTCTTTTTGGTAATGTATGTCATCTCTCAATAACAATTTTACTTTCTGGTGCTCTACATGAATAACCTTTTAAGGAATCGACAAACTGGCTGAGTGTTTATTTTATACCTAATCAATCAAATCTAGCTAGTTTCACCTTTGGGCTTATGACAGACTTTTTCCGTACAAAATTGTGACGTATAAATTAACCAATCGCAAAATCTTTTTCTTTTGCTGACTATCTATAAAAATAGTTTCATTCAAGATTCAAGTGAATGACATGGATAAGTATAGACCTATGTCGAAATGTTATCAGTCAAAGCAAATGGTGCTGCTTGTTCTTAATATTATAAGTTCATGCTTCAAGGATTTCTTTCACAGCTCTAAATCGTGTTGATGCCTACCCGTATATACTCCGATTTCTATAGTGTACTCAGTGCTACTTGAAGCAAATAAAATTCAAGAATCTTCTGGCAATATTATACCATGTGTTATGAAGCTGAAACAGACAAATAATCAGGCTAATGTACTAAAACGGGCCTTTCAGACACGGAAAGTTTGAGGATAGAATTGAAAAGCCACAAACAGAAATTACGAATATATAGGATCAAAGTGTAATTCCGATACAGTTTAGAACTAACCTGCTTCAATGTACCAAAAGACAAGTTAAATAAGAAAGTTTTATTGACAGAGCATGTCAAGTGTTATAGATGAAACTTCTTTTCGATTATCTATGCCTGTCTCTATTAATTTTACAGCAGTGTTATGTTCTCTTAAACGGAATAAAGACAAGGCGACTACACTTGAATACAAAATTCGTCGTCTTAGGCCAAATTGTATTCAGTAAAACTAACACACATCTAAGACGTATAAACTGATGGATTCTCGTATATCACTTGCGAGTAATATAACACGTTGACGTTTGGAAAGACTCAATTTAGGAAACCTATAAGGTTTCGATGGCGGTCCTTTATCATGGAGTATGATTATAAAATAGATTTTGGAAGCTGTCACGTACAAATACATTTTGGAAATATATAGAAATATTTGAGACATAGGCTTATTTTTGAAAGCGTTTGATACATTGAAAAAAAACACCTTTATTTATTAAAATGATGAAAAAAAGTCTTTTTGTGGTCCAAAAAAATGGGTCTATTTCATCTGGCATTGAATTCAAGACCATCGTCATCGTCCGATGCGTCTTTCTTTTGCATATTTTCAAAATTGCTATATTGTTACTGTCATAGGACGTTCCTAATCCTCCTCCTCCTCCTCCTCTGCTGCTTCTTTTTTTACATATCAGTCTTCATCAACACGATATCAAGAAGATTTTGTAGGTTTGATAAGTATGCCCAGCTTTTTCACTCAATGTTAATTCAATGTACTAACATGTAGAGGGTGATTCACTATA
This sequence comes from Orchestes rusci, assembly GCA_958502075.1. Classification (NCBI taxonomy): domain Eukaryota; kingdom Metazoa; phylum Arthropoda; class Insecta; order Coleoptera; family Curculionidae; genus Orchestes; species Orchestes rusci. Next base: position 696,111 of record OY293303.1, on the reverse strand, counting down.
CAGGGTGTCCCTGAAAGGTGCGGATAAAACTCTACTTTATTCCCCTGAGGTCAAAATAAGTCGATTCACCGCAATTCACCTCAGTCCAAAATTGCACCGTTTCCGAGATACAGGGTGGTCAAGTTTAAAATTAAAAATCGATTTATTACATTATTTTTGACACTTTTTCACATATTGCTTTGAAAATTGGTATACGAAAGGTTTTGTGGTATGAGAAATTCGATTATGAAGTCCGTTTTACTGTGGCCGCTAGAGGGCGCCCCACACTGCACATTTTGTGGTTTAAAATGGTCATAACTATTTTCCCAGTGTTTTTTTTTTATTTGAATTGAAGAACAAGATTTTCCACACAATTTGAAGTGAGAAAGGTACTTTTGTCAAAGTTCGCTCAAGTTAGCCGTTTTCGAGATATTTCCATTAAAACAGTTCTATGGCCCACCGAAAAATTCCTAATATTCGCTTCTACACGCTCTATCTCGGAAACGGTGCAATTTTGGCTATAGGTAAGAACATCTTATTTTGACTTCAGGAACACATGGTAATTTTGTATATAATTTTTTGAGACGTTCGCGTAAAGTGGTCAATATACGCGAACGCCTCAAAAATTATTTAAAAGAATAACCATGTGTTCCTGAAGTCAAAATAAGATGTTTTAAAGCAACTTCAAATGAAATATCTCGAAAACGGCTCACTTGAGAGAACTTTGACAAGTGTACCTTTTTCACTTTGGATTATCTGGCTGGAAAATCTTCTTCTCTGATGAAAGATAAAAAAAAATACTGGGAAAATAGTTATGACCATTTTAAACCACAAAATGTGCAGTGTGGGGCGCCCTCTAGCGGCCACAGTAAAACGGACTTCATAATCGAATTTCTCATACCACAACATTGTTTTGTTTCATACTGTGATATTTTTTTTTAATCGGTTTAAAGTGCTTTCTTGTCAAACCATACACTTAGAGTGGCAGTCCGCCTCACATTCTTACCATAAGATGGCGGCAGCCAAACCATGTTACCACTTGAGTAATAGATAGGTTAATTATATGTTAACCTACATTCTTTGTCAAACTATTAATCAAAATAATGAGATGGCGTCAGCCAAACTATGCTACCAATGCAATTTCACAGTCTTTGTTGATACAAAATGTAATTTTTGGAGTAGTCAAGTAATTCTTTTTCACAGTCTCTGATGATGTAAATTGTCATTTACCGGACTGGTTTTGGGTCCAGTAGATGATACTTTACGGTACAGTATGAAATAAAAAATATGATAGATTTATTTTATAAAGATTTGACTCAGACTTAAACGTATAATCTGAAAATAAAATAAAATACAGGGTGTCCTATTTAAAATTTTGAAATTGGGTGTTGCTCTCGGGACACCCCGTATAAATAATATGGCCCGATAAAGACAATTCAGTATAAACCAAACAGTTTTTGTATCACACTGATTTTTTCTACCTTGTGTAAAATGAGTTAGAGGGGGGTCAAAATATTGGATTTCCACAATATTCAACAGCTTTTACCTCGAAAGTGACAAAAGATAAGATGAATATACCTCATACATACAGGGTGTCCCAGCAAGGGTGGCCACCGGCCATATCTCAGAAACTACTGGACCTAAAAGTTCAGGAAAAAAAAAATGATCACTAAAGTGGCCACGAGAAAATGCTGGGAAATATTTATAACTTCGAAATTTTTCCGCTAGGGGGCGCAATCAAAGCTTAAATATTAAAATTCGAAATTTCTCCGGAAATTCTCAGATTGAGGTATATCTTTATCAACATGGTTAGAAAACCTAGACAATTTCACGTCTTTTTGGTACAGGGCTCATTGGAGTACCGATCTTCGTGTGAGTAGGGGAAGGTAGTGAAAGTGTAATTGTTCAAGTGGCTGTAACTTATAAACGACTTGTCCGATTTTGTTGCGTATAGGCTTGTTTGGAAGATGAATGTGAGTACTTTCGTATATCGTATCCAGTGATGCGTGATTGTCTTCAGAAAAGTTGCTATAGAAGGCGTAATTTGAATTAAAAACTGTTATTTTCGTTTTACCGCAAAAATTTAAATGGTACGGTATAATTCTGATAACAGAATCGAAATGAAGATTGAATTTACAAGAAAAAACCTTAAAAAAAAAAAAAAAAACCTTAAAAACCTTAAAACATTAAATTTTACATAATTTGGACTAGTTATTATTATCAGAATTATACCATACCATTTAAATTATTTTTGCGGTAAAATGAAAAACACTGTTTTTAATTCAAATTACGCCTTCTAGCAACTTTTCTGGAGACAATCACGCATCACTGGATACGATATACGAAAGTACTCACATTTATCTTCCAAACAAGCCTATACGCAACAAAATCGGACAAGTCGTTTATGAGTTACAGCCTCTTGAACAATTACACTTTCACTACCTTCCCCTACTCACACGAAGATCGGTACGCCAATGAGCCCTGTACCAAAAAGACGTGAATTGTCTAGGTTTTTCAACCATGTTGATAAAGATATACCTCAATCTGAGAATTTCCGGAGAAATTTCGAATTTTAATATTTAAGCTTTGATTGCGCCCCCTAGCGGCAAAATTTCGAAGTTAAAAATATTTTCCAGCATTTTCTCGTGGCCACTATAGTGATCATATTTTTTTTCCTGAACTTTTAGGTCCAGTAGTTTCCGAGATATGGCCGGTGGCCACCCTTGCTGGGACACCCTGTATATGACTTATAATTAGACGTACAATCTAAAAATAAAATAAAATACAGGGTGTTCCATTAAAAATTTCAAAGTTGAACGCTGCGGACTGCTTTTGGGACACCCTGTATAGATGATACTGCGTGATTAAAAAAAGTAGTGTAGATCAAACAACTTTTGTCCAAAACTTTTTTCTGCACACCTTGCATAGAATGAGTTAGAAGGGGGATCGATATATTCAGTATCACCCTGTACATATGGAAACGCGAACTTGTGTGAAATTTAATTTCTCATTACCTACTTTCTTTTGAGAATTGATGAATATGAAAAAAGAATATTGTAAAATAAATACAGAATTTTCTTGACTGGCGTAAAAAAAGAGAATTGCAATGGTTTTAGCCACGTGACTGGATGAAGTTTGATTGTTATTAAATAATTGAAAAATTCGATTTACATAAAAAATCTCACCAAGAAATATGTATTATGTAGTTCAAATGATTAACTATTTTCACAAAAATCATCAACCTTTAACAAAATTCCACTATTTCAGGCTTATTCCGCCTTCTACAACCCATATTTTGTCCTACTTGTGATTTCCTCAAAGTATTATCACATATCAACTTATTATCTTAAGATAAATCACGTTTACACAGTTTCATTTGTAATCATACTCCAACAATATATCCAAACCAAGATTAACAGAATATATGTGGGTAATACATTTTGGACAAAGATCATTACAAAGTTTTGCCATTTGTCACACTAATGACAAAGTTATCAAAATCGGAAGTTGAGGAAATAACCAGATTGGCTTCGGAAAGTTGTATTTGAATGTTTAACGGACATACGAGCTGTAACAGGTGCTGCCAATCGACCAAGCTCCTTGTTCCATCTGTCAAGTTAGTTCTAGTTTCTAACTTTGTTCCGTTTGAAGCTATTGATGCTCAAATCAATAGCCTACAATAAGTTTAAATTTGTTGCCTAAGATATCTTTTATTCTCATTCCAAATGACGGTGAATTGTTTTGATTTTCAAAAATGAAAACTAAATTCACTAGAATAATTTTTTTTGAATGTACAGGGGGATTCATTTTCAGCGACAGGGTGCCAGTTCTCGTAAACTATTCATCGTAGAGTATGCGGCAAAAAAATTTATTACAAAAACGGTCAAGAGAAAAACCTGGAAAATATTTTCAAGTTTCTGAAATGGTCGTTAGGGGGCGTAACAACCAACTCCAAGTAGAAAAATAGGATTTTTATGGAATGTTGTCCAATGAAAATATATCGATGAGTTCATTTTCGGATTTACTGACTATTTACCTACACTTTTTGTCTAAAACGTTTTTTTCTATCTATCATAATAAAGTGGTGGGGGAAGTTCAATTGTTTTATTAAACAAACGGAGATTTAAACGAGTTGGGCTCAAATGAAAGAGCATGATCTGCACTTCAAAAAACTTTTTTGGTTTTGAATTTTTGACCTTCGCCGTTGCCGCTAGATGGCGTTAACTGAAATGGTAGCATGTTTTTGAGTTTTTTCCAAAAAAATCAAATGTAATGGTATACAGTGTGTCCAGAATAAAATGATGTTTATGGCACTATATGGGGATATTGGAAACTTTAAAAGATACGACGTTGCGTAAATGGAAGAAAAGCAGCATATTTGTATGCCCAAAAATATTCCACCTTTGTTTTATTTTAAATCGATACCGTAATGTGGATACAGGGTGAAAAGGGAAAAGGCAAATTTTGAAGAAACCACACAATTTTGCTTATTATAAATGCTAGAACTTTCAAATTTTCAGGATATGGTTAAGAGGATACGACAATTCTAAAAACGACGTCAAAAAAATTTTAGGCCCACTATGTTGTGTCCAGCCAAAGTCAAGTCTGTTTTTTTTTATGAAAGTCATATTTTTGAAAATCATTTTCAATGCGGATTTTGAAAATGAAAAAATTCAATATGGCGCCCATAAGAAAAAGAAAAGTTTACTTCGGCCGGAAGCAACATAGTGGGCCTACAATTTTTTCGACACAATTTTCAAAATCACCGTATCTTCTTACCCAGATCCAGAAATTTTCAATACCTCATCTTTTATAATAACCGAAATATTGTGCTATTTAAAAAATGGCCATTTTTCTTTTTCACCCTGTATCTCCATTACGGTATCGAATCAAAACAAACCAAAGTGAGATTATTCTTGGGCACGCAAATACGCAACTTTTCTTCCATTTAACCGATACTGTATCTCCTGTAGTTTCCGATATCCCCACGTACATCATTTTATTCTGGACACACTGTATTCATTTCTATATATTATAAAATGGGATGCATTTTCCTATAAAAAAAAAACAAAACAATTAATGATTTTTTTTTGTTTATTTTTTTTTTGTTTTTTTTTATTTTTTTATAGGAAAATGTATCCCCTTTTGAAATATATGAAAATGGATATACCATTACATTTGATTTTTTTGGAAAAAACTCAAAAATATGCTACCATTTCAGTCAACGCCATCTAGCGGCGACTGCGAATGTCACAAATTAAAAAGCAAATGAGCATTTTATAGCGCAGACTATTCTCTTTCATATAAGCCAAAGTCCGTTAAAATCAGTCAAGCGAAACGGGAGAAATCTCCGTTTGTTTAATAAAACAATTGAACTTCCCCCACCACTTTATTATGATAGATAGAAAAAAACGTTTTGGACAAAAAGTGTAGGTAATTAGTCAGTAAATCCGAAAATGAGCTCATCGATATATTTTCATTGGACAACATTCCATAAAAATCCTATTTTTTTACTTGGTGTTGGTTGTTACGCCCCCTAGCGACCAATTCAGAAGCTTGAAAATATTTTCCAGGTTTTTCTCTCGGACGTTTTAGTAATAAATTTTTTTGCCGCAAGCCTCTACGATGAATAGTTCACGAGAACTGGCTGTCGCTGAAAATGAATCACCCTGTATTTATACCTACTTCGCGGTTTCTCAATGAAGTTTGAAATTGAAAAGTAAAAATACTTAGGAATTGATAATCTTTCATATTTTGACATTCCAAAGTTGTTAACACTTTGGGATCAACTAGATTCCCTTTCTAAAACTTGTCATTACCTATATTGAAATTTTATTAAAAACAAGGTCTGTGATACTCGCAAGAAAAAATATTTTGCAAAAAAATTAATGCCTCATAAGTTGTCGGAAAAAGCGATGGATTTCCACATAACAGATCAAAACTCTGCAAACAATATAAACAGGCCAAACGCAAACGCATTCACTAGTAGGTATATCAATTCTGTTTTTAGCAAAGTCGACAACATTCATATTCTAAATTTGTACAGTTATGAGAAAACTTTCAGATAAGATATGACAACATCCCCCTTACGTTTTGAAATTCCAGAAGGGTTCAGCGCTGTCGCTTGGGGCTGTCGAAAAACTTGTGTTATGCTTTATAATTTCTCGAGAAAGCTTTTCGGACTTATTTCTCCCTTCAGCAGATTATTCTAGTGTGAAAACATATGTTATGAAAATATTATTGTATTCCTCACCACATCTGTCTGAGAGTTTTCGTATAGCGAATATTCTTCAATATAATTTTCTACTGTTAACATTCTCATTCATTTTGTTGAAGTTAAGTTCGGAAACTACATTACATAAGTCAAATCTTCCTGTTCACGATATATATTTGTACTTTTGATTGGTAATATAATAATGTAATCTGCATAGTTTTCAGGAATATTCGTTTTTACCTTTTATAAAATATTTTTCAACAACGTTTCGAATGAGAAATTATCACACATGTGATTTAAATCGTGAAAATAAAGTTTTCGATCTAAAGTTATGCTTAGCTAAAGGAAAAAAGTTTTACAATCTATTTTTTGAAATTGCAATTATTAACCCTAATATGATTAAAAATAAACAAAACCAGTTTTGCTGACACTGATACAAACAAATTGTTTTTTTCGTTTGACCTATTATGAGAAATTAGAGTCTCACAAATGGTGAACGAGAGCTGATGTGATAGGTACTTGCCGAGAGCCCTTAGGCCTTTAATTTGACAAAATGGCATTGCAAATTATGTGCTCCAACTCTTTCCAAGCTTTTAATGAATGCTTGAAGATTTTACATTTTCCTTTTTTCTGCAGCAGCGGCTAACGAATATTTTTTCAAAGAAAAATTTATCAAATATGCATTTGTTCATTGGAGTTTGTACTTCCAAAAGAGAGTTTTAAACGTTAATGTTTATCACACTATATTTATAACATTTGTTCTCGCATTTTTTTTAAATCGGTATACAGGGTGTCCCAGCAAGGGTGGCCACCGGCCATATCTCAGAAACTACTGGACCTAAAAGTTTAGGAAAAAAAAAATTATCACTAAAGTGGCCCCGAGAAAGTGGGGGAAAATATTTTTAACTTCGAAATTTTGCCGCTAGGGGGCGCAATCAAAGCTTAAATATTAAAATTCGAAATTTCTCCGGAAATTCTCAGATTGAGGTATATCTTCATCAACATGGTTAGAAAACGTAGACAATTTCACGTCTTTCTGGTACAGGGCTCATTGGCGTACCGATCTTCGTGTGAGTAGGGGAAGGTAGTGAAAGTGTAATTGTTCAAGTGGCTGTAACTTATAAACGACTTGTCCGATTTTGTTCCGTATAGGCTTGTTTGGAAGATAAATGTAAGTACTTTCGTATATCGTATCCAGTGATGCGTGATTGTCTCCAGAAAAGTTGCTAGAAGGCGTAATTTGAATTAAAAACTGTTATTTTCGTTTCACCGCAAAAATTTAAATGGTACGGTATAATTCTGATAACAGAATCGAAATGAAGATTAAATTTACAAGAAAAAACCTTAAAAAAAAAAATAAAAAAAAAAATAAAAAAAAAAAATAAAAAAATAAACTTAAAAACCTTATACCATACCATTTAAATTTTTGCGGTAAAATGAAAAACACTGTTTTTAATTCAAGTTAACCCTTCTAGCAACTTGTTCGAAAGTACTCACATTTATCTTCCAAACAAGCCTATACGCAACAAAATCGGACAAGTCGTTTATAAGTTACAGCCACTTGAACAATTACACTTTCACTACCTTCCCCTACTCACACGAAGATCGGTACACCAATGAGCCGTGTACCAAAAAGACGTGAAATTGTCTAGGTTTTCTAACCATGTTGATAAAGATATACCTCAATCTGAGAATTTCCGGAGAAATTTTGAATTTTAATATTTAAGCTTTGATTGCGCCCCCTAGCGGCAAAATTTCGAAGTTATAAATATTTCCCAGCATTTTCTCGTGGCCACTTTAGTGATCATATTTTTTTTCCTGAACTTTTAGGTCCAGTAGTTTCCGAGATATGGCCGGTGGCCACCCTTGCTGGGACACCCTGTATACATTATTACAATACAATTCATACACAGTGGCGGCTATTCAGGTGAAGTAGGTGAAGTGCCACTTCACTAAAAATAAATGGTAAATTACACCAATATTTTTCAATCTAAAGAATTTATTTTCAAACAAAATAATACGACATTTATAATCTAAGAACCGCTGGTGCCCGCGGTTTTCTTCCGTTAACTATACGAATATCGCTTCAAATGATCAGAAATAAACCACTGGCGCGACAACCTTTTTCCATATAGTATGCTTTCTCTCCACATTAGCCGAAAACGTCATACAATATGAATCAGCTGATGCTTTATTATGTCGGTTGCCATGGAAACGCTTCCTGACAGGCCGATGCCTTGAGTGAACTGGACTGAACAAATGAAGAATATTGCGACGTACGTGCGTTTTATAGGGACTGGTAAACCGTGTTGATCATTATCAGTAGTTAGCACAAACGCGTTGGAGCACTAATTGGTACTTTAGCAGAAGCTGGAATGTTATGAGTCATGAATTTGAGGAAAAATGAATTAAAGAAGAGGGAAAATTCCTCACAATTTTCCCTGCAGTCTCAATCCCCGCCGATGAGCGCTCCATCTGGCTACAACGTACTGTATAAAATAAACATGAAGAATCATATTGGGAAATTTCTCGCCTGTTCCCAATACTCAATCATCAACGAATATGAACTCTCGTATCGTGTCCATGCGTAATCGGAAAAAAGCATTCAAATCACTTCCTTGAGGAGAGGAAGACAGAAAATGTCCCACGCCTCTCTTGATTGCTACTTTTCAAGTCCAATGGACAGAAAGTGATTTCACACCCTTTCGATAAATTCGAAATTTGTTCCGTTAGACCCTACCCGGAAAGTAATTTAATATAAATGCGAACTAGTTTGTTTTATTCTTGCCAAGTTATAACATTTTTCCTGCAGTATCCGAACTGAAGTAATTGAGCGAATATTTGAATAACCCCTTGTTACTTCTGGAATGTATAGGAAAAACGGATGGGAGTTTATTTGAGTTGAGTTGTGTAAATAAAATTTGTAATAAGTGAGTTCATGTCGTAATTTATTCTGATTCGACTGGAGTTTTTCTGTTATGGTTTCGAGACATCTGTTTGCTTTCCCAATTTGTTTAATATTATTTGTTTGTCGTCATTCATTGTGGAATTAACCGTTTTTTTAAGTGTCTTGACTGGATAGAGTTCTTGTTTCCTGTTCTGATAATCACTATTTCACACTCATCTGACAATCATAGCTGTTTGTTATTTTTATTCTTACGAGTACCTGACTTTGACCCATTAAAATTCATTATACGTCAGCAAAGGAAAAAATATCAATCTTATCTAATGTCTAACTAGAACAATTCACAACCCGGCTTTTTTAATTATTGGATTATATTAAAAAATGTTTTTAACTTTGAAACTGTGAATATGGTTGACATAAAATTCCGTTAAAATATCTGATGTCTACTTTGTAAAGCATAATTGCCAATTAGATAAAGTTATTGGAGTAGGTATTCTACGTAAATCCAACTGAAGCTTGGTCTCCAAATAGACCTCTAGAATAAAGTTCGCTCTTTTAAGTCTCAACTTGACAGTCTGGAATCATTGTTTTATTCCGGCAATAATAGAAGATATTTATTTCCATGGTGATTCAGCCAAGCTTGAAGTTGATGTAATTACCTTTACAGAACACTGAACATTGCTCACTTAACAAAAACCAGGCAGCAATAAAAATCGCTTTCCTGACTATCGTTTATTAAACAAACCGGTATCCGTATATCCGCGCAAAGCTTGCAGATCAGCATATCGCTGAATTCACCTTTCGGGATCACTAATTCCAAATAGTGAGCTATAGCTTGATTCTGTGAATCCAAGAGATTTATTGGCTGCAATGTCGAATTGCTATATAAAGGCTGCGTGAATTCAATCAAAACATGAACAGAGTTCAGTAAATCCATTCTCCTTTCAATAAAGATACTCACGGATTTCTGCTACTTTTTAAACAGAAATTGGATGACTATGTAGATTATTGGAAATTATCACCATATGAGCAATCGTAAAGAATAAATATAACAAACGAGGTGGGAATAGGCATGGTGAAAAAAAGGTATCGACGTCATCGAACATTAACCAAAACTTGACGTATTTCAGTTCCTTAACACAAAACCTATAAGTTTACAAAACCAGTCTTCAAGGCTCCAAACCAGAACTTGACGGTATCTCATTCTGACCTATTTTTAGCTCAAATCGGCAAGGGTGACTTTGTGGAAACAACACATTTTTCCATTGCTTCCACAAGCACTTCAATTTTATTATCAAGGGGGAATGATTTCGTCAAACCCATATATATATATATATTTCTCAAGCTCGATTATTGAAGACTACCTTTATATAGATATCGGTCGCATAAAATAAATGTGTGAGATGACAAAGACAACTGTTTCTTTGTATCGCGGAACAATCCAATTGTCTTTGGAATTTATCGGCAACAACATTTATAAAACCTTTTTCTTGCTTCATTGTCCCAAAATACCTAATCATTGTGAGTCGAGTAACTTCGTAACCTTTTCTTATTCCAAGCATATCTGATGGTCGTTCACTTGATCTAACTTCCGCGAAATAAGATTAAATGAAACTGGGTCAAAACTAATCGAAAATGTTCCCTGTCTTGTCACATACATACAAATAAGCATAGAAATGTCCTATATGTATGTTAAGGGCGATTCGAAATAACGTTCTTCCGCTCCGAAATATCCACGAGATAAAAGTGAAGTAGACTTCATTCGGCTTTGACCTTTCTAACGTAAAACGATGTAATTTGAGTTACGGTCAGGGTAAAGCAAAACTTTTGTGGAACTTCCGAAGTCATGTTCAGGGTCAGTCGATAAGTTCCTAACTTGAAAATAGTTGAATTAATCAATTTTAATCAGTTTGATCAAGTTTCGTGAATTATTTCTGTAACTCGAACCACATAATAAGATTTTTATTGCGAGTGTTATATCAAAAAAGTTCATATGAATTTCTGCGCACAATTCCTTCTTCTAACATACTAAATCTTCTAAATATCATATTATCTTCATCAGCACGTATTCCCTCTACCTTTACCTTCACCACGCCGATTAGTCTAACATCTTTCGAAGCTAAAACCTTGGAAAGATTGATTGATACGTACCTGACAGAGGAAATCCTTCCGGCATTTCCTCTTTATAGGAACCAGCATGGCTACTGCAAGGGCAAAAACATGGAGTCAGCTCTCCATGCGGTAGTGCAACTAGCTGAAAAGGCCATAAACGACAAAGAAGTGGCTCTTATCCTATTCTTTATGATAAGGCCAAAACCGGCGATATTTGCGAGGCGCTAACCAGCATCGTGAGGTGTCTCTGGTCCTCTCTTCGTGACCGCCAAGGAAGGCTACCAGGTTGAGGCAGAAGTCCAAGGAGGCTGCCTCTCCCCCAGACTTTGATGTCTGATAATGGACAGCCTCTTCACAAGGTTGAATGCAGAAGGATTTTACACTCAGGCGTACGCGCACAATGGGTTGGTGCTAGTGAGGGGCAAACACCTAGAGATCGTCTGTGAGTGGATGAAGCTAGCCTGTGAAATAGTAGAAACATGGTGTGGAGAGATGGGGCTGTCAGTGAATCTTTCCAAAACAGAGCTCATTCTCTTCACCAACAGAAGGAATATCCGGGAATTCAAGAAACTCGCACGATGTACGAGACCACACCGTCACTCAGGCAGGAGGTCATGTACCTCGTGGTAGTGTTGCATGGACAGCAGGTTAACGTGGAAACTCCACGTTGAAAGAACAATAAAAAAAAAGAACAGCAACACTGTGGCTCATGCGTCTAGTCTAAAACCCCAGGTCATGCATTGGCTCTACCAGGCTGTCATCAGGCCGAAGATGTCATACGGATCCGTGGTCTAGTGGATGTACTCAAGGTAGACCGACTGCAAAGGATGGCATGTTTGGGTACAACAGGCGCAATGAGGACAACTCCTGGAGCAGCACTGAACATCCTCGGACTGCCAGAGCTAGGACTCTGGATGAAGAGGAAAGTGATGGCTTCATATAGTAGGATGGTTGCCCAGAAGACATGGAGGAACAAGGGAATGGAAGTTGGCGACACCAGAATATCATCACTGGTGCGGTGCGAGTTACCGCTTCTACCGGCCGGGTCGTCTCAGACTCCTGAGGAGCTTTGAGGTGCACGTACTAACAAGGGAAGAGTGGCTGACCAAACCGATGGAGGCACCTGAAACTCAAGTCTGGTTCACAGATGGCTCCAAGGCTGAACGCACGGGTTCGACTGGAGACGGAGTTTTCAGGGCTGACAGGAACACAGGAATCTTGGAAGACTTGCAACAGTCATCCAGGCGAAAATATTCGCTATCCTAGAGGTTGCCTCCAGAGATGAGGTGAAAAGAGGAATGGAGAATAACATTGTTATCTACTCCGACAGTCAAGCGTCACTCAAAGCAATCACCAAACCAAGGATAAGCTGCCCGCTGGTCCAAGAGTGTAGGTATGCGCTGAAGGTGCTGGGTATAAGAACAAGAGAGTCAAACTAGTATGGGTTCCGGGGCACGCGGGAATCACCGGCAATGAGCAACCATTTCTAGGTCTTAGTGATCAACTAATCTCACGTTCTCTCAACGAATGGGCTTGGGAGAGGACAGTTGAGAATTGGAACAGTAACCCATTATACAGGCAGTCCAAAGAAACGATATCAGAACCTCACAAGCCAAGGACGTCCCAATTGCTGAACAAGAGCAGGAAGGCACTGAGCACCATCGTTGGCATTCTGACAGGTCATTGCAGGCTCAACAGACACCTGAATTTGTTAGGAATAAACGAATCATCCCTATGCCCACCACCTGCTGGGAGTTTGGGACGGGTGGGGTCGCTTGAGAAGGAAGATCCTAGGAGCAGCCACCATCCCCAGGAAAGAGTTGGGGTACCAGAGCTGGGATAGTCTGCTCCTATTTACGACAAGAACTGACCGGTTTTAGTGGTTGGATTGGCCAAGCGAGGATGGCGAAAAAGGCCACTAGGCCTACTCGTCGAGCTTTGCCCCCCCACCTTCACCATTACCATCTCCTTTACCTCATGAGTGATTGTTATATTCATAGAACATCGTTTCAAAAAGCAAGGTTGCCACATGTAAAGAAATTCTAAGCATAACCTGTATATGAGAAATATTAAAAAAGTAAAAAAAAGTTCACATAATTTGAAAATGTTAAATATCACGAATACAACAAATAAATAATTTAAAATTGAAATGTGAATAATTTTTCGAAACATTGGAAATTATACTTATACTACCTACTCTCTGGACAAAGCTGCAGTTGAGTATCCACAAAAGTACTTAAACATAGATTTCCACTAACACAGCTGGATAGTATAAGGTAATTGGGAAAACAATCAATTTAGATTGCAATTAATGATTTACCATTCTGTCAATAGGCCATAGCTTTGGAAACAGCTGTTTCGAAAAAGCTTTGTTGATTATTCATGTATAATGGACAGCATTGAAGTTCGACATTTTATCGACTCGATGACGTATTTTCCTCGCAATTATTTTCCCAACAATATCACGTACCTACTGTTGACTGTACGCGGATAATGCATCTTTGATTTTAGTCGACTCTGTCTATCCAGCTTTCTAGCTGTCAACTGAAGTAAGCCATCCAGTAAGATAGCTAAGCTTAAAGCTTTTAACGATCGCAGCACTAGGATATCGGGATGAATGACTTTACGTAGAGGTCATTCATAAATATGCAAGTGTGGGAGTCTTGTTATCGAGTTTAGCTTTTCCTTGTTAACGGCAAATTCCATCAAGAATTTGAAACATTTTTCATTTCTTATCATCAATAATAATTATATATCAAATGTTGAAAATATCTTGCTTGCTTGATAAATCTAGGTGTAATGTACATTACTTCATGAAATATAAAAAATTAAACACCTCCAGGTCAAACATCATTGGCACAAGATCAAGGTTAACATTTTATCTTCATAAATTTATTACTCTAGTATGCTTATACATTCAAACCAACACATCTCAATAACTTGCGACTATCATAAGTAGATAACTCTATTCTATCTTTATTCAAGTGTACAATGGAGATAATGTTGATAACCAATAAAAAGTTTAAGCTAATTGATAAAAAATTATCGTCAATCATGCCCACGATATTTTATCCAGAAATAAATAATTGGATGTCATACACTCAGAAGTTATGAAAAATATTTTTTTGTTTACGGTTTTTGATATAATAAAAGGACTTCCAATACAATCAATTATCCTTCCGATTACTGCAAAGAAAAACTGACAATAGTATTTCGTGTCTTCATACATCATAACACACATCACTGTCGTGATTGAATAATGAATCCAATGTTCGTTTTATATTGTTTAAACTTGATCCATTATCAAGTTTGTGTGCGGTCTGGCCTTTCACTATTTATTGACGTGGAAAGATGGTTTCTTCGTAAAAATCTTAATGGAACTGTCACGGGAATGAATGAAGTTTTATGTTCCATAAGACATGAAGTTTAGTAGTTATTTTATTTTGGAAATTGATGAAACACAATTCTTCCAATCTATTATGATTTTGGAAATAGTGTATATAAAAATACGATTATTTTCTCACACCTAAACAAACAACATTTTTGTAATATATACATATATTTTTGGAGTTTTCCAGAACGTATGATATTATGTTTTTCGATTTCTTTTAGAAATAAAACTTGCAATTTTGTGAGAATAAGTTTTTCGGGAAATACTTAATATACAGGGCTTTTCACTTAAAACTCCCCACGTCAATATCTTGGAAACGAATAGGAATATTTCATTTCTGTAAAAAGTAGTCAATGTATGGGGTCGAGTAGTTATTTTTCACAGTTAAAAAAATTCGACGTCTACCAAGAGTAAAGCGTCGCGACGCATCGAAAATATTAATCGATTGCAGGGACTTTGAAATTACGCGCATGCTAAAGTACATGTTATTTATAAACTTTTTTGTTATTCAGTCGAACTCATTTATTCTACACAGTTTTGAGATATACAGTGTGTCCAAGATAAGGATGTCTATCATGGGGATCTTGAAAACCGTGAGAGATACAAGGTCGGTTAAATGGAGGCAAAGTTGCGTATTTTGATGCTTAACAAAATGCCGTTTTAAAAGCCAAGAAATTCCGACTAAGTCCGAAATTATCCGAAAAAAACCGAAATTTTTCAAAATTGTTTTCATTTTTTTTTTGACCACATTTGAAGAGATATTTTGAAATGAATTCCCTTCATTGCCACTTTTTGCCCTTTACAAGATACCCTTATTAAATTGAAGAACTGACGTTTCGTCTATGAGCAGCCATCATCAACTTTGTTTTTTTAAATACGGTCCTGGATTTTTTATTACGGATTTTAAGAGCCTCTTATGTTCCTAAACCAACGAGGTATCGCACTAATCAAAAAAGAGGTGGTTGTTTTTAATCCTATTAAAAATGTATTTTTTGTCTCTCTCTAACACATGATTTCTTATGGAAAAATCCATCAACATAATTTTTTTGAATAATTGCGATACATTGTTGATTTAGGAACATAAGAGGCCCTCAAAATCCGTCATAAAAAATCCAGGACCGTATTTAAAAAAACAAAGTTGATGATGGCTGCTCATAGACGAAACGTCAGTTCTTCAATTTAATAAGGGTATCTTGTAAAGGGCAAAAAGTGGCAATAAAGAAGTTCCATCCATTTCAAAATATCTCTTCAAATGTGGTCAAAAAAAAAATGAAAACAATTTTGAAAAATTTCGTTTTTTTCGGATAATTTCGGACTTGGTCGGAATTTCTTGCTTTTAAAACGGCATTTTGTTAAGCATTAAAATACGCAACTTTGCCTCCATTTAACCGACCTTGTATCTCTCACGGTTTTCAAGATCCCCATGATAGACATCCTTATCTTGGACACACTGTATATCTCAAAACTGAGTAGAATAAATGAGTTCGACTGAATAGCAAAAAAGTTTATAAATAACATGTACTTAGCATGCGCGTAATTTCAAAGTCCCTGCAATCGATTAATATTTTCGATGCGTCGCGACGCTTTACTCTTGCGCCGAATTTTTTTAACTGTGAAAAATAAGTACTTGACCCCATACATTGACTACTTTTTACAGAAATGAAATATTCCTATTCGTTTCCGAGATATTGACGTGGGGAGTTTTAAGTGAAAAGCCCTGTATGTGTTATTTATTTGGGATAGGTTTTTGGAGAACGAAAATATTAAAATTGAATTTTACTGCCTTCAAAGAGACGAGAAAGTAGGCGTTTCTACGGCAAGAACTGCAAAATACTCAAAAATGTCCAGGCAGTTTAACCATTCCTACGTCGTGCAGTGTTTTCAAGTGCCAAGTGAAAACATTGGACTGTCGCAAAGCTTCCTACAATCCATCGCCTCGACTACCAGTGTTGCCAAATCACGGTTTAAAGCTATGATGTGATGTGATACCACTTATTATAGTGCAATTTTTTTCGTTTTAATTGATGTAATCGAATTTAGCATTCTGTGGAGTGATGCAGATTAATTATGGATAAATTTCAATGTCATTCGCTAATTTCTGGGACAATTTATTATGTGAGATACTTCTGTTAAGTATGATTAAAGATAAGTGATTCAGGTTTTTTGAAATAGTGGGAAATACTATTACTTACAGTTATGTGTGTGTCAGCAGAAAATTAATGTGTAGATTACGGCGATAAAGTGATTTTTCCAGGCTTCAAGAAAAAGTGTTCATTACTTCTTACGGTCTGGAAAAATGTCATTTTACCGCCTAGCTATACTGGGTGTTACAAATTCGATGGGATAGCATTGCTAATTCCTAAACCATAAGAGATACAGCGTCGGTTAAATGGAGACAAAGTTGCGCATTTTGGCACTCAATAATATGCCGCTGAGAAACTTAAAAAATTCGGAGCACTTCCGGAGATATCCGGAAAAAATCGATTTTTTCAAAATTCTTTTTTATTTCCTCCTGAGTTAGTTTGAAGGAATTATTGAAAACGAGTGGCACATTTTCATGGCCACTTTTTTTCCTCTTGAAGGTAGGGTGGTCGGAATTTATATCCGACGTTTCGATTTTCCGCAACCATCATCAACTTAATTTTTTCAAATACAAACCCAACTTTTTTATGCATTTTTGGATAGCTCCTGACTTCCTGAACATCATGATGTGTCACACTTGTCATTCCAAAGTATGCAGAATTATATTCCGAGATTTTTCAAAATCAAACCTCTTGATCTCTTTGTAATGCAATGCGCGTATCGTAGTCATGGTAACAATAACAACTTGTCACGCCTGTGGATAGTTTTGGAGCTTGAATAATAAAACTTCAGCTTAAAAACAGTTTCTCGACTAGTTTTTGATCATCAAAACTATTCATAGGCGTGACAAGTTGTTATTGTTACCATGACTACGATACGCGCATCGCATTACAAAGAGATCAAGAGGTTTGATTTTGAAAAATCTCGGATTATAATTCTGCATATTTTGGAATGACAAGTGTGACACATCATGATGATCAGGAAGTCAGGAGCTATCCAAAAATGCATAAAAAAAGTTGGGTTTGTATTTGAAAAAATTAAGTTGATGATGGTTGCGGAAAATCGAAACGTCGGATATAAATTCCGACCACCCTACCTTCAAGAGGAGAAAAAGTGGCCATGAAAATGTGCCACTCGTTTTCAATAATTCCTTCAAACTAACTCAGGAGGAAATAAAAAAGAATTTTGAAAAAATTGATTTTTTCCGGATATCTCCGGAAGTGCTCCGAATTTTTTAAGTTTCTCAGCGGCATATTATTGAGTGCCAAAATGCGCAACTTTGCCTCCATTTAACCGACGCTGTATCTCTTATGGTTTAGGAATTAGCAATGCTATCCCATCGAATTTGTAACACCCTGTATAATATAATAGTTTCAATTAGATTCAAAGGTTGTTAAAATTGGATGGATCATCACTTTAATGCTAATTAAATGTATAGATTTTCATTTTTGCCTCTACGGTTTTGATTGAAGATGTAGGACTCATAAATGAAAGTATTTTTTGAACCATTACATGAATTCTTATTTGTTTTGAACTTTGGTGTTCAGATTTAAGTACACAATTGTCAGATTGATCCATATTTCTCAGGGGTGATAAAAAGCTTGAGCTTAAAATTCCCAAAAAAAAATCAATTTGACAATTTGTCTTCCTTATAACTTTTATAAAGGTATCATATTCCCAATTCAGATGAGAAAGAAAAGCGGAATCAATATTTCAATATCCGTTTTCTTTGAAGACCTGGAACACATTATTGATCTCACTAACTTAATAGCTGATTCATTATCAATAATTAATTTACATGAATAGACCAAACCAATCGAATGATTCGCATCTGAGAATAGTTGAACCACTTCTGCTACTTGATTAGTCCAATGACAATCTAATTGTGGATCATAGATTCAACATGAGTGCCAAATGAAATCCAAGTTGTGCCTATACAAAGCCCAACTAGATTAAGGTGATTTCTCAGGTTGAACCGCATGTGCAATTATACGTCCTCGATTATATGCAAATGGAAAAAAGGGAAAGGAGAACGTGCTCTTATTCCAATAAATTATTATGACCGGCTTGAATGTATATAGATTTCTTTCACTCACAGATGATCATTTCAAACTTGTTTAGCGCAAACATTTTGGGCTGTCGATGTGGATTGGCAGCTTTGTGATTCAACAGTTTTTGTTTTTGTCATTTGAAAAATTGCAATTATCTTTTTGACATCACTTTTCGTAATCCGTATTAAAACGAATACCTATTTCATTTGAGGACACGCATTGGAAAAGTGGTAGTTTTTTTCTAGACTTTTTATGAGATGAACAAACTAAACACTCATAATTAAGTCATTTTGTCAATCTTTTGTGTTGTGACACTTCAAAAATTGATGGACGGGATTTTTGAAACAAATTGATTTATGGTGGAAGATGTTAACCCTCAAATGTCACTATACAAGCACCAGCTACCCCAGTTGATACCAAATTCTTACAATTGTCAAATAGATCTTGAAAATAAAATCAAAACCATCAAAATGGAAACAAATTACTTGAACAATCTCTTCTCTTGATCTAGAAAAATATCATTCAAACAGCGCCTATAGGCATAATGAAATCTCAGAGATTTCTTGGAGATGCTGAAGTCGAAGAATATGTCGTTTGAGTTTGATAGCATCGGCGTCATTGCCTTTTCTGCTTCAGGACATTCGCACACTGAGTAATTAGAACTTTTCTCATCTTCCATAAACAAACTGAATTATTGGATTGGTGAATGTACGTCTTGATTCGCAATCGCCTCAAGTTTGTATTAAGTACTCTCACTACTCTTTAGTAATGTACGGGGTGTGGGGTGTTCAAGTATAATTACACCAATAGCTATCTCCGTTAAAATTAACCCTATAGAGCGTGGTTTACATTAGCAAAGTTGTGGTATATTAAGGATTTTTGAGATATTTTTTTGCAATTTGCCTAATTCGTCATTACTAATTTGAACTACTCTCTCTTGTTGATGTGACCTGAATATATTCTTGAAATAATTAAATCCACAAAGTGCATTTCTCCAATTTTACAACAAAAATAGTATATTATTTTATATGGGTTTTGGGCGGCGGCGCCAGGCTCACCTTCGAATAGTATCATAGTGACGTCATTCAGTCTAGAATCCGAGAAAAACCATGTTTTTTTTATAGGCAACACTCTGTCACGGCAAGATCAATATACAAGAGGTTGCCTCACTTCGCCTGAGGTAAAGACGGAAGGGGGGAAATATGACGTCATTTGTGGATAGCGGTCTGAAACAGTCCGCGTTCTGACATTTGAGTGACATTTCTGTCATGCAATTGAATCGGACTGCATCATGTCGTGTCATGTGTCATTACTGTCATTCGATCAATGATTGATAAAACGTTGAATTTCTTGCTAATTTTATCATTTAAATCGAAATAAAATATTAATAGAGGTGTAACATTATCTTTTGGGACATTATTATTGTATATTATTGGTCAAGGAAGCGAAAATACTGTTACAAATGTGAGTATTTTCTATATGTATATTCAAAACATCAACCCTCAGATTTCCACAACTTTTTAACTATTATTTTATATTAGTCCTGCCTAAATATACTGAGAAATCCACTTTTGAAAAATAATGAAAGCTAAATTTAGGTAGAATAGAATAAAGAGTTGAACACATGTAAACAAACTCTATTATGATCATTTCTAGACACACCTACCTTCAAAACACTATATTTGATAGATAAATCCAAGGATAAGACACTTATAAAAAGTTTTCAAAACGTAAATGGATGATTTCACAAAAGAAAAACCATCGACAGCAAAAAATCTCTCGTCCACCACGAAATAAATAGTGAGGTTATGATATTGATAAATGACATTCTTGATTTTATGATGGAATGATTCGAGAAATGGCCGCAGTGGCGCTACAGTAGACATAAATGACGTCATGACCGTGAAAGCGAGGCAACCTCTTATATAGAAACCTTGCTGTCACGGTGCAAACTGTTCACTGTCACTGTCAACCATTGGAAAAAGACTCAATAAAGAACGCTTACTCCTATAGCATTTGCCCATGCAAAGTTTGGGTGACTGTGCTGCCATAGCGGTGGAGTCGAGGAAACAATATTTTCTGGTGGGCTGTTCGAATTGCTGATTTTTTAATAATTATTACTATAATATTTTACACACATATATTCGCTGTATAATAAATTCTGACCAACTGTTTATATTTTGTACCTAAATATTTAATATACGGGAATATAACAATGAAACAAATTAAACGTATTATGTATTTATTGAAAGTATTGATCAACATTACTGGCTGGATCGGAAAAGTTAATCAATTATTTCCAAGGCACTGACGAGATAGTTCACGAAAATATCCTAAAATCACTTTCAACGGAAGTATTGCACATGCTTTTTTATTTTAACGAGTTTTAACATCATGATAATGAGTGCGCCAGTGCAATCAGATCAGCTGTATTTTTTTGAGCTCTCACACGGATACCTACAACACAATAAAATATGTTCTCAGTGATAGACAGATTAAGACGAACAGGGACAGACGAAATATTGACATTATTAACCAAATTTGTTGGTTGTCGCATGTCAAATTTTTCAAATGATCGCGATTGGAGCGCATAGCGGTGGAGTCAAGGAACCAAAATAGGTAGTGGAAGAATTAAATGGAGTCAACCTTCTATATTTAATTCTCTTTTCTATGATGTCAACGTCAACATTTCAACTATAAATTATGTTTTTTTCCAAATAATAGCTGATTGTGGGCAATTATTGAGTAAGTTCTATCAAATAATGGTTCTGGTATGTTAAAAACGAGGTTAAAACAGAGCCCCAAAAAAACGTGTTTCGTTGTCATAGTTGGCTGTGGTCACTTTTCCTCCGGCGGAGGGAAACTTTGCAGCCGACACTCCGTCGAACAATGTTCGTTTTACTGACGTTTGAAGAAAAAGGAGATTGATTATTCGTGTAATGAGATGGTAATTATGATACCCATCCAATACCATGTGACGTCACACAACATTTAAATCGATCACCTTTGAACTTCGCAATCGTTATCACTAGCGAAGAAAATATCGCGAATAAAACTTTTTGTACACTCCAATTAATATTGAATAGAGTCCAGTAAGTTCAAATCCTTAAGTTTCAATTTAAGCCGAACCGGATTCAATACAACCAGTCTGAAGAAATTATAAATCCGATCGATTCAATTTCCGCTCGTTCTTATAGAAGTTGTAGTGATTTTTTTCCAATGAGTCATACACGAGGTTTTTGACACATGTATGGATGTCTGAGTCTTTTTGGATAAAAAATGAGATTGATTGTGAATAAGTCAAGACAAATTTCAGTGGTGATCTGAATAATTTAAGGCAATTGTCATCTAAACTGCTCGTAGCGCTGTGGTGTTACAGTCATACAACTATGATACTTTTGCTAACTGTTATCTAAATGTATCTTCTTGATCTATTGAGTATTGTCAATGGTCACTATTATTGTTTCTTTTTTTTTTGTTTAATTGATAGTTGTGAAAACTAATTCTTTTTTACAAATCATAATGAGCTTCTCCTGTTTTGAATGTTCTCTTGTCTAATTTGATAATTATTTGAATCAAGTACCAATGGAATGGAATGAAAATGACTGACATAATAGCCTTTGGGTATATATTTCCATTATTGAACTGAACTTTGTTATAATTAAAGCTCATAATGCTCAAGGTAGTTTTCAAAAACTTTTCAACAAAACCTGCATCTCAAAACAACAAAGCCCATTAAAATACATTTGTTTGGCTTTAGAGTATCAAATTAGGTTTTCAAGATAATTAAAATTTGCATAATCATTGAAGCATTGATAATTCGGTAGACGAGGAAAATTTCAATACGTTCACTTGTCAGTACAATATCATGATACCAAATAGAAAAGATATATTCCGACAGTTGACCTATTTGTCCGTGATGTACATACCAGAATATCAAGCGAAGTTGAAGATATGGGAAGAGGTTTATTTGATGTCATCTGTTGTGTGATTTTATATCATCACAGGCTCCGCATATTTGAATAAATAAACTTGCTATAGTTATGAACTATAATATTTATCCAGTGTAACAAATACTGTCACAATTTGTAAGTATATGATACACCGTTACTCATTGGGGGGAAAAAGAATGAATCTAATGTAAGAATATGTTACGGGACAATTCAATTATTATTTATTACAGCGAGCACTCGTCGAATTATTATACAATATAAATTTTGGTCAAGATAGTTTGACAATATAAAAAAAGCTGATTAGAGTAGGACACTAAACCAAGTGGCGCTTTTCTTATTATAAGTCAGTAAAAATTTACATGTGGGCAAATTTATTTAATTTCTTAGGACGCGTTGTACGATTATGGAACCATTAGTAAGTATATACTAATATCACTAATATCAAACCTGAGCATATAGTTGAATCAGTGGGTAAAATGTGGATTTCAAAGCGAACATAAAATTTATACGTGTGAGTAGCATTTCGCACTTACAAAGAGACATTTTGAGCTTGATTCAAGCTCTATAGGACCATCGCGGATTCAATGCCCGGCAAATAATAGGGCATTTTTACATAAAGTGAAAGTTTGTTGGTATATCCATTTTCCAAGACACGTACTGGGTGAACTTATAGTCCTTATAAAGAAAAAAAATTGTATAGAATTTGATCAACTTCAATTTAGAACCAGAATAATATCTCTGTGCCCTAGGTAGCTTTCTCAAAATCGAAATAAAACTTTGCACTGGATGTGTTTTTTCAACTTCATGGCAGTCTGGGTCAGTGGGGGTGGGGGAGGGAGAAATGACGAAGTTTTCTGGCAATGAGTGGAGATGGGACGACATTTTATGAAATTGAACCATCAAATCTTCATCCCGAAATTTCAGGGTTACAAACTTGTTGATATCAAGCTGGGCAAGGAATAAAAACATCAAAAACACCAAAATTCTATTCTTATCACTAAATTCTACGGAAAATTTCCTACCAGTCAATTTTAACCAATCATAGGCTTGCATTTTGTTATGTTGCTATGGCAACGACCTAATTTTATCGGAAATTTCCCTGCTCATAATCACGTGACTGAAAGATTAATAAGTGGAAATTTCCCTGGCTTTGGCTATCTGGATGTACTGGATGTAGCTCCCATATGATTACAGTGTTGCCGTCCCCACTCTCCCTAACAATCCCAACCCAACCCAACTTTCACAGACAGAGATAAGGCAAACGGCAACACTGTGGTTGGTGCATGGGAGCTACATCCAGCCGCGAGTGCTTGACAGCTGTTAAAAACACTGACAAATATTTTTGATAAATGATTTATTTTCAACTTCCAATACAAAGTTGCAATGTTATCAATTATGGACAAGATTGGTTATAACTTCCAAATGTTTTATAAAATCCTGATTCTCTTCTTTCTTCCTCAATGGCGAGTAGAGTAAGGAGCCGTTGGTTTCTTCCACTAAATGCGAGGTGAGTCCAGCCGCTACTATTAAATCTTATCAAATAGTTTTGGCATGAAATTTTCTTGCCGAATCTCCCTAGAGCTCGAATTAATAATCCGGAAATTTGTTCTCGTTGCGAATTTTTCAAGAAAATTTCCCCCGGCTTGTGCCTCGGGAAAATTTTCAAAAAATTCGCAAATCGACAAGATTTCCGGAAATAATTCGAGCTCCGGGGAGATTATAAGTGAGAACAACAGTGTTCCTATACTAAGCAACGAGTGGAATGCGAATTCATTGATGTAAACATTCATTATCCCAGAAACAAAAGAAAAATTATTTCACTTCTACATTGAATTTGTGTTCAACATCACGCTTATGCCAAATTCAGCTTATAATTCCCGTTTCGCAAGCGGAAATCAGTAACCTCCACTTCGAGGTGGAATTGAATGTAACTCAAGCATTAGTCGAATTTATTTCTAAAACAGTACAGAGAATTAGCTTTGGGATTGTCATACCTAATCTTTGTTGGAAAAAAATTTGAGTCCCGGTTCAAAGTCAATTTCGACAAAGCTTATAAAACTCCAGAGTAGATTGTTACCTATTTGAATATTTACTGTGCGATTGTCCCTCATAGTCTCCAAGGAATTTACTGGTAGAAAAGGTCGAGACCATATAAAAGGTCTGATGTCCAATTTGTATAGAACCGAACAGTTTAGTTTATGATGACAGTTTTTGTTTCACCAAACCAATTATGAATCCTTTGGAAAACTCTATAAAACTTGACTATCCAGTCCTAAAATAACATTAACCTTTTTCCGTCTGCCAAAGTCAATTCAATATTCTCAGGTGGAACTCGATCCTCGATCTCGAAACAAATACATTTTCATTTCATCGAATGTTTTTTTAACAAATGCGGAGATTAAAACGACTGCTGATATTATTTCCAAAAAGGTTGAGTTCATAAAAGGTCATAAATCTTTAAATTTTTCGAGTTGTTGATTGGAGTGAATCGCTGACTAATTCAATACCTTGAACGTTATAAATTATTTCGCTAATGACATGCAGTGATAAAAGGCGACGTTTTTGATCATTAATCAATTTACTAAGCCGCTTTAAAATGCTTTTTTCTTTGAGAGTTTGATGCAAGTGATGTAGATTAATATCAGATAGATTACATTAAGAAGTTGATATAGTCGAAATATAGTATTCCTTGTTACGGTTTTTTCTTTATTTGATGATTTGATAAGTTTAAGAAAAAAAATCCTGTGCAGCATCGTACACGTGGCAGAAGTCAAACTTTTTCCAAACTAGAGAATTTAAGAGAGAAAGAAAGAGAAAGAGAGAGAGGTAGGGAAAGGGATAATTTCCAAACATATTATGACAGTACAACATTTTTTCAACAAATATTTGGTTTATTCATCATCTACACTATCATCGGTTGATGCTTCAATTGGTAACAATCTTGGCATTTGAAGTGGATAAAAATTCAATTCCAAGATTTCGTTACAGACTTACATACAAGATATAAGCACTTTTAGTTCGAAAGCTTGTTTTTTTTTCGACTACAGGGTGTCCCAGATCAACTGGTCACTACTTATACAGCAAATAGAGGAACCATAAATAAGAAGTCTGAGATGGGAAACCCAAAGCCGGAAGTGCCCCGTTTCCTAGATACAGCGTGTTCTGTTATTCGAAAAAACAAAAATTACACGCCACTGTTTTTTCGACAAAATTTTGTTATCTCTCAAAATACTTATTTAATTTCCAATGAAAGGGGCTCTTGAGTTTTTCTTCTCCGACGATCTACTGTTCTAGTAGGATTTCATACTTCTACCAAAACTGAAAATTTTCGGTTATCAACGCTTTGAAGGACATTAGTATGGTTTTCATTTTTTTACTCGAAAACGGTGCGTCGGGTCGGAGAGATAAAAGTCAAGAGAGCTAATTTGTTGGAAATTGAACGAAGTTTAAGAGAAAAGTATTATTATTCTGAAAAAGTTATGTTATACCATTTTTTTATTTTGAAAAATAGTGCACACATGTTCTCCAACTCCGGCACTGGACAAGGCATTTTTTTCTCAAATACTCAAAAACATGCAATACCATTTAGTATTTGAACCCTGAAAATTTCATCAAAATCGGTTGAGCGATTTTCAAAATAAATTCAAATATTATTTTTTTTTGAAAAACTTGTACACCCTGTATCTAGGAAACGGGGCACTTCCGGCTATTGGTTCCCCATCTCAAACTTTCCGTCAACCAGTCTCTCATTCACCATCTGTTTGAGCCAAAAGTCAGATGATTCAACAAAACCACGATTTTGCTTACTTAAAAAATATTTATTATCAATAACTTTTTAGCATTGATACAATTACGTTTTTTGTCGTGGCTGAAGTCAATCAACCACAAAAAAACTTTTTGGCTCTTTTTCAATTGAAATCATTGTGTTAACATCATTTCTTGACAAGTGTGCAAAGTTTCGAATTAATCTGAGTATTTGCAGTGGGTAAAAATCTAGTTCCAAGATTCCGTTCGCTATATCTCCTCACGTTTTTATCTCTCGTGCTACAAAATCTTGTTTTGTCCAATTCACTCCTTATTCTCGTCCAAATACCAGAATACCACAAAAGAAGTTTCATTTCAAAAAACAAGATATCTCACATTTTGAACAATTTTGATCGGAGTAACCTCCTAATTGCCAACGAAACACTTAATGTCAGAAAAAATAACAAAACTCCATGAAATACACCTTTGACGCCTGCCATTGATATTAACGGATCCATCTTCAAAACGAAATAACACTCTGATCAAAACGTCTTGCCGTGTCACGCCGTCCTCAAACTAATCTCAATTAAACTTTCATGGGACGTCTGATTAATTTTTTAGTATTCCGAATTTGGAACAACATCTGGAACGGTAAAAAATACAACCTCGTGCCAAAATGAATAACCCGTTTCAGGTGCTCGCTTTTCAGACCGTATCACAAGGCAACTGAAAATACTCGATAAATAACGAACTGTTCAAAGACTGCAGTTGAAATCAATATCAGTAAAAAATAATATTTTTCTACGAGCGTGCGCAAAGTAGCCACTTCGCACACTCATTTGCGTGTGCAAAGTAACCTTTTCCCGCACTCAAATGTCAACTCAAATAACTACCTACCAATTTGTTGTTTTAAACTTCGTTTCCATACCAACCAAACTGTAGATAATGCACTTTGTAATGCACAAAATAATGTTCTTGTTACTTTTCCCTTTTCAGTCAAAATCAAAATGAAACACACAATTCTTTTTTTGCGTTAAAAACGCATTCGCCAGTAACGTAAACAAACATTGATAATGACGACTTTCAATAGGCATTTGTGAGTTGTTCTTGCTTGATTTTGGTTCAAACTACTGTGTTTATCGGAAATATTCGAAAGATTTGAGCTGAATACTAGCATCAAAAAAACCTGATCATGTATACAGACAAACGGACATTACGGACAAACAAATTTATAAAAGTATAAACGATTAAACGAAGACTAAAGACTGACTGATCTTAATGACACAGCTGTCTAGAGTGTGTTGTCAAATCAAAACAGTGTTGCCAATAGCAGGGAGTAAGGCGACAAAAGAGGAAATTTTATGAACAGTGATCGGACATGCCCTTGCATTTCAAATATAAAATAAATCGATTATGATTTTGATTATACCCATATTATCCAATTTCCAGCTGCCGCCACAAACTGTTCTTTCAATATAAATATATTGTTAAGCATAAATAATCATTATTCTCAAGTTCTATGTTTTTAAGCGCGTTCAAATAATATATTATCTAAAGTTTTTCGTGTCTAATCTTTGAAGGCTCGTAGAAAAAATATTGTTCCTAAAACGTTCGCAAAGTGTCTTTCCCGCCCTTAAAGCATATCTGAACTCCGCTTCGCGTCGTTCGTCTAACTGCTTTTGCGTGCGGGAAAGCATCACTTTGCGAACTTGTTAGGAAAATAGCTATTTTTAATGTCCTGGATATGGGGTGGATGTGAACTTTTCTTGCGACAAAAAAATCCTTGACACGCAAAAAAATTAATGATGAAGAAATCAAATTTACAGGGGCTGTTTTAAAAGTATTCCTTGACGGATTCTTGATGCAGTCTCCGTAGCTCTTCTATTTCAAAAGATATAGAAAAATTACCTGCATGAAAGTGGTAGAGAATTATCCAAATAACACCATAGAGGCATCTATTTAGTGGGTTTGCATTACAAAATTTTAAAAAAAACTCAAATTCATGTTTGAGTTTCAGAATTCATGTTGTGTGGTCGGATAAAACGGATAAAATCGATCATGAGTGAATGCACCAAAAAAAGCAGATTTTCCTCTTCAAAATGAGCTCAAGAACAGTCAAATCGGTTAAAGAACTTCGAAGTTATAGGCAAATAAGTGACATCAAATTTGACGGCCTGTGGCTGTCATATTTGACAACTTAGAGAGAAGTGTCGGGGGGCAATTTTGTAGATAATATCGTCTCAAATCTGTTTCCATATTCTTTTTTGGTAGTTTACCGGGAAAAATCTCAACAATTTATAGATTTTCTGTTTTCTTTGTACCGTCACGCCCCCTTGCGGCGATCCTAGAAGCTTGAAATATATTTCCAGCATTTTCTCTTGGGCACATTACTATACAGATTTTTTTTCCTGGGTCTCTATGATGAATAGTTTACGAAAACTGGCACCCTGATACCTCAGTTCTTCTGCTCATTACCTAATCGAGTGTTAGGCCTGAGCACATATCAAGTAACAAATCCCCAACACCGAGTCTATTTTCCCCTTAAAAATCCATCTAAGCTAAAAAGTCCAGTAATAATTTCCATTTTATCAAAAGTGCTCCAAGTTTATTCAATGGACGTGAAATATGAGCTTAAGTCAATTCAAGACGGAAACTTCCAGTGAAATCGAAGCTTCGAATCTTATTTTGACAAAAATTGAAAAAGATGTTAAATGGCTGGAAAACTGTTCTATTTTTGCAAATCGATAGAGAGACTTTTGTCATTATTTGTGAATATGTGTACATGTGTACAAGAACTTCGATTACAGTGCGACAAGCAAAGAACCTGGGTAAAAAGAATGAGAACCTGATTTATTTTGTGTATACTAAAATTACGTAAGTAATTGAACTCTAAATTTTATGGATTTCTTCAATGCTATTGTCTGATTTCTGTTATCAACTATATTATTTACACAGGAAAATCCGGAATAAGTAGCGTACAGTGCTTCCAATTTTATTTGTCAGAAGGCTGTAAAGTGTCTATATTTGAAAATGGCGAACAAAAAAAAAGAATTGTTGTGTTTTTTGTAAACAGATCGTAAATTGGCATTCGATGATTAAAATTTCTAATTTTTCAGGATGAAAAAACACGTGTTTATTTATTTGCTTCCAATAATTGTCATGGTTGCACTTGAATTATTAAATGTTTTACCTGAATACTGTTCTTTTACAGTCAGTTGGTGGAAATAAATTCATCAAAATGCTGTATTTACAAACCAGAAAATCTTCTATATCTTGATAAATATTATCGGAGGTGTGGCGCAGTGGTTAAGTGCATCGACTACCACGCATCTGGTCCGAGGTTCAAACCCCGGGCCGGCTATCGCACCGACGTTAAAATTTGGAAGTGCACCTTCTTTCGAAAGAGACGTTAACCTGTTGGTCTCGTGTCATGGATGTTGGCTTCGACCATATAAGTAACATCGTCGAAGGATGTTGGCACGTTAAAGAACCCTACCCTCTAGAGAGAGGGATTCGGAAAAATCACCAGATGTAGTCAGACAAATTCCCTGGCGTCGATGATCAGCCGTAGACCAACGAAAAATAAACCAGACAAAAAGAAAATTGATAAATATCTAGAACTCTTACAATTATTGGAAACCACAACACGTCTGTAAGTTATAATATTGATCAGATTTATACCGATTGATAGCATCAAACGTGCTGATTGACCACAGATGACAGTCAAATATACCGTGGCAACCGCTTTGGTCATAGGCGTAGGTGTAGAAATTATTGACTCGACTTGTTTGGTGTATCAATTTTTTTAATATACAGGGTGTTTCCTTAACATCGGCAAAAGAGGAGGGGTATTCTCATGAGAAAAAGTTCCTATAAACATTTGTCGAAAAATGCTTTCTAAGGGAGCTACGCCCTTTCCAATAGGGCAACCTGAAGACGGTTTTTTCTCAATATTTCCAAATCCGCCTAAACAAAATTATGAAATTTGATACATCGCATAAACATTCAATGCTGGATTAGAATTCAATTTTTTTAAGGTACTATATGATACACCCACGGTTTTTTACTTGAAAAATATACTCTAGTTCATATCGCTAGGTTTCGTAGTTTTCGAGAATACATCTATGCATCGGCTTCCTCAATATTTTCGAAACTTCTCACACTAAAATATTGAAATTTGGTACCTGCATGAACTTTTGACGCCAAATTAAATTCTGATTTCAAAATTTTAAAATTTTGTTAGTGAAAATATTGAAGGGGTTAGGGGTAAAGGCAACCTCATTTTTTGATGAGGATTTATTTTTGACATTTTAATTTTAGAATCATAGAAAATTGCAATTTATTACATTGAAGAATGTGATTCTAGAATGAAAAATACAAAATTAAATCACTATTTAAAAATAGGGTGATTTTACTCCTAACCCCTCAGAATAATATACCACTGACAACTTTTTTAAAATTTTGAGATTGGAATTTAATTTGGCATCAAAATTCTATGCAGATCCAAATTTCAATACTTGAGAGTGAGCGGTTTAAAAATTATTGAGGAAAACTCGCCGATGCATCGATATAAAAAAATGCGATTTTCTCGAAAACTATACTGGACCTATCGATATGAACTAAGGGTATGTTTTCTAAATGAAAAACCAGGTTGTATCATATTCTAAAATCATAACGTGGGTTCTAAAATCATAACGTGGCGACTTCTAACAAGTATGCCTTTTTTGCATAAAAATGAAAGAGAAATATGTTTTTTCACTCAAATATGCCATACGGTTACGTCCAAAAAAAAGTATCATAAATAAAATGAAGCTGTTTTTACCCTTAACTCCCCCAGTATACAGGGTGTTTCATTAATATTGCGAAAAAATTCAGGGTGAGTTTCCCCACTAAAAAATAATAAGAACACTTCATATAAAGGTGTGTCCGGAAATGCTTCGTTACAGAGCTACAGGGTGTTGAAGTTTTATTTTTATTTTTGTTTCTTCTAAATGATATTTGAACCAATGTCTCTATTTCCATAAAAATCGGTATTTGAGGGTTTATTTTTATGCGGAATTCGAATTTTATCTCAGTTTGGCTCTAACTTGTAGAGGGCGCCACCTACACTCATTTGTCCTGACATGTACAGCCATAACTTTTTTGGACGTAACCGTATGACATATTTGAGTGAAAAAACATATTTCTCCTTTATTTTTATGTAAAAAAGTCATACTTGATAGAAGTCGCTACGTGCCACTATTTTCGAGATATTAAGATTTGAAATAATGAATACATATGATAATGAAATTATGGCCGAGCATTGTGTTCCATTGACAGTGCCAAAAATACAGGATAAGTTTCCTCACTTAAAAATAAAAATAACATTTCATATAAAGATGTGTCCGGAAATGCTTCGTTACAGAGCTACAGGGTGTTAAAGTTATTGTTTAATTTTTTTTTTTTTTCAGTTTTTTTATTTGTTTTTGTTTAAATAATATTGGCATGAAAGTTGTTGATAACATCACACACAAGTCGACTTCTATCTTTTTCACTGAAAATATGAAGCATTAATGCGTAATATGTTATAACTTCTAGCAGGTTACCTAATTATTAATTATTAATTAATTATTTCAAATCCAAATATCTCGAGAATGGTTCCACGTAGCGACTTCTAACAAGTATGCCTTTTTTGCATAAAAATAAAAGAGAAATATGTTTTTTCACTCAAATATGTCATACGGTTACGTCCAAAAAAGTTATGGCTGTACATGTCAGGACAAATGAGTGTAGGTGGCGCCCTCTACAAGTTAGAGCCAAACTGAGATAAAATTCGAATTCCGCATAAAAAGAAACCCTCAAATACCGATTTTTATGGAAATATAGACATTGGTTCAAATATCATTTAGAAGAAACAAAAATAAAAATAAAACTTCAACACCCTGTAGCTCTTTAACGAAGCATTTCCGGACACACCTTTATATGAAGTTTTCTTATTATTTTTAAGTGGGGAAACTCACCCTGAATTTTTTCGCAATAT
This sequence comes from Orchestes rusci, assembly GCA_958502075.1. Lineage (NCBI taxonomy): Eukaryota > Metazoa > Arthropoda > Insecta > Coleoptera > Curculionidae > Orchestes > Orchestes rusci. The sequence continues at coordinate 663,661 of OY293303.1, read as the reverse complement.
TAATGAAACACCCTGTATGGTACACCCCTGATTAAAATTTTGAACTCAAATTTTGATTCAGTATTACAAATTTATGCGATGTATCAAATTTCATAATTTTTTTTAAGAACGGGTTCGCAAATATTTGGGAAAAACTGTCTTCAGGGTGCCCTATTTAGAAGGGAGTACCTCCCTTAAAAAGCATTTTTCAAATGATTTATATTGATAATGTAAGTTAAACTATCCAATATTTGTACAAAAACGCATCAATAAACCCGGTATTAAAGTATTTTATGACAAGTAAATAAAATGGAGCAAGTGATCCAATGTGAGCTTTATTCAAGGAGCTTACGCAAAAATCAAATGATAAACCAGGAATCAAGTTCAATTTCCATTATTATGCACTTTTCCTCACGTTTCTTTTTTTACTGTAAATAAAATTGCCTTCGGGTGGCTCGAAACGAGGCATAGTTGGATTTGGCTTAATTTCAACGGACTTATTCAATCGCCGTTTTATTGTGGGCTTGAGATAATGGGAAGCGACAGAGAAAATAAAACATCCGGTGATAATTACTTGAAAGAGAGCAAAAATCAAGACATTTTAGGTTAAAGCAAGGATTTGGTCAAATTAGTTTCCGAGACACAGGATTCCAATTCAGAAACTGAATTTTTTTCGTCGAATATCCAAAAAAATATTGATTATGAAGACAGATGACAGATCTAATTAAAAAGCTCGTCTCATCGCATTTTATGATTCAATTTTCCTTATAATCTCCCTGGAGCTCGAATTATTTCCGGAAATTTTGTCAAGTTTCGCAACGAAAACAAATTTCCGGATTTTTAATTCGAGCTCGCGGGAGATTCGGCAAGAAAATTTCATGCCAAAACTGATCATTGGAAAAAACATAACCCAGGACTCACCTCGCATTTAGTGGAAGAAACCAATGGCTCCTTACTCTTCTCGCCATTGAGGAAGAAAGAAGGGAATCAGGATTTTATAAAACATTTGGAAGTTATAACCACTCTTGTCCATAATTGACAACATTGCAACTTTGTATTGGAAGTTGAAAATAAATCATTTATCAAAAATATTTGTCATTGTTTTTAACAGCTGTCAAGCACTCGCGGCTGGATGTAGCTCCCATGCACCAACCACAGTGTTGCCGTCTGTGAAAGTTGGGTTGGGTTGGGATTGTTAGGGAGAGTGGGGACGGCAGCACTGTAATCATATGGGAGCTACATGCAAAGATGCAAAGCCAGGGAGATTTCCACTTATTAATCTTTCAGTCACGTGATTATGAGCAGGGTGATTTCCGATAAAATTAGGTCGTTATCATAGCAACATAATAAAATGCAAGCCCAAGTAACAAGCAACGGGAAGATATGGATCTAGAATGTTTTTGATAAATATTTTCTTGAGTAATAATCCATCATTTTGCAAGGTCCATACATGAGATTTAAACGACAAATTTAAAACGTTTTAGTGTTTATTGAACCTGAATTGTAGATAAATTATTAGTAGTTTCTCGAATAAGTGATTTCCAAATCAGGAATTATATAGAGCAATTGTCCATTAGCATAATCAATCACTCACTCGTTAAAAATATTGACCGCAATTAAAATAACAAAATTGACACTCACCTTTGAAAATTCGGTTTTGACCTCAAAAAGCGAACCTGCAAAAAACAAATTTTCACATATTGGTCCAACGTGGTAAAATATTCGCCCTGATGAGATTCCAGTCCAATCGAAGCCTATGATTGGATTCGATCAATTTGCCATGAAATGGTGGCACATATTTCTGATTTATAGATTGCACTGGCCCGGCTTGGCATTTTTTTCACGCCGAACATTTTCGTTATGATTTGTAGCGCAAACAGTGGTCATTTAAGTCACTCATGCTATTCACCAGAACCAGTTTAATATGTCAAGTTTTGGATAGAAATGACAAATCGAATTTTGTGATTCACTTAAATTTGGTACAGCTTGGAAATTATTTTTTTTCCTATGATTTATAAAAAACCAAACCATCACTCATATTCCAAAATAAAAACATAGTAAATAATTTCAATTTGTTTACGCCTGTGTGACTACGTTTGTATACAAAACGACCCTAAGAAAATGTCGACGAGATTTATTGCAAGCAATGTAGGAATAAAAGTATACACATAGTGGAGCGACCAGACTCGCAAATACATTGCCTGGAATTTATCTCATCGCTGCACTATAATTGTACCTTTATTCGAAATGCTGATACTTTAGTAATCTTAGTCCGGGAGGTACCATCACTTTTTTCCGTGTCATTTGAGTTCTTTAGTTACCAAATATCAATTTTTGTTGTGAAATGTATTGGCTAGGCGTCCAAAGTATTATACCTCAGCTCTCAGACCTTTTTACGTGTTTGCTTTAAAAATATGTATGTTAACCAAAGTAGGACTTTAAAGGCACATTACAATACCAGCTGACACTTGTGATATAAATGATCATTTTTCACATCAATAGTTGATGACGTGAATAATTTTCGGCTTTGCTGAAACGACTTTTTCACACATTGACGTGACAAGCCGACAACTTTCGCCACAAATCCTATGCAGTTGATTATTCACCTTATAATGGAACAATGATTCACAAGTTACCCAAACGCCTCATATTCAGCTGACAATTTCTGTTATTGTTTTCGAAAGAAAAAGTGATATGTACTACTCTTAGGTACATTTTTTGTCATTGTTATGTCTCTGACTTTAAAATACTAAATGGGATAGGGAAAATTGAATGTGTTTTGCCTAATGCAACAAATCATGCGTCATTTAAATACATTATTTGAACACTATAGTAAAAAACCTCACAAATCATAGATATTTTTAATTTCCGCTTCTATGACCGGAGAATCTAAACGACCTTGAAAAGGATCTGGTAAAAATTCGGAAGAATTAATAGAATAACATGCTTATATAAAACATAAAATACGGCGAAAAGTTTTGAATAACTTTCAAACTGGTTCGAAGAAACTTTTTGGCTAGCTATAAAATCCAAACAGAAACTGATAATCGACAAAAATGTCCTCTACATATACTTACAGCAGGAAAATAAGTTTTTGCTTATCGCAAACTTGAAAGCGTGTTTGGAACGAGAACAATTGGACCGAGTTCACTTCTTTTAGGGAAACACTTCGCGAGCGAACTGAGGTGATCCAGCAAACTGCTCATATTCAGAGCTAGTCGGTGGGTTTGAATCCTGCGCTTTCCTGATATCATCCTGATTTGCAGTGTCAAAAAATTTTGGGACTCCGGGGGTGAGAGAACGGTCCTTAGATCAGTGTGATGGACTCTTGGCTTGAGTGGTCTAATTTTATCAAAAACATTTTAATGAATAAGAAAATGTACTTTGTACAAAATATGTTTATTCGAATATCTCTTTCTCTGTGTGGTCCTTAGTATCTACACTGAACTACGTACCAAATGTATGATGTTATTACATTGCAGCAATACATTAAAGACAATGGACAATTTGCATACATTTTTAAATCACCTGAATTTCATATTCGTATTCTAGACAATATTAGAAATTCATCAACAAAAACATATTTCGAAATACCCAAGAATATACCAAATAAATAAAGAAGAAATCGCAAATTTCACTACGAAGTGTAATTGACAGATATCCGTCATATACTACCATCTACATTAAATTTGTGTTCAAAATCACGATTATCCAAAATCAATGTGAATAGTAGCATATGATTACCGTTTGGCAAGCGGAAATTTGTTCCTTCCACTCCGAAGTGAAATTGAATGTAAACCATACATTGTATCGTCCGGTTCATGCGCAAAAAAAAAAAAGCATTCCAACCAACTCGTGACGATTTACAGGACGATCCTTGATGGCGTTCCAACAGAATCAGTAACCGTTTGCGAATCCGTTCCCGTACGATCATTTTGATACTTGGATTGACTTGCGCATTAGTCTGTTTGTCAGATCTTCGTCGGACTTTTAATTCTTGCCTGTAGTTTATTCAGTGATTTTGACATTTTATAAATAAAATAAAGTTGATGGTTCTGTCTGCAAATTCTCGAAACCAACGACAACATATTTCGTAATTTTGTAATAAGAACCTACCTCATTAATTCATTGACTGATACGTTTCTGTTTGTATATCATTTTGTGTACCTGAGTGTTATTAATATACAGGGTGATTCAGAAAGAAATGTCAATACTCATTCAGGGCCATAAAAGTTCATATAAAGCCTTCGTTTTCGAAATACAGGTTGTTAAATGTGAAGTCCTGATGATGGTTTGTTTGTAGATATTTCCAAAACATTTCATAATTAACATATTGATCATGGGGGTCACCACTAGGTATCAGTTCCCTGGATTTTTGATGATAATTATTCTATTGTTTGACAGATTTATTTTATTTCTATTTCAATCAATAAAGAACCATTAACTTTTTAGCATATGTTTAATATGATCAATTGCATTTTTAGAACCGTCAATAGAAGAAATAAACTGTGTTAGGATTTCTACATTCCCGTAAAAAAGTTTTAATGAAGTCCTGTAAAACAATATTCTTCTTTTAAGACTGCTGTCTTTATATCAGCATTTTTCAACGGATATCGATCCATTTTAATCCAACGAACATTCTCTCTCAGTATTTCTTCTAACCTGCGACCTGGAAGGAAAATAATTGCTGCCTGCCTATGTGCTTGGACGAAAACAGGCCTGTATATTTTTCTCGAAGACTATACTGTTTGTTGCAGCAGGGTACTAATGAAAATAAAAAAAAACTCGTCCAAGTGAGTTTTGAGAAATTCTTTGTTATTCGAGAAAGATATGACGGAGTTTCCACCACTCAAGTTAACTATAGTGTCGTGATAAAGCTGAACTTCCAACTTTATTTCACACATGGCTTTTGTGCATGTATTTTATCTAAACTTAGAAAATTTTATTGGAGTGATTCTTTTATATGGGGGTTACACACAGGGCTTCAATGCTTTATATTTGCTTTCATGATTTTTGATTAACTTATTGATATTGTGACGATTTTACAAAGAGAAAATGGATGGTGCAGATTATGAACTATAATAATAATAGTAATGTATTGATGTCGTATCTCTGTTTCACATTCCTCTTCTTCACAAATACATCAGAAAATGTAGAAAAAATGAATTATTTTTTTTCATAACTTTTCAGAATATGATTGTCATATTCTGTTTAAAAGTTTATTCCTGCATTAAATGAAAAAAAACACACACAATTGAAAATAAATCCAAATGAGTGAATAATATAAATATAATGATGAAAAAATATGTCATGACTTGTGAGGATTGAGACTTCAAAATATCGTTTTGCTTTTTTTTCACAATTTGTTGCGATATGATTGTCATATATATGTATTCATATGAATTAATTTAAACAATAGATCAAGAAAAGATCAAATGATTATCAATAAAGAAAAATGAGAAAGTAACGAGTAAAGATTGAAACTCTTCAAAGTTTTTAATCTTTTTCATAACTGGTAGGGATACGATTGTCGTATCCTGTGCATCCGTTTATCCTACATTTTTTATTTTTTGGAAACCCACATAGAACCAACCACAGACTAGATTGCTTCCACTCGGATATAGATTTATTTAATGTTAATCTTCAGGAAATTGATTTCACTTTTACGTGACTGATAGATAACGCTGAGGAACAGTGGTTAACAAATATTAATTTTGATCAATTAATTAACAATTTATCAGAGTAAGCAAAGTTGAAAGCATAATTTTCCTTACCTAAGACAATTTAAGAACGTCAGCGATAACGGTGAGGAACAGTGGGTAACATAATAACTAATAAGACAATTTAAGAATGTCAGCGATAACGCTGAGGAACAGTGACATAATAACAAATAAGACAATTCATGAACGTCAGTGATAACGCCTATATGTGTATTTTTATTATTTATCATTTTATTATTTCTTTGTAATTTTCATACTATAGTGTCTACCAGTAGAAGACGATAACTGTCTTGGTGTAGTGTGTGAATAAATAAATAAATGAATGAGATCTAGAAAAAAATAAATAATGAATAATTAAGTAAGATGATATAATGAACAAAAAAGATTCCCTAACTTTCACTTGTTTTCAAAATTTGTAAGGATATGATTGTCATATTCTCCTATAGAGTTTATTTCTGCATTGGATAAAAAAAAATATATTGATTATGAAGAAAAATCAGAAAGCAACATGAATGGAAAAAAAAGTCAATCTGTGAGTATTGGAAGTCTCCAAATTACCAAAATTTTGATGTTTTTGTAAGTTGGAGGGTTACATGATTGTCACATTGTATTTATGTGTTCATTTTTGCATCAAATCATATAAATAAAACATAATAGTCAATGAAACTAAACAAAAAATTGAATTTTCTATTTTATTCACAACTTGTAAGGATATGATTGTCATATTCTATTTTCAAATTAATTTATAATTTAAACCAAGAAAGCTGATAAATAATGATGAAGTGATTATCAAGATTCAAAAAATGCGGGAAAATCATGAAAACACCTTTTAAACTCTTCATTAAAATAAAGATTTAACTATAACTGGTTGGGATATGATTGTCATATCCTGTTCATTCATGATAGTCAACAGGGTGGGCCATCGAAACGTACCGGCATTTATTGTCTTTGTTTTCGAGGGGGGCAAGGCGTATAAGCAAAATCTCATCTGCAATTCCTTGGGCAGGGTGAGACTCGACCCTTGAATTTTTAATAGAATGTAGGGTCATTTTGAAAGCCCTTCGACCATGATCAACAGCCGAGTTTGAACTTAACAAACATTGTTTTTATTATTGTTTTTTATTCAATCGATAGTTTCCCGCATTTTGACGAGGATTTATTTCACCAAAAAAAAAATGGGGTGAGATAAATCCTCGTCAAAAGGATTGGGTGATAGCTCATATATTTTTTGTCCCTGATCATATCATCTTGGTGTGAAGAAAGTAACTCTTGCGCGTTATTATATATTGAATAAAAAAATGAACAGGAATGAGAGCAGAGGCCTGAAATTCGGCAGTTGTAATCAGAGTCGAAGGGCCTTCAAAATGAAATCACTCGACCAACTTTTCCATTCAAGATTTTAGGGGTTAGTTCCATTCTGCCCAAGGCCCAAGGGGTTGTGGATGAGGGTTTGCTTATACGCCCCTCAAAAACAAAGGCGACATATCTGAGTGTTTTATTTTTATATGACATTTAACGCCCAAAATAATTGACTGAACGTTTTAGCTCGGGTTAAATAATGATAAACATGTTGTATAACGATTAAGAGATTACTGAAGCACTCACCATCAACAAAATAGGGAACTTGCATCCAATTTTGTTATTGCTATTCAAAAATTTATGAAAAATAAGGAGACACGTATTTTTTCTTTTTTTTTATAACGCTTTGAAATGTGGTAAAATCACTGAGTTTTGACGTCACACCTTGATCATACCATATACTATATGTGAGCAGGTTAATTGCTCAACTCGAGAGACATTCTACATCTCTATAATCAGAGTCAAACTGATAAAAGTAAAATTCTCGCATTCCTCAAGCACTTGTTCAGGTATCAGAACAAAATGGATATTGACGTAAAACGTCTAAACTTAGTCTCGATGTCAAGTAGCATTCTATATTTTTTGCCCTTGAAGCTGAAAATTAGTTTTCTATTTGTTGTTGACAATGACAGTGGCGGTGTTGTTTTTATCCCTAAAACTGATATAAACGAACAAAAACTCCGCAGCTGTAAATAAAAAAAAAAAAAGGAAAACATAGAGTTCTAACAAGTTGAAGCAGACAAATCCAGAAATAAATCACTGTTTCCAAATTTATCTTGACGTATTGTTCGAACTCTCAAATTGAGTGTCCACGGCATCGAAAATTGAACAAATTTCTCAACTTCCAGCGACATTCCACGTTGGGACTTTTGAAATATTTCAATTTTGTGATTTCAGCGACAATATATCTCGGTTTCTCATTATTTTGAAATACTGAATCTGAAAGTTTGCTGAACGATTTTTGTTTTGAACATTTCTTTTGACAGTTTGAATTCTTGAAGCGCCGCATCTGGATTCTATTAATAAAATGTATTTTGACCGAGATCAACTTCATAATTATTAGTTTGATAAATCTTTTATGCTGTTCTGATTTTAGCATTGTAGGATATAGACCAACAAACATATCTCAAATCTGCTGAGTTCGCTGGCCAATGCAGTCTGACATTTAACCTTGTTGATGTGCTCTCTCAAGCGTTCATGTGCAATGTGAAAAAAGTAATAATTTCCCCCCAAAAAAGGACTGTCTTTTCTTGAAAGGGGGCATTCAGGCTGCGTTGACGACCTTGCTCTCTCCAGACCCTTCGCTCGTGGGCATATCTCTACAGTCTAATTCTGGTATCATCTGTGAACAAGAGTCAACGCCACTGATGCTGCAGACTGCGGAAACTATCCACTATGCTTCGTTGTCCACTGTGATGTCGTGTTTAGGAAAAAGATTAATACATTTGAAGCACCCTGTATATTAACAGATCGGTTTCTCCATTGGAACCATATAAACCTACCTTCCTCTAGTCGGCATAGCAATTTCAACTCTCCACCGTTTTCAAGTACGAAATTATTGAACTCAATCCACTGATGTGTTTAACGACAAAAATATTGTAAATTATTAAAAGTGATTAAAATCAGTCAAAGATTCCAAAAAAATAATAATATACAGGGTGGTCCATTTAAAATAAGAAAGTTGCCACGACTTTTGGGTAGAAGCGGCAACACTGCAGAACTGAAAATATTTCTAAAATATAGATCATACTCGATTATGTGCTGAGCCAAATTTTCAGATCGATCCTATGTCTAGTTTTCCGTAAACGTCTAAGGTACCATAGACCGTGAGACACCCTGTATGTACAACGATAGAATAAAGTAGGTTATGATGCGTACCTTGTATCTGATTATATTACTATCAAAATCATATGTGCCATAGAAAAAGGAGTGAAAAGTGCACGTTCTAAAAATGTTTGCTAGTATGTGTCAAAAAAAGTGGCGTGGAAAAGTATGATTTTTCTAAATAGAATACGCTGTATTCGATTTTATTTCCTACCTATAGGTGTTACATTTTTTGTTATAATGATATATGAGTATAAGCTTGATAGTTATTGAATGACTAAACTTCAAAATCTGGCAAATATGTTTGTTTTGTCCGTTACTGAAGACATTAAACTCCTGATATTTGGTAGGGATTAGGACTAGTGTCATGTGAATTCGTTATACAGGGTTTTTCACTTAAAACTCCGCACGTCAATATCTCGGAAACGAACAGGAATATTTATTTTTCACAGTTAAAAAAATTCGACGCCTACCAAGAGTAAAGCGTCGCGACGCATCGAAAATATCAATCGATTTCAGGAACTTTGAAATTACGCGCATGCTAAAGTACATGTTATTTATAAACTTTTTTGTTTTTCAGTCGAACTCATTTATTCTACTCAGTTTTGAGATATACAGTCTGTCCAAGATGAGGATGTCTATCATAAGGATCTTGAAAACCGTGAGAGATACAAGGTCGGTTAAATGGAGGCAAAGTTGCGTATTTTGATGCTTAACAAAATGCCGTTTTAAAAGCCAAGAAATTCCGACTAAGCCCGAAATTATCCGAAAAAAACCGAAATTTTTCAAAATTGTTTTCATTTTTTTCTGACCACATTTGAAGAGATATTTTGAAATGAATGGAACTTCTTCATTGCCACTTTTTGCCATTTACAAGATAGCGTTATTAAATGGAAGAACCGACGTTTCGTCTATGAGCAGCCATCATCAACTTTGTTTTTTTAAATACGGTCCTGGATTTTTTTATGACGGATTTTGAGGGCCTCATATGTTCCTAAGCCAACAATGTATCGCAATTATTCAAAAAAATTATGTTGATGGATTTTTCCATAAGAACTCATGTGTTAGAGAGAGACAAAAAATACATTTTTAATAGGATTAAAATCAACCACTTCTTTTTTTATTAGTGCGATACCTCGTTGGTTTAGGAACATAAGAGGCTCTTAAAATCCATAATAAAAAATCCAGGACCGTATTTAAAAAAACAAAGTTGATGATGGCTGCTCATAGACGAAACGTCGGTTCTTCAATTCAATAACGCTATCTTGTAAAGGTCAAAAAGTGGCAATGAAGAAGTTCCATTCATTTCAAAATATCTCTTCAGATGTGGTCAGAAAAAAATGAAAACAATTTTGAAAAATTTCGGGTTTTTTCGGATAATTTCGGACTTAGTCGGAATTTCTTGACTTTTGAAACGGCATTTTGTTAAGCATCAAAATACGCAACTTTGCCTCCATTTAACCGACCTTGTATCTCTCACGGTTTTCAAGATCCCCATGATAGAGATCCTTATCTTGGACACACTGTATATCTCAAAACTGAGTAGAATAAATGAGTTCGACTGAATAACAAAAAAGTTTATAAATAACATGTACTTTGGCATGCGCGTAATTTCAAAGTCCCTGAAATCGATTGATATTTTCGATGCGTCGCGACGCTTTACTCTTGGTAGGCGTCGAATTTTTTTAACTGTGAAAATTGACTACTTTTTACAGAAATCAAATATTCCTATTCGTTTCCGAGATATTGATGTGCGGAGTTTTAAGTGAAAAGCCCTGTATAGGATGAGGATGTCTATTATTATTGTCCAAGGCTTCCGTTTTTTTTTGCACCCTATATATCACGGAATTGGTGGAACTTCATGTACTTCATCCATTTCAATTTTGGAAATGAACTCGTTTTTTCGTCAAAACTTGTTATTTGGTTATAGGAAAAATCCTTTTTGTGAAGGGGAAAAAGGACGCAAGGTTGTTTTCTGCCTGGAAATATATATGTGTAGGGGATTAAGGGTGCATTATAAAATGTTAACAATGTTTCCGTTTCTGGGTCGAGAATTTACGGGAAAGAAAAGGATATTCGTCTTGTTTCGTGCTTGAAAGAAAGTGCCGATAAATTATTTCTGGATCCGTTTCGGTATTAGAAAATATCTACAAAAGATGTTAGATCAAAATCATGTGTACTTTATAACACTAAATTGACGAACCTATATCGAATATCGAAATAATAACCAAATCTTAAAAAATGTCTCTTATGTATTTAAATGATGGTTGTCATAAATTATATCCACTATTATCTAGAGTTTGTTTTCATATAAATCACTTTATGAAAGTTGTTGCATGGTTAATAGCTGCATTCAGAATGGTCACAAGTCAAACATCATACAAGGTAACATATAAAAATCCTACAAAAGTAAAAACCCTCAAAATCAAAAAATAGTCAAGAAAAAAAGTTGTTCGGGTGTTTTGGGAAAACATTTGATTAACAAAAATTTTTTTTCCAGGACATCATGTTTTTGTAACATGACATTCGTTGATGGTTGATGTTCTAGAAATCAAAACGAACAATATAAATTGAAGGGATTGTATCGATACCTTAACGCTGTACAATAATCTAGTTTAAGAATTAACTAGACCTAGGATTACAACTAAACCTGATAGTTGCCGTTCAGCTTCTGTTTAATATCAAGTGGACAAAACACAAGAAGAAAAAAATACCAGAAATGTGAAAAGAACTGACATTTTTTAGAAGTTTTAAAGATTACTGAAACTACTTAAAATATGAGCGGAATGATATACAAACGTTGTAAGATATTTCCCAAACTCAGTTGATATCGCAATAATATAATACTGAAACCACAAAACGAGAAAATGTGAATCATATGGCAATGAGTTGTGATAAGACAATAAAACTTGTATTTTCATTTGAAATCATTGTTTCCCGAAAATAGAAATATAAAAGGTGACAAAAGAACAGCAATAGTAGAAAAATTAACAAAACCAGTCTAAAAGTGAAAAAATAAATATAATAATTTTTAGACCAAGAAATCACTCAAATCTCAAGATAATAGTCTGTGAGGAGAATAATATACAAGTTGTTGAATCGTATGCATAAATCAATTTATAAATTGAAGGAAGTTCACCCGCGCAAATATGCATATCTCTATTTGCGCGAGTAGATAACTTCAAAAATTTCAAAAATCCATTAACGACTCCATCAAAACCGCACTTGTCTTTTTTATACAATTCGCAGAATCATCTTGTTAAGTTTTGAATGTTTTTACGACAATAAATATGATTATTCGAAAATATGGGTTATAGTTCTCGAAGATAGAAAATATTTTTCTGTCTGGCGGAATGTTTTCGAAGTATTAGACGGCATGTTTTTTCAATATTCAATACCAATCCCAAAACCGTTTCCCTATAGAACGTTCAAGCCTACAGGCGTCGCTCAGTCGTTGGAAAATCATTCATAATTTTATGAAAACAACATTCGCGTCTGTGAGACTGTGAGACTATAACGGAAACAATAACACTTTGGTAGTGAGTATCGAATGTGTCTTTAATTGTTTGGAAAATCTTGTTCTAGATGATGGGTAATAGAGGAAATAACAACTTGACGAATTGATTTTCGGAAAATTGATCACAATTGAACAATGAATATACAGGGTGTCCCAAAAAGAATGGGACATACGGAATCAACAGATTCATCACACAAAAATATTGCGATCGACCTGATTTGATATCAAGAAAGATATAGGGTGTAAAAGTTTAAATTTAATTTAATAATAGTGTCATAACTCATTGAATTAATAATAACAAATAATGCTCTCCAAAAAGTTGTGAAAAATCCAGGTCCGTATTTGAAAAATCAAATTTGATAATGGTCCTCGAATGACGAAACGTCGGATTGAAATTTCGATGACGGCATCTTCTAGGGGAGAGAAAACTGTCACGAGAAAGTATTATTTGTTTATCAATATCTCTTCAAATTGAAGTGAGAAAAAAATAAAATTGAAAATAACAAATTTCGATTTTTTTCGGATTCCTCCGTTAATACTCGGAATTTTAAAACTTTCTAACATGCATTTTGTTCGGCATTAAAATGCACAACTTTGCCATTATTACTGGACTCAAAATCATCAGTCCGGCAAATGACACATTACATCATCAGAGCCGGTAAAATTAGATTAGAAAAATAGGTATATAATTTTAACTAACTTTGGAAGTTGTAGTATATGGTTTGGCTATCTAAATCTAAAAAATAAAATACTCAATAAAACTTGGACAATATACAGAGTAGGCGAATAATTTGAGATTATAGCAATATAATAATTCATTATAAGGGATTTTTTTTTGTGAAAATTCAAATATTGCCGAAAGTTGGTGCATGTTCGATAAACTTATTGCAATTAGAATGGTTGCAAGTCAAACAGCATACACGGTGGGTAAAAAAATATAAAAATTATTCAAAAGTGAAGTACCCTTATTTTTAAAAATTCAGCAAAATGTAGAGAAAAGTGGTTCGGAAATAAAAGTTATGCCTAAGAAAATGTATGTTTGTTTTGAAATTCATTAACAATTTTCCCAAAAAACTTTTGCGGCGTTGTGATAATTTGTCGACAATGGAGAGTGAATTGGAAAAGATGTGACGAAAATGGGACGTTTTTCAGATACACTGATCCCATTAACCCGATCATCAGCTGTTGTATTTTGTCACTTTTTATCTCACGTTAATAAAAAGTGAGAGCGAATGATCGGGTTAATCGGATTAGGGTATCCGAAAGCGCATTTTTTGAGATTTCTTTACACGACAGAGAAATAGTCATTTACCTTAAAAGTGCGGAAAGTGGTACTTTTCCGCACGCGACGGCAGTTGCACGAACGACGCGGAGTGGAGTTCGGGCAAGCCATTAAGGGCGGAAAAGACATTTTTTCTACGAGGGTGCGCAAAGTAGCCACTTTGCACACTCATTTGCGTGTGCAAAGTAACCTTTCCCCGCACTAGTGCGGGAAAAAATTTTTCCGCACTCAAATGTCAACTCAAATAACTACTTACCAATTTGTTGTTTTAAACTTCGTTTCCATACCAACCAAACTGTAGATAATGCACTTTGTAATGCACAAAATAATGTTCTTGTTACTTTTCCCTTTTCAGTCAAAATCAAAATGAAACACACAATTCTTTTTTTGCGTTAAAAACGCATTCACCAGTAACGTAAACAAACATTGATAATGACGACTTTCAATCGGCATTTGTGAGTTGTTCTTGCTTGATTTTGGTGCAAACTAATGTGTTTATCGGAAATCTTCGAAAGATTTGAGCTGAATACTGGCATCAAAAAAACCTGATCATGTATACAAACAAACGGACAATCAAATTTATAAAAGTATAAACGATTAAACGAAGACTGACTGATCTTCTTAATGACGCAGCTGTCTAGAGTGTCATGTCAAATCGAAACAGTGTTGCCAATAGCAGGGAATAAGGCGACAAAAGAGGAAATTTTATGAACAGTGATCGGACATGCCCTTGCATTTCAAATTAATATAAAATAAATCAATTATGATTTTGATTATACCCATATTATCCAATTTCCAGCTGCCGCCACAAACTGTTCTTTCAATATAAATATATTGTTAAGCATAAATAATCATTATTCTCAAGTTCTATGTTTTTAAGTGCGTTCAATATTATCTAAAGTTTTTCGTGTCTAATCTGTGAACGCTCGTAGAAAAAATATTGTTCCTAACAAGTTCGCAAAGTGTCTTTCCCGCCCTTAAAGCATATCCTGCCTAACTGCTTTTGCGTGCGGGAAAGCATCACTTTGCGAACTTGTTAGGAACAATATTTTTTCTACGAGCGTCCACAGATTAGACACGAAAAACTTTAGATAATATATTATTTGAACGCACTTAAAAACATAGAACTTGAGAATAATGATTATTTATGCTTAACAATATTTATATTGAAAGAACAGTTTGTGGCGGCAGCTGGAAATTGGATAATATGGGTATAATCAAAATCATAATTGATTTATTTTATATTTGAAATGCAAGGGCATGTCCGATCACTGTTCATAAAATTTCCTCTTTTGTCGCCTTATTCCCTGCTATTGGCAACACTGTTTTGATTTGACAACACACTCTAGACAGCTGTGTCATTAAGATCAGTCAGTCTTCAGTCTTCGTTTAATCGTTTATACTTTTATAAATTTGTTTGTCCCTTTGTTTGTATACATGATCAGGTTTTTTGATGCCAGTATTCAGCTCAAATCTCTCGAAGATTTCCGATAAACACAGTAGTTTGCACCAAAATCAAGCAAGAACAACTCACAAATGCCGATTGAAAGTCGTCATTATCAATGTTTGTTTACGTTACTGGCGAATGCGTTTTTAACGCAAAAAAAGAATTGTGTGTTTCATTTTGATTTTGACTGAAAAGGGAAAAGTAACAAGAACATTGTTTTGTGCATTACAAAGTGCATTATCTACAGTTTGGTTGGTATGGAAACGAAGTTTAAAACAACAAATTGGTAGGTAGTTATTTGACATTTGACATTTGAGTGCGGGAAAAATTTTTCCCGCACTAGTGCGGGAAAAGGTTACTTTGCACACGCAAATGAGTGTGCGAAGTGGCTACTTTGCGCACGCTCGTAGAAAAATAACTATTCCGCAAGAGTTAGGTACAATGTTTTTTCTACGAGAGGTTTTGTCCATCTTATTTATTAAAAAAAGAAGTTTTTGATACGCAAAGATTTTCTAATAATACCTCAAAATGCCACATAAAGTAGAATATAACATAAATCACTTAATTAGTCCTAAACATGTTCACTAACATAACGCAGTGAGGATGATAGCTATACACTGAACGGAATCTTTAATCACGAATTTTACTCACTTGAAATGCCCAGATTTGATTCGATGACAATACAATAATTGAATGATTTTTACTAAAAGAACTAAAAATTAACAAATACTTTTCAATTAAACAAATTCGTTATTTTTTGACTTGACAAACGGAATGACAGTTGACGCTTTGACGGAACAATAGGCGCATTCTTTCGAACATGTTGATCCATTGACGTATAATAAGAAAAAGGACTCGTAACTCCTTATAAACGTCATACGACGAGATTGCGGCCCAAAAAAATGGCGTCCGTCAATTTGTGGTAGTTTGTATCATTGCAGATCTTACTGATTTTGTGAATTATACATCTACAGCAATCAATGAACACAAGTTGAATTTAAAATATTTGATAGAGAAAGATCATGAATTCCGCACGACCCAAAAAATTGTTACCTAATTTGACAGTGACGGCCATTTTTTTGGTGTCAAAAGGTTGCAAAACAACTCACATTAGGTGGATTTTAAAGTTAACCAGGTTACGAATTTCCTAACCTAACTTTCCTTCGCAGTAGGGACAAATCTCTTGGGAGGTACGGTACCTCATTAAGTAGTTACGTTAAACCATGAATGTTACTTTTGGTAACCAGAACGTTTTGGCGTTTATCTCGACCTGCTATCGATATATAACCAATCAATTACCAAACCTGGTAACGACAAATCGTAACCTGGTTAACGCCAAAATCCGCCTTTTGTGGGCGGGTATCCTCTCTTTTCCCTTATCTAAAGGTGCCATTTGTGCGAGCGGTATTGGAAGATTTGGGTATTTCGGTATTGGGAGATTTGGAGGTGGGGCAAGTCAAGTGGCGTCATCGCGTTTGTTGAAATCTCCGTTGAAGTTTATCTTTTCGCCGTGAAATATTCTTTGCGCTCGCGCAATGATTTGCTGTGATGCCACCTAACCTAGAACGTTTGTACAAAACAAAGCTTGTGCCCTTCTTCTTGTAGAATAAATCAATAATTATTGATTTTTTTTCATGATTAATAACAACAGAAAGGTAATTCTCATTTTTAATATAAATTTTAGGCAACGCAATCACGGAATCGCCGTATCACCAAATACCCGGTACATAAAAGGGTATCTTGACGGTGCCACTTGACTTGCCCCACCTCCAAATCTCTCAATACCGAAACACCCAAATCTTCCAATACCGCTCGCACAATGCACATGGAAGTGGCGAAAGGCGGCAGTGCGGTGCAGGCATGGCGAGAGGTGCAACGTTTTCACACTTCCTCGCTATGTAAACTTATTGAGCAAGGTCCACTGATGTGACGTGGCGCGGGCTGTCGCTTTATTGCCGCGCTGCTTCTGCACTTCTTGATTGGTTTCGAGGAAGCGTGCCTTACGTCGCGCTCCTTGTTTTGTACCGGTTTATGTTGTTTTTACTGACTTTTACGGCGGTGTGTAAAATGCGTGACTAAAAATAAAATAAAACAACAAGATCTAAAATATCCTCGTCACTATCTTCTTCCGTGTACATTTTGGATACCACACGAACAACGGAGCAACTAAATTGAACTAAACTCCGGCATTTCCGCACTGCACCTTCGCCTTTTTGTGCCTCGTGTTGTGGAATTCACGTCGGCGGCACGACGCGTTGGTGCGCCTCGTCTCTCAAGCGTCTGCACATTACCGCCGCCTTTCGCCACTTCTATGTGCATTGGGCCTTAGTGTTGAATTTGTGGTCTGTGCAACGTTGCCAAGGTAATACAATAATAGTTTTAAGCCTGTACTGGGCCAACAATGAATTGACAATTTGCATACATTTTTAAATGACTTGAAATTTTATATACGTATTCTAGACAATATTAAAAAGTCATCAGAGGAAAAATCCAAAATATCCTAAAATATACTAAATAAATGAAAAATAAAAAGCAAATTTCACTGTATGATCGAAAACGGGAAGGAGCTATACCACCCTCTTACGAGCGAGAGTTACTACAGTCAAAACGCCAGACGGAGATAGATAATGTATTCTGTGACGTCGTGGATCCTGATTGGCGCTCTTTCATCGGTGTTCTAGGTTGATTTTTTTTAACATCAATGGTTATTTGTTGTGAACAATAACGATTTATTATTCTTATTTTACCAATACAACGGAATACAAATATGAACAATATATTCAAAAAAATATTTATGTAATGATGCCGCGTCCTCCTTCTGGAATTGCAACTGACGAACTGACTCATTTACTCATTTCATTTTAGTCTTTACAAGCAAGAACTTCCACGTTGTAGACCCATTTGATCGAAATTGGGAACGATCCATTAGCCTAGTTTATACCGACAACTTGGTCCGCGGACCAAGTACCAAATTCGGACTATATCCGAATCAAATATTTGGTTCGAATGGTGTAAACAGTTGCGGACTAAGCTGGTCCGCTCTTGGTTCGGTACTCGCCAGCAAGTGTACCGAACTAAATTTGGTTCGATCTGGATCAAAATTTTGAGGTTATGTTGATTGTTATTATTGTGAATTGTGTTGGTTCTGAGTTTCTAAGGCAATCTGAGCGTACTTACTCATGTTTTTTTTGGTTACGGTTGAATTGTGTTAATGTGTTGATGAATAATTCCGACTTGTTTTTGACATTTGACGAATTGCGGGCGTACACATTTAGTTCACGCGTTGCAAGACGGTGTAAACGGGCAGGAAGCAAGCATTGGTCCTACCGTACTATCCCCACCAGCTTGGTCCTATTGGACCGAACTAAACGAGTTATCGATGTAAACTAGGCTATTGTTATATAAAATATCTAGGTATGGAACAATCGCATAATGCGGTTGTGCCATTAGCCTACTTTACACCGACAACTTGGTCCGCGGACCAAGTGCTAAATTCGAACTATATCAGAACCAAATATTTAGTTCGAAAGGTGTAAATAGTTGTGAACGAAGCTTGTCCGCTCTTGGTTCAGTACTTGCCAGCAGGTGTACCGAACTAAATTTGATTTGATCTGGATCAAAATTATGAGGTTATGTTGATTGTTATTATTATGAATTGTGTTGGTTCTAAGTTTCTCAAGGCAATCTGAGCGTACTCACTTATGTTTTTTTTGATTACGAATCGTGTTGATAAATAATTCCGACTTGTTTTTGACGTTTGACGAATTGCGCGCGTACTCATTTAAGTCACGCGTTGCAAGGCTATGTAAACGAACGAGAAGCAAGCATTGGTCCTACCGTACAATCCCCACCCACTTGGTCCTATCGGACCGAACTAAACGAGCTTTCGGTGTAAACTAGGCTATTGTCCCGTTGTGGCTGATAGCCCGCCCGCTGTCCGTTGTTGTGATGGATACTTCCACCTTCCACGGTCTATTTTAAATGTGTGACAGTTGTTTGTTATTTTCCGAAAGATTTTGTTCAAATCAAATATGTAGGGTCTAATTCTAATTTGGAATTTTATCAAGAAATTTAAAAAAAAGCACACACACATATTAGGTTATATGTTAGTATATTTTTGTTAATTTCCAAAGGATTTTATTCAAATCAGGTATGCATGTTCTATTTGGGATTTGATTAAAAAACAATAAAAAAAAGTGATATAGTTAGGTTACGTTTGTACAGTTTTGTTATTTTCCAAAGAATTTTGTTCAAATTAGGTATGTAGGTTCTTTTTGAGATTTGATCAAAAAATTGAAACAAAAATGATATAGTGAGGTTATGTATGCAAAGTTTTGTTATTTTCCAAAGAATTTGATCAACACTTCTTGAAAAAATGATAACGTGAGAACACAAAAGGTTCTCTTGGGATATGATACCTTTGATAAGGCTCAAATTCCTGCAAAAAGACCATTCTTCATCCTCAGATGCTTTTTCTAATCATGATTTAATAGAATCAATGATAAATCGAATAAGTAAACAATGTATTTTTAGAAAAAATCATCATGTTACACATTACTCTGATATAATCAGATATGAAGACAAATTAAGTTTTTTTTTCACAAAAAATCAGTATCTATTCATCGGAGCGATGTAGTGGAATCTATCATTCATTCGTGGCTGATGATACACAGGTCCAGATACAGGTTCATCATGACCAACGTCAGCCCATCTGTAACGAATAAATGAATACAAAAATTCCAACTACAAAAAATGACATACCTATCACCGTCAAAAGCTGGATACTTGTTTGTGGGTTTAATACGTTTCTCATGCCTACCCCTCTCATTTGATGAGCGATAGGAATTTTGAAATGAAGGTGTACCTAATCCAGTTAATACAAACAAATTTGAACTTGAGGAAAATAAATCAGATTATTCACCTCTAAACTCATTTGACGATCTACGACTATGTCCGGTTGTAACTTCGTAGCGGGACTGATCTTCGTGGTGTCCATGACGACGATCATCATATCGTTCATCTGAGTAAGTTGTCCTTCTACGGTCTTCCTCCAATTTGTAAACCGAACGTTCTAGTTCGACCCTCTCTTTGTGTAATTTTTCTCTTTCAAAACGTTCTCGTTGACGTTCCAAGCGTTCTACAAAACCAAACATCAAACATGCAATAACTTGGAAAAAATCAATTACCAAGCTCTTCTCGTTCTCTTCTGAGCTTCTCTTTTTCTCTTCTAAGTTTGTCGTGCTCTCGCTTCAATCTCATAGACTCTTCTTTGTACCTCCGTGACATTTCAGCATCATCAATTTGTCTTCTTCGTTCTTCTTCCCGTTCACGACGATCTCTGTCAACATCTCTGTAATGTTCGCGTTCTTTCTGAGAAGAAAATATTCGTCTATCTAATTCCATTACATTTATAGAGAAAGTATATAACAATTTTTCTACTACGTTCGTTGCTATTAGCAAGGCATACACATAAAGTTTTATTTGCGAGTTTTGGACCGCCATGTTTGATATACTTCTAGTTAGTGAGAAATTGCTTATGAGTGTTAAGATGCAGTTTTTTCAAATATTTAACGGCTGGTTCTGTTTGTGGATTGCTTAAAAGTACGAATTTGAATGAGACCTGTGTTTAAAAAAATTTCCATATGTACCCAAAGTACTACAAACCAAGCTAATTCAAGACAATGACGCGAACTATACATTCGATAAGTCGCTAATCTAGCTTAACTGAGCGTGCAAAAATTATAAAAAATAGATTTTCATATCAATCAATTTTTAATTAAATACTGAATTATCGCCAATCAAAATGAAACACACTATATGTATTTGCAGAAAAATTTGAAATAGCATGCATTACAAACATGTCAATAGGAATAAAATATAGTATACAGGGTGTAAACTAAGTACTTTGACACAAAAAGTCCATATGAACATGGGTCCACAATGGCTTGGTTTCTGAGATACAGGGCGTGAAAAAAGAACTGTTTTACTTGTTTTTTTGCCTCATATTTTTGTCAATTAATATGGAAATTGAACGCAATTCGGGAAAATAACTAAAATATTAACTTTTATAGTTTTTTGTTTAATGTTAGAGGGTGCCACCAGACCCGTCAAAATTGTAATACAAGCCATGAAGTAACAATTATTGCAACGTCGCATCTAACGTCAACAGTGGTCAAAATTTTGCATCGACTGAAGGGGCTTTCTTTGAAAATTAAGGTATTACGACTACGAGTTACGGAAAATGTTCAATAAAACAGTAACTTGGAAGAATAACTTATATATTATCGCAATAGGTATGATGTTCATCACCTCATGACGTAAAAATTTACATAAAACATATCCGAGCCTAACAAGACTTTTATGATTTGTTGATAAAAAAAATATTAGTTCTAAACAATAAAACATTTAAACCGACAAATAGGTAGATCGTTACAGATTTTGGGATGCGATTGAAGCAGTTTCTGGAGGACTGGAGTTGATAATAATGATTAAAACGAATAAACCAACAAGCACTTTCTATGGTGAACGAAACAAAACTCTTTCATTCTGGTTTTTCCGCATGACATAGAAGGATGAGGCATTAATTAATCAAGTTTTCCTATTTAAATATATATTTTTCTCATCCAGTATTTCCCAAAAGGCCTAGACACACACATACCATAATATGAAACTATCTACCAGTCTATTATAAAAATATTGACTATTAGATCACGATATCTTTGATACCTACTATTACCTACCCACTTACCTCAATCTTAACGCAAAAATAACTTAATTTTTCACCGTGTTTCTCAGTTTTTCAAAATACAATTTGAAGTTGAATGAAAGCGAACAACACTGAATGTGGCGCCCTCTAACACAAAACTAATTTAACATTTGAGTTTGTCAATATCACCAGTATCCCGAATTTCGTTCAATTCCCATGTTAATTAATAACCTGTTTCTCAGAAACCAAGCCGTTCATAGGAACTTTTCGTCTTAAAATTAGTCAAAGATTCACCCCTCAAAATTTGTACAAGTATTTCATTTACACCCTGTATATGTATTTTTTTTAGATGAATATGTCAAAGTACGACACCTAGACATGGTATGTCAGCCTCGCGAACGAAATTCGTTTCTATTGTACAGTAATTTCGTCTGTGTGCGGTTTGTTGAATTTGGCTTTTTTTATCTGGATGAGGTTCGATAACAAAAAATAAATAATAGCTAGAAATGAACCAACACTCCAAGATAAGTTCAATTCAATTTATTGACCGAAACGCATTATGCAATAAATTGAATTAAACATCTCTTGGAGTGTTCCCATTTTCTATCTGTGTTGCAGTTTTGTATGGTTTCCATAACAATATGCGGAACGTAGCTTGTTATAGTGTCTCGATAGGTATTATTTTGTTTTAGCTGAAGTCGTGATATAGTGAAATGATAAGCCATATAACCCAAAACATAACTTGTAAAAACCACGGAGAACGAATCCAAAATAATAAAAATAAAACAAGCAGCACATAATATGCCATACCACAAAACCCGCTATTGCGCATAATATGATTTGTATCGTGATTCGTAATGTCAAAGGAATGTGTTAAAAGATCTAACGGACTCATTATACAGGGCATTCCGGGAGGAAAGCAAAATATTGGGGTACATGTTCAAAGGGTCAAA
Source organism: Orchestes rusci (assembly GCA_958502075.1). NCBI lineage: Eukaryota > Metazoa > Arthropoda > Insecta > Coleoptera > Curculionidae > Orchestes > Orchestes rusci. The sequence continues at coordinate 640,874 of OY293303.1, read as the reverse complement.
ATAAAAGAAATTAACCCATTTATTTTAATCCGATTATTGACCGTTTTTGAAATGATCTCAAGTTTTTTTGTTGTAATTAACATGTTAAGAATCATATTATTAAAACATATGGGTTAATTTCTCCTATTTTGACCTTCTGAACATATTTCCCTTTCCTCCCGAAACACCCTGCATTTTCATAAATCATATCTATGCATATAACACGAATTTTCAATTTGGCGAAAGACCACAGTTTTGATAAATCCTTCGATAAAACTGGCAGAAGTCCACCAACACACAGGTTTAATTCCAGTTCCCTTTTTTGTAAGGTTCGCCTTTTTTTTCTTCAAAAAGCGACAAATTTCCGATTGACAAATGGGAATCATATGCTACCATTTACATTTAATTTGTGTTCAAAGAGACGCTCCCATCAAATTCTATGTGGATGGTGGCACTTCCACTTCAAAGTGAAATTGAATGTAACCCAGTCATTTATGTTAGAGTTTATGTGTCAGTTTAGACTAGGATATATAATACAGGGTGTCCGGGAACATGTGGGAGATCTCTCGGATCCAGATAGAACATTAAAAAATAATATGACTAGTTCCTGTAAACTTTTTTCCTGGAGGCCCTCTCTACGGAGAGACGGGCCCCGAAAGGACGCCACTGGAAATTATTTTTTTTTGAAAAACTTTTTAACCACTTGGTATGATTTGATGAAAATTTAATATGATGAACAGTAAACATTACCTCTTGAAATACTGCCCTTAAAACATAATTAGCTTGTTTAGTTTACCAGGGGCGGACTAGGTTGTACATTTTAATGCTTAAATTTTCAACAGCCTGTATGATAAAGACTTGAAAAAAATACATTTAGATAGCCTGAACCTTGGGCTACAAAAAAGGTACTCCTGTTCATCATCGATAAAATGAACCGTTTTTGAGAAAAAAACATATTTTTATTGAAAAAACCATCAAAAATAGCCTTGACGAAATTATTTTAAAAAATGTGAACCTATGTTTTTCCGAATTTCGCATTGTTTTTTCAGAATAATTTTAATGAACATCCCGAGGAAAATATAGCTTTAAATTTTTTAAAAAAAATTCGTCAAGGACAGCACTGCATTATGTCTTTTTTCAATAAAAATATGTTTTTTTTCTCGAAAACGGTTCACTTTATCGATAATGAACAAGATTACCATTTCTTCAGCTTAATGTTCAAGGTATCGAAATGTATTATTTGCAACTCCTTATCTCACAGGGTGTTAAAAATGTAAGCAATAAAATGTACAACCTAGTCCGCCCCTGGTAAACTAAACAAGCAAAGGGCAGCATTTCAAGAGGTAATATTCACTGTTTATCATATCAAATTATGTCAAGTGCTTGAAAAGTTATTCAAGAAAAATTGACTTCCAGTGGCGTCCTTATCTCCGTAGAGAGGGCCTCTAGGAAAAAAGTTTACGGGAGCTTGTCATCTTATTTTTCTATGTTCTATCTGAATCCGAAGAATCTCCCACATTTTCCCGTATATTTCTCGGTCCAAACCGGCAGTTTCAACTGTATGTCTAGCCTTACTATTGTAACACTACGAATTACCTTGATAAAATGAAAAGTCCCAGGTGGCTTTTTATAATGATGCCCACCAAAAGGAGATCTACGCCCTTCAAAAGGTCTCTGAAAAGTAATTAACACATACATATCACACTCAAATAACCAAAAAACTCCTACTCTGCCATCCTCTCTTGATCGATCATAAGGTTTAAATCCAAAAGGGCGTTTGGTAACATCCAGTCTCTTATGCCTAAGGGCTTCCTTCTCCTTAAGAAAATCTTGATTCTGTAAAATCCATTCTCAAAAAGATATATATGAGATAGTTTTTCAAAGTTACATTCAACACCCGAACGATTTTCCCTTTATACTCTGTGTTGTTCATGGCAGAAATTGCGTTAACTGCCTCTTCTTTGGAGGCCATCTCTAGATGGCCGAATAAAGTTCCAGCTTCGTAATACAGACTCTTTGCAGTTAAAATTTTTGCAGAAACCACATGGCCATAGTCCGAAAATGTTGCTTTTAATTCGATGGCATTGGAGTTAGAGTTCAGGTTCAGGACCCATATCACGTGGGGTTTGTCCACGATGCCCTTCCTAGAGATAGTGACTAGTTTGATCCAGTATTAAGGTTGTGGGTTTCATGAGTCAGGATAAGATTTTAGATATTAGTCACTTACTCAACTAACAGATTAACTTGATAGAATATGACTAAATCAATATTTTGACTAAATACCGATCAAATTATAGAAATCCATGGATTCACTGAAGAAAGAGTTCAATTTACATTTGCTGATGTACAAGTGTATGGACAAAATAATATGACAGATTTAATTTTGATATTTTTTGAAAATAGTTAATCTAGTTGATGGATTTCAAAACACACGTAGTTACACTAGTCAATGATGAATCAATTCATTCTTTTTTTGATATTTCATTTTGAAACAATGGGGTCGTTGCACGTACTTTTTTTATTGCATATTCTGAAAATATAATCAAAAATATTATACCCGTATTTTTTTTTTTTTTTTATCGATTTTTAAGGGCATAAACTAGCGTCGAAGTTTGTCAACAGTCCTTTTAAGCCTTTTAAATGATGACGCGTGTACGGCAAAATATGGCGTCGCTTCTTGGATCCGGCGCAGCTCTTCCCGTAGGTCGATAACTGTAGAGAACGCAACGTTGCCGAGATGCTTTTTGCTTGGGGTCGAGTGTAAAGCGTGTTTTATTCTAGGGATTTCTCAATTTCGAATTCACGTTCGTGGTTTGGATCAACTTTGCTTATATACGATTCAATATCGTCAAAAAAGAATGGGCCAATAAATAATATTGCCTACCAGCTTTAATTTGCAGGTACCAATATTTGCAGTTTTTGTTTAGTATGCAACGCTCCTGGTAGTTATTTATCAGACGTAGGGATAAATTCAAAGCATTGTGTCTTTGAGTTTATCCCTACGTCTGATAAATAACTATTCTATGCGTCTGCATTAATTTGGGTCTGAGAAAAATAAATATCTTGAGGGTTTTATGATACGGTCAAAGGTATCATAAAAACCCAGTCTGGGTGGTGTCGTATAATTTCCTGGTTAATTTTTGTATTAAATCACATTATTTACCATCCATTTTAAAGTTAACCTAAATGTATCGATTGTCTTTCGTTCATCATATTGAGCTAGTAATTCTTGTTAAAATACCATCAATAGTACATCTCGCAACGCCGCATTTGTATCAAGCAGCGCGCGTGCATTTCAGTGTCAAGCGGATAAAGGATATTGATCTGTGTCGTCAATGCGACGATGGGCCCAGGTTGATGGACTTATTTATTTCAAAGAGGCCTAGTTTAAATGTTGTGCATTATTTTGGCCAATTCATGTAACCCATTTTATTAAGAAACCCACAGTTATATATTCTACACAAAATCAGCTTTGATTTTGATATAGTGCAACGACCCCATTGAATTTTTGTGTAGTTGTATATTTACAACATGTTTTTTTTTCTTCTAATTTTCAAATTTCAATTTGTAATTTTTCATAACGTCAACGCAATGACTTTCGCCTTAAAAAAAGCTGCACATGAGCAGTGCGTAATATTTCGTCAGAACATTATTATACAGAGTGTCCAGGAAGTCATGGATCAAACGGCTCTAGGTGATAGCTATTTGCGAAAAGAAAAACCACATATACTGTTATCCAATTGCTGATTGTTTTCGAAATACAGGGTGTTAAAATTTTGATGAAAAAAAACATTTTTTTATTTTTTGGCCAAACAAAAAACATATTTCAAACTTGATATACGACATGACAACATGAACTAAAATGTCCACCACCATCAAGCTCTCTAGTCTGGAAATATAATATAACACTCGGTGAACGACTCGAAAAAGTACTATTGTCAGACACACATTTTATTTTACGAAAAAAAACATTTGACAAATATTTTCGTATCTGCTATCATATCGCAGGAAATGAATCTTTTTTTTGTTTTTTAACATTATTTTCAATCTACTTGTTAACGCAAAAGTGAACCTTGGGGTAAAAAATTGAATTCAATTTATTTAGATATTCAAGATGATCAAAAAAGCTCCCATTTGCTCTTATGCACAGTCTGCACTTGCGAAAAAAATCGTTTAATTCGTCGTAGCGCTTGTTTATTGTGCTTCGCAACAGCTATTATTTTTTCAAGGAGTGTCAGCTCATCAGAGGACTGTTGAATACCCTTCTTCTTCAAAATAACCCCATAAAAAACCAAGTGGGCTCCCGTCGGACGAATAAGTTGGCCATTGTATTGGCCCTCCCATAGCAATACATATATGTGGTTTTTCTTATTGCAAATGGCATCCTATCACCCAGAACCGTTTAATCCATGACTTATTGGACATCCTGTATAATTATCAAAAAAAATCACGTGACATTAATATTTGACTAATATATAACTTTTTCACTTATTTAAATAAATTTGTGTGATATCACAGCAATGTGAATTATGAACAAATAACTTGATGTATAATTGATGATCATTAATAATTATACTTAGAAAATTTTACTTATTCTTCAACATCAAATTAAAAAAAATTTAGCCCATTTCAAACAAGATCGAAATATGGGGGTTCTGGATTAATTGTGTGATTTGAAGAGCTACGACATTTTTTTATTTTCAAACCTCTGATCATCAGAGTCTTTCTTCTTAATTATACACAAAATAAACTAACAAAAGTTTTTTTTTTCAAAACTCAGTACCTATGACTAATTTGACTTAAAAAAAAATATTAAGATGTCGAGTGTACGAACCGATGTTTACCCTTTCTCTGATAATAATGTCACTAATCAACACTGAATCCTCTTACCAAAATCATTTTTTTTTTTTTAATCCGTATAATGCTTCCAGATTTGTCTGTAATGACGCTCCAGATTGACTAGTGGTACCAACTCAGTAAATCTATGTCGGCTTATTTAGGTACCAATGCCCGCGATGGGGGGGGGTTCATTGTTGATTTTTGCTTGTGGATAGATTGCAGAGAGGACGAAATATGAGCCTTAAATGGTGTTTTTTGGTTGTTCTGTGCAGATGAGAAATATTTTTATGCTTTATAAAATCGCATTCTCTGGCGAGTATGTTCTGCTGCGTCATATTGGTTGTATTTTCTTCTATGAATTCCGGATTCATTTGATCATGTGATCTTTGCGGCGAAAATGTTGGCTTCTTCTTCATTACTTTCAAGTTCATTGCAATTTCTATATTCCTCCTATTCAAATGTTTTTTCACAAGGTTGAACGTCCACTTTTTCATGAAGTTTTCAGAATCCCCATCAATTTTTAACACTAATCTGCATTCAATGCAAGTGAACAATAATATAATTAAAAAATGTTTCCATCTTGAGGATTGATTATTTTTGTCACATGTTTCGCAGGTGTTCTTTCAGATCTGCTACAAACTTCGAATAAACAACATGGTCTTTTGCTTTTTGAACACCAAGACTACAAGATATCTCAACCCATCTTGCAACACACTCAAGCAAAAATCAACAAGACGCAGCATGTCAAGTAGTAAACTATGATCAAACCAACCTAGGAGTGTCCAACTTGTCTTTTTCCCCAGTTTCCTTTTGGTTTTTCTCGCCTGTGTTGTCACCATCCTCTTTATCTACAGAAATTAAAAGCGGCGTAATTGGCATGAATGTACAAAATGAACACCACAAAATCTCACCGAGACAAGACTTATTTGTTCTGTGTATTATTAGTAAGTTCGGAGATATGATGTAAGTTCACTTACCATTGCACACTTCCATGTCTTGTATCTCGTGGTCGTCCAAGTTTTCCTGAATAATATAATCACTATAAAGAAAATCTTATCCATTAACTTACTTGTTCAACTTCCATAAAGTTTTCTTCCCCTTCATCCTGCTCTTCTTCATCTGGCTCTTCATCTTCAACCACAAGATTTACGTCATCGCCCTCCAATTTTGCATTTCCATTTTCTTGAAGCGCTTCAGCTTCTGGTTGTTCTGCATCTGTTTCTGGTTGAACTGGGTAAGTATTTATGATTTACAATTTCATATTCATAGCTGTTTCTTTATGCTACACTTTTTACACCCATTACACTCTTTGGTGTACAATTTCACAGGTGTCATCTTCCGAATTCATAAAAAAAAATAGCGATGTGACTTGCCGGAATGTAACATAACCCTACTTCTTCGGACATTGTCGTCGAATTTTGTTCATGTTATTTTGTCGTTTTCGTAATGATCGAGTCGGCAATCTCGATGAAGCAGGAGTACTGTAGTAGTATTTCATTTTACATTTCTTGGGTACATTAATATAAACATAAAACACAAGATCATTTCCAAACGAAGATTGGCACTAAGGAAAAAAAGAGTGACGCTAATCTGGGTGTTTGGTCACTCAGGGATAGCAAGGGACATCAAAGCTGATGCTTACACATTATACAAAAAATTTACCCTTGAATAAGAGCCTATAAACGTCATTTTTGACATAAAAACTCAAATATTCCAAAAACGCTTATACTTTTTCCAATAGGCTACTGTCCAGTGAAAATATTTTTTGTAAATTCCAATTTGGCCTGTCGATTTTTAATGGAAATCGTTGGCTTTTTGGCTTCTCTCAACTGTCTTATAACTGATTGCCACTCTTCCTAATTCCTTCAAAAAACCATTCAATTCGTTGGTTCAATTTCTTGTCTGTTTTCTTTTTGGACGCTCCTACTTTTCAAGAGGTTTGAGGGTTGCAATGTCCACTTTGTACAGGGTGTCCGGAAATTATGAGCAAAAAATTCAGGTGAGAATTCCAGAGAAAAATTAAATGCTACCTCTTTCTTATACTTTTTTTCGAAAATTGATTATTGACGGAGTTACAGGGTGCTAAAGCTCATATTAATTTGACGAGATCTTGTATAAGGGGCTTTAGCGGGATAAGGAATTCAAACTTGCCCACCATTTTTTTGCATTTTGTAGAGGAAGCTCATAATTCGATTTGAATGGTATCAAATTTTTTTGTGCAACACTGTATGCGACTTCTGACCAAATACACAAAATGCGAAAAAATGGTGGAAAAATTTATATTGCTCATCCCGATTAAGTCCCAGATACGAGATTTCGTCAAAATATTATGAGCGTGGAAAAAGGCATTGCCAAAAAGCTGCGAATAAGATTCAAGTTTAACACCCTGTAACTCCGTTAATTATCAATTTTCGAAAAAATGTTATGGGAGAAGGTGGCATGCCTTTTCGGACTAGAATGCTCCCCTGATTTTGTTGCCTATCATTTCCGGACACCCGGTATTAATTCAGAACTTTTTGTTTCAACTGTTCAGACAAATGCGGCATTTTATTTTCGCTATATGATTGTGAACTAAATGTAAACACACAAACTCAACTTCATAAACAACAGGACAAAACGAGATAAATTTATTCACGTTTTAGTTTCTCCATTTTTGTCCAACGATTTTTTTTTTTCAATTGTATGGTCGATACAATTTAAACATTAGAAAAGAATTTGTCAATTTATTTTGAACGGTGAGTGTCGGAATTAAATCTGGTCTTGGCAAGTGAATATTAATTTTTAAGATCACTGTGATAAGTTCCTCCACTTTTGTCCAACAGTGTAGGTCATAGGTATATGATATCAAATCTGCCTATAGAGTGTTCCATTTCAAACAAGTGAGTTGACAGTTACTTCCGGTATAAGGGGAAGTCAGCATCATTGAAAATCTCATCATACAAATTTTCAATATCCTGATCCCGAGATATTCTAAGGCAGCAACAAATTAAATGGTCAGTATTTCAATTTTATGGACAGTACTCTTTGCCATTATTTTATTTCCCTTGGTCAGTATGATAATAAATGGTCGGTTGAAATAATGAAGGGTAAGTAACATAAAGAAGTGGTCAGTAAAAATAATAAATGGTCAGTATAATAATAAATGGTCGGTTGAAATAATTAACGGTTAGTAATATAAAGAAATGGTCAGTAAAAATAATGAAGGGTCAGTAACATAAAGAAGTGGTCAGTAAAAATAATAAATGGGGGATGTAAATAATCAAGAGTCAGTATCATAAAAAAACGATCAGCGATAAATAATTAGTAAATTATGCCTGGTGAAACTAATGGACAGTCCATAAAATTAATAAAGCGACAGTAAAATAATGAATGGTTGGTCATATATTTTATTTCGTATAAATACAAAAAAAAATTACAACGGAACAAAACACAACTTAGTAAAGAGAAAACACTCTGCCTTTATGTCATGATGAAGTAGTCAGATAGGTTCCTTTGAGAGGCGGATTTAGTTTGGGTTAGTTAGGGTTAGTTTGTGTTGGTAATAGAAATTGATGAAAAATATGCAGCGGCTCGTTGGTTAGCACTAGGTTAACATTACAATTATTATTGTATATTATAATTGACGTGTTGTGTACCTATTGGTTTTATGTGGATCAAGTTTGGGTTAGTTAAAATTATTACTGACTATTCTAAGTCATACTGACATTTCATAAATTTTTACTGACCATTAGAATCACAATAGTGAACATAGAAATACAGGCCAAATGGTACTTTTACTGCTCAAAAAGTCCATTTTTACTTATCATTTTTAACAGAAATACTGAGTCTTTTACAATATTATACTGACTGCTTGTGATATTATACTGTACATAATGAATTAAATACTGTTCAGTTTATTACAACCCATATTCTAATAGGCTACTTACTACGGATGGAACGGACGTCCGGTTCAGGTACCGAATCCGGCCGGACCTTTTTCAATAATTATTATCCTTTTTTCGAAATAAGTCGAGGTGAATAGAGTAAACTCGAACCCATCATTGTTTACATTTTAATCTGCCACAGAGTCTGCCACGTTTATTTTCATAAATTAATATCTCCAATTACCAAAAAAAATCTTCTAGAATAAACTCTACTTTGAGTCTTTATACTTTAGACTTTAGATTGAGGTGAGTTATTTCATTTAAAAGCTTCTTGATGGTTTTTCTTTTTTTTTTCAGATAGCTTCACTATATATTTTTTTAAAGACTAGTTTGATCTGTTCTCTGGACTCTGTCCATTCAGCATGTCGCTTTTCCAAAGGGTTCATGAAATCCATCTTTATCATTTCGAGGGTTTGTTTGAATTTTTTAAGAATATTTTTCAATGCTTGTGTGAGTGTTTTTTTCCTGTACACATAGGTAAATATTTTTACTATGCTTTTATTCGGCACACAATACTTGTTTATTTATTGTAAACTGTATAGCTTTTGCTAAATAAATAATTATTATCAACCTATCGGTAAGGCAGATCTTTTTCTTAAACTGAAGACCGAAATTATTCTTGTTATACCACTTTAAAACGTTGCACACAGTATGTTTCATTTTTTTAACAAAATTACAACGCCCAATAAGTCCGGCCACCGGACATCCGGGGTATGGTCCGGTAAGTTGGCAAGTTCGGTGTCCGGTAGTCCGGCTCCATCCCTCCTACTTACCTTGGCGCACCTTGCACCTTGTATAGTAAAACATAATACATTCATGAAATTCAAATTAAAGCACTGAGACATTTCCCCCTTTGAAATAGGGTTAAATCTACCTTTAACAGAGATATGCCCATTCGCCATATTATTATAATTTTCTATATGGACACTAAACTTACACACCATGATACGCCTTTTCTTGCCATGACATAGTAGTTTTGCGATTTTCCTTCAAGTGATTCCATTAAAACGTATAAGTGGACATAAAAAACGTATAAACGCTAAATTCTGCGATTTATCGCCTAGTGTCATGGCACTTAACGTTAACGCCCATAAATAACGCGATTAAAACATTTACAACAACCAACAACTCAAACTTCACTCTTGTTTGAAATAACGACTAAATAAATTCATGCATACTTAAAATGAAAGATTAATACAGGGTGATTTTTAAGTTGAAACAATCCTTTTAGCACTGTATAGAATGCAGGAAAATAAGTAAATGTTTCAAAAAATTATGTTGAAAATGCTTTGTTTCCGAGATACTGGGTGTTGAAGTTTTATATAAAAAAATGCTTTTTTTAACATAACTTTCCTACCACTCCAGATAACTCCACATAATTTGGTACACTTTCATTAATCATCAATTTACATTTTTTGATGTGAGAAATTCGAAAAAAAAACTACCAGTGGCGTTCGAACAGGATTTGTATTGAATATTTTTGAAGAAAAAAATAGTACGCCATTGCTTTTTATTAAAATCAATATTATTTTTGAAATACTCATTTACTTTGGAGTTAATTTGGTTTCTTGATATTTTTTCATATGACGAACGGTACTCGTTTAAAGAAATAAAAGACATTATGATGGCAAAATCGTTAAAATCTGATATGATGTTTTGTATGTAAAATTCGTGTTTGTCTAATTTGTATCAAAGTGAGGTCTATTACTTACATTACTACAATTCAAATGTATTAAAAAAAATGTATCAGTAGGTATTTTTTATTTTTACCTATTTATATCAATTTATATTTTTTTCTCAAAACTTCAACACCCTGTATCTCGGAAACGAAGCATTTTTGGACATGATTTTATTTAAAAAAAATCTTTTATCGCATTCTATACAGGAAAGTACCAACTTAAAAATTACTCTGTATAATACAGTGTGGTTTCGCACACAGACTAATATGGTGCTATTCGATTGTTTCCATTCCAATTCAGCGCCGCCTTGAGGCTTTGACCGAAAGATGTGTTGTAAACAAAGTCAATAGACTGCCCTCATAAAATAACAGATCAATGCTCTGCTCGCCAGCTTTCTTATTGACGGGACTCAACGATCAATGACGATAACTCAAGATTTTGACTACTGATAACCTGATAAGAAAATTCAATCTACTAAACTCAAAAATTATCTCAGTTATAGCAGCCATTTCATACAATAGGAATTTCCTTCGTTGTCACTATAATGAAGAATTGTTTTTGATCATGGAAAATAGGAAAGAAGTTTTGAACCGGACTAAAATATGGCAAGAGTGCAGAGTTGTTTTCTCAAAACATTACATTCATAGCAAAAGTGTTTGAATTTGGAACTTGAAGAAACCATATTTTTGTATTCATTCATCAAAAGTTATGAAATAATTTCATTTCATTCCATAGATGGTATTTTGAAGATAAAACCCAAAAAAAAACCAACTTGGTAGATAAGCGACAGTATAGGTTCCGTATTTGTATGCGCATGACCCAAATGTGTGATTCTACCACACATTTGGGTCAACGCCTACCGGTACTGTCAGATAATGACATATTTTGCTGACTGATTTTTTTTTGCTTGGATTTTTAACACTAAAAATAATACCATTGATGAAAATTTAGCGACCGGACGTGTGCTAGGCATACGAAAAAATAATTTTTCAACCACCTTACTAGAAAAATACTATATTCTACTCACTGAGGGTAAAAATAGTTCTTTTTCTCCCGGGAAGAATGAAGTTTTTCTATGACTATTCAATAATAATCGCTATTCAATTAATAGTTATAGATATAAGATTTTTTTTCTCTCCCTGATCATACCCAATATTTTCAAGGAACTGTAAAAACACAGTATATTAGGATTAATTTTCAATGCTATCTTATTTAGGTCATATTGTCTTGGTAATGGAAAACTGTTAGACAATAAAGATTATAATTATTATTATTATTATTATTATTATTATTAATATAATAGACTTATTATACATCCACTTTCTATTGGTTAATGTAACTCGTTACTCATATCAGTGACTTTTTTTTCATTACTCAATTGTTTTTAACCAATGAAATGATCAAATCTCATTACTCCACTCACCACTGTTATGTAGCCAATCAGAACATTCGACAAAATGTCAACCTTCAAATACATCATTTTGAAACAGTCCATAATTGTTTTATAGTCATTGTCACATTTTGTTAACAACCTAACCTCACTTCAAGTGAACTAGTTCTCAAAAAGTGCCGTCCAATGAAATTGAATATTTCTAAGTTCGCTTCAATTATTGAATAATCATAGAAAAAGTATAATATTCTACTCGCAGGAAATGGATATTACTCACGAGAATGAAGTTTAATCATCTGATCATCCACCATTTCCAGCTCGTTGAATAATATACTAATTTTTTATAAACTACAAAAGTGGGGGTGCCTATGATATGCAATTTTTTTGTGGTACCTTTGCATTTTTAGAGGGCCTTACATTATGCGCGACCATTCACCACCCTGTTTATTAACAGTAAAATTTGAAAAACTGCCTTTCCTCCCTTGGATCCGCGGGAGGAAAAGAGGCACTTTTCTTCATAAAAATAAAATAAAATTATAAAAATGAAATCATCTCCTGAATGATATTAATAATATCCTATAAATGAGCTATTAAAAAATCGTTCATTAAAATATCGAATTCATCATGAGCACGAATTTTTTCTCAGTGTTGCCGTATAGCCAGAGAACATTTGCCCACTGTCTATTACCACCAATTAATTTCTCTCAGTGTGGTTCTAAACGCTTGGTTTTTGGTTTTTCTCGGGTAAAACTGAGACTGAGAGTACTATTACGTCACGAACTATGGATAATGAATGACGCCATCTTATATTATAAACAATGAAAATGTATTCACAGCAACTTGTTAGTCACACGACTAATAACATTTCATAAAATAAGAAGCATACTCACCAATTTGCGACTTTTGTTTCTTGCCAAAAACAAAAGTGTCTGGATCATGTCCTTCCTCGTCCAAGGCCTTAAAAATCCCATAAAAATTGCTCTCAAAAAACCTATCCAATTACCTCTTTCAATCTCTGCAGTAGAACTTGTTTCACTCCATTTCTATCCAAACCTCGTTTTTCCAGCTGATGCTTGAGATCTATCACGCGTAATTCGGTGATGGTCTTTCCTGTGACTCCAGCCATTTCCAACTAGGGCCCCAAAAACATTTGATGATGCACGAAATAGTCAAAAACAGCACAAATAATCAATGGCGAAACGACTTAATGCAGGCTGGCTTCAGTGGCTTCGAACCCAGGACAAGTATGACAGATACAATTTGCTTCAATTGTGCGCACTGTTGCCAAGTCTCATACATTTATCTTTTATTATTTTAATTATAGGTATGATCATTTTTAGTCTTATTATAAAATGGTATAATGATCTTTTCTCAAACTATGCTTCTTTTTGCGGGGCAAACTGTATAGCTTTGAATTGGGCTAAGCTTCAAAAAGCATGAATGGCAAAGAATAAGCGAGCGATAATAGGTATTTTATTATAGGAGGTATTATATTTTGTTAGAATTAATTTTTTGGCCATGCAGTAATATTAATTTAACGCACCAATAAGCACCCCTATTCGCTCGCCGAGACCGGTAAACTTCAATAACAAAAACCTTTTAGAAAACATTGATTTCCTCACTTTTTCCTTTCACAAAAATGTCTCTACAAGCATATCATATGCTTATTTTCTATAGGAAATTTGTTATTTTCGACTGCATGCGCTATTGCTAAATAAACCCATTTTTTCTCTCTAAAAATCATTTACATATAACAATCAATCAATAACTAAACAAAAAATCAGAAAAGTAAAGTAGCCCAGCAAACCAAGCGCGATCGGCAAACAAGCGGCCGCCATTCGGCACGCGCGGTTCTCTGGTGGCTGATGTAGCCATGATCTGGACCTCCGTCGGCCCAGATCGGGAATACCGTTCCATAATTGTACAGGGAACGGATTTCCGCCGGCACCTTGATGGCAAACCGAGAACGGTTTTTGGTTTTCGGGCCGAAAGTGGCTACTTCTCGGAAACTCGCTACCGGGATGCCGTATTTCGGGGTGGCACAGGCCCGCAAGATGATTTGCCGGCTACGTAAACCGCGCAGCTTCATTTTACATTTTTCACGCCACCGTGAAATTAACGAACATGTTCATTTCCATGAGTGTCATTGCGGCGTCCATTGTTGTGTGTTGTGTTTTGGTTTTCTTTGGGAATCTTTTTGATCTGTTAGATACTTTTACCAGTTTTTTTGTAATTCGTGTGTTATGTGCCGTGATAGTGATTATCATTTTTGTACTAAACCTGCTTCAGTCACATTTCTATTGAAGACTTCCTGATTTCAAGGATGCTTTTTGCCACCGGCAGGTTCGCGGACGAATGAATAACACTTCAAAATAATCTGTGAGTACGTATTCATACAAACTCTATAGCTTTCTTGGAATCTGTCAATCGATTTTACTTTTATAAAGGGATCTTCAAGTGGTTATTGTGTATTTCTATTCGAACAAGATGTTATTATCAATAATTCCCAATCAAATTCTCAAATTGTCCGTTCCTAATCTAAAATTTGTAACTTCTGTTGTCACTATACTAACTATTGTCACAGATTTTAGCAAAATCCAGTGAATGCATTGAAGTATTTTTCATTAAAGTGTTATTGTTCTCAGGAGCTAAGGAAACCAGGTCGAGGCATTATCGAACGGGACAGATTCCGAAATAGATGCTAAGGGCAATTGGTTAAAAAAATGGTTTTTTGTTAGGGTTTTTGGTTCAACTGTGCCATTTTTTATGACTTAGTTTTAGAAACTCATGTATTTTTTTAAAATTACGTTTGTGTTTGAACTTAGTTTACCCAAAGACACATTCAAGTCTCGATTCTAGACATGATCTTAACACAAAGTTTATATTTTTTTCCATACATATATTTTCATGTGAATAATGAGAGCTAGAATATAGGCATAATGTACATCAATGTATTTTTTCCCGTCCGATTTTTTTATATCTAATACTTAGTTTATTGTTTACATTAATAATATTAGTATTGTTTTTTAAGTCTACCTGTGCATTTTATTCATAATTTCCCGTTACTTATAATACTGTTACATTGTTCAATGGATATTGACACATTTCAAAAATCTGTTGGTTTTTAAAACAATAAGTTTTTTTTCTGAAAATAGGTACCTATGTCATTTCTATGTAGTGTGACCTGTGACTAATAAACTGTCTGCTGAAAAGTGCTTTCTCTTTCATACTTCTACAAACTAGTAGTCATTATGAATTATTGTTTCAATAACGAAGTTACTTGCACAAAATTTCAGATTTTGATGTAGAAAAAATGTAAAATATATTTTTCTCAATACTTTTTCAATAACATGGTAGGATGTTTCGCAGAAGCTTTTCCTAAAGTTCGTTAATGCGTTCTCAAAGTTTTTTTTTATTTAATCAAGGATTGTCAGATTACTACGGGTTGCCAAAATTAATTCACTTGAATAGTGGGTTACAATAAGTTTATAATTTCAATTTTTACTTTATACATATTTCACAGCAACCATGAAGTATCAATATAAATATTTTGTTCCGGATTGGTATAAACATAACTAGTCTACATAAATGTATTGTATGCAATTTTAACTTAACGGAGATTTTGTCTTGAAAAATTAACCAATCTTAAATTTTAGAGTGGTTGATTTTTTTAAGGCAAACTTTCTATGAAGTTAAATGGTAATTGAACAATACCTAATCTATGTCAACTGGCGATTTTTAATATACTAATCAAAAACAAAATTATTTTGAGGCGCCTGCGCTTTCGTCTGGCCGATTAATGGAGTATTGCCCTTTGCGAGCCACCGCTGGCCTGCCGTGCACAAACCGAGCCGGCAGCCAGCTATCCATTATCGGCCCGCTCACGGTTATTCATAGGATTTGCCGCGGCTGAACAGTGAATAGTTGGCTAGCCGCCTCTTAGCCGTCTTTCGGCCTGGCGGACATGCCCTACCTACACGCCGAGCCGGCAAGCGTGTTCGGGCCGAGACCGGCAGTTCGGCAAATCGCTTATGTCCCGTTTCCGGACCAGACAATCGGTGTTTGTTGGGAGTGCTATACTATATGTTCTTCTTTTCTGTATTGAATAGGTATTATAAACAATCATACTTCCTTTGCGTCCTTTGCAGATTAATAAAGAAGTGCAGGTGGTTATTGGGATGCTGATGTGTTTCAGTTTTGATGTAGGTACCGTCAGTAAGATTTCACCAACTTAATAATCAGGAAAGAATCATCTGTATTCATTCGATTCGGCCCTTGAATGCCTGAATTAAAGACCGAAACGTCGGTAAAAATTTTCGAGTAAGTGATTCTTATTACTACTGTCCTCATTCCCAATAACTACCACTTCTTTATTATACAATGACAAAAATGACTACAATAGCAATGTGAGTGGACGAGCAATTCTCATTATACATGCATGGTTATTCACGTTATTCGAAACGGAACATTACGGCCGAGGTATCTGATTTATTTATTTTTTTTGTTTTATGGATAGGTATAGGCTTTAAGGCTATACATTTTAAAAATATTTTCATGTTATACAGGATGACAGGGTGTCCCCAAAACACGAAACGTATCAAAGTTGTATTTTTTAAATGGAACCCACGTTATAATAATTGATGTTTCTAGTCTTCCTTCAATTTTGAACAAAAATTGTGATACAACTAATGTTCCAAAATTCAACCGTTATCGAGATATCGCGTTTTGAAAATGGCGTGTTTGCACCTTTGGCATATTAAACTCAAACGGTTCAAGATACAGAAAAACGGTCTGCACTTTCCTTTCTTTTCAAGAGCTATCCTGGGACATTAAATTAACCCTGTGAAAAAAATGTCAAAATGTACCGAAAAAAGTTGCTTCTGATATTTTGCAGAAAAATAGAAAAGAGACTGTGATAGCTGTCACCTGTCAATAAAAATCGCTAAGTAACTGCTGAACGAATTACTCGAATTGCTTTTCGAATTTGCCTGCATACGACAAAAATTTCCAAATAATCCTAAGGCTCATTCAGTTAATTGGTCAACATATTTGTGCCATAATATCTATAACAATATGGAAAAATGAGTGTATACTTGTTGTTGCTTGGATGGAAACTGATTTGTGTCATAATTTTAGTTTCCAAAAATGAAGTATGTCTTGGAAATTAACCTTAAAGTTATTTCTCTTCCAGTAAAGAGCTTATTCTTCTATAGAAGATACGACAAAATGTTATTGAAGAAAGTAAGAATGGAAAACTGAGACTGAGTGATAATGCAAAATTACAAAACCCTCCGCCTATACTTTGATATCTTGAAGAATTAGAGAGAGAATCAAAAAAAATTCTTTCAAATGACGAATCAAGCAAACTGCAAAATATAAAAAAAGTATTTAAAAACGAAGAAAACCCAAATAAACGTTCAAAATATCAAGATTAATGTATTTCCATACTGTTCTATGAATTCTATTCTGATAATACAAAATATCAAAGTAGGTGGAGGGTTGTGAAATATTGCATTCTCACTCAGTTTTTCATTCTGGGCAACTTTAATCATTAACATTTTGTCGTATCTTCCATAGAAGAAGCTCTTTACTGGTGAGAGAAAAAATTTCAATTCAATTTTTTTTGTCTTTTCCACCTATTGCGTCGATCCGGAGACACACTGTATATTCGAACCGCAGTATTCGATCAACCAGCATGCAGCGAGTCCTGTGAAATCCGTTAAAAGTTAGCTACAAAGGCCACAGCCTCAATAAAATCATCGCAAATCAAGTACCTACGTTATGACTTCATGAACCCACTAACAGATTTGATCGCAAGAATACTTGCGTTGACGAATCACGACGACTTCTTGAAGTTCCCGAATTCATACAGAATTTTGACTAGTAGGCACGTATTATATGTAGGGTGGGGAGTTTACTTTTGCTGGAAATAAGTTATTTATTTTTTTTATGATTCCCCATGTACTCCTTAACTATTTTATCTGGCAGGTCGAAGGATATATATATCTTTTCGCTTCGTATACTTAAGATTTCTTTAAAACCAAATACACTGTACAGGGTGTCCCATTTTGATTGAAATTGCGAGTTATCTCGATTATCACTGAAGAACCTTGCGGTTTTGACGAACCTAGGCTACAAACATCGTTGGTTTTCATGGCTTACTGCAAAATTTTGATTGCAATTTATGAAAATTGGAATTATTGTCGTGATTTATCAAAATACACACATACTATCATTTTTTTGAAAAGCTTTTAAAAATACAAATAAATTATTTGATAAATATATATACAAAAACCCAACTTTGGTCAATATTTCGCAAACGATAATATCTAGAAAAAAAAACTAATCACCAATGAATTCCATGTAAAAAGTTCTATCTGAACCCGTTTCTACATGTTCGATAAGTTACCAAATAGCTGAGATACGGGGGGTTTCCAAAAATGCAACTTTTTCAAAATCAAATGATCAACATTTTCTTCTCTCCGTGAAAAGTTATCCAAGTTCTTCAACCGTTTCTAGACATGTACTTGCCAAATAAGTTATTTGACAAGCTTCGCATATTAGACTAGTTTACATCGATAACTTGTTTAGTTCGGTCCGATAGGACCAAGCTGGTGGGGATAGTACGGTAGGACCAATGCTTGCTTCCTGCCCGTTTACACCGTCTTGCAACACGTGAACTAAATAATGTGTACGCCCGCAATTCGTCAAATGTCAAAAACAAGTCGAAATTATTCATCAACACAATTCGTAATAAAAAAAAACATGAGTAAGTACGCTCAGATTGCCTTAGAAACTCAGAACCAACACAATTCACAATAATAACAATCAACATAACCTCATAATTTTGATCCAGATCGAACCAAATTTAGTTCGGTACACTTGCTGGCGAGTACCGATCCAAGAGCGGACCAGCTTAGTCCGCAACTGTTTACACCATTCGAACCAAATATTTGGTTCTGATAAAGTCCGAACTTGGTACTTGGTCCGCGGACCAAGTTGTCGGTATAAACTAGGCTATTGAGTCTTTGACAACAAATGAACCGAAATTGCATTGAAAGATTTTTATTTTAACATAGTTTTTTCAAGTGGATAAGTTAAAATAGTGATGTATGCCGGAAATATTAATATCGATTGATTATTAAATGACGAGTGCAGCACGATACATCTATAAGTACATTATAGGTTGCACTCCATCATTTTTCCAAAGCATTCTGACATTATTTTGCAAATCTTAAAAAAAAACATTGTTTGCTCAATACATCCGGGACTTGTGCTTCATTGCCCTTATGTCACATCGGTTAGTCAGATATCGGATTGGCACGCCACTGTTAAGCATGCGGGTAGAAATTGCGACGTCGCCGAAAACGACGCATGGCGTCTGCTTTTTTCAAAATCGCTTGTACATCCCGACTATTTTATTGATAATGTTAATCTCCTTCCTCATTCTGGGTGAAAACAATCCACTCGAATATCTCCCATCAATTGCTTGCTGGATTTTTTTATTAACGTGTGCTTGAAGTTTTACTTTGAAGAAATATTGATTTTGGGTGGACATGATTCAGCTATAGCGAATTACTTCCTGTGTTTAATTGGCTGAGAACGCGAATTTGTCTCAGATTTGTGCTGAATATGTTATAAGAGGTATGTATGTTTGAGATTGCAATCTCTTATGGTTGTATATAGATGTTTTTTTTGTCAGATATGTATCGATATTGATTCACGTCAACATTAATGTACTTGTTGGTTGGTGAGGTTTCGCAATTCATGTCAGAGATGAAATAAATAATAATCTATGCGAAACTTGCAATCATTTTTACTGGTACGTCTTTGTAGAACTACATTTTTGTTGCTTAATTTTTTTACGAGCACGCCGTTATGTATTGTTAATTTATTTTTATACACACTAGATAAGTCGGTATATGAATACAATGAAATACGAAATAAATGGATTAATAACATACGAAACACTATAAAACAATAGTAGAATTTCGAAGAAAATCTAGCTTTTTTGTCAAAAATTTGTTCCAAACAATTTCAATTTTACTAACAAATCAATCGAAAAAAAAAAATATATATTTTTCTTACAGAGAAAACAGTCAAAATCAATTACTAGAGGGTGTTTCAGGAGAAATAGTGGATATTTTAGTATGTTGTAGTATACATAAATCTGAATAGAAAAGTTCATATAAACTACATGTTTATCTATATATATGAACTTTTCTATTATCTCATTATACTTGCTGAGATACAGTTATTTAAAGTTGGACTAGCAAATAGCAGAAGGAAATTGATCGATCATACGTGATGAAGTGGGCGGTGAGTGACAAATGTGTGGTCATGAATGACAGTTGCATTAATCAGTTAGCATTTACGTGCGTCTTTACGCACGCAGAATATGCCGATATGGTGTTCGTTAAGATCAAGATTAGGATACGTGTTAATATGAATTTTTCTGTTCAGAATTATGGATACTATAACATACTAAAATATCCACCATTCCTCCTGAAACACCCTGTATACCACACATATGAAAAACAAATTTTTGGCTTTCAAAATAATTGTGAATGTGAAGAATACTATCAACAAATTGAATTATTTCGCTACAAAATTATGCAGTCTGATTGGCATGGTGTTCAAAAAGTCCAAAAAATCTCGCAAACTACGCATAGAATGAAAAAATAAAATAACAAGTGCCAAATATTTTTCAAAAAACTATTTATTGACAACTATTTTTGATTCCCAAGCTCACACCCAGTGGGAAAATAAAATTTCAAATAAAAACCCCCATTTTTTTATTGCAGATTCTGGTTCTATGGCAGAAAAAAGGAAAAGTTTGTCAACTGTTTTTTCGATTATCGACAGATGTCGCTGTAATCTTCAAAAATTAAATGAAATACAGATTGGAATAAATCCATTCAAAATTCAAGGGTTTGTTTTGTGGGAAAACGCTTGGACATGTCGATTTTTATTTTTTGACTGCGGTTTTTTTGATGATAATCTTAGGTGTACAGGGTGGACCAAAAATAATTTACGACCATTATCAACATGATTTTTTCAAATGGAAATCCTCATTTTGAAATTCTGAGTAATATGATGATGATAACTCCAGTATAGAGGGTGGCCAAAAATAAGTTACGACCATCAACTTTATTTTTTCAAATAGAAATCAACCCCGTTTCTTAATTTCATTTTCGAATTCTACATCAAATTCCAAGTAAGTTTCATGTTCCATGTCTTTGACCATCAGTGCTTTGACCTAACCCGAACAGTTATCGAGGAATTCACGATTGATCCAAGCGCGATCCAATGGACCGTGTTTCTGAAAAAATGAAGTTGATGGTCAAACTTATTTTGGGTTAGTTTGGGTCAGTTTGGTTTCAACAAAAAAAACGCAGTCAAAAATAGAAACCGACGAGTCCGGGCGTTTTCCCACAAAACAAACCTCTGAATTTTAAATGAATGTATTCCATCCTTTTACGGTCGCACTGTATTTCATTTAATTTTTGACGATAACAGCGACATCTGTCGATAATCAAAAAAAATAATTCTAGACAAGCTGTCTATTTTTTGCCATAGAACCAGAATCTGTAATGAAAAATGGGGGTTTTGATTCAAAATTTTGAAAGTTGCCCCGCTCCACCCACTGGGTGTGAGTTATTTAGAAATCAAAAAGAGTTGTCAATAAATAGTTTTTTGAAAGATATTTGACACAGCTAGGTTTTTAATTCTTGTATTCTATGCGTAGTTTGCGAGATTTTTGACCGTTTCCAGACTTTTTGGACACCCTGTAAGTATATATAAAAGCAGGTATATACCAAGAATTATCATGAGTTCATTGGTAATGCATTCTGTTTGTGTGAAGACTAATAAAGCTGATATGTTTGACGTTTTGAGAATGTGTAAAATGGAAATATCTAAGATTGGAAATATTCACTTTTGCTGTTAACAATTTTGAATATTATTCCCTTTCCTTGGAGCAATTTTATTCATCTATACACTGAACGGAGTGTACAGTTCGGGAATTAATCAGAAAAATATATAAAAGTATGGAAGGAATAAATGACGATTGATAAACAAATACTTATATTGAATACAACAAAAAAATTACGTTTTCGTTACTTATTTATTTGAAGACAATTAGGTGAGTGACACTTTTCAGAATTATTTTCAGTCTCTTCACATTTTGAGGTTATTACAAGCTCATCATTCTCAAAAAAAAAAGCTCTAAAAAAAAATGTATCGCAACTTCGGTACAACTAGAGGGCACATCTCGATTTGTTTTGAAGCGGAATTATACCCTATTTTCTATCAGATATTTTCGTACGACACTTTCTTTCGGAGTTATTGGTAGTTTTAGCTTGCACCCTAAAGAAGCAGGTTTTTTCGTGATAGCTCCAAAACGATTAGATCAATTTTAATGAAACTTTTGGGCAATGTACGCAGGACGGATAATTTGACATTATGATTCATTATAGCATTATCTCAATTTTATCCTGGGGAAGACCGGTGCGGACCACCCCTATCTTGAAATGCGCCTGTATACTTTGAAAGGCCTTGCTTTTTTCAAATAATTTAGAATAAAAAGGTCTAAGAAAATAGATAGTTTTCAAAAAAAACTCATTGTTACTGTTTATTATACGCATATACTCTGTGTATCCCCGGATCGACGCTAATGAATAGGTGAAAAAGACAAGAAATTTTTGAATTGAAATTTCATCTTCTGGGGTAAAGCCCTCCTTGAATGGAAACTAATTTGTGTCATAATTTTTGTTTCAAAAAATCAAGTATGTCTTGGAAATTAACGTTAAAGTTATATTTCTCTCACCAGTAAAAAGCTTTACGGCAAAATGTGATTGAAGAAAGTTGTTCAGAATGAAGAACTAAGTGAGAATGCAAAATTTCAAAACCCTCCGCCTACTTTGATATTTTGAGGAAATAAGAATAGTTCTTCCACAAATTCTTTTTAATGATGAATTACGCATTTGTGTAAGTATAAATAAAGTATTTAAAAATTAGGAAAACACAAACAAACGTTAAAAAGATCAAGAATAAATGTATTCTGAAAACTTGGAATGGACAAATGCAAGAGGAGGGTTTTGAGATTTTGCATTCTCACTCCAGATTTCATTCTGAACATTACCTTTCCTCAATAACATCTTGTCGTATCTCTTATAGAAGATAGCTCCTTTACTGGTGGGAGAAATAGCTTTTATAGGTTAATTTCCAGGACATACTTGATTTTTCGAAACTAAAATTTTAACTCAAATCAGTTTCCATCCAAAGCAGGGTAGAACTCCAGAAGATGAAATTTCAATTCATTATTTTTTTGTTTTTTTTTTACTTATTCATGCGTCGATCCGAGGACACTCTTTATACAATACAATAAAGACATTATTGATGCTTAAAAACGATTTATTCTTTTGATGTAAATGAAGTGTACCTTTTTTATTCTAAATTAAGCTAACGAGCCTTCAAAAAATTGCATCTAAAAAAAACTCATGTTCAGCATCGTACACGTGGCAAAAGTGCAAATTCTTTCAAACAAGAGAATGAAAGAAAGATAAATATGGATAATTTCAAAAGATATATATAACGGTTTAAAATTTCTGTAACAAATATTCGAGCTCATTCGCACTATATACGTTATATCTATTTTTAATTTGTCGGCCCGGTAGGCTTGGAAATATTATTTATGATAATATTTTAATAGTTTAAATATACAAATTATCACAATTCCGCAAAAGAAGCCAGCCAGATAATGAATAATATATCCTTGGAATAAGCAATAATTCGCGTATACCCAATAATGATAATCATATGGGGCTATATATACGGAGTATTATTGCTTATTCCAAGGATTAACTTGGATTGTAGAATCAGCCCTCAACCACGTGTTTGCTTAATTCAAAAAAGTATTGATCGCCTTTTAGCTCTTTTTCAATTGAAATTATTGTATTCTCATCGGTGCTTGACAATTAAGTGTGTAAAGTTTCGAATGAATCTGATGGGCATTTGAAAGTAAAGTAAAAATGAAGTTCTGAGTGTTTTCCGGTGTGTTTAAAAAACATTAACCAAAAAAAAGGAGTGATTCCTGGGGTCATTCTATGAAAAAAATTCCAATAAACATACCTAGGTCCGAAGACGCAACGTTTTTTTTTTCAAAAATTGATGTTATCTTGCCCGCCTCAACGTCACTGGACACAATATTTTTTATCCATCAGGGTCAAAATTAGCCCCTTATTACTTACAACAACGCTGCCAAATTTCAAACAAAAACTGAATTATGAAAAAAAATTATTAAATAAAAAAAACTTTGCCACCCTGTATCATAGAAACGACGATGCGTTTTCGGACCTAGGTATGTTTATTGGAACTTTTTTCTTATAATGACCTCAGGAATCAATCCTTTCATTTTTGCCCAATGTTTTTCAAACACACCGTACATCTTTTTTCTCTCTCTGTAACGAAATCTGAAATCGTCCCCTTCAATTTTTTCCAATTCACTCATCCCAAGAGTTTCAAAGTTCAGGGGTAATTCAAATTGAATGAATTACATCTTAATATCTTAACACGAGAGAAGAGAGCCAACATTGTTGGGTTTTGGAGATGTATTATGTTTTTGGCAATAACGTAAATATAGACTGGTCTAAAATACAAAATCTAAATCACGCGGGCCCGAGCCACTCCGATCGTGTTCTTAAACAACTTGAACAACAATAACAGTTCGGGGTCAAGGCACTCCCGATTACACGATGAATCATCATACGTCAAAACTAAAAGTGACAGAAAAACAAAACAATCTGGGTTTTTTATCATGATCGATTTAGCATGAACGCGAGTGCCCCATATTAGCAATATTTTAATATACGCAGCGTTGAAACTATACTATGGGAACTATATAATTAGAAATGACCAGTCTGACTCTGCCTTTGGATAATATCGATGTGAGCGAAAACACTGAACAAATCAGTAAGTTATTCCCGAAGTGTAGACCCAGGAGTGATATTAATTTAAATCCGATAGCCCCGGCGAAGGAACATGAGTGTGTGGATAATACTACTTCAAACACTGTCATGAATGTCCACGATGAAAATGATAGGTAAGCAGATCTTGTGCAGTTCATTTTCTATTTGTTTCATTCATGCCACTTTATGAAATTGGGGCTCAGTAGCTGCACTTCAATTTTCCATTTGGTTGTACTTTTAAGTCATTTTCTAGATCAATGAATTAACACATTTATCAGTCTTTACAATTCAATGCCGTTGGATGCGCAAAATTTATTATTTTATAAGCACAGTCTCGGAAAACTGAAGCTTTGTGATGGATTCAAAACCTTTTGTGATTAGAAGGGTGAAAGTTCCCACTCCAAAGCGATTCTCTAATTTTGATATTCTACATAGGTTTTTTGATTTTTCTTTATAATGGTGAGGTCAAAGGTAATGCTCTTCTAGATTTTTCAGTTTACCAACTATTCATATTACAGGCTTAAAATAACTACTTTCTGATTCTCAAGAACATCCAGAATACGATTTATATATTCATATGCTGCGCAAATGTTTATAAACATTAAAAAAACAATTATTTCTTTTTGACATTTTTTCCTTGTCCTCAAATATTTATTCCACTTATTGCCAATTGTGTAGAAAACTCTGTGAATTAATTTTATTTTATTGGAGCAAAAAAGGGTAATTATTGCATATACTTACGGTTTCCTGCTATTTTTCGATGGTTTCAAATTTTTTTATGTACTCATTCTAGGATTCTAGTGTCTTTAAGGATTGCAAATTTCCTGGTGGAGACACGGGTGGAGAGAAGATTTTTTTTAGGTTAGATTGGGTTAGTTTTTTCTGGCATTATTGGATGCCGCGTGAGCGTCATCCTACATACGTTATTTCGAGCGTTATTTATTATAAAAATCAAATAACATAATTTCTTTTCTCCGCCAGTAAATTTGCAATCCTTAAAAACACTAGGATGTGACTATATAAGAAAATTTGAAAAGCATAAAAAAATAACAGAAAACCGTATAAGCAATTGTTACTCAAAAAAAGACAGTGAAATGTGAGTTTGGGTTAGGTTGGGTTAGTTTGGGATAGTAGTTCACAATAAATTAATCAAACATTTGCGTTTTCTTCACGATTTCTGCGCTTTTCTTTCCCCACCCAGCACCCCTATTCGCTCCCAGTCCCGTAAGATTGTCACATAACCACACATTTGCGCAACATTTCAATGGTTGCAAACACCTTCTAGAAGGGTCTTGATAAAGGTAATACAAAAAAAAAATTGCAATAGTTGGTAAACTGGAAAATTACCGAAATATTTATATTAATGTGACATACAAATTTATGTATTCAGAATTTTACGGAACACGTTCATTTCATACTTCTGTCTATACAGGGTGTCCGGGAAAATGTGGGAGATCTCTCGGATTCTGATAGAATATCAAAAAATAAGATGACAAGTTCCCATAAATTTTTTTCCTAGCGTTAGGTTCACAATTTCGTCAAGAGCACCACTTCGTCATGGCTTTTTTCGAGGTTTTGTTTAATAAAAATTGTTTTTTCTCGAAAATGGTTCATTTTATCGACAATGAACAAGAGTACCTTTTCTTTAGCTTAATGTTCAAGGTATCCAAATTTATTTTTTTTAACTCCTTATCATACAGGGTGTTGAAAATTTGAGCGTTAAAATGTACAATCTAGTCCGTCCCTGGTAAACTAAACAAGCTAATTATGTTTTAAGGGAAGTATTTTGAGAGGTCCTTACTACTGTTTATCATATTGAATTTTCATTGAATTATATTGAGTCGTTTAAAAGTTATTCAAGAAAAACCGATTTCCAGTGGGGTCCTTTAGGGAGCCGTATCTCCGTAGGGAGGGCCGCTAGGAAAAAAATTTATGGGAACTTGTCATCTTATTTTTTAATGTTCCATCTGAATCCGAGAGATCTCCCACATTTTCCCGGACACCCTGTAGATAAGCAAGTGGAAGATTTTCCTTTCCGCAAATATTCAATTGAAATTTCTACAATTCATCAAAACAAATTGAAATAGACATAGTATACATAGAAATAGTCATGTCCAAAGAAAAAAATCTTTTGCGTACACTTGACTACAGTTGCTGAGTAATCCCAATTTTATCAAGTATAGGTACTGTCATTCCGTGAAACATTGCACTCATAGATGTTTATTGATGTATATGTCACTCTGAAAAATGTGCATGGTTAATTTTGTCATACAAGATCTGCTGCAATATTTTTAAGTTTTGTTTTCAGCCATTTGCATGCCATCGACATTGTTTGTGAAAAGTTTACAGCTGTTGTGTGTATTTATTATTCCATCGGTAATGATCAGGGATTGTTGATTATCTTGTTCTTGAATAAAACTGTTTGGATTTTTTGTAACACCTTTTTCACAACTGTTACTAGTAAGCTGAATCATTAGATTATCAACAGATATACAGAGTGGTACAAGGAAAAATATGTACCCCAAATAACGGGCCGCTAAGAAAAAAAAGTACGCTCACGTTTAGACTCGTCGATTTTTGTTTTGAGAGGGAAACGTTTTGCGCCCATTTTCAACTGATTCACCCCCAAAATGTTGAATTGAATGATATCTCATTAGACCAAGCATTAGAGATATTTCCGTGACAAAAAAAGTGAAAGAAAGTCGACTATACCACGATGTTAAGAGCATTTACTAGTGACACTCCATCATGTTTGCTCAAATGGAATATTTGCGGTTACTTTGTTATTAACAATGAAATCATCAAAATTGCGTTTTTCTTCCTTGATTATAGAATCTAAACCAAATAAGCAATCAAAAAAGTGTCGATTGGAAAGTTGTAGAGAATATAAAAATTAATAAAATTAGTGCTTATTTATATGGTGAATTCAAAAGTCAATATCTTCGTTGTTTTTGAAGTTATAGAGTTTTTTTTTCGCGACATTATACCTATCACTATGTACTTACAATTGACAAAAGTGGTGGTGTCAGTGGAATAGTTTTTGTACAGTTGTTACTTGATTTTTTCCCTACTTTTTTAATGAGCCTTGGATGGTTTCAAAAAAGATTTCGAAACTAGAAGTTATGTTCTACAAAACCTATATTTGGAATTTGCATCAAAATGAAGGGAAATATGCTCGGAAATAATTTCTTGGTTACTTATCAACCTTCAGAGTTTGTCGAGTACTAATTTTCTTCGTTTTTTCACTCTCTACAACTTTCCTCTTGACACTTTTTTTATTGATTGATTGGATCAGATTCTATGATCAAAAAACGGAAGAAAAACGCAATTTTAACGCTTCAATTGTTTATAACTAAGTGACCGAACATATTTCATTTGAGTAAACATGATGGAATGTCACTGGTGATGTGCTTATCATCGTGTTACAGTCGGTTTCCTTCTATTTTTCTTATCACGGAAATTTCTTCACTGCTTGGTCTATATGTTGAAGGTCCTTCGATTCTGATGATTACAACTGCCAACTTTCAAGTCTCTGTAGTCATTGTTTGAAGATCTTTTGTCTCTAATTATCAATCAAAAAATCAAACTAAAAAAATTTATTGACATGAGAATACTAGCAATCTTATCGCTAAAGCAGAATAAATAAATACAAGATCAACTATGAGAATAAACTGTAAAAATTGCTCAAATTGATCCGAACAGTAGGATTCTTAATCTCTAGTTATTAGTCTATTACAAAGCTATATCAATAAATTGTAACTGGAAGGTAATTGTTATGTTAATGTTTTGTGAGTGTGAGAGAGGTTAGGTGTAAGAGTAACCTAAGGCTAAATCTCGCCTCTCCTCGATATTTATTAATTCATTTATGTATTTAAATACATATTTCAGAAACTTCAAATTGTGTATACGACGTTTTGTATTCGAGTAACCATTATCAACTTATTTTTTTTTAAATACGGACCTGTATTTTTCATCATCATTTTTGAAACCTTTCTTCAATGATCTACCACACAACTATACCATGTTTCGACCCTGTGAAATGACTCCGTCAGGAATTGTCGCAGGAACAGCTTTGATTTCAGTATAATTCAGAAAGCTTAAAAGCCTCCCATTTTATACTATTTTATGTTTAAAATATGGATAGACATGAACCTAAGCATCATTTCAACAACTCTATCAAACGACCACCTGATAATACACTTATTTCTTTATATGAGAAGAGAACCGCAATGGGAAAATATTTCAAATTTTGAAGTTTTTTGATTTTTTTAATGTTCTGTGATCAAGTTGTTCTCGGAGAACCACCATCAACTCAATGTTTTAAAGTACGGGCTTAAAATTTGTATTTTTTATTCTGTAAGGAAATTTGGTGTGCTATACAATCATGTATTATTCGATTATAGTTCCCAACGTTTCATCATGAAATAAAAAAAACTTTTTCGTACGGCTATGTCTTTCTCACATACCTTTTATTAATAATTAAAAGATTTCACAATTTCACACTACTTAGGCTAGGGATATGATTGGATAGTTTGTAAAAGCTTTTTAAAATTTCAAATAGTATGATGTAATCAGAGCCGTATTTGACATTATTCCTGGCGATGCCACTTTACAGGGTCGAAACAGTGGTTTTTCTGTGTATCAGATCAAAAGAAAGGGTGTGAAGAGAGGAAATTGATAAAAAATCTATGTAGATGTTAAAAAATACGAAACGTCGTATACACATTTTGAGAACATCGTATTGTTAAATGGGAAAAACTATAACAATTTCAAAATTACGATGTGTCTCGAAAATAAATAGTTCTTCAATGAGCATCAAAAACGACAACTTTTCTTCCATTTAATCAACCTCGTAGCACTTACTCTTTCGAAAATAGCAATAGTAGTATCTCTTGAAACGGACGCCCTATACAGGGTGTCCCAGAAAGAATGCGACGTACGGTAACAGCAGATTCTTCAAAAATATTGCGATCGCCCCGAACTTGTCTATCCCAAAATTTGATATTAACAGAGATACAGGGGGTCAAAGTTGAATTTTAATGTTTGATTTATTTGGATAGAAACATTGGACATCAAGACACATGTCAAAATTACCGTGACAACGGCTTTTTTAATGCCCTCTATGTTCATTTTCAAAATTTTCCATTCGAAACCATACGGCATAAATTACTTTAAGAGCAAATATCTTGAAAACGGTTACTTCTATCTACTTTTACAAGGTATACCGTTTTTACGTCAAAATGACGGAGAAATCAATTTTTCAATAAAAAAAAATGTTCGAGTGAGTAGAAAAAAGTCATCACTATTTGAATGTGTCGAAAAATGTAAAAGTGGCGCCCCCTACATGTAAGAGCCATACCAAGGCCAGATATGAATTTTGCATGTCAAACAAAATTTATTTGAAACAATCAAAAATTAAAATTTAATTTTGACACCCTGTCCTGTACCTCTGTTAATATCAACTTTCGGGATAGACAAGTTTAGGTCGATCGTAATATTTTTGTGTGAGGAATCTGCTGTTACCGTATGTCTTATTCCTTCTGGGACACCCTTTAAAAAAGGGTTCTTAGTTCGAAGATGCTAACTCTTATAGTTTACTAAATCAAAATGAAAAATCGAAAAACAAACCAGATGTATGAAACTTGGCAGTTGTAATCAGGGTTGAAGAGTCTTAAAAATAGGGTATCACTCTACCTCATTCAACATTTTAGAGATAAATTAATATTACCTCGCTCAGGGGGTGAAGTTGCAAAATTGTGAATAGGCGCAAAATGTTCTTTTCTCCTGACAAAAATACTTTACCTGCATACTTTTCGTTAGACCACTTTATATGTACATACTATAAATTGTTTTGCAAAATTGATTGTTTGAAATTTGAATATTGAAAATTGTAAGTACAGTGATGAACAAAAGAATATGGCTGCCTAAAATTTGATAAAACTTTGACCCTGTATCCGTTATCAAAGGAATGGTGCATTTGAAAGCTCCAATTCATTAACGTGTACTGGTCTTTTGTGACGTTTAGGAAAAACAGATTAAAAATAAAAGTTTTTCCTGTGTATTTTTTGATTAAACTGGCTAGCACAATTCGAAAAAGGGGCAATATCTATGTTCCTACTTTCTGAAAATTTCACAATAATTCTAAAAATGTTATTCTATCAATAAAATTTAGAAAATGGGTAATTTTTGCCAAGTTTAATGTTTTATACACAGATTCTGTTCTAAACCCTTTTTTTGAATGTGGCAAATTTTTTTTATAAAAAAAAATTGAAAAATGGTTTGGAGTGTTTGACTGTTACATTACTTCTTTGGAAACTGATGCAGGATCAAAGTTTTATAAAATTTCAGGCTGTCGATATACTTTTGTGCATACCTACCATACTATACAGGGTTTGGGTTTTACAAATTCGATGCTCACCATTGGTATCTTGGAAACGGTAGGAGATACAGCGGAGTTCAAATGAGGGCAAAGTTGATGCGCATTTTGGTGCTTATTAAAATGCCGTTTTGAAATTCAAGAAATTCCGTATACTTTCGGAGATATCCGGAAAAAATCCGAAATATTGTGAAATCGTTTTTATGTTTTCCTATGTGTATTTGAAGAGATATTTCAAAATAAATGTCACATCTTCATTGCCACTTTTTCTTCTCAACAAAATGGCGTTATCAGATTTATGATCCGACGTTTCGTCTATGAGCAACCATCATGAACTTTGTTTTTTTAAATACGGTCCTGGATTTTTTACAAGAGCCTCTCATGTTCCCAAACCAACGATGTATCGCAATCATTAAAAAAATTTATACTAATGGATTTTTCCATAATAACTCATGTATTAGAGAGAGACAATAAATAATGTATTTTTAATAGGATCGTTGGTTTAGGAACATAAGAGGCTCTCAAAATTCGTATTAAAAAATCCAGTACCGTATTCAAAAAAACAAAGTTGATGATGGTTGCCCATAGACGAAACGTCGGATCATAAATTTGATGACGCCATTTTGTAGAGGAGAAAAAGTGGCAATGAAGATGTGACATTTATTTTGAAATATCTCTTCAAATACACATAGGAAAACATAAAAACGATTTTACAAAATTTCGGTTTTTTCCGGAAGTTTTCGGAATTATTTGAATTCCAGAACGGCATTTTGATGAGCACCAAAATGCGCACCTTTGTCCTCATTTAAATTGCTCTGTATCTCCTACCGTTTCCAAGATACCAATGGTAAGCCTCGAATTTTTAACACCCTGTATAGTAATGGGGGTGAGGTGTGGTGAAATCTCTGAAAAAGGCAGGTGAATTGGAATATAATAAATTTTTAAAATTGAGTTCATTCAACTGCAGAATTATTGCATTATAATAACTTTCTAATATTTAGAATACATATTATGCTGTAAATCTGTAACATGTATTCTTACTCACTGCAAGTCTATTCAAGGACTTGTCTGACCTATTTCTGCTTTGTGCCCAACAGACATTGAAGTACATCTTCATAAGATCTTATATGGGTTAATCCTTGACTATACTTTTCATAATCAAAAGATGGAGTTCTATATACCTCCTGCTTGTAGCTTGGCTGAATCAAATTAGCTTCCTGCCTATTGAATAGTCGAATCGATATTTAAATGTACACGGTTTCAGGTGGATGGCAGATAGTTCCTGTAATATTAGTAGAGACAATAATTCTCCACGTTATTCGCCAGATGATGATTGTATATCAGAACACAAATCATCTGGGACATATAAATTGAGGGACTCTAGGTACTTTGATTGGAATATATTTTTTTCTTACTCCTGGGTTGATTTTCTTTTTTTTACTTAATAATAATAATTGCCTAACTTAAATGTAACTTTCAAGGATAATTGAAATAGCTGGAGGCAGAGAACTATATTCACAAAGTAGAACAAAAGCTGTGCGAAAATCGCGTAGCAGTCAGTATTTAGGCGAGGATGGAGAAAAAAAGACACAAAGAGTACCAATGAAGCAGGGCGTTTGGGAGTTGCGCAGCAAAAATAACGACTCCAAAAAAGTATAGTCAGCCCACAAAAAGTTCAACTTATTTATACCTATAACGTGTTGCAGCTGGGAAACTCTCGAGAATTTACAGAAACGGTTTTTTCATCCGAAGTTCGTTCAATGACTCACGGAAAAGAATCTCAAAGTCCCAAGAAATTAAGCCCATCGAGTATGCCTTTTCCCGAAGAAGTTGTTGTTTTTGACGATATTGGCGAGAGTTGGAATGGGGATAAGAAAAAACATAATGATCTTCTTGATAATGACCATAGCAGTTTCACTGCCAATACATATGATAACAGTATTGATAATGAAAAAGTAGCTAAGGTAGGTATTTTACCTTTATACAATTTGTGCCCCGTGCTCTCCAGAGTTACTTGTGGAGAATACTGTGCAATCAAATGTGGTACATCGTAGGTTATTGGAAGTTTACCAATAGCAGTATACGACGGTTCTCCAAGGAGATACGGGCAAAGACAAACCGGAACCAATAACTCCCATATTCAATTACCAAGTGCACAAAGTTTATTGGCCTCGCCCAGTGTATATCCTCCGAGGCCTGGTTTTCCACAAAGAATTGTTTCCAGTCCTAGTCCGAGTGAAAGAGAGTGCAATATCAGCATCAATGTCGACAACACTTGTAAAGTAAGTAATAAGATCTGATTATTCAACATTACACATACAGTGTTTTTGCTGGTTTTATTTTCTGTGTCTTCTCTATCGAATATTTGAGTTGTCTTCGTTTATCAATTGGTTTCACTCGCAGAAAAGAAATAGTTGTTCCCCGCCATCAACAAACACAACGACATTCGATTATTTATACGAATTCTCCGAAACGCGAAAAGTATTGGAGGAATTTTTTAAATGTCCCCCTGAGGATGAGAATAGACTGGGAAGCGAATTCCAGGAGTTAGAGTACGAGTTGAGACGTCAGGCAAGTGAATCTGGAAATTCATATGTAGGAAAAAGATTAGCTAAAGGTCGCAGCAGTGAACCTGATTTTTGCATGCGAATTGATTCACCGACGAAATGTTTTACAATTTCGAATGTCCCTTTACAGGTAGGATTTCTCCTTTTACTGTTCGGCCTTAAATTTTAAGTGCACAATTTTCATTCAATTCACATGAATACTGGATTTTGGAATTCGAGTATGTATTGGCACTGATATGGACTTGTTTCCCCAAATCTGAACCGGTTCGAAGCATGCTGTTCATTCCACGTCCTGTCATTGTATTCATTTGAGTCCAATTTATCACCCTAAATTTCCACTAAGGGGTTAAAAATATGGTATATTTCGAATTTGATAGTATGTACTCACAAATAAGCAAGAAATATATTCATGAATGTTTTTTTGGTCTCACTTTATTAGAAATTTTGTCAAAATCAGCGATATTCTCAAAAGTAACACGGGATGTTTCCTCATGATATTCACATCTAAACAAGGTGTCCAAAAGTGTGCAGTAGCCATTCAAATTACTGTTTTCCAAGAAATTCGATTTTAACGAAATTTATGTGGAGATCTTTAAAGCTTTTTTATACTTACTGTTTTCACCAGTCTTTTTAACATGTAAGAAGATTTTGATCTCATGTGATATATTTGTTTTCCAGTTTTTTTCTCGTCGTTCGGTTTAAATTCTTGCGAACGACAAGTAAAAAAAAATTGATATAAATATTTCACATGGAATTAGAGATCCTTTTATTCACTCTTCAGAAGACTTTGTCGACGTTGCTTGATAGTTTGATACATTTTTTAGAATATTTTTTCATTTCCTTTTTTTTCTGCAAAAACATAATGTAAGGTTTAAGTTCAATTTGTTAGGTATTATCAAATTTCTTCTTTCGGATAAGTGATTTTTTGATTGATTTTTTTTTTTCCGTCAAAACTTTCAAATATTTTTATAACAATCTTCAAGAGCCCATTTTATTTTTTTTTACAGTCACCGTTGCTAATATAGGTATATTAGCTTGTTCAAAAAATAAAAAATATATTTCCAATTTTCCCTTCAACTGAGTAATCTACAGTGGATCTTGAAAACCATAATAGATGCGAAGATGGTTAAATCACAGAAAAGTTGCGCATTTTGAAGGCTAACAATATGCCGTTTAGAAAGTTTCAAAATTCCGAGTAGTTCGAGAGATATACCTGAAAAACCGAAATTTGCCGATTTCATCATGGCCTCTTTTTAAACTCTACAAAACAGCCTTGACAGATTTTCCGTACGACGTTTCGTTTCGAAGAAACCATCATCAACTTTACTTTTTTATAAGATGCGTGAATAAAGTATACCCTGTATTAAATAGCTTATCTTATGACGAATACAACAATAACGCAATATGATTCTGGAATATTTAATTTTAAAAAAATCGGTTTTTATTAAATGCCGAATGTTGCGGTGAAATGATGGCGCCGTGAAAATGTCAAAATAATTTTCTTTGCCATATTGTTGACACATAGTGTTTTTGAACTTTGTTCTGGCGTCTTGTTGCTACAGTTTTTTTCTTCGTTACAAAATGGAACGTGCTTTTTTAATTTGTTTGAACATTTTTCATAATCTAAATTAGTTTTTTTTAGTCTAGTAAATAGTTCTAGTTTGTTAACTTAATTAACATATGACGTGACCTACCTATGAATGAAAGTTTTAAATTGTCAAAAACGTGATTTTCATTAAATATTTCGAGACAAGAGTAATACTGGCCTACTACACCATACTCAGCGCCATCATTTCGCCGCCTACTACAACAAAACATTCGAAATTTGATACAAATACATTTTTCCAATTTGAACATCGCAATAATACAGGGTATGATTTTTTACGCGCTATTCAAAAAAATTAAGTTGATGATGGTTTCCCCGAAACGAAGCGTCGTACAAAAAATCCCTCAACGCTGTTTTGTAGAGCTTAAAAAGTAGCCATGAGAAAGTGTCTCTTGTTTCTTCATATCTTCTTTAAATAAAGTCAGAAAAAATAAAAACAAAATAGGCAAATTTCGAATTTTAAAACATTCTAAACGGCATATTGTTAGGCTTGAAAATGCGCAACTTTTCTCTAATTTAACCATCTTCGTATGGTTTCCAAGATTTCCGTGATAGACATTGTTATCTTGGATACAGCAACAAAATGTCATAGTACAAATTTTCAAAACAAATGCATACTATCATCTTACGAAATTCGCTACTAATTGTTTCATTCTATAAACTGATTATGAGCATGTTGTCCAATTATTTGGATTTCCCATCTAATGAAAGTAAACGCATGTTTTCGAATTTCACTAAACATGCATCATTTTATCGGATCTATTACAGGACCACGATTTCCCCGAACACGAAAATAATTTTCTTGATCTATCGATCGGAACAGGTTCCAGTGGAGATTTGGGCGAAACTGAAGTGGGATTACAAGTTGGTCATAGTAGAAATTTCACTTTATCTCCTGAAACCACCGATTGTGATTCGAATTGTGGTGATTTGGATAGTGAAGTTTCTTTGATGCTTATGGAAAACGACCTTGCGCCTTCTGGAGGACTTTTGGGTAAACAAACTTTTATTAAGTATTTCCAGTAGACTAGTGGAACAGAGACTGCTAAATATAAAATGCAATGATATTTTCAATAATGTTTGAAGTCTCTTCTCAACTCCATCTGCTGCAAGCACTACTCGTCTAAAATAAGGTATTAGAAATATACAGGGTGTGATTGTATGTGACAAAATAATGTTGGTATATGTCATATGACGAAATTTCGAAATCTCAATATTTTTCGAGTTACCGGTACTGAAAGATCTTTTTTTTTTCTATTTATTGATATATTCCGGACATTTCTTACCGAACAAAATAAATTATCTATAACGTTTTGTGAAAAAAATGTTTCTCTACTCTGAACACAGAAGGCGCTTTACCTAAAATTCAAATTTCATATTTCGCATATCTGACCCATTTTAAAGCGGGCCACCTTCATAACTTTTTAATTTATTGATCGATTTTGACGATTTTTTTTTTAAATGTAGAGAGGGAAGAGGTGTATTTTGAGGCTATACGTCGCCCAGTCTTTTCCAAAAACCAAGGCCTACTATAGCATATTTAGAGGCTGAAAAAATCCAGAAAACATATTAGCGATTTTTTTTGAGAAAATCTACCTACGCCACTGGATTTTTTATCCCCTGAAATGGGTCTGTACCAAATTTCATGAAAAAATATTCAATTCAAAAATATTATTTCTTTGTGTAATTTTGTTTCTATTTTTTTTTGTCAGTTTCATTTGTTTGTTTTCATTTTATTTTGACATAAGAATATCTATTTATTGTTTATATTTTTTTTTCTGATAGATTTGCTATCGCAAGAGTTTCGAGGTAAAATACTTCTTGGTGCATAAAAAAATTATTCGTTAATTTTTAATATTTTTCCATGAAATTTGGTTCAGATCCATTTCAGGGTATGACGAATTCAGTGGCGTAGACAGATTTTTTCTAAAAAAATCTCTAATATGTATTCTGGATTTTTCAGCCTCTAAAAATGCTCTAGTAGCCTTGGTTTTTGGAAAAAACTGGGCGACGTATGGCCCCAAAATAAACCTTTCCACTCTCCACATTTGAAAAAAAAATCGTCAAAATCGTTCCATAAATAAAAATGTTATGGGGGTGGCCCGCTTTCAAATGTGTCACTCTGTATATTTATAAAAAAGCTTGTCCTGACTGACTCATCGACGCCCATCCGAAACTATTACAGATGGAGCCTTGAAATTTTGAAGAAATGTTCTGCTAAATAATTATACATAGGTGTGCTAAGTTAGGTTTTTGCAAAATTTTATCCCTAAGGGGGTGAAAGAAGTGGAGTTAGGAAAAATGACATGATTATGAAAAAATATGTATTTTTGATTACACTCACTTGAAACTCCATAATAATAAACTTGGATAACATATGTTTTGTTGTTTTTCAAAATTCAACCTGTAAGGGGGTGAAAGGGATGGGGGAGTAAAAAATCCTGAATCAATAATAAAAATATATTTTTGGCCAAATCAACTTGAAACTTCAATTATTAAAACGCGTGTTTCCTCGTTTTCCAAAATTCAAGCCCAATGGGGGTTAAAAGAGAGGGGTCCCTAAAAGTCATAAATTATAAATGAAAAATTATGTATTTTTGACCACATCAACTTGAAACTTCATATTGATAAACTTGAATGAAATCGATAAAACTGTTTTTTTTTTGTTT
Organism: Orchestes rusci; assembly: GCA_958502075.1. Taxonomy (NCBI): domain Eukaryota; kingdom Metazoa; phylum Arthropoda; class Insecta; order Coleoptera; family Curculionidae; genus Orchestes; species Orchestes rusci. The sequence goes on along the minus strand of OY293303.1, from coordinate 602,878 downwards.
TTAAAATTCAACCCCTAAAAGGGCGAAAGAGGTGGGGGCAGGGGTGGCAGAACTAAAAAATTAAATAGTTTTGGTTATATCAACTTGAGCCTTTATATTAATAAACTTGAATGAAATTGATGAAACAAATGTTTTGTTGTTTTTCAAAATTCATCATTCAAAGGGGTGAAAGAGGTGAAGATCGAAAAAATAGTAAATTATTGAACAAATATGTATTTTTGGTCACATCAACTTGAAACTTTTTTCGCTGTTTTTCAAAATTAAAAATTTAAAGCACGAAATTTCCTTTCAGAAAGGTTGAAAAAATATACAGGGTGTTTCAGAACGTTATTTAAAAAAATCGCTATAAAGTTTGGAAAACGATAAAATGGGATGCAATCATAAAATAATTTATATCTCAAAAACTGAAAGAGATAGCTTATCGCAAATTTGAAAATCGATTCAGCCCAAAATATGCGGTTTGTGGAGTTGGCAGTGTTTAAAAAAATCGCCAACAACGAGTTTTTTCAAATATTTATTGATAGGTGGAAAATATTATGTCAAAAATGACTAGTCCCTCGAAACAAAAATTCACATCAAGTTATTCGGAATAAATTTTTTAATTTTTTTTTTTTTTTTGGATTTAATATTTTCTTCCAAAATCAATTTGCCCATTCAAACTTTTTCGTATCTGCTGGTGTTCCAATCCCTTACCTACACATAACAAACTCACTATAGTGTTAGTAGGTACGTAAGTGTTGAAAGAGTCCAAACAACTACTTGAATAATGTTGCTTTAAAAAATAAAAAAACCATGAAACTCTTCATGATGAAAAAAATTGCATTTCCTAAACATTTATAAGTGTAGCTTTCAACATAATCGATTACATTCCATGATACTACAACAAACATTCAGTACCTATCATGATAACAACAAACAATCTTTTAAACGACGTGTTTGTTTTAAAGAAATCTGTCGAAACAAAAAAGGTATGCGAAATATGAAATTTGGATTTCAGGCCCTCTAGGGGCAAAGTTTTTTTTAGTAGACGAACGATTTCGTTCTACGTCTGATAGATTCTGTTTTTTATTCTTATTTCGACTACATTTCACACTTAAGGGGATTCATCAGGTCTGAAATTTTACTCAATGCAACCATTTTTTCTGGAATGCGCCATTTTTTTATCACATCACCTTTTGGAACAATTGAAGTTTTATTAGGTAGGTAAGATGTCAAACTAGGCAACCCAATATCTATTTTTGAAAAAAAACTGTAACAAAAACAAGTATCTCAATGGTCAAAAAATATTCCGCCCTCTTGTAAGAATTGAACCTTTCTGAGATCATTTCTGACAATCTTCGTTTGATATAATTAAACAGAAATCAGTAATACTTTCCACCAACTCTCATTTAATTCACAATAAATTGCCACCGTCTTCGAACAACATTTATACCCATCTCTTTTGAGATGTAATGTTTACTTAATTTGGTTGCCGGTGTGATGAATACCTACTGTCCCGCGGGCTGACGTGATGAAAACTTATTTTGCCAGCAGTGCTTTTTCGAGCGGACGAATACCCTTAACATGTATTCAATGTTTCGAGCTAATAAAGCCATTAGGAAAATAGTCGTTTGAAAACCAACACTTTTTGAACCTGCAAATTTGAATTTTTGAAACTTTCTTGTCCTGCCGTAACTAAGAAGGATGGATTGAATTTTTTCTCCTCTAGAAGATGACGTCATCTGATTTCTGATCCGCGTTCCTTCGCAAACATTATCAATTCATGTTGATGATGGCGTTCCGCAATCTATTTTTGAACAAATTGTCTAAAATTTAAACGTTATTAGCATCAAATAACAAATGATGGTACATATTTTTAATATCGTAGCTCGTACTATACATTCCCCACTAATTTCAATGAATGTATTCAAAGGATCAAACACCGACCTTGTAGTGCCTGGCGATACGTTAAGATTATACTCAAGCATGCCTGTACTAGAAGATGGCTTATCCTCGGGTCATGCCAGTGATACCGACAACAATAATCCAACCGTTATGCTCATGAAACGGCAAATCACTGAAATAGAACGCGAAATTAATCAAGGCATTTGCAAGCCCAAAGGTAAACCCAGCGAAAATGGCATATCTCCGGAAAATGAAAATTTGGCTACATCACCAACGGATTGTGTAAATAGTTTTGATGAACCTCTTAACCTTTCTCAGACCGATTCTGTAGGTGAGTGGTAACTGGGATATTTGAGTCCAATAGATACTTATGTAGTGCTTATAGAAAAGACTCCCCCACCACCTGCCCCAGCGCCCCATAGGATGATCACCGATAATACTAACGAAGTGGAGGCTGCTATTAAAGACATACGCTTGACTTTGCAGAGAACAAAAACCCTTCCTCTTCAACGGCATCCTGGTGAGGAGTGTGAGGAGAATGGGTCTAGTCCAGTGTGGGTGCCTAGGTAATTAATGTTGTGATTCTTCGGGCTTTAATAGTAGTAAAAAACCAGTGTATTGAGAGTCACTAACCTATTATGGGAAATGTGAAAAATCTCTCGGATACAGGGTAGAACATGAATGATAATAAGTTTCTATAATTCTTTTTCCCACGGAGATATGGCCTCCTAAAGGACGCCGGTGGATTTTTTTTTTCGCAAATATTTTTTAAAGTACTCAACATTTAACAGGTCGTTAGTAGTGTTCATCATATTAAATTTTCATTAGATTATATTGAATACCTTGAAAGTTATTTGCAAAAGAAAATTTCCACCGGCACCCTTCAGGGGGCCATATCTCCGTAGGAAAAAGAATTATAGAAACTTATCATCATCTTTTCTCGTGTTCTACCTGCATCAGAAAGATTTCTCACATTCACACCCTGTATAATCAAAGACATTTAAACTCAAGAGACACCATTGTTCACGTCTTAGGCCAATCCAACATCATCAGATTTGCCAGATTTACAATTATTCAGAATATTTTAATTTTAAAAAATGTGTCAATTTCAGAAAATCGACTATATTCTCATGACAACATTATTCTTAATTATTTCAAATAAACAACTTTAACTTAAAATCCGGCACTGCGGCAAGCGCGTATCAACGATTTCACGATATACTGCGCAAGCGACAAAAATATGAATGGAAAATAGACTGTGGTGTTGCCATTCAGCTATGTGCTGTTTATGTTCATTTAATTGCTGTTTTTGAGGAATAATTTGTTATAGTTAATAGTCTCCTGATTCGTTTTTGTGCAGTTTATAAGGAGGTGGACCATTGAAGTCCAGAAAATGTGACTTTTCTTTAATTGGTAAGTAATTTTTGAAGTTATGTTTTTAGAGCGCATGCGCCTGTCTTCATGTTGGGAACCAGGGGCTTCGTGAAAGTTGTAAAATATTGTTGTAGTTCTTACACTGTGTGGAATATTTTGGATGTTGATGTGAAAATGACGCCGATAAAAAACATTAATTTTTATCATTTCTGTATGAGTGCAAGATAATTGAATAAAATTTGGAACAGTTGCTAAACTTTTTACACTCTATCTAATGAATGAAAACTTATTTATAGTATTTCATAACCTTCATGAGTGGGATATAATCGGATATACAGGGACGAGTTCAAGAAAAATATGCCCCAATTTTTTTAATTGTTGATTTTACTTACAAATTCTGAAAATCTGGAGTTTTCTGCACAGCAGCTGGAATTCAATACTAAGTTCTCATCCATTAGATAATGTACAAAAAGTTAAGCAACTCTAACAGATTTTATTCGATTATCTTAACAGGTTTCGGAAATATCAGATCTTCCCTTTTAACACCCTCTATTTCGAAAACGGAGGCTTTGCGGACCCATATTAATATGAACTTATTACTTTTAGGTCCTGAATACGTACCTGAAGTATTGACATTTTCTCCTGAATCACCCTGTATACATGAACTTTTATGACAAAAAAATTAGCCTCAACGTTGAAAAATATACTTGGGTATTTACATGAAAATTTCCTACCAGTCAATTCTAACCAATCATAGGCTTGCATTTTATTATGTTGCTATGGCAACGACCTAATTTTATCGGAAATCACCCTGCTCATAATCACGTGACTGAAAGATTAATAAGTGGAAATCTCCCTGGCTTTGCATCTTTGCATGTAGCTCCCATATGATTACAGTGTTGCCAATTTGTGCTTTCTCTAGGATAATAGGCCATGTTTATTAAATTGATCTGTTTTTACTTCAAGAAATTGGACCATTTACTTCTTATTATACAGGGTGAGTTTGAAAAACGTGCTCATTTTGACATGGTGAATAGAGTATGGTGGGATAAACACTTTCTGTGAATGAACATGTGTCCGCAAACGTTATGAAAATACAGTGTTGAAAATTGAGAAAAATTTTGATTCTTTGTCTGTAGATTCGAAACGCCTCAAGCGATTTTGTTCAAACTTTTAGGAAGTATATCCGGGGTTTTCAAGCATTGAGTAATTCATCGATGTCTAGCGTCTGCAGTAGACTGAATTCTATCATCCGATTGCATCGTATCGTGTCATGTTTCATTCGCAAGGTTGCCAGAAGTACTGTTTTAACAGGAGATCTACTGATTTTGCCCATGGGGTTCTGTTCTTCTGTTTTTGATAGGGATCATCAGGCAACACTGGACTCAGATGACGTCATGACCGTTACAGTGAGGCAACCTCTTATATACTGATCTTGGTCTTGAGGTGCCTTTTGCGGTACTGAGAGATTTGGAGGTGGGGGAAGTGGCACTGTCAAGACACCCTTTTATGCGCCGGGTATTTGATGATACGGCGATCCGTCGATTGCGTTGCCTAAAATTTATATTATAAATAAGAAACACCCTTCTGTTGTTATTACTCATGAAAAAACAACAATGGGGTCGTTGCACGTACTTTTTTTATTGCATATTCTGAAAATATAATCAAAAATATTAGACCCGTATTTTTTTTTTTTTTTTTATCGATTTTTAAGGGCATAAACTAGCGTCGAAGTTTGTCAACAGTCCTTTTAAGCCTTTTAAATGATGACGCGTGTACGGCAAAATATGGCGTCGCTTCTTGGATCCGGCGCAGCTCTTCCCGTGGGTCGATAACTGTAGAGAACGCAACGTTGCCGAGATGCTTTTTGCTTGGGGTCGAGTGTAAAGCGTGTTTTATTCTAGGGATTTCTCAATTTCGAATTCACGTTCGTGGTTTGGATCAACTTTGCTCATATACGATTCAATATCGTCAAAAAAGAATGGGCCAATAAATAATATTGCCTACCAGATTTAATTTGCAGGTACCAATATTTGCAGTTTTTGTTTAGTATGCAACGCTCCTGGTAGTTATTTATCAGACATAGGGATAAATTCAAAGAATTGTGTCTTTGAGTTTATCCCTACGTCTGATAAATAACTATTCTATGCGTCTGCATTAATTTGGGTCTGAGAAAAATAAATATCTTGAGGGTTTTATGATACGGTCAAAGGTATCATAAAAACCCAGTCTGGGTGGTGTCGTATAATTTCCTGGTTAATTTTTGTATTAAATCACATTATTTACCATCCATTTTAAAGTTAACCTAAATGTATCGATTATCTTTCGTTCATCATATTGAGCTAGTAATTCTTGTTAAAATACCATCAATAGTACATCTCGCAACGCCGCATTTGTATCAAGCAGCGCGCGTGCATTTCAGTGTCAAGCGGATAAAGGATATTGATCTGTGACTTCAATGCGACGATGGGCCCAGGTTGATGGACTTATTTATTTCAAAGAGGCCTAGTTTAAATGTTGTGCATTATTTTGGCCAATTCATGTAACCCATTTTATTAAGAAACCCACAGTTATATATTCTACACAAAATCAGCTTTGATTTTGATATAGTGCAACGACCCCATTATTGATTAGTTCTACAAGAAGAAGGGAACGAGCATTGAGGGTATGTATCGTTTGTACAAACTTTCTAGGTTAAGCAGATTATTACGCGTGCGCAAAGTATATTTTACGGCGAAAACGTGAACTTCAACGAAGTTTCGTGTATTTGGACCTTTACGGTATACGGTATATGGCCTAACCGTCATTTCAAAGCGGTATGCCGAGGAACAGGGATCTACACAACCAAGACTCTTCAGAATCGTTTATACGATTCTCGATCGCATTGTGAACAAGGCGAATCAGTAGATCAAAGTCCAATCTACCGAAAATGAGATCACGGAAGTCAAGGTTAAATGGGCAGCGTAAAAAAAATCCAACTGCAATAGGTGTTATCGACAGCATCAATAATCAATTTGGGGATGAATACATTAACCGGAAAAATTATGCGACTATAAACGTTGAAGCCATATAAATGTGCAAGGTTGCCTAGTGGCAGCCGCCGTAACTTGTTTCTCTTCTGTACTCATTGCACTTTATAAAACAACGACAGATCGGCTCCCTGGGCATTTTATGAATGGAACACTGGGTCTCTTAAATTTAAATGTCTTTGTGTAAAATAGCCAGATTACAGTGGATAGTTATGATTTTGTTGAATTTCTAAATCGTCATCATTCAAAAAAATGTTGTGAAGCAGATAATAACTTTCTAGGCCTCACTTTAGTTTTAACGGGATCTGAAATAATTTTCACTTTTTTATTCGCTAGTCCTTTGGAATTTGAGACAATCTAGATTCGAAGCATCAATTCATTGATCAGAGTCCTGTTCATTGTTTAATATAAATCAAACCCTACTACCTGTTTAATAATTAAGCACAATTTTTGCCAGCCATTTTCGACAAAGAGGTTTATCTACCACCAGTGCAGACTCTGAGAGGAAATGTAACAGCGGTGCTGAAGATGGTGAGTTGGAAAATTGAATGGAGGAGTTAAGTTTGAATTTCATCTTCATATTTAGAAGAAAATGATACCGATTTGGAAACAGACAGGCTTCTGGGCCAGCAACGGACTGATGATCAGGGTTTTTATGATGAAAAGGTGAACTTATTGCATTTTCACAATTTTTTTGGTTATAACGTTGGTGTGAATGGTATTTTACATCATTTTTTATGGAATCACGGGTGATTTTTGGAAATGACCTGTATGGAGGTTTATTGATAACAGGGGTTTTTTGGGGTTTATCTTCTGTAACCTACATTCATTTGTTCCTCATCTTGTTGAAAATATTTCCAAAAATCCTTATCATCGCATGAATTGGTTTTTGATGTTCCTATGAATGGAAATATTTGTTTACCTATTAATTTTTCAAATAAAGGTATAGGAATGTTGTCTTTGGTTTGAAGATTCAGTTTCATTATTTGTTGTAAGGTTTTAAGAGTCAAAAGCTTATTATTATTTTAAATATTTTTAAATTCAATCATGTTATGATTATGAGAAATAAAGAAATGCGGAGATAAGGAAGATCTTATGCTTGAGACTTTCTGCAAATTTATTTTCGAAATTTTCCACAGGATGAAAATTGCGATTTGCACTTAACCATATTCGTATACCATGTTATTCCTCTGCGTACAAATTTAAAGAAATCTTTCGATACACGGTATTTCCTCAATCAATTTTCTCATCATCAATTAAATTTCTCATAATAATTGATTCAACTGATTCATGGTGAAGTGCAAATCGCAATTTTCATCCCGTGGAAAATTTTGAAAATAAATTTGAATATTGTCCTAACATGTCTTTAATAGCATGTAATGTACAGCCTTGGATGTACGGTGTGAACAAATTTGTTCTTTCTTGTAAGTAGTTAGAACTCTTAATGTAACTAACTTCACTAGTTAATGGTGTAAAAAAACATCTCGCTCTTACCCAACTTGGCATGACCTAAACTTGTTGTTTGTATTGCTAGGATTGGAGAAAACCTAAAAGTCGAACAATAATGCCGCAATTAGGCCATTCCAACCTAAAATTGCTCAGCTCCTTAGACGAACATGCTATTCCCCTTGTCCCTTCTTCCGAATTGCAAAACTCCCCTGCCCCCACTCCTTCGGCCGTATCTGACAAAAGCCAATCACCTCAAAGTCAAAAAGGATCGGTGTCTTCGAATAAAACTAAAAAGGTGTGAATTTGGCATGTGTACATACGAGTATTTATATTTTCAGTGAATGAAATATTTCATTGAAGATAGTATTGTCCACTAACTAGATATTAGTACTAGAGTACTAACAGAGGCTTATTATGCTGATGTATCTACTAATATAGTGTCAAATCGAACTCAGCTTCCATTATCGATTGGCCCTCATCGCTTCATTTGTGCATGTTTAGTATTTTGGGAACTATTCATTAACCTAATGGGTACGTGAAAACTTCAACGTGTTTTCTATAATTTTGATAATAGTGATTTTGGAATTTTCGATTATATATTTGAGTTATTTATTTATCTAATTGTTGTAAAATTCAAATTCTTAAACATTTCAAACTGCAATTTTAGTCAGAGCAAACGTAGTTTCGAGAGACAAACATTAACCATCTTAAGTGTATAAATCCAAAAATAATTTATGAATAATGAAATCTATATTTTTGAAATTGTTGCCAATCAAGCAAATTCTAAAATAAAAAATCGTACAATTTGAGAGAAGGAATAAATTCCAAAGTCAAAAATTCAACATACCTACCAATGATCTAATAACTATAGATGAAACATAGCGAGATAAACATGAGGACAACATCGAACTGAGCACTCGGGTCCAGAGATTCTCCCACCACGTTGTTTGCCAAACTTACTGTAATAAAAGTATTACTACGCAGCAAAAAGATTTAAACATTGTTTGGAATCATTTTTGAAACTTTTATGTATGAATTCAATCAAATATAAGTTGATGATAACCTTTTTGTTAAAATTGAAACATCTCTTCAAGATTTGTGTGAGTATTTAGGATTTAGAAAAACCAGAGTATTCTCTTCTGAAAATTTAAAAAGCTGAAGTACGGCAAGACACCAAAATTGGGTCCGCCCCTATCGATCGGATTTTGTCTACACGTTTCATTCACATTTCGTCTCATTGGCGTCTCTTTTTTTTGAGTGGGGTTTGGTGTTGATTTTGTGAATGTTTATTGTGTTTTTATTCTGGTTTAGTTTGTAGTGCTTCATTATTTACTTATATGGTATATTGAAATGACTCGCAAGTGTCAAGCTTGCAGTGAATAAGAACTTAAGAATTCTGTAAAATAGTTACGCCACTGGCAGCCTCGCGTGTAGTAACCGAAGCACATTCTAGTGAGGTGCAAACGTATCCCCACTCAGTGCCCCGCTCAATTCCTCCTCACGTCTTTTCTATGTTCGATGTTGGCCACACAATTTTTCACAGTTTATGAATTAAATGTTTCATCTATAGTTATTAGATCATTGATACCTACCATATTCAAACTTCAAAATGTGCATGAAATAGCTCATAGCTGCACATGCTTACAAGCCCGTTAAAAATGGTTAGTAAACTGATTCCATGCTTGATCCATTCTCCTCATATATTTCATGATAATTACTTGCAGGATAAGGATAAGAAGAAAGGTAGAAACAAAGAAGGTGAGCATATTCCAATATTAAAAACTATGCTTATATGAAAAAAATTTGCAGATGTAATTCAAAGATCTGTATTGATAGAAGGAGTTTTATTCAGAGCACGTTATCTGGGCTCAACGCAATTGGTATGCGAAGGCCAACCCACCAAAACCACCCGTATGATGCAGGCTGAAGAAGCAGTTTCTAGAATAAAGGTAGAATTGGACTCTTAATTTTCATGTATTGTGCTAATATTAACAAGTTGCAGGTATTGTGTAAATAGGCATGATCAACATGTCAAAAATGTCAATTTATGGTTATTTGGAATAGAAATTTATACGTCCTTCTAAGAAAAGTATTGATATTTCAAACTAATTTTAAACCTTTTTTTTGCACCTATTTACATCGGAAAAGTCGAGTTTGAAATTTGAACTTTCAGTTCTTCACTTTATTTTTAAATAAAAAATTATTCTCCATGAAAAAGTATCATTTTGTTATGCGACAATTCAGTATTTGAATAAAAGTAGATCGATCCAAAAAATTTTCTTGTCAAGTTTATAGTACTCGAACTATCTTTTCATAAAAAAAAAACTTATTATTTCATTTCCATGGCTTTCTTTGACTAATAGAAGTGCCCCAAAAATGTGAAAAGTTTTAAGGCCTTTTTTAAATTTTAAAACGGATAGCGTTTCTCAAATTGGCATATCCAGAAATCCCTATAACAAAATCGTCTTTTTTAAGAACTGGTATACAGGATGTTTAAAGAGTCATGTCAAATATTGAAAAAAATCAATTTTTGCAACCACCTTGCATACATTCTAGCAAAGATTTCCCAAAAACCTTTTCTCATCTCTTTCACGTATGACACGAACTATACACTTAATAAGTTTTGCTAGTCTAGCTTATACCGAGCGTTAAAAAATAGAGATCAAAAATTTTAAAAAAAATAATGTTATTTTGAATAGTAATATCGATATGATTAGATTAGAGAGATATGATATTATTAAAGAGATTTAAAGAATGAACTATTCAAAAGAGAAAATACATGGTAAATAAAGTATATTATTCCGAATATTGAACCACTAGAAGCATAAACAAACAATATTGTGTGAGTCGAACATGTCAATGTAAGCAGGGAGGGAAAGGGGAAAACAAGCTCCTGGTTTGCCATATTTATTTCCTTGAAGTACCTTTAACCAGATTTTCTGTCGCTTATTCAATAACAATGACTTGAAGTTCACCATCATCAAATAAATGTATTTCTCTTCAATATTCAAGGAGAGTGTAGGCTTTTTTTCATCGCTATTACAACTAGTCGTTGAAACGATTTTCCTTGGTCTTTTACACTAAAAAGTTGATAAGAGGAATTTTTATCACAAACGGCAACGTTGCGCATCAATCGAGCTGTTTGAAATGCGTTTCCATGACGTTAATAGATGCTTCAAAGTAACGGTTGTTGTCATTTTCCAGTTGAAAATAATCTATTTGTGCTCGAGAAGAAGATTTAGTGTGGCAATTATGCCAAAAAAGTGCTGCGTTTGTGGAGCTTCTTCATGGACGGTTGGATTGTGGAGATCTTATCACAAATGAGTCAAAATAACATTACATAAATATAAACAAAAACAAAATGTGATCGATTCAAACAAACTGCGTACGTTCGGGGTGCTATGCTTGTTCTAGTGATTCAATGTTCGAATGTATATCAGGATAATCACTGTTTGTGAATGAAGATTTGTCCGCAAACGTTTCGTGAATAAAATTATAATAATTTCGATTTTTTGTCCCTTAATTCGAAACGTCTCACGCGGTTTTAAGTGTTACTCCTCTTTCAGCAGTAAAACCTGGCTGATTTGCATAAAGCTCGAAGAACTAGTTACACGAGGCCAATTTTGGAGACATTCCTTCTTTTTCATTGGAAAAGTTTTGGAAAATCCAACTTTTTCAATGAATTGGTGGCATGTCTTCACAATAATAATGGTCCCCAATTGTATAGAAGGAAATCTGATACCAAAGATAATAAATTCGGAAAAATGTTGTTCTGTCTTTTGACAGATGCTTCATAAAAATTCAAACTGATTTGACATTTCTTCAAATTTCCATTTTTTAAGGACGTATAAATTGCTAGCTAGATTTATCAAAATAAAAGCTAAAATTGTAATTTAGACGCATGTAAATGGGTACCTATCATACGTAGATAGTCAAATGAAAGAGATAGTGTGTGTTTACCGTTATCCCCCCTTCCACGACAGAACCTCAAGCGCAGAGTAAAAGGAAATTTGTTAGTTGATGGAAAACATTTACCAGCAGATTGAATGCACTTCAAATCTCTAGATCCTTGATTTCCTCTCTACTCTGTGACACTCAAACCCCCACCATCAATGCACGCTTCGGTGATAATTGGTGCCTTTTGTACATTGGTTCTTTATCTAGCACCCCTTCAGTGAATGTTCTGTTATCTGTGAATATCATTAAGCGCACCCTATGTAGTACTTTTCTAGTACCTGAAATTGTAGGTTGAACACATCAATCAATATGAAATGAACGTTGGATCTTTAAGTCCAAACTACAGTAGTACTTTACATATAACTTCTAGGAGGCACCAATTCAATCAGTTCAGCTATATGATCCATATGCATTCGCAGATGAATCAATTGCTAACACTAGTTTGGCTATTGTTGATCATCCTCAAGTTCATCCCATGCAACCATTACTTAATGGTAAGCATCGGGTTGCTAGTTGGATAGTTGCGTTTATTTCCTCCAACTAGCAACTCTTTGACATCATTTAGCCAATTGGGCTGAATAGTATTTTCTTAGTTGACCCATCACCGTTTTTCAATGAGAACCCATTCAATGGCGGTGGTGGCGCATCTGGTACCGTATTTCGGTTACTTTTCCTGGGTTCTGTCGAAGTCGACGAGGAAGGGGGTAGAAAACGGCGAAAAAAATTCAAGAAAAGTATGGTTGAAGTGGCTGTTACAAAAATCAAGGTCTGTGCTTTGATGTTGTGATTGGTGTGACTGGCTGACATCTGACCATGGGTTGTAGTCATTAAGGTCATCCATTTTAGTTCTCATACAGTTTGGCGATGTCGCCATGGTGGAAGTATTTTGGCTAAAAGAAAAATATCAGTACCTCAGGGTCGTTAAGTTCTAAAATCCAAATAATATTTCAAAGTCGAAAATTATCAAAAAATTGAATTTATTTTTGTTCATTCAAGTATTATTTTTCTCCCAATTAAAAAAATCCACATATATAATAAAAAAGAAACATTTTATTAAAAAACTATTGTAGATAAAAATTGCAAAATCCAAATTTCATGTTTCAAATTCAAACATTATCAAGTTGAAAATTTTAGACAGACAGATGTATTACAAATTTAAAGAAAGTCCTGAAGGAAAATGTTACGATTTGCCATGAGTTCAGTTAACTCAAACACTTTAATCACTGAAGTTTATTGTAACAGTTAATCATTACCCAATAGACTTTACCATTAGACAGTATTTTTCACAACATCCTATCACAAATCTTTGCAAATGCTTCTTTTACGCCCAATGGACAATTGCACAATTTTTGGAAAAAAGAAAATATTTAGATCAGGAAATAATAATGACATTAACGTTTTATAATCGACCTACAACCTTGAATCATGTATCAATTAATGATTCAAAATTTCTTTTTGAAATGAAGGAATCGCAGCTTTAAACTACGTACAAATAGGGAGCGGAATGACGTCACTCCGGGATTCTTGAGCGGCGCGCCATTGTCATGTGTTTATTTTCGCGCGATTAAAAGTTTAGTATATTTTTGGGTCTTCTGATGGTGATTTTAAAATTAAGGTATAATACGTACATCGTGTGAATTGATCCGTTAGACAAAAATAATGTTCATGAGTAGATTAGGTTAGGTTAGGTTGCGAAGGGTATGCCCTGCCCCACAGTTACCTGCTTCGCATTACTTTCACTCAGAGGCCAAATGGCACATTGTGATCCCGTGTTTGAAGAGGTTTTCCTTCGGTCTTAATCTGCAGCCTTTCTCTTCATCGTTCTAAACCATCCCATGTTTTTTACGAAGTTCAGAATTAGCACGATGTCTACATTTGACGCTTCCTCCAAGTCTTCAAGGTATTGTCCCATATTCCTAAGGCGTCCTCCCTTCAGAGTTGGTCAGTGGCACAGTAGATGTTCTATCGTTTCATCCTTCTCGATGCATAATGTATCTTTCAATAGTTTGATCGATGGTAGCGATGTATTTCCCATTTCGGCTTCGTGCTTTCTTAGTCTCAATTTCGCCAGATCATCTGCCATCGTGTTCCCTTCAATATTGCTATATCCAGGAACCCAGCATAGAGCGAGCTTCTTGATCCTGATCCAGGACAATGCCTCACGGCAACTCTTGGACTTTACAGTATCTGATCCTAGTAGTCTCAACGCTGCTTTGCTGTCTGCATAGATTGTGACGTCTTTTGTTGTGTTGTCCAATCTTTGAAGCAGGTTGGCTGCTTCTCTGATGGCAATGATTTCTGTATGCAGAACACCATATCCTTTCTCAAGCTTGATAGACTCTTGGATGTTTAGTTCCTTTGAGTATATCCCTGCTCCTGTGCCTCTATTTGTTTTTGCTGCGTCTGTAAAGATGGATATCTCTTCCTCCCTTATAATTGAGTCTTGATGCCAGTCTTCTCTGTTAGGTATTTTAACCACTACCTTATTCTCAAAAGAGCTCTTGGCCACCATGTAGTCTGTTGCCGTTTGTAGCAGCTTCCCCTTTTGGTTATCCATTGCCTTTGAGATTTCCCTTAGCACCGTTGAGAGCCCACTTGTTACCTGTTTCCACAATTTGACCTCTCTTGGTCTGAGAGCTCCCTTTGCGGCAGTGCTTTTAATGAACAAGGCAATGGGCAGGAGGTTTAGGATGACTTCTGAAGCTGCCTGCGTTGTGCTGTTCTTTGCTCTGTTGCCTGCCGTTGTACTTTCGTGAGCATCTTCAGGTTCGAGTTCGTGTCGATTGCTTTCCACCATACCACGGCTCCGTATAGGTAATTATGGGTCTCACGATCGCTGTATACATCCAGTGGATAATGTGCGGCTTTAGTCCCCATTTTTTACCAATCACTCTCCTGCATATATATAATGCATTGAGGCCTCTTTCGTTTCCAGAAGAGCTTTGATTTTATTATGATCCATAGGTACTTTGCCTCCTTGGAAAGTCTAAGAGTTTGTCCCCCGAATGTGGGCATTTTACTGTTGGGCACCTTGTATCTCCTTGTGAACAGTACTAGATTTGTCTTATCAAGGTTCACTCCAGGACCGTTCTGTCCTGCCCATTTGGAAAGTTCCTTCAATGCAAATCCTATGATTTTTTTTTGCCCACATCGTCTGCATATGCTACCATCTTTATTCCTTGTTCTCTGAAGGTTTTTAAGATCGAGTTTACTACGACCAACCACAAGAGTGGACAGATAACTCCTCCTTGTGGTGTCCCTCTTGTTGTTCTTTTTCTTATAGAACAATTTCCATTTTCTGAGTATAATCCTGCTTTTCAGCATTTTTATTCTCCAGTTGATGATGATTGGTTCTATTTTCATTTCTCTTGAAATGAATACACGCTCGCCCAGCGTGTATTCTTTGTCATCGAGAGATTTTTCAATTGTTCTCACAACTTCATGCAAAGCGCTGTCAGTTGACTTACCCTTAAGGTAAGCATGTTGATCCGGACATTGCTTCTATCTTAGTTGATTTTTTTTTGTGCAGGTCAATCAGCTTTTCCAGTGTCTTCAGCAAGAAGAATGATAGGGTGATTGGTCTGTAGTCTTTTGGACTTGAGTTATTTGATTCTTCCGAATTGAGTATAAAAACAACTTTGACTTCCCTCCATCTATCTGGTGTGTATCCCAATTGGAGACAATCGGAGTATATTTCGACCAGGTCATCTACTATGCTGTCGAGGGATTTCTGTAACATGATTGGCACTTTATAAGGCTCGAAACCGTTCACTGCCCACTTTACTTTTTCTCTCGATATCATCATTGATACAACCTCCTCGTGTTCTCGTATTTGGCATCAGCTGTTGTTCGTCAGATTTCCGCTACGGTACATCCTGGAAAGTGCGTCTCCATCAAAAGTTCTAGTGTTTCATTGCAGGATTCTGTCCATGAGTTATCTGGCCTTTTTATTCTTCTTGGGATCACCACTTACCTTGAAAGCATCTTTCTTAGCCTTGCAGACTCATTTGTATCTATTATAGACTCGCAAAAGTCCTGCCATGAGTCTCTTTTGGCTTTCCTGATTTCACTTTTGTATCTGTTAAAGCTGGTCTTGTATTCATTCCAGTCCTTCTCTGTTTCATTTCTCTTTGCTCGGTTTAAAAGCGTTCTTGTCTTGTCCGTAATCTGTCTCAGTTCCGCTGTCCACCAGGAAGACGTGGTGCTTTTGCGTGGGCGACTTAAGGGACATGATCTGTGAAAGGCTTTCTTTAGTTGTTTCTATAGTTTCACCGCATTTTTTTCTCTTTGGTAGGTGATCGTGATACCTTGGCCGAAGCCAATAGTTGCCTGTCCCCTTTCATGAGGTCAGAGAATGTTTGCCAGTCTGTTCTACGAGGATTCCGGAATGGTTCTACCTTTTGTAGCCCACCGTTGATTTCGAAGAGAATTCTCCTATGATCCGAAAAAGATTGTGTAAGAGAGACTCTCCAATTTTCAACCGTTAGCTCGTCGGAATCTGTAGCCAAAGTTAAATCTAACACCTCTTCCCTGACCCTGTTAACAAATGTTGGTACATCCCCTCTATTGCATATTACAAGGTCGGTGGTGAGTATAAAGTCCAAAATGGACTCACCTCTGTTATTATTGTCACTGCTGCCCCACTGCGTGTGATGACCATTGGCATCGCAGCCTATCACCAACAGCTTTCCTTTCTCCTTGGCGTGGTGGACTAGAGTTCGAATTGCTGTTGGTGGTTCAGGTACTTCATATGGCATGCGGACGCTAGAATAAGCGGTTGCTTATTCTTTTGCTCGCATGGTACCACTGTCAAGTCACCTGTACTGTGCTGTGAGGATAGGCTAGGATTTAGTATCCGCTTTGCAAGTATACAGGTTCTCATTCTACTTACCGATGGAGAATGATATAGATGGTAATATTTCGCGTTTAATTGAATTTTGCCTCGTTTGAGCCATGGTTCTTGGATTAGCGCGATGTCTACTTTATTCTCCGTCATAAACAGCACCAAGTCCTCCGATGCTGCTTCGCAGTGATGCAAATTAATTTGCACTGCTTGCAGCCATCTTTCTTGTCCTTGGGGAGCCTCGCTTTCAGGGTGCCTAACCTGAACTTGATGTTCCCGTTGTTGCTCCTCAGTATACCGAAGGTATCGTTCTCCACCGTGTAGACGATCTCCTTCCCTGAATCAAACTTGCACTTTGTCGAAGAGATGACTCTCCAGCTTTGTGTGTTCAGGCCCTTATTGTGCTTGCCGATGATATTTAGTATGGATTCATCGGTCGCCGGAACTGGAGGCGGAATCCACACTGATATCAATCGACGCAGAGGCAGCTTCGAGACTGGTATTAACTCGAGTTTGACTCCCTGCCAGATTTCGCTGCAGCCGCCGACTACACGCTTTAGAAAGTCAATTGACTTTCCGTTGTTGCAGCCGACAACTTTGACTTCTTTCTGCCAGCCAGCCCCGTCGAAGTTGCCTTGCTTCTTCTTGATGAAGTCTTTCTCTTTCTTGGAGAGTTCTTCATTCTTCCTTCCTTCCATCTTCCTAAGGTAGTTCTTGGCGCTCTTATAGCTATTTCTACCTTTTTGCGCCGAGGTTTTAGCCTTAGGCTCCGGTTTTTTGGAGGTTGACTGTTCCCCAGGGATTAGAGTTGTGTCTTCCTCTCCCAGCAATCTAGCCTCAGTCTCCGAATCCTCCATATCGACGGTGCTGCCTTTTGATGACAAGTCATCTTCGGCCGCTGATGGAAAAAAAAGTTGCCTTTTTGATGCTCGTATTTCTGTATCCCAAAATTACTTTTAGTTTGTGTAATACAGAATAAATTGTAAAAATAGCCCAGTCCCGAAAATGAAAAGTTTCTGAAATATTCAATGAAATTAATTTGGTCAATTTTCACAACTTACCCTGTATCTCGCAAACTAAAAATAATGAGCATCAAAAGCTTCAACTTTTCCCCCATTTAACTGACGAGTGGTCACTTAAAACGGACACCCTGTATACAGTATGTCCACGGATGGGGTAGACAAGAGATGAAATGGACCAGAAATTGAAAGATACGACAAAAAGTTATTCTTGATAAAAGTTTTTGCTTGCTCTAAAAATAGGAGCTTCGATGAGAACATTGATTTTTATGATACACTCTCAAAAATGTAAAAACATAAAATTAGACAAGAGCAAACAGTCATTTTTTGACCTGTTAACGTGAAATGATAAGTAAAAAACTTGCTCCAATTTTAGTCAAAACCCCAATTCCAAACTTACTGAAGAAAATTTCAATTTGTAAAATTTTTCAAAAAATAAATGATTTTGTAAGTCCGCATTTTACCACGTACATATTATTGATTTTATACCTGTACATGATTACCTGTTGTTGTCATACTGGAAGTAGTGAAATGCTGACTTGCAAAATTGTTCAATTTTTTAGAATTTTCATAGATTCAAATTTCCTTCAGTAAGCTCGGATTCAGGGTTAGGACTGAATTCAAAGCAAGTTTTTATTTATCATTTCACGTTAACAGGTCAAGAAATGACTGTTTGCTCTTGTTTAATTCTATGTTTTTACATTTTTGAGACGCCCTGTATAATAAAAATCAATTTCCTCATCGTAGCTCCTATTTTTAGACCAAGCAAAAACCTTTATCAAGAAAAGTTTTTGTCGTATCTTTCGCTTTTTGGTCCATTTCACCTCCCATCCGTGGACATACTGTATGTAATTTCAAATCATTCGAAATTTCATGCAATTGCTCGCTTCTAGAATATTCAGCATTTCTGGGTATAAATATGCCTAGAACCCATCAAAAAATCATTGGAAAAAATTAATTATTATAAATTTGAATTAGTGAAATAAAAAGCTTAAACCGCTCATTTGAAGTAAATATCCTTTAGTTAGATGACGTTCCCAAATTCATTACTTCCGAAGTGCGTCGTTAGTTTAATATAAATAATTCCAAAACACTATTTAAGGCCTGAATATTCTCCTTAATTGAACAACCCATTGTCAACCATATATAACATTACAGATAAGTAAGAACTATTTACTAACACCACTGTTTCTCTCCATTGCTGCTTGGGTTCATAGGCTTTGGTAAGATCCCCAACCTCAAAAACTACCTTTTTGCTTACGCCTACGTTTTCAGGCTCCTGACGGTGAAACTCAACCAAGCACTGAAGTCGATTTGTTTATTTCCACCGAAAAAATCATGGTACTCAACACTGATTTGAAAGAAATCATGATGGACCATGCTCTTAGAACCATATCCTACATAGCAGATATAGGAGATTTAGTGGTACTGATGGCAAGAAGAAGGTTTATACCTCATGAAGTAGAGGACGCTCCAAAAATCAATAGAACCCCCAAAATGATCTGTCATGTGTTTGAGAGCGAAGAGGCTCAGTTTATAGCTCAATCTATAGGACAGGCTTTTCAGGTTGGTTGTATTTATCAGTTTTCTTATGCTTTAAATATGTACCTCAGGTTGCTTACATGGAGTTCTTGAAAGCTAATGGTATAGAGGATCATAGTTTTGTCAAGGAGATGGATTATCAGGAAGTGCTCAATTCGCAGGAGATTTTTGGCGATGAACTTCAGATGTTTGCTAAGAAGGAGATGCAAAAAGAGGTGAGTTAAACCCTAACAGTTATAGATAAAAAAAAAATCCAGACTAGGGTCTTCCTATTCATTTCTTCCAGTTTTTGAGATATCATACTAAATTATGAAATGATCAAGTTGATAATTTAAATAACGCGACATACATTACAAATATTTGGTCTTTTTTTCGATGTATTTCCCTTTTTTGACTCTATTCGTTATGTGTATCTGTCTTTTGTAAAGCATATACTTGAACGCAAAAACCTTTTTTCCTAGGTAGTGGTACCGAAAGCAAAAGGAGAAATTTTAGGAGTAGTCATAGTAGAATCCGGCTGGGGCTCAATGCTCCCAACTGTAGTAATAGCAAATCTAGCACCAGCCGGCGCAGCAGCTCGATGTGGCCAACTGAATATCGGTGATCAAATAATCGCGATCAACGGTGTCAGTCTTGTCGGACTTCCATTATCAACCTGTCAAACCTATATCAAGAACTCCAAGAATCAAACTGTAGTCAAATTAACCGTAGTTCCTTGCGCACCTGTAGTAGAGGTGAAGATTAAACGACCAGACACCAAATATCAGTTAGGGTTTAGTGTTCAAAATGGAGTGATATGCAGTTTACTGCGAGGAGGTATTGCAGAACGAGGAGGAGTGCGTGTCGGACACAGGATCATTGAAATAAACAATCAGAGCGTTGTGGCGGTTCCCCATGAGAAAATTGTTAATTTGTTAGCTACATCAGTAGGAGAGGTAAGTTTGTGACATTGTGAACAGTTGATATCTATACAAACACTGAGCTCTTTTTTGACTGATCAACATGATTTTTTCAAAAAAATTATCGTCTGATCACCAGGATTAGCCAAACCTCTTTATTTTTAGTTTCATTTTTGCGTATTAGTTTATAAAAAACAAAAAAACTACAGTGCAATATGGCGGCTTTATCCAGAATTTTTAATACTTTCTGCCCCGGTGGCTCAGTGGCTGAATGTTAGCTCGGCATGCAGAATGACCTGGGTTCAGATCCCAGCTCGGGCATGCTACTTTTTATAAAGTCACTGTACTTTTTCAGTGAAAATAAAATTAAATGTGATTAAAATAGTGAAATTATGTTGAAAATTTACTTCAACAACAGACTTATGTATCTATTTAAAACACTAAGCTTATTTTTGGGGCAGTTCGTGAGTTTATGTTGAGGAAGTTTGCGTTCTGTTTCAATAACTTTTTATAGAGTGGAGTTTCATAGTTTTTCGGCATGGTTATTTTTGATCATATTTGAATAGAGTTTGAGGTTCCCTAATAATTATTGTATACATGGTGAGTTGGGAAGAACGGACGAAATTTCAGAAGATTATTATAGAAGCGAAAACAATGTAAAAAACTCGTTTGTTCTTATCCAATATTCGTTTTCAAGTTATAGCCTGATACCAAATAAAAAAAATACGTTAATCGTGGATTAATTAATGCATAGATGTCAAATAGTTTAAAGTCTTGAGCATACAATAGTATATTGTAGTCCTAGGCGGTAAAG
This sequence comes from Orchestes rusci, assembly GCA_958502075.1. Lineage (NCBI taxonomy): Eukaryota > Metazoa > Arthropoda > Insecta > Coleoptera > Curculionidae > Orchestes > Orchestes rusci. Next base: position 582,068 of record OY293303.1, on the reverse strand, counting down.
TGACATTTTTCCAGGCTGAAAGAAGAACTGTACGGGCGAGCTTTAGCGAGGACTTATAAAAAAAGGCATGCCCGAGCTGGGATTTGAACCCAGGTCTTTCCGCACGCCAGGCTCAGATCGAACAACTGAGCCACCGGGGCCGGAAATACTCAAATTTCAGGTTTCAGCCGCCATGTTGCATTTGTCTTGTATCTTGTATTAGTCACTGTAAAACAAACAGCGACGTAAAAATGTGAACTTTACTCTGTATCCTGAATGTATAGGATTTAATTTTCTCAGAATCCATAAAAAATATCTGAAAAAGATGGTAATACATTACATTGAATATTAATATACCTAGTAATATATGCTTCAATCACATGCATTCAGAAAATAATCCTGTAACGCCCTCTATCAGGAATAGTTGAAAAAGTTTTTACCGCCTAGCCATTTTTCACTACTTTGTCGGCCTAGCCTTAGAAAGTACCATTTTCTCGTCTCTTTGGCGTCAGTAAAATTCAGTTTTAATGTCGTTCCGGCAGAAAAAAAAATGAAAAAAGCATTAAACATTCAAATAATGAAATTTTGTATTTTGTATAACTTGGAAAAAAAGGAAAAAATTGATATCAAGGACATATCGGTTTTTTCACATTGTTTTCGGGTGTATAATACACTCCCGAGGTTTGGTCCGTTCCTCCGAATCACCCTGTATATCCATACCTATATTTTACAGTGACCGGCTAAAATAGGGAACAAATTCATTTTAAAATCAGGATTTCGATTTTTTTAGAAACGCTCGAACACGTCGATTCGTACTTAAGTATACAGGGTGCACCAAAAATTAGTTACGACTATCAACTCCTTTTTTCCAAATGTTTTTTATTCCATTTTTGAATTCTGCGTTGAATTCGAAGTACATGTCATATGATTCACCCCATACTTTTATCCAACCGTATTCAAGAAAATGGCCTTATAAATCCATAATATTTTTGTTTAAAAAACAGGTTTATGTGCTTATTGATTCAATAATCGAATTGAATGTCCAATCAGCAACGTGAACAAAACAAGGAAAAATGAATTTTCAAAATAAGTAAAAACTTTACCAGAATTGACATTTTGAATTTTGATATCTTAAGAAACTTTTTTCCCACACAAAATAAAAATTTTCAATTTTTTGACCAGCCCTGTATTAAACTTATCTTTCTTCATTCTGCCAAAATCATAAAAAATTACAATAAATATCAGCAGTTTCTTCTTGGTGATTTTCACATTTTGTAAGTTTTTTTGTCTCCCTGTATATTTAAAAATTTTTTTTCGAGAGGTGTTATTTTTAGACCAAGGAAAAACTTTTATCAAGAATACCTTTTTGTGGCATCTTTAAATTTTTAGTCCATATGCCCTCTCTTAACACCTATCCGGAAACATATTGTATACCGGGTGGGGCACAAATATCTTTATTTTTTGGTGTTTATGCCCTCTAAGCGGGGGTGACAGGTACCCAAGAATTTTAACTATTTTTACCAAGACTATAACCCCAAAGTTTTAAGTTGCTGCTATTTATCAATTTTTTTTGTCATCTGACATTTTTTATTATATTTTTTTTTTGAGGGGGAGAAATCTCTCTTTAAGAGGTTGACAGATAAGGGTGAAAATACGACCAAAAAACAAAGATTAACATGTCCGGAAAGATGTATTTTTAGGCCATATGTCGCCCAGTTTTTTCCAAAAACCAAGGCTTATTAGAGCATATTTTGAGGCTGAAAAATCCAGAAGACATATTAGCAATTTTTTTAGAGAATATCTGATTACGCCACTGGATTTTTCATCCCCTGGAATGGGTCTGTACCAAATTTCATGAAAAAATATTCAATTGGAAAATATTATTTCTGTGTGCAATTTTTTTTCTATTTCTTTTTGACAGTCTGTTTTCATTGTATTTTGACATGAGAATATCTTTCAAATGTTTATATTTAATAATTTTTTTCTGATAGACTTGCTATCGCAAGAGTTTCGAGGTAAAATACTTCTTGGTGCATAATAAAATTAATCTTCAATTTTTAATATTTTTTCATTTGGTACAGATCCATTACAGGGGATGAAAAATCCAGTGGCGTAGTCAGATTTTCTCTAAAAAACCGCTTATATGTTTTCTGGATTTTTCAGCCTCTAAATATGCTTTAGTAGCCTTGGTTTTTGGAAAAAACAGGTCGACGTGTGGCCTCAAAATACACCTTTCTCTGTCTACATTAAAAAAAAAACGTCAAAATAAATCAATAAATTAAAAAGTTATGAGGGTGGCCCGCTTTCAAATGGATCACTCTGTATATCTATAGTGTTGATGAATCGTCATGGTTGACGTTTTGGTTTTCAATAACTTTCAAGATATAGAGTAGGGTTTTCGTGTTTAATTTTCCAACATTATCTCGCGTCGAGTTTCGGCGGGTTCACATAGTCATTTATAAACTAGATATATTTTTATTGGAATGATTCTCTATACCTCTCATTTATTGTGTAATGAATTTTCGTCGATGCGTACATCATCATTATTATCTATCATAAAATTTCAAATACCCCGTGAATCTTGAATAACGCTCGGTCAATATTTCGAAAACCAACTAGATAATATTTTTTCTGTCAATCGAATTATTTCAGATTTTGATGAAGACGATGCCAACTTCCATGTTTCGTTTGCTGACCGGACAAGAAAACCCGGTGTACATTTAATTGAAATAATTTGAAAGGTTTGAAAGTGCCTACTTGTAGATGTTAATAAAAGATCCTCGGGAATTGTTTTGAGTTACACCGTGTTTAAGGCGCAGATCGATATATTTTTTATTGTTAGTATAAGTTGATCAGACTGAAGACAATACGAGCAAGACCTGCGCTCTGCACACAATTGGCCAATTTGGTAGTACCGGTTTTTAACGTCTGGGCGCGTTCAACAACATCGACGGATGTACAACTAATGAAGTTCCTCAAAGATATATTTATATGTTGTTATTAGAGAAATACATAGTTTATACTATTGGTAGATTTAAGTAGACGAATCAAGCTTTAATAATTAATTTCACATCAAATTCAGATTTCTCAGGTGTATGTGCCCAGGCTTTTGCTCATTGAAATGTTACTAATTTCGTCCAAATTCAGTTGTAGAAAGTGCTCAAATTCGGTTACTACGCCCTCCATAGTGGCTCAACTTTTGTCAACACAAGTACGTAAAAAATGCGTCCATGTATTCGTTTGTAGCTCAATTTCTCGTACATCCACATGGCGAAGTAGAAAAATTCGGAACTACCAAATTGTCTTGAGCTTTTCGTGATAGATCATATCTTTTTGCTTTGTCGCGTTACTATTTATGTGAATGTGAAGAAAATACCAAAGACTGTTGGTTGGCTTAGACAAATATTTTATCCCCGTTTATATAGATTTTAAAGTAATTTATTTAAGCATTCCAATTTTTCGGGTAGTACATTTTAACAACGGGAGCGTGACATTTATGAAAATATTTTCATGTTAAATTGAAAAGGTTTTATTTTTGCTATACTGATCTCAAAATATTCAATTTATCAACCGCGAATCGTGATCCAGTTATTTGTTGAAGGTTCGACAAAGGGGCATTTATACTATGTATGTAAATTTCAACATATTAAAAAGTCCATTCGTTTTCGAATTCCGTGCGTCTTTTCGCTGTCTCTCTCTCCCTTCGCATAACCAGCCATTAGCTACAATATGGCGGGTTGATGCGATGTTCTGCAACCAACTGTATGATTGATTGCGTGTACAATTCATTATATTATCACTTCTTATTTGGGAAATAGTATTATACGTCATTGAACGAAGTATATACATATTTTTTTTCAGAAATATTGAGTAGTTTTTGAGTTATCATTTTTTTTTAAATGGATCTGACTTTTTTGTCTCAATTTAAGATTGATTCATTACAATTTAAAAATTTCGTCCAAAGTGCACTATATCATCTGATCACCGAGAGATCTATGGATAGTACCCGAGAAAAAAATAACAATGAGAAGCAACCAAACTTTTCCCGCTAAAAAATTCAGGTGAGGGATCCGATGCTATATGTCATAAGATTTGTCAGCTGTATATAAGTCCAAGCGTTCAATCAGTTTCGACTGTCGAATTTCACGGTTACCATGGTTACCTTCGACCATACACGCTTGCGTGTATGGTCGAAGATGGTTACCATATGTAGTTTATCGTTAGCCCCGGTCGATCAGTGGATCAATCATTTGGGGTTACGAGTTTATAAGCGTCTATAGTTGATCGAATCCATTTCCAAAAGTATTATTTGAAAATTATGCCTGGGAGAATTTGTGCTTTTCGCGGGTGTCATACGAAAGGAGGGGAAGGAGTTTCGCCCGGACCTCAGACTAAATAAAATAAAATAGACAGAGGCAGTCATTCATAGACACTTAGTAAATATGAAGCCGTGAATCCCTACATAAGCAATAGTCTATCATCTACGTTATGCTTTCGGTTAAGAGAGATTCGATAAACCAGTATCATCAACAACCGAGTTTTTCCCTTTTTGATTAATGTTAATAAAAAGAGACAAAAGATGATCGAGTTAAGCGAATTACCGTTTCCTTAAGCGCCGATTTTAAGGGAAGTGGCATTTTTCATACAGGAGGCCGTTTGAGCGACGTTGCCTCATGTAACTAATTGTAAATACTAATTTTGAGTTTTTGATGTAAAAATTGAATTTATATATTTTTTAGAACTTAGCGAGTGACATGTGAATGTCTTTAACGGTTTTTTTATAATCAAAATAGATAATGAACATTCGCAAACTGAATCTCACGAATTGTCAAAGCATGCAATTGCGGAGAGATTCCTTGTGTCTGCCATTACAGAGAAATTTGGAATTTACCGCAAGATGCTTAGAATGTGATTTGACGTCTATGCTCCAGCAAATGATGTTAACAAATCTGTCTATTTTATTTATAGTCTAAGGTTGGCTTGCCAGATTGAATACATATATCTTTTTCCGGATTTTGTGATCAATTCCGGGATATCAAAAAATCTTATTCAAATTATACTTATGTAAAACTTTTTATACTTATGTAAAACTAGGTTTTAATTGAAGAGTTCATCTTACTCTTGGGCGCCGTGGATCTTAACAATGCATATTCACCCAAGTGTTGTCGGCAAGCATAGACAGGAAAGGTCCCCATTAACATGAAAACAAAATGAAACGTACTGATCTGAATAAATCAATGAACAGTTTAACACTCCCCCCTAGCTCAGGCTGAATCACATCAGCCTCCCATCATGGTCAAAATTCGTCAATACATCATTATCATCACCAATATCAATAATATCATCATAATTCATCCTTCGACAACTAGCTAGTGTAACCTGAAATAAGTAGAGGCTTCCCTAGACACCCAACTGCCGCTAAATAGTTAGCATCTCAACGAATTGGGCGAGGAGAGTCTGCATATCACTCTCGAGGCTTATTCGTGTCAATCGAGGCAATAGGATTTTACAGCCCTTCGGCTAACCAGGTCACACGGACCTCAACTACTATCGCCCCACATGGGCACACCAAACTCATCAACCTTTCAACGACAACCCCAAAAGCACAGTTGTCACCTGGCACTCATTCAGTCAGCACCACAATGTTGCCAAGTGTATGTGTTGAGCTCACCATTTAACTAAACCTCATATTTGTTCTCATGCCCTGGGATCTGTCTAATGCTATAACGAGTGCTTTGATAATAAAGAATAATATAGAAAATTCAGTCCTCTATTTTTTTACTTTTTATTTAATAATTATCAGAATAAGAAACTATTTTACAATAATAAATGTAACAACTTTCCTGAATTGACAGGTACCACAGTATCCAAACACTAATAAAATGAACCAGGAATCGCCGAATCGGCAACGTCCGCATGTTTATTGAAACTTTGATCGGTACTTCAAGAAACAATTCAATTTATAATCAAAAAAATATAAATTATGAAAAGGCCGTCTAAGTACCTCCAACTGATTCCGGGACTAACATAGATTATGCCGGGATCCGGGATAACTTTTGCATTCCGGAAAAATCCCGGTCATTCCTGGCCATCTGGCAACCCTATTTTAAGGCCCGGACTATGGATACGATGCCAGCTGTCAACAATTTCAATTTTGAGACCAAATAAATGTGTTCCCATTGAAGCAATGGGGAAAACAGGTTTTTGTCGCTTCTCATTTTTATTTTTTTCTCGGATGGTACGCCGAAATAATAAAAATTAAAAAGCTGCGAAGAATCATGGATGATTACTGATTATCTTGGATTCAAGCTACCTAGTGGCACAGCTATGAAAAAACATGTGAACAGTTTATTCCAGGGGGCAGTGACGATTTTCGGTATTTATTTTCGCAGTCAGCAAACATGGAAAGAATGGACAATTTGCACATTTTTTGGAAATATGAAAAATATAAGGATTAGTAAGTACTGATGACATTGATGTTTAAAAAATAAACCTACGACCTCTTATAATGTAGTAATCACCGATTAAAGAGCGCCAATCAACATCCACTACGTCACAGAATACAATATCTATCTCTGTCTGTCGTATTGACGGAGATGACTCTCTCTCTCTCGTTAGGGTAATATGGCCCCACCCCGTTTGCGATCATACAGTGAAATTCGCGTCTTCTTTTCCATTTATTTAGTATATTTTTGGGTATTTCGAAAAAAAAAATTCACTGGTGACTTTCAGATAATGTCTAGAATACGTATATAAAATTTCAAGTCATTTGAAAGTGTATGCAAATTGTCCATTGTTCTGTTAGTAATTGTAAGAGTATTTTATTTGTATTTAGGGGGGGTTTTCCGATGGGTTGAGACGGAAAATGAGTCAGAACACCGTTATGGTTTTAGGTATTTTCTCCCTTTTTTCCAGTAATTAAAATATGGCTAGCAGTGAGAGATTTACTGAAGTAAGGTAAAAAAATATAGTCTGCCTAATCTGTGAGTATTGAAAATATGTCTCACAAATGAAAATTGTTGAATTGGCTAATTATCAGCCAAAATCACTTTCCACTATCAGGGATAAGCCAGACTGCTATTTTCATAAACTTCATGTTCCTCTTTTGTTGAATTCTATGACTGAGAAAATAAGTGGACTTACATTGTTTTTCATCATTTGAATCCATCCAGACTCAAAAATTTGTTTTTGTCACCAAAAGAACAGATTCATTCAAATACGACTAGGAAAATAAGGACGAAAAATGTAACTGCCTTTTGGTCTATTATGAACAAATTTTAAAAAATAGGGAAATTTTTCAAATCGCTGTAAATCTTTTATAAGTTGTTACATTCTTGATTTTATTTTTAATTGAATTGGGCTGATGACAAACAATATCCAACAGCATAATCAAAAGAGTATTTTGACAAAAAGAAAACCAAGTCTTCCGCGAGTGTGATGAATTTAATCCTACATAGGTGAAACTGAGCGACATTAACTGTGAACTGTAAAGAACTCAAGACCAACACTCTGTCAGGTATGACTACTACGTCTGGTCAAATAAAGTGGTCACAGGAAAGCGCACTTATACTGGAGAAAGCAGGAATTCCTAAAAGCTGTTGGATAAAATGAGGGAATTTTCAGCGACAGCAGGCAAATCAGTAAATATTTAGCCAGAAATAGTATCTCGAATGGTTTACACAAATTACTATGTTTGTTTCGTTCGCATGTTTAACAGAATACATTTTCAGCAGTTTCTCATTCTAATCTTAATAGAAACAAATTTAAAGTCTACTATTTACAAAATGGAAGCCAAAAATATTTTATACTAAACCGAGTCTAGTATAAAATATACAGATAATAATGTCTAGTAGATTTTGTTTGTCCACACAAATATTAGCAAAAACAAAACTTTCAAATTGTTTGTAATCGTTTTTCTTAAATGTCACAGCTCCACAGAACCACTCATAATCTAAGTTAAAAGCTTGTATGAAATTAGATTTCGCTTCTTCCCACTGTTTTCACAAGATTTCAGTCAGTATGTCTATGCTGCTTTGAATTCGCCTCGAGGCACAAATAAGGAACAAAAAAAAATAAATGCTGCAGCGAAAGGCATGTCGATTTTAATTTTGGCAGTCTTAAGTAAGATAACCCCCATACTTAACTTGTAATAAATAATGTGTCTACAATACTTTTTGATCAGCTCGTATGTCATAGAAACACGAATGTAGTTATTTTATCGTATTTATCTCTGTAAATTGATTAATTGTAAGAACCTCGTAAGACATAGACCTTAATGTATTTAAAAATGGATATGAATTTCGCTTGTACTGCTTTTATTTTGGAATTGTAATCCTCACTTTGAAACGAGTACTTCTATATCATAAACCTATTTATCTGAAGTTAATTTAAAAAGGAAATAAGGCTAGTAAAATGGGACTACATAAATGTTAGTATTTGTACAAACAAGTTGAAGCAGCTTTTGGATTTATTGAGGGAAGATGTACGCAATATACCTGGTTATGAAATTGATTTCCTCATCTGAAATGTTAATTTGACCCTCTCCTAGCTAGTCGATCTGTCTATTTTTACTACTAGAACCAATATTTTTTCTATCTAGAAAATGGAGATGAGGAGGAAAAATTAACGTAATTCGAGCTCAATTTTTGTTCTACAACCATCCAACTTGCTCCTTGTATAAACATGTGTGTTTGTAATATATTATAATATGTATAGTACGTGTTCCTTTGAAAACTAGGTGTTTCTGTAATCACCGGAATGACTAGGTTCCTGTGTACAGGTCCCGACAGTATTGTGTGCCTTTTCCTTTTGAGCATCCCATAAAATTATGATGAACAAAATACACATTGTATGCTGCATTGATGATCACGAGACATGACGTTTTACTTTAAATGGCTATTTAAACAATGTAAATCAAAAAGAAATCATAGAAAATAACATTGTGTATTTAACCTGCCACATGCTCTATTAAAATTATTGTGAATTGTATTATCTTGTTTTATTTCTCCTTGAATTATGGCAATGGCTTTTTTTTCGTGAACTCTGATAAGCACACTGGATATAAAAGTATCTTCCCATATGTAGACAATATATCACATCGGATATGTACGCGCGTATATAATGTCCAAGAGGAGTTTGTGTGTCTGTAGGCAGGTCTCAGCAAACGCACTGAATGAGCACTTTGCACCAGAAGAGTGTTCGTTCATTCGGTAGAATTAATTGATTTCCCACACAGAACCACATGAGCTTGTGTTCGGAGCCGCTCCACTTGTGCGCCGAATGCCAATGGAAAATGTAGGACGATCTAGTGCTGCTTTTATAATTATTCATAAATAACTTAAAAGAAATGAAAATGACGGGAACGTTCTGAATGGTCTTCACATTTACTGCTACGAAGAAGTCGAGATTGTAAAGTTGATAGTTTTTTTTTATTTCACGACATCCAAATAAGTGACGGCGATGGTAGGCGATTTAAAAATTTCTTTAAAATATGTCTATAGAGTTTTCCCCCAAGCATTATTTTTCTCAATTTTGTGAATATACATTCTTTTCAAGAGAGTTCAAGTGCATTGAATTCTTCACATCTTTTAACTGCTAGAGATTGATTTAATCTCACAAAGTAGATAAACTGCTGAACACTCAAACTGGTACATGTAAAATTCAGAGTTCAATATCTTCAACTATTTAAGAGATATTTAAATGCGGTTTGCGGATTCTTGAAGCAAGTTTTTACCGGATTAAGCTGCATGGAATATATCTCTCGTAAAAACAAAAAATCATGATATACAGGGAAATTCATGGTCATGCCAAAAACCAAAATGTTTGTGTATGTTATTTCAGTAAAACCTAAATTCGTGCGATACAATATTGTAAGGTTTACATTCAATTTCACTTCGAAGTAGAAGTAACAGAATTCCGCTTGCCAAACAAGAATCATATGCTACCATCCACACATTGAGTTTGGCGTAAGCGTGACTGAACACAAACTGAATGTAGATGGTAGCATGTAATTCCGGTTTAGCAAGCGAAAATTTGTCACTTCCACTTCGAAAGGAAAATACGTTGAGATCCGGAACTTTCTATTGATCTTGATTACGCCGAAAATTCGCGGTCCTTCGAACTTCGAACTGTATGTAAGGTTGCGGATTGTCATTCACTATAAGAAATTTTGGATCGACCGTAAGTGAGGATTCACATTAAATTCTACTTCGAAGAAGAAATGTTAATTTTTCGCTCGACCAACTGGAATCATATGCTAACATCTACATCGAATTTGTGTTCAAAGTCATGCACGCCTAACGCCAATGCAACAATTTTCAAGGCCATGGGAAGACATATTTTTTATTAGGAAAATGATTTAATCTAGGGGAAATGAAATGAATTGAGGATTGGCCTTCTTTGCGAAGACGTAGTAGGCGAGGTGTAGACATCAAATTTCAGTTAAATATCATCTTCGTTCGACTGTACCATGACACAAACACATAGGTATGCAGATTTGCCGTCTCAAATTATATCCGTTTTCTCAGAAGAAATGCAGAATTCTTTGTCTGCCATCAACTAAGGTTAGTATCCAACGTATTTGACATTTGTTATTCATGTTTATTTTGCTGTGATTTTCGTGTGATCAAGATATTTCAAAGTGAATTTTGAAGTGATTTGCTGCTCCTTAGTGACGTCCCATGATATGCACATCGGTATACCATCATTTATTTGTTATGGACTGTACAAAATTTCGAACCCCAATAAATAACATAAATACAGAGTTGTATTCATTTTATCTGCGACACCCTGTAGAAGTTCGAGTGTTTAGCAGTTTAGATCATATTTCATCTTTTTGGCAATGGAATGTTACATATGGTGGACAAAATAGGGAGTAAAAAACAATGAATAATGTAATTATTGATTTTATTGAGGACAATAGAGATTACAAATTTTGACATTTTTTATCCAACAAAACCGCTGGTATTTACAAACAACATTAACGCAATCGAGATTTATAGACAGCAGTAAGTACAGGTAGATAACTGAAAATGGCACAATTGAAAAAGAAATCAATTATTTTGAAACGCTAATTCTACCAAAAATCAGCTACCCCACGAACCAAACTTAGCACTTTAATATTAAATGCTGCTTTGCAAATATCAACTACAAATAAATTGTAACGTTTTACCTATAAGATAAAGAACAAAAACAAAAAATATGTAACAACGTCAGCCTACAAAACAGGATAGTCAATTTTTAGTACATACATGAAGTAATGTTCTTAATCCGAAATGAAATATTAAGGAAAGCGTTGAAACGCACAAGGAATGGATAAATGGAGTGTAGGAGGAACGAAGACTTCTGTTACAAAGGACACATTCACACATACACACAACTTAGAACATGCTACTTTTCATTTAACGCCAAAATGAATACATGTTCAGAAAAATTAATAAAATGATCAAGGTGTAGGCTTTCCAATCCTAATTGGATATTCATCTGTGGTAATGGTAAAAAAATATACATGAACATGCTATAAAAAAATCTCACTTAAATGTCATTAAAATTAAATTTTCATATTAACCATCCGTAAATTTGCTAATTCGAAAATAACTGAAATACTAGTAAGTCTTATCATTTAATTACAAATGTATCACAAAAAATATTCATATTTTATGATCACTAAATTATTATCACATTGCATGTTGAGGTCAAATGGATTGATGCAGAATATTCAACATTTAATTGAAACAATCGAAAATAGTTCACCTACAGTTTAAATCCCGAATATTTACCCAACCCACAAGTGAACAAGACTACATTTGTTTCGTATCAACTGCAATAAATAATTAATTTGTGCCTGGGAGAAATTAGTGACAATAGCCACAAAACAGATGTAGTCTCGAATTTCAAAAAAATATATTTATATTACATACTTAATAAACTCAATCATTCGAAAAGGACTTGAAGGATTTTTAGGAACAGGACCAGGTACCAGGATCCAGAAGTCCTCAAAGGATAAAGGATTGCAGATTACTTTCCTATTCAAATTATATACAATGACATATTTTCAAAAGGTTGTTTTTAAACAAAATACTGTTGCGGAAGTTTTACCTTTTGAAAATATTGCACAAAAAAGGACAAAAATCTTGATGCTGGCCACTTTTTACTTCAAAAATCTTGATGTTGTTACATTTCTGGATTTAATTTGAACATTTTCGATAAATGCTGCATCAATGATTATAAGCTGGATAACGTTTATTTCATTTCGCAGAGAAATTAGTTTGGTTTTTGTCGACTTTCAATAAGCAGATAGTTGGAGTTGACCTTATCTCCTAAATTAGCAGCGGTTTTGTATTTAATTGACTGGCATTGTTCAATAAAAAAATTTAAAGTCTCTCCTAAAATCTCTTAAAAAAAAAATATTATATTAGGGTACATATGTACATACATATGATCAAAATATCTCTAGGACATTCTTATAGAAATACTACTTTTAAAATGAATCTGAATAACAAGCCCGATCAATAGATTTCGTTAATACTAAGGGCGAACGCATTTGACAGGTACCAGAACTTCTAAATATGTACATATTTAGAAAAAACCTCATATAGATCAGTTTGATGTGTGATATAATTTATATATCTTTCTTCATAAAATTTCCGTTCTAATTCAATCATATATTTTGTTAAAAAATATGTGTATGACAAGTAAAAAAAATGCATTCAAAATTATCAAGATAACCACACAAATTGGTACCAGATTGGGTTTGTGAAAAATCAGAGATGGACAGCTTCTATATAACCAAATAGAACTTATTACAAAATGCGATTTAAAAATAATTTAAAATGCACAAAAGTATGGTTTTTGCAAATGTCTTTGGATGCAGTTTTTGAGTTCAACAAATGACCACAAATGGAAATTCTGATCTGTCGATATCTTTTTCCACATAACTAGAAACACCTTTGTTATAATAATCTCAATGTCAACTCCCAACACAGCCCTGAACTTTGAAAACTTACGAAGAGTATTTGAATGGATAAACGAAAATTTAAAAAATTAAATAAACATAAACACGTAACTTAAATAACCTAAAACTACCGGAGTCTATAAAGATGTAACAACACCAATATCTCAGAAGAACGTGGTCTAAACACCAGCATCCAAAAAGAAAAGAACTATTTTACTCTAAAGTTATTTGCATGAAAAGGATTGTCTTAGTTAAACAAACATCGTTTGTGGAATTTCAATTGAAACTATATCTTTAAAAAGATATCAATTGATGCAATAATTAGAATAACCACAAAATTAAGGCGAGTAAATTAGTTCTATAAATAATTTAACTAGATACCAAACCACAGCATGCAAATTTGTTACAAAGAGGCACCGGTTATTTTCAATAATCCAACATAAATGGCTTCTTGATTCTATACACAAAAGTGTTGGTACACGCCATTTATACCAACAATATCTATTATATATGAAGAACAACACAAACTGTGATACATTAATCTTTTTTAACGTTTTGATTCAAAATTAAATTTCCCCAACCTGAACCGGGAACTGTCAAAATTAAAAATCTATGGTTTGATGTCAAGAAATCATATCTCTCGTTCTTTGGGAACTGGATCGTTCCATTGACTGCTTGTAACAAATTGAGTGTTCCACTTTTATTCAGGTTATCCCACCCCTATTCTTTGATTTAGACCCCTTTGAGAATTCTGAAAAAAAAGTTATCCGTAAACATCATCTTATGCACTCTCCAATCAATACGGCTAAACCACAGATTGCAATGATTGTATGCTTCAAAACCAGATAAGAAAGTTTTCTTACCTTTCGTACTCTCATAGACCATACATTGTTGTAAGTCTATCTTTTAGTTGAGGCGGAAACTGGTCGCTAAACCTCTTCCAATTTTCTTCTCCTACTTGTGCTTTGAATGTGTGTAGAATCTTGACAAAGACTTCTTTCAAATCATCTTTTGGTGTTATCCATGAGGCGACAGCATCGCAGAAGAAAATAAAATCAGCAATCACGCCACTCGGGTTCACTTGTATCATTTGACACATACCCCTAAAGGCACTATCTTTTTCTTCATTATCTCTTATGTTTCTAAGAGATACACACCTGGAATACATAAACAACATTTTCTATCCATTATTTCACTTTAAAATGAGAACTGAATTGAATTATTGATTTAGGACGTATTTGACTCAATAAAACGTACACGTATTCTCGAATTTTTATTTCAAACATAAAAAAAAATTGAAGCAAGTATGACAAAAATCATAAATGATGCGGTGCCAATTCAAAAAAGAACCTACCAGTTTGGCAAATGGCAGAATATGTACGATACATCACAATTATTGAAACATTTATGACCTGTTGACGTCCAAATTTCTTCAGATAGTATTATTGAGTCCCATACGTTGAATATAAGCGATTTTTTCCTCAATTTTATAATCACCAAAAACATCAGATTGACACATAGCTCCACACACATGCGAATACTTACCAAAGTTGCGCATAGTGCTTAGAGTATAAAATTGAGGAAAATCGAGGTGAGGTTATTTAACTACGTTAGTAGAGTTAGTGTCTCCTTTAACGAGCAACAAATCATATTAAAGAAATGAATTGATTAATTAAAATTAAAGAAATAATAAAAAGGGTTACAGACCACTGTCGGACAAACTGTTGTAACATTGGAGCCACATCATGGGGGCAGACATAACCTAGGCGACCAATTGTTATGGCTATACCGAGAACAGAAACAAAACAAAAAACAACTCAATTACCAATTGCATATAAACAATATAAATCAAATCATATACACAAGTTTGCCAATATGAATATTGGTAAACCTTAAAATGAAATTATCTCAAACTGCCGTTAAATCTGTGCAAAACATAGTTTCCAGCAGAAGTTTGAAAATGGTATAGTATATGGTTTTCGTCAATTTCACACAAGTTGTTGAATCCAAAAAAATGAAAATAAATTCTTCACTTGTAAAAACTGAATTTGCGATTTAGGTGCACTTCAATTAATACACAAAAACTATACACTACCCAATTGCCAAAGTTTGAAAATAAATCAGTGCTTGATAAAAAAAGAACTTTAAATCAACGAAATTGAAATTAGTCACACAGCAATGATGAAACCATACTGAAATAACCGAGTACTAAGAAACAAAAATGTCAATTGAATAATCAACGCAACAAACGCTTTACTCACTTATACTTAAAGAATTGTGCAGTGGATCCTCAAGTATATCCTTGCCAATTCTTCTTTTTCGGTGGTCAGAAATTTTGTACATTAGATAGTAATTGGAGAGTTTGCAACACATAATCTATAACATTTAAACTAAAAGTAGCTCAGTTTAATCCACAACATTCAATCTAAGTGAACACAAACATGGAGATAATTGTTTGTACTTGTGATTCATTCAGGAATTCAAGTAGGACAACTATACGCATGCGTTTTCAACAAAAAACATGCGTATAGATTTACTCCATCATTCAACAATTATTCTGATCAAAATAATAACGACAACAAATTTAATTGTGAGCATAGTTCATATTATTTTTTACAGAAAAATTTTAGTGATATCATCAAAGTTGCATACGTATGCACCTATGCACATCTTGGTTGAGATAACACTGATAAACACATGATTTGTGACAAGATAACTTTTGAGTGTTACTAATGTAGTTTCATATCCCAAAATCAAATCTGAAAATAGAATTTGTCGATCACCCATAGATATTCAGCGACCTGTACATTTAGAATTCAAAATAAGTAAAATCTATGACATTTTATCATCTCACCTTAATAAGGTTTAGGCAATTTTTTTTTTGTTGATTAGATGTAAACAGCATGTTTATACAGGGTGTCCCGAAACAACGTCAGAAAACTTAGAGGGGTGATTGTAGATATGTGATAAAATAGTGGTGGTAAGTCATATAACAAAAATTCGAAATGTCAATATTTTTATCGAATGAAAATGAAACTTGGTACAAAGTTTCAGCTTGTTTATCTGTAACGTCCTGTGGAAAAATGTTTTCCTACTGTGCCCCTAGAGGGCGCTCCACCTGAAATCTAAATTTAATACTTCGCATATCTTTTTGGTTTCGACAAATTTCTCAAAAACAAATACGTCCTTATAAAGATTTGAATAAATTAGACAAATAAATGTACTCTTTGTACGAGTCGATTGGTCACAAATCGACATTAAAATATCAAAAATAATTGCTTTTTATAAAATGATTACAAGGAAAATACAACACAAAAACAACATATAACAACAAACAATAAAAAAACAAACCACCACCAACAAAAACAATGCGGAAGCAACAACAAAAACATGGAAAAACGAATTCTTGCTTCTATGATTTTTGTGTTGTTTTTTTGTTGTGTTATTTTGGATTGTTTTCTTTTAAATTTTCTTTGTTATCATGTCATTCAAAGCAAATTATTTTTCACATGAGTTAGTTTAATGTTTATTTGCGGCCAAATGATGAGATTTATCGACTCGGACAAAGAATACATTTTTTGTCTAGTCTTTTCCAATTTATACGACTTATCTAAGAAGTCTGTCGAAACAAAAAAAATATAAATAATAATAATAATAATAATAATAATAATACTAAAAAGGAAAGAATGGCTGTGTTGCTCGTCTCGAAGTAGGAAGCAAAACAGTTTGAGTACACAGAGCAAATATTTTATTCATGTAGCTGGCAAAGCGCTTTCGGCTAATAATAAGCCATCATCAATGCCCCAACTGAAAGTGAGACCGGCATGAGAAGTGGCTCTTTAGATGATTGACCCTTATCCGTCTCGACATACTGCACTCTATCCTGCACAAAAAAAATTGCGTGCTTCGAAATACCAATATAGTGAAAAATAACAAACAATAAATCATGACTGATTGTGTCGAACGCTTTTGAGTAGTCTAGCAGTGCTAAAATCGAAGAATTGCCCAAGTCAGATGCCCGTATAATATCGTCAGTTACGCCTATAAGTGCTGTAAGGCAGCTAAAGTCTTTCCTGAAACTAGATTGTGTTGACGGCAAAATTCTATACAATGATTGCAAATTTGGCTATTCCTTACTTTTTCAAGAATGCTTGGAAGACGCGGCGAAATATGAAATTTGAATTTTAGGTAAAGCGCCTTCTATGAGCAGAGTAGAGAAACATTTTTTCCACAGAACAGTACAGATAAACAAGCTGAAACTTTGTACCAAGTTTCATTTTGATTCGATGAGAAATGTCCGAAATATATCAATAACAAGAACACAAAATTGATCTTTGAGTGACGGTAACTCGAAAAACATTGAGATTTCGAATTTTTGTTATATGACTTACCACCATTATTTTATCACATACAATCACCTCCTTGAGTTTCCTGACGTTGCTCTGGGCCACCCTGTATAGTATTAGTTTATCAGTAGACTAACGACATTCGAAACGGTCGTTCGTATTCTAGCTTGTGAATAGTTTTTTTTTATTTTCACTAGGCAGTATGTAAATATTGCGAACAGGTTTTGATATGTTTCTTCTCAGTAAACAATCAATTCGTATAGTAAAAAAAACTATGAGTAATGGACAAAATCCAATGCTGTTTTCGTATTATTTGCAAGCTTTTACATAATAAACAGTTTTTTGTTTACCAGTGTAATTGGATCAGATATATTGAACTCATCCTCAATGAATCACCCTGTACATCGTCATAGGATACACTGCCAAATGAAAAGTTCTTTAATTTATCAACACTGTTCGAAATTCAAATGCAGTGAAATTAGTTTCGAATATCAGACTTCGATATTTATTAATTTTGAACGGATAACATTATCTATAACTGATGCTAATCAACGTGATCAATTGTAGATAATTTTACAAATTCATCTTTATGACTATTTTTCTGACCGTTCTTTTCAAAATACAATCATGCGAAAATGATTTATAATGATGAAATCATGCTTAAAATGTGAATCCTATTTACCTGTGTTTTCTAGGAGGGTTTTCGGAGTGTCTGGTCTATTAATGATTTCGATCAGTTGATTTAGAACCAGTGGAACAAATTGTCTAGTGTCAGCACCTGAAAAAAAAAACTTATAGTAAGCAGACTTTACGAAGTTGTGTATAGTGTATATTATTCTTATTATAGAATGCTTGAGATTCAATAAAATAGGGGAGAAAAATAAGTTCAAATATTGTATGTACAGTATGTCCCCGGATAGGTGATACGGGGAAACACCAGCGAAAAGAAATTCCGTTGGCATACAAGGTGTATATTTCCCTTTCACAGAGAAACGCCCATTCATATCATCTGGATGTGAACAGTGGCAACAATGCACATTATTCATTCGAACCGGTGTATCTCTACCGATAGATGTCACGAAAATTGGGTGATTTAGTTCGGAACTTTGGAAGTCCGGCAAGTTTACAGACCAGTCGAATCATATTATGAATAAATTTGTGTTTGTAAGGAGATAGATTGTTATAATCAACGATCTAATAACTCTATAGATGAAACATTTCATTCATTAACTGTGAAAAATTGTGTGGTCAACATCGAACATAGAAGAGACGTGAGGAGGAGTTGAGCGGGGCACTGAGTGGGGATACGTTTGCATCTCACTGGAATGTGCTTCGGTTACTACACGCGAGGCTGCCAGTGGCTTAACTATTTTACAGAATTCTTAATTACTG
Organism: Orchestes rusci; assembly: GCA_958502075.1. Lineage (NCBI taxonomy): Eukaryota > Metazoa > Arthropoda > Insecta > Coleoptera > Curculionidae > Orchestes > Orchestes rusci. The sequence continues at coordinate 563,399 of OY293303.1, read as the reverse complement.
CAAGCTTGACACTTGCGAGTCATTTCAATATACCATATAAGTGAATAATGAAGTACTACAAACTGAACCAGAATAAAAACACAATAAACATTCACAAAATCAACACCAAACCCCACTCAAAAAACAAGAGACGCCAATGAGACGAAATATGAATGAAACGTGTAGACAAAATCCGATCGATAGGGGCGGACCCAATTTTGGTGTGTTGCCGTACTTCAGCTTTTTTAATTTTCAGTAGAAAATACTGGTTAATGAAATAAAAATTGATAGAGAATAAAACAGTATTTTATTCAGTTTGCTGACAAAATCCCGTCAAAAATTTCACTGCCCGATGTTTTGGTATAGATACAGATCCGTGTACTTTTGTACTTGATAAATTGTCAACGTCTTCACGGCTAGTTGAACTTCAAATAATCTCGATAAGCGCATTTGAAAACCAAAACCCCGAAAAACATCTAGAAATTCATAAACGCATATGATTAATGGAAGGGCCTCAAAATGTGGAAATTGATTATGCATTTTTATAATTGAAAAACGGATAGCGTTTCTGAACTAGGCATATCTAAAAACCCCTATAACGATAATTTGCTTTTAAATTAAAATATTATACAGGATGTTCAAAAAGTCATGTCAAATATTGAAAATAAAACAATTTTTTCTAACCATCCCGAACAAATTCTAGCAAAGATTTTCCAAAAACCTTCATTTCATTAGTATGAACTATACTCTTGATTAGTTAAGTTTTGTTACTCTAGCTTTTACCAAGTGTTGAGTATTTAGGTAAAAAATTATAAATGATATCGATATGATGAGTTTTCAATGAATGAACTATCCCAAATCAAAAGTAGAAAATACTAGTACAGATCACAAAGAATCCTCCTTTAGAGCTTTAAGTCAAATGTCGGAGAGTGAACATGAAATAGCTTCTGCGACCAGTTTATAGGGGCGCCACTGGGCGTCAAATATACAGAAAACTGTAGTATGTAGTACCTAGATGTTCGAATTGACAGCTGTCAGCGTCATCCGCGTAGGAGCATCATGTAAGGTTCGCACGAATTTCATTTCGAAGTGGAACTGCCAAATTTCCGCTTGGCAAACGGAAATCATATGCTAACATTCACATTTTATTTGTGTTCAAAGTCAAGCTTACGCTCAATTAGATGGTACCATATGATTTCCGTTTGCCAAGCGGAAATTTGACAGTTCCATTTCGAAATTGAATTCAATGTAAAGGCATTAACATCACTAGCATCAGGGCATCAGCATCAGCCATTTGTATTTTCGCTGTTCATGGTGTTTGATGGTTTTTTGGGTTTTTTGAGTTTTGATAGGTAATAGTGAGTTTTCGAGTATGGCTAAAATTTCTGGATGGATTGAATGTAACTTTGGATTTGAATCTTGAATAGCGCAAAATCGGCTGAACCAAATACCAACATATATTATATATTTTGAATCAGAAGAAACAGTATGTGTCATTTTTTTCTATTTTATAAAGTCAATTTTTCGTTTCCGCTATCATGCACTAAAAGATACTACGTGAAAAAACCTAAAACTTTTGTATTTAAAGTTTTTTTAGCACTCAGAATAAGAGCTGTAGGATGGGGTCAAAATATAATAGATAACCCTGTACCTATGTCGCTATCAAATGTTGAAATGAGAACAAGCAAAATATGTATGCAATTATAGCATAATTTTATAAAGATATTAATTTGAAACCTTCAGCTTCTAAACCTGAAAATAAAATCGGAGTTATACAAATTTCTTCAAAAATCGGTCCTCGCTTAGAAAACAGAATAAAATTACCTGAATGCATTTTTTAAAATTATTGCATATCAAATTGAACCAGTATAATCGAATTAAAGAAAACATGGATTATTATGAGCTATTCTTATGTAAGCAACAAAGGGTTCGTAAACATTGAATTAGTATAAACTAGAAATAATACGAAAAACTCCCTGCCAAGCTTAATTTGACGGCGACTTTTAAAGTTACGGTAAAAAATAACGTTTTAGCATAGCGAAAAGGAGTGGAGTCCTAGTTCTGCGACCAGTTTCGAGGGGGCGCAGAAACTTGTAACCATTCCTATACATGGAGTTTTGTTACTCTAGCTTATACAGGATGCCACAGATTCGAGTGCATGCATGGGATCTTAGTTATTAAAAGAGATACAGGGTCGATTAAATGGACGCAAAGTTGCGCTTTCTTATACTCAACAAAATGTCATTTTGACATTTGAAAAATTTCCGCTACTACCGTAGATATTCGAAGAAAACCGAAATTCCGCAAAAACGTTATTATCATTTCTCGAGTTTATTTGAGAAGATATTTTAAAATGGATTGCACTTTCTAATTGCCATTGTCTCTTCTCTACAATATGGCGGTATCAAATTAAAAATCTAACGTTTCGTCTCTGAGCGGCCATCAAGTTCATTTTTTTAAATACGGACCTGGATTTTTTATTTTATTTTCAAATATCTTTTGACGTCCTTGATGCATTGAGGTATCGCAATCGTCAAAAAAAATACTCATCTAAAAAATAATAATACCAGAGAAAATTAATTAGGCAACCCTTTTCTCTCGAACACATTGTTTGGTTCATAAATCCATTTTTATTTGACACGTTATTCTTATGAGAAGACCTGCAAAACTAAAAAAAAACTAATTGACTGAACCAAAATCGAAAAAACATCCAAATAACGATAAATTTAATGGAATTAAATTGAATGAACAAATGACATGGAAAATAAAAAAGTTATATATAAAAAAACTGAATCAAGTTCTGCAAAAGTGTTCAAAAATATTGCCATTTTAACAAAATATTGGAAATAACAATAATAGGTGAATATTAATTGAGAATATTGAGGTTCCTAAGGCAACCCATTACTCTACACCCTCATCTAATCACCTCAATGCCTCAAAGACATAAAAAAATAACTAAAATAAATACTTTTAAAAAATAAAGTTGATGATGGCAGTTCGAAGACGCGACGTCAGATTTTCAATTTGAGACTACCACTACCATCTTGTAGGGGAGAAAAAGTGGCTATGACAAAGTGTAATTTATTTTAAAATGTCTTCTCAAACAAACGCAGGAAACAATAAAAACATTTTTGCGAAATTTCGGTTTTTTCGAATATCTTGGGAAGTATTCGGAATTTTTCAAATTTCAAAATGGCATTTTTTTTAAGCATAAAAATGCGCAACTTTTAACTGACCCTGTATGTCTTATGGCAACTGAGATCCCCATGCATGCACTCGAATCTGTGGCACTCTGTATACGGGGGCTACTCAAAAAGAAAGCAAAAATATAGGTTTGGTGTTTTTTTAACACGCCCTGTATAAGCTGGAGTAACAGAACTGTACTAATCTGTACTCGTACTTGGAAAAGTTACTTTCAAAATAGTTCATTCATTAATATTTTACTCTGGCATATCGATATATTACTATATAAAATAGCATTATATTTTTTATAATTTTGAAGTTCAATTTTTGAACGCTCGGGGTACTTTCAAGCTAGAGTAACAAAACTTATCAAGTGTAGGTAAAATAGTTTGTATCATACCTAAAGTGGTGAAAAAAAGGTTTTTTTAAAATCTTTGCTAAAATTTATTCAGGGTAATTAGAAACATTGAATTTTTTTTTCAATATTCGACCCGACTTTTTGAACATCCTGTATAACATTTTTCAAAAAAAATATCGTTATTGGGGTTTTTGGATATGCCAAATTCAGAAACGCTATGCGTTTTGAAATTTAAAAAAATGTCAAACTTTTCAAATTTTTGGGGCACTTCTATTAATCATAGAAAGCCATGGAAATGACATATTATGTACCTATGTCCAATTTTTTTATGAAAAGATAGCGAGCTTTTCGAGTACTATAAACTAGAGAAAAAAAAAACCGAAGATCAAGATCAAGAGATTCAAGACCGTATTTCGAATGTCCCATTTTTGCTGTCAATATACAGGGTGTTACTTAATGGTATGTCATAATTTTAAGAGGGAGTTTCTCGATAAATTTTAAGTCGAAAAGATCATATAAACTTGGGTTTAAAAATGCTTGGTTTTTAAGATACAGGGTGTTAAAGATCTATTTTATTTTTAGTTTTCAATACATTTTCCAAAGACTGTTTGAGATATTGAACTGAATTTTGCCACAGGATATTATGGTATAGAAACACACTTTTTTTTATTTTTATTTTTTCATTTTTATTTCATTTTATTTTATTTTTTTTTTATTTTTTTTTTAGACCCAAGTTTATATGACCTTTTCGACTTAAAATTTATCCAGGAACTCCCCCTCAAAATTATGACATATCATCAAGTAACACCCTGTATTTAGATCAAATATCGAAACCGAAACATCGATGGTCAAAAAGATTGATGCGTATGGCAACACTATTGGGACTTGGTTTTGAGCGAGAAAACGTTGTTTTTGTTGCTCTGGGGTAAAGACTAAAGATCGTAAATGTAAACGCATGATTAATATCGTTCATTCATAGATCGCCCGAGTAACCGGTAACCTTGATCAGGGCCGCTTGTCAGATTTTAACTATTTTCCATAGTATCCATAGCAACCATAGGCGTCTCATATTGGATAGGTAGGTATAGATACATGTTTGTCACATAAAAAACGGTTATGATTGCACTGCTACCGTCTTCGGAATGAGAATTCTCATCCGAACCGTTTTGAAGGTCACCAGCTCAAATGTACGACAGGTCACGAGATACATTACTGATTAGTGTATAAACTGTGGCACTAGTGCACTGAATAATAGTATAAAATACCAATGCGCAACCGGGAACATACTGTACCAACCAATACCAAAGTGAATTAGGACGATAAGAACTTGAAATTTAGTGAAAAAATGAACATCAACGTTAAATTTCCAGTCATTTCAAGGCTTGTTCAAACTTTCTGTCGACTTACCCAATTTGATACTAATCTCTCCTATAGCCCATGTAGCATTATTACAAACAGATATGTATTCCGGATTCAAATTCTGACCCAAAATGGGCAAAAAATGCTGAATATGCGGTCGCACATGTTGGAAACACGCCTTTGTCAAATCGCCCAACAGCGCAAAGGATGACTGTCTCACTTCCGGCATTGTATCTTGCATGCACAACAGCAAGAGTTGCATGATATTGCTGCTTTCAACGAGCTTTTCTATATGTCCATTGAGACCTTCAGCCAAACCAGACAGCAGGTCCAAGGCTACTATCATGAAGTCTTTGTCGGGAGATTCGCACTGATCGGGGTTCTGGACATTTACCTGAATTAGAAGATCCATTCAAACACTAAAAAGACGATGAGAATGATTTACCATGTGTAAATACAGGGTGTTTTGAACAAGTGAAACGCAACGGCAGTAAACTGGCTCGCAATATGGCAAGAATCCTGACTGCAACGCTGTGGCCACACTGGAAAGACATTCCAGTAAAGGAAAAAGGTCCTTATCCTCATCCTTGAGCACGTTCCATTTATGAATGAGGGGAGGCATCAGCAAGTTGATATAGTCCGGTTTATTCAAGTGACTCCCTACAGAATCGGCAAGAGTTCCAATGGCATCATATAAAATGAGCAAGTTCTTGTGTTGATACTTTGAAAAGGCAAAAACTAGGGTTTCCAAAATAAAACCCAAATAAGGAACTAGTTCGGTGCAAGCTTCTTCTTCTAAAGTGGCAAAGGCCGAGCAAGCTGCCTCTTGGACTCGTTTATTACTGTCCAAAATTCGTTTCAATAACTCCGTCATCAACGGTTTGAGGTAGTTGTTATGTGATTGAGCCACAACCCAGTGAGAGTATCTGCTCAAAGTCCAGCAAGTTATAGCTCGGACTAAGGCCTTCTGATCATTTAGACAATTGATCAAATATGGGATGAGATCTGGCAAGTGACTAATCATTCCAGTCATACAACCTTCAGCTATGGCTCCCAAGGCCAAAATCCCTGACTCTTTTATCTCCCATTCTTCATGGAATAGAGTTTCCTTCAATATCGGTATGAGGATGGGTAGCAATTCGTCTCTGAACACATTAGCCAGCACATCAAGGGCAGCTGCACTGCACTTTCTCAAATTCCAGTCAGACAATGACCCATCATCGTCTCCATCCTCTAAATCGTCATCATCATCATTTTTGTCAGGTACATTTTCTGCACCCATCAGACTGGCTTTGATGGTATGTGCTTTTGATTTATGAAACCTGGGCCGGATATCTTCGTCTTTATCAGGAACGGTTTCATCCTCCTCCACATCTCCTTTGAGCAGAATAATATCAATTTCCGAGTACTTCATCCCTCTTATAAGTACGGGCACTAAACGAGGCATGTGTGCTTTAAGGACAGTGACGCACAAAGATTGTTCTGCAAGACTAAGCCAAAATTCGCATGCTTCAAGGGCTACACCTTCGTCAGAGTCTTGTGTTCGGACAAGCATATATTCGATCACATTGTCAATGTGGCTTAAAAGTCGGTCGAGGCGCACTTCGAGAAGCATTACCAGGGCACGACAGACGTTTTTTCGTACTTCTGCATTGTCGTCAGTGGCTACGTGGAATAAGTTCTGAAATAGTAAGTTCACTGATATTAGTGATACCCGATAATCATCGAAAGTTTTCAAAAAGATTCACTGAATCAAAGCCTGCTCAAAATGTAACTAGTTTTATGAAGTACAGGGTGACAACTAAGAATTCGAGGTACGGTATTTGGGAAACCATCCATCGTAGAAGCTTGCGGTAAAAAAATGTATTATCAAAACGGCCATGGGAAAAATACTTTCAAGTTTCTGCAATGGTTGCTAGGGGGCATAACAACCAGCACCGAGTGGAAAAATAGGTTTTTTATAGAATTTTGCCCAATGAAAACATATCGAAACGGAAGAAATCTTCGTTTGTTTGAAAACATAATTAAACTTCCCCCACCACTTTTGATAGATACAAAAAAAGAGTTTTGACAAAAAGTGTAGGTAAATAGTCAGTAAATGTGAAAATAATATTATGTTGGTAAGACCATTTCAGAGACTTGAAAATATTTTCCAGGTTTTTCTCATGGCCGTTTTAGTAATACATTTTTTTTGCCGCAAGCCTCTACGATGCATAGTTGTCCAGATACAGTACCTCGCATTCTTAGTTGCCCACCCTGTACAGGGTGATTGTTTATATTTTACTCAGTAGATATCTCAGTTATTTTTGGTTTTACAAACATTCATGAACATTCAGTATACGATACTAAGAAATGCCAAAATTCATCGAAAACCTAAAAAATTTACACAACATGGTATTTTTTAAATGGGGAACCCTGTATATTTTTGGCGCTAGATTAATAGATCTTTTTCTTCTAATTCCAAATACACCATATACATATGTTGGTATTTGGTTCAGCCGTTTTTGCGCTATTCAAGTTCAAAGTCTCATAAGAATTGCATTACTTTGATCTTGATTCTACCGTCTCTAGGCAACCCAGATCAAGGCAATGTCTCAGTAATGCACGGACTTAAATATACCATGTTAAGAAATGTACAACACACTGGGGGCTGCCATATTGCTTTTTTCTTGGAGATATATTTATGTTGGTAGCATTGAAAAAGCGGCAAATTTTATTTAATCATGTTTGTTTTGAAATTACTTTTATTTTAAACAAAATAAGTATTATAAAACATTGATATATTGATTCCTTTTTAAATGATTTTCAATCAAAAATGGTTCACAGCCTTATCGAATTCAATCAATCAACTCATTCGATTTTTATTATTTTATCGTCTTCCAGCGACGACTGACAATAGCTGGTGTTAGACGAGTTCCGTAATCACGTCCTCCGATTTTAGTTCGAATCGGTAGAATGCTTCAACAGTTGGGTTGACCAACCAACTTTGTAATAGAATCCTTATTTCTTATAGATTGATACCTTGGTATACCTATTTTTTGCATTACAGCCATTACCGTCCGTTAACTAACTATAAATATAATACCTATTACCTGCGATAAGACAAGAAAATACCTGCTCTGTTATGGCAATTTTGGCAGCTCTTAACAAAACCATAATTTGTTATAATATGTAGTTCAAAACGAATTATACGGATTACTCCAAATGTGAAATAAAAAAAAACTATACATGTTAAAAGCTACTAAATATCACCCTTCCGCATAGGTAGCTGCACTGTTTGCTAAATCAAATTTGTTCTCCAAATTCAAAAACTAAATCCAAATCCCAGAAAAGATACATTGAATTTCACTTCGAAGTGGAAGTGAGAGATTTCGCTTGCCAAACGAGAATCATATGCCACCATCCACATTGAAGTTGACATATAACTATTGCCAACATAAAAATACCTACACGAAAATCCAATATGGCTGCCCCATATGATGTACCAAATCAGAAGGTTATCCATTAGTATTGGCAGGGTGTGCAGTAATGAGATTTTCAGAGATTTTGAACTTGAATAGCGCAAAAACAGCTCAACCAAATACCAACATGTACAGGGTGTCCCAACGATAGAGTAAAGTAGGTTTTATCATATAGGATATGAAAAATATCAATATCAATATGCGTCACAGGTTGGGGGTGTAAATAGCGCACATTCTGAAAATATTTGGAAACATACAGGGTGAGTCACAAAAGTATGGCACGAAAAAGTATGATTTTTTCAAATGGAACCCCCTGTATATTAATTGATATTTCAATTCTTTCTTCAATTTGAAACAAAAATTGTAATACAACTAATGTTCCTAAATTCAACCGTTATCGAGATATCGCGTTTTAAAAATGGCATTTTTGCAACTTTGACATGCTATAAAATTCAAACTATTCAAGTTAGAGGAAAATGGTTTGCACTTTCCCATCTTGACTTTTCAAGAGCTAGTCTGTCATTTGAATAGAGGGTACCGTCAACTGTCAACTTTTTTCGGCACATTTTGACATTTTTTCACAATAATGGATTTGATCTCCTTGAATAGCTCTTGAAAAGTTAAGATAGGAATGTGCCAACCATTTTTCTCTAACTTGAATAGTTTGAATTTTATAGCATGTCAAAGTTGCAAAAATGCCATTTTTAAAACGCGATATCTCGATAACGGTTGAGTTTAGGAACATTAGTTGTATCACAATTTTTGTTCCAAATTGAAGAAAGAATTGAAATATCAATTAATATACAGGGGGTTCCATTTAAAAAAATCATACTTTTTCGTGCCATACTTTTGTGACGCACCCTGTATGTTTCCAAATATTTTCAGAATGTGCGCTATTTACACCCCTAACCTGTGACGCATATTGATATTGATATTTTTCATATCCTATATGATAAAACCTACTTTACTCTATCGTTGGGACACCCTGTATATTTGGATTCAGAAAAACAAAGATCTATCAATCTAGCGCCAAAAATATACGGGGTTTCCCATTTAAAAAATACCATGTTGTGTAAAATTTTTAGGTTTTTGATGCATTTTTGTATTTCTTACTATCGGATTCTGAAATTTCATGAAAAATACTGCAAATTTGCTCACATAAACTTCACCATGTACAGAGTGATTCATTCTCAGCCACAGGGTGCTAGTTCTCGTGAACTATTCATCATAGCCTGGAAAAATTTCTAGAGTAATGTGCCGAAGAGAAAATACTGGAAATATATTTCAAGTTTCTAGTATCGCCGCAAGGGGGCATAACGGTATACTGTGAAAACGAACATCGACATATTTTCCACATTTTCCCTATTGAACTACTAATAAAAGAGTATGGAAACAGATTTAGACAATATTCTCTACAAAATTGCCCCCGACACTTCTCTCTAAGTTGTCAAATAAGACAGCTACTTAATGTTACTAAATTGCCAATAACCCATTTGACTGTTCTTTGATGCATGTGCTTGCGATCGATTTTATTCGCTAAAGCCTTCAGTCACACAACGTAAATTGACAAAGTCAAAACTGAGGTTTTTTTCGTATATAAGTGAGAATGCCACTTATTTTTCGTTTTCCTCTCTACGATTAGCTGTCAAGTAGAATAAAGTGCGTCACAAGTCACATATGATACGATGGACCAGTAAACATTTTATTCCAAAAATATTTTTGAAAAATGAAATTAAAAAAAAAAAAAAGAAACTAGTGCAAATGCTCAAAATGCCCACTGCACCGTCGCACAGTCTTCCTTCCAATGGACAAAAAATTAAATTCAAAAATTATAAAAGTAAATCTGATTGTTATTAGTGGCTTTTTATTGTGTTTCAAACCTTTTGCTCTTCGGATGAATTATATTCATTTTTCTTTTCCTGCTTGAGCGAAAAGAACAAATCTTCGATTATTATCATTGCTGTGGATATGAATGGAGATGTTTTCCCTGACCTTTTTTGATGTTATTACTTCCACAATTCATCACCGAACCAACTCTAGGCTTGTTTATAGTAAGTTTAATGGAAAAGATGATTAAATTATTGAATGAAACCATGAATTCAATGAGAACATGAAAATGTTCAATCATGAACTTACTCTATTAATGTGAAAATGTGCGCTTTGTTTGCTTCGATAAAGAAATTTTCACCCAATACCTCTGATGCTTACATAATAAATGTTTGAAGTAATGTCATTTAGTAATCAGAAGAACTAGTGAACTATCAAATATACAATTTCATTAAAACAACCATATCTTACCTGCATAAACGCATCGATATGAGTCATCAAAGCCTGAGATCTAGTAATAATGAATTGATTCACACATCCAATAGCATACGAGCGAATTTTTGAACTAGAATGATTAAAAAACTGCAGAAACTTCGGAATCAAGATATCCAATGGCCTATTAGTATTGTCCGCGTCCAAAGCTTCTGCCGAATCTTCGCAAATTTTTTGTAAAGCTCCAAAAGCACCTTCACAAACATTATAGTCAGTACTGTCCAACATATTACACAAAGCTGGCAAAAGTTCCGGCCATGAGGATAAATCTCCTTTACTGGCTACTGTGGTTATTAAAATACCAACTGTAGCTCTGATCAAAGGACTAGGGTCACCTACAGCTTGCAGACATTCGGTTTTGATGTAGTTGGTTACTGTCGGCTGTAGGTTGCTGTAATGTGTTTTGACGTTGTTTTTCAGTATAAGACCGCTGAGGGATCTTGTAGGCTCATCTTCAGTGGTGAGCTTTGTCAGAACAAACATCAGATAGTTGTTGAAGTCTGGGAATTTATTCAATTCCTCTAGTTTCTGAAGAAGACGGTTAAGGAAAATTCGGGTAAGTGTAGTGTGGACAACTATTGAATTTGTGCAGATTTAAATTGCCCCAACTCCATGAATTATCTTTTTGATTTCTAGTGTTAGTTTAATTTAATAAAGTTTGACAAAGAAACATTGCCTTGGATACGCTAAAATATAACATTATTCTGATTCATCTTGAGCAAGTAAACAAAAAATAAAACCCAAACTGCATGTCCAAACAGAGATTAGTATTGTTAATGATGCTCAAAATCAAGAGTTTGTGATAAGATATGGATTATTTGAATGTAGTAATTTCATGATAATTAAATTAACAATGAGCTGGTTATATACTCTTGAATAAATGGAAATTTTATATCCAACGGAAATGTAGACGGGAAAAAATAATCAAAAGTAATCAAGAGCAAATTTGAATAAAATAAAGTGAAAAGTGTAACAACTAACAGAACAATTTTGTAAAGCACCTTCAATTCTTTTTGGTAACACTATAATATTGAAATTTGATTGTTGGCATTTTTTTTTTCAAATTAAAAGAACTCATATTTTTAAAAAACTATTAAAAATACCTAGATCTCGAAATTAAGTTTTGAGAAAAATATTTTTTGAAAAAATCCAATTTGAAATTCAAATATTTTATGAGAAATTTTGTTATCATGAAACATCAGAATAAAAAATGATTTCCAAAAAATTGGAATCAACAAAAAACAAAACATTTTTATTTTAATTACTTATTTATTTATTTATAAGTGTAACAACTGGCAGAACAATTTTGTAAATTCAATTAATTCAATAAATATTGAAATTTGATGGTTGCCAAAATATTTTTAAAAAAATCAAAAGAACTCAGATTTCTCAAAAACTATTCAAAATGCCTAGATCTCGAAATTTACTTTTGAGAAAAAAAAAGATTTTGGAAAAAATGTTTTTCGAGAAAATTCAATTTGAAATTCAAATATTTTATGAGAAATTTTGTTATCATGAAACATCAAAATTTAAGAGAATTTCCACAAAAATTGAAATCAACAAAACATGTTTGGGTTCGTTACATTGACTATAAAAAAAAATAGGCATAGCTTGCCTTTTCTGAGAGCGATCATACATTAGCTTCAACAAAACGAATATACCTATTTCTTTCTATGCCCCTACCACAGTTCATCCAACAAGGCTCTGTCCCTCGATATTTTGCACCAGCATCATTGCCAAGTGTCCGATTTTAACAAGATACTCCATTTTACTCTCCATATTTATTTATCAACAGTTAAAACATGATAGAATCAGTTTATCGAATCGTTTTATTCAACAATAACTCATCTCCTTCAAAAATGCTTCGAAAATGTGGCAACAAGATAAGGTTTCTTGTACCTGCGATCTACCAGTCGCTTATACTACGTATCGATTTTACGTTCAAGCGTAAAAAAATTCATTCATGTTGGTAGTGGTTATGACGAGTTTATGCGGTGTTGCTCTCACATTGTCTGTGTTAAGTGCTCGATTTGCCTTGTTACACTATTTGTGATTTGACGATATTATTTGTACATTAATATGGTGCGAAAGTGTCAAGTTTGTGGTAAATTGGACCATAAAAACCAGGACTTTTCGTTTCATCAGTGAATATACTGCCATCTAGATTTTAAAATAGATTCTAGGACCTCCTACCTTCTTACTTCAGTGACGTATCATGTATTTTTGGAAATGTTTGCATTTCATACAGAGAAAAATATGTTTTAAATGAAAATTAACACAAACATTAAAGTAATAACAACTTTGCTCCTATACATAAAGAACATTCCTGCTTCCATAACACTATGTAACTACAAATTTTGAAAATTTTCAAATCTCACTGGAAAGTAGGTACCTTCCTTTTTTATTAGTAATATTCGAAAAAAAAGTGTGAGGGAACCAATAGTTTTCGGATCTTCATAAATGTAACAAATATCCTTGAACCGATTTTTTTGAAACTTGGCAGATTTATTTTTAGTACCTAATAAAAGCCAATTTTAGCCCTACCTCAGTAAAAATCATATTACTCACGATTTGATGTAGAATCCGAAAATAAAATAATAAATAGATGCTTCTATTTGAAAAAATGAAGTTGATGATCGTAACTTATTTTTGCTCCACCCAGTAGATACACATAGATTATCATAAAAAAAAAACGCTGTCAAAAATAAGAATCAACGGGTCCGAGCGTTTTTACCAAAACAAAACCCTGAATTTTAAATGAATTTGTTCCAACCTTTACGGTCGCATTGTATCATAAGTTAATGAAATTCTCATAAAATTAACTCAGTAAAAAATCCAGAATCCGTCATGACTCCATTTGAAATATTATGTATACTTGAAGAAATTTAGACATCTCTATATTTCAATAGTTTTTGAAAAAATACTCAGTTAATTTTTCATTTTCTGAAATGAACATCCTTTATCGATTCGCCTGGTTCCGCCTATTCTATCCTCGCGCTGTTGCTTTGACCATGTATGTAAAAAGAGATAGAAAAGAGGTTCTTGTCTCACCCATGAGCTCTTTTAGATGTTTTTTGGATCGCAAAACATAGGAATTCATGAATGAACCGGCTGCTTATGCTCGGTCTATTTTTTCTATAGTCAATGGTTCGTTACAATCATGATGTTTGCTGAATCAGGCCGACTAACCCAAACTGATTCTGTTTCCTTAAAAATTGTACAATAATAATAATCATTTCTTCTTCTTAGTTTCGTTTTTTTCAACCAATAATATCCTTGATCTTATGAAGTGTAAACTGAAACTGATCACATTTGATGATGATTCATAAGTTAGACATCTGTTTTAAAATCTACATCGCCTAGCCGCTACAAAACAAAAAACATGGTGTAGAACGAAATTTCGATCAGAAATTTCTTTGATGATCACGCAACGATTTAAGGTACTTTTGTTCGAAACTTCAGCCACAAAAAACTGAAAGGCTGAAATTCTGCATCTTTATCCAAAAATGAATTGGTTGCGAATGTTCAGACTGAGACTACCTACCACAATTGAATGAAGATTCAGAAAACAATACAAACATGATAGGAAGTTCAAAATTTGATGATTTCCCTATCATGTTTTCAGCAAATTTGAAAGAGAAACTTTTTCAGAAGCTCTCATCAAAAAAATTTAATTAGTTCTTTTTTTCTCCAGCAGCCATTTCTTGCGAAATTACAATTTCATTAATGTGGACATTTTCAGGATTTTAGATACAAGTTTACATAGCCTACATTTAGCCTTGCTGGATAGTTATCATTCAAATTAACGTAATACGAATTGAAATTGAAAAAAACTTATTTCAAAATCCAATGAAGGAGAAATATAGGTTAAATACTCCATGCATTATTTTATAAAATAATGTAATCCATGCGATAACAAAAAATCACAAACAATCAATTCACGAAAGCAAATCCTAAATCACATTCCTACTTACACAAGCAACCTGAAACATTTGTTTTAAAAAAAGGATACTTGTTGTACGGCCCTTTGGATGGCGGTGTCTGGAGATTGGGATTCTTTTAACAGCGTAAGAATCTCTCTTAAACCGTTTTCTTGCGGTGTCCAATCCATTTTCATTTTTTCACTAAAGCTTTATGTTTCTACACAGCATGCAATGAAAAGATTGTCTTAATTTTCACCAAATCAAGCAACTCACAAACGCTTTCTTTCAGCGTTTTGCTAAGAATCGGAGATCTTCCCTTCTTCTTCTACTTGTCATCAATGTCATCTGTCAATCTGTCACCTGTCATTTACGGTTCGAAGGCGGGATTTGTGGTGCATCCCCGTGGGCGTAGTGGCCGCGGTTTGACATTTTAAGCGTATTGACAAACCTGTTCTGGACTCGTATTCCGTGTACCTGTGGAATTCTAGCAACATGTCGCTTCCCCATCATTTTACACAGAGAGCGACGTGTTGCTATGGAATTCCACAGTACACGGAATCCCGCCCCTGATTGGTTGTATGATTTTGAATCAAGACGGCGGGAATATCACGAACTAGTCCTATCGCAAAACGCGAAAACGCCCTCTTTCAAATACGCACATGAGGACCCACCACCATGTTGCGTCCCCATGGGCGTAGTGGCCGCGTTTTGACATTTTAAACGTATTGATATACTCATTCGGCTATGTCAATATGCCTAAAATGTCAACGCGACCACTACGCCCATGGCGATGCACCATCATAGTGCGTCGCCATGGGCACACTTTTCTACACTTCAACACTTAAGTGTGGCTTCGCTTGTGAAATGTTTGTCGGTTTCTTAGGATAGAATATCTTCACTAAACTAGTAAAGATATTCTATCCTAAAAAACAGACAAACATTTCACAAACAAATAAAAGCCACCCTGAATGTTGTAGTGTAGAAAAGTGTGCACTAGTGGAGCAAAACAAACACACCTTTTAAATGATGACGGCAAGAATATCAAGAACCAATCATATCGCGAAACGAGAAAACGCCGTCCTTGAAATACGCACATGAGGACCACAGTAGTTTTATAGGTATATGCCCGCTTGTTAATTTAAGCGGGCTGTGGAGGACCCACCATGATGGTGATGGATGACTCCCCATGTGCGTATTTCAAGGACGGTGTTTTTGCGATATGATGGGTTCGTGATATTCTCGCCGTCATGATTCAAAATTATACAACCAATCAGAACAGGTATGTCAAAACGCGGCCACCAAGTCCATGGGGAACCACTATTATGGTGGTTCCTCATGTGCCTATTTCAAGGACGGCGTTTTCGCGTTTTGCGATAGGATTGTTTCGTGATATTCCCGCCGTAATGTAAGGATCACCTTCAATTTGTTTTCGAATTGGAACTGTCAAATATCCACTCGGCAAACGGGAATCATATACTACCATCTACATTGTATTTGTGTGAGTTACGTCACGCCAAATACATTATCGATGGTATCATATGATTCTCGTTTGCCAACCTGAAATTTGACAGTTCCACTTCGAAATAAAATTGAATTGAAGCCAGGCATAATGGGTCAAAGTGTCAAAGGCTGAGTTCGGGGAGAGCACGCTATTTGCGCTATTTGGTGCTACGTCAAACCCTCTGACATAATTACGTAGTAACAAATAGCGCAAATAGCGTGCTCCCCGAACTAAGCCATAACTTATATGTAAGGTTTATATTCAATTTCATTTTGAAGTGGAACTGTCAAATTTTTGCTTGTCGCATATAACGATTCTTTACCTTACCACGAGCCTATACCAAAATCGGTCTCTCCTATTGGTTGATCCGAATATGGCGGCACATAATTCAGATTCAAATTCAAAGCGATCATGGCTGTTTCGTGTTTGAGTTTGAAGTGGCTTTTTCAACAATGCCTGTGCAAGTGATCAGTGGAAACTATCTGTTGACGGAATTTATTAATGTATTATGCATTGAACAAAGCCTTCAGAATAAAAAAGTGTCAGTGCGTAGCCTTATTTCAAAATAATATGATGTCTATCCTTCGATTATTTTGAATACAAATGATGATGTAGAGTGAAGAATGTTAGAGATCCATAGACATGAACATGATTCATTTCTAATACCCGTATTGCTCAATTGATTTAATTCATTTCCATTGTGATTTGAACTCGGATTGAAATAGATATCTAGGACACTATACATTATTTATTCAAATTTAAAATAAGAAATATGAGCCAAATTTCTTTCACAGAAGACAGAGTTTTGAGAGAAGAACGAATAAAAAAATTTCAAAATTCAAGCTTTATGCCGAAAATAGGACAAATTGGTTAGGTACCTAACACACACACCTCAAAAAGTCTTGGACCCCTCATGTTTTTTCCCCATTTCTACAGATATTTAAAATCTGGTCACATTAATAAATAGGTTCTCTCTATTCATTTTCCCAGTCTTGACGGTTTTTCAAAGTGGGTTTATTTAGAAAAAAATGGGTAACTCCATTCGAAAGAGAGGTAAAAACTATAGCGATCCTGAAAATCACACTACGATTGAACTTTTGATAGACTAGATATGCAATTTAAAAGATGTCAAAAATTGCTTAAAATTGGCATTTTTGGCTAAAAGCCTGAGAAATGCGTAGGTATCCTTTTTAGCAACCTCAAAACCGCATACCTGGGCTATATTGTCAATCGAATAGTGTCATTTTCAGGATCGGTATAATTTTTGCCCCTCTTTATTCGATTTTTTTTTTCTAGAACCACTTTGAAAACCGTAAAGATTGGCATTTTTTTCTTTCATAGGTCAAAAAGGCACACTCTGACTTTTCAACAAAAAAAAGTCTGAGGACCTTAACTGGGAAAATGAATAGATATGTACTTATTTATGTTACCAGATTTTTATATCTCTCGCAATGGGCATAAAGTACCTTTTGGAGGTGTGTGTATGGAATGGATTCGAGCAATTTTCATAGTTTGTCGTGTATCCGGGTAGATATCCCGTGAAATAACAGAAATTTAGGAACAAATATAATATATCGCTGAGCACAAAAGCTGTCATCTGCACCCAAATCAAGTCGAAAAATCTAGTTGATTGTTGATAACACTGTCTTTTTTATACACCACCCCGATAAGCGAAATATTCGGATGATATATTTATCCGATCATCGCCTCTATTTATCTGTAAAATAGTAGGTAGGTGATCTACTTCGAAATTTACCCACATATTGTGGTATACACTGGTCACTAATCCACTATAAATACCTATTTAACCCACCTCGAATAAAATGAGTACAGATCATCCAGTCACATCAAAATACAGATACCTCTCAGGGTAGTCGAAAAAAAGAAAAACCTTTCCGGAAGTCAATAATGCAGAATAATTATGATAATCTTGTTATCTTATTAAAAACAAAATAAAAAGTGTATTCGCTCAAGAATAAAATGATTATGCATTCTTTTGGATGCTTATAAGCAGATATAGCAATCGGCAATCAGAATCAGCAAGCTGATCAGCAGTGATGTGACTGATTTGCTGGTTGCCTATAGCACGTGAATGTCTGTTGACGATCCAACCAATAGGAAGACCGATTTTGGTATGGGCTCGTGGTAAGGTAAGGAATCGTTTCTGCGAGCGGGTCACAAAGCAATAAACCCTTTTTTATGAAGCGGGTCCGTTCCAGTTACGTAGTATGGAGTTCAATGCCTTCAAACGAAACGTATCAGCTGATAAAAGTGAGGTTGTGAGGTTTTCTTCAACAAAGTCTTGTTGTCACTTTCTTCAAGAAAAGAAAACAGAAACTGTTTACGTGGAATAAATTATTCAATATTTTTTTAATCCTGAGAAGAATGTCCTAAAAGTGATAAATAAAAATCCGGCAAACATGGAGGAGATACCAATTTTATTTCTACTTGCTCTTGTTATGTTTATAGGTTCATTTCTAGCAGGGTCCATACCGTTATTTTTCAGCTTTTCTGAGGTAATTAAGATCATAATATGATTCCTCCAGGCTATTGATATTATCATGGTGCTTTTGTTATACAATCACAGTTCAATTGTTATTTCCATACCTGTCTTTTATGTAAACAAATATTTAAACCTGATGGTTATTTGAATTCGTTTTGTGACCTAAATCAATGATTGACTAGGCAAAAGTTAGTGGTGCAATGTCGTTTCACATACACAAAATTGTTTTATACCCTTTATTTATGTTTTTGGGGTCAGCTTTCGCAGGTTGTGTCCCCCTTTTTTGTCACTTTTCAGAGGTAAGTCTGAAGTTTGACGTAATTTCAAAATTTTAAAAAACTGTAATTTCGTTTATTGCCGCTCAATTCGAATATTGGGAATTGAATTCGAATAATTATTTTTTATCGTCGATTCGATTTATTCCTACGTGATTTGAAAGTTTTTATAACTTTTTTGCGATCTGTATAATTTTCAGCTCATTTGACTCAAGGGTACTGAACTACCTTATAACCGTTCGTTCTAATATTAGGTGTGTTTGCTATTTCGGTGTAGGATAGTGTAATGCAGATTGATGGTATGGTATAACTTATGGTAGCTAGTGGTACCAGTGTAAAAGGAATTCATCAAACGCGTTAGTACATTTAGTGCAGATATTCTAATCTAAAAAACAGACAAACATTTTACAATCAGATCCACACTGTGTGTAGCAGTGTAGAAAAGTGTAGATTCGTGTGCACCTGTGGAGGATAACAGATACACCTATTTTATGATTAACGAATATTAGGTCTGTTCGTAGAACAATCACAAATCGATCAGCGCTTCATCGATTGGTCAAAATATTCAGAAATAGTTTGCAAACTGCAAATGCTGAATGCCGATTGGCTCTAACTGGTTTGTGACTGTTCAACGAACAGTCCTATTGTCGCATCGTTTAGAATTCATCTATGATGCGAATTATGTGAATGATTTTATCGATAATCTTATTGGGCAAATTCCAACTGGTTGTGGTTGTAATCCGTGGATATTTTGGTTCATATTCCATGAACATCAACCCATTCATTTTAATGATTTTCCAGGAAAAATTGAAAAAAATCACAGTATTTGGAGCCGGACTTTTAGTAGGGACTGCCTTAGCTGTAATCATTCCCGAAGGTAACTGTCCGGCTCTATTAAACTCTTAAGACATGAATATTTTCAGGTGTGAGATCGATGATATCCGAGGACGATGTAACTCATGCCCACAATCAATCTGCCAAATCTCAAGAGCATAGTGATCCGTTATCTGTGATAGGAATTAGTTTAATAAGTGGATTCGTTGTTATGTTGATTGTGGATCAGGTTTCCCAAAGTAAAAACGAAAATTTGAACCCATCGGAGCGAAATATTACTGCGACAATTGGTTTGGTGGTGCACGCTGCAGCTGATGGTATTGCTTTGGGAGCTGCAGCTACAACAAGCCATGCTGATGTAGAAATAATTGTGTTTTTAGCGATAATGTTGCATAAAGCACCTGCTTCTTTTGCGCTGGTCACTTATTTGATGCATGAAGGAATTGACAGGTAGTTGAGGTAGATTGAAAGTTTGATTTTCAACTGTTGTGTTGTAGACAAAGGATAAGAAAACATTTGACGATATTCGCATTGGCTGCGCCTGTTTTGACTGTTGTCACCTACTATGGTATTGGACAAAAGCAAAAAGAAACGCTGAGTACCTTCAATGCAACTGGTAAGTTTGATCATGTCAAGGAAATGTTGTGCATTTAGTTGCGTAACAAGATGCTGGTTAGAAAGTTGAACAATAGTTTCGGAGAATTTTTGTTTTGCTTTATTTGAAATAAAATATTATTTGTGATTGTTATTTCGGTGTAGTGCAGATTACTGGTGTAGCTTATGGCTACCAGTGTAAAGGAATTTCACCAAACGCGTTAGTACATTGAGTGCAGATATTTTAACCTAAAAAACAGATTAACATTTTACAATCAGATTCACACTGATTTTTCACTTTTATCTTTATTTAAAGTTAGATTGAGAGAATTATTATTATTATTGTTTACAAAATACACGAAATAGGCTACCCGCCGTATTTAATATTCGCGCGGAGCTAGGGGCGTTTTAAGAATCGCCAAAAATAAGATTTTCAAAATATGTACTTATCTTTGAAAGCTGTCAAATTTTGTAAAACTCAAAACGCTTAAGAGTAGAACTTACCAAACCTCAAATCTATGCACTTTTAAACTTTCTTGTATCTGCTAAAGTTTCCGAGATCCCTATGCTGGACACGAAAAAAACTTACCCTGTATCATATGGTGTGGGTGTATTTTGAATAATTCCAATTTTCATAATTTGCAATCAAAATTTTGCATCAACTTTTGTATGTATGAACGGAATTTCCGATTATGACAGAAAACCAGACTTTCCAAAATTTTTAAAAACACGATACATTTTTAGTTGTTTTGTTTTGTATTGCGTATAAAAAATGTTCAAGTGGCATTCAAAATGAATTCAAAGCTTAGTTCGAATAGTCCACATATTCAACATATTTTACATCTTCGACCGACTTGTCGTTTTTTTAATCCCATCTGTACTCATCGATAACATCTTGACTTGCGTATTTTTAGTCCAAATGGGATCCGAAAAATGACATTAGCTTTGTTCGCGGGTCGGGTACGAAACAGTTCCCACGGCCTGTACGCTTACTGGTAAAATATGGCTCGTTTTTATTGTGCCACTCTCCGCAAGGTGTAGCATTTTTCTCGACTTCGTCTTGAATTGAAGCTCGTTTATAATCTCCATGTGTCTATTTTGGTTTTGGTGTTTGTTTTGATTTGATAAGTATATGTATTATTGTTTTACAAAATAAAGTTGACGTCCCAACGTCATTTTTGATGCTGTGATTACAGTATGGACTTTGTGTGTGTGTAGTGTTGTTTTGATTTCGTACTTCTCTTTGTGATTTTTTCATTGTGCTTCCTATGGAGGACTATAAAGCCCCCATTCATCTACGAGCCCGTACCCGACTCAAAACCCGGTCGCGACTCGCACACACATTACTCGAACACTGTAAATCCATAGGCATTTATTTCCTTGAAAAGGGACGATAAAATTATGCTAACATGCCTTGTTGATTTCAATTTTTTTTTTGATTAACCTCAAACCAAGTGTGTTTGGTTGGAGTCGCCACATACATACATTTCGTTATAATTATTGTAATATAGGTCCATGTATAAATACAAAAAAAAATACCACACAAATTTACGTCCAAATGACTCAAAATATTAAAAATTTTAATGTCCCTTTGTAAGCATTTTAAGTTTAAAAAGCTTAATAAACGTTGAGAAACTGACTGCATTTTATAGTTTTTGTTCGGATTCTTTCAATTTTTCACAATTCCATTGAACATTTTAGACAAGCACAGGTATTTTTGAACTCTAACACTCGCTTTATTATTTGCAAATGATCTGGCTGTGTGCAAAATTCTCAAATAATTGATAATCGAACTAATAATTCATTAAATACAATTATTATTTTATGGGGTCATTCGTTATATTTTTCCCTCGATTTTTCCTTCCGCCACATCCCCGTTATTTCATGTGAAAAAACCAAGAACCTAAGTATTTAAAGTTTCTTTCCTGTTCTACCCTGTACGTATACCGAGACGTGTACTCAGCCTTACAACCCCAACAATGAATATTTTGTTCAATATCTATTTTTTTGTGAATTCAAAAATAAATTGATTTGGTGCAGCCGTTTTGGAGCTATTCGCGAGGGTACCCATTCCAGTTTTCAGTTTTATTTTCAACCATTTGAAATATCTTTCGTTTTAGACAAAAATATTCGGAACCCTTGGGACATTCCATTTGAAAAAAAATATATATAGGTATTTTTAGAATTTTGACATTTCAAATATTCTCGGTTTTTTTACAGCGAATTATAAAAATTTGACTCAAATCACACAATGTTTGTATATATCACTTTTACAAAAAGTCTTCAAATAACGGCTGTAGAGAGGTGTGAGTGGATATAACGAATGACCCAGTAACGTGGTTAAAAATAACGGAAACGATGAATCCTTTGACGCGAAAACTTCTCTTACTTCAGCCCTGACCGCATAGGGGGCGCAAGATGGTTCCAAAAAAACCCGAGAGTTCCCAATTTACTGGGTATACAGGGTGTTACTTAATGGTATGTCATAATTTTAAGTTGAAGTTCCTGGATAAATTTTAAGTCGAAAAGGTCATATAAACTTGGGTCTAAAAATGCTTGGTTTTCAAGATACAGGGTGTTAAAGATTTATTTTATTTTCAGTTTTTAATACATTTTCGAAAGACGATTTGAGATATTGAACTGAATTTTGCTACAGGATATTATGGTATAGGAACACACTTTTTTTTATTTTTATTTTATTTTATTTTATTTATTTTTTTGACTCAAGTTTATATGACCTTTTCGATTTAAAATTTATCCATGAACTAGCCTTTAAAATTATGACATACCATTAAGTAACACTCTGTATAGTATTAGTCTGTGACAGTTCCGAACCAATTCAGAACTAATCTGCATGCGCTGTTGATATAATATCACGAACTGCATGCAAATCAGGATATTTTCCACATCTTAATGCTGAAAAAGAGATTTTATAGATGTTGGGAGCGAGGGAATATGTTTTGTAGGTTAAGTTCTTTTGATTTTGAATTTTGATTTGAACTTGGATCGCTATTTTATAACTAAAATTAAATGGTTCGTGATTGAAAATGAAAATGGAGGCGCTTATTTTAGCGAGCAACAAAAAGCAGCAAAACAAACACAGAAAAATGTGTGGTTAGGTTACTCAGGTCTTTTGTGATTTAACGATTCGGCCGTTTGATTTTTGAAGATAGGTAAAAAATAAAATCACATGATTGAACATCCTCAGAAGTCACTGTCAATTCAGATGTGGACTATTCGAACTTAGCTTTGATAGGTAACTGAATAACCCATAGCCGTCTGCAGTATTAGAATCGAATTAAATACGGTATTTGAACTGGCAGTGTTGGACTGAATTACATTCGATATGAATAAAAACTGTACTTCACTGGATGTAATTTCACATAAAAATACAAAATGTGACAAAGGTGTAAAATTCAAGCATCTAATACTTTCAGGAATAGCAATGCTGTTTTCAGCCGGAACATTTCTTTACGTAGCAACAGTTCATGTATTAGCAGACTTGACACAAAACCATCCCGGACAATACTCCAAAGTTCCACAGACTCTTGAAGCAGGAAAACAGGCTCAATCTCCTACAGCATTAAAACCAAAAGAGTTGCTATATCTGGTTTTGGGTTGCGTTTGTCCGTTATTTTTGTCCGTTGGTCATCATCACTAATCATGATTCATATAAGTTGAAACATTCCACTTGATTAAAAGAGAACTATTATTTGTCTTCCTCTCAATTATTAACAAATTTATTGTTCAGTATCATAGTAGCTTTGTGTATATAAGATGGCGTGCTTTACAATAGTGCCAATGTTGTAAAAATTCATTTGTCTTTGGTATGTATATTTTTCTATAATTGTTTCCTATTTTACAATAAATGGTTATAGGTGGAGTACCGAACTGTTTTATTGGTGGCTGCTGGTTGATCTTGTAGAGTCCTGATGGTCATTGTGACCAAACGTTAAATCACCTTTAGAAGATCTTGGTGACGTTCTACTAATTTCCAGTTTTACGATATTTTAAGGTGTACATTGAAAAACATTTCAAGGTTCTATTTTAGACAGTTGGAAAATGACAGTCATGTTAATAGTTATGGAATCCAAACTTCTCCTTCTGCAATCTATAGGAATTGTCTTTGCGATCATAAATGTGTGGATAATGAATAATAAATACACAATTTGTTCATACAATTGCCTTATTCGCAGCAACTGGCTAATGCAGTTTGGCAAAGATACATTCAAAGAACTACCTATGGGCCAGAAGCGTCATACTAAACCATATTATTGCCTACCGGTTTCAATTTGCAGGTACCTACCCAATATTTGCGACTGGCTCGTATTCGCCGTCGAGAGCGATTGTGGAGGAAAAGAAGGCTTCAAAGCCGATCTAAGGCCACTTACCTTATTCCGAAATTGCTGTGTTTCTTAAATACAGTAAATAAAGTTAAAAAAATAAAGTTGGGTCCGATAACTTTTTGACCTGACCCTGTATACTTATTCCGAAGGCAGAATCGAGTTCTACGGGAAAAGTTATATAAGAAACAGTTTTTACATTTTCCATAACTTATCTGATAGTTTAGATACGAGGGGTAGGTACCTTAAAATGCAACATTTTCAGTTTAGCCCTGTATCTTGAAAACGAAAAGGGCTATGAAAATTTTGTTAACGGCATCTTCAGTTTCACGAAAAAGTAGCACACTGTCGCGAAAACCGCAACTTTCTATCTATAAGAATAACGGAGATACCCCGCAAAAGTACCCAAAATGGGACACCCTGTACTCCAGACACCAGCAAGGGTAGCTTTCATGTGACTTGGTCAGAACGAACACCTTTGTCAATCTAAAAAATTATTGTAGAGTAAGCAGCACTTTTCGAGATATTTTGGTTTTTAGTGTACGATGTCGCGCCAGAATATTCAATTCACTTAATTAGCATTAGGTTAGATTTGGTGAGTGGAGTAGTGGAATTTTGATGTTTTAGGCTGACATAGCTTTATGGGACGAGAAAACCATATCAAAATAAAGATCCATGGGCGTGGACATAAACCAATATTAATATTAATTATTTTGATATGATTTTTTGCCCCATATAAAGCTATGTCAACCTATAAAATTCAAGTACTACTGAATCACTGACAGAGCCGGGCAGTATTTGTATGTTTAGATACTTTTCAGTATTTAAATACAAAAAAGTATTGAAATACTTTTTCGGAGAAGTATTTGTATTTGTAATTATAAATACTTTTCCAAGTATTTATTATTTAAATACTTTCGAGAAGTATTTGAAATACTTTTGAAGTATTTAAATACATTTAAAGTATTCAAATACTTTATAAAATATCTAAATACTTTTAGTTCCGCAAATAATCTTTTCAATTTGACCTCTGGCGTCCTCTGGCTGTGGATTTTGACATCCACTTCTATCGCTGCGCGCGGATCGGGTCTGGCCGGCACTTCCAGTTTCATCAGTGTTGCCAACCGTACCATAATTATGGTACATGTACCATAATTCATAATGCTTGTACCATGTACCTACAAAACCATTATGGTACGCATTTTGTACCATAATTTTGTGTTGATTGCCATCCCAATCTATTGATAAAACGTCCCATTTGCAGCTTGGCAACGTTGAGATGAAAAACGCACTGACCCGACTTGACAAACTGATGTAAGGTTTACAATCAATTTGTTTTCGAATTGGAACTGTCAAATTTCCGCTTGGCAAACGGGAATCATATGCTTCCATCTACATTTTACTTGTGTTCAAAGTCACGCTAACGCTAAATACAATGTGGATGTTACCATATGATTCCCTTTTGCCAAGTGGAAATTTGGCAGTTCCCCTTCAAAATGAAATTGAATGTAAACCAGGCATAAGGCCTAAAAGTGGAACTGTCAAATTTCCACTTGGCAAACAGGAACATATGATAACATCTACATTGAATTTGTATGTTGATGAGTAGCTCTATACCTGAGAATTGTTGTTTTATTTTGCCAAAAAAGTTTGTTTTGTTTTGCTTTTTTATATTTGATAGGATTTAACATAGTTTTATTTTTGAATACATTTTATTTTATGTTAATTTTTAAGAGAATCTTCTTTTGTTATTTTTTTATAATATATCAACGATTTATCAAATCACATGATTTCCAAAGTGTTTTAATAACCACAAAGTATTTGAATAAAGTAGTTGCATTTTAAAAGTATTGAAATACTTTTTGTATTTAGTAATTATTATTTAAATACTTTATTTTTGAGTCAAAAAGTATTTGGTATTTAAATAGGTACTTTAAGTTTGTAAGAAGTATTTAGTATTTAGTATTTAAATACTTTTGAAAAGTATTTTGCCAGCGACCGAATTTTAGCGGCAAAGGTAACAACATTTTGTTTTTTGAATTACCAACCCTAAAAATCAAAATATCTCGAAAACGGTTAAGATAAGCGAGTTATAACCTGAACACATTTTCCAGTTAAAAATGCCCAAAAGCTCATCACAACAAAAAAAATGAAAACTAACACTGGGAAAAAAGTTATGGCCATTTCAAACTATCAGAAGTGTGCAGCGCCCCCCAACGACCACAATGAAAAGGTGTCTATATTCAAGTTTCGCATCCCAAAAAATCCCCTGGTGCCAATTTTCAAAGTGAACATTTTGAAAAATTCGAGTTTCATTTTTTAACTTTACCTTCTACGAAAAAGAGCAGAGTAGGCCAAAAAATGTGAAAATTTCACAAGAGTAAAGTACCCTTGAAGAAAAGTTATTTGGAATCAAAAGTCATGCCTAAATACCAAATATATATTTTTTTTAAACATCATATTATTTCCCAAAAAAAAAATCCTTTTATAGTCACCCTAAACAGTTTTATAAATTATTCAAAAACAAATCAATTTCACATAACTTAGTTCAAATTTAAGCAAATTTAGAAAATTTACCTAAATTTTAAATTTTTCAGGGAATCACAAGCTTCATGTTTGTTGCAACGATATTAAACACAACTTTAAAATATCGCACATTCTTTTTCACAAAGTACCAATATTAATGATGATATGCCTATTAGAAAACTCGCATATAAAGTGAATTTTTTTAATAAACATTTAAAAAGAAAAAAAAAATCCCTTTATAAAATTTAGGTAAATTTTCTAAATATGCTTTAATTTGATCTAAGTTATGCGAAATTGATTTGTTTTTGAATAATTTATGAAACTGTTTAGGGTGAATACAAAAAAGAATTGTTTTTTGGGAAATAATAAGATGTTCAGAAAAATATATATTTTTTTAAGAAGGGAGTTTTCGTGGCGTAGGGACAGAAAGGGAAATGAGAAAAGTTGGCACCAGGCGGGATATATTTTTTTTCTCAGGAGGCTATGATTTGGTATTTAGGCATAACTTTTGTTTTTTTTATAACATTTTGCCGAATTTTCTGAAATAATGGTACTTTAAGGTCATCAATCTGACCGTTATTTGTTTTAATGTTTTCGCCTCATATATGAAATGTGATATATTATGACTGTGAGTATCCTCACATTGTTTCGTTTCATCATTGTCTTACTGTTTGTTCCAGTCTGAATGCTCTTGATAATGGCATGTAGCCGAAACGCGTAGAGCTAAGAATTAAAAATTTTGTGAAGACTTTTGGATTTTTTACCCTCACTCTATCTGTATGAATGGTACTTTACTCCTGAACAATTTTCATATTTTTTGGCCTACCCTGTATGCGGTTTGACTTGCAACCATTCTGAGTGCACCTAATATGATTATCGAGCATGCACCAATTTTCGGCAATATTTGTATTTTGCTTGTGCAGTTAATACAAAAAATCCCATATGTTGCACACTTTAAGTGACCACACAGTATAGTTTGAGCCGTTAAGCCCTTTTTTTTGGGTGAAATAAATCCGCGTCGCCAGGATTGAGTACCTGATAGCTCATTTTGAAGATCTTCTGTGTCCCTCATCATATGTTCTTGGTTTGGAGAAGTTGACTCAAATACATTTAAAAAAAAATGACAAGCTATCATATCGACAGGAATAACAGCAGAGGCATAAAACTCGGCAGTTGTAATCATTATCAAAGAACGTTCAAAATAAAGGTATCACTCGACCGCCCGTTCCATGGAAGATTTAAGTCTTGTTAGTGGTGAGTTTCACCCTGCCTAAGGGTTTGCAGATGAGGGGGGTACGCCCAACAAAGTTGACGTGTATGGGTGTTTAAGTTTTATATGACATTAAATGCCCAATATCTTTGCTGGTACGTTTTCGATGGCCCACCCTGTATATGCTTTGACCAAGAACAAAGTTAGGTGCAAATCTATTCCCTTGAATTCCTTCATGATTTTTGAAAAGGAACAACACCAGAAAAATTGCTTTCTTGACAATCATTTTCTTTGGAAGCCAAATATCCAAAAGATGAAAACCGCTGATCGATTGTTATTTTCGAATAATTGCATTTTGGACTCTTATACATTTTTTACAATTTTAATATTATGCTCAAGATTCTAGGTTTGTTTATCGAAACATTTTTGTTATTCAAGGAACTTAGATGATCGAATAATTATTGTTTATCTAATCGAATTTCATTCAATGTCAATTGATTGATAAGTATTAAATCAAGCAAAACCAATATAATGAGCAGGGCTCGCGATGAAGTGGCGTCCTGTCCTGACATAAGTAAGTCAGACGTCAGACCTGATTGTGTGTCAGCGGTAGCATATTCATTGTTGGACCTGCGCAGTTTTTAGAGCCGGGGTCAGCTTCTTTCATTTCTAATGGTTGCGCCTAACGGCCTAGGTCGCATAGAAAAGAAAATTTTTCCTATGCCAGGTCGACAGTAACCTTTCCTCTTGGAGTTACAAGGGGCCCGCTGCCTGCGGTATTAACCACCCTCACCATCTACATCTACATCACTTGGACACAAGCAATTCACCTTTATCGTTTCCGATCTGTTAGGCTTACTTTTTTGAAAATCAGTTTTGAACGAATTAGTTGTTTTTTCTTTATATTGTAATACAATCCTCAAGAAATCTTGTTTGCTGGTTAATATCAATAATAAAAATGGATTAAATGACGGTTCATATTTCGTATTTGTATTGAAAACAGTTCTCTTATCAGCACAATAACGTTTGTAAAGTAAGTCCAACGCTGGCCAAAAGAATCGTAGCCTTTTTGTAGTTGATATGCAGGTGTTCAAATAAAAAACACAGATAAAAAACAATACTTTGTCATATATTTCTTCGGCGTAAGAAGACCCATCAATTTTTACAAAAATATCAAAACCACTCTCAAAATCTGGGCAACGAACGCGCAGCGCCGGTCCCAGAAAACGGATTGCAGTAAATTTATACAATATATTTTTTAGACAGGTTATGATCTCTATTTTGGTATGGTTCAAGTATATTGAATTGATTCAACAAACACAGTGTCTATTCAGTCGTCCTAAGAGTGACCTGATGTTTAGAAAATGAAATAAGTAGCAGAGAACAGTCATAGCACGACAGTATAGTATAGATTTTTTAGAACCTATGTATATCGATTTTTGTATGCGTTAAATATAATTGTAGTATCATACATTTTAAGTACTATATTTAGAGAATTTTAAGTATATTATGTACTACAACTATTTGAACCACTATAAGCTAAGCATATTTTGCAGTTGATCTGGGATAGATAAAATTACATATAGGCTAGGTAGTTAAATAAAATTCAGTTATATTTATATATGCGTGATTATATTTTAATGAAGATTTAACGTTTATTTTATGAAAATATTTGTAGCATTTTGTAATATCTTAAATTATATTACAATTATTGTGAACTAACTTTACAATTATTTCAGGGCAAAATTTAACAAACGTAACAAGGAATAAAAAAGCTTTTCTCACAAAAATATTATATTTGATCCTGAAATGGAACATTAACACCTTAAATATTAGGTTTAATTATTATTTACCTCTCTCTTTAATTTAAAGCTCATGATCTTTTATTTTATAAATAAAAGCACATCGTAATAAGACAGACAATAAGTTATATGTATAGTAGTTAGAAGTGTCGTGCATTTTACGACCATTTCCAATCATGTCCGATTTCATCCACAAGTCCGTTTTGGCCAACGTTCTTGCTATGGCCACAACGGACTGGACTGCTTCTTCATACATCATTTTATATTATAAAATAACAATTATATAACAAATTAACGATTTCATATTTTACCATAAAATTACAAATAACAACATTCAACTGAAATACCATTTCACAAGTAGATATTTGGCATTAATAGATAGGAGATTGGTTTTTACTTGCAAAACGTGTCAGAACCCGAGCGCCATACACAGAGAAAACAACCCGGTCGACCGACACTCAACATTCGGTCTTTTATGCTTGTGATCGACATAGAAAACTACGAGAACTGTGAGGTTCAAATAAATCAAATTGGAATAATTGTACTATATCTGATTCTGATCCAATGTGGTCATTCAGCGCATTACACACCGACTTCCTGCGCCGAACAACAACTTTAACGATTGAGTCACGGGCATTCCTGCAAAAATTGCAGTTGAACTTGTCAACGACTACTGCTATAGGCATAGGAGAAATAAAACTGCGCACAAGAGGGTGAGTAGGGTGCGCAGCTTCTTTCTCAACAACTGCGCAAAAACTGACGCAAACTTTCGTTCCGGAATCTATTTTTGCGCATTTAAAAACAAACAAGCATATTTCTACGGATTGGTCCTATGTGAGTCAAATCAATTTTGTGAAAAAAGAGGGAAATGCTATAATTTGAGGAACACAAGCTGTGTTTATTGAAAGCACTTCTTAGTTCCTGATAAATGAAGAGAAGCTAATTCCGATACGGAGTGTAGGTATATATAAATGTGCGTGTGACAAGCCGCGCTGTTGTCAGTTCTATCACAATTATCCACCTGAAATCGAGAACAATGGGGGCTTGAAATCCGTGATGATGGCGGACTTGTCAGTAGACACAGCTCCAGATTATTACTTGTAAATCCTACATATATTACAATTTGAACGGAATTCCACAAAACAGAGTTAGTATAAAATACAAAACCATTAATCTATAAGCTTTAGCAGCGTCTAGGCGACATGCGTTCCGCTACCATAGAGGTATCGCAGCAGGTCACACATTTCATGAAAATTTCAATAACTTATCCTAAACTATCTACATAATTGTATGATTTAGACCTAGATAATAATAGAGTTCAACCGGGGAGAGACCATAATGGGTTGGTTGTCAACAAACAATTGCCACTACCTATTAAATTACATATTTTACATAACGCTCGACAATCCCGTCATTCGCCCACTACACTCAAATATTCCTATGTGGTAAGTCTTTTAAAAATTATGTTGTTCAAATCCTTCTTGTCTAAAATGTTATGCTAAATGTACCCCTACGTTCGAAAACGACCAAAGTTGCGTCTACAGACATTCAAATATGAATAACGGTGAAGCTAATCGGGTACTTGATAAGTGTTCTAATTAAAAATATAGGTACCCTAAATGACCATGCTAGCTACTTGAATTTATTTGGTATGATTACACGAGTAATTGGAAGGCTGGTTTTAGCAAAATGTAATGCGTAGTATCAGAATGAGCTAACAGTGCTAACACCAACCTAGTTATGTCTAGAATAGGTATATACAAATTCTATGTTAGAAAACAATCTCAAGCTAAAGTGTCGGTGACGGTGAGGTTCGGGTTGCATATCATTGGTCAGAGACGGAAAATGGTGTTGGAATGTCCCTGTGCCTGTGATATCGTCCGACAATCAAAGGAATGAATGGCTAAGCCTAATTTAACAGTAGTAGGGGAAAAGACGGGATGGCGCAAGCGCGTCGAGTTAAATGGAAACGTCCTGGGTGCGCAAACATTACCGCCTCCCTCCGTGTTTGGCAGAATGGTGGCGCAGCGACGCCGACGATGGAATCGAACACCGAGAACGCCTCCCTTAAGGACGACCAAATGCTTCGGTTGGATAAGAAAAAGAGTTTATTAAGTTGGTGCGGGGTTTGGTTCCCCACTCCCTCCGCATAGGCACCTGATGAGAGCTGTGGGCTCCACTTATTGCTTTACCTCGGTGGCGACTCCTGCGACGATACCATGCAACTTGATAAGCCTTTGGTTATCCTCACTGCGGAATGACGACGAGTTTTAAAAAGATGCAGAGTGGTATCGATTACGACAAACGGGTCAAACGGGTTGCGGCAAGTTTCTGTTTCTGGACGTCGCCGTCGATTTATCAGCGTTAAATACGAGTGGAGCTATGCAGCGTTCTGAACGACACCGACGGCTAGACCGCCGTTTCCGTGTGGCTGTGAGATGAAAGTCGTTCAACATCGATCTCTGGAATAGTCAATTCGTCGGGGATATTATCGGCGTATTCTATGGAGGAAGTTTGAGACAACCTCTTTGACAGGGATGTTTGTTTCCGGAGCACCTCGGCGAGGGAAGCATTGCTGTGCTCACCATATCGAGCGTCTAGGCCTTGGCGGAAAGCGTTTACTACTCGGATCTGGAATTGATAGAGAACACCAAAACAAACAGTATTAAAATAATGAGTTGATTCAGGACACAGATTGGCGAGCTGTTAGTTAGCACATTCGGAAAACAGATCGTGCAAGGTATTTACTCTCAAGCCCCATGATATGGTTTCTCCGAACATTTCGAAAAATCTTATGTATCAGCTGAAATGCCACCAAATTGATTTATAATGAACTAGCTGCAATAATTTATAATCTTAGCATCATTCGTTAGTAGATAGGTTTTCTCATCCTTTACCACATTATGTACAAATGTACACTTGTTACCAGGAATATTCGCTTCTAAGACAACAAAGGAAAATGCCTCACATGCTTGGCCAACGTGACAAACACACACACTTACCGGGAAGCTTACCTTCATTGGCTTCAATAAGCTTATATGTATTGAATTTTATTACGAATCTAGCCAATTTATGTCGGTAAACTAAGCAATCAAGGACTACCGAGTGCAATTGAGCAGTGGCAGAGGCAGCTGTGGAGTGTTTCTTATTCTTAATCTTGATACACAATTTTGAGTTTATGTTCATGTATGGATTCTTGTAGAAGGCGGCCATTTACCTTTAATTAAGTCTCATCTTCGCATATTTCCGGTAACATTATCAACTATGTGTGCTCATTTCTATACAGATGCTTGAGAAATTCGCTTCTATTGTCTAATAGAGGGCATACTGTCAGATATTCGACTACCAGAAAGATGCACAGAGTATAGAGGTGATTCAATTACTTATTACAGCTAGTGAAGGACTACTGTCTAAGGAAATGATACAAGCATAAAGCAAGCCGTCGAATGTTACATACAGCACCACCTCGCGTGTATCAAAAAAACTACACAGCTATACGACGATTATGCAAATCAAACGAAATCAAATGAAAATACATATAACATCAGTTGCGATTTATTTTTAATTAATTCAAGTGGTAATCGCAATCGACGGCTTGCCAAAAAGGCATTGATATCTACATTCAGCTAACATTATAATCAATTGTGGAGTAATGATTTCATATAATACCTAAACATTTTTCCAACATGAGAAAAGATCTTACTTACCAAAACTTTTATCGATTTTGAATATTTATCTTTAAGTATAATCGCTTACTGTTAGTTAGATGTGTGACTGTGAATGATGAAGTGCTAAGTTATGTGAACTTTTTAGGGTAAATAAATTGAGGAGTTGCCAGGAATTGAAAATTATTTCACTCCGCATTCAGAGCGGAAGTAATAAAATGAAAATATACCATGGAAAGTGAGTAATTCCAAATTGAGTCTTTTTTTAAGAATTCGAATAAATTTGATATCATGGTGAATACTTTGTTTATGGAAATACCCTGCTTGATTACATTTTGTTGTCAATATAACTTTAGCCATACACTAACAATGAGTCAAAAGTTGTACATTGCCCGACAATAAATTCCGGACAGAAATAATTTGAGTCATTTTGATAACCCTGTAACTTTTTTTATTGAGATTCGATTTTGGTGAACTTTTTATTAAAGTTTAGCGCTATGTCTTGAGATGTTACCCTTCATTTTAGTTTTCAAAAATTACTGATGGCCTGGTCATTAAACAAGGAGGAAGAAAAGCTTCTTTTGAACCCTCAAATGTTTAACGCCCTGTGGAAAAATTGAGATGCAAGACTTGGCTCTATTTTGCTGAGTTTTTTCTTTTCTTGCCAATATATTTTTTTATTCATGTCCATATCTGCACTTTCAAAGAAGATACAAGAAAATGCTGGACTTTTGCGATATTTCTACCAGTTTAGAGCTTCATTCCTTAGGCCTTACTTGCGTAGTAACTCTAAGACTTTTGTTTAAAATATTGTAAAAGTGTTTCGTTCAAAGAATGAGACCAGAAGATGTTGCTTGTGCTGTTGCATTGAATGAAAATTGACGCAATACAAGATACATTGCGGTCGAATTCCTCGGCCAAGTAAGAAGTTCTAACCATGATGCGATTCATTGGTTTCAAGACACTTCACCAGCCGTAAGGGATCAGGAACACCACATATTACCAATCGAGAGATAACCAGTTCATAAAATTAACTCCGTTACAGGATCGTTACGTACAATCTATAGTCATTAGCAGTAGTCGTCAAGAAACCATAGCCTCTGCAAGAGCCGTCCTACCGTAGCTACACCAACGTACCTTACACAGCTACTAAATTTTGCTCATGAGCATAGAAACTGGGGCAGTACCAGTGGGGCCAGAAGAGTGTCCACAGGAATTATTCAATGATGAATAGAGGTTTTCTTTGCGTCCGACTGACGGACTTTTACATGTCTGGAAGAGACGAGGTGAACAATTTGCCCAATGTTCTATATAAAAGTTATCACCCGAACACCCTTTGAGGACAATAGTATCATGATGTAGGCTGAGGTATCACTACATGACCGCACAGATCTGGTATTGATAATTATTGAAAATGGAAAATCGAACAAGTATTTAGACATGTTCGCAATACACCTGGAGACCTTGACTGATTTGCGAGAAGCCCTTCTTGAAAAATGGGAATTCAGAGCTGCATCAAAAGCATACCACGTCGAGGGATACGAAGTGACAATACGCGCTATTAATGTTTGAATATTTGTTCATGCTAGTCTATAAGAATGTTTGACATGAACAAAAAGAGATTTTGTTGAAAAAAGATCGCACTTCACAATAGAACATAATAAAGCTGAATTTTGTCGCTCAAATTCTTTACATGGTGTTTTAAACTTAAGGGTAAAAAAGTAGCTTCTGTTCATTCCTGTATAATGACCAGGCCATAAGTATTTTTTGAAAACCAAAATCAAGGTTATTATCTCAAGACATAGAGCTATACTTTGGTAAAGATTTCACCAAAATCGGACAATAATTAAAAAAGCTACAGGGATATCCAATTGTCTCAAATTATTCTTGACCGGAATTTATTGTCAGGGAGTGTATGAAATTGAACGTAGAACTTGATAATACTGATCTAGTTCAATGTCTTTGATACATTTTTGAATATATTATTTATTTCGATGTCTAACATTTACAAAATTCAAAATAAAACTGTCGATTGACTTCACTTTTCAAAGTAACATTCATTTGTTGCCTTGATAATTACTATTTTGTTAATTTCTAATATAATTTAGAGTAGTTTGCTTTTCCATTTACTAAAAATGACGATTTTTTACAACTTTTCGGAAAATTTCAAAATAGAGAATTTTCCAGAAATATTAGGGATTTCCAAAAGAAATATTAAATTTTTCCAAATGTCTCACCAGAGCTGCCATTTCAAGTAATTTTGTTGTTTGAGGCTTTTTGAATATACTACATATCAGGTCCCCAAAAAAAGCTGAACATTTTTAACAGTAACAATTTTTTATTTTTGAGGTTTTTCGATATGGTATGATACGTCAAGTGAGGGTAGTTTTTGATAAAGTTTGATAAGTAAAATGAAAATAATTCCAGAAGTATTCACCACTCATAAATGTCAAGACACTCTCATGAATAAACAAGAAATAATTCTGTGTTTGTAAAGTAGGGTGAAAAATGTATTCAATATCAAAGCAATAGATTTGTGGTGCAGACGTTTTCTACTGAGTATGATCTCGATCTGATCATTGTCTAGAACGGTAATGAGATGATAGTCTACAATGAATAGGTTAATAGTATGGTATAAAAGGGAGAACCCATACTTGAGGCTAGTAGAAGGTAGTTTATACTAGTGTTCATAACCAGCATGCAGTCTTTACACATGCCACCCACTACTAGTGACATTAATGGAATGAGGATCAATCTACTGGGACATGCCTTGAAGGGGAGTTTCTAAAAAGCTGCCTCCATAGGAAGGGATGGAGGGATAGACATCGATGGGATGACACACACACTACATAGCATACTATTCCGAGTTGAATTCAGATTCAGAATAGTATGGTTGCCAGTTGATATGATACACCGATGCCTTTGATGAGTAGCAAGCAGTCAGATCTTGTCATACCGAGTGACAGATTTACGAGAAAAACATTGAACTTGCAATTTTCACAAATAACACAATTTAACTTGTCTGAGCACCACTTAAACACACACGAATAACAATGTTTATACATACAGTTCACCAGATATTGCTTAGATTGCTTACTTGACTTTGCCCCACCTGTATGTATGTATATATGTGGGTATTAGTAACACACCAAAAATTCATAAAATAAAACAATAATTAAACAATACGCACAAAAAAGGCCAAGGCCAAAGGCATTTAGTAAATTAAAATTGGTTATTGGTTCAAAACGGATTTATTGAAAAAAAATTATCGCAACTGTGTTAAAACAAAAAACTAAGTACACTGGGCTCCAGGCAAAACTGGCAGGGCATAATGCACACGGGCGTGATACTGAGCCACATTTTGCCTGAGCTTGTTTTTGAAATTATACAATACCAAAATAGTGAAACAAATGTTTACATAGATAAAGCTTCTACGTTACTTCAACCAACTCTAGCTCTATGTGCAACGAGGCCGTATATTTATATGTATAGTAAGAAGCATCAGGCGATAATATTCGAGACCTTATCCAGGCAAAACGGGATAATTTTTATATACATTTGGCATATACGTATAGGGACATAACATCCTGGAATGGTTGAAGGTTGAAAATATTAAAATGCCTGCTGGAGATAAGTGGAAAAATTTCTCAACCGAGTGTAAAAAAAAAACAAAAGAAAAACACATGCATCATGCCAAACCAAAGTGAAAAATAAAAAAACTGCTACGAAAACAAAAAGTACACTGCTTCAATTGTGCCTTTGGCCTAAAGTGAAGCAGTGTGTTGCGCGGCAAAAATACAAACAAGAGCAATATAGCGCATACGAGTTACACAGCGGACAGAATAGATGTAGAAAAAGCAGCTTACAGCTTGGTCAGTTGAGCTCTTGCTGTATGGAACCGGAATCAAACGTTCTTGCAATTCACCACCTATCACCTTCAAGAAGTAACAAAGGGCAACATTAAAGAGTGATTCGACAGACAGTGAAGACACAAAACAATAGAATAGTGCATAGAATAATAGATACTACTAGTAACCTGAAAGAAGTTCTGTAAAAAGACAGCGCACTGTTGTATATACAGGGTCATGGTTTTGGTAAAAAGCTACATACTTGCCCGGAAACCACTAATTCCAACTATTTTGCCAAAACAGAACGCTTCTTTTTGACAAACTCGATACCATGCAAAATAAAGCGGGTTTTGGATTCATAAGCTTCAGTTAGGAAGTATTGTTTTTCAGGACAAAATGCATCTTACCAAAAAGGATCTTATTTCTTCAACCCCTCAAATGCATGCATTATTTACAATATTGACCCAATAACTGTTGTGAGAGTGGGTCATGAAGAAATAAAACCAGTATCAGGTTATTTTCGGCCTGTATATTGATAATTATCATAACGCTGTATTTTTGCATCGAAATGTGGAGCTACAAGATATATGCGTAATGTGATAAAAATGCGTTGAAGAATCACACGACAGCTCAAACGTGTGGCTTAGCATCTGTGCCGAATAGAGTATCTGACAGTATCTGCTGCGCAAGTACATTCATTGGGTTTATCATTGCGCGCGTATTTTGCGTCCTTCTAACTTATTTATAAACTTTCTTGAAAAGTAGGTAGTAGTTTAGAGTTTGAAGCATAATCCAATTAACAAGACTTTCTTAAACGTTGTCAGTTTGAGTGATCTCTTCAAGCATATTTTTTTTTAATTTCCAGTGTAATTTATCAACAAATGAATTATCATATACAGGGTTTTACTTAATGATAGGCCGTGATTTAAAAAACTCATTTCTCAATCAAATGCAAGTAGAAAAGGTTCTATGAACACGTATCCTGAATACTCTGATTCTCAAGATACAGGTTGTGGAAGGTTTGGAAAAAAATCGAATTTATTATTACAAAAAAATTCAGGTCACTCACTATTTCTAAAAATTTCATATTTCTTTCGGATGAAGCGGCTAAAAATACATCTTTTTTGTCTCTTGATATTTCACCGTTTTTTTTTTCGTTTTCCAGGAAAAAAAAAAGACTACTCTATTGCACCAAAGTTGACTTGATTTTATTTCAACAATTTTCTTGCAATGAAGTGGTTTTCATTTTTTTACTCGAAAACGAAGAAAGATACACAAAAAATATAAGGAGACAAAAAAGTTGTTGCTTCATAGGAAAAAAATATAGAATTTTTATAAAAAGTAAGTGGCGCACGTATTTTTTTATCATTATAATTCGTGATACTGCCCCTCGGGACGCCACTGGAACTCATAATTACGATATAATTAGTGCTAATCTTATTACTAAAAAAAACTTTAACTGAGTGAAAATTCATCAAAATCGGCAAAATATATGGGATTTTTTTTAATGAACTTCAACACTCTGTATCTCGAAAACCAGACTATTCAACACATGTTCATAAGACCTTTTTTACGTGGATTTGGTTCAGCAGTGCGTCCTTGGAAATGCGGCCTATCATCAAGTAACACCCTCTAGTATGTAGTGAGATCTCAGCAATAATATTTCTAAAAACATCAGGTCTTCATTAAAAATTGAAGATAAACTTGGCAGCCGCTAGAGAAATTTATTTTGTAGAATTTTCTCAGTCGAAAAGTTCACATTTGAAAGTAACAGTCTAAACAGTCTAAAAAAATCCGGGAACAATTAAAAAAAATCAAGTCAATTTGCAATTTTTCAGTTTTACTATTTATACCGTAGAATCCAAATCAATGTAATGTAATTCTTATGAGGCTTTGAACTTGAATAGCGCAAAAACGACTGAATCAACATATATGATATATTTGGAATCAGAAGAAAAAGATCTATCATTCTAGCGAACAATATACAGGGCCTTCCATTTGAAAAATACCGTGTTGTGTGAGATTTTTGATGCATTTTTGCATTTTTTAGTAACGGATTCTGGATCTCCATGAAAAATACTTCAAATTCACTGGTTTAAACTTTTTTGTAAAACCAAAATTAACCGAGATATTTACTGAGTAAAATATAAACAATCACCCTGTACATTATTCTATGTTACGTAGAGAAAACGTTGTTCATAAGAATGTTGAAATTTTGTCCCCAGTAATCCCGTTTTACGATAAATTAGAATAGTTGTGGTATGACGCAACGCAGCAGCAGACTGTCAAATACCTTTTTCGAAAAAAGACGGGGCACGAATAGCGCCTTTGTAGCGAATATACACAACCCATCAAAAAAGATTCACCAATCAAGTGCGTTCATTAGGTCCATCACAATTACCAATATAAATAGCAAATTTGTAAATAACCTTTATTATGCGATAAACATAGAATAGAAAATGTGTTAACAATATAATACATTGTCGGTCGAAAGCAGGTTATGTGTTTGTAACGAAACTGTCTCCATAAGGACCTTACAATTTAACCTAGTATAAGGAGATTAAGTAAATGTAGCCAGCTGACCCACACAGCCGTGCGCAGCACAATTGTCATTTAAATTAAATCAAATTGGTCTTGTACACTGGTAAGATAATAGTGTGCATGCGCTAAATAAGTTCAAAAATAAAATATCATTTTTTGTTTCCATTACCACTAACCTGAGAGTACTATCTCTAATGCTATACAAACAGCTATAGTTCTACGAAACAAAAGACGAGTATATGTACAAAATGATACAACGTAGTTTCGGTCCAGGTTTTGTCTACTTTGCTAAGCTAGAGAAAGGTCTATATTGTCGGATTGCGACCCAAACAAGTTCAATAGTACGACCATCACCGTCAATACATAAAATTCCAAGCCCAAAGCTGCTTAAACGCTGACCAATGGAATTTTTTCAACCTCGCACTCGAAGCCCAAAAAACTCCATACTAAAAACAACTGGTGCCACAGATTAAATATTTTTATTCAATGTTTCTATAAATCGCATTATTATAACTTGATTGGGTCAGTGTTGGACTTAGTTTGGTAAGGAAAAGACATGGGAAGAAAGGATTGCTAAAAACAAAAAACACACTAGTCCATTAGCTTTTATGGTGGCCCAGACCGCGTTCGCTGGAAGCCCAAACTGCGCATGTGTATCTGTGGTTGAATGCAATGTCACTTGTTTGTGCTCAAGTGAATCGTTGATTGGCAGTGAAAGCTGATAAGTGATGGATGAAATTTTGTGATGAAATGCCAAGGCAGCGCAAGTGTCCATCCAACCAACATTCAGTGAGACGCACTCACTCAGTTTGGGTGTCAAGCGAGTAAGCACGTACGTGCATGCGGCCATGAAGCCGATGCGCGCGCGCACGTTGCGGCCAGGACCGACAGCACTAGATGCGCGTTTCATGCACTGGCTTAGGCAGGTCCGCGGCAGGAGAGGCGGGCGCGAACTGCGCGTGATGAGAAGGAATGCGCAGGGTGTTGGGAGAAGGGGCGGGTCGCTGGTCGTCCTTAGGGCGTTGAGCCAACGGGTTGGCCGGATCTTCGTCAATGTAAGTGATGTCTGATAGAGGCCGAGGTGGCCAGGGGCCGGTGTGGCTGCGCGAACTGCGCATACTGTGTAAGCTGTGTAAACTATGTACCGAGCGGCGCTCTTCTAGGTCCTCCAGGGTAGACTTGAAAGCTCTGATTACTCGCAGCTGCAAACACAGGGAAGCAGGGTCTCATCAGGCGAGCCGGGAGTGCATGCACGCGCTCGCGCTCACTCGGCAAATTGACATATTAGTCATTTTACCTTGACATTCATCATCATTCAATTTTCACAAGCTGCATTATCATGAACTTCAACTCATTATTTGATTCTGAAGCATACTAACATACGAGCCTACGAAACAATCAATTGAAATGCCGATGCACCGACTTCGAACATAGCATCAAATTTTCCGCTACAATGAATATAGAGTCAAATTTATCATAGAATATACTGAATTCTGTCAAATATGGAATTGCATATGGGAAAAGTAAAACAATTTTTGTTGCACGTGAAAGCCTTTCAATAATGTAAAATTGCGACAACGTTGCCAGATAGCAAAGTAAGAAGTAAACCGAAAATCGCAACATTAGCTTTACTGCGGTCACAATCGGGCAACGCTGCCCCCATTCTACTTCATTCAAAATCTACGAGGCGCATCGGAGATTGTTTTGCGTTCACTATAATTATGTAATATGTAGTAGTTAACGCCATCTGTTGGTTCATAAGCCGGCATACTCAATCGGGATCGACAGAATTTGTTCTACTCAAATTGAAGCCCGCCGAGCCCTCTGTTACTGTATAAAGGTTCAACTATTATTGTGGCTGTAACTTTCTATACCTCTAAATAATGATATTGAATCAATTTCTGGTATTTGGTAAGTTTTTCTAGAGTTGAACGAGATTGTTAATACTTTGAGTCGAAACGTATTAATTTTTTTTTTAGATTTCATCATAACAAATTGAAAACATTGGATAATAGATGAATAATAGAAGTAAAGAACACGATTTTTTTTTTTTAACAATTCCGATCGAAGCCTTTTTGAAATGAATTATGAATGGGATAATGAAGACTAGTTTTGAACAAATTTTTAGAAGATACTGATATGTAAAAATGTTTAGAGTGCTATTTTCTCTCATTGATCGAGTGGTCATGAGAATTTTTTTGTAGATTCAATGAACAGTGACAAATTCGGACTATTTTCTGGATGAGAATGACTTGATTACAAGGTAGTCCAAGTCATTCATTTTGACAGATCATACAATAACACTAACACGTAGACTTTCATAAGAAAACAATGTATTATTAACAAAGATAAATATAGGGTTTTGACAAGAATTGGTTTTCCTATCATAACTTTAATTTCGGACACGTCCCAATCTTGGACGCCACTTGAAATTTCACAAAGAAAATTAAATTTTTGGAGTCCCTGTTTAATAGAGGAACGAGAAATTATCCCTGAATTTTGTTTTGATTTGATGAGCATATTAGGCGTTCTATAACCTATCAAAATTAATGACGTTCAATTTGGAGCACCATTGATGTCAAGTATCAACCAAGGATTTTAGATTTCCCGATTAAAAACGATACCATCTCATTTCCATTCGATTAATACAAAAGTTACGGGTCATTTGATTGACGAATTAAAAATACAGTCATAATAAAATGCGGGGACTCGATCGTATTGAATGATGATGAATCTCCAATCGCACTCCATCAGCTTGCTGAGGTTAAACAAAATTCATTCAACTTGCAAAGCATCACATTGACTTTTGGAGCATGAGTAAGACAATTCCAAAAACCAATCTAATATCATCCACACAATGTCCATACCATTTTGCAGGGATTTTATAATTTTGTCTCAAATCTGTGCAGCAGAACGTTTTTTTTTTGTAGCTGGTGATAGTTTAAATCGTATGTCAATCCAACATACCTTCAACAGCGTTGAGGGCAAGTCAGATAGTGTTAATGGTATTCACAACATGTTACTCTGCTGACTTGATGTGTTATTCCAGATGTAATGGTATTTTTATGTGTCCCATATTTACAGTCCATGATCCTCTAGTCTCAAATCAAACGAAAGTAGAAATAAAAGGTAGAAGAAATAGAATGAATAAGGAAAAGAACAGCAGGGCACATACTCTAACATACGTCCATATCTAATCCTCAAAGGTGAAGC
The DNA here is from genome assembly GCA_958502075.1 of Orchestes rusci. Taxonomy (NCBI): domain Eukaryota; kingdom Metazoa; phylum Arthropoda; class Insecta; order Coleoptera; family Curculionidae; genus Orchestes; species Orchestes rusci. The sequence goes on along the minus strand of OY293303.1, from coordinate 519,962 downwards.
CCATTCGTTAGTTCTGCAGCAGGTATACACGTTTAGACCCCTTTCATTCATATATACACTCTATGCACTCGGAAGTCACAATCGCTTAAATCTGGCTGTGTTGTCGGCAGCTGGAGTTTTGTATAACAAAATGTAAAGTGCTATAACTAAACGAGGTACAGGGCAAGGGGCGACAAGACACATCCAGGAAAGTTTTGGTTCTAAGAGCTAACAAGAAGAAGTGCAAATAGTCGCATTTCATCTAAAGAAGGCCTACTACATCTACATACTTGTTTTGCGTGGTTGAATTTGCTTGAGGCACCCAACGGTTCCCTATACCTCAGTTTCTTTCATCGCTTCAGCTGGCTATACGTACAAAAATAAATTATTTTTCATTTCCTAGTATACCATTTACTGATTCCGAATATTGGCTAGAGCTTTTAGATTATCTAAATTGGAATGTTCACTGTTTTGTCTATCTGACTGCCTTGATATCTGTTCTAGAAGCTTCTAAATAGCTTATGTACAGGTTGGTTTATTTTCAGCGACAAGGTGCTAGTTCTCGTAAACTATCCATCATCATGCTGGAGATATATTTCAAGTTTCTAGGATCGCCGCCAGGGGGGCTGTGATAAAACAAATTCGACATATTTTCCCCATTGAACTACTAAAAAAATATATGGAAACAGATTTGGGACAATATTCTATACAAAATTGCCCCCCGACACTTCTCTCTAAGATGTCAAATAAATGAAAATCCTTGTTTTATATCTCTTGAAATACAAGAGTTAAGGCGACTTCATCAGGAATCCCTCGAGAAATACTTTTGAAACTGCTCCTGTAAATTTGAATAGATCAAAAAGACTTCAGATTTCATCTGATCCGCGTAAGATAACGTGTTCTTGAGATTAAGTTAGAAAGAAAAACCTGTAAGTGAGGATGCCAACTATTTTTCGTTTTCATTTCTACGAGCAGCTGTCAAGTAGAATAAGGTGCGTCAAAAGTCGAAAATAAATACACACAAAAAAAAGTACAAATGCTCAAAATCCCCAACGCACCGTCGGGTCGTTGGCAAGGCACTCCTTTCTTTTTGACACTTTCAAGTTTACAGGGGCTGTTTCAAAAGTATTTCTCGGGGGATTCCTGGAGTCTCCAATATCTTCTATTTCAAAAGATTTAGAAAAATTATCTGTATGAAAGTGTTAGGAAATTTGTCAAATGACACGATAGAGGCATATATAAGTGCGTTTGCATTTGAAAATCTTGAAAAAAACTCAAAATAACTTTTGACTTTCACAATTTATGTTGTGTGGTTGGCTAAAGCGAATAAAACTGATACCCAACATATATGCACCAGAAAGAGCAGATTTTTCTCTTTGAAACCACCCAAAGAACAGTCAAATCGGTCAAGAGAATCCGAAGTTATAGGCAATTTAGTAATATCAAGGCCCCCTTGCGGCGATCCTAGAAACTTGAAATATATTTTCTATTGAGCACATTACTATATAGATTTTTTTTCCTAGATTTGTATGGTGAATAGTTTATGCGAACTGGCACCCTATTGCTGGAAATTATTCATCCTCTATATATCACGTGCAGAATTACTACGTTACATTTTTATCCTATTTAGGTGTGTCATTTATAGCCCTGACGATGACAGAAAACAATTTGACGAAACGTTTCAATGAGCGTTTGACTATGATACACAAGATAGTATAAAAAGGTTTTATAATTATTCTCTTAATGTTTTTCATGAAATTGTAGGATGACGGATTCTGATGAAATTTTGCCTAAGAAACTGATTTGTCAAAACTAAATTCAATTATTACCAATTATATTAACATTGAGAAGAATCCACGGATCAGAAAGAATTGAAGCAAAATGATAACTGACAGACGCCTAAGCAGTTGGTGATTGACCTGGATTTTAGAGCAACGATAACAAATCATCGTGTTCCACTCTATTCTGTTTATATGTATGTATATTTTCAAAAAAATAAAGTTTTATTCTCAAAATATCCCAATGATCTTACCTTATCTTATAAAACTTAAACGTGATGAGATGCTCTAAACTATATCTATAATTCAACAGCCATTTTAGTCAAAATTGCAGCTGTGTACAAATTCCATATTTAGATCACCTAAATTGCCACATTCTGTACCACGCGTACCCTATCTTGCACTACGTCATTCAAGGGATTTGACAACACAGACAAGTGTTATTATTGTCGATGTCAAAAAGTGCAACTTTAGACAACACAGCCATATGATATATCTTTTGAACCTATTTGCGTCAATCCTTTCTTGACCTGCCCTTCAGTTAACCATCAAAGAAGCAGTTTCAATAAAGGTTGTAAACTGTAACATTCCATGCATAAATCATTACATTCCAAGATAACTTACACTACTTGGTGGTTAGTTTCTACGTGTAGGCATGCGGGAATAGGGAGTCAATAGCACTCGCGTGCTATGGACTTACTAGACTTCGGAGAAGCTAAAGAGAGCTCTCGACAACTTTTAAAATATCACCAACTCTCTTGAAATTAAAAGAAACAACGCAACTACCAACTGCTGGCCTACGTTTTGGGTGTTCAATAAGACTGAACTACTATTATAATTGATTTGCTGCACCTGCAACTTTTCAATATGTTGCCAGTATACGACTCTCTTAGAATATGGAGTTTTGTTTTTGCTGTTTCAGGGCAAAAATTGTTTTTTTCACGTGCGCCACACCTACTCCAAATATGTTAACCAGTTTATCCGCTAGATGGCGGTCAACAGCAAAACGTGGATTTCTCAGAGTTAAATTGTCGAAATTTTGCATAAAGATGCCATTCATTTGTCAATTGAAGGTCACATCAATAGGCTTCAATTTGCCTAATGAAAATTGAATTTTAGTCATTGATACGTTATAATAATGAACTAATTGTGAACAACTCTCATAAAGTGATATTGATTCTATTTTTGATGAATGTGTATACTATTTTTTTCAAAGTCTTGGTCATTGCCAGATCAAAGCGACTTTTATAGTTATTTGATTGACTGAATAGAAACTTCTGGTAGATAGTCTTATGTTTGAGCATTATTTTAATATTCTTATTTAGAAAATTTATTTTTGGTTTGAATTTGGAATTACATTTGAACATCGATCTATCGATGCTTTAGAACATATCCGATAAGCATTTCCTCAATAAATACATATAAGAACACAGAAAGCAGCAACAACCATTTTTGCCTGGATCAACAGCAATAACAAAACAGATTTAATCCATTTTACAAGAGAGAATTAGCTAAAATCTCTATGATAAACATCGAAAAAGGAACGCTACAAAAACACACTGACAACTAGAAGCAAACAATTATTTGAGTGGACAACAATAACAATTACAATCCCCGTATTGAAGCCCAAAAAGCATTGACGTGTGGTTGGCCACCCAAAATAAGGTTAATTTTGCAACACGCACTGTCAACTGTTAAGCAGCAATCATGCTGGTCAAGTAAGACTAAAAAGAGAAAAGTGGTATAGGAAATCAAGGATGAGACAGATGGGAGGACCTTCATGAAAATTGGTCATTTACCTACAGAAACCCTATAATACCGCATTGAAAATCAGTCACACATTTCATATCATTACACTTGTATATGGGTCAGAGGCTGTCTGACTCATAACTAAAGGCAAGACAGTCAGTACACATGTCTGCTTGTGTTTTAACCTATAAATTCGTTCCTATAACAAAATGAACACTTACCTGCGTTTGTAACCGAGTAAGACCTCGAATCCATAGGATTTGACCGGCTCGAGGCTTTTTATCGGAATCAGGATCGAATTTCTCTTCCCCTATAGTAATTGCCTCGGTATAATCATCTGGATGGCCCCTACCCCATCTGCATAAAATAAATTCATTCTTCCTCCACTTTTCTTCCGCGAACCTTAAACACTATTGAAACCATTGTAAAATCCATAAAAACATTATATCTACCTTCGGTTTAGAGGAGATCTGTGTAAAAAGTTTAATAAAGCAGTGAATACTTACGAAAGGATCTTCGGAATCTTGCGAGTGGGGATAGTGGTCACCAGCTGTCCCCAAAGTAGCGTACCAATGCCGAATAATAAACACCAGAACCATTGTTCCAAAGTAAGGGCTTTAGTGAAGAAAGCCACTCCACCATATTGAATAATGAAAACCTAAAAATACATTCATTGACTGTGGTTTAACTTTGCAGCACATACCTGAGCAGCGCAGGTACAAATCCAAATTGTATAGAAAATAGGGTTGGTGAAGATGCCCTCAAACACATTCCTCTGACCGTGGATTTTCCTGGCGTTGAATTCATTGAACAAAGTCATCATGACAAACGTGTTGAAAATAACAGTAAAGTGTTGCGTAGGTCCGGCGCCAATCTTCGCTCCACGTCCCGACTCAATATCTAACATTCTGTCACCTAAACAACCGAAATAATTACCCTACACCACAACCACTACCGCACACATACCAACAAACAACAGACCAAAAATGATGGTCAACTGGTAGACAGCCTGGCCAAGAATGTTCTTCATCATAGTCCTGGAAATCAACGGCTTGGTTCTACCGTAGGGTTTCCTCAAAAGCAAATCATTGGTTGGAAGTTCTGTTGCCAAGGCCAGAGAGGCCAAGGTGTCCATGATCAGATTCACCCATAACATTTGCACAGCCTGTTGAATGTTATTTTCAGCACTGTCCAAATGATTTTGGATAAACAAACCTTGAGTGGACTGTCCTGGACAGCGCAAGCACCAATGAATGCAACGATTACAGCAACAACATTGACAGTAAGTTGGAACTGCAAGAACTTGGCTATACTGTCGTAGACATTTCTTCCCCACATAACAGCCTTAACGATACTACTGAAGTTGTCATCGGTTAAAATAATATCAGAAGCTTCTTTGGCTACGTCTGTTCCGGCGATACCCTGTTGGAAAATATTAAATCGTGATTTACAGCTTTGCATAAACGCGCATGTGTTCGAAGAAATTCGTTCGTTTTCACTTGTTTGGATTTGTCCTCAGAAAATGCTTTCATTGCCGTTTATTTTCTGTATTTTTTCATAATTTTTAAAAAATCATGTCACAAATATTTTGTCGATTTTTATTGTTTTTTATAGACCTTGCTAATTTTATTGGAAACTACTTGACATTTGACTTTCCAGGTTTTTTGACAATTTAACACTTCATATTTACTGTTTCTATGAATTCAACTCCTTTCATCCTCAAAATGGAAAATCGGTTTTTTTTTTAGAAGTTTATACTTTTTGAACTTTCGGAAGCAAGCCGTCTACACTCATTTTCAAAGGCTTATAAGAATACCGGATATATTTCAACATAGTGTTTCTGGCGATTTTGTAGACTCCTCAGGCCATTAAGTCCTATTCACACACATCATTGACGGCAACGTATTGTGCAAGGCACGTGATTTGGACGACAAGATCAACTTTATTACACATGCCCAATGCGCGACCATGAAAATGCTGATCGTAATGCCACCGACGTCGTAACGTGTTTCTTGGATTTCTTCCCGACGATAATTTTTCGATTTTCATGTCCGGTTAAAACAGACAACAAGACTACTTTATTTTTGGAAGTGAGAATTAAACAAAAACATGAATGACGAAAAACTTATTGAGGTGATGCGGTTGCGGTTGCAGAAATTACTCGATTATCAATACTGCCACAACCTCGGTCACAACACTGTCGAAACACAGACCAGTGAACACTGCCGGTAAAATCTGCCGTCACTGATGTGTGTGGGTAGACCTTTATACGGGTTATACCGGAACAACGGTCAGGAATCTTGAGTGGCCCGTAGACAGTCAATTTAATTGTCAATGGTACTCATTGGAGCAAATATTGATCGTCTCCGGGTGAGTGTGTGATAAAATGGTAGCAGGTCATATAACAAACATTTGAAATGTCAATATTTTCCGATTTGATATGGTCTCAAACATCTCTGTTATGCGACCGTACTTACAGGTACTCAGAGATCAATTTTGTTTTGTTATTGATATACATACTTTAAATAATTCTTATCGAATCAAAATAAAGTTTGGTACAAAGTTTCAGCTAGTTAATTTGTAACGTTCTCTGCTTTTAAAACGAGTGCTTTATCTGAAATCCAAATTTTATATTTTGCAGATTTTTTTTGTCTTAACACATTCTTCAGAAACAAATACGCTTCGCCACGCAGGATAGAATCTGTACCAGTCGATAAATCTCACCGTTTGGCCGCGAATCGAAATAAAAATAACTCATGTCAAAAATAATTGCATCACAAAAAAAATACAACATAACATAACACGAAAACAAAGAGTCTTTACATATTTTCTCTGGTCTTTTCTTATTTTGATGACTCTAAAAATATTGAGATTTGGAATTTTTGTTATACCACTATTATTTTATCAGATACAATCACTACTCGTTTTCTGACGTCCCGAGACATCCTATATAAAAAACATATTCAAATATATCACCCAAAACCACTAATCTATCAAATTTCAAAACAATTCAGCACTTGGAAAATAATTTGACTGAATTGTACAATGAATAAGTCAATTTGTAGTCTTAGATTGAATGTCTCCAAATTGACAAATCTTTTTATAAAGAAAGACTTACCATAGCAAACCCAACATCCGCCTTCTTCAAAGCCGGTCCATCATTAGTACCATCCCCTGTAACAGCTACAACTTCCCGATTGTCAGTAGCAGTACTATCAATAATTCCTTTGACAAGAATATACTTGTCAGTGGGCGAAGACCGAGCCAAAACCCTCAGCTTAGGCCACACCTTATCCAAAAGATGTTGCTGTACCTCCCCATTGCTATCCCTGATTCTCCTGTTGAACTCCTTGCCTTCAAGAATAAGAAAGTCTTCGTTGGGTTTGACAATGCCACACTTTGTAGCGATGGATCTTGCGGTGGTGACGTTGTCACCGGTGACCATTCTGACAGTGATACCGGCCTTTTGACATCTCTTGATGGCATCGGGAACTTCGGGTCTTACAGGATCTTCAATGCCAACAACGCAGAGACAAGTGAGGTTGCTAACAATGTTGTCTTCGTCTTCCCAGTTGGGTTCATTATCCACGTGCACTTGATTGATTTCTGCTTTGCCAGGAACAAAGTCTTTATAGGCTACGCATATGGTTCGGAGTGCGTCGCACGCCATTGGTTCGATTACTTGTCTGAGAAGTCTTTCTTGCATATCGCGAGTGAATTTCTCCAAACGACCGTCATGGCCGTAGATAAAGGCACACCTGTAAGTTTCTTGCTGAGTCATATGTTTTTTTGCAGGAGGTAACGTACTTGTTTAAAATTATTTCAGGAGCACCCTTAGAGAATAATCTATAGCCACCTTCGGTGCGGGGAATGATAGTACTCATGGATTTCCTAACAGAATTGAATGTATACACTTTGATGAACGATTCTTCGGGAAAATCGTCACGGACATTCTGATAGTTCTTGTTGAGATTCATCGTGAATCCCAACAAAGCGCACTCGGTTTTGTTACCAACTTGTTTTGGCAACTCGGTTGGATCTTCAGGCATCTACAAATAAATACATAGAATATATTATGGATGAGTGAATTGATTCTTACCATAACACGAGATGTGTAAGCGCAGTTGCAGGCGATACCCTGAATGATGAGGTTGCCAACGTGAGCAGGAATATCGCTGAATTTGGGAATTGTCTTGCAAAGTTGTTCACAGATATACGATTGTACTACAGTCATTCTGTTTGTGGTTAAAGTACCGGTTTTGTCAGAACAGATGGCAGTTGCATTACCCATGGTTTCACAGGCATCTAAATGCCTTACTAAATTGTTATCTTTCATCATTTTCTGGAATACAATATCATACTTAGCTTATGAACCATTAAGAGTCAATTCATTTGGAAAACCAAGAGGAAAGTACTCAAAGAACTGAATTCTTATGTGAATGTCTGGATTTGTTTTGAACTTGTGGACATTATTTCCGGAATTGATGTATGTACAGGGTGGCCAACTAAGAATGCGAGGTACTGTATCTCGGAAACTATACATCGTAGAGGCTTGCGGCAAAAAATTTTATCACTAAAACGGCCAAGAGAAAAACCTGGAAAATATTTTCAAGTTTCTGAAATGGTCGCTAGGGGGCGTAACAACCAACACCAAGTAGAAAAATATGATTTTTATGGAATTTTGTCCAATGAAAATATATCGATGAGCTCATTTTCGGATTTACTGACTATTTACCTACACTTTTTATCTAAAACGTTTTTTTTTCTATCTATCATAATAAAGTGGTGGGGGAAGTTCAATTGTTTTATTAAACAAACGGAGATTTCTCCCGTTTCGCTTGACCGATTTCAACGAACTTGGGCTCATATGAAAGAGAATAGTCTGCGCTATAAAATGCTCATTTGCTTTTTAATTTGTAACATTCGCCGTCGCCGCTAGATGGCGTTAACTGAAATGGTAGCATACTTTTGAGTTTTTTCCGAAAAAATCAAACGTAATGGTATATCCATTTTCATATATTTCAAAAGGGGACACATTCTCCTATAAATTTAAAAAAAAAAAACAAAAAAAAAATACAAAAAAAAACAAAAAAGACATTAATTTTATTGTTTTTTTTTAAAGGAAAATGTATCCCTTTTTAAAATATATAAAAATGAATATACCATTACATTTGATTTTTTTGGAAAAAACTCAAAAACATGCTACCATTTCAGTTAACGCCATCTAGCCGCGACGGCGAAGGTCAAAAATTCAAAACCAAAAAAGTCTTTTGAAGTGCAGATCATGCTCTTTCATATGAGCCCAAGCTCGTTTAAATCGGTCAAGCGAAACGGGAGAAATCTCCGTTTGTTTAAAAAAACAATTGAACTTCCCCCACCACTTTATTATGATAGATAGAAAAAAACGTTTTTGACAAAAACTGTAGGTAAATAGTCAGTTAATCCGAAAATGAGCTCATCGATATATTTTCATTGGACAAAATTCCATAAAAATCATATTTTTCTACTTGGTGTTGGTTGTTACGACCCCTAGCGACCATTTCAGAAACTCGAAAATATTTTCCAGGTTTTTCTCTTGGCCGTTTTAGTCATAAAATTTTTTGCCGCAAGCCTCTATGATAAATAGTTTCCGAGAAACGGTACCTCGCATTCTTAGTTGGCCACCCGGTACTCAATTCTCAAAAATATTACAAAATGAGAATGTGGCATCGGTCGTTTGTCGAAAAAGTAGCACAGCATCGCGAAAACCGCATCATTCTATCGTCACTCATACCCCCCAAAGACAACGGAAATGGCACACGATGTAGATCTGATTTGAAACAGTTTTACGGTTTGAATTATTTTGGATATCCAATTTTTAATATTACAAAATGGACTGAGAAAAAAAAGCGGTTTAAAAAAATTATGAGGAACATTCCCGAAAAACCTTTTTTTATATAATTTCCCCAGAAAACGGATTGATATCAGGAAAGAAATCCCAAGTGATAAGAGTAACAGAATAATGTTTTTCTTACCTCCAAGTACAGATATAGCTAAAGATGCAGTAAATTGAGTAATTCCTGTTTGATAATCCATATACACACACCTCCAAAAGTCTATCACCATTTCTAAAGATATGAAAAATTTGGTCACATAAACAAGTACCTTTGAATATTGAACCACTAGAAGCATAAACAAACAATATTGTGAGAGTCGAACATGTCAATGTAAACATGGGGGGAAAGGGAAAAAGCAAGCTCTTGGTGTGCCATATTGACTTCCTTTGGAATACCTTTCACCAGATTTTCTGTCACCAATTCAATAACAACGACTTGAAGTTCACTATCATGTATAAATGAATTTCTCTTCAAATCTAGGGAGGGTGTGGCCTTTTTTTCATCGCTATTACTACTCGTCGTTGCATCCACGAACGATTTTCCTTGATCTTTTACACTAAAAAGTTGATAAAAGGAATTTTTCTCACAAACTTCAACGTTGGGCATCAATCGAGCTATTTGAAATGCGTTGCCATGACGTTAATAGATGCTTCAAAGTGACGGTTGTTGTCATTTTAGTGTGGCAATTATACCAAAAAAGTGCTGCGTTTGTGGAGCTTCTTCATGGACGATTGGATTGTAGAGATCTTATCACAAATGTGTCAAAATAACATCACATAAATATGAACAAAAACAGAATGTTATCGACTCAAACAAATCGTGTACGTTCGGGGTGCTAAACTTGTTCTAGTGGTTCAATGTTCGAAGATAAGTACTCTATTCTTTTTCCCACAAGGGGTTCAGACTTTTTTTTTTTGAGTAATTGTGTCTCTTAAAGCCACTCTTGAGGGTTTTTCAAAGTTTTTTTAGAAAAAAATGGATAACTCCATTCCTAAGAGAGGCAAAAACTATACCAATCCTGAAAATAACACTACGATTGACAATTTTATAGCCTACATATGCGGTTTTGAAATTATTAAAAACAATACATTTCTCAAGCTTTTAGTGAAAATTTCCAATTTTAGGCATTTTTGACATCTTTTGAATTGCATACCTAGTCTATCAAAAGTTCAATCTTTCGAATGGAGCTATTCAGTTTTTTCTAAAACCACTTTGGAAAACTGTCAAGGGTGGCTTTTTTTTGTTTCACAGGTCAAAAAGGCATAATCACTTTTCAACAAAAAAAAAAAGACTGCGCACCGAAACTGGGAAAAAGAATAGGGTACTTATTAATGTGACCAGATTTTGAATATCTGTAGAAATAGGGAAAAAACATGGAGGTGTGTGTAAGTGATGAAAAAATATACATACCTTAACACTATAGGCTAAGGAAAGGGTAACAGCTAATGGCAAACCTTCAGGCACAGCTACAACCAATACAGTAACACCAATAATCAAGTGTTTAACCATCTGATTGGCATACGAATTTTTCCATTTTAGGTTTTCAATAACAAATGTCTGAATGCAGAACTGAATGATTAATATAAGAACAGTAAGAACAGCTATGGTAGATCCGGCGTAACCAATCTGGATTGCGAGCTTGGTCAGTTTGGCTTGCAATACAGACTTTTCCTTTTTGTGACTTGTTTCTGGAGGTGGAGCGTCACTCACATGGTTCTCTTTTCCATCTTGGGCGTTTTCGACTTTATTTGCAACTGGAGCAGGTGAGTTCATGTGACTGTTGCCGGTTACATTTTCTTCGTCACCTGATATTGGCCGTGTTAGTTTGTATTTTTCAGAAATATTCTAGAGGCGTACAGAATCCAAAGCGTAAAGTTCACTTGAATGTGAATAAACACCAGCGTGCTCCGCATTTGTTGCTAAACTGGCTCGTTTGTGGCCATTTCGTGATCTTTTTCATGTTAAATTGTAAGGTACGTTTTTCTCGAGGCAGCTATTGCGATTACTGTGCACCGATCCTCGTTGGACGTTAATCGCGGTTAATTGCTATTTTGCTAAGATCGTCTAGCTTTCTCAGCTCAAGCAAAAAGTAGAATGGGTTTAGTACAATTGAGTAAACGTGAACAGATTAAACTTGAATGATTTTTGATTGAGGAGACGGAAGACGAAGAAATTATTCCCATAAGTATGGGTTCAAAAGTGTTTACAAAATTCTGTATCCTCTAACCCCTCGTCCAGAAAAAGGCCATCTTCCACAATAGAAAAATCATATTCCAGTTGTCTTAACAACAATAAATCGTTGATGACTGACGATTATATCCACCCCTCACCTGAACGACCATTCAAACTGTACGATCCAAGTGGCAATCGTCTGTAGCAAAATAGATTTATACAAGGTTGCACTATAAAATAGTGTTTGACGATTTTGTTCCAACGATAATCGCAAGAGTCGTCCACGAGGAAAACGGACCTTTACACAATAGTGTCCAAGTTGAAGTCAATAACACGACTTAAATTGTCATGTTTCTTCAATTTGAATTAATTTCGAGTGAAGCTTTGATCAGTTTGCCATGATTTACGTTTAAGAATGTCGGAGTCAAAAATACAAGAACAGAAACAAATGAAAAGCCGCATTGACTCTGAAGCTTGCACAGAAAACTAGTAAAATGTCTCTTTTATTTTCAACGATCCATCAACTTTCTCAAGGAATTACAAAATTTATCACTGGTGTTTCGATTTCTACTATTTAAGATTATTTGTGAATACAGCTTGCATACAAACAGTATTTAACACGCAATATAAAGCATCAAAACTTATTTCAGTTTCCGTGCAACAAAATTTGATTCCATACGCCTCAATATCACGGTTCCACCAAGCTTCAAAGAGTAATTAGCTTGCATACACCGTGAGGTATACATCAACAACAACATGAAACAAAAATGAACGTAAAGGTTTCAAGTTATTAGCATGCAGGTAGAGTGTTAGTGGAGGTTTTCTCTGATATACAGACAGGGTGATTGATGTTGCAATTATATTGATGACAATCAGCTAGTATTGATCGAAACGTCGTAGCCAAATGAGATAATTTAATGATTATTGCAACATCAATGAACTACCCTGTAAAGATAGAGACATAACAAAGATTCTTATCAGAAACTTAAATTAAGATAATAGTAAAAAATGTCTATTCACCTGTCAAACTTTTCTTCTTCCGCTGCTTTTTAGCTTCTGTACAAAAACACATGCAAAAGGAGAACATTAGCGATCTCAAAAACACTCTCAAAGTCCTGACATGGGTAAAATGAAATGTGTTTCAACCTTCCAGTGTATGGTTCTAACACCATACACTGCAAGTCACTAAATGTCAAGACCATATGTAACAAGGACAATTATTGAGGTACGTGAATATAAATAAAATATTGCACGTATTTAAATGAGGGTCGGGTAAGGGCTTTAAGTGTCAGAGTACAAGAATATGCCTCTATAGAACTTAAACTAACATTGATAACCACGAAGCATTTTCTTGTAACTCACATATCTATACCATGTTACAGACATTAAAATTGTGCAACTAACAGTAATACACTTAAATTTAATGCTTCAACTGTAAGAGATCTCACTTTGAGCGAGATGTCCTTACAGATGGGATAGTACAGGGGGACACAATTCAAACATTATGACATGCGCATGGAGTGACAATGAACATACCTTTTTTCATCTTCTTGATCTCCTGCTCTTGTTGATCGACTGCAGCGCCCAGAAGGGTGAAAATGATACCAGCTTGCGAGTTGACTCCCACAGCTGTCACCAGAATTTTGCCAGAACCTTCCATAACGTGGGTACCAGACAGAACCATTGGATCGAAGTTTTCACCTTTTTTCACGTGATCCGATTCACCAGTTAGGGAGGATTCATCCACCTGTGAATGATAATTGTCTTGGGATACTACAAAATTTGTAAAACATTTAATGTTTTCTTGTTTTGCTAGTTTTCAATCCTTTTTCTCTCATATTACCCATTCCTCTTTTGAAGGAATGGTTTTATTTTTGTATTTTATTTCAGGATGATACTGAATCTTTTCATTTCTAAGGAAGTATATTCAATAGTTTTAACTGAAAAATATGATAACACCGAATTCATATTTTTAGAAAGGAAAACTCATACTGATTCTCATCATTAATGGAACACACCAAGTTCAAAACATATTTTCCCCTGTTATTGAAAAATTTATTCGCTCCTAAAATATCACCACCCAATAATGAACTTTTATTGAGGATGATGATAATTGACGACCGGAAATTTCAAACCAGCTCAGAATTGGAGGATATTTTCATAATAGTTTTATGACTTACCTTAAGATCGTTAGATTGGATAAGAATTCCATCAGCAGGTAGAAGATCTCCATATTTGATTTGGCAAATGTCTCCTACAACTATTTCACTAACAGAGATCTGCTTCACTTCTGCCGCCCTGATGACGGCAAAAGTGTGCTCGCCCTCTATTCGACTTTGTAGACCACGGAACTGTCTTTCTTTAGTGTAATCGTTAAAAGCTGTCACTAACACTACGACTATAACGGAAATCAAAATGGCGAGACCTTCAATCCATCCATGGCTTGTCTCATCATCATCAAATACACCAGGATCTGCAATGAATATTGATCACGTTCTTATCTCTTTATCGCGGATATTTTTAGCTTAGTAAACATTGATGATCCACTTACCTTCTTCTGCAGGTGGCTGATAAAAGGAAAGACCCAAAGAAACTATTGCAGCTACTTCTAAAATAATTAACGTTATATCTTGTAAGGCTTCCCAAACTAATTGTAAAAACGTTTTAGGAGGCTTTGGGGGTATTGAATTGGAACCAAATGTTTCTCTTCTATGATCTAAATCTACCTGGGACCCACTAAGTCCTGAAATTCCAATAATTACACATGTGTGCTGACTTCATACCAAACAAACCTTCACTCGGGGACGTGTAGAGTTTTTTACATATTTCCTGAACCCCACCTGCTTCATGTACTTTCTGGACTCCTTCCCGACCTCGATGTTCCATGAGGTCGCGGAGTTGCTTCAGGGATATTCCATATTGTGCGGGACGGCCGTCTATCGTAGCCATTTCTTACTGCAGTTCTGTAATCAACAAAGAGTAACCTTTCACTGGAGTGTCTCCAACGCTACTAAAATTATTTCAAAAAGATATGTTTTATCTTAATTTCGTCTGACGTCTTATGAAGTTCTCAAGTGTTGTAAACGCAATCAATGCCTGTTTATGACGTTTTTTGACGTCATAGAGCAATCTATAAATCTTAAATTGCCATAAACCGCTTGACTAAATTCTTATCTGTGAGAGTAATTAAATTAATGATACTTTTGTTATATAAATAGTATAATAAATATGATGGATGCTGAATTGCTATGAAATTAGCGAAGTGCTCTCGGAACTTATAATCCTTCTATAAAGCAAAATGCCGTAAATGCTAAGATTTATTACAGGAAATCGAATTCGAATGCAAATATGTTCATTGAGAAATCAGGATTGATTTATTTGTATTATATCTTCTATAGATTTGATCATATCTTTAAGGATTTTTGTAGAATAAACTTCAAATTAAACAAGCATTTTTTAAAAATGGGCCAACAGAAATCTTGTAATATATCGAACGATTGTTAACAACGGCATCATCGCACCATATAGTATTTCACTGCTTACGTATGTGCTGGACAAGGATGGATAAGTCATAGAAGAAAACTTTGGATCTTTATTTCTACATATTCAATTATCTTTGAAATTCTGTCTTTTTTATTCCTGATAGTTTAAATCATGCTAATAATTTTAGGATTGTTCAATTCAATAGTAAGAAAATCTAATGCATCAAAAATGTAGAACCTTTCAAATTGTGGTTCGAAAAATTTTGAAAAATTGTTAATGTCGTCCAATAGGTAAGTACGTGAGCTTTTTGAAACTTGCAAAACATAGTTTTTCCATTCCAGGAAGTTTTTATATTGAGATTTACAATTTTTTTTCATATTTTTCTGGCTTTTGGTTAAGATTTAAAAATTGATTAAATGAATATTTTTCATTCTAGTTAACTGATTTTTTTTTTCGGGGGCCTGCATTTTTCACTTTTATCGATTTAAAAAAATGTTAATTGTAACCCCATCTACTTTTGTGACTATACAGGGTGATTTTCAAGTTGGTTTCCTTTCCTTTCAACACTGTATAAAATGCAAGAAAATTTTGCTTAAAAAATTATGTCACTTCTGAGATACAGGGTCTTAAAGTGCTAAAAAAAGATGCCTTTTTTATCATAACTTTCCAACCACTCCAGATATTTCCACAAAGTTTGGTACACTTCTTTTGACTATTAAATTACATTTTTTTATGAAAAGATTTTTCAAAAATGTATAGCAATCAGTAGCGTTCGAAGAGGATTTGTATTGAATTTGAAAAAAAAAATGTACTAGAAATCTTCTTATTTTCTTGCATTCTATACAGTGTTAAAAGGAAAGTACCAACTCAAAAATCACCCTGTATACAGCAATTACAGTGGATTCAAACTGTTTTTAGAGACTTTCACTTTTTCAGTGCTTAACATAAAATGATGTTTTAATTTCTTAGAACTTTTCTGTTGAATATAAATTTTGTTTTATATTTTTTCATTCACAAGTGGTTTTTCAATTGCAGTAGAAAAATCAAAATATTTCAATCAACATACCTTCAAAAACTCAGAATAAAACAAATTTCGTAAAACTAAGTCAGAAACATTCAAGAACTTTGATATGACTTTTAAAACAAAATAAAATTTGTCAATGTGAATGGAAAAATAGAACGATAAAAGCAATCTGGACATCAACGAATAAAACAGTAACGTGAACAATATAAGTATGGAACACTTTGACAAACATATAGAATAAAAAAATAAACAACCTTGAACAAATGGCATGCAATCAACTTGTTAAAATGTAACTGAGATAATCAATGACTATTCAAAAACTGATCTATTTCAAAAACATTTGTCGAAATCTTTGACAATAACGTTACGATCAATACTAAGGGAATAGTATTTACTGATAAGTTGTTTATCGTGAGCTACATCAATCAAAAGGACTGGGCTTAGGGCTATCAGTAAGTACTAATTCCTGATAAAAAAAAATCATAAGAAATTACTAATGCCGTAGTTCGAGCAGGTATAGCCTGTTTTGATGAGGTAACATAATTTATACTAGACATTTCTAAACCAGTCATTTTTTTTTTTATTTCTATCCTAAATTACAATAGACAGAGCCCAATTCCCAGCTGAAACTGAATTTTCTTTTGTTGAAGCTTTCTGATTGATTTCTTGCATGCGGTACATTTTATAAAGTAATCCATCAAGCCAACCCCCTTGATGATTGAAAACAATACATTCGCTTTACCATGCTTAGGACATCTCATCGTTCTGTGATGCAATAGTTTATTCTTCTACAGGGTGTTTCCTAATTGCGTTCATTCAAGTGAAGGGCGTATTCCTGAGCTAATTTCATGAAAAAAAATCCATATAAACATGGGCACGGAAATGTATTGTTTTTAAGATACAGGGTATTAAACTTTAAAAAAAAAAAAATTAAATTTACGACTCTTACTAAATGAGTGGCGTACATTTATTCAACAAAAATATTCAGTAAGATGACGGCACTGGTCTTTCCACTGAGCTAGGACTAAAGTTGGCTTTTATCGCTAAAAATAAATCTGCCAAATTTCAAAAAGATCGGCTCAAGGATATTTGTAACATTCGTGAGAAACCGTTTTTTTTTATTGTTTAACATCCTGTACCTTGAAAACAATGCTTTTGCGGAACAATGTTTATATGAACTTTTTTTCATAAAATTGGCGCCCTTAAATTTAATGCACGCAATTAGTAAACACCCTGTATACAGTGTGTCCCCGGATCGATGCATGAATAGGTAAAAAAGACAAAAAAAAATGAATTGTTTCATCTTCTGGGGT
This sequence comes from Orchestes rusci, assembly GCA_958502075.1. Classification (NCBI taxonomy): domain Eukaryota; kingdom Metazoa; phylum Arthropoda; class Insecta; order Coleoptera; family Curculionidae; genus Orchestes; species Orchestes rusci. The sequence goes on along the minus strand of OY293303.1, from coordinate 502,588 downwards.
TCAGCTCTACTTGGAAAACCTAAAAGCTATTTCTCTCACCAGTAAAGAGCTACTTTTATAAGAGATACGACAAAATGTTATGAAACTAAGTTGTTCAGAATAAAAAACCGAGTGAGAATGCAAAATTTGAAAACCCTCGGCCTACTTTGTTATTTTGAAGAATTCATAAAAGTTCATCAGCAATATCTTTTTGATGATGAATTACGCAATTCTGCAAAATATGAAAGTATCAAAAAATCAAGAGAACACAAATAAACGTTCAAAATAATAAGATTACTTGGAATGGAAAAATGCAAAATATCAAAGTAAGCGGAGGGTTTTGAAATCACATTCTCACTCGGTTTTTCATTCTGAACAACTTTGTTCGATAACATTTTTTCGTATATCATACAGAAGAAGCTGTTTACTGGAGAGAGAAATAGTTTTGAGGTTAATTTTCAGGACATACTTGATTTTTCGAAACTAGAATTATACACAAATTAGCTTCCATCCAAGCAGGGCTGAACCCCAGAAGATGACATTTCAATCCATTTTTTTTTTGTCTTTTTCACCTATTCATGCGTCGATCCGGGTAATGTGAAGTAATGAAAGTCAAAAATATTGTGTGACAATTTCTTTCTTTTACTATTATATCTTATCTAAGTCGGTACGTGCGTACGAAGATTGCCGACAGACTTATGCTTATGGATCTGTGCAGCTGTTTCGCATGTCCATATAAAGCATAAATGCGTTTATAAAATGAGCATTGATGTGCTCTTTCTTGGACAGCTTCTGATCAAGGGTTATTGTCTGTATTCTGCCTTAGCACCATACATGTGTATTATTTTCGGGGCACCTATCAAATATCAGCTTCAGTGATAGCATAATATTATCCATCCATAGGGTTGGGATTTTGACCGGTCAAAATCTTTTGTGGTCAATTGACCAAGTACCTGTCAAATTCTTCAGTTCTGTTAAAAATTACATTCAAACGTGTATTTATTGAGAAACATCTATGAAAAAGTGAATATAGCACTCTCAATAAAAAAAAAACACAAAAATACATTAATTGGCACAAAAAAAAATTGATAATAATAATTTTACAATACTTATGACATTGACTGCTTGTGGGTACTGGCTAACTCAAAAAACATTTTTCAATTTGGAAGATGTTCTCAATAGTTCAGTGTTCTTTTAGTTTTCGTGAAAATCGAGGGTGAGCTTGGCCCGTCATCTTGAAAATAAGGGCGCTATCTGTTTTCTCCGTTTCTTACGAGAAAGACTTGTTCAGAATTACACTCTCGACAACGTTTGTTATTAACTTTTTTTTTGAATCATGATTTAAAATCTTCAGGGTGATTCCATAATATGGAATGTGAGAAAACATTTTATAGAAGGAAAGTTGTGAAGAATTACATTTCCCGAAACTTATTTTCACGTATTAAAATTATGTAATTTTGCAAAACTTTCGCCTTATAAGTTTTTCTCTCACATCACCCTATAGATTTTTTATTATTGTTTTTATATAAAAATGTCAAGTACTCAATAATTCACTTGAAATCTTTCACAATGAAACTATTACAGGCTTATTCAAGGATCAAAGCACACTCTCACATTGAAGTTAGTCTGTTGTACTCTGTTGAAACACCAATTAAATAATAATATGTCCGTTTTTTGTCAATATTTGCCGCGATTCTGGGTAATGGATTTTGACCTAGTCAAAATCTGTATTCCTATCCATCCAATTGGTCAATTGTGGATAGGTAACAAAATCAAGTATGTAGAAATATTTTTATATCTATGTATCTAAGTACATATTTGTTTCATCTTGAGCTTTACACTGGTTTTCTACACATTTATCTTATTTTATGATAGCTTTTTAAATAATTGACTATTTTGGCTCCTGTCAATATATTTTTTGGGTTAATTCTCATTATACAGAGACTGTCTCATAAGCCATGCATGGTCCTAACTCAAACAGGTGAAAGAGAAGGTCATTTCCCTGGTCATTTCTGATCTGAAAGTTGCTATAACATTCCGATTCCGTACAGTTTTTACGTGATTTTACTTAGTTTTTCTGATTTTCAAACATTCAATATTTCTTCTCTTAATAAGTCAAGTATATCGTTTTTTTTTACTATTTATTATTTATCGCAAGGTAGATAAGGAATAAAAATACGTAATTTTGGAATTGGCTGATTCAAAAGCCTTGAAATTATTACAGAGGTCATGCCCTTGTTTTTGTTTCGAACTGAGTAGGTATTAAGGATATTTCTACATCCACACGATCCACGTCAACTGATTTCTGCTGATAACATGTGCTTAGGCAGGCACACCGAAACCACATCCAACATGATGATAGATTAATTCAAAGCCTACCCGCTTTTGATTAAAGCTAAAATAAACTTTTAAGCGTTTCAAAAGAACGAAATTTGAACGGGCAACCAAAATGAGCTTATAATAAAAATAGGCAGTACCAAAATGATTTTTCGTCCACCACAACATCCATACACTGAAACTGGGTTACGTTTCACTAAAACAATGCGGTAGATTGTCCACTGTGACATTAAACAAGCATTCAAAGACTAGAATTAATGAAAAAGTTAACCAAACCAAACAAAAAGTCCCGTTATTTTAGTCAGTGACGTACAAAATGTCGGGCGTGTTGTGAATTAAGCAAAAATGAGACATACCTTCAAAACTCCATGAATAATTCGAGAAACACCGCCTATCATGGAACAATAACAATAAATAAAATGGCGTTTTAGGTTATGTAAACTACGAGGGACCACGACCACGACCACGGTAATTTCTACAATCTACACTAGAAACTAAAGACATCCGACTCTACAACGGAACGGAATGTAACCACAACCACATAACATAACTAATTATTTGGCAACGTTGCAAAGCCGCTTCAGATAGAAGATGTTGAGGTGTGTTTACAGCGGTATCAATAGTCAAAGCAAATTGGAACATTTTCCAATAATTGTATACGTTTTCTTTTTTTATGGATTTCATCACGATTACAATAATTTCAAAATTGGACACTCAACATAACCTTCAAGCGTATTCAACGATATTTAAAGGGGGCATTTTACATTTCATGTGTGTTTGTGGACCTTTCCCCTTCTTCACCCTGGAAGGTATGAAAACTTTTATACAATATTATTGTGTTGATTTTGAACCATTTGATAGATAATATTTGAATTGAAGATCATGGTAGAGGTAATTGATTCATGTCTGACTATACTATGAGTTCATTCAGTATTATGGATGTATTTTATACTTTTGTTTATATTAATTTTGATGTATTTTTGTATGCTGTATAATTTTATTTTACCTTTTTTACAGATAGTTTTTTGTACAGCTATTTATTCTAATTTAGATTATTATTATTATTATTATTATTGAATGTCGGTTAGTATCCGAGGCGCATGCGGATATGTTAGGTACCATCATGTGAGAAATTAGGTGTGTTTGTTATCCTCCACTAGTGCATGCACACGAATTTACACTTTTCTACACTGCTACACTCAGTGTGGCTTTGTTTCTGAAATGTTTGTATGTTTTTTAGGATAGAATATCTTAATTAAACGTACTAACGCGTTTGATGGATTTTATTTAAACGGGTAGCCATTAGCCTAGTTTACACCGACAACTTGGTCCACGGACCAAGTACTAAATTCGAACTATAGCCTAGTTTACACCGATAACTGGTTTAGTTCGGTCCGATAGGACCAAGTGGGTGGGGATAGTGCGGTAGGACCAATGCTTGCTTCTCGCCCGTTTACACCGTCTTGCAACGCGTAAACTAAATGATTACGCGTCAAATGTCACAAACAAGTCGAAATTATTTATAAAAACAGTTCGTGACCAAACAACACATATGTAAGTACGCTCAGATTGCCTTGAGAAACTCAGAACCAACACAATTCACAAAAATAGCAATCAACATAACCTCAAACTTTTGATCCAGATCGAACCAAGTTTAGTTCGGTACACCAGCTGGCGAGTAGCAAACCAAGAGCAGACCAGCTTAGTCCGCAACTGTTTACACCATTACCAAATATTTGGTTCTGATATAGTTCGAATTTAGTACTTGGTCCGCGGACCAAGTTGTCGGTGTAAACTAGGCTCATATCAGAACCAAATATTTGGTTCGAATGGTGTTGACAGTTGCGGACTAAGCTGGTCCGCTCTTGGTTCGGTATTCGCCAGCAGGTGTACCGAACTAAATTTGGTTCGATCTGGATCAAAATTATGAGGTTATGTTGATTGTTATTATTGTAAATTGTGTTGGTTCTGAGTTTCTAAGGCAATCTGAGCGTACTTACTTATGTTTTTTTTGGTTACGAATTGTGTTGATAAATAATTTCGACTTGTTTTTGACATTTTGACGAATTGCTTGCGTACTCATTTAGTTCACGCGTTGCAAGATGATGTAAACGGGCGAGAAGCAAGCATTGGTCCTACCGTACTATCCCCACCCGCTTGGTCCTATCGGACCGAACTAAACGAGTTATCGGTGTAGACTAGGCTATTAGTTAAAAAAATCAATCTGCATTACACTATCCTACACCACCGAAATAAAAAACACACCTAATGTAGGATGCATATTACTGCGCTAGTCACACCAGATCAAGAGGAGGTGTAACAAATGTAGTCTGGTGGAGAATACGGTGAGAAGCCAATTTCGTGTATTTTGTAAACAAAGCTTCTCCTAACCTAACCTAAAATGAAAATAAAAAACATTTGGAGTGAAAAATCAGTGTGAAATGTTTGTCTGTTTCCTAGGTTATAATATCTGCACTAAATGCACTGACGCGTTTGGTGAATCTCCTTTACACTGGTAGCCATAAGTTACACCAGCAGCCTGCACTACACTATCCTACACCAAAATAACGTTGTTTTGCAGAGACAGTAGCCTAGTTTATACCGACAACTTGGTCCGCGGACCAAGTACCAAATTCGGACTATATCAGAACCAAATATTTGGTTCGAATGGTGTAAATAGTTGCGGACTAAGCTGGTCCGCTCTTGTTTCGGTACTCGCCAGCAAGTGTACCGAACTAAATTTGGTTCGATCTAGATCAAAATTATGCGGTTATGTTGATTGTTATTATTGTGAATTGTGTTGGTTCTGAGTTTCTAAGGCAATCTGAGTTTACTTACTCATGTTTTTTTTTGTTACGAATTGTGTTGATAAATAATTTCGACTTGTTTTTGACATTTGTCGAATTGCGGGCGTACACATTCAGTTCACGCGTTGCAAGACGGTGTAAACGGGCAGGAAGCAAGCATTGGTCCTACCGTACTATCCCCACCAGCTTGGTCCTATCGGACCGAACTTAACGAGTTATCGATGTAAACTAGGCTACTAGTAGACAGTTGAAGTTGAGCGAACACGTAGACGTTAACGTGATACGTTAACGCATAAAGTTCACGTCTACGTAATGATCCAAAAGCTAGTTGAAGTGTGGGATTTGAAACGTAGCGAGTTGACTTAACCTAATATAGTTTTTCGACCTGTAAAACTAGAAAAAAAGTGATGTTTGTGACAATTTGATTATTGAATTTTGAGGCCAAATAAAAATATGACGTGTAATGTCCAAAATTGATTCATTGGCAGATTATCCAAGATTGGAGACTCGATCGGCACGCCTCGGATTACGTATAAGGGATAACGTGCAATACGTGAAGACACGCAAGGTTAGGTATGTCTGTAAACGCAAACGTGAGAAAAAACGAAGTGCGCTTGCCCAGATGTCAATCACCACGTTAACTTCTACGTGAATGAAAGCACTTCGACTATCTAGTTTGAAGTTTCATGGTGCGTCCCCATGGGCGTAGTGGCCGCGTTTTGACAATTCAAGCGTATTGACTTACCCGTTCTGATTGGTTGAATAATTTTGAATCATGACGGCGGGAATATCGCGTTGTTAGCAAATTATTTAAAATAGTATATTGTACAAGCATAAAATGAGTCATTCCATGCGAGTTTTATACTATACTTTTTATACGAGTCTCAATTAATATCACTATTGTGTAGTTAATATCGTTTGTTCGTTTTTGTTTTGGTGGATGTGCCAGTTCATGCTCATTTCGCACTCGTTGCCATGGTAACGAGTAGGGATTAGGGAATGGTTTAATTTCCTACGGTTGCAGAATATGCTACGTTTCCTAATCGATGTCGATTGCACATTGGTGACATTCCTTAATAGTCGTAGAAAATAGTATATTGTGCAACAAGCATGAAATGGTCATTCCATTCGAGTTGTGCACTATACTTTTTCTACGACTCTTGATTATTATCACTATTGTGTAATTAATATCGAGTTTTACTTTTTGTTTTTGGCGGAGGTGCCAGATCATTTCCATCCAGATTGCACTCGTTTCCATGGCAACAGTTAGGGAATGGTTTAATTTCCGTACAGTTGTACAATGTGCTACGTTTCCTAACCGATATCGATTGCACAATGGTGATATTACCGTACAGTCGTAGAAAAAAGATTTTTTACAATAAAATTTGTGAAAAATAAAATGTATCAAAAAAAAAAATTAGCTGGGTTATGTTACGTGTCAGTCACCTGCATCTATCAGTAAAACAACGCGTTCTTTTTAGAGCAGCTCGGAGTTGCCCAAGTGCGACAAGCTCAGGGGTGATTGGATTCTAAAACGATAAAACGATTGCACTTATTGAGACTACAGTGAAGTGCAGCAGGGACGTCGCCCGTGATTGGTCAGATTGGTTGACATAGATGTTGTCATAGTGATCGCCGAAGTAAGAATATAATAAATTTGTGTCTGATGTTGAGACAAAAAGCGTTTTCATGAAGTACCTATGGTATCATATCATGAGACCATTCCAGTTTGGTCTGTCATTAGTGTCACTTGCAGCTCGCCGATTGACTGGAAATGACGTTGATGACAGACCAAACTGGAATGGTCTCATGATACCATACTCCATTAAAAGGCTTAAAGAGTTTGGGTTAGTTTGGGTTTGGTAGACGAATGGATGTCGCGTGAGCGACATCCTTATTGTTTGATGATAGACAGATATGACACGAACCCTGCTGCATTTTACTGACGTCTATCAAACTAACCAAAACGAACTGCCGGCGAGACATCTTATGCCTATGAATATCATAGTTTTGTAAATTGAGTGCATCTTTGGTTCTGCCATCATAAGTTGACAATTCTAAGTGTTTCAATAACCTCCAAAATTAGTGAACCATTTGTTAAAAATAGGTGTGTTGACCAACCTGTCGAACACGATTCAAGCTTCCCTCCCATTTCTCTGGATTCAAGTCATCTATGCGACGTGATTTTACGGTCACATCAGTCTTGCACTTTAGAAGTAATCAGTTGCCGAAGTCGACATGACCAGGATTTGTATACCCCGTTCGGGTGTGAATTGAAAAGTTCACGTAACCACAGAAGAAACCAACTATACAGAAGCGAAGGCATTTGTCGGCGCCTTTGATCTTCTTGTTCCCGTTTTGAACAGCTGACGATAACACATTTTCACGCTGGTACACTGAAAAAACTTTCTGGCTGGAAAGTTGGTCGCACACTGAGAAAAAATTCTTTTATTTTGAATGGTTGATTTTCTTGTCATTACAGTATTCTTACTTCTGTTTCATGTTATTATGGCAAATCAAATTAGAAAATTTTGATCGATATTGGTCTGAACTATGGAAAAATATGATTTTAAAGAAAAATCTCGAGAAAAATTTATCCTTTTAAAAACTTTTTAAGCTTCCAATGTCCAATGTTCCTACCTATTTTCTTCGCATTATCTTTGAAATTGTCGAGAAGAGAATTGAATGACTTTTGAGAATTCGAAAAAAGTGAATAAAGGTTGTGGTGATACCTATCTTCTTATATTTTTCAGTTTCTTCCAGGTTACGGATTGGTGATCGACAAACTGGAAGCTTCACAATATAGTTTTTAGTTTTTTTAATACGTAGACACTGAACTGGACCAAAGAACCTCAACACAAATAAACACAAGTACACAAACCACAAAATACAGTAAAAAAACACAAAATACTTATTGATAAACAAACAAACCGAACATCGAAGCAACGCTTCATCTACCTATTGTCATCTAACGCTTCTTGTAATCTGACAGTATTGTCCGTTGTGTAATGGCGGACTTGATCATGCGCACTGAAAATTGGCACACGAAAATTGCAGAGCCTTCGCTTCTGTATAGTTGGTTTCTTCTGTGACGTAACAGTACTCCAAAATGCTACTCCGGTTACTGGGTGACGCTGATGCAAGTTTAAAAAAAAAGAAGAGATGCAAAGACGACGTTAACAAAACTTTTACGCGAGTATCATCGTTGTATGGTATAAAAATTTGTCATAATGGAAGGTTATTCTCCAACTAGAACTAGAGTCAATTCAATTTGTGTAGGCGCAATTGCAACTGATGCAAGTTTCATGAATCGCAGTATGTGTAGCTCACTTGACTGTAGATAAATAAATGAATGTTCAATAAGTGAGATATCATCAGATCACTATAAAGTGCTTTGCGTTTTGTAATTTGTAGTTTGTCAAATCCAAGAGCTATCCGCAAGCTTTCAACTATACTTCTCCACTGTTTGCAGATAATTTAGACTAGGTTCAGTTTACTCAACCTAGAGTTGAGTGGCCTCCTATTCCGAACCAAAACTGTTAATCTGTCACTTAATGGCTGTCCGTTGTTGACTTATTCTAGTAAACTAAGTTTTTATCAGGCAGAGGTAGTTGCCCTTTACCCACGTTTCGACAAAGTTCAATCAGTTCGCTACTCTTCTAATGTTCAGTGAATTTACTTCAAATACGTGATCATAAAATGTTCTCTTGTTACGAGTTCAATAAACTTTTTCGCAGTAGGGTATGGATTACTGTATATACCTTGAATTATACATATACTAGGATAATACTCGAGTGGATCAACGAGAAGGTCATTGCTTTATGACTTTGTTATTGACCATGCTAGACATTCTAATTGTGCCTGAAAGACATTAATTATTCGCACAAAAATTTCATATCCAGAACGGAATTTAATAGTCCATCAAAGTCAGTTACAATATCTAGGTGTAAACGAGACCAAGATACTGATGTTGTAAATCAACTGAGATAATAGTTAGTTGATAAGTCAGATTTAATTTTGTTAAAACCGGTCAGTCGTATAAATATAAACTCATTATGTCATCGAAAAAAAATTCAAACACTAATTGATGTCTATGGGATAATACTATAGTAAATTACAAAATCACAAACGTTTGGGTAGATATGTTTGGAAATTACAGTTTGGTGTTTACTTTAAGCAATTTGATATCACTGTAGCGGAGACAGAGGTGAAAATAATTATTGGAGCAAACCTTGACTTACATCAAAACAAAGTGATAAAATGTAAGCTTGTTGCTTCTAATTAAACATAAGTAATAAATGCGATGGAGTGTATTAACAATTAACTAAGTTGGTTTGATTTTTTCGTTAGTAATGTCATGACTAATGGATACTTCATCAGTATAGTCATTGTCATGCTAAGCACACAGTATTAAATAATTTCATTACACGTTTGATGGATATATATGTTACCGTTTTTGATAACGATCGTGATAACCCCGTTTTTCAACGAGACAACTCTTACAAGTAGGTATCAGATACATTAATAGCAGATTTCACACGATTCAACAATAACATCTGCGTCATTCGGTAAAATCATTATCAAATATAATTATTTTTTTGCACACAGTCCGTTAATGAATGAATAATGAAAATGTTCCGAGAATTGGTATTTTTGTTAAAATTGATTAGTTAGTCAAGTTCATTTTTCTGCATGCGCTCCTTTTTTTCTGATGTATATATTTTTTGTCATTCCATCAGTCATATTTTGATGTACACTCGTCACAAAAATATGAAATGCACCAAATTGAAAGGTATGTAAAAATATTCTTTAGAGTGTTTCAAAATTTGACCCAATTTTTTGAAATAAACCGATATTTTTGATAGACTTTAAATGAACGAGCGCCTATTAATCATTAATTTCGAAAATACAGCAATGACTGATGAATATAACAAATAGAAAAAACTTTAGCTTGAAGCTTGACAAGAAGTTCGTGTTATGTGCGATACTTTTTGTGAAGAGATATTTCTTTATTCAATTGTTTTAAAAACGACAAGAAGCAATAATTCGAATTTTCGAATGTATTTTCCAGTGTTTTTCAGAAAATAGGTAGGTATATGCCTACATATTTGAAGGATTTTTTTTGTTCACCGTTATTGATTTCGTATGATAAATTGGTAATTGATATGGACTATTGGGCATATAGTCCTCCAAACACGTTCACGTCTGTCGGGCGATCGCAAAGGAAACCTTGATTCACCTTGAGTAAAACCCAACTCCATAATAATACCCGTGGATACCACAGATCATTGGTGGATACTCTTCTAACTCCCACTGGGCCAGTTTCTAGCCCAATAAGCAAAAATATCAAAAAAGTGCAATATTTCATTTAAACACTTGTATTTTCTTTAAAAGAGCAGTTATGAACAAAGAAACTACCTCAAAACAGAACATCATAGAGCTAAATTTTGCATCTCAATTTTTCCACAGGATGTTGGGAATTTAAGTGTACAAAATGAGCATCTCTTCATCCCTGTATAATCAATGAAATCTAAAATCAAGGGGAATTTCTTGAGGCATAGAGGTAAAAAGATCACCAAAATCGGACCACAATTGAAAAAGTTACAGTGATATCAATAAAACTCAAATTATTCCTGTACGGAATTTATGGTCGGGGATTGCATCTGTTTGTCCATTCAGGCGGATACGCAAGTGATATTTTCAGGAGAAAAACAGATTGATAATCAAATAGTACGAAGAGGAATGCACTTTCTTGCGGTATGACATTGACGAAATATCTATGATTCAAACACCTCTTAAAAAAGAATTAGCCAACGAATTGCTCCTGAATAATATACAATTCTGATCTAAAATCATTAAATTTCCAATTTGATGAACACAACAAAATCCTACCTCAATGGGTGGCAATTGTGATTATAATCCTATAGTTCTGCACACAAATCACATTTAAAACCACCAAACACACAAACGCATATTATCAATGATGGAAACGATACAGGCCACTTTCGCCAGTCAAATGAACCACATTCAATCAAAACTCCCCTTTTAAAAGAAGCACTTTTATTGATGCCATTATAATCATTAAAGCTTAGGATTAGTTTATGATACTTCACAATGTAGCATACGTAAATCATACGAAAACGAATTAGTTTATCATTTCTACTACTAGTCAAACATTATGTGATCTTTGCATAAGATTATGAGTAGACGACCCGGTCAAATCTGTCTGCCTTATAATTAAAATTAAAAGTTGGCTTTGGAGTTTGGAGTTCAATTTGACCTCGGCAAATCCAATATAGAATATCGATTGGAGGCATTGTAGAATAAACTCTTTGTGGAATATAAAACTGGATCATTTCCGTATAGATCGGGCCAAGAGTTTTGGAAAGGTCATCTGTTTTATAGGTAGTCAGTTTGGATTGGAAAGTTACTGATATCTCAATTCCGCTGACGAAAGGCATTCAATTGCATTAAATTGCTCTGTTGTAATATTTATACGCTTTGAGTATATCATCGCTTTGATTACAATTCAATGCAATTATTGCCCCTACTAACTAATACCAAAGTCTATATATTATATATAGACTTTGCTAATACTTGGGAAAATAAGGGACGCATTTGCATTCGTCTGGAATAAGATCTTCTGTGATGCGTCGGAAACCAAATATTTCAAGTCAAAATCGTATTCAGAGACGGACATTTTCATTTTAGTCTATATTTTTCTGCTGTAGAGACTGGTATCTCTGCCGATTCCAATTTATTATTAGACCGAGTGGAGTCATTCTATTTCTCATACAGCGGGAGATAAAATCATTTGAAACAATATTGTCAAAGAACCTATCTTATTGATATTTTCCATAGTATTGATCTGTGCGTAGTCTTCAGGTTTGTTTAATTTAGCTTCTGGATGGAGTTTCATAATAGATTTTCCCATGCATCTTCTGTAATTTTCAAGGATTTGATGGGAATTGGAATTATGTATATTGAAATTTATCAATTAGAAGAAAATTGATAAGACAAGAGAAGGCAAAAAATACTCAACTTTTTAGGAATAAACAGACAACCAACAGAACAAATCTTCTTCAAAAGTAATAGCTCATTTTGATTTGAGGCTGTTCAAAGAAGATACAGCGGTAAATTTATTAAATAAAAATAGTAATAAAAAACAATATTTCATATTGTGACGAGACATCCTTTTGTCGGCGATATTTGCCCTGCAACGCCACTGTGTTGGTGCGCGAACGCGGTGAAAGCTTAGAAACAGTTCTCGAAAGATCTGGGGTATTCTTGCATTTTTGGCGAAGGGGCCTGGGATATATATACGACTGCGGAGCCGCCAGTTTAGTCCAGTTATTGATTGCCCGCGAAATATAGATCGTAAAACATTAATAAGCTGCGATTGTGAACATAAATATTTGTGGTTGTGCTGTAGTGACTTAAAATAAATAAATTAAAACTGGACAAGTGTTTTCTATAGCGAAGTTCGTTACAATATCAACAGGAATGACAGCAGAGGCTTGAAGCTCGTCAGTTGTAATCAGGGTCAAGGGTCCTTCAAATGAGGTATCACTTTATTCAACATTTTGTTGGTGAATCTCATCCCCGTTCAGGGAGTGAAGTTGTAAAGTTATATGAGAATAGGCACAAAACGTTTTTTCCATAATGGTAAAAATTGACGGATCCAAGCGGATCTAATTCATTTTCTTGAGGGTCCGTTATTCAGAGTAGGATGTTAGTAGTGTTAAAAACTAATTAAAAACGTAAACATATTAATTGGAGGTTGTGTTTCAAGTGAGGACAAAATCCACTAAGACGTTGACAAAATTCAAAACATCTCAAACAATAGTCATACTTGGTCAAGGAAATTCTTGAAGAAATTGAAGTTAACAATAGAAAAAAACAGGTCCTAAAAGTCGAGTGTAAGAATGAATATTGGGCAAGTTAAACATGTAAATTCCTCGGTAAATCCTTTATAAACTGAGAAAATAAATCGATGACAAAAAAGTTGAATGCAGAATCAATAAATAACGATTATTATTATTGCTTCACGATACACAGATTATTTTGGTAATTGGATCAAATAGATGTAGTCTTACGCAAGGAACAAGGCCTTCTTTTTATAGTGCCGATTAAGTGAAGTAAATTGTTCCTTTCAAGTGAATTGCTGGTATTACATTCAGTATATTGACTTTTCCGAGATAACTAATCTTGTTTTACCACAAAATGTGATTGTTTTGCTACCCACTAACTTGAGAAGTGAATTTTGAATTTTATGTTCAACCACGTATCTAGGGCGGAATGAGATTTCAACAAATAGTATTTAATTTGGATAGCCACTAGACCTTACTACATAGTACTAATAATTTTACTAAGGCCGTCATTTTCAAACTTTGCCATGGAAAGTTGCACTTTGCGCTAAGCTTTACAAATCTTTTTTTGAAAATGATTCCATCATTGTCCTTGGAAGGCTGTGATATATTTTCCAGAGACCCCAACGGTTCTTTTGAGAAAAAAAATACTATCTAGGTAGCTCATTGATGTAAGTATAAAAGCAGATTATTTGAGTCGATCTTTGAAAAATATAAGCCCCGTATTTGCTTCCAAGAAAAAACCTTGAACTGATTCTATTTTAACGATAATAAAAAATTTCGAAGCTTAGAAACGAAACATTACACTCAAAAATGTTTAATTCATTTACCTCACGAAAACTGAAACATTATAAATAAAATCTCAAAATAATGTATGGCGTTTTTGCAACTAACCCGCTGAAATTAATTCTGAATATGTGCCAAACTAAACGCATAGTGTATATTTATGTTTAGTTCAGCTAAATTGGGCAAATAAATCTTTTTGTTACCGATCAATTATACAGCCCGGCCGGCGAACATACCCGGTCTAAGCCCTTACGACTTTTTGGAACGTTTCCAAATTACTGGCATGCGAAAAATGACAACGGCGTAACGTAAAGTTTTATGGGAACATTGAATTTTATAGACTCATATGGACACACGACACACGATTATACTGTTAGCTGTTGATATGGATTTTCTTGTTTTTGGTCTTCGTCGAAACTGAATTGTTTACTTTCCCGTTGAAAGGTCCCCTAAAGCTTACGAAACCTGATCTTGAGTAAACATAATATGTAAATGCAGGGAGGGAACGTTTATGTCAAGATTGATCGGGATTTTTTATTTTGAATAACAGTGTATTTTCTAAAAATGTATCCACTGTTTGATTATGTGGCTTTTTCTGGAGGTTTCTAGGAATTGAGATATAGGTAGGATACGTACTTATATTATAGAAAACTCTTGCATGCATATGAATTTTGTGAATGTATGACTCAACTTAATCAAGACTTGAATACTGATAACAAATTAAATTACAAAATAGGATAAAACATGCACCAAGGCTTTTATTACTCTTCTTTTTTTTTATAATAACTTAGATCCAAGTTGACCCAAGCTCGCAAATTCATAAATAAGTTGCCGTAATTGAATCGATCACTGTTTCTATAAAATGAAACCCTGTATAACTGAAACAGTGAATGAGGTTAAATTACCCCGTCAACATAAAGCAGCAGTGAGGGGCGCGTCGCTTTTTGCCTGAGCATGACGTGACAAAAATCTTTTAACCTAGCCCATATCGATTGAAAGGTATACAGAAATGCCCAGGATACAAGTCTATTTCTTTCGTATACCTAACCCAATTTCGCGCTTAACCGAAGATTAAATCCTGCTATCGGCTCATAATGTCACTGAAGTTCAATCACCTTTAACGTTCAGTTTGCAAATTAACTTTCATTTGAGACCATTGATGCACGATGCAATAATTGTCTTTGATCAATGCAAAGCAAGCAAAAAATATCCAGTAACCTGAAGCCTCTGAGTCTGGTTAAGTATAAATTAGTTTAGTGGCGTTTTCTTTAACACTTTTAGTCATGATTATTAATGTACTCACAAATTTCCTTGACACAAAACTCCACTATCCACATGCACAAAAACACGAAGGAACTTTTATTCAATAATAATCCATTGAAATGACACAACCACACCACAATGATAAAGTGATGATTAAGTTGATAACTTAAATAAATATTCGTGGAGATATTGCGAAAATTACATTATTAGATAATGTAAAGTTTCAAAAATTGACAAAAGTCACAAGTGCTAATCAACTTCGTTAACGCTAAATAGTCACTTCCTCGCTTTATTTTCCACAATGACGATGCTGGAATGATTTTCCAATTTTATTTTGGCCACTCTGTACATTTGTATCGAATCGAATTGATACCGTATTTATAGCGGACGTTTGGTGGCTTCTCAAATATTGGAATTCAATTAGTGATAAAATGTATTTATCAAATTGTAAAATTAAAATCCACATAGAACTGCCTCATGTATTTGTCTGAGGAAAATGTTGAATGAAATAAGTTCCTGCTTGTTAACATAAATGATTCATGCGTGCTATTTTTAGCTTTGTTGTCATTACTTGTATGCTGATGAGTTATCAATATTGATCATATTCATTTTGATTGCCTAATCATTTTTAGTCAAACTACATATTGAAGATGTCTTGCGTTATTTTGAACCAGACCAAGTTTGTACATTCATTTGTGGGGTTGAATTGTTTACTTGAGAAATTCAACTTCATAATTCATAAATTTACAAAAAGTGGTTGAAACATTTTTGACATGTAATTAAATTCACTTCTATAACTATTGAGGCATTTTTATAGATAAAAAAAAAGAAGTTCATGTATTGTGTTTCAAAATTGTGCGAAAATGGCACACTACCTACTTTTTATCTGCTTTAAAATAATCACCTTTAAAGAATTTCTTATCAGCAATACTAGTTCCTGAGATATATGCGGTTTGCATTTAAACATTTCGTATACAGAGTGACTCATTTGAAAGCGGGCCACCCTCATAACATTTTTATTTATGGAGCGATTTTGACGCGATTTGTTTTGAACTGTAGAGGGGAAAAAGTGTGTTTTGGGGCCGGATTGCATACAGTTTTCTTTTTAACCAAGGCCTATCAGATTACATTAATAGGCTGAAGAATTGAAAAACAATATAAGCGATTTCTGCCCACGCCACTGGATCCGTCATTTTCTAAAATAGATCTGCACAAAAATTTCATGAAAAAATATCCAACATGAACGATTCTACGACTATTGCTGTCAAGTTGGTAATTAGGCATTTAGAAGCTATTTATGCGATAATAAATCAGTCACAACAAATTTATCAAATAACAACAACAATAAACATCCTCAGATATATCAAAAACAAAATGCAATGAATCAAGCAGTAAAAAATAAATAAAAACAAAATTTACTAAAAATGAAATTAACATAACATAACGCATAAGTTAACTTCAAATTCAGGATTTTTAAACTATTTATGCGTGAGAGTGTGGATAGATGAAAATTTTCCTAATCGGTAGATATAGGGCGAAATAGTGAGTGAATGAAATTTCCTCTCAGAATCCACAACTCAACTACCCTAGACTTTTTTCTAGTGGGATTTATTAGAGAAAAAAATCTTCTAAATGTAGGTATAATGACCAACTTGACAGCAATAGCCGTAGAATCGTTATGTTGTGTATTTTTTCATAAAATTTGGTGCAGATCCATTTTAGGGGAGTAGGCAGATTTTGGTTAAAAAACAGCTAATATGGATTCTGGATTTTTCAGCCTCTAAATGTAATCTAGTAAGCTAGTAAGAAAACTGGACGCCGCCTGGCCCCAAAATACACTTTTTCTCCTTCTACAATTCAAAACAAATCGCGTCAAAATCGTCCCATAAATAAAAATTTTATGAGGGTGGCCCGCTTTCAAATGGGTCACTCTGTATGTATTTCGCACCTAGGCATTTTCTATTGGTGTGTGTGATACTATTTCCACCAATAGACGGCGAGGTGCCACAGTCGTATTTGGATTGGTATTTTGTGCGAATTTCATTTACGGAATGTTTTGAGCCCAGTGGATGTATCTATGACTTGTTAAACACGCGCAGCAAACAAAAAAAAATTATAATGAAAGTTTCAGAAAAATTATACAAAGTCTCCAGTGGAAAAAATTGTGAAGTGCTTTATGAAATCGATATCGGAACAGGATTTTGCAGTTGTGAAGTTCGATTAATAGGTGCATTTTGCCATAACAAGAAGATCGATAGGAAATTGATAAATTGGCTGTTTTCGAGAAGGTTCAACTTATCATTTTATAGCGGACTATCAATACATGCGGCATCTACTTGAAAAAAGCGTATAAAAATTCAGATGATATATATATTGTGGATGAAAATAATATCAGAGAACTGCATCAAGGCATATCTGAATAACGCGAGTTTTCTTTTCCTAAATTGGTTACGGATTCATCAACGTTGAAAGTGTTTCAAGAACGATTATCCCATATCAGAACCAAATCAGCTTGGAAAAGTTATTTGAACGCTCTACGAGACGATATGGGCACAAGGCAATCATTAGAGTACAACCAAGATCTGTCAGTCGTCGAAAGATTATTGGAACTACGAGAGGCTCAAAAGAATGCCATTTGGGCGAGCACATAAAAATTAACCTTCAAAAATCATTTGGCTAATATACCTATTTGCCAATCAAGCAAATGCAGCAAAACATGGTGATAGACAAAAGAGTGATATTTTAGTTGTTTTTGAATGTTTTCGACTTTCGATATTGGATTAAATTTATTTTGTTTGCTCTTATTCTATTATTATACTTATAATATATTATTTCCAAATTTCTTGTTTGATTTCACTTACTGAATATACGTGTTTGGCATTTCGTAGTCTATTGGTCAAGAAAAGCGCATCATGCCACGCACCAATAGAAAAAGCCCAGGTGTCCAATACATAATAATATACGGAATGTTTAAATGCAAGCGGTTTTATCTACTGACACAACAAGAAAATTTCAAGAGACATTATTGTGAGTAATTCGATGGACTCTATTTCTCTTGAAGTTTTCTTGAGAAAGATCATATCCCAAGTCAGTTGAACTGCATAAAACTGTAAGATTAAACTACTTAACCTCTATTAAATTAACATTTTTGTAAAAAAACTCTACATCCTAATCGTAACGAGTTGAAAAATGGAAACAATAAATGAAGAGTCAAGAATTCGCCCCAAAGATTGGTATCATCCAGAATGTTCTTTTTATCATCATGTAACTGTTTTTTAAAACTCTTATATATTTCTATTTTCCTGCTCAACATTGAAGATCGTTTTTTTTTTATTAACTATATTCTGACTCTAGTACCTTTCGATAAACGTCCCGCAATAATAGTTGGGAAGATAATTAAAATCCCTCATCGTGACACTTTGCTTTATAAAATTGAAATTTTGTTAGCGAGAAATGTATTTTCGAATGGTTAAAGTTGAAAAATGTTATTGGCATGAAGAATGACAGTTTGTTTTTTTTTTTCGATTTTGAGGTCAAGCACAAAACCGACGGAATTAAATAAAAAAATCTCCTAAGGTGTCAATATATTGATTCGATTGCTGAACTAGGTAGTTTTTGAAAATTTCCACGTAGACAAGTAAAACATTAGCAATGATGAGTGCTGGCAACAGCGGCTAACAGATTCAAAAATAGGCATGGTATCGAGTGACATTCAAGTTTTTTCGAAAAAAGACTTTAAATACGCAAACACTTGAATCGATGACGAAATGATGTGTCTCATAGTTGGTAATTTTGGTCTGCGACGATCGATCGGATCAACCGCTCAGCGCCTAAATATTTATACAGGAACAAAATTATTATTGGCTTTGTGACTAATTTATGGAATGTAGAATCATCTATACGTTCATTGATACGAGTGACATGTGATTTGTGCACCTGTAAAAATTGAAATTTTGTGCCAAGGCTGTTACACGCACACACACATATAGTCGATGATCTCATGCGAATTGTATAAAGTTAATAGTGAAGAAAGATCTGACGCCTGAATCATGCAACCTACATTTTAAGTAGGTACCTATATTGTACTAGCGCACCCGTGAACTGGTAAAACGGGTTTGCGCTAAAGAATTTTCACCATTCACGGCTCTAGACTGTGAAAGGTCACGCTGATCATTTTGAGAAGAAAATCCTCTCAGACGAAAAAAAAAATACTAAAAATAGAAAACTGAAAATAACTTACCCGAATCACACGTGCAGTGAAAAGTTCTTTTTGGAAGTTAGCTATGAATAAAACAACACTGGCCCACTCTTTACATAACTCAGCTCACTTCCAAGGTAAGTTGTGTGAAATATATCCAACATTGTCACTCAGCTAGCACTCATTTGTGTAGAGTTGTGGAAGTTCTCATTTCGGGATGATTAAGGAAAAAGAATGCGGAATTGATGTATAGAACACTGACTACACGCACTTGGCACACACGCACCAAAAGAGCCGAACTGTGGTCTGTTGATGACGTAAGAAGTACCGTCGAGCTATAGGATCGGATATATTTGTAAATATCTAGGACTCGAGTCGATGAATGCTAACCGGCTAGCGGATAGCGGCTAGAACGGAAAACTGCTAAAGCAAGCAGTTGGATTGCTCAGGACGGTGTTGCCGCATCTTCGGAAAACTTGCGCGGAAAATTCAACAGCACGCTGGGAATAGGGATTTTCATCCCCACCACTTCGGACTCATCCCTTCTACGTACACGGGACGAGCAAAAAGTTTGCCGTTTTCTGATTCTGATTCCAACGAGTTTCGTTTCCACTCTTTTCGCAAAAGACGCGTCATCAGCAAAACGAATCACTTGCGGAAATCACGATAATTGTTAATTGTTTTGTAAATTAGCAAATCCGTGGCGTTCGTTACCTGAAATCGATTATTGTTGACGAGTGTTGTATGAAATATTATTTCGAAATTGGAGAATATTTGCGCATAGAAATAACATGCGATAATCTTAGGGAACCTAACCCAGACTATGTTTGATATGCGGAAATATACAAATTAACTATCTGAGAAAATAACGGCCATGGCCATGATGACCCACTTATTGAACGGAATCATTCTTTTTCGCTCGTTTAGGAACTTCTCATTGAAGTTTAATTTTCTTAGAGGCGTGGACGAAAAAAAAATGGATGTTAAATTGAAATATTTTTGAGAAACATTAAGAAAATCATTTCCGAATAGGTATTGAATTGGATTCCTTTTTCACGTCTCACATTCGGTTATGAGCGGTTTTTCGTCAAAAGCGTCCAGCACGAAATTTCTAGGAATTGAGAAGAAAAAGTTCTTTAGCCCTGAAACGGTCAATAAAATTGTCGATGATACTTATTGAAGCAAATATTGATCGCTTAGGAAGCAATTGAGCGATTGATGTGAAATTTGATTGAAGAACGTTGACGGAAGCATTGAAGCTCCATGCCATTAATCGCGGCTTCAATGTGATTGACAATAAAATTCGACGTCGTTGAAGTCTTCGGGCCACTTCAGGACCGTTTAGCGGAACATTTTTGTGTAGTATAGGTAATGTTAGTATTGTAGAATCAGATACGACCGTTATATGCTTGAATTACACATTCAAGTTAAATGTTCTTTGTGTTCAACAGTTAAAGAAACTATGTAACTAATTTTGAAGTCCGACATTATTTTAATTTCGATGTGTTGATTTTCAAGCATTCTTTCATTTGCCGTATTAGAACTGATAACTATACTCATTATCAGCTAATTTCGTTACAATAAAATCACGCTCAACGAAAATTTTAATTTTTTTAAAAAATTCAATGAAAAGTGAAAACAACAAATAAAAGTAGAAATGGAGCATACATCACCATAACTCCAAAATAGAATAACGCGATAATTATTGATGGTTGGAACGTAGCTCTCGCTCTGACATTGAGTTCAATGTAATAACTGAATTCAACTTGAATCTAATGATTAAATGAGTTAGTACCTTACAACTCACCCTTAAAACCAATATTTTCCACTTCTAAATCTGACGTGAGGTGGTAGTTGGGTCAAGAAATCCAATATGATTCAAAGCCACAAGCCTGTATAACTTTAATAGACTGGTGCAGGAAGTGTTAGTGAAATAGGACGTGACAAGAATGCAAATTTTGAGGTTCAATGAGCTGTTTCCAAGAATATTTATGTGTGGTATTCGTAAAAATACCCACTGCTGTTGTATTTTTGATCTTTGTGCAAACCAAAGCAAGTGCGAATCTAAACCACTTGTTTTTATTAATTTTTGATTTTATTCATTTTTAAGTTCAATTCATCGTCTACACTACCAATTAGCTTGCTTTATTGTAACTTTATCATCATTCATTCTTCAAAACGTGTTCTTCTTTTTTTATATGTGAAACATCATCATTGTTATCAGCTTTCTTAACAAAAATGTTCAACATTTTAATAAACAGCGCACTACTGTTTCATTTTTCTTGTTTTTAGACAGGGTTACCCCGTTGCCATTTTCTGATGATGAGAAAAAGAATTGTATAAACTATTTAATTGTGAAGTGCAAGGCCGTTGGATCAAAAAACTATCGATCCTAAAATTAGTGTAAAGAAACATATTTCTCCTTTTTGTACCTAAATAGTAGAAATAATGAAAGACGAATAAATACGCCGTTGTCATAACCGACTTTGAATGCGATCTCTATTAATTGGCTTTAATCTTTCCGAGCAATTTGCTATTGCGAAAAAAAAAGAAAAATAGGCAACAGCGCCATTTAGCGACTATGCGTTCCGAGTCTGGCAAATTTCGAATCGTCTGGACGGCGCCGAAAGTTACCGCCACCGCAAGTCTATGAACATGTTCGTCAATTCAATAACTCTTGTTGCGAGATGCGAAACTCTCTGTTGCCAAAAGTGTTTGTCTGGGCATTTGTGTTATTTAACTTGAATTTATCCTAGCTTAGCAATTAGAGCTCAAAAGGCAAAGATTATTGATGTCATAGTACGGGATACAGTATTAAAAATATATACCCTCATCTGTTATTTGATGCTGATAAAGACTATACAGGGTGTTTCAGAATAACATGCTAATAATAAAGGGGGTGATTCTTGGGCTCATTTTAAGAAAAAAAATTCATATGAACGTATGTCCTAAACGCCTTAACTTTTGAGATACAGGGTGTCAAAGTTTTAAAAAATAGATATTTTTTTTACAATAACTTTGTCATTACTGTAGATATCTTTATGAAATTTGAGTCATGTATTTTAGGCATTAATACTCATTCTTTGATGCACCAACAATTTAATTATTCTGACCAGTGCCGTCCATGCGGGTTTTGGTTTGCATATTTTTTGGGAAAAAAGTTAAGGCGTTTAGGACATACGTTCATATGAATTTTTTTTCTTAAAATGAGCCCAAGAATCACCCCCTTTATTATTAGCATGTTATTCTGAAACACCCTGTATAGGGTACAGGGTGTTTCATTGTTATTGCGAAAAAATCCTCTAACTTGTAGAGGGCGCTACCTATTCTTATTTTTCAGGATATAAACAGCCATAACTTTTTTGGACGTCTCTGCATAATATTTTTAAGTAGAAAAATAGATTTATTTATTAGAAGTTATAAGAAGTCGCTACGTGAAACCATTCTCAAGATATTTGGATTTGAAATAATGAATAGGTAAATGTGATTTTGAAATTCTCGCCTTCTCGCAAATCAGGCAAGGTTGCCATATATGTTTATTGCGAACAAGGCATAATCCCATACTTGTTCGATTTCCCATTTTCAATCAATTAAAGATCTGTACGGCCATGTAGTGATACCCAAGCCCACACCATGACGCTACCGCTCCCAAAGGGTGTTCTGAGTGAGTGGACTATTATTGGGCATTTTCTTTAAACACCTGTATCTTCTCTAAAAGAGCAGATATTGACATGAAAAAAACATTTTGTTAAGAATAAATCGCGCTTGAAAACAGAACATGATAGAGGTAAATTGTGCATTTCAATTTTTCCACAGGATGTTGGAAATTTAACTGTACAAAAGTTGTCTCTTCCGCTCTGGTATAATGACCAATCCATCTGCATTTTTTTTAAACTAAAATCAAGACATAGGGCTTTTTTTAAATTTCACCAAAATCGGACCACAATTAAAAAAGTTACAGGGATATCAAAATAACTCAATCATTCCTGTTATGTTCCGTATTTTGGATATTTTTTACAAAAATAGACTCCGAATGGTTTGTCACTAGCTATACTTTTATAGAGGGTATCACAAATTTCAATGTTCACTATTGATATCTTGGAAAACAATGACAAAGATGCGCATTTTGTTACTCAATAAAATACCGCTGGGCGCTGGGAAATCCAAAAAATGTCAAATTCTTCCAGATATATCAATTGTGAATTGATTTTCCTGGGTTTATTAGAAGAAATATTTCAAAATAAGTGTTTGAGAAGGAAAGAAACGTCGCGCGTCTCATACAGGATGCGCAAAGGTAAGTAGCCTATTAGAATATCTCGGGAAATAAAGCGATTGAGATTCTGAAAATTTGTATGGTGAGATTTTCAATGATGCTCTCTTTAAATGAAATAAAAGCGACGTTGCGCGACTTCCGGTATGTAGGTGTGCAACATATATGGGATTTTTTTAATCAATTGCACAACCAGAATTCAAATATTGCCGAAAGTTGGTGCATATTCGATAATCATATCAGGTGCAATTAGAATGGTTGCAAGACAAACTGCATACACGATGGTTCAACAAATATAAAAAAAATAAAAATTTGTTTGACTTGCAACCATTGTAAATGCACCTAATAAGATTATCGAAGATGCACCAACTTTGGGCAGTATTTGAATCCTGATGGTTGTGCAATTGTTGCACAACACAACTGTATATTATCACATTTTTGGATTCTGATATACTGATCCAGTTCCGGAAGCGAATTAGTTCTTAACTGGTTTCAAGTTTTCACAAACCTTTTCTTTGTGTGCGTTGATAAACAGACCCCCGCGGACAATCACATCATTCCATTTATCCATGAAATGTTGAAATCCAATCATCTAAGTTTCCAAAATGCTGAACCACTCAAAAACAATATATACACGTTATTACAATTAAGAGAACAATGATGTGAACTAATTGTGTAGGGTATACCTACACGCGTCCGGTCTAATGGCTTTACAATGATTTTCATAAAAACTAATGGAATTTTTACCGAAATTTCGTCCTCAAAGTTCCTGGTTATCAAGCTCAACATGAGCTATAATTATGTTGAAATTTTGAAATAATTCGTTTTTCTTAATAAACAAGCTAGGCTATAAGGTTACTGTGCTTAGTATTTTTAAATGCAAAAAAGCTTTTCATAAGTGAGACAGAAAAATACTGATAAGACATTTTTCCTAAAAAAGGGTTGGTTGTATAAGCTTCAACCACAAACCGGAAAAACAGTTTCATATTCGGCAACGTATTCAGTGATATTTCCGTTGGATTAGCGTTTATGTCATCTATTATCAAAAATATGTGTTGTGTATCAAGTCATTCAAGGCGATATAGTAATGAATGTATATTTAGAATTTATGTCAAATATGAGTCACACGCACAGAGACCATTTAATAACGATTAATGAGAATGACCAGTCAGGGTCAATGAAGGTTTTGTGCATTTTCGTGGAGAAATTGTTGATCAGCCCACTGGAGCGTGTGTTGGTGACGCAAAACGGCAGACTTCTAAATATTTGGATTTCAAGGATTTTATTGTCATTTGGCATATTGTCAAAGTGAGGGAAAATACATCTCTGTCTGCGAGTTTCTGAAAATTGAGTTTATTCAAAATAGATTAGTTTTTATGGTTGGCACACTTTTTCCTTGAAAACGAAATCTCATTATAAATTTTACTTTCTTTGTACAAAAATAAGAAGAATATACTTACGGAAGTTATTATGATGAAGATGCATTTTTCGAAGAAAACACTTTATTGTTTTCGAGTTACAACATCACTGATTTTTTTCATGGAAAAGGGTAACTTATTTTGCTGGTGTATTCAGTGTAACAATATACAGTATACCGGCCAGAAACCGCCTACAATTTGTTGTAACTTTTATTTTGCATCAGTTATCAAAAAAGTCATCATCAATTTGAAAACTTCATTTCATTTGCCACTCGCCAGTTAACGTGTTCTGGCGTCACGTTCAAAAAAAGAGCCAAAAACACCTTCTTTTCTCTGGATTTTTTGATACGAGCATTACATTGCACAACTCATCTAAATGCTCTTTCAAATGCTTCTCTAAACCGCTCAACAACTCTTTTGAGCGTTTAGTTAGCAGATTTAGATTTTAGTTCTTTGCGCTTTCACTCTTATATCGTTGTTTTCAAACAGGCCAGTTTTTGCCCACATCATATCATTTTAATTTGTTATCATATTCGGGTTCCTGCGATCATTATGAAAAAGGTCAATAAAAACCCTTTTTGAACCAACACACAATCTTCTTCAACACCATCGACCACTGATGTATAAGAAAAATATAATTAAATAAATAGATTGTTCCATCGTTAAAAGTCTTGGACGCCCCCTGTTTTTTTCCATATCTACAGATTAGGCGGATTTTGGCGTTAACCAGGTTACGAATTTTCTAACCTAACTTTTCCGCAGTAGGAGCAAATCGCTTGGGAGGTAGAGGCCGGGCTGGCGCAACGTGTAAAGCGTTGGGTCAGTAAGTGGGAACCGGCCCGGTGCTGGGTTCGATCCCCATCAATGGCAATAGTCCGTAAAAAGTCGAATGTCTGGTATTTTAGCGAAACCCACACGGCAGAGTGCAAAAGGTATACCTAATTGTTCTCCCTATTCACGCAGGTAACCAGGCCGGAGAGAATTGAATATTTGGAAACGAAGAACAAAGATACATACTCGCCAGTCGGTAGATTCCACCGCGAGCGCGGCTGTTTCTCCAGTACACACTGGTAGATCAGTCTGTGCTCCGATGGGGACGACGAACGTGGTTCGGAGTCCACGTTAAAATGTAGGTCCCATTATAGTCCCATTGCAAGGAATGTAAAACCGGTCCCCTCCCCCTACCCTACGATCCCGTCTGCCGTCTTAGACGTGCACTATACATATACAGTGCGGCTCTAAAAGGTCCCCCCCCCCCTTTTTTTTAATGTGTGCATCAAAAATTTTGAAACCTGGCATACTTCAATTGCTGTCAAAATACTACTTTTAGATGTTACTGACGTACTTTTAGTATTCAAGATGGCGGCTGGGCGCCATTTTGAAACATTTTTTTAAATGGAAAAGGGGGTCGTGTGACACATCATTCGAAAGGTCTGATCGAGTAGATTATTGTGTGAAAATTTCATAGGATTAAACGCACCCGTGCGGATATGACAGCCTGCCAAACTTTTAGTTTTTAAAAAATGTCGTTTACATCAAGTTTCAATCGAGCTGACACATCAGATTCCGGAAAAATGATGATGAACCTGAGCAAAACAGTACAGGTTAACAAATAGGAATGCTGATACAAAGCTGATAAAGAATTTCAAGATGATAAAAAAAATTTGGAAAGCATTTATTAGCATTATAATGCTAAAATCTAAATTAACATGGAGATACAGTTTCCACACTACCTCGCCACAGCACTGAAGTTTAACCAAATGTGAAAATCTTGAAACCATATGAGCCAGTTGCTTGATTATTGTGTTAATTGGGAAGTGTTACAAAAATGCCTAATTCGCGTCCCCTCGTCGTAATTTCCATGAGACGAAAAGAATCTTCAATGAGCGCTTCCCGGACCGTCCGATATGCAGGAAATATCTTCGCGAATTAGTGCGGAAATTTATCGAGACTGGTAGTGTTCATAGCTTGAAGAATCAAGGGCGACCATCTATTTCGGAAGATAAACAAATTGCAATCATTTGTGAGATGGTGGTAAATCCTGAACAGTCGACTTCTCAGGTTGCAGACATCTGTGATACTTCGTCTGCTTCTGTAAAACGATTGCTGAAAAAACAGAAATTTTATCCTTATAAATTTCAAATGGTGCCCAGTTGGCTGAAGATGATCCTGCCAGACGTGTGGAATTTTGCGAAATTATGACCGATAGAATAGGCCGAGAACTGAGATACGTTCAAAATATTTGTTTTAGTGACGAGTGTACTTTCTTTTTAAATGGCCGTGTACATTGGCAAAATGTTCGTTATTGGAGTGACGTAAATCCGCATGTTTTTAGGGAAACCCATACGCAATATCCCGAAAAGGTTAACGTATGGGCTGGCATATTGGGGAACCATATTGTTGGTCCTGTTTTCCTTCATGAAAATTTCCAGGGGACCAGTATTTGAACTTGTAAGAAACTACAATAGAGCCTTTGATTGTACAAATACGTCAAAATAATCCCAACGAATTTGGCATGCCACCAATTTTTCAACGGGATGGTGCGCATTTCCTTGCGCGCATGTATTTCCTTGCCGGCTCATACACGTTTGAAGGAGGATGTGAAAAACGATACGAGATACAAGATGCCCGTGAAAGCTGCCCATCATAGAAGAAAATTCTTAATTTGGCCACACTGTGCTGTTGCAAATGTACACCCTTGTTGACCTCGTAACTTAAATTTGAACAAATTTTTTTGAATAAATTGTAAGTATGCATGAAATCGGGAAACACCTATTTATTAACAGAATATAATCTAAAATTGTTTGTCTAGATTTATGAACATTTTGATTGGATAACCTACTGGATTTTAAAATCCATTATCCCAACGTATCACACCGATTTTTTCTTTTCTTGGTATAATCATGGAAAAAATATTGAAACCTTTGAATTACTAAAATAGCGGAACCAAAATTATTGAATTCCCAAAGGGTCAAAATCCCCCAAATTTTTTCTGCGGAATATAGTCTGATATTTGTAGGTCTTTCCCAATATCATGCATACAATTTATTAGAAAAATGGTGCCCGAATCAAGATTATGTGATCAAGAAAAGTGTAGATTTGTAAGAGAATGACACATCAAAATAATATTATAAAACAAGGAAATAATATTGTCTTGAAATGAGAAGGTTGAAGTTTAAATTGAAGAAAATATTGTTTCTTGAAAATGATCCAAATCAAGAATATCATTTCTCTGAAATGGAGAAAGTGCATATTCTTGAACAGACAAGTAAACTGTTTTATTTCAAATAAAGCTATATTCTTAACGTAAATAAATATATTCTTGAATGAAAATAATATGTCTGAAAATAACATAATCTACTTGGAAGAATATATTCTTTTCGTAATATAGAAATCACATTGTCTTGAGAAAAAGCAAGTTCCTTTGCAAGAAGAATTAATTTTTCTGTGTGTGGTTTTATTTAGTATCTTCCTAGTTTATCATATTTTCTCAATCTATTTCCGTTTTGTCAATAAATCAATGCAACCATGTAATATCAAGATAAATGGAGCAAGCTTGTCCACATTTTTGAATTACCACAAATTATTTTTTCTTTCACTTCGCGTTGGGTTAGGAAAAAAGAAAACAAAGAAAAGAAAGAGATGTAAATAACCGTTAATAACCTGCTGACTGTCTTTGTCAAACAAACAAAAATAAAAACGTTTTAAAAAAATATTGAGAAACAGATGCACCGCAAAAAAGTAAAAGAAAGTAATGCGAGCTTCGCGATTGAATACTTTATTATTCCTCCACTTGGAATTTCAGCCACACAGGAGTTAAGAGTCAACTATTTAGGTCAGAGTTTACGGGGCTCTAGAGTCTTTTTTGTTGGAAATCAATCATGTAGGTAGATGACTAGATTTCACGATTATGTCGAGATCAATACAATGTTAGGGTGTTATGAATAAAAAGAAAATTATCAAAATGGTTGGAAAAATATTTTCCTGCTCCACCAATGATGTGGGCGTGAAATTTAACGATTCAAGCTCAATCGAAGCGGCTCCAATTGATTGAAGCAGTGAGCCAAACAATGGGCTGTTGGTTAATGCATTTGTTCACTGAAGTATGCTTTTTACCTTTTGTTGAAACAACCGTTCAAACTAGAAAGTGAACTGCACGTACTTTGTAACAATTGTGACAGAGTATTTTATTTAAGTGTCAGTTTTGAATAAAATTTTTGTTATAACAACAAAACGATATGTCGAAAAATATATTTTGAAGTCCATTTTAAAGTTACTAGAAAAAACACCAGTCTATATTGCTTATTCAGATTTCCGTACGTTGATGTAAAATGAACAGTCTGTGGAAAGATCCATCATACATAAAGTTTAAAATGAAAGTCATTCAAGATCTCTATATATTGAACGTATGCGTGGTTGCAAAGCTGTTTGTCTGTCACTATCGGCATATAGTTTATTTCTCGTCGGTCCTGCTATTCAGAAATTAATAAATTTCATGCTATCAATCATAATCGTTCACTATAGACGCCCTCATCCATTAATATTCTCCATCGTGACGTTCAAGTATCCCTCCATATTTTCAGCTATTTATAAATAATTTAATAAACGGCCGATTCAGAGGAATAAATAATGTATTTATAACAAATATTTTGGCCCAAAATTATTGCTTTCATATATTACTTCGATTTGTTTGTGTTAGGCAGGTATTTATCCAATACAACTTGTATAGTCCAGGAGGCAGAGAATGTATTTTTGTGTAGGTAGGAATATGAATTATATCGGTTTTCTTGGTGACAAAAACAACAATTTGAGTCTGGCAAATGAAAAAACAATACAGGTCCAGTCATAAATATTTTACATTCACTTAAGTGGAACATTAAGTTTATGAAAACAGCAGTCTGGCTTAAATCAGTTTGGAAGATTACAAAATTTTACCAATTTTTCAGATTCGTTACCCTTATTTTCCCAGACCTTGATACAATCATAAACTGTACTTAAAATTAAATTAAGTCTGACTGATTTATGAGATTGGCAAATGAGTCCCATTCAAAATGAAAAAAAAAAACAAAAGTTTTGCTTATTTTCTCGGGCTTGAAAATTTGTCACAAGTTAGGTTATACTTACTATAATTTCAAATAAAATACAAACCTGGCTGACATTCACAATCACGAGGGCCTTGCATGCCTGGCTTACAATACGAGAAGTGGAAAGAGGATTAACAGCATGTCAGCATGTGCTTATTCAGATAAACGACGCTGAAATTCATATTTTGATACAAATAATCACCAAACTATCTGGGAATAACTTTTAAACAAGGCCCACACATTATGCAATCACTGAACAACTCTAATGCCACGAACCACGAACTCAATTTAGTAAACTTTGCCAATACGCGGTCATATTCATTCGAAGACTTACGTGAAGCGGTGGCTGATGTATTAGCCAATGATTTGACAAATCGGCAAGCGTCTGATCTCTAGAGAATATACCAAATTTACCAAAAAAGAGAGTCTAAGAATGTACTAAAGTTTTTAAACGTTTATTTAAAATTTATTCCTTAAACGAAAAAATACTTCTTTGTTGTGTTGTTCAATGTTCTTTTCATATTTTCATGAATAAATGGTTCTGACTGCTGATATTTTTGTTAACATCTCTACTCGAGAACCCATGAAGAATGTTTTCATTTGAACCACAGTGGGCTTAAGTCATAAACACTGTGAAAACCGAGTTGTTTTCGTTTACCCCGGTATAATGGGTAAATGGTAAATATAATTTTGAAATAAAGTTTCGAAAATCGTCTCCATTTACCCCGATTGGACCTATAGCGACATGATTTTTTAAACGTTTATCAATATTTCAGTCCAATGTAAACCAAAAATAGGAACCTAATCTGCAAAAAAACGTTCCATGAAGAAATAGAGTATTGTTTCAAAGATTACCCTGTTAGTATAGAATCGAGTCCCCAGCACAGGCACCGGCGAACAATAAACAATGGCTTTTGCACATGACGAGTTCGTGAATATAGACATATAACAATACAACTTTATTCCTCGATATGGATAAAGCGACGTTCAATTATTTTTGACTTTAGTAACAGTAACCAGACGGCCAGAAATAACTAACTAGAACCTTTTATTCTGATCCAATCCCACTAATCCCAGCCATAAAATTTCAAGGTAAATTTATTTTCCGTAGAAAACATGCACATAGAAACGTTTGCCCTGTGAATAGGTGTATTATTGCTCAAAGAATGTCTATACCATGACAAGAGCCAATCCAATTGGAACAAAAAATAGAGCGGAATATTCAGGGAAGACCGGTTTTTTTTAAACCTAATTAGGTATATTGTTTTATTAATGAAAGTGTGACATGCTTGGAAGTATGAATAACTGTGATACTCGTCTGGTTTGTCATGGATGTATAAAACAGAGACGTACAGTTTTTTTCAAGATTTGGACTGGAGATTTTTTCTCTAGGTGTGTAGTAAGTCCTTCAGATCGCCGGTGAAATGTTCAATCCAAAAAGCCAGAGAAATCAACATAAATGAAACGTAAACTAACTCACTAAACTGATCCAAGTTCAAAACCAAGAGTAAGAGTCATCGAAGTAAACCACACGTGATCAGATCAGGCGGAACGATCGAAAGGTTGCGTGAAATAAACCAACACATGTGACCTACCTTTTCAATCGTTCCGCTATGTCTGATCACGTGTAGTTTGTTTAGGTTGGTGACTCTTGGACAGTAATTTGTCGAATCAGAGTGGAACCAGTATAAGCATGCATGGTAGTAAACATGAAAAATAGACACACTCAATTCTATGAATAAAACAAACTCCGAATCTATCGCGGTAGTTCTAGGATTATGCATTATCAAATTCAGTCCTTGCTTCACGTGTACAAAACTTTTCAGACGCCTGAATTATGGAAGGGTCGAAATCGCCAGAGAATAGCTTCGATGCTGAAAAGCGACGTTGCCAAAATTCTCAGCTATTGAAAAGCCACGAGAAACGGATTTTTCGTTGGTCGATGAAAATCATGTTAATTGTACATCGCGGGATAGCTAACGAGGGTGATTAGTATTCTCGATGTTGTATTGGATATATTATCTCCTAGAAAAACCATTATTGAAACTGAATAATATTATCATACATAGGTTTTATGGTTAAAAAAAAGGTTGAAGTCTAGAAAAAAAATGTGAACACCTTTTTCCGTCTGATTTTATAACAATTTAAGTAGACTTTTTAGGATTTTGACATTTTAAAAGTAATCAAATTGAATTTCCAGTTAAGATTATTGATTAGTCGCTTGATTATACATACATATATACATCTATATATTTTATACATTCAAATATTACTATGAAAAATATCACATTACACTTGCACCAACCCACATCCAACTAATTCCTCGATTTCATGTTATAGGAAAATTCAATTTAGCTCTTGTCGATATGTCAGAGGACACAACAGACTGCAGTGAATTATTGCAGGAATATCCTGACGCGAAAAGTGACTCCATAACGTGTTTGGTTTCATGAAAGAGCTTTCCGTGATGTTCAAACATTTATCACCGATAGTCGTTTGAATAGATAGTTTCCGAGCGATAAAAAATATATAAGGGGGAATTAAAAGACGTTAAAGTCTATCGCTCCTGCTAATAGTTGGATTAATAGTTCAAGTTCCAACTATCTGGATTTAATTTGAATGGTTGTCAGTTTCTATTTTTTTTTCAACTTGATAAAACGAATCCAAATTCGTCATGGAAATGTATCAAATATTTATGAACATTAGTTGGAACTATTTTAATTCTCTTAATCAATTGTTTGATTAACGTTGATCTGCAAAATGAATTGCTTTCCTTTCCAGCATTAAAAATAAAATGTTTGAGTTCAATTTAGATTTATATAATTGAGAATATAGTTAAAATCATGACTTATGTTATGTTGATGTTGATGAGAATTGTTAGATTTAGATTTTATTATACTGATGGAATACCATCAGGACAGGAACTCTGTAACAAAATTTTGATAGCGCTTCGCATAAATATCGGTCGTTACTTCAATTCGAAATCGAAATATTCGTTGATCAACAGCTGGGCCCGTATTATTCACTTCACCTGAATCATGTTAATCATGTAGAAACGACCGATGTCTAGTTAACGCTATTAAGGAGTCTATCGCTGTTTTCTTACAGACTCAACTAGCCTTATCGAACGAAAAGGTTTTTTAAAGGTTGTATAAGTGCTTGCGAACAGTGAATTTGCCGTGTTATCGTCTCGGGTATCACTATTTTGCTGTGTGCAACTAATTGATTCTATAATATAGTTTTTAGAACTGTTCGGTTTGTTAATTTGTAATTATTCCATGAATTTTTTAGCTAATGGTGAAGCAACATATTATACGACTTCTACACGTCTGTTTGGTGCGTAAAACTAAATGAGAAGTGACTTATCAAACTGCGTTTTGTCCAAAATTGGAAAAAAAAATGAGTTTGATGTGGTTTTGCTATCATGAAGACACGTACCAATCCACAGAATGCATAAAATCAACTTTGATCCCATAGTAATTCAAATACAAAATCGACCAGTCACATCAAAACGCTTAGCGGGGCTGATATAGTTCCGAAAACAGGTGTCTTTTTAGTCTTATGATATCAATTAATCAATAATTCAGAGATTTTTTTTATTTGGAACCCCTAGTGAGTTGTATTTCACCTCATTAAGCTTACATTTAATGGATCGGCAGACATATTTATTGAAAAAATTGTAATTTATAACAAACAAATAATACTGCACTGGTTACAGATGCTTGTTTTGTCTTTAAAATTACAACTGCCTCAATAATATGTTTTAACTAGAGAAAAATAACTTAGTTTTAATTTTCAATCCAAACGTTCATCAAAATCGATATTTGAAAGGAACGCTTAAAAATTTCACCATGTAGATAGTACATATCACAATAAATTTTGATTTGCACGCAGAATTATGCGACCCATATACTATGTCATAGATGAAATTAAATTGAACGTAATTATCATCCCGCCATATTGCATTTTCCATTAATTCACCAACTTTATGAAAAGCATTTTAATACCAAACAATTTTTTTTGTCTTTTTAAATGTAGTGAAGTACAACGAAAACGCTTTTTTCAAAACATTGAAAGAATCAAAAATATGTTATGTAAAGCTTTAAACGTCTATGAAATGGTTATACGGTGTGTCCAAGATAAGGATGTCTATCATGGGGATCTTGGAAACCATAAGAGATACGAAGATGGTTAAATAAGAAAAAAGTTGTACATTTTCAAGCCTAACAATATGCCGTTTAGAAAGTTTTAAAATTCTGAGTAGTTCCGCAGATATGCCTAAAAAAGCGAAATTTGCCGTTGCGTTTTTATTTTTTTCTTACGTTATTTAAAGAGATATGGAAAAACAAAAGATACTTTCTCATAGCCACTTTCTGAGCTCTACAAAACTGCGTTGAGAGATTTTCCGTACAACGTTTCGTTTCGGAGATTTGGTTTCCAAGATCCCTTTGATAGACATCCTTATCTTGGACACCGTAATACTATGTAAATGTGTAAGAAGCTTTTACAAAACTGATGTTTATAGAGCGAAAATTTTGTATAAATCTGTCATCTATGCCCATTTTAGCTAAGCGCTTTAAGAACTTTATTAACACGTTTACCGGACTTAAGATGTTTTATAAGGTTTGTTGTATAAACGTTCTCAATGCATTTATAAAGCATAGAATTGTTATTGTTATGTGGGATAGATTTGGAAAATAATACATAGTATAAAAAATACCTATAGATATACGTATTAGTAATAATGTAATTGCAAATTTTACCTCAAGTCTAAAGTGACTGATCAACGAAATTTTATTTTTTCAAATACATAGTATACTCTTCGAAAGCATCCCTTGACATCAATAAGGAACTAAAATGATTTTGGCACGAAATGACCCTTTTCCAAACCGCGTATTGAAAACAACCATTGATATTTCCGTATATTTCCCAACAGAGCGATTATCAAATTTCCAATACGAAAGTGAGCCATCCCGAAGGAAACAAGGGATAGAAATGGGAATAAGGAAGGGACGTGTCCCTAGCAACGACATGACGTCATGTTGACGTCACCGCGGAGAGCTTTGCAGCGTCGTGACGCACGGCGGAATTCTTATTTACAAATATTAATAATTATCTACAGTTAGGTGCATAAACCTGATTTTCCAGCAATCATTTTTATATTCTTGATTCTAAAGTTTGAACCTACATTTTAATCTTGAAATAACGACGATTCTTGGTGTAATTTTTGATTTTCTATTTTGATATAGATACTTTATCTGGGGTTGGTTTATGATTGGGACAAGGTCGTCTGTGCCTAGTGCTACAAATTAGGTACATCAAATCGGATAGTTGAGTGGATCGCGATTATTTGATAAAAGTTGTTTTCATTGGCAGGAGAATAGCCTTTATAAATAATTTGCATAACTATTTGGAATTGATGAAAAACCATGCAGCGTAGAAATTGTAGTACAAAAAGCACATTCGTGGTCTGAGCAAGTATAAAGTGAAATGAATCCTTGATTGCAACTTATTTACCAACTCAGACTAAGCAACAATTGAAGTTAATAACGGTTAATGTTTAATCAAATCAAATTTTATAAACACTCTAGACTTCCAAACGATAATAAACTAGAAAATATTCAGTCTTGAAACTCCATTATAATTTTTTTTATTATTGAATCCCTGAATGAGTTAATAGAATAAGGACCGTAACCACAAAAATTCAATTTGCAAAGTTCAAAAACATTTTTGTTACACTACACCACTGAATTGAAAGTTGATTTTGATCATTGTTTTTGTGAAGTAAGTCACAGCGAATGAAATTGTAATATTCATAAACGATTTACAGGTTCCCAATACAGTTTTTCTGGAATCAATGTCTGACAAAATAAACATTTCCAGAAATTTGTTGCTATTTCATTTTAAATAGTGTTTCTTGCCAAATGGATACTAAAAGCGAGAAATGAGATTTACCATTTAACAATTTGAATTTGAATATAAATGCCCGACATGCGTCATTGAACTGATTCAGAATGTCTGGGACGGCCTTGTATGTTTGAACCTGTTGGCCAACTGACAAGGAATAATTATTTAAGTGTCATATTTTATTATACTTGTTGAATTAAACGGTTCTAAACTTTTCATGTTCTATGATTGCTCTTATTACTTGCTCATCTTTCAGTGCTTTTAAAAACAAGATGAAAAAGAGCATTGAAAAAAAACTTCCAAAGAAGACGAAGAAACTATATATCGTGCAAAACAAACCAAAAAATTTCATATGGCAGGCTTGAAAAATTAACAAGTTTCACCACTTCATTTTACGAACAAGAACAAGTTGGCAAAATATTTTTGTTTTTTTTAATGCTGCCAATATAATTATTACTAATAAATTATTTTCTGGCCAACTTCGTATCAACTCTTTTTCAAAGCATGCAGGTATTCTATCTCTAATATATTCTACAGCAACCTCAGAAGAGAAAAAAGTGTTGAGCATTCATTGATGAGCTTTAAAAATAAAATTTGAATACACGTCCTGGATATGAAAATTCTCGATACAGAATTCTGATTCATAGAAAGTATTTTAATTTTGTTCTCTATCAAATTTTGCATCATGAAGCAAGGGTTGGAGCTGAGACATGTTGAGTTTTTGAATGACTGAGGTTTTTGAAATTTTCTTCCCGATTCCAGAAGACAAGTCCTTCAACAAAATTTTTGAACAATAAGCGTCTTTTGACCGTGACTTGACTAAATGCATGTCATAGCACTAACTGTGTACTAAGCGCAGGCGCAGTCGGAAAATCGCAGCTCAGCAATTGTGTAGTGGGCATCATATTTCTGTTTGGAAACGCCATGGATCGGCCAGTCGTGTGCAACTCACTGGAATAACCAGAAAAAATCCGGACCGATAGATGTACTCTGAGTACCTACAGGGGTTCTCTTTATAATTTGCAACTCCTGTAGAAACTTAATTTAAAGAGATTCAGAAGAAGATAGATAAGGCAAGAAAATAGCTAATTATCAGAAATCAGGAATATCTGGAAATTTATTTTTTTTTTACATGGAATGCCTTGTATAATTCAAAGTTCTCCCCGTTCTTCGCTTTTTAGATTTATGTATACAGGTTGAGTCATTGATATGGGAAAGGTAGATTGAAATGAAATAAATGAATTTGAAGATAGGATACCTCTTTGCTGTCATACATTATAATAAAATAAGGAGACATTTTCTTCACTCTTTGCCTATAATGTTTTGTTGTCTTTGGTGATATGGCATTATTCGCCCTCATCGAAACTATTACATTATGTCGTAGTCTCATATAGTTTATTCCGTCTCTTCATGAAGACCCTAGTCACTTCATGGAGCCTCGGCATAATATAATGTAAAAACATGAGTACACACAACCTAAGCGGGCTGCATTTAAACATTTCGTCATAGATCTCGGCACCTGGGCTCCTTTGATTGGTTGAATTTGAATCCCAGACCAATAAGGTGTTTAAGTGCCGAGATCGGGGCGGAATGGTGAACGGTGCCCAGACGTTTGGCATGATGTTACGACGATTATGTTAACAATATATGCGTATTTTGTGATGTGAATGAATGAAGTGTATTATTTCAGTTGAAAGTGTCATGTTCTCTCACAGAACTTCGGTTTGAATCACTATTTTTATGGTTTTCACATAACATATTATCTCATCTCTAATAATAAAAAAATATGTAAATGAGACTATACCCATGAAACCATCTCCACAATGAAGTAATGTTGCATACAATCAAGTAGGTGGAACACAAATGAAAATATACCGATTAGTGAAAAACATATTTTATTAATTTGAAGAAATAATAAGGAAGTACTTTATCATGATCTATACAGTGTGTCCAGAATAAAATGATGTACGTGGGGATATCGGAAACTACAGGAGATACAGTATCGGTTAAATGGAAGGAAAGTTGCGTATTTGCGTGCCCAAGAATAATCTCACTTTGGTTTGTTTTGATTCGATACCGTAATGGAGATACAGGGTGAAAAGGAAAAATGGCCATTTTTTAAATAGCACAATATTTCGGTTATTATAAAAGATGAGGTATTGAAAATTTCTGGATCTGGGTAAGAAGATACGGGGATTTTGAAAATTGTGTCGAAAAAATTGTAGGCCCACTATGTTGCTTCCGGCCGAAGTCAACTTTTGTTTTTCTTATGGGCGACATATTGAATTTTTTCATTTTCAAAATCCGCATTGAAAATGATTTTCAAAAATATGACTTTCATAAAAAAAAACAGACTTGACTTTGGCTGGACGCAACATAGTGGGCCTAAAATTTTTTTGACGTCGTTTTTAGAATTGTCGTATCCTCTTAACCATATCCTGAAAATTTGAAAGTTCTAGCATTTATAATAAGCAAAATTGTGTGGTTTTTCAAAATTTGCCTTTTCCCTTTTCACCCTGTATCCACATTACGGTATCGATTTAAAATAAAACAAAGGTGGAATATTTTTGGGCATACAAATACGCTGCTTTTCTTCCATTTACGCAACGTCGTATCTTTTAAAGTTTCCAATATCCCCATATAGTGCCATAAACATCATTTTATTCTGGACACACTGTATAGTGAGTCAAGGCATGCGATTTGGAGTTGAGATGGTTGCAATCAACAGATTAAATCTCTTCCGTTTTTCACGGTTTTGGCTAGATTCTCCATGTGCTAGACTTCCAGCTGATAACCTTTTGCTGCCTTTGGTAATTCCTGGGCGACGTCGACGTCTACTGACTGAAGTTGCCCAAACTTTAACATGGGAATTGTGTCGATGCCAAAGAAGTTTGGGTTTTGATGGTCTTCAAGCTTTGTATTGTTTTCTGAAGATCTGTGGAAGATGTGCAAAACTACATCGATTTCGTTATTTTTTAGATCATCGTCTTCTCCAGTTTCAGCCTAGGTTTCAATATTTTGAACAAAAAGTACTTTTTTAATATTTCTTGAAATTAATAAATATGTTTTTTCAATACTAGGTATATTTTCATTTGTGTTCCACCCGCCTGATTGTATATGTATATGGCATATTACTTCACTGCGGATATGAGTATATTCTTTCATTAGGATTTACATAATTTTTTACTATTAGAAATGAAATAATATGTTATCCGAAAATTATAACGATAGTGATTAAAAAAAAATACTTTGAGAGAAGATGACACTTGCAACTAAAATAATGCACATTTAAGTGTTGACGAGACTAGTTGAATTGTATAATCGGTGACTCTTAATTAAGAATGATTATTGTACCTATCGCAATTATAGAGTTGTATGAATTCAAGTACTTCTTTAATTTGCCTACGAATTCATTATAAATCAAAAGTGAATCTGATATATTTGATGAATAAAAATCAACAGTTCACCTACTAGTTCGAAACAAGTTAAAACTTTGTTGGCGAGTTGAATTTAGTTTAAACCTCGAACTGCGTATAGGTATCAGATGCATATTATGTCCAGATGTAAATTTCTGTAACTCAATGTAAAATTATGCCATTCGGGCCAACCTATTCGAAAATTACGTAACTACATAATTATTTGAAAATCCACAGACTTCTTGATTAAACAACATGTTTTCGCTGTGCATGACAAAAACGACAAGTAAACAGGTTCGTCTTTGCTATCTTTGACGACGGATTTCTGGCTCCGCAAAATAACGGTTCTGAATAGTAATTTTAAAGAACGCTCCTGGATAACTCCACATTTGTACCGTGAATGGATGGATTCGAATGACTCGTCAATCAAAACAAATCCTCAAATTGGATTTCTGCTTTGGGAAAAATAAATTATCTGAAATTCCGGTGTGACGTTGAGTACTTATTGTATTGGTCAAATTCCACCCTTACTCTACGCCCTTCCATATTAGTTTAGATAAGTTCAAATTGAAAGAATAATCACTTATAATAATCATCTCTAGTAAATAGAACCACGGCAAAGTCTGCATAGATAACTTATCATTCATTATATTTCCAATTGAAGCACTTCAAAACTCTATAGACTCATTACTCGAAAGAGCATTTGTTTACTCAGCCTTGGTTATGATCCCTAATTGAGAAGTTTATCTTGTTATTCTAATGATACGCCTCTGGTTGTTTTTGGAAGTAGTTAGATTTTTACCCACAGAGTCACCAATTTTTCGGGTCTATTAATTGACCGATTTTGCTCGAGTTTTTTCAAGATTATAGGGCTTGACAAACTCACTAAAAATTACCTCACTCATACAAAATCCAAGGCCTACTTTTCCAGTTCTCAAGAGCAAAATTTTGACAAACCACATTAGCGGTTTTTTTAGAAAAAATCTATGCACGTCACTGGATTCAGCATCCTTCAAAACGGGCCTATACCAAATTTCACCGAAAAAAAAATTATTCATTTTTCAATATTTTTTTTATCTTTGCCTGTGGTGAAATCACTTTATAGTAAATATCGATTATAATTTTCAATATTCGCGAAATGATAGGTGTATTGAAGAGAATGGTGAATTGGTGGAAATTACCAGAATTTAGTTATTTCTTCATGACCAACTATGAAGTTTTCAAAAGAAATAGATAATCTA
Organism: Orchestes rusci; assembly: GCA_958502075.1. Lineage (NCBI taxonomy): Eukaryota > Metazoa > Arthropoda > Insecta > Coleoptera > Curculionidae > Orchestes > Orchestes rusci. The sequence continues at coordinate 462,014 of OY293303.1, read as the reverse complement.
TTTTTATTTACGAAATAGTTACTTTTTGATGTGTTCTGGTAAGAATTGGTATAGGCTTGTTTTGAGGGATGCCGAATCCAGTGGCGTGCATGGATTTTTTTTTAAATCGCTAACGTGGTTTGTCAAAATTTTGCTCTTAAGAACTGGCAAAGTAGGCCTTGGATTTTGTATGAGCGAGGTCATTTTTAGTGAGAAGATAGAGTTTGTCAAGCTCTACAATTATTGAAAAAAAAACTAGAGTCAAATCGGTTGAATATTAAACTTTTTTTCAGGGTGACCCTAAAACAAATGGGTCACACTGTATATACAGGATGTAAAATTTCAAGGGGTGAATCTTTTTTTGGCGCCCTGCATGTATCTCAGGAACCAAGCCGTTATGAAGTTTTCGTCTTAAAATTAGTCAAAGATACACCCCTTGAAGTTGTCAATAATACGTGTACGAACAGTGAGAGTCCTTTTTGTTGAATAACGGATACTGAGATTGAGGATCATCACACGTAGTATTTTGTGACAAATAAAGAAGCTTGGCACGGACTCGTATTGATATTTGTTATTTACCAATACAGAACTCTTTTTATCGCCTTATCACTAGAATTGAATACCCAATTTCAAGGTACCTATATATGTAGTAATAAAAAAGTGACTTACATCATAAATGGGGAGATCAGATCGTCCCGTTCGGAAATCTGCAAAAGAAGAAGTTCCATTTAGTAAATTTCACAATAAACATAACTGTATTCTCATTACATAAGAAGTATAATTTAAAGTAATCAACTGCGAAGTAAGTTTTCCAAAAATACTTTCATCCAGTAGCACAAGAACTAAATTGAAACAAACTTCAATGAAGTAGGATAATCCACGTGTTTGTAACTCTGTATCATATTTTCCGTTATAAACAAGAGTGTTCATTTAATTTGATCAGCGTAGGCGTCGCACTGCAATAAGATGACGTTTCCTATTTGCGTTAAAATCAGTTCGAAATTGAAGAGGTGACGTTTTGACATGTTTATCTCGTCTCTTCTCTATTCCCTATAGACGCGGCTATTTACAATATTTTAATTAGAAAGTTTCTTTGAAAATATTCAGCGGATGTCGTCATTACGTATTAGCTAATGAAGAGGATCATAGAATAGATCATAAGTATTCTTAAGAATCTTTATCCAATGTTACATCCATGCAGAGAAGTTCCGATATCTACCGTATTCGCTGAATCTAAAAAATATTCACACATTTCACATTTTACGATATTGAAACTAGTTCGATGATTGGGTCATATTATTAGTACACTTCAATCTGATGGTGGGCCCTTATGTGCGTATTTCAAGGACGGCGTTCTCGCGTTTTGCGATAGGATTGGTTCGTGATATTCCCGCCGTCATGATTGAAAATTATACAATCAATCAGAACGGGCATGTCAATACGCGTAAAATGTCAAAACGCGTCCACTACGCCCATTGGGACGCACCATGAGAAACTGGATTTTGATTATGACCAACAAGTTGCATGTTTGCAGAGGAAACATATCTATCACTTTGACTACACTAAACTTATGAGTTTTATTCCCGAAAACCGGTATCAAATTGCTCTTTAACAATCGTAAATTCAACGGAAATAGGTTAATAGTGGAACAATTAAAAATGCCAATTTTATTAGGGCCTGTAAGAGAGAAAGTGTTTACGATAAAACAGATATATTTTCGGAATACAACAGGCACTTAAATCCGACAATAAAATCAAAAGCAGCACCATAAAATCGCACACACAGTATCTTAGAATTCTCCATCTTTTCTTGATTCAAATAGAAAATTGTTAAGTTCCGCGACAATTTCGCCACTGTAGCTTGAAATGGAGGATGTGTAATTTCATGCGTGTTAATCACCTATTTACACGTAACTTTCATTATGAGCTGTATACAATGCTGTCAAGATCCAGAACTGACTTGATAATTATTTTCAAATGCGATACAAATTTTGATCCTCATAAACATTTACTTTATTGTTCTATGTTTATTTATACTATTACAGTATAGACTGGAGCCATCATGTTTCGTGGTTACTTTATTTTACTTGGACGTTTTCATCTGGATTATATTTCGGAAAGTTATTCGTAAAATGTTTGTCGCGACTATACAAGCCGGTCATCGATTTTCTTTATTTAGGTATGTGAGGTCAAGACCCTCAATTATGTTTATGTATAATCATATAAACTACAGCTTTCGGTTGAGCTGTGAATAATCAAGGAGAATTTTAGTAATTGTTCTTATTACTTTTTCTGAAGTTTGCTTACCAAATACAATTCTGATAAATATTGCGTATTATTGCAACCCGCCTCTGCTTGTATAATAAGGCATAAAATATATTATTTCAAGAGTTGCCTTTTTGGTGAGGTCAATGGTCAATAACACGAATAAGAAAAATCAATTGGTTTATTCGTGAACGTTTCGAATCTTTGAGGTCGTCTTCAGGACGCTACGATAATACAAAAATTTATATCAATATGAAGTTGAAAAAGCGAACATTTTTATTTTATGCGAAGACATAGTGTGTGTACATGCATACTGTACATATCAGTGTGCGGTGATTTGATTATCGCACGTTCTTGTTAGCAACGATATCAATAGTAGCGTTGTTTTACTCAACAAAGTTTCAACCACTTTTCTTCATAGCATTTTGCTGGATTTTTTGAAAGGGTACTTAACTCTTATACAATTTTTATACTTTTTGACCCACCGTGTATGATGTTAGACTTGCAATCATTCTAATAGCGCCTTATAAGTTGATCGACCATGCAACAACTATTGGTTATATCTGAATTTGTGTTCTGTAATCAATAAAAAAAAACCTATATGTTGCACACTTGAATCTTATGTTGGTGAGGAGGTGTCTAATGTCTGTTGATAAAACATTGATAAACAACTGGCAAACGGCTTTACTCCATTGCCACTTTTCCTTAACCTATTTATTTAACAACTACGAACCATTAAAATAGATTCCACACCTCAAATTAACACTTCTGTAATTATTTATTTTATTGACATTATTAAAAAGACATCCTTTGAAGTCTGCTCGATATAAATTACACTTTGTTTTCAATCAACCTATGACGTAGATGCTCATCTCAACATCCTAACATTTTTTCAAATAGGACTATTTATAAACGAGACATGAATAATAAGTTATGCGAAAATTTGCCAGTTTTTCACCTTCCTTCAAAACAGCATTTATCATCAGCCCTTGTATTCAAAGGCGTATAGTTAATCACCATAGTTTAAACACAATCGATTTCCACGCTACAACGTTGTCATTTTGTGAGAAATTTTGGTTTTCTTTTGATGTTTCCTAGAATATAAAAACTGGAGTATCTTTATTGGCAGTTTTTGCGTCATACAAGAGTTTGATTTGTCCTAGACGGCCAATAAAAAAAAGTCCAAATTGTTTGGCCGACTTTTCGTGATTTTTTTTAAGCAATTGATCACATTCACATCACAATGATACCAGTCTAATAATACTTCCTACTGCCGTTTATAGAAATCAAGGAACTAAAAAGAATGGTAAGAGTTCCTGTAGACGTGACAGGATCAAATTCGACAAGGTGTTGGGTTATCGATTTTATGATTAATTAAATTCGCTCTATTTTGGGTTTGCTACGTAATTCCTCTTCGGTTTTTGTGGTTTTGGTTATGGAAACCGGTCTAGTAGATTATGAAAAATAAGACAAGAAAATGTATTCATTGGCAGTTACTTGTCCGCACGATTTCTCATTCTGAAAATTGAACCTTTCCGCACTAGTTCTGAAAAGTTACTTTTGGGTAACGATTCCAGATTTCGTTACAAACACCAGTTTTGTTATTTTCCAAAGGATTTTCTTCAAATTACGAATGTAGGTTGCTCGAACTCCGGCGTCGTTCGTGCAACTGCCGGCGCGTGCGGGAAAGTACCACTTTCCGCACTTGTTAGGTAAATAACTATTCCGTAGTGGACTAGAGATAATATGCTGAACAAATCCACTGATCTATTTCAACTTCATGAACGAATCGATCGTGGAAGGTTTGTTCGGGAAATTGATTATTTGATTGAGTAGTATCAGTGAAGCTTATTCTTGGCCAGAATTCCTCTCTATCTTTCGAGCAGATCAACGAGTAGTGTCAGGCAAGATTACAATCGTCCCCATCGAAAACAAATCCAATCATCTTCCGTTTATTTACAAAACTTTCAATAACTGTATAACAACAGCACAAGTATTGTTCTGCTATATTGCTCTTGCTCTGTTATCTTCCTATTCAAAATTAGAATATACGAATAAACGATGTATTTTATTTGCCAAAGGTAAATACGAAAATAATATATTAGTTCTATTTCTAGAGCTTGGTAACTAATTTGGGGACCTCGGTGATAAGCAGCGTTATCCATTTTATAATCAATTATGGAGTAGCTTGGCTGGTTATTCGTTTGTTAGAATGGTTATGCGACTTCCGGTTAAAAACGCAAATATTTCAAAAACTCGTATACTTAGGTTTAAGACATGATACATTAGATTACGTAGAATTTTACGTAGAATCCAAAAATGAAATAATATATAGGGTGTTCCGTTTAAAACAAGAGAGTTAACAGCTACTTCCGGTATAACCGGAAGTCGCACAACATAGCTATGATTTCAATTTAGGAGAGCATCCTGAAATATCTCACCATACAAATTTTCAGAATTACAGTTGCTTTATTTCCCGAGATAGTCTAATGAACGGCCACGGTGAGACCCCCTGTATATTCACATTCCGTTCCTGTTTTCACGAAGTGGCGTAGGTATGTGAAATTTTCATATGCTCCCGTTCTTGGAGCTGGGCTTTGTACTTTTTCTTTCTCATACGTCAAAACTGTTATTCGAATTATGTTTAAAGCGGTTTATCGGACATGGGTACACTGTGGGCCGAAATAAAGGAGTATACATTTTTAATTGAAAATATTTTGTTTTGTTTTATGAGCGATTTAATTTCTTTTTCAGGTCTAATATCCTTACATGTCCTTAACATGACTGTAAATTTGAAAGCAAAACTAATGTACAGGGTCGGACTTATAAAAAAAATTATATAACAGAGTGCATTTGAGCTCGTTGCAAATAAAAACTGTCTTAGCTAAAATTGTACTAATATGCTTTTTATCAAATAACATTCTAACAAATAACACATTTATGAAAACAGTTTGGTAATTTCAAAACTTAGAGTAAAATATTATGAATGTGGCCATGCTACTGAACACGGCGTTTGCATAACACTAATATGTCAATATGCCAACATAATTCTTATTAATTAATGACATTATGATTAGGTATGAATTATGAATTACCTAGCATTACTCACGAAACACCTTATTATCCTAGCATTAATATGAGTTTATTTAATTGCCAAAATTTAATGGAATCTATTATTAAATTGCCACTATGACATCCATTAAAAAGTTATGGATTAAAATTAATTTCAATGCGTCCATTCCAGTCATTCCGCCCAATCCAAAGCGTGATCTTAAAACATACACCATAATAATTATAATATCTCTACGACCTACGTTCTTATTCAAAAATAAAAACATCTCTCTGTTGGTACTTGTAAATACCTCGGTCTCTCCAGAGCCATCTTCCGATAGTCTGGCTAATTTTGTTTATTATATTGGAAATTTTTCGGGCGACTGTGGTTCCCGTCCTTCTTTCGAGGTGGAGACACTCATCCGGGGATGTTTAGCGACGACGAAATTTTGGCATGGGAATTATCTTAATATACTCTTATTATAAAATGTTAATACTTTGTTGTGTGTTTTGGTTTTGGTCGTAAACAATAATTGTGAACGGCAGTTTAAAAACATAAATAAGTGACTGTACATAAATAATTGTCAGTAAATAATTTAGTTAAAATTTGACAGTGTTTTCTATAGCGGTAAAAACGCAACATTATTATGACTATATTTTGATTGTGGCGCCATCTACAAGTATTTTTACTGTTTCAAATAGTCATTCATAACATTTTTGGTCGAACCCTGTATCTTTATTTTGAGCAAAAAGAATAATTTTAACATTATTCTCAAATAAAAACGATACTCTTGCTGCTTACTAGAACCAAGTGTTTCCGAGATATTTCCACTTGAATTAATCCATGAAATGTGGTTTTTAATGGCAAATTTTGAAAGTAGACATGTGTGGCGTTGAAAACGCCGTTATCAAGGTTATTTTGAGAATGTTTCAATGTTTCTCACTACAAAAAAGATACTTTTAATTTTAGACTTATTTTTCTTTGATTTTTTTTCGTTTTTTTTTTTATTTTTCATTTTATATATATTTTGGTACAGAAACATCGTTATTATAAAATCTTTAGGAAAAATCATGAAACTTTCATTTGTATCTCTTTAAATAGAGTTTCTAAAGGGGTGGCAAATTATAAGGAAAAACCCTGGACGTGAGTACTTTATATATCTGAAAATACATAACAGAACGCATTTTTATTTCTATGTAGGAGAAGAAACTTTTTAATAATTGAGTTTTCGTCCACTCAAGTAGAAACTTTTGTTACTATAAAGAAACAACTTTAGTTTCCAAATAAACTAACATTATTTTGAGTGCCCCCAATCCGTATCAATTATTATTGTTCTGAAAAACAGTAACAGCGATTCTGTAATATCAGTGGTCTGAATTCACAATGTTCACTCTGTAAACACTCGATCTGTATATAGATGTCATCTCATCCATTGTAAAAACTGCACAATAAAACAAATGTCTGTCTGTGCTGTGTATGTTCAGTCATACATGGCATCATTTAGTTTTCAATTGTGACTTGCGACACTTCCTATGTGAGCGTAGTTAATCATGACGTAGGTACATCGCAATGAATCATGTTATTTCCTGTCTAGGCAGAATGTGTACGCAACAACTTTATTTAATCATAATCAAAATTTATTGAGTGAATGATTTGTTTGGTCCACTTCATTTATCATTTAGCCGCCCATATTATGTTTAACTGGTATTGAGCTATTATCGTTATTCGAAGCAAAACAAAAGAGATTTTCTGTGAAATAAAGCCATTCGATGCATATTTGAGCTGAACTAATCTGTTTAAAAGCGGATGGAGAATTTATTTCATTGTTATGACAGAAAATGTTTCAGTTGTGTGAAAGTGAAATTTCACATAAATCATTTATTGAAGGTTCGGAGCTTTTTCTTGTTGTAATTTTGCGAAAACCACACACAACATAATTAGGAATAGTGCATCACTTTCTCCTCGGAATGCCTTTATTGCCTTTTACTGTTTTGTTGCAGCATCTATTCTCTCAGTGAAAATATTTTGAACTTCTCTCACTCAACTGAAGTCCAAGAAATTCTGGAACAAGTTCTTCAGGCAGGTGATGATTATAACGGTCTACTATTGTATTGATACACGCAGGTTCTAGTTTCTAGTTGATGTTCTCAGAGCAAATTTTCGACTACAGCTTACACCTTGTTCAATGCTTTTCTGTGGTTACGTCATAATTTTTGACGTTTGCCTGTAAAATCATAAAAGAGGCCTAGATAACAGCGTTCCTTTTTTTTTCAAATGATCAGTTAGTTCTGAAATTATAACTTGCTCTGTTTAGTTGTCCCAAAAAAGCATTGTAGAAATAATTAGATTGTCGTCTATATTCGAAAATTTGAAAATAATCAAAAGGAATTAAGGGCGAACGACTCTCACGTCCGAGTTAAGTCAAGACGTACTTGAAATTTTTGCAAATGTGTAAGAGAGAGAGGGAGAAGTATGTCGTACCGTACCTTCCTATCTGACATGTGCTACTTTTTGTTTAACAAAAATCAATACTGTACAGGGTGCGCCAAGGTAAGTGTCCTTTTGGATTATCTCGGAAAATCTGAAAATTTCTATGGTGAGATTTTCCATGATGCTCTCTTCAAATGAAATATGTACTAGTGACGTTGCGCGATTTCCGGTTGTACCGTTTGTTTTAAATAGAACACACTATATTTATTATATTTTTGGATTCTATATAAAATTATAGGCTGATTTCATTATTCAATTTTTATTGAATTTCTTGTTGAAGTGGATCTACTTTTAAAGATTTTTCACCACATTTTGAAAAGTATCATTACAGAGGGTGGCCCAAAAATAAGGTCAATGTCTGCCAAAAATCTTTTTCTTTTTTCAAATGGAAACCCCCAATTTTTATCATTTCATTGTATTGAGCATTGAAAATAAAGGTGGGTTTGTATAAGATTGTCCATTCCAAAAATTGAAAAAACAACCCAAATAAAAATAAGAATTTTTGGAATTTACAATCCTATTCAAACTAAGTTTTATTTTCAATGCTCAATAAGATAAAATGATACAAATTGACGGTTTTCATTTGAAAAAATTCATTTTTGGCAGTCTTCTTAATTTGAAAATTCACCTTATTTTTGAGGCATGGAAATCGGTCCAGCGGTTCCTGCGTTATAAAGGGTGAACTAACTCTACTTTGTTTCGGGTATGCATCAAGAATAAATATTAAAAATTAGTCCCGATTTAGTTCATCCTTGATGTTTCTCTATTGTTCAAATGACTAAACATCTCAACGTTCACTTTTTATTGAATTATATAGATTTTACAAAGATAATCAATATGTAGTGTCGTGTTGAAGTCTCATTAGATAGCGCTATGCCTGGTCGAATCAAAAAATTATTCAATATTTTGTTAAGTCTCACTAGATGACGCAACCCTTCGTCATGTGTTTAGTCTCAAGTATTAGAATCGTAGGTACTAAATATTTGAAGACATATTATTGTTTCTTCATTCTTCAAACTTTCAAACCACTTTTGCACCTCGAATTACCCTTTTATCGAAGTTGCTGCGTGAGACGTGTAAGTAGACAGGCCCCGGAATCTGTAAACAAAATAGCGATAGAGATTCTCTTCTCTTCGCGTAAACATCGGTCATTTCTTGAATCCAAAATAGCCGTAAACGGATGGGCCCGTATTATTCAATTCACCTGAATCGAGTGACAACCGCCGATGTTTATATGCGAAGCAAAAACAATCTCTATCGCTATTTTTTTACAGAGTTCGGTGATATATTTTTACTAACTTCTCCCACGAACTAACTGAGTACAATATTTTCAACGTGAAGGATTCGACTCAAATGTTTTATTTTTATATTTAAACAAACTTAGCTTGAAATTATTCCACGTTTTATGGAACCGTGGATGATAAAATTAATATTCACAAACAATCTTCCTTGTGTATACACTGAAAGATAAGAAAAACGTTCATTTCATATTCCAATATAGATGCTCAACTTGGTTACACCATTTTACTGCTTCATAATATTGGTATTCTGCAGCAGGACACATCACTGCTCCCTTATCGCGATGGTTAATTTGCCACGGTAATTTTCGAGGTAAATTATTAAAATTTAATATAGATTCTGACGGGTCATCCTGAAAAAAATTACTAATCGACCGATTTGGCTCGAGTCTTTTTTCAAATTGTAGAGCCTTACCAACTGTATCTTCTCACAAAAATTGAGCTCGCTCACACAAAATCCAAAGTCAACTTTGCCAGTTCGCTTGTGCAAAATTTTGATGAACCACTTGAAGATTTTTTTTCGGCATTGAGGAATGCCTTTACCGAAAAAGAAAATAATTCATTTCTCATTTTTTTTCTTATTTCGCACCTGTGTTGAAATAATCACTCAAATAATACCCACCGGTGTAATTTTCAATAATCGCAAAAGAGATGATAGGCGTATTTAAGAAAATGGTGGCTTGGTGAAAATTACCAGAATTTAGTTGTTTTTTCATGACCAACTGTGAAGTTTTAAAAATAGATTAATAATCTATTTTACGAAATAGTTACCACTTGATACTTTCTGATAAAAGTTTGTATAGACCCGTTTTGAGGGATGCCGAATCCAATGGCGTGCACGGTTTTTTTATACTATACTATACTATATTGAAACCTCGGAAAAATTCACAAAAAAATAAATTAAGACGATGTTTATTGATTATGAGGTGGTATGAAATTATTGCCAATAATTTGTGCAGTACCTAAATAGTAAATATCGATTTTTTCCCAATTCTTGAGAAAATCAATTCAATAATATCTCCAAATAAACTGATTAACATCAATAACAAACAATAAATCTGTTTAAACAATGAATGTGAGTTTTAACTAAGTAATTTGTCTATCAATCAATCAATGACTTATCAAAATCCAATTTGATCCGCTTATTATTTCTAGGTCAAAAAGAAGACATACTTTGGCATTGTGTTTGTCGAGGGCAAACATTCGCTACAAATTAGTCTCCATTTTCATTATCTCCCCCGAGCAATATAAACCTTAGAAAATAGGGAGGATACGTATACTTGTCAAAGCTAATATATCCGATCATGTTATAATGTCGACCGGTTTTTTCGGTTTTTACTTGATTGAATTAAGGCGAATACATTTTTTAAATTTATTTTTTTTTTCTGTAACTGACTCGGGATAGAAAGATAGAAATCCCCTTTATGTTCGAAAGGGTGGTCGCGCGGGGAAGAGAGCAACCTATTGGAAGCAGGAGATTTCAAACCTCCCTGCTTGTGTTGCTATATTCCTGTTCATCCTGCCTTCGCCCATCCCAGCATCACCTACAATTTTCGAGTAACAGCGATTTCCATTTCGGTTGCTGACTTCAAGCATCAGGAACGGTTCAACTTGGCCTGCTTGAGCTGCTATATACAGCAAATGCCAAACAACTTTCGATTCACGTCATAATTGCCACCAAGCGAGTTTCAATGTGATTTGCAGGTGACCAAATATGGCCACCAGCAAACTTCATAACAACGAGCTTGGTGGCAACGATGACGTAGATCGAAAGTTGTTTGGCATTTACTATACCTGCCTTATCCTGCTATAAGTCCTTCCTCAGCAGCACTTGCCGTTTTCGTTAAGTGACGTCACACGTAGCAACACGTTAGAAGCAGGATCGCTCAAACAAGTTCCTGCCTAGGCTGCAATGTCCCTGCCTTATCCTGCTTCAAAACCCATACTGTCAAGTTGCACTGTTTTTGTACTGCGAAGCCTTTTAATGTTGTCCTATGTAAGACTAGAAATCAACAATAAAGTTAGAAAACCCCGCATTTTGAAAACGGTATAGCTGGTACGGGGTTTGGAGCAGGATAAGGCAGGGACATACCAGCCCAAGCAGGAACTTGTTTGAGCGATCCAGCTTCTATAACGTGTTGCTACGTGTGACGTCACTAGTTAGCGGAAATTGCATATATCTCGAGAAGGGCAAGTGCTGTTGGGGTAGAGGACTTTAAGCAGGATAAAGCAGGTGTATAGCAACTCAAGCAGGAACTAGTTGAACCGTTCCTGCTTGTGATGTGTGACCAAGAGTTGAAGTCAGCAGCCGAAATTAAAATCGCTGTTACTCGAAGATGGTAGGTGTTGCTCAAGGTTACTTGATAGTAATGGGGTTGTGCCGTAATACGTTCGGGTGTCGGACGATTATATTCATTATACCTATTATTATATTATATTAAATAATTCTCAATTCATTGATATTTTTGTATTACTTTCGGAAGTTTCAGGCACCAATTAAAAAATAATAATATGATAATAAATAATAAAACAACAAAAATTATTGAAATAAGTACCATTTTATTGGTAACACATTTACAAATATTTTCTTTATCCTTTTTCTTGTATTTAATGGGACAACTCGATACATTTCCACAATGACATAACAAGTTTGCTGGTATCTGAAAAAAAATAAAATATGGTTCACAATTATTAACAATGAGAAGGTATTTCACTATAGGTATACCAAAAGCTGTGTAGTAACTTACCCTCAAACACGTTTAAAAACGACCGACACTTGGTAAAAAAAAAAAAACCATAAATACGGATATTTTATGACAATAACGGGATGACATCAAGATGACACACCGATAACAGGAACGTGGAGCTCAGTGACGTCACCTGTGTGTTGCTGGGATTGGGTTTGAAGCAGGAATATAGCAACACAAGCTGCTAACTTTCCCGACCTTCGAAAGGGTATTTATAATTTCAAGAAGTTAATGTCCCCGATATTCAAAGTCAATCTCTAACATGATAATTATTCTATACAATAAAAAAACGTGAAACAGCAAAATCACAGAATCTGTGACCGCTTTTATTCTAAAATTTGTTCTAAAAAAGTATTAGGTGTGGGAGTTCTGCCTCTCATTTTATTGACAAAAACCAATTATTTCTGGAGAACTGCGCACGTAGATATACTTATTATTTTGGGTTATTGCTAAAAACATAAAATATTCCAATTAATTCCGGGAGTAGTGCATCTACATCCTGATACGATTTTCAGAGTCATCAAAATTTTATATTGATGAATATAGAATCCAATTATTTGTGCAGTTCCTATTTTTAGCCTTTTTTCATAATTTCTCCAGATTTATGATCATGCATTGTCAAGATCGAGCCACATGCATTTTATCACATCTTTATATGAGAGAAAATATAATAGTATTCCATCTTTGAATCTGCTCAAAAAAACAAAAGTTCTATATTAATTTGAAACTCTCAGCAGAAAGTGATGTAACGAAACATTGTTCAGTACATGGTGAAGGCGCCGAATCGATTGGCTTCTGGTACATTCTAGCGAGTAATATTCTTCGCTTTTCTACAAATCACTGGAATGTTCTTTCAATCCTGGCGAGGGTAATAATGAGAACCGTCATTTTAAGTCTACTTAGTTCAGTTATCGATTAGCCGCAAAACATAAATAACCTCTGATTGTGAACATAAATATTTTGTGGTGTTGTGATTGTGCTTCAGTGACTTTAAATAAATACATTAAAACTGGACAAGTGTTTTCTATAGCGAAAAATATTACAATATCCATATCATTTTTATCCGTCTTCCTCTTTCCAAAGTTTACTATTATTAGTAAACTTTGCTCTTTCTGGCAATCTCAAGAAGCGTGTTTTTACGAGAATTGTATTGATTGTAAAACAACTCATGAATAAATCAAAAATATCAACAGTTCCAGTCGATTGAGCTACATTATTTAAACGTGTTTTTGCTTGATCACAAATGTATGAAGAGCCGCTGGTGGAACGGGACAGATTAGTCCGTGGATGGACTTTTCGCCTAACCGTACTCGTCATCGCCAATGATCTAATAACTAATAAGATCATTGGTACCCGCGAGTTTATCATGGCCATCATGCCATCATCCCAAAAACGATTCTAAAACCGAAAACCGTTGGGTGGTCTATATTTGAATACTTTGGTGAGCAGTTGTTTTGTTTTGCCCAGTCATTAGAAACTTTTATTTTCATTTGTTCACTGCAGAATTCCAAAGACCTGCCAAATTGGTGTATACATTTTTTTAAAAGCATAATGAATCATGATATCAATGAACGTTGGAAAACAGGGAATTTAAATAGAGGAAATGTTTATATCCCGAGGCATCGCAAACAAAATTTATAAAATGTTTGGATAGCAAGTGGGAACTGACGAAAGCGGTTTCCAATCTGCACCTCAGCCATTAAACAAGCTATCAAAAAAATGAGAATGCAAACAAAGCCTGGTCAAGACTGTTTTAATGAAATTTTCGAATATCATTTTATTTCTCTACACATCTATAAAAACCACTTTATTGGCAATTCGGAAAGACGGTAAGAGCTATTTCTGATTTTTAGTGTTTAGCGAAAAATAGGTTTTATTACATTCAAAAATTAAATTTTCTGGAAAATGTAATAAATCCAGCTGGTTCAATAAGAAATTTATGATACCTGATTCGGCATCGAGTATAAAAAATAATACGACCGTGTCACCTTTAAAATCTCAGTCTACTCAATTGATTTTTAACTGCTCACACAAATAGATGTACTATATGTACCTTTATGATTTAGAAATTCGCTGCCTTTTCTATTCAACATTTTTTTGTCATAACTGGAACCCAGACAATTGACCTACAAAAAGCTGATATCAGTAAGCGGGAATCATATTCTTGTCAAATTAAATATGACGAATTACTAAAGGACCATGATTTCAGTCAACAAATAGTTCCTAGCTATCCATGGATCATCTTGAAGCTCCCGTTTTAACTCTGACGTCGATTGGTAGCAAGTTCTCTGGAGATATGAGTCTAGATTTAAAATTGAACCCGTATAGATAAATTCAAAGAAGTATGGGCCAGGCGCGTCATACTTAACAAAGATGGCAAATATTGAGTAGAAGTAGAAGTAAGATTCAACTAAGAACTATACACCGCCGATGTCCCACTCTCTCGGGCGCGCGAAGAAGACAAAGAGCAAAGTCCATAATTTTTGTCAATAGGTTAATTGATGATCCATTCCGGTGTTCCACGCAATGATTTTGTGCATGGAGACGTCTACACGACAAGTGTTGTTGCGACATTATCGGTAAAATGGGGCCCAAGAAGCCGCTACCGGATAATGTTTCCGTTGTGGGCTCAAGGCGGAGGTTATTCCCACCATTCCCAATTCGGAAATTGAAGCTGAAGTTTAGGTAAGCAGACACCCCCCCCCCCCTATCCTCATGGCTGACTGGGATACGGCGAATAAGATAGTTACCGACGAATCCATTGAGTGGGCACTTAGTGAGTTCAGCCCATACAAGGCAGCGGGATTTTCCCGGCGATGATGCAAAGAGCCTCTGCTCACACAAACACTCAAATTCATCTTCCGAGCCAGCATCGCCTTGGGACACGTCCCAGATCAATGGAAAACCGCCAAGGTGGTATTCATCCCCAAAGTTGGTAAGGAAGTCTACGGGCTTTCAAAATCCCACAGGCCAATCAGTTTGACTTCCAAATGAGAGCATTAGAAAAGATGATCGATAGGCATTTGACGGAGGAAATTCTTTCGAGATCTCCAATTCACAGGAACCAGCAAGCCTACTGCAAGGGTAAGAGTACGGATTTGGCTCTCCATGCTGTAGTGCAACTAGCTAAAAGACTTTTAACGACAAGGAAATCGCCTTGATCCTGTTCTTTGACGTAGAAGGAGCATTTGATAAGGCTAAAACGGACGTCATCTGCGAGTCTCGGCCTCCCTGATGGTTAGTTGGGTTCGGTCTCTTTGGGATCGCCAGGTGAAAGCGTCATTAGGAGACTGTCATGTAGAGGCAGACGTGCAAGGAGGTTGCCCCCAGGGCATCTGCCTCTCACCCAGGCTTTAGTTTCTGATAATGGACAATCTCCTGACAAAACTGGACTTGGAGGGCTTTTATGCACAGGCCTACGCCGATGATGGCCTGATCCTTGTGAGAGGTAAACATCTGGAAGTCGTCTGCGAGAGTATGAGGTCGGCGTGTAAAATTCTGGAAGTATGGTGTAAAGAGATAGAGCTCTCAGTGAATCCCACAAAAACGAAGCTAATTCTTTTCACAAACAGGAGGAATCTCGAGAAGTTCAAGCCACCCATTCTGTATAAAATGCCGCTGGCACTGAAACAGGAGGTCAAGTACCTCGGGGTGGTCTAGGACAGTAAGTTAACATGGAAACCTCATATTGAAAGGACAGTTAAAAAGGGCATAGCCACAATGTAGCTGCTGCGCCGCGCGAGCGGTGGGTAGGCGGTGGGGCCTAAAACCACACGTTGATCACTGGATTTATCGAGCCGTGATCAGACCGAGGATCTCATGCGCAGCCGTGGTCTGGTGGCCGGCTACCGAGAAAGCCACTAAAGAAAACAGACTTCAAAGGATGGCCTGTCTGAGCATCACCGGTGCAATGAGGACTACTCCACGAGCTGCACTGAACATTCTCCTTGCGTTGCCAGAGCTGGCAATCTGGATAAAGAGCGATGGCAGCATACGTTAGGATGTCCGCTCAGGAAGTATGGAAGGAAAGAGGCACAGACGTCGGTCACACTAGATTAGCTTCTATTGTGAGGCGTGAGATACCGTTACTGGCGAAAAGGCCCACTAGGCCTACTTACCGAGCTTTTGTCCCCCCACCCTTACCATCACCATTAGGTAAGCAGAAATGATGGTAATCGAGTTAGCTTCAAAGAAAACTGTTCTTACTTAATTTTTTTTTTAATGAATCTTAGTATTTATGCTACAATTTGCTTGAGTGAGGGTAAATTCATTCAGCTGTTGCAGTACAGTCACACACAATGGTTTAATTTCACCAATAATTGTTACTATAACAAACGAAACAATTTGGATTTGGACTGAATAATTTGAGCGGCTTTTGATACGAGCGTGCTAAGGTCGCAATCTCTTTTTCAGCACCTTTATTCAATACATGGTTACATTTGGAGAACACAACAGATTCGACTTCCTTATATGCTATTTGGTCTAACCAGAAAAATACAAACCAAAACTAGTATGTGAGACCTTCAGGTGAAGGCGCGACAGAGCTCCTCCGCCGAAAGTGAAGACTGGCCACGACGATCGCAGCAGGGGCTAGCGGGCAGATGTTAGCCTCAAAAACCCTTAAACAGAGTACATCGTGCCTCTCCTATATCAATGATATTTTCAGGCACATGAATAACAGGTGACTGGTCACGCGAAGTGACTTGAGACAATGAAGCGGTCAGAAGTTTAGAGCTGCATGTCTACCCTCTCACAACGATTGAAACAAATATCACTATTGTGTAATTAATATCGTTTGTTAATTTTTGTTTTGGTGGATGCGCCAGTTCATGCTCATTTCGTACTCGTTGCCATGGTAACGTGTAGGGAATGGTTGCATTTCCTACGGTTGCACAATGTGCTTCGTTTCCTAATCGATGTCGATTGCACAATAGTGACATTCCTTGGCAATCGTAGAAAAAATGTGTTTTGATGAGATTCGTAACAATTATAATTGTCGTGAAAATAGAGATAACAGTGAACAGCTTATGTCAGCAACACTTGTTTTGTTACGTCATATTACATATGAGGGTGAAATATTGTTATTGGTACAAAATTGTTCGATATCTTGTCGAATTAACTCATTTTTTGACACCAAAATTAACTTTTCCAAAAATTCTCGCTAAACCGAAGAACTCATGAAATGTGTCAAAATTGATGATATTATGGCTGTCGGACATGTACAGACTATCCCCGAAGAAAATTTTTCAAAAATATAAATACTAAAAATAAAATTCCCATATGTACCCAAGTTTATGACGGACACTGTATAAGAAACAGTTTTCACATTTCCCATTAGTTATCTGATCTTAAAAACTAAAACTGCTATGAAAATTTTGTTAATGGCATCTTATTAAGTTTTACGAAAAAGTAGCACACTGTCACGAAAAAAGCAAAGCTCTATCTATAAAATAACGGAGATCCCCGCAAAAGTACCCAAAATGGGACACCCTGTACAGACATTCGCCTCATTTTCTATTGTCAAAAATGTACTATTTTAATTACGTATTATCGAACCGATGACACACTGTCATTGTCACTGTTGGCTGAAGAACTGTGAAATTTGTTTTTCCGTCTCCAGGCATGTAAATTGTAAACCGGTCCTACAACTTAAAATTTTGATGATGCCGTTTATTTATAGTTCATTAAATTTAGTGTGTCTTGTGACGTCATACTGTATAGCACAGCACGTGAATAATTTTTGCTGAGAACTAATGACAGACCGTTCACTGTACTGTAACCCAAGGTCAAACCATTTTTTCTCACATTTACAAGTCACGCTGCTGGTATTCTCTGTTTCTGCTATTATAAAACCAAGTTCAAAACGCCTGCCAAAATATTGACTATACTGTGAAATATATGCGTAAATCTCTTTGACTTTATACCCTAAATCTCGTTAGTTTGATGAGTTTGGTGCAACTTCAATTGAATCGAACTCGTAAACTCGTGGATAAAGTTTAACGGGATTATTGTTAATAGCACGATGGCGGAGTATAAAGTTGCACTATTTAATGAGTTTAAAAGTTACCCTTGTTTGTCATGCTTTGTTAACACGCGCGTACATATACAGTGTGCCCCCGGATCGACGCATGAATAGGTAAAAAAGACAAAAAAAAAACGATTAAAAAAATAATTTTCTGGGGTTCAGACCTGCTTGGATGAAAACTAAATGTGTCATAATTTTGGTTTCGAAAAATCAAGTATGTCCTGGGAGACAAAATATAAAAGTTGCATTTTTTCAAATTAAATCCCCTGCAACATCAGAAAATCCAAAAATGCAATGAAATACAGGGGAGGGGGATCCATTCGGAAAAACGCAACTTTGATACTTTTAGAGGTTTTGAGACACCCTGTATAATATGGAAATGATTTTGAAAAGTAATCATAACATATACCCCCGTATATCCCAGAAGTCAAACTCTTGGAAATCACGTCTTTAAGCTTCGATATTACGATTCGTATAGCGTGAATAACCCTGTATAATATGTATTTGAATTGACGTGTTATGTACTTTTTAACCAACGATATTGAGTTTTAAACGTAAGCAATATGAATCTGTGTTTATATGTGTGAGTAGCACAAGCTGCACAAGTAGCAACAACAATGGGTGGAATATTTACGTGCAGCACCTGTCTGTTGGGCAAATCGGTATAATCATAATCCACGAAATTGCGAGGATTCCATAATTCAAAAACTTCCAAATTTGCCCGATAAATAAATGGAACACAAAGTCCAAATTCGTGGAAGAACACATACGTAAATAACTATAATTAGTTCCACTTCACATAACTTCCACAGAACTTCACTTTTCATTAGCAAACTTCCATTCTCCAACGGATTTAATTTTAATTGCACTTCTGAAAATGATCTCGATGCAGAAATGTTTTAGAAAACATAAAAGACACTGCGACAGATTAGTTGGGTCTGTGTGACAGACTTTTGCCGGAAAACCGTGTTACATCAACGAACGATGCCAAGGATATCCATGGAAGTCTGCGATATATTTTGGACAATCTTATTAACTTCAATCTCGACTTCAATGGAAAGTCTTCACAATAGAGCTATATTTGACCCATTCAATTAATGGATAAGCGAATGTATCAATCTAATTTATTACAAGTTTTATGATCTATTATGTGAAAGAGTCATCAAAAATCCATGTCATAATTACCAATTTAGAAGGTTATTTTGTCTGTCTTTCATTAGTCGAAGGACGAACGAATACTAAATTTTATTCGTCAGATTAAATTTAGTGTTATTAGCAAATAAAGTAAAAGTGGTTGTTTCAAATGCTCCTCTTCTAACTGACTGACTCATGTATTCAATTTGAAACATCCAAAACTAGACAAAGAAATAATAAGAAAAAAGTCCATATATAGTAAATTAAATACCTGTAAAAATTTAAAGGGGACAAAAAATTCAATAACCGCTTGGTTTCTGAGATACAGGGCGAAAAAACAACTATTTTATTTGTTTTTAAGTAACATTGCAATTAGACGAAATTGGGGATACTGGGAATGTTGATTACGAAAAAGTCAAATACCAGCTTGGTTTAAATAGAAAAAAAAAACTAAGCCGTTTGGCGGTCCATGTTCATAATATGATTTTTTTTGTCTTAAAATTGGTCAAAGATTAACCCCTTAAAGTTTTTACATGAACTTAATTTACACCCTGGGGGTCAATTCTTGACCCTTGGCAAATTTGAAACGTATACGCAAAAATGCGATCACGATATTTCAAATGTTGATCGAAGGTTCAAAAGTTGACCCCCTGTATTGCACCAGATACCCAATGAACCTGTAAGGAGAAATAATTAACTGATACAGAACAACAAACGAGTCAGCAATCAGTGCATCTGCTGTTTCGAAAGAGATTGGAAAAGGTATCTGAAAACATGTACTGATTCGCCCTCAGAAAATTGTCTGACCCTCAAAATTATTCAAGGCGAGTCACCTATATAGCTAGAGATAATCTTGAATAGACCAGAAGTACAAATCAACACAAACTAAGCCAAACATATTATTGTTAGCCAAACACAAACTATAGCACGCTTTTTGGTGAACATTATAAACATGCAAATTAAACTGTTTTTACTATCAAGCAGTATAATTTTGGACGTATTTCACCCACATTTTAATTTTACTTTGGTAAATCGAAATTTAAATTAGGTGCCTAAATTAGTTTACCATATGATGCCATTTCGATTTTTGATTAATTATTTGCGTCATGCGATTTAATCTGATGTGAAATGTCACTACATTGTTTTTGATCACATATTAGACCTCTTTGTTATTTTTTGTTTTAATCTAGATTGTACGAGCTGGAAAATGTGGCTTTATTACGATGAACGGATGCAGAAATTACTAAATTCACTGACCAAAGTGAATATTCATTATCTGGAAATACAATTTAACCAGCCCAAGTCTATTTAAACAAAATTAAACCGCACCTTTCTTTAGCTGGAATCCTAATAGATGCTAATTTATTACAATGACGTGGTGCTAATCTAGTATTATTTTTAGATTATCGACCCTTATTCATCTGAAACTTAAATAGATCAATCTCTACAGCGAGGTTCAGAAATAAAAATATGATTGCAGTCGGGTATTTTCAGATAAATCTGAAAATGGATTTGGGATTCAATGGAAATGACATATTTGTATGGAACATTCATTTCACTGTGCACTTTTGTAAAATATTATTTCAAAGATGTTTGTCTCAGCTTTATAGCAAAAATAAAAAAATCCAGTCAAAAACATTTTATGTTTTATCTATCATTGTGTATATAAGTAGACAAATATAATATTATAGTATCCAGAATAAAATAACGATAGGTTTTCTCTTTTGACAATTTCTAGCGATCGATATACACCGTGCATGATGGGCCAAATTAAGTTGGAACAATTTGATCGTCAATAACTTTTTTGTTTGTTGATGGATTTTGATGATTTTTTGGTTTGAAATTGCCCAATATGTTCTGGATGTTCCTCCAAACTTGAGATCTCGAATTTTGAACAGGACCGGACTTACGACGTTTCTACGAAATTGGTGGATTTAAGCTTGTTACAAAAACGAATTGCGCTATATTTCCAGCGAACCACTGTTATATTTTTTAAGAAGGGCATGTGTTTAGAATCATAACCTGAGAAACGATGTGTTTTTTGTATGATGTTGCTTGTCGGCATTAAAACCATTCCACTTCACTTTGATCAACTACACTGCGGTTCTAGAATTTGCCTGATTTGATTTCAAAAATGGGTAGATGGTTTATATCTTTGGAAGATAAAATATCGATCACTCAAACGATTGATGGAAAAAAAATTTGGGTGCACGAAAATGTACCGCCCCTTCAAATTTACGACTAGAATTCAATCAAATTAATCCAATCAAAAAATGTGCACGAAAATGTTACGCCCCTTCAAATTCACGACTATAGAATTCAATCAAATTGATTCAATCAAAAAATGATCAATACTTGATGGATTCCATTTTTTTAAGTATAAAAAATTCTAAAATGTCAAACATTCGACAAATCATTGACAAACAAACAACGTTGCTATGGAATTTCGAGAAACCTTGATCAAAGTGAAGTAAAATAGTTTCAATGCGGCGACCAGCACCATCATGCAAGAAAATCTATTGTTTCTTAGGTTATGGTTCTAAAATATTCATATTTCCAGGATAACATTTCCCACAAATCGTCGCCCAGATGTATCTAAAAAAATCACAATGGACAATTTGCACATTTTTTGAAAATATGAAAAACATAAGGATTAGTATAAGTACTGATGCCATTGGTGTTTAAAGAATCAACCTAGGACCTCTATTAATGTTGTGATCACCTATTAAAAAGCGCCCATCAACGTCCACTACGTCACGGGATACATCATATATCTCCGTCTGGCGTATTGGCTGTTGCTGTAATAGCGCTCTCTCTGGAGAGAGAGAGGAGGATCTAGCTCGTTCTCGATCATACAGTAAAATTTGCGTTTTCTTTTTCATTTATTTAGTATATTATTGGGTATTTCGGAAAAAATTTTTCGCTGATGACTTTCAAATATTGTCTAGAATACGTATATAAAATTTCAAGTCATTTGAAAATGTATGCAAATTTCCAATTTTCATCAGGAAATGTAAAAAATGTAAAAAACTTATTTTTATCTATTTTATGTTTTAGCTTAAATTTTGATGAGTGCTACATATATGTGTTGCCGAAAGTACCAACAATAATTCGGTATGCATATTTTGATAAAAACGGAAATATTTTGGAAAAAAGATGAGATACGAGGATTTGATAAATCCAACTCAATAAAAATGTTAAGAAGATATAATGGGTTCATTGAATGAAAACTAGCGAAACTTGACTTGGAAATTGATGTGTGTATGTATAAACTGATGAACATTCTCAAAAGTCTAGTAACTAATTTGAAAAAATAAATAAAAATAAAATAAACTTCTTTTTTCTAATAAAACATAAAAAACGAATCATTCATGTTTCAATTGATCATAGAAATGATGATAATTTCTATGTATGTACGATAGATTTTAATGCTTTTTAAAAGATTTCTTGAGATTTTTTTAGCGCTGCGTAATCAAAACTAAATCAAGATACAAGGTTGTGGAATCGATGTAGAATGAATTGATAGTCCGAATAATACTCATCTCAAAATCTCGATATCCATCTCAAAATCAGTGAATTTTGAGATACGAGGTTTTGACATCAAGGCGACGGAATGCCCTTCTTCAAAAATATATCAATATATTCGTTTTTGCAACAAGCTTAAATCAAAAACTTTGCTTAAATGCACCAATTTCATAAAAAAATCCGGTCCTAGCCAAAATTCGAATGCTCAATTTTGGGCTAGCATACAGAACCAAATGACTAATATCATATCCAAAATCATTCAAATCCATTAACAAATAAAAAAGTTATCAAGGGTCAAATTATGTTCTAACCTAATTTGGCACACAGTGTAGAGTACGATTCAACTAAGAACTATACACCGCCGATGTCTCCCTCTATCTCAGGCTGCGTGGAGACCTCATATAGCCTCTGAGAGAAACGAAGACTTGACGAAGACATCGTCGCGTCGGTGTGAAGTTCTTGGATGAATCGTAGTCAATCGTAGTCTACATGTTTTGATGTAAAAAGTAGCAATGCGGTTTATGCATATCCATGGCTGGACCAATATATTTATATTTCTCGCCATAAAAAAGTCACAAATAGGATGATGAATGTATATACTTCAATGTTTTGAATATATATATATATATATAAAAGAGGAAGGTAGTCTTGACCGACTAATTATGAGAAAAACTGTGATGAAATTTCTTAGGTATTCGGTCTTGGGGCTGCTGAATTAATTCAGCAGCCCCAAGACCGAATACCTAATATATATATATATATATATATAAAGGGTGATCCGTTATATTCTAGCCACTCGATACTTTTTCTTATTATTTGTCCTAGAAAAAAAATCAAATGATCATAGTTGAAGTAAATTTGATAGACACTTAAATTCCCAAGTCGAAAAAAATAAAAACGCATCGGAATGGTTTTTCACAGATGCTTGAGTTTATTCAATGGGACACTTCGTATATTTTTGTCCGACCCACGTTCATGCCATCTTTGATTGCAATTGCAAACAAATTCTTCGAACTACTCCAAAATCTTTCGCATAATTTCTTTTAGACAGCAAAATACAAAATAACCTAAATTTAGCCTCGAGCCAGGTTCTCCTCTGCTATGCCTTAACTGTTAAATTTTATTATACACAAAATTTCTATTTCGGTATACACTGGCCACAGGTGTATGTAGTATTTCATTTTTTCTAGTTTATTTAAAGTCCAGGCATATGCAAACATCGGAATCAGAGTTACTATGTGAGGAGATTTCAATGACTATTTTGAAGTTTTTGACAAATGAATATATTCTCCAGCATTAAAACTTTAAACCGTCTAGTTCTAGTATCTGCCATTCACGTGTATTTACTTATAAATGTTTATAATTATTATGTAATATGTGTGTGGAATTATTCCACATGCATTTGTAATTATTAGCTTTTGCGCTGTGTGTGGGTTTCCATTCCCATAACATCGTTGTTTGACATGAGTAACAAAATCTGGCACAAGTCTGGAGCGGTGGCTTGTCAGTAGGTTTACCAAGTAGGACGAGATAATGGAACCACCTCTGATGAATATATTTTTTTAGTACTACACTGGAGAGCAAAAAATTTAGGTCACTTGGGAAATTGAAAAAAAAAATGAATTCAATTTCGAATAAATTGGTCTAGTAGATTGTCCTGCTGTATATCATGTAAGCTAAATCCAACATTCAATAATGAACCAGAAGTCGTTCTTTAGTTTTTATGGTTTATTAAGAAAAAAACAATAAATTCACATTTTGAACGGAGTGCTATTTAGAACTAAAAAAATGTGTATGTGTTTGAGTACTCCCTTCCCTGGCATTGATGACTGATTGACACTATACAACAAATTTAGTATCAAGATTGTATAGTCGACGAGGCATACTCTAAATCAAGTTTGCGGGTTGCGGGGTCACATTCTGATCACTCTTGCAATACGTACTCTTAGCACTCTCTTAGCTCATGGGGAATCCCCGAGGCTGATATGTAGTATGTGCCTTCAAATACTTCGTCCCAATCCAACCTATAAACATGTTCAATGTGATTCATGTCTGGACTGAGTGCTAGCTAATCAAATCGTTTCGAATTTCCCAAGTGACCTAAATTTTACACACTGATTATTATTTTTTTTTCAAAAACATTTTTTTACTTTTTATATCAAGCTACAATTATCCAGTTTTAGCACAATTTTTTGGCATCATCGCACTTACATGTCTTTTGAAAAATCTGCATTGTGCCAAAATTGCAGGCGCTGTTGCCAAATTACATCCATTCTGTTAGCTTAATAACATGCAAAACCATATATTTTTTTCCAATACAGAATCAACTGCCTTGACCGTAACAAAGACGAAAAACAGTCCATATTGAACTATCACACAGTAATCCTTTGATTAAATCTAATAATTGCTTTCAAGTTTCAAGAGCAATATCGATTTCATGGACCGGACGCATTTAAACATTCCGGATTCCGGTATACAATTCAGCACCCGCTCAAATTCTATTGGTCGATTTGAACCTCTCCACCAATCAAAGGTGAAGTGCCGAAACCGATGCCAGTATGTTGAGCGGTGCAGAAATCAAGGTCGGAATGTTGATGTGTAGTCTGCATAGATACTTGGAGACTATGGTCAGAAGGACGCGTGTAATTAATTAATTGAGTTTTCTTGGCTAAAACAGCTAGAAAAGAGAACTTTGCGAAATTCACGACCCTGTGTCTGGTTTTCGTGAAACTTTGAATTTCCTAACGCATGCAGGGCAACATTCAGACTTCTATTTCAGCACCGCTCAACATTCTGGTATCGGTTTCGGCACTTCGCCTTTGATTAGTCGAGAGTTTGAAATCAACCAATAAAATTTGAGCGGGTGGTGAATTGTATACCGGAATGTTTAAATGCGGACCGGACTCGTACAAAGGATTTTCTGCCCCTCAACCTTCAAATGGAAGAGTGTTCAATCTACAAAATATTGACAATGTTGATAACATTCGATAAGTTACATCGAGTCATATACGGGGTCATAGGTATATATGATATGATATGAAATATCATGATTATTTTAATTCAACGTATCAGACTAAATAGTGCAAATCAATAGCAAACAATGATAAACTAAAGATATGGTATGTATATAAATCAAGGAAAAATTCTCAAGACAAATATTTCCTCAGTTTCTCTTTGAAACATGACAAATGTACACGCAGAAATCGCGATTTCAACGTCAAAATGGGAAAAAGAGCACATAAACTCTGTGTAAGGAAATTGATTACCAAAGACAAATGCGTAGCCCTCAGCCCCTCACCCTCATCCTTCTGAACAGCAGCTACACTAATACTAACTATACCACAAGCACGAAGAAAAGCAAAAGGTAAAGTGCAGATGGAACCTACTCCAACTGCACCATCTGCTACTATATACGCCCCCCTATACGTTGCTTTCAGCACATCAACCTCCATAAGATCTATAAAAATGCCTTCAATATTGCTACGAAACTACGTTACAAAAAAGTTTATTTCTTCAATTATCAAAATAATTCATATTCATCGCTCAACTCAACAAATACATAAATAAACAAATTGAATCGAAATACATCCAACTGTTACTGATCTACAGCCACCCTTTGTCCGATTTGAACTGGAATAATCGCGCTTGAAATATTCAAGTGACGCTGACAAAAATTTAAATGATTTCATTGGCAAACGGAATAGTGATTTGTTCAGCTAAGCTTCAACAGTCCTGGTCATTGCAATGATGTTATTTATAGATAAATAATGATAAAATAGCATTCGTTATGAATAGAAAGCAGTAAATCCCAGATCAGAGCTAGCCAAGGTTGGATTCCGTACAGTCTACGTTTATTATTGTCTCTGATACGTTTTCCTGTATTCGTTTTTTAAAAAAGTTTATGACGTCATGTTTTGCTGATACAAGTTGCTATTATTTAGAGTGTGTCATACAAAAGTTGTATTCGTTTGTAATACCTACATTCAAAACATTGAATCATAAAAAAATCCAAACTGATGAAACCACCGTGACACAACGATGTCAAAATTCAAATGAAGCAAATCTCGAAATTAATCACGAAACTGAAACGAATATCGAAAAGTTCCAAATGTCACTGCGGAGAGGTTAAATAGGAATAGACTACAAAGTTTTTCCAAGATAATCAAAGAAATACGCGTAGGTTTGCCATGAAACTATAAAGAAAATTACTCTTTGCTAGAGACATCGTAAACGGGAATGTGTCTGATTTTTTATATCGACCTGTTCGTCAGTTTAGAAAATCCTCAATAAAAAACTTACGCGGTGCTCCGAATATTAATTAGAAGATGAGATCCATCAGTAGTTTAACGCCATACAACGCCATATTCCCTTTCTTCTCTTTATTTATATTATATTCATTCTATCAAGAGACGACAATACATGCATTTTCAATTCAGTATTGAATTTCTATAACATCATTATCATGGATCAATTAACAAATATTATCTCCACAGGGATGAATATTGATAGTAAACATTAACGATGTCGATGTTTAATACCTTAATTCCATCAATAATACTGTACTTCAAATACATTTTCCTATAATTAAGGAGGTGCGAAAGAAATTTCGCATGTTTCACTGAAAACTCGACGTTTACCTTGGTCGAAATAAATTGCGGCTATATTTATGCAACATATAGTTTTCCATAAAGTTTTCGATGAAATAAATTCTGTAATTCAAACGGTTTCTCTTCGAAATCTATTTTTAGTATGCTGTTTGAATCACTTGTATAAAGTCAAAAGTTGTTCGCGCACACATTTCATTGTATGTTTTTATAGTGTCGTTACGAACACGTAGACATAGAATTAGTTTTTCCTTGTTCACGGTAGATACATAGTAAATAGACGTATACACTTTATAAGCAACTGACAAAACCAGTCATCTGTAAAATTCTTTGGGACAGTAGACCGATTAATTTATTTTCTATCAAAAAAAGTGCCAATATTTGAAGATTTTCTGCAATTTTCGTTGTGAACCCGACGCCTGTCGAGGTGGCAAAACTCAGATTCGGATTCAGCAGGCCAAAAAACCGATAGAACCAATCAGGAAAAACTTCTAAAATTTTTTCCTGGCTACGCCGGCGCCGGTTCTGCACCTTGGATGACTGGACTAATAATTTATACGAAACGGACCCATTTTTCCATCTCGACTCTGCGCCAAAAAGATTTCTAAATTCCCCGGCTATGAAGACTGTAGCCCCCTCCTTGACCCCAGCCTAGATCCGCCACTGATCAAAACTCATTGTTTTAAAATAATAATATTATGATTCTTCAACATAGTTTACGTGTCCTTACTGCCCTTTTTTCAAGATCAAAAAAAAGGCTACTTTTCAACTTTTTTTCTGTGTAACTTTCCTGGTCACATATAGTTTGTTTGCATTTTCGGCATCTCGAATTTTAATGAAATCATGAAAAATGCGTCATTTTTCCCAAGTTCAAGGTTTTATTCTGAGTGAAATACATCTTCGTGAAAACGATTGAGTAATAGCTCATTTTGAAGATCTTTTGTCCCTTATCATATAACCTTCTAGTTTGGAGAAGTTTACTTTTGCGGTTGATTATTCATACAAAAAATTTAAAAAAATTTTGGACAAACTGTCATATCAACAGGAATGACAGCAGAGGCTTGAAACTCGGCAGTTGTAATTAGGGTCGGAGGTCTTTCAAAATAAGGTATCACCCATTTAAAATTTTGAGGTTGATGTTCACGTGGTGAACAAAATAATCTCAAAATCGTTTCCCCTAAAAACAAAAATCGACGGGTCCGAAGTCCGAGCGTTTTTTTCTAAGCGAACTACTCGGCGAACTATATATGACAAAAAGGCCTTCTTACGTTTTGAATAGCCCGCCCGGTATGAAAGATATAAGGATCAGTAAGTACTGATGCCATTGATGTTTGAAAAATCAACCTACGACCTATAATAATGTAGTAATCACCGATTAAAGAGCGCCAATCAACATTCACGACGTCACAGAAAACATTATCTATTTCCGTATGGCTGACGTATTGACTGTAATGACTCTCTCTCGAGTGAGAGGTTGTTTTAGCTCCGCCCCGTTTTCAATCCTACCTTTCTTTTTCATTTATTCAGTATATTTTTGTGTATTTTGTAATAGTAATTTACGTTATTAAGGCGGTAAATGACTTTTTAAATTACGAGTCGAGATGTTTATGGACGAGGCGACGAAGGAGCCAAGTCTAGAATTTCTAGACGAGTATATTAATGACATTTAACGGCTGTGTATCATACATTGTTTTGTTTCATACTGATAATTTTTTTTTAATCGGTTTAAAGTGCTTTCTTGTCAAACAATGCATACACTTTTAGAGTGGCAGTCCGCCTCACATTCTTACCATGAGATGGCGCCAGCCAAACTATGCTACCAATGCAATTTCACAGTCTTTGATGATGCAAAATGTAATTTTTTGAGTAGTCAAGTAATTTTTTTTCACAGTCTCTAATGATGTAATGTGTCATTTACCGGACTGGTTCTGGGTCCGGTAAATGATACTTCACAGTACAGTATGAAATAAAAATGTTTTCGCTGATGACTTCCAAATATTGTGTAGAATACGTATATAAAATTTCAAGTCATTAAAAAATGTATGCAAATTGTCCATTTCGTAAAATCAATTACCTTGGCAAGGTTGCCTATCAGACGGCCGTGGTCAGTTTTAGAATTACCGTCACGGTCTATGCTCCCGTCAACCAATCTTCAATATTTCAGCGCTTAACTGTCATACAAGACAAATGTCTAAAATTCACCAAAACTACGACTTTTTTTTAATTACAACTTATTGTCTACTTTCAAGCTATTTTTTGATTGAAATTCTTGTATGGTCATCGGTTCTTGGTATGTGTGGGAAGTTTCGAATCAATCTGAGCATTTAAAATGTGTAAAAATCGAGTTCGAAGATTCCGTTAACCAATCAACTATAACTTACATACAAGTGAAGCTAATATAAAGCGTGCATGTAAAAATGCCTTTTTTGTCATAACTTCCCTACCACTCCAGATATTTGCACAATATTTGGTGAACTTCTTTTGAGTATCAAATTACAATTTTTGATGTAAAAGTTTTTGAAAATTTTCTGCCAGTGGCGTTTGAACAGGATTTGTCTAAAATTTGTTTAAAGAAAAAAATAGTACGCCCCTGCTTTTTCTTAAAATCAATATTATTTTGCAAATACTCATTGACTTTGGAGTTATTGGTCTCTTGATATTTTTTCGTACGACGAACGGTTTTCATTTAAAAAAATAAAAGCCATTTTGATATGGTGGAATCTGATATGGCGTATACATTTTTTTAATTTTTGAGTTTTCGAGAAAATGTAATTTGAGAAATTTGCTTTTTCTATCAAGTCCTGTCTCATGTTAAAAGGAAATCCCCAGCTTCTAATACACCCTGTAAATTTGGTTAAAAAATTCCCACGTGGTTGATGGAGTTATAATAGCGTAAAAACGGTAAATCCAGTTACGAAGTACTGGAACGGGACATCGATTTTTACAAGAATTTTTGTCTCAGAAGTTATATTTCAAGTTCCATTTAGGTATGTATAATTTTTCCCTCAACATCAATAAAAAAAAACCTCAACTTCAATTCCTAACTTTCAAAACTGACAGAAATCCCTCTTGAGACCTTTCTTACATCCCCCACACTCAAGGTTATTTCGAAGATTTCTTTTCCGTCTCCTTCTCCCACAATTCGCAAGATATAAAATGGAATTGAGTCAGGAGTCCGGACCGTTTATCTAATCAAACGAGAATTCGAGTAATTTATATATTGAAACAACTTGCTATCGAGTTCGAGTTTCTGTCAAATATCGACACATATTAGGCTAATTAATCGTTCTCGACAAACGCTTTGTCTGAAAAGAAGAATTCCCTGAGCCATTTATTTCGAGCAAAATGCAATTGTAAATTTAGATTTCCAATGCGGTTGAAAGATTAGAAATGTTTAGGATTATCATGGTTGTATACGGAAACCTCGACGGAAACGTAATTGGTTCGCGTAAATGTACAACGAATGGGTAATGTATGTCATCGGTGTTTATGTTTCGTGTTCGATAATTGTAATTGTTTTCGGAAATTTCCGGAATAATGGCCAATGTTTTTGTTTTACTGAATGCTCCGGAATAACATCTTTATACAGACAGACATAAAGTCCGTCGCCCCCTCTCTTACTTTTGAACCGCTATGTACAGGGTGTCCGGGAAAATGTGGGAGATCTCTCGGATTTAGATAGAACATTGAAAAATAAGATGACAAGTTCCAGCAAACTTTTTTCCTAGAGGTCCTCTCTCCGGAGATACGGGCCCCGAAAGGACGCCATTGGAAATCAATTTTTCTTGAATAACTTCTTAACCACTTGAATAATTTGATGAAAATTAAATATGATAAACAGTAAACATTACCTCTCAAAATACTGCCCTTAAAACATAATTAGCCTATTAACTTTACCAGGGGCGGACTAGGTTGTACATTTTAATGCTTACATTTTCAATACCTTGTATGATAAAGACTTGAAAAAAATAAATTTAGATAGCCTGGGCTACAAAAAAGGTATTCTTGTTGATAATCGATGAATTGATTAGTTTTCGAGAAAAAAACATATTTTTATTAAAAAAACCTCGAAAAAAGCCATGAAGGAAGTAGTGCCCTTGACGAAATTACTTGTGAACCTATGTTTTTTCCTATGTTTTTTCGAATTTCGCATTGTTTTTAGATTAATTTCGTAAACATTTCGAAGAAAATATAGGTTTAAATTTGTTTTTCAAATTTCGTCAAGGACAGCACGAAGGAGAGTTAGGTTAGGACATCACCAATATCACCATATACGTAACGAAACGAAATTCTGTCACGTCCTAGCCATTTCAAAATGAAAATATTTGTTCAATTCTTCATGCAATACACGAATATTCTTGTTTAAAGCCCGTTTTGCGTTATTAACAAACAATATACAATAAAAACCAACATGGCAAAAACTCCTCACTCACTTCACACCTTTTTCCTTTCAAGCCATTTTCGCCAGAAATCCAACCTTGCTCCACATAGATTCCAATATTTTTTGTGGATGTCTGCGTCAAATCGATATCACTGGAATATATTGTTCCATATATTTTTCATTTTTCTGCTACAGGAGTGTATTATTGTTATCATGTAAAAATAAATTTCTGATTTAGGGTGAATACATATTGACAAACCGAATTTTACAATATATCTCTGTCGACAGCCTTTTTTTTTCCTTCTAATTTGTTTAAGAGTTTGTTTCAATTGATTATTTTGTGGATAAGGAGATTTCCTTTACCAAACATCTCTCATGGTTCTTTATTCTTAGTTCTGTTTGTATCATTTTAGGTACTGGACACTTTCATGCTTTATATCTTTATACAGGGTGTACCTGAAATGACTGTACAACGCTTAACCACACATCCTCAACCAAAAATAAGGCGATCTAAGCAATCTTACCAATATCCAAAATTGCTTCGTTAAGCCTACAGAGGGCGCCAAAGATTTAAAAAAAAAATGGATTCCGCTACATCTATCAAAAACGTGCAAATCGATTTTGATAATTTTTGGTTTCTATAACGACCGGTTGTAATTAATCGGAAGTGTTGTAAGGTTACGTTACATGCAGTTATGTCTTTTGAATTTCTTTGGAATTGATTTTTTGATAATTCAAACTTCAAATGCTTTTGTCTAATAGTTCAATGTATTGGGGAGTATGGGGAGTTCTCTCTCTTGAGGAATTTCGCTTGGATGAGTGGTTGTGCCAGAAAAAAAATATTTTCAATTGGGTTCACAAAAATTTTATTATGAATAATTTTTTTCTAGCATAACCACTCATCTCAGCAAATTTTTTCAAGATAGGAAAAAGCTTTCCTTTACACTGCGTTTTTAGATAAAAACTTCTTAATTATCATGAAGTCAATTCCAAAAAAAATCAAAACAAATAACTACATATGACGTCACCTTTATAACACTTCCGGTTAATCACAACCAGTCGCTTTAGAAACAAAAAACGTAATTTTATGGTCCAAGACTAGGTAAGGTACCAAAAATTATTGAAATCTATTTGCACGTTTTTGAAAAATGAATGAAAAACCATTTTTTTCTAAATCTTTGACGCCCTCTGAAGACTTAACGAAGCAATTTTGGATATAGGTAGGTTTGCCTAAATCGCCTTATTTTTGGTCAAGGAATTTGTGGTTAAACGTTGTACACTCATTTCAGGGACACCCTGTATACAGGGTGTTGCATTAATATTGCGAAAAAATTCGGGATGAGTTTCCTCGCTTCAAAATAAGAACAAAACTTCCTATAAACATGTATCCGGAAATGCTTGGTTACAGAGCTACAAGGTCTTGAAATTTCATTTTTGTTTTTTCTTAATAATGTTTGAACCAATGTCGATCTTTTGATAAAAATTGGTGGTTTCTTATCATGCGAAATACGAATTTGACCTTAGTACGGCTGTAACTTGTAGAGGGCGCTACCTACACGTATTTTACCTGCTTTGAACAGCCATAACTTTTCTGGACGAACCTGTATTATATTTTTAAGTGAAAAAACTAATTTCTTTATTATTAATGTAAACTTGTTGGGAGTCGCTACGTGCAACCATTCTCGAGATATTTGGATTTGAAATAATTAATACATGTGATTTTGAAATTATGGCGAAGGTAACCTGCTAGAAGTTATAACTTTTTTTATATGATTGCTTCATATTTTCAGTGAAAAAGATAAAAGTCGACCTGTATGTAATGTTATCAACAACTCTTATTCAAATATTATTAAAACAAAAGCAATTTAAAAAACTGAAAAAAAAAAAAATGAAATAAAAAATTCAACACCCTGTAGCTCTGTAACGAAGCATTTCCAGACACATGTTCATAGTAATTATTTTTCTTATTTTTAAGCAGGCAAATTCATCCTGTATTTTTGGCACTATCAATGAAACACCATGCTATTATCACATGTATTCATTATTTCAAATTCAAATATCTCGAGAATGGTTGCACGTAGCGACTTCTAACAAGTATACATTTTCTGCGCTAAATCGTTTTTCTAAGTTGAAGATATAATACAGGGACGTCCAAAAAAGTTATGGCTATTCATAGCAGGTAAAATACTTGTAGGTAGCGCCCTCTACAAGTTAGAGCCATACTAAGGTCAAATTCGACTTTCGCATGATAAGGAATTCTCAATCACCAATTTTCATCAAAAGATCGACATTGGTTCAAATATTATTTAGAAAAAACAAAAATGAAATTTCAACACCCTGTAGCTCTGTAACCAAGCATTTCCGGATACATGTTTATCGGAAGTTTTCTTCTTATTTTAAAGCGGTGAAACGAATCCTGATATTTTTTCGCAATATTAATAAAACACCCTGTAGAAGAATTACGTGTGACGTTGTTTGTCCACGATGGACAACTTTAAAGATAGGATAGCTTACAATTTATAGTCGCAATATCATTTTATTGGATTCTAACAGAAGGCGATATCTGTTGACTGGATTGAGTAAGTATTCAATAGATGGCGCTATTTCAATAACTTATGAATAAAGAGATCCCAAAGAAGAAGTTTAGTTCTCTATCTGGGTTTGGGATCAAGAAATTAAAAAAAAAATAATAATAATTTGGTGAGGTGATATTTGCAAAGTTTTGTTGTTTTCCAAATGATTTTTTTCATATCAGAGATGAAGGTTCTGATGACTGATTTGATATGTTTTTTTTAAATGACATCGTGAGGTTATGTTTTGCATAGTTTTGTTATTTTCCAAAGGGCCTTGTTCAAATTAGAGATTTAGTTTTTATCTGGAGTTTGATCGAGAAATTAAAAAAAAATACAAAGTGAGGTTATGTTTGCATAGTTTTGTTATTTTATAAAGAATTTTGTTCAAATTAGATATGTAGTTTCTTTTTAGGATTTGATCAAAAAATTTTGAAAAAAATGACATAGTGAGATGTTTGCATAGTTTTGTCACTTTTTAAAAGATTTTGTTCAAATAAGATGTATAGGTTCTAGTTTGGGGTTTGATCAAGAAATTAAACAAAAAATGACTAAGTGAGGTTATGTTTGCTTAATTTTCCAAAGGATTTTGTTCAAATTAGACTTGTGGGTTCTAATTTGGAGTTTGATCAAGAAATTTAACAAAAGTTGAAGTTATGAAAGTTGCCGAATCAGCTATAATGAATGAATAACAGAATAATTATTAAAATTACACATAGGAAAAATTAATTTCATTTAGTATTGATTATGGAGCAGTATGAAATTTGCCGGATTAGCTTCCTACCTATCTATTAATATATTATAAGAGTAAGCTCTGTGAGCAGCATTCTTTATCGTCTGCTTTCTTCAACCATTTCTAAAGAGCAATTTTTCAATTTGGTGCAGTGCGTTCAGGTAGTAACATGCTTTGATCTGTATATGGGAGTTATGGGACATGGTTATATAAATTCGTTCGTTTTTGCTGTAACTGTTACTACTTTTCGGGAAAAAATTATAAGATAAAATTGGCTTTTTGGCAGGTCTTCGTCATTTTGAAACCCTTATCAGCTAACTTTCCATTAACTAGGTTCCCATTTTTCTTCAATATAAATACCTTCATTACTTGTAGCCCTATAATAACAAAATCAAAATTGTCCCGCGTAAAAAATATCGCTCACAAACCAATCTACGTATACTGTCCAGATAAAAAGTTCTTCAATTGTTGTATCAGATCAACTTTACTAA
This sequence comes from Orchestes rusci, assembly GCA_958502075.1. NCBI lineage: Eukaryota > Metazoa > Arthropoda > Insecta > Coleoptera > Curculionidae > Orchestes > Orchestes rusci. Next base: position 426,721 of record OY293303.1, on the reverse strand, counting down.
GGGTGCCAAATTGAACTGCTAATTGATGATTAACAACGGATAGATCTTTTATTGATCGTTATGCTTGAGCCAAATTGTGTGTTGGCAAGAAATTTTTAATATTCACAAAAACATGTGATAGCGTTTTTATTATTAGTCACGGTTGAATTGTTTTTAAATAGCATAGATCTGCGGCGCATGTGACAGCAAGCAAAAAAATGACCTAGTTGCAGGAGTCCAGAGGAAAGAATGCATAAATCCTTGGGTATTGGGTGGAGTATGCCGGATACCGCATCAGAGCGCGTTGCTTTTACACGCTTTTACTTACTTTAGTTATTGGTCCAAGTCCAATTCCAATATGTTCAGCTGCGTTAGTTGGTCGCGGTCGCCCCAGCCTGGTTTGTCGGCTATGCACAGTCGCGGCGACGGGCGGCAGGTCCAGGTCAGGACGTCAGGTTAACATCAACATCGGACGCGGGCCAAAACGACGGGCATCCGGACACTTTCGCGCACGAATGCTGCACGAGGAACGATGCCAAAGCCAGCCACTCTGCCGTTTTTCGCTCTTCACGCTACCGTCACAACCGTTCGCTTCGTTTGTGATCTGCGCTGACTTTCGAAAATCAACGCGAGAGGACGCCTCTTGTATTGCGGCCGGCGCAAAAACTACAGCCTGCTGCCAAAGGGCCGAAAATCGCCTGCGCTGAACTTTCGAGCGGCGCTTGAAGCTTGAAGCTTCCACATTTTCAACTTTCCACTGACTATATGAATACGACTGACCCTTGCCATGTTGCCGTCCCGGCTTTTCTGATCATGAATTTTCCTCGCTAAATACATTTTCATTCTCTTGAATCCTTGTCAATGATCGATCAATTGATGGTTAGGGCAATGACCTGCTCATTAGACAATGTTGAAATCTGTCATCTGATGTAGCAGAAATCAATTTATTGATGATTTTGATATGATCACTTATTAACTCCCCTCATTAGTTCCTTCATAGAAGACAAGTATCATGTAGAGGTACGATTGAATCTATCGAAAACCGTTTTTTGAAAAATCTTCGTCAAAGGCAGTTTTGCTTCCTGTTGGGTCGTGTAGAAAATGGGTGGCATGTAATATGTATTCATGAAGAAAGAGAAAATGCTGAAGCTGATGCTGATAGGACTTAAATTTCTTGAAATGATGTTATGTAAGGTTCACATTGAATTTCACTTCGGAGTGGAACCGCCAATAACCCAAACGGAAATCATAATATATGCTATACCATTTATTACATTGAATTTATGTTCAAAGTCACGCTTATAGCAAATTCAATGTAGATGGTATCATATAAGTCCCATTTGGCAAATAAGTAAAACCAGGCATTATACACACACTGACAAAGATAGTATTATAGTAAAAGCATTTCCTTTTGCTTTATCAATACTACACAATACCATTCCCAACCAATATTATTCCGGTATCTACGCGTCAAGAAAATCATGAACTGAAGAGTCGGTAACTTTTTCGAAAAAATCAATTAACAATAATATTGTTTCTTTCGGAAGAGACAATAGGGACATTGAAAATCTTTAAAAAATACAAAACTGATTCTTTGTGTGGATAACTTTGTTGTCACTCTTATTTATTATTTAAAAAAAAAATAGAAATCCGAAATTATTATTTGGACATTTTTGGAAAAATTCTATTTCTTTTGTTGACAAAGAAGTTACATATATCGTTAATAGTTTAATCACAAAATAATATAAACATTGTAAAAAGATCAGTGGTGCTGGGTGAACCATTTTATACCATAGAAATCAATGAGCGAAAGCTTCACTGCCCAAAGTTTACAAGTACGCGTATGAAATATGAACCGAATATATATATATATATATATATATATATATGTTGATACATTGACTATAGATTTTTTTTATAGTCAATGTGAATAAGGATTAACATAATGTTCATTAATCGTTGTACGTGCACAAAATGTACAATTCATTTTAAATTCAGGTGTGACGTGACTCGAACCATAACCTGCATTGTCTTTATCTGTTCTTTTAAAAGTTTGCATTCGTAGACTAGCGGCGCTCACTTTTTCCTATTGGAACGTGGAGAATTTCGTTCTTTATTTAAAAAATAAAACAGCATAATTACATATTTAAATGGAGACTTAATCAACTTCCCTTTTCATAGCGATTTGATCTCTATCACGAAATAAACATTAAACCGAATTTATACAGATGGGATTATCAAAAACGGCGCGGCGCGCCAAACCCATTTTAGCGACCTGTGGATATAAAAGTGCTCTCGCTAATTAATTTTCTACTATCACGCGATTTCAAGACAGATTCATTTTTAATTACTCGCCTAGCCTTAAAGTCATTTGAAAAACTTGATCTAGACTTGATGGCATCTGATTTTTGATAGTATAGGTATTTCGGATTGTATGGATATTATAAACTATAATAAAAGTATAACAGATGGCGCCAGGTCATGTCTATACATAATAGATCTGAATAGATTAGCGTTGTCTGTCCAGTCTGTTTAGTGTTAACTATGATGTGATATTCACAAACGTTACATTTAGCTAGTCTACATCAGTGTCCGCCATCAAGTTGGGTACATACGAATATGGGTTTTTTAATTTATAATCCATATTTTCAAGAAACTCAATTCGGGGATAGTTATGAGATCATCGGTTTAGCGAGAATTTTTAAAAAAGTTCATTTTGGCGTCAAAACAACCCAATTTGACAAGATCACGAAAAGTTGTTTAGAATCCATCAAGGACTCCACTCGCTGATGCATGCAAATCAGATAAAAAAAAATAAAACTCATACTTTATCCCTTCCATTAAAAGGAAAATCGAAAATTATGATTTTATTTTGAAATTCACTTTATTCCACTAAACTACATCGGTTTGGTCTTATATCAGTCGAGTTTCTTATTTAATAAGACATTCAAGGAACATAAATTGAAAAGATCTGCGAATATTTCGAAAGTGGAAATTTTAAGTAGTGCGCCAGTCTTCTCGTGAGCAGGCGATTGGTACAATACATACATTTCAAATCTACCTCAACATAAGGCGAAACATAGTTTAGGATACTCCATCATACTTTTTTAATCACCACCAATTGATATAATATACCTAGAGTATACAGAGTGTCTAAAAATCTTTTTCGAAAAATGAACAATGCCACACACTGCGAACTTGTCCATTTCAGGCATCTAATTCGATTTCGGCCTGTATATCAAAAACGAAGTTAGCATCGTTGTTTTTCGAAAAAGAGCACCGACCTTCTAGTGTCGCTATTAATAAGGGATTACTAGCTGTCAATAGAGAATTTCAATATTGCAGAAATACCTCCGTCTCGAGAGCTGGAACCAGACAGTGCCGCAGGGAATAATAAACTACAGGCTCCAATTACTTAAGAGAAATTACACTAGATACGCTGGTATTTGAGGTTTTATTATTTCCTTTTCAAAATCAATTCTTGCGGTTCGTAATTGAGACGTAATATTATTTGCAGGGAATAGTAAACAAACCGCAGATAAGCGTCTAACAGTCGCCACTTTGGTTGTGTAGCCGTGTAGTATATTAAATTGGAATTCATCATTTATTTTGAATTATCCGGAAAATATGATGGAATATTAAATAAAGGAGTTCCGAATAAAAATAAAATGATATAAGCATTCTAGAAATTAGTTCACGATCGTTACATTATTGGAACTTATAAACGAAAAATAGTGAATTTGATCATTTCCATATCTCCAAATCAGTTTTTTTTAAGCAAACGATTAAATGAAACTACAAAATTTCAGCTTTTATTTATATTTTATAGATCCTCTCTTTTTCAGGGCTTGTTATTACCGAAATGCTTTTGAACTCTCAAAAGTATGTTAATATTTGTACACAAAACCAATTGAATCGGTCATTTGAGAAACCCCATAAGTCCAAACTCCAGTGATTTTAAGGTTTTTCTCAAATGAACGAACGATATTAGGAAAAAAAATAAAAAGAAAAGAAGGGAGTTTTCGTGGCGTAGGGACAGACGTTAGAAATTAGGTACCTACTTTCACATGGTAGCATCTCTGTTACAAGTCACAACTAGTTTTATTATTAAATGATTGCACAAGCTGGAGTGTGCGTATGGTATACAGAAGTAAATATAAACATAGTCACTTTATTGATGGATTGAGATTTTACACATTCTCATTGAAAGTAACTGGCGTCAAATAAAATTGTTTTGCCCCAGGAGACACTTCATGAACGCTTTGTTCCAATAAATGTAAACAAACTCAATAACATCAAGAACTTGATGCAGTATATAGAAACTTCAAGACGAATAATATTCAAACATTCCTATCATTGATTCAATGATAGGATAAATAATATGTTTGTCAGTTTTCTTCATTTTATTCACTAAAAATTGCGTTCATTTGAGAAACCCCCTATGTTACTCATTTTCAAAAAAGAAATATTTGGTGTTTTCAATTTGTTTGGATATGTAATAGCGTTGATTGAATTTTATTCAATCAACGGTAATAGGTATCAAACATATTTCAGATACCCATATCTTCAATGAATGGCAGTGAAAACAAATTCAAATCTCTTTTTCTTTCTACAAGGAAGTTATTTCAAGATTTCCACAAATTCCGTTTTTTGGACTTGTGCATGGGGTTTCTCAAAAGGCCGATTCAATCAAAGTTTAATGCTCCAATAAAGATTTTATGGTTAATATTTTTAATATCTCAAACACTTCTTTTAATAGTCTGATTGATTGGAAAACTTTATTGGAAATTAAGCATAATGAATAAATACACTCAGCAACGCTAAGTAAATCGGCATGCATACAAGTTTCCATTATCGATATGGGCTATAAAGAACACTATAAATCTTAGTTGGGCGATTTTTGTTGTCATCTTGTAATGTCTAATTCATTGCTAATTGATGAAAGCTTTTCGAGTGAACTGTTTTCTTTTCATTTGCGAGCGTTTAGAAAGAGGGTTATTTAAAGAAAATGGAAAAAGTAATAATTTTTACTTGATAATACTTTTCTCCTATATAGAAAACGGACATAACTGAAAAGATATGGAAAAAAGTGATGCAACGGTTCCGGCTTTTACGGTTATGGTTACGGTTACGGTTACGGTTATTGAAAAAAAAATAACGAAAAATAGAGAAAAAGGCAAGGCACACTTTCAGTAAATGTTAAATCAAAAATTCTGTAGAAAGAAACAAAAAGCTTTATAATAATAAATAATAAAAACTTTAATAAATGAATATATTCTTCAGTGGACTGTAACTCTTGATTTAATAGATAGATTATTGACATAGGTAATATAGTAACAGTCAGTAGGTAACAGTCAAATTTCCTATTTATCCATATAATCGGATAATTACAAAATCAATTGAATTTGGCCGTGAGCGCGTAGATCGAAACAAAACGCCAAAATTCAATAGTCAAAATTCACGACTGTTAAATGTCCATTTATAAAACATAACAATTATTAAGGATTCTGCAGACTCAGCTTATTTCTTTTTCGAGTTTTAGCATAAGATATCATTTTATCATTATTGTATTCCATATCGACTATTTTATTTTCAATTATCGATCAAGTTATGACATCAAAATTTTATTTATCCCTTTGCATAATACTTGATGGAAAAAAGTTTTACAAATTTTAGAAAATCGTATCAGCACCTGGCTGACAAAAGTGGTAAAAAAAAGAGTCTCCAAAAATACTTCAGTTATCTACGAGAAAAAAGGGTTTATCGAAAAATTGCTATTCTGGAGTCTAAAGTCGCTCTGAATAGACGTGATTCTGATTTGACGTACAGGAACCGTATAAGAATCCGTATAATAATAATTACGGTTACGCGGTTACCTAACCGTAAAAACAACTCAAAAAACGTGAAAGAACCGTAACCACCGTCTAAACAATTAGAATATCTTTAGACGGTGCCGTAACCGTTAAATTCATTTTCCATTTAAAATGTTGCTCATATTTAGACATACTGCACATCTTAAACTACGTTTCCACTGGAGAAACATTTGAGCAACTTTAACTTGCTTAAAGTGGCAGTTTGAAACTACGTATCCTATCTTTCGTACTTCGGCCTCCTAGAAAATCATACAAATACCAGCATTTAAAAATATGTTTCTCCAGTAGAATTAATTCATTCTCCTAAAACGAGTAATGGTGTTCTATCACTAAATTCGCTTTTACTACCGACAGGGTTTGAACGAGTTTTAAAAATAGACAGGAATAGACAAGGCACACGCCCAAAGTAACGAATTACGATCCATAATCACGTGCTCTCCGTATTTTTATTTCACAAGACTTTTTGTTTATAGCGTGGGAGTTTGAATGCGAAAACTTAAAAGACCACGGTTTTTCAAGACGAGACAAAAGTGACATCTTTCGTAGGCCTTACGTAGATTGACCAGCGGAAAAACGTGATAATTTAAAAATAGAGTTTCTCGTAACTAATTTTTTCGCCAGACAAAACATAGGTATATGATATATTTATTTTTGTCATCTGATGAAGTACCTATTTTGACTGTCTGAAGTTAAGGGGGTGTATGGAAGGAAAGAAGTGCTGACAAAAAAAGTAAGAGCCAAATATTGTAAAAAGAACAATATGTAAATATTTATTGATTGATCGAACCAATGATGTCTAAATTGTCGAGAAATTAAAAATGATAAAATCTTCTTCCTTTATAAAAATCTTTGAACAAAAAAAGGAGGAGGCAGCCTTACTTTGCTTATTGAACGTACGGCTCCAGCTCCCATGATTAAAGTAGGTATATACACTTTGCCAACCACAACACAACATTGGCACCATTGAATGATCGCAAGATATCTGTATTTTTTATCTATGATATCTGTCAATCATTACAAGTGCTGGAATTTCAACGACTATTATGATGTCTCTTCGTGTTCTTCGAGGTGTTCGATGATTCGATGTTCTCTTGCAAGAATAATGAATAATATAGTCTATTTTTACACAACAAGAACTAGACTAGGCTACATTAACCCGTTTCCGTATTTTGCAACGAACTGACGTAACCACCGATAGTAACGTATTCAGGGTTGTTTTGAATGCTTTGACTCTATCCATGGGCTACAGCGGCAAAAAAAAAGTAGTTCTCTTTACAATGAAATAGTACCTAATTTCCTAATGATTCAAATAATTTCCTTATAAATGGAACCTAGAAATTGGAACAAAACTCATTGATACAAATTTCTCCTGTTATGAAAACACGAATTTTCATTTCCAGCAATGGAGCGAGGATTTTCATCTGCAAACTGTCTGCAATTTCCGGAAATGATTGTGCCGCTGGAGGAGGTTCATCGATTTTAAAAACGTGATAGCAAAAATTGAATTAACGCTGCAATGCGTCCAAGTTTATTGAATTATTTCCATTGCTCACCTTTAAATGGGAAAATAATGTAAATTAGGTCGCAGGGCCACAGATTGTGTACGATTTTTTTAATAAGGCAATAGTACCTAGTAAAACATAATTATAATTATAGCTAATCTCACCTCCGAAAAATGTCACCAGGACTGTGCTAGTAACCACAAGCCTTTATATGCGCCACAAGCAGGAGTGTCAAAACACTCCCAAGCACATGTATGAAGATAGAAGCCTCGAACTTCCTCGTCTCCATGCCCCTTTCAGCTTAGCAGTCGTCCAAAGTTGTTAAAAGTGACTTTTTTACTGAAAAGAAAATTCAATTCTAACTCAACATTTTCACGATTAAGCGGTTTGAATTGAAATTAATATTCAATATAAAAATTTCCGGTCTATGACGTGACGCATAAATTTATCTATATTAATTTATCTCTCCACGTCTCCACGGGGTTATGATGTGTATACATATAGATGATATTGGGAGCGATGTTAGCATGCGAAATGATAATAAGGTTTTTTCAAACTCTGGGGAATTTTTTTTTATAAGCCTTACAAAAATTGCTTAACCAACGTCCTACTTGTTGCAGTTCTCTAGACTCAATCACAGGCCACCAACTAATTACTGTGACTCAATCACCAAAAGCCAAGACGAAAGTCTTCATATTTCTAAATAATTTCACGTAGGAGTGATGTGAAGAAAACATGGATTTTGAATATATGTATATGTGCCTATCCATCATTTTAATTGGTGGCATTATTGATAAAGCAAAGTAAAATGCTTATACTATAATACCAAAAATTATTTCGACTCTTTGATAGTACTATCTTTGTCAGTTATTTATAAAATGTATACTTAAGTCTATTTATAAGCATTCACTGATCGCATATCTATCTTTTTTGTCTCGACAAATTTTTCAAAAACAAATATACTTCGTTTTAAAGATTGAGAATTGAAAAAGACTAGAACTAGCAGACGAAGACTGTACTCTTTGTATGAGTCGATAAATCTCACCGTTTGGCCGCAAATCGAAATTGAAATAACGGAAAAGTTATTGCTTTGAATGACATGATATTGTGACGAAATAATATGTGTTCAGCGGACAGTTGGTGGAAGCGCAGGATATAGCCACCACTGTGTGTAGAATCGAGTTGCTTCTGGTACATTCTAGCGAAACTAGATGGCGTCGAACGTTCTACGCTATTCTAGGTGTTACTGGAATATTCTTCCAATCCTGGCGAGCGGATATAAGTCCGTCAATTTGAGGAAGGAGTGCAGTTCAGTTATAGAGTGACCGCGAGATATAAATCTTAAAAAATAAATAATAGGCTGCGATTGTGAACATAAATATTTGTGGATGTGCTGTAGTGACTTTAAATAAATAAATTAAAGCTGGACAAGTGTTTTCTATCTATAGCGAAATGCGTTACAATATCGAAGAAATTTTGAATACACTTACCCCACCCAATATGAGTGTTTATGTCAAAAATGACACTTGGAAGAATTTTTGGAATAAAAAATCATATACAAACTCACCTTCATTTTCAATGCTCAATGAGATGAAATTATGAAAAATGGGGATTTTCATTTGAAAAATATGATTTTTGGCAGTTTCCCTAATGTAATGTTTGATCTTATTTTTGAGCTACCCTGTTATAATAGTTACAGTGACTCTATACAAGACAGCGGCGACAACAGCGAATTATTTGAGGTTATATCCGCCCATCCGCCATTTTGCAATTTGCAGTTTTTTAAAAAAAATCGCCAGGACACGTAAACTGAAGAATGGACTGAAGTTTTCAAATGCACAATCAATTCTTTGATAACTGATGCAAGAACAAAACTTTGGTGAGGTTATGGAGGTATTCCGTTAATTATTTTGAGCAGTGTACTTTACATAAGGCGATTTCACCATGGTTCCCAGTATTGTTGGTGAAAAATGACCAACCGAATATCTGGATGACAAACGGTGACGTCACGGCAGATTTGGTATGTTGTTTGGTGAGCGTTTGGTCTGTCAAATGAGGTACCGAGGTGATTTATGGAAGATATTGAGACATGCCGTTAGCCACGAGCCAATAACCAATCCACTATATCAAGGATTTCGGCACAGCTTGGTATGATAAGTCATAACGGTGACGTCACATGTACCAAATAAGATACCAAAAATTAACCAATTGTATTATTTTGACCAACCAAACGGGCTACCAGAACCATTCTAAAATCTGTCTAGAATCCAAAAATTTCATAATATTTAGGATGTTCTAAAGAAACCAAATGGGGAATACACGAAAAATGGCGAAGAAACCATTGAGACACTACTCAGGGCACACTTTCCAGACTCGACCATAATCAACTCGCAACAGGGAGTCAATACCCTATCTCCTGAGATCCTCCGGATGAGAAGATGAAGAGATGATTGGGTCATAGCCCGACAGATTGTGACAACAAATAGAATCGAATGGGCCATAAGCTCATTCGAACCATACAAAGCACCTGGATGCGATGGTATAATACCGGCACACCTGCAGCAGGGCGAAGCCCAACTCATATCGATGCTTTGCCAACTATTCAGAGCAAGCCTGGCAACGGGACACATACCCATGATATGGAAACTCTCACGAGTGGTCTTTATACCGAAACCCGGGAAAGATAGCTCTCAGCCCACGGCATTCAGACCAATAAATCTCTCGTCGTTTCTACTCAAAACGATGGAGAAAGTGATTGAAAGGCACATTAGGGAGACCTCCCTAATAGAGAGGCCACTACACAAAAACCAAAACGCCTATCAACCTGCATGGTAAATCATGTGAAACTGCTCTGCATGAACTTGTTCATAAAATAGAGCAACCACTGAACAACCAAGGAGTTGCCCTAGCTGCATTCCTTGATATAGAAGGAGCATTTGATCACACCTCCTTCGATTCAATGACCACCGCAATCAATCGGCGTGGAATTAAAGACACAGTTTGTAGGTGGATAAGAAACATGCTGAAAGGTAAGAGAATTCAAGCGACTATGCTTGACAAAACTGTAACTATAGAGGCAGCTAAAGGCTGCCCCCAGGGTGGAGTCTTGTCCCCTCTCCTCTGGAACCTAGTCGCAGATGAACTACTAGTAGAGTTAAACAGCAAAGGTTTCTACGCCCAAGGCTATGCCGATGACGTAGCAATACTTATCACTGGCAAACACACCAAGACAGTATCAGAACTGATGCAGACAGCTCTGACAATCGTAGAAGATTGGTGCAGAAAGGTGAACCTGGAGGTCAATCCTGAGAAAACCTCCCTGGTCAGCTTTACGAGAAAGAGGAAGACAGCGGAATTATTCAAACCCATGTTCTTTGGACAAGAACTGCAGGTGGTAAGAGAAGTCAAATACCTAGGCATCATCCTGGATGACAAACTCACATGGAATTCACACCTACAGAAAATAGTGAATCGAGGTAAAGCCACAATAATGGCAACAAAAAGAGCGATAGGAAAGAATTGGGGCATAAATCCGCGCATGGTACACTGGCTCTACTGTACCGTGGTAAGACCCACCCTTGCTTATAGCTCTGTTGTCTGGTGGCCGAAAATCGAGCAGCGACAAGCAGCCACGGAACTTGCAAAAGTTCAGAGGCTAGCATGTCTCTGTGTAACGGGAGCCATGAAAACCACTCCAACACTTGCCATGGAGGCCATGCTTAACCTACCTCCTTTAGATATCTATATCAAAATGGAAGCAAGAATGGGAGCATATAGACTTAGCAACACCGGGAACTGGAGCCACTCAAACTCCCAAGGACACACTAAGATAACCAGCACAGTCACGAACCACTTAGTAACAATGAGGAGTGATATCATGTTGAAAAATATCAACTTGAGCACGTCTCCTAAGACCAAGCTAATATGGGAAGAGGAAACGGTGAAACAACTCCGGATGGCTAATGGGGCAATATGGTACACAGACGGCTCCAAAACAAGCCGGGGAACTGGTGCCGGAATCGTAGGTGAAAATCCAAAGTGGGAAACATGTGAACCACTCGGGATGTACGCTACAGTTTTCCAGGCAGAAGTACATGCAATAAACGTATGCGTGCAAGAGAATCTCAGGAGAGGCTACAGAGGAAGGAAAATCCTTATCCTTAGTGACAGCCAAGCCGTAATCAAAACCATCTCCTGTCGGGAAACCAAATCCAAACAAGTCATGGACTGTCAGCAAAACCTTGTCACACTGGGAGTATCTAACGATGTTACTCTTGGATGGATACCAGGACACACAGGGATAGCTGGGAACGAGCGGGCGGATCTACTAGCACGCAAAGCTGCAAACACACCACTTCTGGGTCCAGAACCTGCTATTGGTATTACAAAATCCTCCGTGAGAGGTTGGCTGAACTGTTGGTCCAAAAAACAACAGAAATCTAGATGGTGCCAATCACCAGGTCTGAAACACAGTAAATTAATGATGGCAGACGAGATCGAATCATCATTTTCTGGAAGCCTACTGCAACTCAGCAGGAATCAGCTTAGGAAAGTAACAGGTATATTAACTGGACACTGCACTCTAAGGAAACAGATGCATATCATGGGTCTTTTCAACGAGGAACCCATATGTAGGCTGTGCAACGAGGAGGAGGAAACAGCCTCCCACATTGTATTCGAATGTGAAGCGCTGGCGTACTGGAGAAGAGATAATGGGGAATTCACAACCACTCCTCGAAGGACGGACAGGGAAACAGTAGAACGAGTCATAAACCTTATTCGGGCAATGGAGCTCTTCGACTGAGAGACAGGCACAGAGAAGATACAATAAGCCCAACTAGAGGCTGCGGTGTCGGGGCCAACAGCCCGAAACTCGTAGCGCCTGTACTTCAGTAATCAGTAATCAGTAGGATGTTCTCCTTTATTTGAATATGTGAAATAATCGATCAAAAAATGTATCTTTTGGATGGAGCTAGCCATTTTTATCAAAAACTACACAGTAAAAAGTTTTGAAAAGTGACCTTTTTTTGAACGCAAAAAAGGGCACCAAACAATTTTTTTTGAAAAAATCGCCATGACATGCAAACTGACAAATAGATTGAAGTTTTTAAATGCACCATCATTTTTTTGATAACCTATATAGGGCCAAAGTTCAATCAAAATTTAGGCGGTTAATCCATTTAAGGCCAATACTGTACGTACAGGACAATAATATAGAGGGTGTTCCATTTGAAAAAAATCATCAACCTGTCAATATTTGACAGTTACCAACATCAATTGACATTTTAGCATACTTTTGTATTTATACCCTGTACGATACACCTATGGTATGTTTGCGCGCATGATACCACAACAAACAAGATAAGCTCACGCGCATCTTTCCCGTTTACCGCCCATTTAAAATGCATAGTATTGCATAGGGTGTTCGATGCCCATTGCTAGGTTATATTTTTAACAACTATTTTCCTATATCTTTCCCATGCGCGAATCGGTTTCAATTTCGTCCAGCTAGATCTTTTGTATTTAAGTATGATGGTCTGCGCGATATCTATTGTGGCGACATCTGCTTAGGCTTAGCAGAATAGCGGATTCTGCGGTATCATGGCATATTATGCTGCTCATTTTATTTTCATTATTTTGGATTTGTCTTCCGTGGTTTCTACAATCTACCACCATAGACATTGTGAAACATAGATGACGTCAACAGAGACGAATTTTGTTCGCGAGTCTGGCATAAGTGACATACCATGTGTGAATGCTTAGACTATAAATGTATAGTGGTTGAGAAATGATGTCGTGCCATGCATGGAGAAGCTCCGCGATTCACATTTATTCAATTTATTCCAAATATTCGAAAAACACAATTTTGGTGCTATTCGATAGATTCCCAAAGAATCTTTCACGAGCATAAGATGGTGTATGTTTGGAAATTGCAAACGAAAAATTATTGTCAAAAAATATTACTCCAAACTCCAATATTCACTTTACTCTTTACTCAGTCAATGATGAAAAAGTATCCGAGCAAAAAGTGACGAAATAAATACAGACCTTTTCAACCCTCTCCCTTATTTGAATACCTATGTGAAATAATCGATCAAAAACTGTCTTATCCCACTAAACCAGGAAAATCTCGTTGATCCCGGGAGAAAAACATGTTTTCGATGAAAGCTCTATTGTCTTCAAAGCAAAATTGATTTTTAACCAACGGAAAACAGCCGTTGTTTTGAATCTCGATTTCACCCCTCAAACACTTTTTATTGAGTATGTTTGATTTGCGAAGTTTAGACTGAATTCCAATTTATTTTTGCCCGATGTGTTTGTTTAACGAAATGAGTTTTTTTTTAAATGAGCAAATTGAAGCGCGCAGACGAGAAACATGTGCAAATAATTAATGGAATAAGTACGGGTAACTTAAGTTAAACCATGTAAGTCAGCATTCGACAATGGGAAGCTTACAGATCAGTAATCCACAATCCACATTCATTATAGGCACAAAATTTTGCAAAACCACAAACCGAACTAGAATAATATCTACCTACCTTATTCAATCGTCTGTGTCAATCCAGCTGCAAGGGGCTGTCAGGAAAAAAACAAAAATCACCCGATTAATACTTGAAATGGGATTCTCGATGATGTAATAAAGGATTGGAAACACTGAGTCGGCGCCTGGGTTGCCATGTTTCAATTTCGGTATAGGTTTTAAAAATGAGGCCATTCGGATAATGCCTTCCAATAAATCTGGATCACGCTGTTTTGCATTTTATCCTGCTCCAATCTGCTTTGGCCCTCACTGCGCAACAATAAATGCCAACATTTTATTGAATCCAGAATCTGCCCATTTCTTTAATAAAACTTACGTTGAAATACACGTGCTTGGTTTCATAAATTTTCTGACTTCCCCCATATGGTAATTCTATAAAACCTATACATTGCATTTAACATTTAACTATACACATCTTTTATCCATGCTCTGGAAATATGGCAACCGTCCCTCCAGTGATATTTAACCCTGACCGTATCTATTTTATTCCTGATTCCTGAATAGTTATATACGAGGGGGATGCAATCAGTAATAAGGACAATCTGAAATATGTTCCGAGATGCAAAATACAGTGTGTTCAAGATAAGGATGTCTATCATGGGGATCTTGAAAACCGTAAGAGAAACGAAGATGGTTAGATCAGAGAAAAGTTGCGCATTATCAAGCCTAACAATATGCCGCTTAGAATGTTTTAAAATTCCGAGTAGTTTCGGAGATATGCCTAAAAAAACAAAATTTGCCGATCTCGTTTTTATTTTTTTCTGACATTATTTAAGGAGATATGGAAAAACAAAAGACACTTTCTCATGACCACTTTTCAAGCTCTACAAAACAGCGTTGAGAGATTTTCCGTACGTTTCGTTTCGGAGAAACCATCATCCACTTTATTTTCTGATATGGCTCGTAAAAAGAGTATACCCTGTAATAAATAGCATATTTTACTACGAATACAACTCTATGTATAACACAATATGATTCTGCAATATTTAGATTGGAATAAATTGGTTTTCATTAAATTCCAAATGTTTTGGTGTAGTAGGCGGTGAAATGATGGCGCTGAGAGAAAAATAATCTTATTGTCATATTATTGACACCTACTTAGTGTTTTTGAACTTTGTTTTTGCGTCTTGTTATCACAGTTTTTTTCTGTGTTACAAATGGAAGGTGATTTTTTACCTGAGGATAGGCGGAGAACGTTGGGAATTTTGGAACAAATTTAATAAGTCCCTTTTTTAACAAAAATTCCCTTACCTCGGAGCATCATCGCAACCTATTCGAACGCGATTTGGAAGAATCCTTGGACAACTTACCGCTTACAAAAGTTAGAAACTGTTGGTTTCAGCAGGATGGTGAGCCCGCCCACAATGCCCTAATCGTGCGCGAGTATCTATCGAACAGATTTCCGGGAAAATCAAATCAACAGTTCCGTGGCACCCTCGTTCGCCGGACTTAACTCCGCTCGATTTTTCTTCTGGGAGTATTGCAAAAATTATGTTTACAGCCGTATTTTCGAATCTGCGAGGATCAGCTGAGGAGAATAGTTGTTGAAGCGTTCGAGAGCATTACACCTGATATTTTAAGAAGTGTTTCAAATTCGACAGTTAGAAGATGTTATCTCTGTTTGGAGAATAACGCCGGTAATTTGTTCGAACATTCTCTATAATCTTGATTGATTTTTTGGATTTCTAGTTAGTAGTTCTCAACTAATTTGTTTAATTAATTAACATATTATGAAGTGACGTACCTACGTATTTTAATAAAGTTTTTAAATCGTCAATAACGTGATTTCAATTTATTATTTCGAAACATGAGTGATAATAGCCCACTACACCATACCCAGCGCCATCATTTCACCGCCTAAGTACTACACCAAAACATTCGGAATTTGATAAAAACCCATTTTTTCCAATTTGAATATTGCAGAATCATAATGTGTTATACATCGTTGTCTTCGTAGTAAAATATGCTATTTAATACAGGATATACTTTTTTTACGCGCCATATAAAAAAAATAAAGTTGATGATGGTTTCTCCGAAACGAAACGTCGTACGGAAAATCTCTCAACGCTGTTTTGTAGAGCTTGAAAAGTAGCCATGAGGAAGTGTCTTTTGTTTTTACATATCTCTTTAAATAACGTCAGAAAAAAATAAAAACGAAATCGGCAAATTTCGTTTTTTTAGGCATACCTATCTCCGAAACTACTCAGAATTTTAAAACTTTGTAAACGGCTTATTGTTAGGCTTGAAAATGCGCAACTTTTCTCTGATTTAACCATCTTCGTATCTCTTATGATTTCCAAGATCCCCATGATAGACAGCTTTATCTTGGACACACTGTATAGTAGATACCTTTACATTTCAAATTTCACAAAAACGTGCACCACTCAACTGCCAAGCAGAATGCAATTGAAAATATGAGGAGCAGACTACCTAGACTTTCTATTTGCATTTTGTCCTTTGGTGAAAATACAAACGCAACAACTGTGTTTTTGAATATTCGAGGACAAGGTCAATACCTACTAGGATTTTTGCAAGTGTAACATGCATGATTTTTCATCAACTTTTTCTAAATATATCAAGATTTTGGTTAATCTCTGTCAAACGCGAGGCCGTTTCTCATTATTTGTCAACATGATCCAAAAATTGACAAAATGCATTTAGAAAGTTGCTCCTCATATACGATAACCTGTTGCGAAACAAGTTTTTTAAACGAATTAACATAAACGTTCTTCTCAACAGAGTTTCTTAATAACAAAATAATTTTCTGCTGATAAAAGATTTTCGAATAAATTTTCAAAATATCATAAATATTCACCTCTTAACATTTTCATTTTGGCTTACAACGATCACGAACAGCGCCTCTTGTTTCATGATTTAATTATTAACAGAAGACGTCTCAAATTCGTTCGCTTTGCACAGTGACGTCATTGCGAAAGTCGCGTCTATTCAAAATGCAAAAAAATATGTTTTTCTTCTTTTTCTCACGATAATAATTAGTGTGCCGGTTGTTAACGAACCGAAACTAACCCATCTCACTCATTTTTAATATTTGGGAAAAGTGAAAAATCTGCAGAGATGTTTTTATAGGTACAAAACAATATTCTCAATGTAATAAGTATGTGTGCTGGAAATATTCTTGACATAAAGTTTGGGTTGGGAATAAATGACAAAAATGTCTGACACAATGACAAAAATGAAATGTCAAAAAAGCATCTTTTGAATTGAACTTGACGATTTTTTTCAAAAAGTGTATGTATCAATGTAGTAATTAAATGTACCGCCTTGTACTACTTGAAGATATCGACTCAATATTTAAGGGTTATAAAGTACTCATCAGGATCTTCAAAATGAGGGGTCACACGACCCCCCTTTCCATTTAAAAAAATGTTTCAAAATGGCGCCCAGCCGCCATCTTGAATACTAAAAGTACGTCAGTAACATCAAAAAGTAGTATTTCGACAGCAATTGAAGTATGCCAGGTTTTAAAATTTTTGGTGCACACATTAAAAAAAAAAGGGGAGGGGGACCTTTTAGACCCGCACTGTATTTTAGACTGTGTACACTAATAATAAGGAATTATATGAAAACTCTAAACTCAATCATGAATATACTCGACCAGAAACCGAACGAATCTTATAACTTCAGTTAGGTATCTGCAAAAGAATGTCGAATATTCGATGAAAAAAGTTTTCAATGAACTGAAAAAGTTCGTAACCTCCCCAAAAATACATTAGCTCGTAGCCTTAAAACTTTTTTGTGTAAAAAAGTATTTTATACAATGGAAGAATTATTTTCATGTGATTAGTCAGATATAGTTATTTGAATAGCTGATGTTTTGCTTTTGTTGTAATTATTATTCAAGTATCTAATTATTTAATTTGTTCTTGTTGACAATGTTCCACGCCCTAACCGGGTTTTTCTTTTAACTTTTTGAGTTATAAACATTGGAACAAATAAAGGATTATCAATCTATCCTGAATCTTCTGTTTATTGTATCATGTTCTGTCTGACATATACTCACGCTTTTTGACTGTTCACATCTTAGAATAGGTGTATAGCGGAATTTGTAATTAACAGTCACCAAATTTGTTCCCTTTATTATATTATTATTATTATTGTGTTCCTTATTTTTCAGTGTTCCTTAAATGTTGAATTGGTACCTACCAGCGGAAACCAGCGTTAACCAACGGTCTTCGCAACGGTCACTTTTATCTGGTACACTTGATTATGAAAGCATGCATACCATTGACTTTAATGCATACCCACACACAATGATCAGTTTGGAGAACTTCAAGCCAATTAATAAGTCAACGCGTGAGTTATGCAACAATTACTGAGAGTCTAAACGAAAACAAAGTAAAACATAATATTTTTGTTCAAAATACAAAGAGTCAACAGAAAAGTTTGGTTCGTTAACTAGAGGTTTAATGTTCTTATCGTGTGTGTATTGTACATATAGAAAAGAAAACACACCAACATCGACTGCACTTTTTTTGTAAATGTAAGTCGTATTCAGGTTATTGAGAGTTTTTATGATTAAAATCTCACAACAAATGTGAGAAACCTTTTAATAATTATTATTATTGTAGGCGTAAGACATTACAGATGAAAATCCGACAACACCGCACCGCTTCGATCCCGACCCGACAACTGTCTTGCGAAACGTGAGGTTATGTTCAATTGTAATTCTCATCATAATCACTATCGGCAAAAATTTAGAAACTTTGTAACTGTTTAGCATCTATTACACTTTGCTTTCCATCATTATTTGGTCCATTTATTATTTGGTGAGTACCTGTTTTGATTGAAATATAATTTCTGATTAGGAATTTAAAACTTTGAGTTGTGGTGATTTGTCTGGTACCAATGTGGTGCAATATGATGGTAGTATTTCGTTAAAACCACGATTTATTGGTAGATTTTGATGGTTTCAATGGTAGTAGTTTATTGTTTATGTGTGATATAGCAATAATTGTAGTTCGAGTGCAACAATATGGAATATGGAATGAGATTTTGAAGGTAAACCCTCAAGTAACTTTCTGGGTGAAAGTGCGTGAGTTCTTTTGAAATAGGACTTAGGCACTTTCACCCTGAAACCACAGATATTATCTTAATCGTACAGTGAAACGTGGACATCTGTGAGTTAACAGAAACTAGGGAAAGTGAGCTTTTCGATTTGGAAACATTTAGCTAGTAAAAACTGATTTCGATCGACTTTATCATACTTTTACTAGTAATTGTTAGCATTCGCGTAATTGTTCTAATAAAGACAGCATATCTTTTCCCTATTAATTCATGTTCTGGGCTCAAACCACAATATCATTGTAAGAAAGAGACGAAAAGATTTAGTGCAAGAGTATTGCTCCAAAGTAAAAGATATGATACCAAATATTTGACCCAAGACCTTCGAAGCATTTGAGTAGAGAGGATTTGACATATATGTACTTTTCTTGGTTTAAAAGGTTAAATGATTTGATCCAAATCTTTCTTCTTTTGAATCAAAAGTCCAAATATAATTTTGTATAATTATATTTATTATTCTATTACAAAGGTTATTCCTGGGTTTTCTTCTTCCCAGGCTTCTGTCGTGAAAATAATAGGAATATTTGAAGCTGCTGACGTAAGGTTGATTTACTGAGGCACCTGATGGGTGATGTCAATATGCTCTACCTGATTCTGAAAAACGAATACACAATAGTTAACTCATTTTCTTCCTTCACCTCTATCCCAGCCTTTCTGTTTCCCTCAACTTTTAAATATTCCGAATCCAGTTCCCTCCTCTTGTACTTGATTAAGTACGTGGTTGCATGATTGCAAAGATGATATTACAAAAAACTTTAGACAGATATATAACAATGACAGCAATATCATTTTTCATGTTCTTAAAATGATTCAGATCTTTTTAATAGAAGTTTGCGACACCAATTCTTATAAGTATGAAAAAATGCTGTACCTACATTGAAAAATTGACAAAAACTAACTCACGTCGTTTCATTCATCTGAGAGCACTTCCACTTCCATAATAACCTCTCCCTCTGCGCATCGATGGTAAATGATTATTTTCTATTTTCGGACATCGATGTAGTGTTTTGAATGCGCTTGACAAAGCAATGCAGTACAAGGTAAAATGTTTTTCGCGCGATGAATGCTCTCTTTGGTGAATCCCCAAATTTAAACTTTCATCCACGATATTGGAGAAAGATATTTGTTGCTTGATACAAGAACAAGGGCCCAAGAGAGATTTGGAAAAAATATCGAATGCTCCATTTCTCTTATTTTATTGAAGTTGTGGCACAAGACCTTCATTTTTGTCAGTGTGCTGTACACTGAAAACTATCATCCACTAGACGTTATTATAAAAATCCTTATTGGTCCGGTTTTCCCGAGGGTTTTCCGCATATCCGCACCACAGTACGAAGCTATAGACCCAACAACGTCTCAACGTGCTCCCGAGCTCCCGCGTTCACAAATGTCGATAATAATTATCGACTGCCGAGTGTTGCGAAGTCGCATGCATCATTCAAATTATGTATTATTTGTCTTGAGTTGAAATTATTGAAGGTCAGTTGTGAGTTTGGGTTAGTTTGTGTTTGGTGGAAAAATAATAATGGCTTCCATAATTATTTTTCATTATGACATTTATTTTTATGAAGTTTGAAATTGCATGGAGAGGTAGCTGCGAATACAGTTTAACAGTTTATGGAAAGTTCCACATGTCGGTAGAAAACACTTGACTGCCACGAACCCGCGACAAGGCAGCTTCGTAACAGATAAGTTGCAGTCACCAGTAGGATACTTCATAGTAACACATCATAACAACTCTTTTAGTGGGAAAAACCACCCAAGACACTACCGGGCTACTCAAAATCTTTCCCCATTTTGGTCTCAGTTACTTAAGAGCTACGAATACACGACGTAGCCGCCGATGGTCACCGCCCACTTTGTAGTGGCAGTTACGTATCTGCCAGCCGATCCGGCGAGCCCATCCGCTAATGAATGGGGGGCTTAAATATTAGTTTTCGTTAAAAAGTATAATAATTACTTCTTACTACACATAAACATAGTTCTACTTCTTTCAGCTACCACCGGTAAAATCTCAACCACTTCCATATGTTTTGACAAATTGAATTGAATAATTGGCTATACCGATGAAAAATCACTTACTGCTGGTACTTATTTTTTAAATCAGTCGACCACTGCTAGATTTGATTTTTGTTGCTGTTGATTTGTCAACACTAACTCGAGTAACAGAAAAGTGGTACTAGACCTTTTTTTAACCGATAAAAGCTAAATTGAAGTGTTACTCATCGTTTCTCCAGTGATATTGGCAGCATGTAGCAGCATCAAAGTAGTAGTAGTAAATAGGGGATTAAGATTAATTCAATCTACAATTGCTTTTGTTAAATATTAGATATTCAACCGGCATTAAAGCTCTGACGTTTGTCATAAAGTATATACTCATTATTATCACAATTATGATTCATATTTCTCATTCATTTCCATTTTCATCCTACTATCAGTTACCATTTTGCACCTGATTTTTCAAGTATCATATTTGATGATTTGATTTGCGGCAACACGGAATTATACGTACACACTTTGTTATAATATGAAGATATAATGGCTTATCAATGGAAACAAATCTGAATTGATTTTTGTTTCGTCCATTGTCAATTTAGTCTCAGAATGTGTATCACATGTTTTCACAATGATGGGCGGACGGATTCTTGCGAGTTTACAAAACTGCGAATTTAATAACTTTGGCAAACATAGAATCATCAAAGTGGATGGTTTGATATTTTTGTCAGCTGAAAAACGAATTGATGGAAAGTGGAAACAAGATTCATCATATGAGGAGTGACTTATCAAAATGCGTCTTGTCTAGAATTGGGAAAAAATGAGTTTGATGTGGTTTTGCTATCATGAAGACACGTACCAATCCACAGAATGCATCAAATCAACTTTGATCCCATAGTAATTCGAATACAAACTCGACCAGTTACATCAAAACGCTTGGAAGCGCTGATATAGTTCCGAAAACATGTGTTTTTTAAGACTTATAACATCAATTAATTAATAATTCAGAGATTTTATTCTTTTTACAGACTTTTATTTATATATTATATAATTACTTTTTTATTTTTTTTTTCATTTGGAACTCCTAGTGAGTTTTATTTCACCTCATTCGTAAGTATAAACGTAGATACTTTCCATTATTTCTCATGAAATTGAAAATTTCAAAGCACAAAACGCATAAAAAACAATGTTTTCCCCATTATGATGCAGCAAGACGCATTTAGTCCAAGACTTTTTAGTTTTTTTATGGAAACTGAAAGTACTTTTGATTTGAATGAGACTGTTTTCCATGTCCATGCATGTAGCATGTATATACATCGATTCTACACACACATTTTTCTAAACCACTTCGTTTTTAGTCGTAAAAGGTTTTTACTCATTATTGGGAATTCAGTATTGGGTGACATAATGCGTTTTGATAAGTCACTCCTCATATGTTCTATATAACATCAACGATGTTGAACAAGTTTATTGTAGTGAGACAAGTTTTGGGTATATGCTATAAGTAGTCGCTCTATGTCAGATAAGGATTTTATACAGTTTTGCTAAAAGGTCACCTCTAGGATTGTTGACTTGAGTAGGTATCCTCTTTTCACATAAGATTATTTTTGCAAAACGTTGGACTCCCAACTACTTGAATTTAAACATTCCCGGGGTCAATTTTTTTAAAAATTATCAACCTTAACTGAAACTTGAACTTTTTGTTTGTCGGAATATATGAAATCTAATGCGTCTCCATTATATGTCAACATCTCTTTATTTGCAGAATCATGACCAAGAAACGGGGAAACAAGAAGGGTGAAACCTTCGAAGACGACAACACTTCTACCGTATCCGAAACAAGTAGCAGTAAAACTAACTCCAAAAAAGGAAAACAGAAAAAAGATAACGAAAGTGATGATGAAGAGCCAAACCAACCAGTTGTCAAAGATAATGTTGAACCAACCAAGAAGAAAACAAGCAAACGATCTAAAAAGAAAAACGATGATGCCTGGTCTGATAACGATGTAGAAGTAGATCTAAATAATATCGAAGAAGATTTGCCAGAACCAAAAAAAGCTACTAAAAAGAAAGATAAAAAGAAGCAGAAGGCCGATAGTGATGATGAACCAAACGATGAGTCTGAACAAGACGTGCCTAAACCAGTGACGAAAAGCAAGAAAAAAGATAAAAAGATGCAAGATTTTGACAAGACTGAAGAAGACATTGACGAAATTCCCTTGCCAACATTCAAGAAATCAAATAAATCCAAGAACAAAAAAGTCACTACCGAGGTCACTACATCGAATGATATTGTACCGGAAGAGGCTGAAAGCGATCAAGCATCCAAATCTGAAGAAGATACAAAGGAATCATCTCCCCCCTTTGAAGAAAAACTAGAAGCGCTTGAAATCAATCCAGAAAAAGAAAAGAAAATTACACATAGAGAGAAGAAAAAACTCAAGAAGCAGCAAGAATACGAAAAGCAGATGGAGACAATGCTGAAAAAGGGAGGCCAAGGTCATTCGGAACTTGAAAGTAATTTCACAGTTTCCCAAGCACAAAAGACTGCTGGACAATTGGCTGCTTTGGAGAATGCTGTGGATATAAAAATCGAAAATTTCAGTATTTCTGCAAAAGGAAATGATCTATTTTGTAATGCCAATCTGCTTATCGCTAATGGACGGCATTATGGGCTGGTCGGCCCTAATGGCCATGGGAAAACAACATTACTCAGACACATTGCCCAAAGGGCGTTCTCCATTCCCCCAAACATCGACATTTTATATTGTGAGCAAGAAGTGGTTGCAGATGAATTCACTGCAGTTGAAACCGTGTTGAAAGCTGATGTGAAGAGAAATGAACTTCTTGCTGAACAAAAGAAACTGGAAGAGCAGTTTAATGGGGGTGATCTGGAAATTCAAGAGAAATTGAACGACGTTTATGCTGACCTCAAAGCTATTGGTGCTGATTCTGCTGAGCCCAGAGCAAGAAGAATTCTGGCTGGTCTGGGTTTTACAAAGGGAATGCAGAACAGGGCTACGAAGAACTTTTCAGGAGGTTGGAGAATGAGGGTGTCACTTGCCAGAGCGCTATACATTGAACCTACTCTGCTTCTACTGGATGAACCTACCAACCACTTGGATCTGAATGCTGTTATTTGGCTGGACAACTATTTGCAAGGCTGGAAAAAAACTTTGCTCATAGTCTCACACGACCAATCATTCTTGGATAATGTTTGTAATGAGATCATCCATCTAGACACTCAAAAACTGTACTACTACAAAGGAAATTATTCCATGTTTAAGAAAATGTTCACCCAAAAACGGAAAGAAATGATCAAGGAGTATGAGAAGCAGGAAAAACGGTTAAAAGAACTGAAATCCTCGGGCTCATCTAAAAAACAAGCTGAGAAGAAGCAAAAGGAGGTTTTGACCAGAAAGCAGGAGAAGAATAGATCCAAGGTACAAAAACAAGAGGATGAAACCCAACCCCAAGAGCTTCTACAGAGGCCCAAAGAATATCTTGTCAAATTCAGATTTCCAGAGCCCCCGCCGTTACAACCTCCTGTTCTGGGACTTCACAACTGTACCTTTGGATATCCCAACCAAAAGCCTTTATTTGTCAAAACTGACTTTGGCATTGATATGAGCAGTAGAGTGGCGATTGTGGGACCTAACGGAGTAGGCAAGTCAACGTTCTTGAAGCTTCTTGTAGGAGAATTAACACCACAAGAAGGAGAGGCTCGAATGAATCACAGATTAAGGATAGGAAGATTTGACCAGCACTCTGGTGAACATCTGACTGCAGAGGAAACTCCCTCCGAATATTTAATGAGACTGTTTGACTTACCATATGAAAAAGCTAGGAAGCAGTTGGGTACTTTTGGACTTGCAAGTCATGCACATACGATTAGAATGAAGGACTTGTCTGGAGGTCAAAAAGCTAGAGTTGCATTAGCAGAATTGTGTCTTAATGGCCCGGATGTGCTGATTCTGGATGAACCTACAAACAATTTAGATATCGAGTCTATTGATGCCTTGGCAGAGGCTATAAATGATTATACCGGAGGTGTTATCATAGTTTCCCACGACGAACGCCTTATCAGGGAAACTGGTTGTTCCTTGTACATAATAGAAGATCAAACTATCAATGAAGTGGATGGAGACTTTGATGACTACAGGAAGGAGTTGCTGGAAAGCTTAGGGGAAATTATCAATAGTCCAAGTATAGCTGCTAATGCCGCAGTTAGTCAATAAATATCAATTAGGTAATGTTTTATACAATGCAATGGACTTCTATGTGTGATTTAATTATACCTAATTGAAAGAGAATTGTTATCTACATATTTGAAATTTCAATAAATTAAATTTTGAGAACTACTGGCAAATTTGTTTAGTAGGTTCAATGTTTATCTTTTTATAATTGAATATCAGACATATTTTTAATGATAAACTCAATTATTGTCACTTTATTTGAAACCAGCACTTTCCCCGTCATCTCCAAAAATTTTCTTTTGCTTGGGGGAAGAAATTTTGGTCGAAATGCCGAGTAGCGAGCTTATATTTTATTCTGTGAACTTTGGATCTGGTAATTTGAAAGGCCATCGATGAATATTTAGATGCTTCAAAATACTTCAAAATTACACGTGGAAAGGTAAGCAAATAATCATCTTTGTTGGATTGGAAAAATGGCTTCGGGAGAAGCAATTGATCAGAAAGTTATGATAAATTGTGTACAGGTCGTGTTGGCAAAACTTGACCACCCTGTATAATAACAAATAACTTTATTCAAATTGTATGTGATTATTGTGTTCACGGTTCAAGGATAAGTGATGTTTTATGAGTCAGTTGTTTTTTCGATACTTTTTCCATTTTGCCGAAAAAAATGCCTAACTATAGCCTAGTTTATACCGATAACTGATTTAGTCCGGTCCGATAGGACCAAGTGGGTGGGGATAGTACGGTAGGACCAATGCTTGCTTCTCGCCCGTTCACACCGTCTTGCAACGCGTGAACTAAATGAGTACGTGCCCAATTCCTCAAATGTCAAAAACAAGTCGAAATCATTTTATCAACACAATTCTTAACCAAAAAAAACATTAGTTAGTACGCTCAGATTGCCTTAAAAACTCAGAACCAACACAATTCACAATAAACAATCAACATAACCTCATAATTTTGATCCAGATCGAACCCAATTTAGTTCGGTACACCTGCTTGCGAATACCGAACCAAGAGTGGACCAGCTTAGTCCGCAACTGTTTACACCATTAGAACCAAATATTTGGTTCTGATATAGTCCGAATTTAGTACTTGGTCCGCAGACCAAGTTGTCGGTGTAAACTAGGCTTATGAGTCCTTTTTCAACTTTGATCGCCTCCCATTCCTTTATTATAAGTCTTAGACCCAACAACCCTTTTATCAAAATGGTCGTACGAGATACGAGAAATAATTAGAATTCTTATATACAGGGTGACCCATTTAAAAAATACAAGTTTAGTTTGCCACAATTTTTTTGGGACATACCCTATACTATGACGATATTTTTAAAACAACCTTTTTGACCAACTATAATATACAAAAAAAAAACATTCATATTTCTCACCATTTTTCCACAATCGTCCACCCCATCTTGGTTGCTCCACCCTGTATACAGTGTGGTCACTTATTAAGTATGGAACATATTTTTTTTATTAACTGCACAACCTAAATATAAATATTGTCGAAAGTTGGTGCATCTCCGATAATCATATTAGGTGCACTTAGAATGGTTGCAAGTTGCAAGTCAAACAGCATACAGGGTAGGCCAAAAAATATGAAAATTGTACAAGAGTAAAGTACCCTTATTTCAGAAAATTCGGCAAAATGTTATGATGAAAACCTGTTTAGGATTAAAAGTTATGCCTAAATACCAAATCATGGCCTCCTCTATAATTTTTTTTAAACATCTAATTATTTCCCAAAAAAAAATGTTTGTTTTATGTTCACCCTAAACAAAAGATCGACATTAGTGTAGATACTATTTAGAAAAAATAAAAATAAAACTTTCACTTCTGTAGCTCTGTAATGAAGCATTTCCGGACACATGTTTAAGGAAAGTTTTCTTCTTGTTTTCAAGCTGGAAAACTCCTAATTTTTTTCGCAATAATAATGAAACACCCTGTATATATATATAATATAAGCAAGAGGGTAGCACGACTGGCTAGTTGAGGGAGAACAAGAGGTTAGTGGGGATGCAGTCTAGTAAATTCTTTTTCTTTACGAAGTGGCCATAAGGTAAAAGAAAAACCCTTTGAGGTTGCGTCAAGCTTTCGAGATTTATTTGGTCTCTTCTTCAGGACTACTACAAAAATTAATTAAACTAGTAGGACTACTAAAGGAAAAATATTTCTAATGAAACTCACCACACGTGGGTTATATAAATAAACTGGGTGACAAACTCCACATATCGGAAAAAATGTAAGAATTTGCAAGAGCACACTCAACGATGCTCCATGTGTGTGTTTTCGTATCATGTATGAGTTGGCATCATCGAGATAATAGTGCTGCATTTAATAGCACTTCAAGTGAGTCATGCCATTGGTCATTCAATCAGCTGATGTTGACAGTTCAACTAGTTTGTTAAACTATCAAAACCTCTAGATCATCTAGATATAGTTTTATTCGAGAAACACGTGATTTTTATCAAATGCCGTCATTAAACAATTATTTTTGATAAAATGCCAATCAAATATTCACTTTGGGTTTGGACCCTTTGATTAATAATCACGATCAACTCTGTTCAAGACAGCAACGTTCAATTGAAGTCTACCCTTTTTAAACCTCTTTAGTGAACGTCTGCTATTTCGTTTTTTATGTAATGATCATGGCTACGTTTTCCAAAATGCAAAACAAATCGAAGAATCCTTGAAAGATAAACCAAAGTGAGGGATAATCAGCAGATAGGTGTGCAGCTGTGACAGGTGAGAATTGCAAACAAAAGCTTTCTTGTTTGTACACAAAGTGATGTTTTTTGTTTTTGTTTAGTCACATGGAAGGCTTTGATGCTATTTATTATGAGGAAGAAATAGAAAATCATGAAGAAACCGAAGCTGCGGACGTTTCTTTGGTACCCGATCCTGTTATTATACGGGGGGCTGGAAATATGACTGTGTAAGTGAAGCTGATGATTGAATACCTTTATTTAGGCGCTCATTGACTTTCAATTTCACAGATGTAGTGATATCAGAGAAAAATTAATTAGACCTCATTCACCTACATGACATGTACAGTGACGGGCATTGGAACTCGCACACTATTATTTTGAATAGTTATTTTATGACATCCCTCGTTATGTGCCAATATATTTTTGCCTGTTCAAAACCAAGAGCATCGAAGTAAACAAACTGTACAGGGTGATTCATTTT
The DNA here is from genome assembly GCA_958502075.1 of Orchestes rusci. Taxonomy (NCBI): domain Eukaryota; kingdom Metazoa; phylum Arthropoda; class Insecta; order Coleoptera; family Curculionidae; genus Orchestes; species Orchestes rusci. The sequence goes on along the minus strand of OY293303.1, from coordinate 398,362 downwards.
CAGAGACAGGGTGCCAGTTCTCATAAACTATTCATCACAGAGACTCAGAAAAAAAAATCTGTAGATTAATGTGCCCAAGAGAAAATGCTGGAAATAAAGAGTGTTCAATAAAAAATACGATCAAGTCCCCTATGAATTGCAATTGTTTCAAAAAACGTATGTCTTGGCTAACGTCGCAATTATGACATATGACATCCACTGTCTAACTGTCACAGATGCCATGATGCCAAACCATACAAACTAGCCACGACCTACGTTCATGACAGAAAAAAAAATCCAGAGGTGACTTGATCGTACTTTTTGTACTTTTTATTGAACACTCGTTATATTTCAAGCTTCTAGGATCGCCGCAAGGGGGCTTAACGGTATTGTGAAAACGGGAAATCAACACATTTTGTACGATATTCTCTACACAAAATTGCCCTGCGACACTTCTCTCCAAGTTGTCAAATAAGACAGCTACAAGCTGTCAAACTTGATGTTACTAATTTGCCTATAACCTTGACCGATTTGACTGTTCTTTAGCACATTTTCAAGAAGAAAATTTGCTCTTTCTAGTGCATGTACTCGAGGACGATTTTATCTGATTTCTGACCACACAACATGAATTTGTGGTTTTTCCGAAATTTTCAAATGCACACCCACTAAATAAATGCGTCCATCGTGTTATTTGGATAATTTTTTATCACTTCATTTATATATCATTTTTCTATATTTCTTGAAATAGAAGAGTTTCGGAAACTTCATCAGGAATTTCGCGAGGAAAACATTTGAAACAGCCCCTATAAATTTCAAAAAGATACACATCATATTTGTTTTGATTCGCGTTTAACATTTTCTTCAGTTGATGTTAAAGACAAAAGCCGATGTGAGAATGCCAACTATTTTTCGTTTTTTTTCTACGAGTAGCTGACAAGTAGAATACAGTGGACCAGTAAACACCTTATTCCGAAAATATTTCAAAAACAATGAAATTTACCCAAAAAAAAAACAAACAACTAGTTCAAATGCTCATAATCCCCACCGTTGGCAAGGCCCTCCTATCTTTTTAACACATTAAAGTTTACAGGGGCTGTTTCACAAGTTTTCCTCCAGGGATACCTGATGAAGTCTCCGTACCTTCTCTATTTCAAAAGATATAGAAAAATTACCTGCATGAAAGTGGTAGGAAGATATCCAAATAATACGATGGTGGCATCTATTTAGTGGGTTTGCATCTGAAAATTTCGAAAAAACCTCAAATACAGGTTTGACTTTCACAATTCATGTTGTGTGATCGGCTAAAGCGAATTAAATCGACTCCGAGTAAATGTACCAGAAAAAGCAGATTTTCCTCTATGAAATGAGTTTGGGAACAGTCAAATCGGTTGAGGAATTCCGAAGTTATAGGCAATTTAGTAACATCAAGTTTGACGGCCTGTAGCTGTCATATTTGACAACTTAGAAAGAAGTGTCGGGAGGCAATTTTATAGAGAAGATCGTCCAAAATCTGTTTCCATATTCTTATTTGGTAATTCAATTAATCAATTTTCTGAAGCTTGAAATATATTTCCAGCATTTTCTCCTGGACACATTACTATACAGATTTTTGTTCCTGGGTCTCTTTGATGAATAGTTAACGAAAACTGGCACCCTGTCGCTGAAAATGAATCACCCTCCACACGCGATTAGAGATAGCGGCAAATTGAAAGGTCACGTGAAATAATCCAACACATGTGATCTGTTAAATCGTTCCCCTGTCTCTAATCACGTGTAGTTTATTGTTATCTACGATGACTTTTGGTCTTATACCATGTATTACAAAAATTAGAAGCCAGTGCGCTGTGTATTGTATAATATCTACGCTGGGTTTTGTTTTAGTGATACCTATACAGCTATACAGGGTGTTCCATAACTTATCCGCCATAGAGCAACAGGTGATAATATAAATGAAAATAAGAAGATTTATCTAATGAATGTTGTGGCAAATGCTAGTCATCATACAGGGTGTTGAAGTTTTGATTTTATTTTTGTTTTTTCTAAATAGAAGGTAGGTACTTATGTGAAATAATTTTTGATGAAAATTGATGTTTGGTGGTTTTTTGTCATGCGATATTCGAATTTTATATAAGTATGACTCTTACTGGTAGAGCGCGCTACCTACACTTATTTTTATTATTATGAACAGACGTGATTCTTTTGAACGTACCTACAGTAGCGGCAAAAATTATAGCAATCCTGCATCAGTTATGAAAGAAGCGATGGTGCATTTTAAAACTTCAATTCATTTGTCAGTTTACTTGTCCTGGCGACTCTTTCAAAACATTGTTTATTGCTTTTTTCATGTTCAAAAAAAGGCTACTTTTCTTACTTTTTTCTGTGTAACTTTTGATAAAAATGACTAGCACCATACGAAAGAGGGGCAAAAAGTTTATACTCCCTGAAAATCTCACAATTACCTAACAAAGGATAGTCAAGCTATAAGATTTTGAACTTGTCAAAAATGACCAATTTTTGAAGAAAGTTCAAAATTTCATAGCTTGACTATCCTTTGTTAAATAGTTGTTAAATTTTCAGGTAGTACATATTTTTTTCTCTCTTTCGAATGTTGCTGGTAATTTTATCAAAAGTTACAGAGAAAAAAGTTAGAAAAGTAGCCTTTTTTTGAACATGAACAAAAGGCACTAAACAATGTTTTGAAAAAAATCGCCAGGACACGTAAACTGACAAATGAATTGATGTTTTTAAAAGCTCCATCACTTCTTTGATGACTGATGCAGGGTTTAAGTCTCATCAAATTTTAGGCGGTTGCTATAATTTTTGCCGCTACTGTAACTGTTCGTTGTCAGATGCCGCTTTGACATTCTCATGACCTAGTTAATAAAAAAAAACTGAACATAAGAAGTGTCGCGGCGAATAACGATCTAGGTCCAGTTGATAAATTTTGTTTGAGTTCACGAATATCACCAATTTGCATAACATAAAGGAAACAAATTATACCAAGAGTTTCAAGAGCTTTTTATCCAGGACTATGAACTTATGCCGTAATAAATGGTGATCGTGTTATGTTCAGATCAAGCTACATGATGGCGCATTTTTTTTTTAAAATGGACTCTGATCGTTACATTCTCTGCCGCCCTTCAAATTTTATTTTTCAGATTTTTCGAAAGTCTGGTTTTCTGCCATAGTCGCAAGTTTACTTCATACACACAAAAGTTGAAATCTCTGTTTCTGTAACCAAGTTAACAATAACAAACATCGTTGGTGTTCATGGCCTAGTGCAAAATTTTGATTGCGAATTATGAAAATTGAGATTATTGTCGTGGTTTATCAAAATAGACCCATACTTGTAAAACGACAAATCAATTTTTTAATAAATATTTAGGGTGTTCCGTTTAAAAAAAACCCATCATTGGTCAACATTTCAAAAACAATAATATCTAGAAAGAAACTGATTACGCAACTGGATTTTACATAAAAAGTTCTACCAAATCCCATGTTCATAGTTCACATAAGTTAACAAATAACTGGGATAGGGGGGGTGTCCAAAAATGCAACTTTTTCAAAATCACCCTGTAGCGCAAAAACTAAAATGCCTTTGAAATTTTTGTTTATGGTATCTTTCGTTTCACACAAAAATAGCTAAGGTTCGTGAGAACCGCAATGCTCTATCTTTAATTATAACAGAGATGACCCGTAATTTCAACCAAAATGGGACACCCTGTACATACCTTGCTCAACTTTATCCATATTGGCTTGGAACCAAACACGTACCGTTTCCTCCAAATGCAGGTCTAATATGAATGATATTCTTTTCACTGATGAGGTACTGACCACCAGAGTTTTATTTTTATTAGGAATATGTCTGAACAGATAACATTGTTTATAGGTTAGAAATTATTGACTAAAGCCCCGTCCTCATCTGAGCAAACAAAAATGTGGACGAGACGCACAAATGCGCTGAGGACGCTTATGGGGTGCGGCGACCGATCCGGACGTTGTCGGTCCATCAAAAAAATACCTTGCTCAGTCTGGACGGGCTTTTGGTAGCACCGTCTATTTCGCTCCGAACGGCCCCTTACAAAATGGAATTTGTTTGCAATAATTGATTCATGAGTTTGAATATATTTTTTGAATGTGAGACACAAAATGTATGTTGACAAATCTAAGAAAAAGGTTGCTTGGAGGAAAATTGTGGAAATATTTAACAGGTATTTACAAATCGCCTTCCATCCCCGTCACTTACTTGGATGTTGTGCAAAAAAAAACTATCAACTTACAATCTCGATTCCTTCGTAGGTATAAATGTGAAGACCATTTAGTACGTTCCCATCACTTTCTTACTTTTATTCAAGTAATTTATGAATAATTAAGAAAGCAGCACTTGCTAGTCCTAGGTTTCCCAGTGTCATTCGGCGCACAAGTGGCCCCGAACACAGTCTGATGTGGTTCTGAGCGGGAAAAGAATAATTCGCCCAATAAATGCTCATGTGGCGCAAAGTGCTCATGCGGTGCGTTTGCTCAGATGTGGACGGGGCTTTATAGAGTATAAAATAAAATATTCAGATATCGGTAAGTTTAAACTTGGTTTTTGGATTTTTTTTCATTGGACGAAGCACTGTGCGCTATGTCTAATGTTTAATAAATTCACCTAGCTATTGACTACAATACCGCATCAAATAGGATTTGGAATTGATTCAAACTTCAACTTCACCGAATTAAACAACTTGTTCTTCTATTTCTAGATTTGGTTTGAGTAACAGATTCAGTACAGAATTTCCCAGCGGGTTGGTGTCTCGAGTGGCACCCGAAGAATTTAAAGAAACTGTAATGAGAATCAACGGCATATTAAAAAAAACTTTACCGGTCAACGTGAAATGGTTGTTTTGCGGTTGTCTATGTTGCTGTTGCACTCTTGGTTGTTCTTTGTGGCCTGTTATATGCCTTAGTAAACGGGTAAGTTAAATTTCTGAAGGTAATGGATAAAAATCGGGTGTTTTGATTAGGGATGTACCGAAGCGAGGTTTTGGCCGAATAACCGAATATCGAATATGCGGCCTTGTCTTAAGCCGAAGCTTCGGTGCTCTCGAGGTGGTAATATAGCGCCTCCCCGTTCTCGATCATACAGTGAAATTTGCGTTTTCTTCTTCATTTATTGAGTATATTTTTGGGTATTTTGGAAAAAAAAATCGCTGATGACTTTCTAATATTGTCTAGAATACATATATGAAATTTCAAGTCATTTGAAAATTTATGCAAATTGTCCATTGGTTAAAATTTCAAAACTCGCGTAATTCTGTGATAGTCGCTTCGGCCGAATATCAAAAAAGAGGCCGAAGCGGAACCAAAGCGGAGCCGAAGGTTCGATGCATCCCTTGTTTTGATATCAGGATCCACTCTTATCACTTCCTGGAAATTTCTGGTTTAAAAATAATTCTTGATCAATTTACCATCTATTTATTCAGTTGCACAAAGAGAAGATCAACAGGATTAAATTGAATCACCAGGTCTCAATGATTGATGAAAGAAAAAGGGACCAGCCAGGTTTTCTTGAATTCTAAATCAATGATCTAGCGCACACATGTTGTAAGTGCATTTTCAAGCAAAATTGAGTCAATCACACATCACATTAACATATAATTTGAGACATACGCACACAAATGCCACGTGAAATATTCAAATTGGTAGGTGCCAGTGCCATCTTCCAGTCGTGTTAAAACTGTTAAGTACTTATAAGCTTTGTTCTAGAGTAAATAACCGTACCCTACTTGTGGTAATTGCGTACTTAACGTGTGCTAAATCAAACTGCGGTAACGATATTTAACACATTTGTGTCTAGTGAGAAGTAAGGTTACAGCAAGATTATTTCTTCAAATTCCGGCGCAAATAGGGAGTTTTTGAACCCCTTATTAATTTCAACGTTATTTACGTATCCCGCTATACTAGGCATGCGCAGAAAGCAAAACATTAATAACGGAGAGGACACAAAAAAGAGATTTTGAAACTCGAAAGTATGACGTTGTGTCATCACCATGTCATCTGTCATCATAGTGATCAGATTTGTTGTGTTTTTGGTTTTTGATGTATTGATTTTGTGATATTTTCGCCAAATTCCTAGCAGAGCAGCACGAATTATGAAATATGACTGAAGATAGATATGAAGATTCAGACTACCAAATGTTAGGTTTACATCTTATTTCACGTCCGCTTGGCAAACATGAATCATAATAATATGCTACCATCTACATTGAATTTGTGTTCAAAGTTACTTTTACGCCAAATACAATGTGGATGGTAGTACATAATTCCCGTTTGACAAGCGGAAATCTGTCACTTCCACTTTGAAGTTAAATTAAATGTAACTCAAGCAAAACTACGAGTATCGTGGGCAAAACACCGACTGGAATGATAAACAGCTGATCTCCATCAGCATCAATCACATTGTTGCCAAGCTGTAGAACATAGGGTCAGTTTCTGTTGGATATTTAATAAAAAGACAAGAATCTTACAATTCCAGTGCAACTGTAGTCATTTTTAACAATTTAGATTGTACTTTGTATGTTCCACGATTTCTATGTAATAATTAAATAATACTGTATATCAATATGACAACATGAGAAAATAACCGACGGTTATCAAGCGAACGCTAAGGCTCCGTAGATAACGTAACACGTTATCGGTTAATAACCGATTCTGTTATTTCCAGACATCTGCGCAAGCTCAGAATAACCGGCAACGTTAATAACGGGTCAAATAAGAGCTTCAAAAACTCCCTAATATGTCAAATGAGTTCAAAAGAATTCATGTTGTTTTTTCTTCAAACAAACCAAAATTATATCGCTAAATGTGGTCAATCATTCGTATGTATAGCGGCATTTTACCAAAATTTTTGATACATTATCGATCAAATATCACAAATGAGCATTTTCACGCTCAAGGCAATGATACAGCCTATTTTAATAAAGCATATTCGATCTTCAAAAGAAGTGTTTGGATCATGGAATACTTTAAAACATTAAACTTCATATACTTAACTCGAAACTAACTTTTTGTCACTTACAACATTTGTGCACTACACCATCGATTTTTTGGGAATATTGGTTTTTCAATTATCATAATTCGTGGTCCAGTATCTTTAACTTTGAGATCCAAATCCACATCAATATAGTATATTGTATTTTCACACAATAGATTAATTTGTATTGCCATTACCTTTTTAGAAGTAAGTAACGTGTTTTGAAAAAGTGTCTATTTTCAGACCCAGCATTCTTTAAACAAACTATTGCAATGGGAAAACAGCTATTTATACAACAAACTGGGCCTACACTGGAGATTAAGTAAACAACAATGTGATTCTTCGTCGATGATGGAATACGTGATTTTAATAGAATTTTTGCCAAAAGTCCCGATTTACCGACCAGACTAGCTATGATTGTTTTCCTAAATTTCATCCCATGATCATTGTGTTCTACACAAAAATCAACATTGGCCTATCAATACTCTGGCAGCAGAAATACAAAATTGTTATTGGTAGATGATGAGGATCTTGATACACATGCAACATTTGTAATTTTTGGATGAGGTACAAAGATGCTATTGGCCGGAACGTTGTAAACGGAAGTGAACTGCATCTGGATCATCGACTTCGCAACTTTCAGACTGCGGGTTGCCTTGAACAAATACTTTCTTATTTGATCTCCGACATTTATTTGTCAAGACTGTGAATAAGTGTGTAACCCTCACTTTGGCAAAATACTCGAAAAAATAATGCTTCTATTTTCAACGACGTATACTTTGTACATAATATTATGTATGTGATAATACTATTATTAAATCATCTTAACACCTAACCTGATTTTAGATTTGTTATTATATTGTAGCACATGTTAACTAGCATTTAAGATATTGCTGTAATGTTTAGCTAAGAATATTTTAGGTTCACTGTTATTTGGATTAGTTATTTTATATCAATTTGTTGTATGCGTTTTTGAAAAGAATCGTCAGTATTAGGCTTGCATGAATTTTCATTTTATATTTATTTCATCAGAACGCTATTAGTTATTAGGTCTAAAATATGGTTGTTTATTTTTACACATGATACTATACGGAACAATGAAAAATTAAATGTAGATAATTGTTATGGATATTCAACACTGCAATCATTTTACAATACTTTTGTTACTCTGTTACTTGATAATTATTATATTGCTGTAATAAACACGCATTAACTGGTGAGTGAGTCTTATTGATAAACTTCCCACATCCGGAGACGATCAATTTTATAATCAATCAAGCCGCAATTGATGAAGCTTCAATCAATGCATCAATCCATTGAACGATTGTCAATCTCGTCGGTACCTACAGCATCGGACTGATTGATCATGTGTCAGCGTGTCGTCGCTTCCTAGACGATCAATATTTGCTTGAATGAGTACCATGACAATCAAACTGACTGTCTCCGAGGCACTTTATATGTCTGCTTGTTTTCAGTAATCATTATTTCCTCCATCAGTCTTTTATACCGTTTCATTAGTATTTTACCAAAGTATAGAGAGCATCGAGCGAACAAATATACAGGGTGATTCACGTAGGCCGTCTGTTACAAGTATTTCGAGAACTGCTTTTCCAAATGTTTTGAAATTTGGTGTGATTCTATATGAAAGTGTGATGCATCTTTTAAAAATATTTTGATGATTGCGGCTTTGCCAGATCCACAAGTTTTCTCTGGTTAACTTTATTTGATTTGTGAATTCTGTATAACTATTATAGAACATGTTATTATGGAATGGTGATGGTTTCGTGAATATTTGTCATTTTATTCAAAAAATAACAAATGTCATTGATTTTTTCAAATATGATTTCTCAGTAACATCACCGAACATATAACAATATAGAAGGTTCACAAAAGACCGCCCGCCGAGCCATTCGGAAGCAATCGTTTCCGTAGCATTGAACATACGTGCCCGATATTTGAAAATCACCAGTTGACAGCGCTTCTTATAATAAACTGGTAACGTCCGTCTTTGAATATGAATAGACTGACTGTTTCGCGCGCTTAGCAGAGTGACCCTTCTCAGGAACTGAGGCGTGAAAATTTTACTGCAAATGTGTCAACATCTCAAAAAAACCCCGGGTAAAAAGTAGCTTTAAACCTGCTTATTTTACCTCTCAAAAATATACATACAGGGTATTTGTCCCACAAAGAGGCATCAGCCACCACTGCGTGTAAAATCGATTTGCTTCCAGTTCATTCTAGCGGAACCAGACGGCGTCGAACCTTCTACACTGTTCTGCGTGTTACTAGAATATTCTTGCAATCCTCGCGTGGGGATATAAGTCCGCCATTTGGGGAAGAGAGCTCAGTTGTGAGTTAGCGATCGTTGATGCATTAATTGTGTATGGGCAGTGTTGAAGAAATCATAAATAACTGACTGCACATAAATAATTGTCAGTAAATGAATAAGTGAAAGTTGAACAAGTGTTTTCTATAGCTGAAATTCGCAAAACTATAATTTCAAAGGCTTAATAAAACTCTCATCTTACTTCTCATCCTCACAGAATATTCTCAAGAAGTTTCTTCACAAAATCTGCTTACCTTGCATATTCGAAGTTTAAATGGATCTCGCTTCAAAAGATCAATTTTTCTCTTTACCCGAAAAAACTTCTCAAATATCCATTGATTAAGAGACCTCCTTACTCTCTTAAATGGTTCAACCTTGTAGATTTGTGAAAACCAATATCAAATCTGCTTCAATACAATTAATTCTCGATATCGACTTCAAATTTCAGAAATGTTCGCTCCTTTTGCTCCAAGAAGTCTTGATGAAAAACCATTCAAATCATCATCTTTAGATCTTCGTAATTTTTTCAATATATGAGTACCAATTAAGCAAACCCTACTCTCTCTTCAGACAGCTGATGTTCCTTCACCCAACTCTTCATTAGTTGACCCATTGATCTCGCCTATCCTTCATCACTTCCATACCCTGCAACTTCCTCCGCAACAAACAGCGATGCGACAGGGTCAGGTCACAAAGTCGTGTCTCATGTTACATATTTCTGAACTCATCTCCTTTCCCAAGAGTTGGAGATGCGACATAAGCGACGCTGATGCTGGAGGAGTTGAAGGTATGGTTGAATGAATGAAGACGGTAGATAAGACAATAATTTCATTTTTTAAACCTATTTACCCCGACCTTTCTAAAGAAATTCTGTAAATAAATTGACTTTGATCCAACAATTCGACTTCAACCCAACCCACCCCCTCTTGCTTCTTCATTGGATCTATTTTTGAAGAATTCACAATTTATTCTTCAATCTATTATCTAGGTACTTCTCTAAAAGATGTACCATCCATCTAAGTACTTATTCCACAACACCTTTTTGTCCATGAAATGTTTCAAAGCGATTTTACAAACCACATGACAAAGATCACTCATTGTAGTTTTCTTCATCAAACCTCCCCTTTTCTCACTAGAGGTTATAGTGAAATGAAAGTCTTCACACCAAACACGCCCCGCCTTAAGCCTAGTTCGCATTATATAGGCCAGTAATTTGGTCGAGTGGCGAGTAATTTTGTAAATATAGTAATAGTTTCGAACATGTTTGTTACTAAATTACTGACCTAATGCGAATAAGGCTTTAGCGCTGGCCCTCTAGTCACCTCCATAACCTTCCTCCACCACCTAATTTGCAATGATGCGAGTGTTCGGTCACATGATTGGCATAGTTCCGAACCTGGGCCGACATATTATAATATATGTGTATCTCTTTCCTTCTGGGCTGGAGATAGAGACATTTGCTACGCATTAAGGGTTGGAGGGATGGTTGAACGACTGGAGAGTGCAGTGAGGGAGGAGCACATTTTTTCTCCTCCAGAGCTGTGCGACCTTGACGTGGTGGAGGAGCTTAGTAGTTACTCTAAAGAGTGATGAAGCTAACGACAGCTTAATTGAAACTCAAATTGATTCAAAATAAAAAATATAACTTGTTTTATTTCAACTTTTCCAGGAAAATAAAACAACCCTCCAAAACTAATAAGTCCACATTGAATTTGGCGTAAGCGTGACTTTGAACACAAATTCAATGTGGATGGTAGGATATGATACCCGTTTTGCAAGCGGAAATTTGACAGTTTTACACTTCGGAGTAAAATTGAATGTAACTCTTCGCTAATCCCTCTATACCGTGAACAGCTTACTGAATCAACAATTTCACTTTTCTTGAGCACCAGTAATGTAAGGTTGGAATTAAATTTCGTTTCGGATTGGAAGTGACAGATTACCGCTTGGTAAATGGGGTTCATACGCTACCATCTACAATGAATTTGTGTCCAAAATCACACACCAAATTCAATTTGGATGGTAGCATATTTTATTCCCGCTAGGCAAGCGGAAATTTGTCACTTCCACTTCGAAGTGAAATTGAATGTAACTAAGGCATGATAATTTTATGATTATTCTTGTTTTCCACACTAAAATGCGCATTAAAAAAAAACAAATATGCAATTATTTTAAGAATTCACCCTTTGCCTGAGTGACATTCAATTTGTTTTCGAATTGACAGCTTGGAAATATACAGATTTCTGCTTCCAATATGCAAGCAGAAATTCGAAAATCGGCTTGTACCGTGACTTTGAAGACAATTTCAATGTAGATGGTAGCATATGATTCCCGTTTAGTAAGTGAAAATCTGTCACTTCCACTTTGGAGTAAAATTTAATTCAACGCAGGCATTATTGTTATAATGAGAAAATACAAACTTTGGAAATCGCTTCACAATAAAATTTTATCACTTCATACTTATCTGAAACTTGAAACTGGGTTTGCATTCCAAAAAACACAATGGCTTCACATAATTGACGTACATAAAGATTAAAATCTTTATGTATGAATATTTTTCCCCATATTTTTGTTTGTTTGATTGAAAATGATAATATATTTGAATTAAACCAAATGAGACGAGGATAGTTACACATTTTATTATTAAAAATAATAAATAAGTTTTCTATATAAGTTTGAGAACAGTATACGGATAGCTTTCTATAAATAAACAAATGATAAGATGTTCATCTGAATTGACAATTTGTGTGATGAATTTCCTTACACGGATGTAACTAGTTTACTGTTATATGGTTAGGGATACATACATACATAGATATATTGAAAAGTTCAAAATATTATTTATATCAACATTTATCTACATACATAAATTCTTATAAAACATACACAAAGAGAATACGATGATCTGTGCAGTAAATTTAGGTATACGTACCTAAACCAAAATGCCAGCAAGCAGTGTTAAAGAAGAATTGAAGAAAATACGTTATCACAAGAAAAGCTCTAAATATATCACAAGATTAAATGAACATAGTGCAATAAAATTGAGGTCTTTCCTTCTGCCGAATCTACCAGATGCTACGCAAGAAACATACAACCAACATATGGCACAAGTTGAGCAAATTTTAATAGAAAAGTGCTTTTCTACTGACATTCTGCATAGCTTCATAAGCGTAATAGTCCAAGAACTCGCAACGTTTTTATAAGTTAAAATCGTTGCTAGCTGTACGTCTATATGTCCTAGTGATAAATATTTTCTCCCATAAATTAGATTCAAAGTCAAACTTTCTGCAATTTCAATCAATATTTAGAAACTTGATACATATGTACCCTGGTATGTCCTCTGTGTGGAAACTATTTTAATATCATATAATCAAAATTTGGAAAAAAGCGAGTATAAAAGTGCAATGAATTGTAAAAATTCTTATTGAAAATATACAAGACTTTACAAATGATCAAAAGTCCGAATACAATCAAATTGATATCTGCAAGAGAATGGTCTAATTTAATTCAAAGCACCTCTTCCGAATTCGTAAAAATTACAGTCACTGTAGTACAGTGATTCATAAATTCACTTTCAAAAGCGTCTTTGGACGGTTGTCATAAGGATTAGAATTTCTTAAATGGAATATTTTTGTTTGAAGCTTTCAGGTTATATTTTATATATACAGTGAAACATTGGCTAGCAAAAATTAGTTGAAAACTGAAAAAGGCATTTACTATGTTGGCTTTATTAGCAGAAAATGTAGCTTGATATTCGGAAGATCTTATCATGCGAAATTCGAATTTGATCTCAGTATAGCCGTAACTTGTAGACGGCGCCACCACAACTCATTCTTATTGTTCATAGTGAAACACATCAATCATCATCATTAATAATGAATTTGAAAGGGCAAAAAAACTCACTGGTCACTACCGAAAAAGATGACAGGATTCAGAAGCTTTAAACTCAATAAAAACTCTAGGACAAGCTCCTTTACTTGACATGAAAACAAAATGAGTAGAAAATCGTTGAAATTTGGAAAGAGGCTTGAAGAGGCACGTGAGTTTTGTATCTTTTTTCAGAAGAACATCTCCGAACACTGAAACTGATTTATAACAGAAGAAAATCTCACAAATTGGCAATAAATTCGATTCTCTTTTACAGTGCAATTCTTTACTGTCCTCCCCTTCTAACTTTTGAACCGTTTGGTATGTTTGAACAAAAGTTTGACACACCATATGGGAGGACGTTCTGCATTTTTTGACATAGTCATAACAGCTGAAAACGTCAAAATGACAGTTGGGTGCCATTTCGAAACAAAAAATCAAATGGGAAGGGTTGTCGAGTGACACCTCTTTTTGAAGGTCTTTACAACCTTATAACACTCTGAAGGTTTGAAGTCGCTATCTCTTTAAAAATTTTCATTATTGAGCCAGTATTTTTTCTCAAAATGGTGCCCAATAGCCATTTTGACACTCTAATTAATCTTAGCTGTCACTACTTGGTTGAGAAAAGCAGAAAATGCTTACAAATTTGTCCAGATTTCATCCCAAGATATCAAACGGTTAAAAATTTAGAAGGGCATTGGAAATAAAAGAATTGCATTGTGTAAGGAAGTTCTGTATTCATCAACAAAGTAATGACAGCTGAGAATGTCAAAACGGCAATTGGGCACCATTTTAAATAAAAATACTGGCTTTATATTGATGAAAATAAGGATAAAAAGACCTTCAATATGAGGTGTCACTCGATTCCTCTTTCCATTTGATTTTTTGTTTCAAAATGGTGCCCAGCTGTCAGTTTGACATTTACAGCTGTCATGATTATGTCAAAAAATGCAGAATGTCCTCACATTTGGTGTGTCCAGATTTCGTTTCTAATATATCTAACAGTTCAAAAGTTAGAAAAGGGCGGGGGGGGGCATTAAAGAATTGCACTGTAAAGTCCGACCAGCAAATTGACTTGGATAGAAAGAATACAAGGTGAAACTATCTGATTGGCTAGAGATGAATAACCGTCTTCCCCTCTGCCCCTTCAGACGTTGTTAAGGTTCATTTGGTTGTCGCACTGTATGTGTGTGATGGTGCACTCACTACTGATGTCGCCCTATATCAGAATTTTTCAAATATGCAATCGTACATTACAGAGCGCCTATCCACGAACTATATGATGTGAAAACTACATTGCTTTTGTACATCAGATTCACTTGATGAGAGCGTTAATCAGATAGTGAAACTGGCCGCCTTCGTGTACAAATTGAATGAAAAATTAGTTTTATTGATGCAAGGGAACAGTTAATGGAAATTGATTATTGACTTTCCAAATTTCAACATTAATAATTAATGCAATTTTTAGTTTTTGCCTAATTCACCAAATGTATAAAATGCATTGGTTCAACTATGTCAATAAAAGGATTATGCATATACCGTGCGATGAATCAACTGACAGATAAAGTAAGCGCCCATCAAAATCCATGATAAATAAATAAATTACAAATGAAAGTCGAACTGTACGATAGAACGTATTGTACACAAAGCTTAAAATTACATCACCTATAAATAACTAGACTGTACAAAAAATACAACGCGCAGAAAAGCTGCTTCCATTGAAAAGTACTCTCATTAATTCGTTGATCATCAATAAGAAAAAAATCTCTGTCTGCGAGGATTAATTGAAGGAAAATTTCCCGAAAACCACCACCAAACCAGGTTTGTCTGATTGAAAGTGCGAATCTCAATGCAATCAGTCTTTGGAATTCATTTAGAATACAAACAAATGAAGTGGGTGCTTTGATTTTAAATTATTGAACTACTAGATTTAAACAGAAATATATAAAATGTTGTGGATCTGCATTTAAGTGAAAATTGGGGGTCACATTCACACACTCCAAATCAATTTGATCACTGAATAAGACCGTTTTTCGCAATGAAAGTCAATTGTGTGAATGGTGTTATACCTTTAAAATGGTAAATTATCTGAATGTAGTTCGTTTATACGAGATTTAGAAGCTACTCCAAATAATTAATGGGCTGACATAGAAACACGAACAACCAGTAAAAATTATACATTATTGTAATATTTTGTTAACGGCTGCAGCAACTTGTAATATTTGGAAAATGGCAAATATCTGTCAAAATGATTTCAATTTTTGATCATTTGTTTACTTCCACCCTTTGAAACTTCGTTCAAAATATCACTGAACTTATCGACTCGTCGCCACATGTCCCAACTTTTGTCCGAGAAAAAAAACATCAATGAAAAGCGACAAAAGCTTGTTTTCCCCATTGCTTCAATGGGAACACATTTATCTGGCCTTGAAATTGAATTCATCGTATCCAAGTTATATTGGATACGATGGAAGCTGTCAAACGCGGGGCAACGAGAATAGATAATACTTATAGTCCGGGCGTCCGAACCCAGAATAAAAATAGTGAGATATTCTAAAGTTTGAGATAGGAGGATTTTTGATGCTGTTTAACAAAAAAAAGACATAGGCCAATCGTGGAAAAATTGCCTGATATGTATTTTTTTATACCAGGTACTCCAAAAACATTAAACAAAAACAAACATAAAGCATGATTGAAAAATCAAACGTTCATTTGACAATTAGAAATATTAACTCATGTGTACAGGGTCTTTCCTTATAATTTGCCACCCCTTTAGAAACCCTATTAACAGAGATACAAAAAAAATGTTCAAATGAAAGTTGCATGATTTTTCCTGAAGATTTTATAATAATCAAGAGAAAGAACATATCATTTTTGGAAATCGGGAAAATGTAGAGAAGTTTAATTTTTTCAAATGAAATGCCTTATATTTTAATAAAGATACAAGATCTCCCCATTTTCCTCTTTTCAAAAATACAAAGTTTTCCTATGTTTGAACTAGCCGTTTTTGAGTTATTTGACTTTGATTAATATAGTATTAAGTTGCAATGCGGGCGAATAATGCTATAATTCATCGCAACCGTTATGGGAAACCATGAAAAACCAAGGGAAACAAAATATTTGATGACAGAAAAGTACTTGATATGAGTAACAATTGTTATTTCCCTTTGTGATCCATGGCAGTGGCGATAATAGTATATTATTCAACGAGCGGGAAATGGTGGATATTACTCACGAGGATGAAGTTTAGCGTAATAGTCTGTTTCTTTTTTTCTATGACTATACAATAATTGAAGCGAACTTTGCCGTATTTAATTTCATTTGAACGGCACTTTTTGACAACTGTATAAATACATACAATACTGTATAAAAAGTGAGGTTAGGTTCTTAACACAATGACTATAAAACAAGTATGGACTGTCAAATGGGCTATTTCAAAATGACGTATTCGAAGGTTGACATTTTGTCGAATGTTCTGATTGGCTACAAAACAGTGGAGTAATGAGATTAGATAATTTCATTGCTTAAAAACAATTGAGTAATGAAAAAAAAGTCACTGGTATGAGTTACGAGTTACATTAACCAATAGAAAGTGGATGTATAAAACATCTATTATTGAATAGTCATAGGAAAAATATCTTATTATTCCCCGCATTGCAAGTCGAAGTTTTTACAAGTATACTTGATTTACACCCTGTATACATTCGGAAGGAACGTAATAAATTTCAGGAGTGTGTACAAGCGTAAACAATGTAAAAAACCCATATTATGTTCTTATCCGATATTCATTTGTTTTTAAGTTATAGCGCAATATCATGTTTTTACGTTCCACTTTTATCAAAATGTTCACGTAATCAGAACCACAAATGATTGATCCACAGATTATCGACCTGGGCTAACGATAAACTACATAATATGTTAACCATGGTAATCAGTCGAAACTGATTGAACACTCGGACTAATAAACAGCTGATGAAGCCTATGACCATTGAACTCCATACTACGTACCTGGAAAGAACTCGGTCGTTGTTGACAACGAATCGAAAAGTGTGTCATTCCTGTTATGAGTTAGAAAGAGATAGGTATCCGTAACTATCGCGATCTCTCTCTACTCCATGAATATAGGTCAATGAGTTAGAAAGAGATAGGTATCTGTAACTAACGCTATCTCTACCTGCTTCACTCTCAATAATAAGCGAGTCCGTTCCAGGTAGTATGGAGTTCAATGCCTATGACAGATAGCATCAGATCCCCACCTAAACTTTTTGGCGGGAAAGTTTTTTCGCTTCTCATTGCTATTTTTTTCTCGGCTTTTGTCTCAAGATGTAGTAGAAGTGGGATAAAAAAAAATCTTTTCTTGTCGAAGAAATAAACTGGTCAACACACATTTCATTGCCAAAGGTATAAGAGCGAATTTGTTTGTGCTGATTACTAAAATAAAGTCCATTTTGCTGGATTGGATCCAGTTTTAGAGATTACTGAGTAACTTTCATGAAACAAATTGAAAAAAAAAGAGCCGTCAGGACAATGGAGCTGATAAACATATATTTATAGTAGAGGCAATGCAATTTGAAGATATAAAATCCAAAAAAAATTGACGCTAAGCACTTGTACAACTGCTGTACTGAACTAGAGTTGTTAACATGTAGACAAATCTGTATAGCCGATCACAAGCAAATGTAGAAGAAAGTAAACATGACTGGAATAGTCATACATCATTTGTCAGGATGTCAAATTGATGGTATCGATTATCTCGAAAACTACAGTCAATTTGAGAAAACCACTTTTATTTATGACTTTGGCAGGCTTAAAATACACGAAATTCGTTGAAAAAGACATGGCTTGAAAAATATTGCAAAATTTCGTTGGCCGGTACCATAGAACAGTTTCTTCCTGTAATGTCATTTTTGTTTAAGGTAAATTATATGTTACTTTGATTGATAAAAATTGATTTCCATCGTTCAGTGACCAAGTGAATGATCCCCCTAGAATCACAATGCCTCCAAAAACGTTCTTATAAGCAGCCAAACCTTGTCCAGAATGTATTTTATTCATATTGTTCTTTGTATCTACGTGACATTCTAGACAAAGCCCTGGAACATTACAATAAATGCTTTTTTTGGTTGGGGCTATGGTTGCAGCCAATGACTAGGGTACACACTATTATAAAGATGATGAAATTTCATTAAATCCGCTTATTCGCAGGTTACATAAACGTCAGTACGTAAAGGTATAAATGGGCGACGGGCAGCCCGACCCTGCTCTCGTCCTCATGCATCAGTTTCGCCACCTTTCAACCTTAGCCTGGCAAAATCTTCGAATATTATGTCGTCCTCGTGGTCTTGTGTGTTGTTATCCTCGCTGGAATTGAATAATTTTGTTTAAGAAATGCATGCTATCAGTGTAAAAGAAATGAGATTTTTTGGTCGATTACGTGTGAAAACTTGCCAACATAACAGATCAAATGATACAAATAAGGAATGTTTTCAATTGAATTTCTGTTGAAAATATTGAGATTGATTTTGACGTTACTCTTCAAATATTTGCACAAGTTTTTTTTTCTTTTCTTCATTGGTGCCTTACTTACTTTATTTTATATATTATCCTCCTTTTTTTCTTTTGTCTAGAGTGCTTAAGCTACAACGATGCAAAACAATTGTACATTTCTTGGAAACTGTTGAATCTAGCGTTGTTGAGAAAGTATAACTTTTCTCTTAAGAAAATGTGTAATAATGTGGACAAAGTTAGAGCAAATTGAATGAAATATCCTGAACTTGAAAAGAAACAGCAAATTACGATTTCTCTTTCCAAACAATCTCCATTTATATATACATATTTTTTTTTCAATTTATATGAAAAAATCGAAATATCAATTTTAATTTCAACACCCGGTATTTCCGGAACCAAACATTTTTGGACCTAAATATGTTCACATAAAAGTAAAATGTTGTAGAATCAACTTTATTTTATTGTTTGGAAGTTGTTCGTGGAAACTTTTTATAACTTTTCCCACTTATGGATAATACAGAAAATTGCAAATTCACAAAATTATAAATAAACTCAATTTTGGGCAGCCGTGTATGTTTAAACCGTTCAAACGCAACATTCTTCAGAATGCGTCGATAAGCACCGAAATTTATGGTGAAATAGATAGATTTGATCGCACAGTGAAGATGTGATTTGTTTTAGCCTCAATTAATGGATTTAGGCAATTTCCGACATGAAACATTGAAATGAGGCACCCTATTGTTAATCTCTCGATAGAAATAATACATGTTTGGATTGAAGTCGACGATTCATCAAAATATTGCTACATGTTACTGATATGAAAATCGGAAATTATTCAAATAAGACAGGGTGGGTGGGTATACTTAGGCCGCTACTTACAAAGAACATGTTCATGAAACAATACATTTTGCCAATTTTAGGTTAAAAATTTGATAATTATTTGATAATTCATTGTAACTTTTAAAGCCAATCATTGAATTTCTTCACTTTTGACTTTTGTTTAATGCAACTTATAAAAAAGCATGGCGATAGACATCATTTGAATTATGAGAGCGAAGATTTTAGATCCAATTGCAACACGATACCATAAAATAAATAATAGTAGACTCACTCGCCACTCACTCAACCCTTTGATCTTTTTCTGTCACTTTCTGATGGTCCGAATTGCTGCGAAAGTTTCCGATCGATGAGTTAGCATAGTTATTAAAGTTACGCCAGAGATGTATTTTATTTATTTAGCGTTAAAACAAAAGCTGAACTTCCAGAATAGATAAATTTAATCCAACATTCATAATGATTTTTATCAACTTACTGATTTCAATCCGAGGGAAATCCAAAAAAACTATCTTTCGACGTATTGAGACACTCAACACAGCTTCGCACTCATTTTTTGCATTCCCACTCTGCCAATCGTGACCCTAGCAATTCGAATAACAGATTCGCTCGGAACCCGCAAACAACCTACCGATTTGTCGGCAAGGGAAAAATATTTGGGAGAGTGGCGCTACTAGTTCATTTATAATATTCGATATAATCTTTAAAAATAGTAGGAGTGATTTAAAAATGACAAAAGTCGTAACAAACTCTACTCACGGATCAAGTTGAATCAAATTAGTATCGACTGGAACATCATTATCGCCATCTTTGCTCACTCGCCGAGACGGAGTAAGACTAGGAGGCAGAGGCTCTTCCTCTGGTTTAGGATGCATGAGTATGAATGGTAGCTCAGCTACCAAATCTCTGTTGAAGAATCACTATCAACAACAGTTCCATGAACTGCGATGAAAACTTACCCACCCAAAGCTCCCAGACATAACTTGACTTTAACTTTGTATTGAACGATGATTCCCAAATTTTCTCGTTGTGCTGGATCAGCCACTCTAGAAATTATCGGGTTGAAAAACTCGCGAAGTGAGTGAGTGTATCAGTTATCTTACCTAAAGACCCACTTCTGTGACGAGGCGACATGTTATAATTTACACACAAAGACAGAGCATGTCGCGTTGCCAACTTTGAAGAATATTTACAGTCAATGTAATAATTGCCAATTCATAAGAAACATGCAAAAGTCTCATGCCAATTAAAGCAAATACGTATAGTTCAGCTGTACATCTAAATTCTTGATTGTGATCAGATTGGATTTTTGGAGCAATGACTGATTCATATTTCGATATTTGTAATGAAAAACATTTCCATCCAAACATTGCCATTCGATTATTCATATTACGGATATAGAGAACAAACAGAATCTATTTAGGCGAGCAAAAACAAACTATTTGTTGACCAATAAATACAAACAACACAATTATACAGAGTGACCCAGTTTTATGCGGCAATGTTAACAATAAGATTCTACAAATTGAAATGAACAATTCTTACTTTGTGAACATTTTTTTAACTCCTCGCCAATTCCGAGATATGCGCCTTCAATAAGTTTTCAACATTTATTGATTTGAAACAGTTTAATGACAATATTTTATGAACCAAGTTTAATTGAGACTTACTTTTTGTTTTATTCTGAAAAACGACGAAATGTCCTCTCGAGTCATAACAAAAGCCCTGTACATTTAATTACCGGTAAATTGGGGTGAGTCGCAACTTGGAGGTGGAAGAAACATTTTTACTGCTCTCAATTTGGAACTGAAAGGCACGAAGACAGGTCCATATACAAGGTTATTCAAGTTATTCGACAAGAAACATTATGGTTGAAGTATCTGATTTTAAAGAGGTTCTATTTCAGAATGGAAAGGAACCTTTCAAGGTTACATTTTGAAAATATTTTCATGTTATGCAGGGTGACCCCACAACACGAAACGTATCAAAGTTGTTTTTTTTTAAATGGAACCCCCTGTATATTAATTGATATTTCTCTTCAATTTTGAACAAAAATTGTGATACAACTAGAATTCCTGAATTCGACCGTTATCGAGATATCGCGTTTTAAAAATGACATTTTTGCACCTTTGACATGCTATAAAACTCAAACTATTCAAGTTGAGAAAAATGGTCTGTACCTTCCCATCTTAACTTAAATTGAACGAAGAATTGAAATATCAATTAATATGCAGGAGGTTCCATTTAAAAAAATTAAACTTTGAGATACGTTTCGTGTTTTGGGGACACCCTGTATAACGTGAAAATATGTTTAAAATGTAGCCTTAAAGGTCCGTCCATTCAGAAAAAAAAAATCTTTAAAATCAGATATTTTAGCCATAATGTTTCGTATCGAATAACGTGAATAACCCTGTAGACAATACCATGCAGTGTATTATCGAAGTATGTATTCAAATTTGACAAGCTCCTAACTGGCATACTAATATTTTAGTCAGCTCTTTTTGAAATAACACATGCGCTTCTTTCTATTCACTTTACGTTCGGGTAATAAGCTAAAAACAAGAGAATTAAATTATTGTTTCGATTCAAAAAATGACTAATATATTTTTAAATTTGGAACCTTTTATCTTAAGAAGTTGCTACATTCACTGTTTTTTATACGAAGAATGACACACATTTTCCATATTTTTTCTGTCGTGGTTTCGATGTTACAACTTCAAGAATACGCAGATCTGTTTCTATTCACCCCGTTTTCCGGTATATTATTAAACAGGGAATATTGACAAATTATTTGCTCGTTTGTAAATAGTCATCTGTCTATTCTATAAATCCGTAGTAGCAAGGATTACATTGTAATAACGGGCGTTGCTAGTGAGGATATATGTAGGCAACATTTGAACAGATCAATGCTACGAAACTAAATAAAGAACAAACTTACAAAGTGCTGGATGCAAGATTAGTGTCTTCGTGTTTTAGCTGACCGTCTAGGGCTAAACCCCACTTATCCTTATTGTTGGCCAACAACGGAGTCAGGGTGAACACTTTGCTGAGTGTGAAGCCGGGGCCAATAGGGCAACCCTCTCTACGTAAAGGATCGAAAAAAAACACACAAAACACAATTTAGTACTTTCAAACAAAACCTACTTACAGCGATTATATATAATAATGGCTGTATTACAGGAAAAGTCATGCAAAAATCACACGGGGTTACCAATTTCTTGCAACAAAATGCATTCAAACTAAGAAATGTGAAAACCGCAACTCACATAGTTGATGACGCTAAATTGGTATCTTCGTGTTTTAGTTGGCCATCTAGAGCCAAACCTCTTTTATCCTTATTGTTGGCTAAGAGAGGCCGAACGGTGAACACTTTGTTCATTGTGTAGCCTTGAGGTATTGGACAACCTGAACTATAAAATCACTGACTTATTGACCATTGGTTGTAAAGAATGTTCCAATTGAAATATCACATGTTACTAGAATTATTGTTTATATTTATGGTGACCTGAACAGAGAAACTTATATACAAGCTGGACAAGAAGTAATGGGACATACGGTAACAGTAGATTCTTCACACAAACCTATTGCGATCGACCTCAACTTGTCTATTCCAGAGGTTGTATCAACAGAGTAAAGGGTGTCAAAGTTGAATTTCAATATTTGATTTTTTCCAATAACTTTCAAAATAATCAAGTCATATCGATGAAATTTGGTATATGGAGATTGTTTGACATACAAAATTCAATTCAGAGCACGGAATTGCTCTTACTTGTAGGGGGCGCCACTTACACACCTTTTTACTCATTCAAATAGTCGGAACTTTTTTGTACCCACTCGTACATTATTTTAAAATTGAAAAAATGATTTTTCCATCATGTTTACATGAAAAAGGTAAACTTTGTAGGAGTGGCTAGGAGTAACCTTTTTCAAGATATTTGAACTTGAAGTAATCCAATCAATGAAAAATTTGGAAAATGAACAAAGGAGGCGTTATCATGGTAATTGTGACATTAGCTTGAATACCCAATGTTTCTTGATTTGAAAAGTTTGATCTAATTTGACATTTATTTAAAAAAAAAATGGAATTTTCATGAAAACTTTTTGACTTTTTTTTGGATCTTTTTGTTATAAGAAACATTAAACATCGAGACACTTTCCATTCGAAACAACATCACATAGATTATTTCAAGGGCAAGACGGAAAAATCATTTTTTTTATGAAAAAAAAATCAAATGCGTTCAAAAAAGTTATAACTATTTGAATGAGTGGAAAGAAGTGTAGGTGGCGCCCCCTACATGCAAGACCCAAACAAAGGCCAGATTTGAATTTTGCATGTCAAACAACCCTCATATACGAAAATTCATCAAAATAACTCGATTATGTTAAAAGTTATTTGAAAAAATCAAAAATTAATATTCAACTTTGGCACTCTGTATCTCTCTTAAGGGGATTCATTCGGTCTGAAATTTTATTCAATGCAAGCATTTTTTCTGGAATGCGCCATTTTTTTAATACATCACCTTTTAGAACAATTCAAGTTTTATTAGGTAGGTAAGATATCAAACTAGGCAACCCAATATCTATTTTTGAAAAAAAAACGGTAACAAAAACGGTATCTCAATGGTGACGGGCTGACGTGATGAAAACTTATGTTAGCTAGCAGTGCTTTTTCGAGCGGATGAATCTCCTTGATATCAATTTTCGGAAAAGACAAGTTGAGGTCGATATTTTTGTGTGAGGAATCTACTGTTACCGTATGTCCCATCACTTCTGGTTCACCCTGTATAAAGTATGCAAGCTAAGTAGGTAGAATTGCTTATTATTCAATCAAGTTCGCCCCAGGGTCTAAATGGATCCCCAACGTTAATAAGTCTCCTGAAACAGCTGGTTCGGATATAACGTCCAAGGCACAAATATGCACGGTGGCCAATATATTTGAAGAGGTACACATTGACCTCACGACAATATTCAAGAAAACATTTTCTTGCTACAATATCGATTGATAAGGCAGAATTGTGAGAAAAAATCAAATTGATAAGACGAAATGTGATATTTTAAATTTGACGATTCTATTTTATACAGGAGAAAAGCAGAGAGAAGAATAAGTTTATTTATTTCCAAATGAAAACGGCAGCTCGTTAAAGATAATCAATTTAATCAATCCCTCAACATCAACGGTTTCCGAAATTCCATGCATGAAAAATATCAAAGAAATTCTGTATTAAGTGTTTTTCCAGAACGTTTTTTTAGTGATCAACATGATTTGTAGAACAACATACAAAAAGACGTATTATTATCCTCAAAAAATCTACTCACTCGCTTTCAGTTTCAGCAACAGTGCACTTGTATTGAGCAGTGGAGAACAGACAAATATCAGCAAATTGTCTAACAGACACTTTGATCTTCTTGACAGTGCGGTTCGAATTGTTGGCAATATGAACGTTAACAGCTATGTTCTCCCCATGATGATACAGCTCCTTGTCTAACGAAGCTTCTAAGTACAATTTGTTGGGACTCATCATAAATTCCTTGCTCACTTCCACTGATGGTTGTTCACCTTGTTTGCTAGGCGCGTACATTATTTTTCGTATTGCCAATCTGGAAATTTTGATTTAGACCAACAATAGCAGTATATCACTTTTACTTACCGAACAGAATTCCTTTTATGTGGCTTATCATCCTGCGATTCACCAACAAAAGCTTTGAGTTCATAATCAACCCCGCAAGGTTTTCCAGTATCCCCAGGAGCAGGTTGTAGTGTGACTGAAGCTGGACAGTGTGGAGGTAGCTCAAAATAGAAAGGAAATGCATTGGCACCCAGTTTCTTAATCAGTCGCTCCTGTAGTCTCGTCAATGGCCTTGTGCTTGGTGTTGTACCGTCTTGTGGAAATATTTGTTCGGATGCCAAGTAGAGATCCTTTCTAAATGTGAGACCCAAGACATCCAAGTCTTCTCGACCATATCTGAAGGCTGCCAAGACGTGACCGAATACTTTTCTGTCTTTGACATAGTCGGGATCGATTAAAACTACGCCGTCTATGGGATCTACATTTGATATATGATCCACGAAGTCTCTTTTGCCCAAATATACTGTGATCTGGATAAAAGAAAAACCGTTTCAAGTTCCATTAAATTTCTCTCTAGTACAATGGTGTATATTTATTTAATGTGACGTTTATATTTTTGTTAAAAGGGAATGTCTCAGTCAATCTCATAGCAAATGAATAATCAAATTGATTCTGTAGAACCACATCTGGATAATTCTCTCCAATTTCAAGTTTCAATATCCAGAAATATATCACTGTGTTATGGTCAACGAATCAAAAATATTTTTTCGTACTTGCGGGACTAAAGTATCACTTTTTATCCCTCCGGGATATATTATCGATGAAAATTCCGGAACGGAATTGTAACAGTGATAATTGTGTAATACAATAAGAGTGAAGCGGATTTGGTAGCGCCATCTCATGCTAAAAATGTAAGGCTGGCCTAACGGATTACACAAAATCAGTAAGATCCACACAATACAGATTCACGGACTCTATTTTTTCGAGCAAAACAAAAAAAAAGCGGTCACAATTTCGATGCATGATGTTTATGTAAAATTTACGAGTCCTCTTCTTTCTTTTGACAATGGTATAAATCGCAACGGTTACTATGGTAACTTGTCAAACAGTGAATAGCCTCACAACGCCTTTGCTGTCGCATCATGAATCATAATGATTATGTCATTCTAGTTTTCTTTGTACTTTTTTTATATTACACATAACGTCAAAAGTCTTGTACCCTCATATTTTTTTCTCATGTCTACAGATATTAAAAATCTGGTCACATAAATAAGTACTATATTATTTTTTCCTAGTCTAGGTCCTCGGACTTCTTTTTGTTTAAAAGTCATTGGCCTTTTTCTCCTCTGAAAGAAAAAAATGCCACTCTTCAAAGTGGTTTTCGAGAAAAATGGATAACTCCATTCGAAAGAGGAGCAAAAATTATACCTATCCTGAAAATTACACTAACATTGACAATCTTATAGCCTTAATAGACGGTTTAAAAGTTGCTACAAACGATACATTTCACAAGCTTTTAGCCAAAATTGCCAAATTTAGGGAATTTTTGACATCTTTTATCAATAGTCTATCAAAAGTTCTATTGTTGTGCCGTGACCCGATTTTTTGTCATATTCATATGTTTTTCAATAGGTACTCATTTGAATTTAATACTTTGCTGAATATAAAGGTTTCTATTCAAGAAGCATTGAGAAATATTTGTACAGAGTGTACCATATAAGATCCCTTATCTCAGAAGATATGCGATTCACGAAAAAAAGTTAAATATGTTTTAAAGGAACTCTATTGTTATATATATATTTTACATATTCATATACATAGTGCTAAGTTTTCCTTGGACTGGACCCAACTTTTCAAAATTCAATAGAACACCCTGTATATTATTTCTCAAATGAATTCTACATAAAAAATTAAGGTAACTTTTTATAGTATGTCCTATACCTATACCAATATTTCGGGATATAATGGCGATTTTATTTTTTTTGTTGCAAAAAAGGCATTTATTTCAATTAGTGAAAAAACATATAGGTTCATAGTATTTCGTGACTGCCATTTTTTTCCTACAGACAATACTATAATATATAATTCCAGTTGGTTAGATTGACTGATAATTATACAGGGTGATGTTAGAAGTTGAACCCAATCATAGTATTGTCTGTAGGAGAAAAGTGGCAGAGCTAGGAAATACTTTGAACCTATTTTTTATTCACTACTTGAAATAGATGCGTTATTTGAAAAAAAAAATAAAATCGCTATCAAATTTCAAACTATTGAAATTAGGTGTAGAACATTTTATAGAAACTTACCTTTATTTTTTATGTAGAATTCATTTCTGAAATAGTATACAGGGTGTTCTATTGAATTTAGAAAAGTTTGGTTCAGCCCAGGGAAAATTGAGCACTCTGTATATGTCAAATATAAATAACAAAAAAGTTCCTTTGAAAGCAATAAGACTTTATATTTAACTTGTTTTCGTAAATTGCATATCTTCCGAGATAAGGGAGTAGAGGATCTTTTATGGGACACCCTGTACATACACAATACAGGGTGTACACTAACAACGTCAGGAAACTTAGCGTGGTGATTGCATGTGATTAAATAATGGTGGTGAGTCATATGACAAAAGTTCGAAATCTCAATATTTTTTAAGTTACAGGCAGTCGAAGATTAATAATTTTTCTTCTCTTGTCATTGATATATTCCGATTATTTGCTACCCCAATTTCAAATATGGGTCGATAAATCTCACCGTTTGGCCCCAAATCGACATTAAATCAAGTCATGTGAAAAAAATTGCTCTGAATGACATAATAACAAACAAAATACCACAGAAAGAAAACATAAAACATAACGATAATAAAAAAACAACACAGTAACAACAAAAAACAATACAAAAGCAACACAAAATCAACAAAAAAATAACAAGAAAAAACGAGTTGTGTTTTTTGTCGTTTTTGTGCGGTTTTTGTTGTTGCTCATGTTGATTTTGTGTTCTATTGTTATTGTCATCATGTCATGTAAATCAATTTTTTCCACATTAGTTACATCGAAATTGTGATGTCGATTTGCGACCAAACGGTGAGGTTTAATTTATCGACCCGTATAAAGAGTTCATCATTTGTCTAGTGTTTCCTTATCTTTAAAACGGCGTATTTGTTTCTGAGAAATCTATCGAAACAAAAAAGATATGCGAAATATGAATTTCAGGTAAAGCGCCCTCTAGGAGCAGAGTAGAGAAACATTTTTTCCACAGAATGTTGCAGATGAACAAGCTGAAACTTTGTGCCAAATTTCATTTTGATTCGATGACAAATAATCGAAATATATCAATGACAAGGGAAATAATATCTTTGACCGCCTGTAACTCGAGAAATATTGAGAATTGAGACTTGAGAATTTTTATTATATGACTTACCAACATTATTATATCACATACAATCACCTTCGGTGTGTCAACAGCAAATTTTATATAAAGTAAATCCCGTACATTGGAGTTTTTGTAATATTAATAAAGGAAAACAGTAACGCTTCAGGGTAACTTTTTGAAGGCATTATTTCAGCGTTTTTAATTTCACATGTTTTAATTTAATTAGAGGTAGGTTAATGACATTCATGGGGGAGTATTCTTTCAGCCATATATTTTCCACTGTCCGTTATTTCTTTACCAAAACGTGCGGGAAATTTAATTTAGTTATATTTGGGTTATAGGACAGGTTTGGACGGCTACGTTTGAATTCGAATCGGAAAAATTGGGTTGATTGGGTTAGTTCAGTGTGAATATAAGTTTCGGTTACTTATCTTTACATGAATAAGCAGACGTTGTTCTGAGTTCTGTTGCTAACGCTAACATCACGACATGCGAAAATTGTACATCACACTTTAATACTCAACAAACAGCATCTATAATATCTTTCTGTATCCACTCTTACATTTTTACAAAGACATTAGATTATTATCTATTTTTTCCAATAAATTCTAAATTAATAGGCATAATGGAATGAGATTAAAGATTCGGTTTTTTTTTGAGGCTAGAAAGTCGAATTCATGGCACATTCTCCATAACATTTTGCTGAATTTTGTGACCTACCCTGTGTCACAAATTTAAATTAGATCGTGGAAGTATCCACTACAACGAGAGAGCGGGCGAGCCGGCGGGCAGTGAGAAACAACGGGACTACGGGACAATGGCACAACGGCATTATGCTGCCGTTCCCAATTTCGGTCAAATGGGTATGACATGACAAAGAGACGCGACATGGAACATGACGTCTACAACGTGGAAGTTTTTGGAAGATGACCAAAATGTAAAATGAGTCAGTTCGTCAGTTGCAAATCAGTAGGGAGACGCGGCAGAATTATATAATTATCATTTGTTTGAATATATTGTTCATAGTCGTGCTCCGTTGTATTGGTAAAATTAGAATAAACAATCGTTATTGTTCACACCTGTATGATTTTCGACTTTTAGTTACCTATTTAGTTGATTTGAGTTATGGAAGTGTATTGGTTTTAATATTTTAATTTACTGAACAATTTGCTTGTTTGGTTCGTCGTTACCTAATAATAATGTTCGTTACTTACCTTTCCATTCGGTGAGCTCTTCTTGAACACTCTGCAAAACAGACACAAATCAATTATATGGTCAGAATAACGTTTGACGGATTTATCAAGAGATCAGTGTGTAATTTTTTGTTACTCATTGTCGTTTTCAATTGGCTCACAATATCTCTATCAATTCCTGCCCAATATAAGAACGATCAATTTCAAGAGAAACAGTGGGAATGTCCCAAACTGAGTGAAACTAATTTCGAAACTTGATAATCTTGTTATACAAGACGATTTATAGACAGAGCCCGAAAATCCGAGGACTTACATCATTCAATGTATGTACATATGTGTTAGGATTGTCTGGAATTTGGACATTTAATAGTTATTATTTACTTGTTACATTGAAATACATACGTAATTGTTGTCACCTGCGTCAACCGATTTAGTTTTATGTACGTATGTCATGCGACTGGACTTATTCTGAGAAATACATTTATCTAAGGGCTTGGAAATTTACAAACTAAGGTTGTTATTATTCGCCAATTTATTTTATAGATGGTTTTCGAATGAAAAATCAAGAAAACAAGATTATTCGTCCAGTTATAAGAGGAACAATCGAAAATGCACAATAATGTTTGAACAATCAAGACCCTTCAACATCGGAAAAATTATTGGAATTTGTTTTGCATAAGATAATGAATGTTGTTGAATATACGCAGTGTAGTCGGATGTTAGAACATTTGACAAGATTGAATATTCATGAAGCAACAAAACTGCCTATCTTGGCATAATAGAATTATAGGTCTTCGAAACTTGGTTACTACATAAATACACATGCACACCAAAAAGTTTAATCCATTTCATGTAACAAAAAAAAAATTGACACTAAAACGGAAACCGTTTTATCGGAAACGAATTTTGAGGAACAATTGAAAGAAATTGATCGCTACTTTTCATCGTTTTTGATACAAAATTCTGTATTGAATATTTGAATGATAATTTCACAAACTTATGTTATGAATATGACTCATAACTCCTCAAAAGATCGGTCCTTCAAAAATGAAACAAAACGATGCACTTGACTAAGATGAACTTAATTCAACGAAACAGCCATGGGCTTGTTTCGAAACCAAGATCGAATGCCTACTTGAATTAATTATTATCGATGCTTTGAAACTCCCTTTCTATATTTGTGTTAAAGAAAACTTTTATGCTTTGAAATGTTGTGCTGTTAAAATGAGGAAATTGAGTCTACATTAAACTGTGTAATGAACTTGAGTGCACTTGTATTTTATCTTGTTTCGAACTCGTTTTCACTAGAAATTGAAGCAAAATGTAATAATTATTGAAAACTCTAAATGAAGTTTTTTCTCATTTTCTAGTCAATTGCCACAGTGAAATGTACTCTCTTTTCCAATTTTGTCTTATTTCATAATACCAGGAAAACGATGGTTTAATCAGGGTGTGTTTCAAATAAGTGCATATTTTGTTATGTTGAATAGATTAAAGTAGCATAATCACTTCTCGTTGAAAAAATACAGTGTTAAAAGTTAAGAAAATTACGTTTTTTGTCTATACATTTGAAACGGCTCAGATGATTTTCTTGAAACGTTTGCGGACCTCTACAAAAAGTGATTATCTATGTATACTCTATTCACCGTGTCAAAATATGTAATTATATCTGACTCACCCTGTATTCTTGACCCTTTTGGCTTTTCATTCTGATTTACACAGCACCTATATAAACCTGGTAAATTCTAACAAATTTGTATTCAAAAGTCACTAAGTTGAAGTTAGATGACAAGTTTGGCGATAATCTTTAAATTGAGTGAATTTCGTTTTATAAAGTTTGACAAAATGGAAATGGTTTTTGATTACGTTCAAAGGCTTACACAGTTATTTTCATCAAAGGAAATATTGATTTCTCAATATTTAAAGTACAATGAAGCGGAATCATTAGATTCTTTGGAATGAAATGTTTAATTGTTCTGTTTTATTGTCGAAATATTCTTCGGTTCAATCAGTAGAGCAATAATGGCCACTTCAGAAGATTTGCAAGTTTAAAAATCAATGTTGTGTTCTTGTTTAAAGAATACTTTTGTGATAGACCGAGTAATTGCAGGAATGGATGATAAATGAAATAAAATACAAAATTTTATTATGGTTAGTTATTAACGATCTGAAACCGGAAAACGAACTTGTCATGAAACAGATAGATGGAGATAAATTCAAAGTATGGGCCAGAAGCGTCATACTAAACCATATTGCCTAGGTACCTGCTTCAATGGACAACTTGCATACATTTTCAAATGACTTGAAATTTTATATACGTATTCTAGACAACATTTGGAAGTCATCAGCGGATTTTTTTTTCGAAATACCCAAAAATATACTAAATAAATAAAAAAGGAAACGCGAATTTCACTATATGATCGAAAACGAGGCGGAGCTGAATTACCCTCTATCTCTCTCGAGACGGAGTTAGATAATGTATTCTGTGAGGTCGTGGATGTTGATCGGCGCTCTTCAATCGGTAATCACCACATTAATAGAGGTCGTAGGTTGATTTTTCAAAAATCAATGGCATCAGTACTTACTAATCCTTATATTTTTCATATTTAAAAAAAATGTGCAAATTGTCCATTTGCAGGTATAGGTACCCAATATTTGTGGTCTTTGTTAAGTATGACGCTCCTAGTCCATACTTCTTTGAATTTATCTCTAGATTACAATATCGTTTCAGGGAGTGTTCATTTGTTGCAAAACGCTTCAAATCGTTGCGTAGAGTATATTTTATGAGAGTAAGCTACATGTTGCGATTAAATAGAATCATCAGACATTAAAGCATTTCATATTTACTTGGATATTGAAAAATCTTGTTGAACTTACATAATTCACATTTGTGTTGGCCAAAACATAGAATCTCACACCACTTTGTTATCTAGATAATATGATTCATTATATAAAAAACGAGCTGGTCTAATGTCCCCAAACTACGATGAAATATAACTTGACTATAAAAGTTCAGCGGTTTAACGTAACTTGACTATAGCCAAAATTATCTGAATAAATCATGAAATGTTTCTTAATCATCTTTCATCAGTCTCTACCAGTCTATTTCGGATAAAGGTAAATTGCGTCAATCATCTTACTTTTGTGCCATGGCCTCAAATTTTTCAGAGCATTGTTTCCCCTTTTGAAAACATGATTTCGAACTCTGTTTTTCCCCAAAGTTAATGTCAATAAACCCTCAGAAGTAACAACTTGATACATACATAATTTCCTGTCCAACTGGCTCGTAAAGCTCCGAAATTTCACTGGAAGGAATCGATTCAGAATCCCATTCGTGAGCAAACGTCCGAATATTTCTGATGTCTCTAAAAGTTTCCCTCAATCCTCGAAACATTGTCACTGAATTAGACGTGTCACTCACAAGCATAAGTGTTGAACTGAACAAATTCGCTCTAGGACCGAGTCATTTAACAATATCTCAAATTTTATACTTCAATTCAATCAGTTCTTATCAGAACAAAAGCTAAAATTCTTTGAATCACCGAACGAATTGCATACAACTTGCAGATCACTCATAGATGATTCAATTTGTATGATTAAAAGTTATTGTTTTGAAACTTTGACAATGTGTCAATTGTCTTGAAAAAATAGCGTTCCCGTAATTTACTAAAAAAGGTTCTATGAAGGGTGACTCATTAATGACACTCACCGTGTAGCTTGTCTTTTACTACTGACGTCATCCATATCTGGGCTTGAACTACTGGGAGCCAGGGCAGCAGATCCTGTATCTGGAGGAGATGTCGAAGGGGCGTCCAACCCTTCCAGTCTGGTGAACTACGATGAAAAAACAGTTATTTTTTTATAAAAAATCTATCCCCTATGCCCCTATGCTATTATGAGTTCGAATATACAGGGTGTTTATTAATTGAACCTATGTTCATATGAACTTTTTGTCTTAAAATCATCCAAGGATTATCACCCTTAAGTATCGGCATTCAATTAATAAACACCCTGTATTCGTGGATAAATCATACAGGAGAAAGGACGTAGAATATACATGAAAACCACTATAATTTTGAGTTAGTTACGATTTCTTCTTGCATTGGCGAAGGCATTGACACAAAACATATTTATTAATCAACTGCAAAGAAAATAATAGAAGAACTCCGAGAAAAAAGAGATGCCTAAATTCGCACGGATAATCCTTATTCTAATATTTCAGATAACTTCAATTGGATTAAGTTTGGTTTAAAACATCATCTGTTCTTGACATTCTCAGCCATAATATACTGCCGAAAAGATAAAAGCATATTATGCATAATATATGGGTGATACACCATTCCAAGCAATTGAGTATTAAAAAAATTATATCTATGGAGCGGACGGTGGTTTTCCTCAATTCTAGATTTGAATCGATTTGCACTTTGTTGATATAATGCAAAAATAGCAGTATATCGAGATTTAAAATGACCAATGGTTGCCATTCAATTTTTTTCAAATGTAAAGGAAGTTGTGTGGGTATCTCAACTAAAGGAAGTCACCTGAAGTCATGTCACATTGCAAAAACTTTCGCTTCTTCGGTCTAGGTTGAAAATGTTCCGTACAATGCAATATTCAAAGAAAATCGACATACAACGTAAACTGAAAAAAGGTTTCAAATTCCTAAATGCACTACTTCTTCAATAACTGATGCAGGATCAAAGTTTTATCAAATATCAGGCTGTCGATGTCCTTTTGTCCATCACTGTAACTGTTGGTAATCGAATGATTACATTGACAATGTGATCATTTGTCTATAGTTTTCATTACAGCTTCACAAACATTGTGTGCAAATGTGTCCACGTTAGATTAAGAATATCGATCGCTTTCTGATGGGCTTAGTCAATTGCATTTCATGGTTTAGATTGTAATTCCAGTGGCTTGGTGTGGAATTGACTCTCAATTAATTTTCTGCGGGCTTGAAACTGATTCCAAAAAACAGTTACTCGCTACCAAACGGATCATCTATCTTAGCTTTCAACTGACAAATCAATACACTGTCCCTAGAAATCAAATTAGTGTTTTGACATGCATGAATGTTAACATTGCGGCCAGCAGTGCTGAACCTTGACTAAGGTGAATACAAAATGTGTCAATATTGTTGGGGTTGAAAATCTTCAAAAGGGATGAATTCATAAAATGATAATTTTCAACCTCTACTCATACTTCTTGACCTGAATACTTGAGATTTCTCGAACTACAGCGACATATTCCAAACACAACAATATAGAACTTTATTTATGGGATTTCAATTGCAAGCAATGTTTATTTTTGTAAAAATCTGAAATTATCATAGTTAATATTTACACAAAAAAAAGTTTCGTTTCTAACTTTTTTTTTGTTTGAACGTGGCAAAAAGGCACGGAACAAGTTTTTGAAGACAGTCGACAGGATACGCAAACTGACACAGGATGAAAGTTTTATAAAAATGTTGTATACTCCCCAATTTTTTTTAGCCGATTCAATTAGTATTTTCTTACTCCTTCAGTTGTGGTCGTGGGTAAAAGATCAACAGTCTTGGATATCAGGTACGGAGCTCCTCAAGGATCAGTGCTTTTACCTGTACACTTCTTTATATACATTTATACATATAAGGAAGAGTTGGTCAAGATGACGATGGTGAGGGAAAAAACTCCATATTAAATACATAAACTTAATTTTAACCAGACAAATATCCTTATTCAATGGAGCAGGATTTTTGCTAACAAACAAATTGAGGAAAGCGAACGAAACTTAAATCCTTGAAAACAAACAAAATACATTTTCATCAACTTACACCGTTGACGAACCTATGGGGGCAAGATGACGATCAAGTGTAGACACAAGCCTTGTTTACACTATTAACTCGTTTAGTTCGGTCCGATAGGACAAAGTGGGTGGGGATAGTACGGTAGGACCAATGCTTGCTTCTCGACCGTTTACACCGTCTTGCACCGCGTGAACTAGATGAGTACGCGCGCAATTCGTCAAACGTCAAAAACAATTCGAAATTATTTATCAACACAATTCGTGATAAAATAAAACATAAGTGAGTACGCTCAGATTGCCTTGAGAAACTCAGAACCAACACAATTCACAATAATAACAATCAACATAACCCCATAATTTTGATCCAGATCGAACCAAATTTAGTACGGTACACCTGCTGGCAAGTACCGAACCAAGAGCGGACCAGCTTAGTTCGCAACAGTTTACACCATTCGAGCCAAATATTTGGTTCTGATATAGTTCGAATTTAGTACTTGGTCCGCGGACCAAGTTGTCGGTGTAAACTAGGCTACAGATGAAAGTTCTATTCTCGTACGAAGTGCACGCCTCATGCCGACAACCCTCCCCTCATCCTCCACATTGGATATAATCTTTAAGTGGAGGTTCAATGTAGGGTTCCTGGCAACGTGAACACAAAATAAGGGGTTTGACTCGAACCATTTTCTTTTTCACTTCGAATACTCGCTTTTTTATGATTTCTACGTTTTAGCACAGAACATACGTGCCCGATATTTGAAAATCACGACTTAACAGCACTTCTCATGATAAACTGATAACGTCGGTCGTTGAACAGACTGGCATTCTCGGACCAGGTGGACAAGGTATGGTGTTGGGAACTTCGGCACTCCACGGGTCGATTTCGCGCGCTTGGCAGAGTGATTCTTCTTATTGTTATTTGTTCGGTGGTTTTAGTTCCGGAAGCACGAAAAATATTGTAAATATGTACCTTGCGTTCAAAGTACTTTTAATCCCTCAGAAAAACTATAACACTCTTTACGGTCGGACCATAAACTTTTCCTTCGGGATTAAAGGTGCTACTTTAGTCCCGCGTCTACTATCATCATCCTTGGATGAGGAAACTGAACTGTGTGCAAGCCAAGCACTGGAGTCGGATTTATTTTCGCGAGTGCCGTCGCGCGACGGCCCAAGTTAGTTTGGTGGAATCCCATGCACCTTTAGCAAGTTATAATATCCTGTACATGGGTAAGAAACGCAGTGTTTTATTTTATTTAACAAATGCTTTTTCAGTTGAATGCCAAATTCCGGCCGTAGTAAATAGGATTTCGCAGGAATTTAATTAGCACAGTACCTGCTTATCTGGAGAATATGAATCTTGAAATATACTTCAAACAAATTTATTATCTATTAACGAAACAATAACACACAATAATTTAGATATGCTCTGTAGTTTTCTTAATTTGGCATGAAAAAGTCAATTTTTCATTTGTACATGTACTACTATAGAATAACAGTGAGTATACACTGTACAAGTAGGCGGAGGGTTTTGAAATTTTGCATTCTCACTCAGTTATTCATTCTGAACAACTTTCTTCAATAACATTTTGTCGTATCTCTTATAGAAGAAGCTCTTTACTGATGAGAGAAATAGTTTTTAGGTTAATTACCAGGACATACATACTTGATTTTTTTAATGTAAAATTATAACACTGATCAGTTTTCATCCAAGCAGAGCTGAACCCCATCAGAAGATGGATTTGCAATTCACATTTTTTTTGTCTTTTTCACCTATTCATGCGTCGATCCGCGGAAACACACTGTATAACACCGCTCAATTTCTATTTTTGTAGTGCATCATTAAGACGAAATTTACAAGAAAAAATATGCAAACGTGCAAAAATTTCGAATTAATAGACAATTATCGCATCCATTGACGAAATGTCAATTCAAAACCGTCAACGAAGAAATTGTTGTTCGCAAATAAATAACTGCCATTGCTTTATTTTTAAATCTAGATTGATACTGCAAATACACTAGGTATTATATTTAGAGGATTATTTGTAGAAAAATACAGGAAAAGTCAGCGGAACCTCTTCTATTTTCCGTAACTGCGCATGAGACAAATATTTTAGACAAATACATTTTGGTTTTTGCTGGTCTCAGAAAGCCGCTACAAGG
This sequence comes from Orchestes rusci, assembly GCA_958502075.1. NCBI lineage: Eukaryota > Metazoa > Arthropoda > Insecta > Coleoptera > Curculionidae > Orchestes > Orchestes rusci. Next base: position 360,763 of record OY293303.1, on the reverse strand, counting down.
TCAAACAACAGTTTTTTGAATAGCACCACTGAAATTATAGACAGTTTTGGTATAACAGACCATGTCTCTATACAGGGTGAGGCATTTAATTTGAGACTGTGAATTATCTCAAAAACTATGTACTTTAGAAAAAAATGTTTTGAACAAAAGTTGTTTAGTATATATACAGTGTGACCCATTTGTTTTGGGAACACCCTGATAAAAAGTTTATTTCTTAACCGATTTGGTTCGTTTTTTTTTTGGATTGTAGAGCTCGAAAAATTGTATATTCTTGGCGAAAAGTGACCTTCGCCATTTTGACTTCAAGGCCTACTATGTTAGTTTTCAAGAGCAAAATTTCAGGAAACCATATTAGCGATTTTTTTAGAAAAAATCTGTGTGCGCCACTGGATTCAGCATCCTTTGAAACGGGTCTATACAAATTTTCAACCGAAAATATCAAGTTGAAAAAAATTAAAAATTCGCACTTTAACAATCTTTGATTCTATCAAAACAAATAAAAATGACATAAAACTAAAAATTTGTAACTTTTACCAAACCACCATCAACTTCAATGCATTTATCATTTCTTTTGATAGAATCAAAGATTGTTAAAGTGCGAATTTTTAATTTTTTTCAACTTGATATTTTCGGTTGAAAATTTGTATAGACCCGTTTTAAAGGATGCTTTAGCGTTTCGTTGTCGACAACGACCGGGTCCTTTCCAGGTACGTAAGTAGTATGGAGTTCAAGGCCATGTTCACTATATTGATTGAAATGAATACGATCTGAAATGGCCTTACATGATACAAAAATGCTGTCGATTCACCAATTGAGCTCTATGCAACCCTTCCCGTATTCCTTTCTCTTTCTAACACACAATATAAATAACATGTGGAAATATTTCTGACTATGCTTCATCTCTTTCTGTCGCACGCTTCAAATTTACAGTAATTTGGCAATTGACGAGTCTCTTCCAGGTAAGATAGTATGCATTTCAATGACTATATTGTTCGTTACCACGGTAATTTAAAATATCGGTAAATAATGAACAAACCCCCAACTATCCAAATTAATATTTTGTGGTGAATATCTTGCAAACCACTGCACATAGGAATATAGTGACTGATATAAAAATTATCTAGAATTTACGCTGACTTGAAAAATGCGCTAAAAAATATAAAGAGCCAATAAAAAAATTGTACCGGCCTTTGGTTACCCATTACACTGTATACATATTTTTTCTCTTAAATTAGTGTCTGAAACATTTATCTCTGATATTACCAGTCAAGGAAATAAAGGGGGGGTCCCGCGTACTCAGCTGAAAGATCATCCACATATGTAGTTTGCTAATTCAACCAAACCATCTAATAATAAAGTAAACAATTATGCCGACTTAAAAATCGTGTATGTATATTCAAATTCATACAAATTGTGTGAGTGAGGAAAAAATTCAATATAACATATACATATGTATTTCCCAACACCAACTAGACAAATAATTTACCATAGTATCCTCCTTTGGTGGTTGTAAACACGGCAAAGAATGCACTTTGTCGAACACTTTTTTCATTTTGAATGTTTTATTAACCCGAACGCATAACAAGTGTTCAAGACCAAGATTCAAGATCAAGGCTCAAGCAAGCAAGCAACAAGTGCCGGTGCGGCCCATGGACTGTACATTAAAAGCCGTTTTCAAGGAAAACTCTTCGGAAAATCAGTTTTAGCGCAAGTCAGCAATAGGGGATCTAGTATGGGGGCGCGTGTCGCCAAATCCTCTCGAAACGGAAAACATATTTTCTGCGAAACGTACAGATAATAAAATTGCAACAGCTTTTCGACACAGGAGGCCATGTCGTTGTGGAGTTAATTTGATGGAAAATACCTACTAGCTTTCGTGGAGTTTGTTGACATTTCAATATGCTCCAAAAACTGAAAAAAAAATGTTTTTTTTCTTACGTGAAATTGAAGTTCAACGAGTCTAAAAGTTATGTTTGGAGATTTTCCGTCTGCTACCTTATTAGTAGGTGCAACATCAAATGGGTTAAAAAAAGCAAGTGAAATATAAACTTGCAATGTAGCACACGAACTGATGATCATGAGACGAAGCAACAATAAATGCGTACCAACACGTTGTTTATGAATAAAAAATTGAAAATAGCGAAATCGTATAACCAAACTGGATTGAAAAAATTATCGAGTGGCCTTCCAAGTATCCCGAATTGAGCCGTTTGGACTTCTTCAGTCTGAATCTTATAGTCACGTGCGACAGTGACTGAGAAAGCTCTTTAAACTAAATTTACTATACCGTTATTTCCAGCATTGAATAAAATGGTAATAAAACTAAGTAGGTACTTTTTCAATTGAATTATTCAGCACCTCACTACCCCTTTTTACTATTTTTTTTCTTTTTGTCAAGAAGTTTTTCAGGAATTAGGATATCAAGGATTGTAAAAAATAGTATCATACTCACTTTTCGAGTGGGCATGAGGTATCTACATAAAATTGTTGAAGCAAATTTCATTCATGAGAACGTTTAAAATTTTTGATTTTTATTACGGACTTTACGTATGACATTTATTTTTCGGATCGTTTGAATTTTTGAGATGGAGAAGTGAGATATAAACTGAATATATCTATTCAAAATATCTGGAATTTGAATTGCTCAAAATGTTACGGATTGTATCTAATATGTAATGTGTTTTTTTTTTAGATGTGTCTGAAAAATGTCATTTGTCTCACTGAGTTTAGATTCTGTTTCAGATAAGAGAAGTTAGGATTAATTATGCTTCAAACATTCCTAGAAAAACCGACTAGTCATTGAACACTAGAAAACTTTAAACACTGATGTTTAATTTTTTTTTCGATCGTGTGTTTAACCACAGTACAACAATCAGAGGTTATTGGTAAAATTAATTTGTCAAGCTAATCAAGAACACAAAGCAATTATCCAAAATGTAGTTTCCAAGTGGGACAAGCTGCGAACATGATCGATTCTAGTTACATAAGTGAATTTCGAATTTGTATAATCATTTTGGGAGTTTGTAAAGCTCAGGTCGCCCTTAGAATTTGCGTAGATAAATACGACGTTGTTATTGTGAATACGCTATAAAATCGGCCATGAAATGCAACTCATTATAGATTACCTATATAAACTAAACGACCAGAAAATAGTGGGAAATATAATTTCAACGAGATAAATGCCTTTATAGTTTTCATTTTCCACTGTTACTGACATAATGGCTGCTTCAGATAATGTTTGAAAGTGCACTCTTCATGCAAAATAACATTTCATAGTCCATTATCTGGTTTTATCGCTAGTAGTCATATAGGACTTTTAATGAGGAACATCTTAACAGTCTTGTTTTTGCTTCCTCTTTTTTTTTTAAATATGTATAGAGTATACATATATTTTTTAACTCGAGTCAATCATTTTGGTTTTCGAAATGCAGCTAAGCATTTTTATTTAGCTTTTTGAACTTTAGAGGCGAGGTGTCCGATGAACGCCTGTTACATATTTGAATAAACCGTGGATAAATCAAATGTGCCACGGAAATCCATTTAAGCGTTTTTAAAATGTTATGAAAACCTCGATTTAACAATAAACTTGACACTCTACTGTGTCAAATTAAGCAAAGTCGAACTTATGGTCAAATTAACATTTTTATAAAATGTAGTAAAGAATAATATATTGGTGGTAAAAATGATAAAACAACTCGAAATTTTGATAAAACTCTGTGCCCCTCAGCGCTATTATTCAATTCACCCTGCACATATTTTCTCGGAAAGTTAGTAGTTTCTGAGACCTACTTCGTTTGATTCCGATTACCCACTCCGGAGTTTTTAACATTTAAATAAAAACAGATCTAACCTTCACCTATCACCTTATTTTAGAATTCAGGGCAAAATAGTTCAAATAAAAAAAAATCCGGAATTTGCTGAAGATTATGATGTAATTATTTATAATACCCATACATCATCTAGGCAAAATTATGTCAAAATAACATTTTCTGATTCGTTGCTCCCACTCGCGGCGGTTCTGGAAACTTGAAAATAATTTCCAGCAATTTCTCATGGTCTCTTTGAAAATAAATATTTGTTCAAATATCATCAGAAGTTGGTACATGGTCGATAACCTTATTAGGTGCAATTAGAATGGTTGCAAGTCAAACATCATACACGGCGGGTCAAAAAATATACAGTGCGGCTCTAAAAGGTCCCCCCTCCCTTTTTTTTTTAATGTGTGCACCAAAAATTTTGAAACTTGGCATACTTTAATTGCTGTCGAAATACTACTTTTTGATGTTACTGACGTACTTTTAGTATTCAAGATGGCGGCAGGTCGCCATTTTGAAACATTTTTTTTAATGGAAAGGGGGGTCATGTGACACCTCATTTTGAAGATCCTGATGAGTACTTTATAACCCTAGAATATTGAGTCGATATCTTCAAGTTCTACAAAATGGCGGTATATTTAATTACTACGTTGATACATACACTTTTTGAAAAAATTCGTCAAGTTCAATTCAAAAGATGCTTTTTTGACATTTTTGTCATTTATTCCTAACCCAAACTTTGTGTCAAGAATATTTCCATCATCTTTTGAATTGAATTTGATGAATTTTTTTTAAAAGTGTATGTATCAATGTAGTGATTAATTGTACCGCCATTTGGTAGTACTTGAAGATATCGATTCGATATTTAAGGGTTATAAAGTACTTATCAGGATCTCCAAAATGAAGTGTCACACGACCCCCCTTTCCATTTAAAAAAATGATTCAAAATAGCGCCCAGCCGCCATCTTGAATACTAAAAGTACGTCAGTAACATCAAAAAGTAGTATTTCGACAGCAATTAAAGTATGCCAAGTTTCAAAATTTTTGGTGCACACATTCAAAAAAAAAGGGGGGGGGGACCTTTCAGAGCCGCACTGTATAAATTGTACAAGAGTAAACTACCTACCTTTATTTCGAAAAAAAAATGAAAAATTGAAAATCATTTTATCATTGCCCCAAAAATGTTTTTTCCAATATTCACCTTGAACACATTTATAAATTGATCAAAATATAATCAGCTTCGCATAACTTTCTCCAAATTCAAGTATTTTTGTGGAATTCACTTGGATTTTTATTTTTTTAGGGAATCACATACATCTTTGTTGCAACGTTATTAAACACAACTTTGAAATTCTGCAAAAAATCCTTTTGACTTTTGACATAAGTAGGTGATCATAATATGCATATAAAAAAAATCTTATTCAAAGTGCAATTTTTGTATTTCATACCATTATTCCTGAGTCTATTATTTAATATGGAAAAAAAAATACCTGGTGTGCTGATGACCACACAACAGAAGTGAAAACTGCACCAAGGCAAGATTAATAACACGGAATACATTTTTTTTTGTTGTTCGACCACTGCGGATCCTATTTTTGTGGAACGGCATGGGCGCAGACATCTTTAACTTGATCTGTCAATTCCTCTTCATTTTAATGTCATTAGGTGTGTTTGTTATTTTGGTGTAGGATAGTGAAGTGCAAATTTCTAGGGTAACTTATGGCAGAGATTCAAAAAACGCGTTAGTATACATTTAGTGCAGATATTCTATCCTAAGAAAGAGACATGTCACAAACCCCTATGGATTTGTTCACACTGATTTTTTACTCCAAGTTTTCTTTACCTTTATTTTAGGTAAGGTTATCAGATGCTTTGTTTACAAAATGTATTCACTACACTACACTACACTTGTTACACCTCCTCTTGACCTGGGGTAGCGAGTGCAGTAATATGCATCCAACACTGATATAAAACACACGCTACACTGGTTGCACTAACCGCGTTACAAACGCCGCAGTGTAAAAAAGTGTACATTCGTGTGCACTAGTCAAGGATAACAAACACACACATTATTGTTGATTGTCGAGGATTAGAGGCGTTTTTTTGTGCTAATACGGTTCAACCCGGTTCAAATACATGCCATTCTCTTGCTAAACGGTGACGTCACAAACGTTAGATTTTGAACCGTATTCAAAAACAAGCCCGACTGTGGTCCATAGAGCTGTGAAATAGCTCCATCTCTTTTACGGCTTAGGGCTCTCGCTCTTATCAACAGTTTGTGTTTGATTTGTTTATGGTGAATGTATACAATTATGTATTTTTTGTGGTGAAGGTGAAAATATTACGCTATTCAACTCCGAACGAAATACAAGAATTCAACTGATAAAGAGGGAGACTGATACTGATAATCCAGTTTTCTTCTTCAATCTTTGTTGGGAAAAAGGTGAAATTGGATAATTTCATTTTAACTATTGATTTGGAGACCAAAGCAAAAGAAACGATTTCCTGTTCATTCATAGATAAAAACAAAATTACTCAAGTTATGGTTGACACTATGAATCTTTAATCTGCTTATGACCGATTGCACCAACCTTCACTTAACAAAGACTTAACTAAGGTGGCCTTAAATTTTAAGCAGCCCTCAATTCGTTTTCATTTGCACCAACACTCTTTGAGGGGCCCTTAACTAAGTGTGTCCTAGATTTGGCAACGTTGATCAAATTCAGTCATTTCTAGTAACTTTTCCATTATTCAGGTTGAAAAACTGACGGGAACAATGCGATATGTCATAACCTCATTTGTTTTTGTTCACAGAAAGGTGGTTACTGATTTTGTTTCCAAGTTTTATCTGACCACTGATAATTTATTGCGTTTTTGGCAGGTTTTCTTGAAACACACGGGAATGGATGCAAAACAAAGAAATCCTAAAAGTTTGTACATTACCTGTCATGATCATTTTCGACTTTATCTTCCATCTGAGTCAAGATATTTGGTTCCAAGTTTAAAACAGTTTGCTTATCTAAATAAAAGTCTCCTAAAAAACCCTATGGTCCATTTCCTTTGATTTGGCCGCTCATACATTTTTCGAGGTAGGTATTCTGTTAATCTAGTGCATCATACAAATTCCAAATAGTTCAAGTGATCCATTCTCACTACTTATGACAGTGGACTGTTCGAGGGACTCTTAAAAGTATTTTTCAATGTAATTTACCTATATTACCGATGCTGCCACGGCTAAAGGGCCAACAAATCAAAAATGATGTTTTCATTTAGACGGATTCTACTTAATATTGGTATGTACAATCAAATGGATGATGTGCCTGTAGTGATTAAAATTTGAATATACTTCTCAAATCTGAATTGAACTTGGAGAATGTCTTAAATAGCCGACAACAGGCGCAATCACATTAAAATTATACAATGTCGTAGCCAAACTCCTGTACCCATAACTTAACACACGGCTTCGATATATTTTCATAAATAAATCATAAATGTCTTTGAAAACTGATAATTAATATAAAAAGTCAGTAACGACAATAACAACTGTATCACAACCTCAAATTTATATCGTTAACAGAGATAAGTCAGAGTTAAGTGGTCATCAACGGAGACTTAATAAAGGGAGCGTTAAGGGAAGCTTAAGCTTTCCTTAACGTTGGTGCAAACAAAAACTTGAAGTTAAGGGTTCCTTAGCGTTAAGAAGCCCTTAAATAGGTTGGTGCAATCGGCCATTAATGACATTCTGGTTTGAAACGGTCCTTTTTTCTTGATCCTTTCACCCATGATTGTCGTCTGTCATGTCATGTGTCATGTCGTCTCGAGTTTGTTCTTGTTGATGGTTGCATTTTCTGATACATGTTTTTTCTTTAAATGGGTATACAGGGTTCTTCACTTGAAACTTCGCACCCCAATATCTGGAAAGCGAATATAAATATTCAATTTCTGTAAAAAGTGTTCACTGTATGGGGTCATGTAGATATTTTCCGCAGTTTAAAAAATTCGACGCCTATCCAGAGCTAAGGGCCGCGACGCGTCGAAAATTCGAATCGATTGCAGGGACTTTGGATGGATGGGGTCAAGTGAATATTTTCAAAGTTTAGGAAATCAGACGCCTACCAGAGCTAAGCGTCGCGACGCGTCGAACATATAAATTGGTTTCAGGGACTTTGACTTACGCGCATGCGAAAGTCCATGTTATTAGTAAATTTTATTGGTATTCACTCGAACTTATTGATTCTTATTCCTTTCTGAGTTATACCGGTTATACCGGTTTAGATTAAACATTTCTTGATTGACAAAAAGTGCGATTACGTATGATTATCACCAATTTTTTTTTCAACCAAGAAACTTTCACTAGACCAGTTCAACTCAGGAATGATCAAGATAGATGGGTTCGGATAAATAACAAAAATGTTTAAAAATAACTTGAACTTCCGCATGCGCGTATTTTCAAAGTCCCTTCAATCATTTTGACGCGTCGCGACGCTCAGCCTACTAAGAAGAATGCTTCAAATTTTGTAAACCTTCGAAAATATCTCCTTGACGTGCAAACACTAAACACTTCTTTCAGAAATAGAGACTAGAATTCTTGTAAAAATCATCCGTAATCGCATTTTTTTGTCGATCAAGGAATGTTCACAATAAACTTGTATAACTCAGAAATGTGTGGGATAAATGGGTTGAAGTTAATGAAAAAACTTTATGAATTAGATGTTCTTTCGTATGCGCGTAGTTTTTAAGCCCTGCAATCGATTTATATTTTTGAAGCGTCGCGACGCTTATCTCCAAGTAGGCGTCGATTTTTTTCAAAATTGGAAAATATCTACTCCACCATCCGAAGTCAATGTATCGAAATTGATTTCTTTTTACACTTTGTTGAAAAAATCATCCGTTATCGCATTTTCTGTCAATCATGAAATGTTTATTATAAACCGTTATAACTCAGAACTGTTCAAGATAAATGAGTTCGAGCAAATCACAAAAAAGTTTATAAATAACACGTACTTTTGCATGCGCGTAATTTCAAAGTCCCTGCAATCGATCGATATTTTCGACGTGTCGCGACGCTCAACTCGTGGTACTTGGTAGGCATCGAATTTTTTTAACTGCGAAAAAAAACTACTTGACCTCATACATCGACCACTTTTTACAGAAATCAAATATTTCTATTCGTTTCCAAGATATTGGCGTGCGGAGTTTTAAGTGAAAAGCCTTGTATTTATAGTGATTCATAATGAACAATATTTTCTCGTGCCTTTTCAAAAATGTTTTTGTGAAACTGTTTGTGCTCAAGACTTTGAAGACACAGTGTTATTTGTGAAATATATGATGGTTTCAACAGTCAACACTGTAAACTAACATGCAAACTAACACATGTGTTCCGCTCCTTCAAAAATGATCTGAATGCGGCCATGACTTTAACAGCTCACTCGACTCGAGCCGACTTTACCCGAAGAAGCGTTACATAACCGACCGAGCATGACGGCTCAGTCTCATTCAATACCAAGAAAAAAAAAGTGCTCAGCGCGCCTAAAACTAAAGACATACTATACATGGTGTCCCTGAAATGATTGTACAACGCTTTATCACAAGCTCCTAAACCAAAAATAAGGTGATCTAGGCAAACTTACCTATATCCAAAATTGCTTCGTCAAGTCTACAGAGGCAGTCTAAGATTAAAAAAAAAATGTTTTTTTCTACATTTTCCAAAGACGTGCAAGTTGATTCTGATAACATTTGGTACCATGTAATTACGTTTTTTGTTTCTATAGCTACCCCTTGTAATTAACCGGAAGTGTTATAAAGGTGACGTCATATGTAGTTATTTTTTTTTGATTTTTTTGGCATTGACTTTTTGATTAATCAGATATTTTTATCTAAAAGCTCAATGTATTGGTGAGTTTTTCTCTCTCTTGAAACATTTTTCTGAGATAAGTGGTTGTGCCAGAAAAAAATCTTTCCAATTAGCTTCAAAGATATTTTATTATTGATTTTTCTAGCATTACCACTTATCTCAGCAAATTTTTTCAAGAGAGGAAAAAACTTTCCTATACACTGCGTTATTAGATAAACATATCTGAATTATAAGAAAGTCAATTGCATAAAAAATCAGCAACGTCATATACAGCTACATAGGATATCTTTTGATTTTTTAAGGAATTGACTTTTTGATAATCCAGACGTTTTCATCTGATAACGAAAAGGAAAGCTTTTTTCTCTCCTGAAAAAAATTGCTGCGATAAGTGATTATGCTAGAAAAAAATGATTCGATAATAAAATATCCCTGTACCTAATTGAGAAAATTGAGAATATTTTTTTTCTGACACAACCACTTATCCCAGCGAAATTTCATAAAACCCCTTATACACTGAGCTATAAGATAAAAACATCTGAATTATCAAAAAGACAATTCCAAAAAAAATCAGAAGAAACAACTACATGTGACATCACTCGTATAACACTTCCGGGTAATTACGAACGGTCGCAATAGAAACAAAAAACGTAGTTCCATGGTCCAAGACTATGTACCAAAAATTATCAAAATCGATTTTGAAAAATGTAGGAAAAACCAAATTTTGTTTGAATCTTTGACGCCCTCTGTAGGCTTAACGAAGCAATTTTGGATATAGGTAAGTTCTCCTAGATCGCCTTATTTTTGTTTGAGGAACTTGTGGTTGAGCGTTGTACAGTCAGTTCAGGGACACCCTGTATATCATATTTGGAATCAGGAAAAAAGATCTCTCAGTTTAGCGCAGAATACAGGGTGTCCCGGATAAAAGTAACTACATGGCACCATATGGGGATATTGGAAACGGTAAGAGATAAGACGTTGCTTAAATGGAAGAAAAGTGGCGTATTTGTATGCCCAAAAATATTCTTCCTCTGTTTTATTTCGAATCGATACCGTAAAGGAAAGAAAAATGTACGTTTTTAAAAAATCACAATAATTTGCTTATTATAAAAGCTAACACTTCCAAATTTTTAGGCTATGGGTAAAAGGATACGACGATTCTAGAAAAATTGTAGGCCAACTATGTTGCGTCCAGCCAAAGTCAAGTTTGTTTTTAAAAAGCATTTTTAATGAGGATTTTGAAAATGGAAAAATTCAATATGGCGCCTATAAGAAAAACAAAAATGGTCATATCCTCTTACCCATATATTCAAAATTTGAAAATGTTTGCTTTTATAATAAACAAAATATTGGGGTTTTTCAAGAATGGATAATTTCCTTTTTCTTCCTGTATCTACATAACGGTATCGATTCGAAATAAAACCAAGGTAGAATATTTGTCCTCCATTCAATCGACGTCGAATCTCTCACCGTTTCCGAAATCCCCATGTAGTTACTTTTATCTGGGATACCCTGTATACAGGATGCTCCGTTTAAAAAAATGGAAGTGGAAAATCAGTTAATTTGACAAGATATCAAAACATTTTATTGGAAAAAGTTCTTCAAAATTCACAAATGACTCCACTTGCCGATCTTGAGATACGATAGAAACGATTTTATAAAATCATTATTTTCAAGATTCAACTGTAGGCGGACTATAGTAAATATTCGTTAATTAATTATTTTTCTGATTGCCAGAAAATGTGAGAAAACGGGCATGGCTACAGTTACAGATTACAGACACGACCAGACGATATTTTTCAATTTATATCGCTCGAATGTTTTATTTCATAAGAAATTCGAGTGACTTAACATCAAACCTAGGTACTTTAGTTGAATAAAGTTGATTTGAGAATAAAATCATCATTTTCGATTTTCATATCAATGGGAAGGGTAAAATATGAGTCAAAAATGTTTTTATCTGATATGCTCCAAAATCGGCATGTAGAGTCCTTTGAGGATTCTCAACAACTTAAAAATAATAATAATTGATATACGAACTACTCACAATGTTATTATACTAGCACTTTTGATAATCAATTGAATCAAACAAGACATGCTATTATAAATACCGACCCCACTCTTATCAATCAAAATCAGTCAAACGCAAATGTTATTCAGGGACGCTAAACGCTAAGTGATCGGTATTATGAGTGGAGGAGTTGAGGTGGAGGTGGCCACCACAAACCCGATTCAAGACAATGACAAACAAATCCTGTGTGTTTTGTGTCTCTACCCATCGACTGACGTCAACCACTTCATGAAACTTGACTGTGTTTTTTAACGCCCGCAAGTATTCGATTTCAAAATCATCATTATCCTCATGAATTGAGAAAAACCATTCATAAATTTATTCGAATTAACAAGAGATTTATGCTAATGTGCTTTTGATGACTTACGGCTATTGATTGATTTTAATGAGGATATATAAACTCGATAAATTAAATAAGTTTTCAGCCAAATAAGGCTTTTATAGGCAAAACTGGCAATTCAATTTTTATGATGCGTAATTTTGGACTTACATCGTCTAGATTTTATGTTTGTTACAAGACTTTTATGATGAAGAGATCTTTGATCGAAGACAGAGAACCGCTAAAAAATCCCTCATTCTGTTCCATAAGGGCATATTCCCCAGTATGGCTCACTATGCTTTCATATTTTTTAGTTGATTTGACCAAATTAATATGGTTCTTGATATTATAAATTTATCTTATCTTAGTTTTTATTTTTAGAGTTTAATCAATGTCTGGTCCATTCATATAGTCCCACTATTTATCGCTAAATAATGAAATGTGGTACAGACTTTGCCATGCCTCCCTCGTATCTCTTACCGTTTCCAATATCCCGATGATGCTGCTCGATTTTGATAAGCGAGGTAAACGGCTGTATCTCAGAAACCACTCATTGTAGAGACTTGCGGTAAAAAAATATATGACTAAAGCGGCCAAAAAAAAACACTGGAAATAATTCTCAAGTGCATACATCCACCGCTAGTCGGCGTAATAGCTAGGGTCGAGTAGAAAATTGATTTTACTCAAAAAGGTTTCATTATAAGTTGCTAAACGAGAACCACCACTGTAATCATCGTCAGATTCTGAATCTTTTTGGTTTACCATTTTTGATTGTTGGGCATAAAGTAAAGACGGGGAAGAAGGGTGAAGTCTGACTTATTGAAATGCCTATAACTTCTGTTAGGCTCAACAGTTTTGAACGAATAAGGTTTCATTTGAGAGAGGAGGTCTTGTTTATTGAGAGCAAAATATAGCAATGAGAGATTGGTTTACGCTGCTCGCTGTAAGGGGGAGCCAATGCAAAAGTTTATAGTTTTTTTTTCAAATAGATTGCTATAATTATTTCAACGGAAACAGAAAGTATATAGATCAAAATTACAAGAAGAAACCTCCTAACCGCCTCTTGATAACTTCACGCGTTCAGGTGTTATTGCCAGAAGAGAGAAGAAGACACCATAAATATGCAAACAAAATCAAATACATAAAATGTTTTAACAAAGATTTAAACCAGCAGTGTAGCTCCCTCGTTTTTCACCAACTGCTCATGTTTTGGTGCAAGACACTGTGTGGTGCGTAGAAGTCATCAAATGTCGCCAGTAACGCCTCACTTAATAACCTACAATTTTGATCTGTCACTGTAATTCTGAGAAAAAATGACCTAAACGGTGTTGTTTCACTTATAGTTAGAACGATTATTGTAGTACATACAGTGTGTCCCCGGATCATTGAGTTATAAAATGAGGCTTTAATGTCAATCCCCGGATCGACGTATGAATAAGTGATAAAGACAAAAAAAAATTGAATTGAAATTTCATCTTCAGGGGTTCAAACCTGCTTGGATGGAAACTAATTTGTCATAATTTTAGTTCCGCGAAATCAAGCATGTCCTCGGAATCAACCTAAAAGCTATTTCTCTCACCAGCAAAGTGCTTCTTCTATAAGAGATACGACAAAACGCCTTTGAAGAAAATTGTTCAGAATGAAAAACTGAGTAAGAATGCAAGATTTGAAAACCCTCGGCCTACTTTGTTATTTTGAAGAAATTAGAAAAGCTCATCAACAAATTCTTTTGAATGATGAATTCTGCAAAGTATTTGAAAATCAAGAAAACATCAAGATTGAATGTATTTTCATGCTATTCTGAAAACTTTGAATGGAAAAATGCAAAATATCAAAGTAGGTCATAGTTGTCATATCTCTTATAGAAAAGGCTATTTACTGATAAGAGAAATAGGTTTTTGGTTAATTTCCAGCAAGATTAGTATATAAACGGTTGCATGCCTCACTTTTACGGTCATGACGTCAAAATAAGTGGAACAGAAACCCATGGGCAAAATCAGTAGATCTCCTGTTAAAACCGTACTTCTGGCAACCTTGCGAATGACACATGTCTCGATGCGATGCAGACCGATGCAATCAAATGACAGGATTCAGTCTACCTCAGACGCTCGACACCGATGACGTCATATTTTTTCCCCCTCCGTGTCTTACCTCAGGCGAAGTGAGGCAACCTCTTGTATACTGATCTTGAATTTCCAGGACATACTTGATTTTTCGAAACCAAAATCATGAATGACACAAATAAGTTTCCAACCCCAGAAGATGAAAATTCGATCCAATTTTGTTATTGTCTTTTTCACCTATTCATGCGTCGATCCGGTAATATAGATAGGTACTTACGTTACCAATATTGCATGTCAAGTTATTAATTATAACCATGGCAATGACTTCTGAACGCGTGAAGTTATCGAGATGCGGTTTTCAGGTTTTTTCTTCTGAATTTGATCTACTTTTTGTTAAATTAATTGTCGTTCTATTTAAAGTTTTGAAATAAAATTTAAAAACTATTAACTTTTGCATTGGTGCCCCCTACAGAGAGCAAACCAATCTATCATGACTATATTTCCTTTTAATAAACAAGGTCTCCTCTCTCAATATAATATATATTATCAAAAAAAACCCATACTGTACCATTTGAAATGGTGTAGGGTTAGTTTGGGTTAGTTTGGGTTAGTTACTCCTCTCTCAAACAAGACCTTATTCGTTAAAATATGGCATTCCGATAGGTCAGACTTCACCCTTCTCCCCCGTCTTTGTCTGATGCCCTACAATCATTAATGATAAACCAAAAAGATGCAGAATTTCATAAGGATTACAGTGATGGTTTTTGTTTTAGCAACTTATAATCAGACATTTTTGAGTAAAATAATTTTTTCTACCCGACCATAGATAGCTATTACGCCCCTAGCGGTGGAGATATGAACTTGACAATTCTTTCGAGTGTTTTCTTTTGGCCACTTTAGATAAATATATTTTTACCGCAAGTCTCTACCTCTCTACAATGGGTGGTTTCTGAGATACAGCCTTATACCTCGCTTATTTGGCCACTCTGTATACATACTTATTGTATTTAATTTGTTGATGAGTGCTCACTATTTAACTCCATCAAGTCAAAAGTTAGAGATTTGAAATTTGCAGAAACTATTTTGACGAAACATGTGTCCAGCGGACCGACCCTTTTCACAGACGGTCCTTAGACCCGAACTCCCCTTGTCCTATAAAAGTGGCTTTCTTCACCACTGTGTATGGATTGGCTTCTAGTACAATCCAGCGAAACCAGAAAGGTTCTATAGTTTTCTATACTATTCTTGCACATTCGGCAAAGGAAGTCTGGGATATATAAGACTGCCGCGGCGCAGTTCAAATTTTGATCGCGAAACATAAATAAGCTGTGATTGTGAACATAAATATTTGTGGTGTTGTAAATGGTTGTGCTGTAGTGACTTTAAATGTATAAATCAAGACTGAACCGTGTTTCTATAGCGAAATTCGTTACACTATAAAGGCTATAGTTTGATAATACACCTACTCAATTAATCTTAATTAATATCCTGTAAGAATGTGCATTCTCAATTTCCAGGTTTACTATTTCTTCTTAGCCCGGTGAGAACATACCAACAAAAAAGTCCAATATTGCTTTTTATGAGAAATTTAAGAACGATAATAAAGAAGAGAAACATTTTATAGAAGGATTATTGTACTAACGAAGGAAATGACTCATCTCTTCTCAAAAAAGCTTCAATCGATACATTCATCAACTACTCGAGCTCTTAAATACGAATTTGAATAATACGTGGACGAATTATTAGTTTTCACTTGTTAATACTTTAAATGTCACTTTCCCTTCTCGAAAGGCAAAAAAAAATCTCAGCAAACAAATTGAGTTAAATTCATCAACGAAGGGCGAACATGTTAGAAAATCAGAAACGTGACGAACGTTTTAATGTTAATGGAAGAAAATCGAGGAGACAAAATGATGAGAAAGCTCTTAATCTTTATTTAAAATTAGCATTCACCCGCGACAACGTTCACGTGGAATTCTGTTATTTTTGAAAACCTTATTTCACAAATGATGTAGATTTCATTTAAAAAAAATACTTGATATTGGGTCTGTCCGTAGAACAATCACAAACCAGTCAGAACCAATCAGAATTTGAATTTGCAGTTCGCAAACTATTTTAGCACTAAATGTGCCATGTAGGGCGCCCTCTAGCGGCCACAGTGAAACAGACCTCATAATGGAATTTCTCATAACACAAAACCCTAGTTTACTGATTTTCAAAGAAATACATTATATGGAAAGTTGACCAAAATAAGGAGACAAATCGATTTTGAATTTTGAACGTGACGACCCTGTATCTCAGAACTCAGGAGTATGGAAAACAACTTTTCCCTCGTAAACTTTGTCACTCCCTTTAACCCCTTTAGGAGTTGAATTTTGAAAACCGGTCGTATAATGCAAAATTTCAAGTCTCTAGACCAAGTGCTTTAGAATGTGTGTTAATGTTAATGTCAGTCAGTTTATTCTTTATACAGGGTGCTACAAACTCGACTCTAAGTATGGGGATCTCGTGAACCGTTAAAGATACAAGGTCGTATAAATGATGATTGTTTTATATTTTTTTTTAACTTAATTTGAAATAAATTCTACTTGTTGTTCTTGTTTTTTTTAAAGACGGCCCTGGATTCCTACATAAGAGAAATGTCGGTTCTTTGATTTAATCACGCTATCTTGTAAAGGGCAAAAAGTGGCAATGAAAAAGTTACATTTATTTTAAAATATCTCTTCAAATGTGGTCTGAAAAAAATTAAAACAATTTTGAAAAATTTCGTTTTTTTTTTCGGATTATTTCGGACGTAGTCGGAATTTCTTAGCTTTCAAAACGGCATTTTGTTGAGCATCAAAATACACAACTTTGCCACCATTTGAACGAATTTGTATCTATTACGGTTTTCGAGATCCCCACACTTAGACTCGAATTTGTAACACTCTGTATATAGCTAGATAAATAACACACTTGTATCTATTGACTGAATTTAACGCGTTTTCTGAAATAGAGACGAGCGAAGTTTTTTCCAGGGTACGGTTTGGTTCGTGTGATAGCTCAATATTTGGATTAGATTCATGATTTTTTTCAGTTTACCCATGTTCTCACTGTTTTGAAAGTTCAAATGCATCGAGGTGACTCCCTGTTAAGGATGTAATCAGTTTTTCATGTGCACTATATGGAGGAATTCCTCAATCGAAAACGCGTTCAAGTAAATGGATTATTGATTTGTCATTTCCATTCACCAGCAGTCAATTTTTTTGTTAAACAATGGTATTTGACGACAATTCATCCAATATGCATGGATTTTCCTTTCGCCTTTGTTTATTGATAATTCCATTTGATTGTATATTCAGGGTGTCCGGAAATGACGTATTCGAATAATTTAAGGGGTGATTCTACAATAGAAAATGAGTTTTTTTTTTCATATAAACAATGGTCCGGAAATGCATAGTTTCCAAGATACAGTGTGTCAAAGTTCAATTTCTATTTTTGTTTTATCTAAATAAATCCCATAATAATTGTGATAATTTAACAAATATCAGTACATACACATATCGAGAGTGTTTTTGACAATGGAAATTCAAATTGGATATTATTATGACTCTATTTTGTATGTGGCGCCATCTTCAAGTATTTTTACTGTTTCAGATAGTCATAACTTTTTTGCCGAACTCTGTATCTTTGTTTTGACTAAAAAAAATGATTATAACATTATTGATACTCTTGTTGGAAGTTGCATGAAAAGACATCTAATGAAGTATGAATGTTCTATCCTGTTCATCAGTACCGGCTTCCTCGATTCTTTGCTTTTCTACTCCCTTAATTCTTTGGTTTCTTGGTTTTTTGATACCTTGATATTTGAATAATTCCTATGGTTGTTCGGTTCAATCTAGCTTAAATATACTCAACTTGACTCAAACTAACCAAAACCCAATTTAATCCTTCATACCCCGTTGAGAAAGGCAAAAAGCAAAGAACCGAGGAATCAAAGTACCAAAGAAACCAATAAAGTGAAGAAATCAAGAAGCAAAGGAACAAAGAAGCGGTTGCGTCAGCTCATATATTTTTCATATTCCATAAGAAGATGAGACTCTCGATCATTAACCAAAGGCAATTTTGCTGACAAAACACACAAAAACGAGAAATATTTTTTGAATTTGAATTAATTGTTCCTCTTTTCAGGTTCCACTGACGACGGAAGCATATTAGCTTCCGAAACGTTTGATATTGATAGGTTTTATTGTTTACTAATACTCTTTTTCAAGTAATATAGAAGATCCGGTATACAACGTGCCCAAGATAAGGAGAGCCAGTAGAGGGATCTGGCCCGAAGACGAAACGTCGGATCTAAAATTTAATAACGTCATCCTAAAGAGGGGTAAAAGTGGCTATGGAAAAGTATCATCTATTTTCAAAAAAATCTTTTGTAATGAACCCAGCAGAAAAAATATCAATTTTTCCAAAATTCATTTTTTCCGGATATCTCCGGAAATACTAGGAACTTTTTAGATTTCTAAACGGCATATTATCGAGCACCAAAAGCCGCTACATTCTTCTCATTTAACCGAGTTTCCATCTCTCATGGTTACGGAGATCCCTGTACTGGCCCTCCTTATCTTGGACAAATAGTATAAACACTAGTTCCATTGTTTATTGATAGGGTGTGGCGAAATACCCAAAAAATCTGGTAAAACAACAACTAGTATTTTGTGTCCTCTATTGGGTTGCTTTTTGAGACAGATAGTAGTTTTGTTCTGTTACAGAGTGTTGTCGATATAATTGAATTCTAGTTATGTATCAGTACACGTGAAATTGAAACAATTTCTTTGCTTATTATCTTTTTATTTCCTTTTCGAACGAGACATCCTATCACATCTTGCCTCACACAGTCGACTTTGCACCTTTCCTTTCAGTTTTCACAAACAAGAAATAGAAAACACTTGGAACAGTGGCAGTTCGCGGCAGATGAAACAATTAACTGTGCTGCAAACTGAATGAAAATACTTATGTGAAGGCTCATTTACATTTGTTACTTTGGATGATCAACTTGGAGGAATCCAAAGTGATTAGTATAAATTGCTTTTCATCACAGTTTCATTCAAAGCGTACATTAAAATTGAACGATGAAACAAGTTGACCGTCTTCCTACTTTTCATGAAAGAAGCGTTCCATGAACGGATGATTCATCCTGATTGAAGGGCCAGTGAAAAACGTAAATAGCCGACGTCTTCATTTTATACTTCTTTCAACAACAACTAGTATTTTGTGTCTGCTATTGATTGTTTTTTGAAGCAGACAGTACTTTTGCTCTAGTACATAGTGTTAAACAATGCCTTTGGTTATTATATTTCTATTCCTTCTCGAACGAGACAACCTATCACATCTGGTCCCACACAGTCGACTCTGCACCTTTCCTTTCAGTTTTCACCATATACCTATAAAACTAATAGGTATATGGTTTTCACAGACACGGAATAGAAAACACTGGGAACAATGGCAGTGGGCGGCAGATGAAACAGTTAACTGCGCTGCGAACTGGATGAAAATATGTGTGAACGAGGATGATCACTTTAGATGCACTTCAAAAGTGACACAGTGTAAAACCCGCTTTACTCAAGCATTAAGGGAGCAGTTTCTGGATGAACTACGCGAGAAATAACCGTCCTTGATACACTTTTTTCGATGAAAAACGGAACACAATTATTATTCGCACTGAAGTCTCCTTGCTAAAAATAAAACCACTTTTGTTTTCATACGAGGAATTTCTTACAAATATTTAAGCTAAGCCTCGCTCTTGACAAGAATGATAATTACTATCAAACTTTTACATATTTTTCACTTCCAAGTTTTTGATAGTGCATATATGCATTGGAAGGTATAATAATTATTAGAGAACTGATGAAGAATCTATTTAAACGCGGCATAAATCAAATACCTACGTGAAGCCACAGATATTTTTAATGGAGGAATTTGTAAGAAATATCATGTTTTAATCATGACGGATTTTAACAAGAGTACAATTTTGCTCAAAAATACATAAAAAAATATGTCTGTGACAAAAAAAAAGTGAAAAACAATGTAGTAGTGTAGTAGTGAGAATAAAATTATTGAAATTATAAATGAAGTGCCCTCTAACGGCTAGAGCGAAAAGGTTTTGCATCCCAAAAACACCACAGGTATACCAATTTTTAAAGAAAAACGTTGAACCATGTCCATACATTTTGAAAAATTTGATTTTCATTTATTGACTTTACCTTAATAGTTTAACAGCAAGTGGAATTGTTTGAAATTGTCACTGGAATTGTTGGAATTCCAACAGTTACTGTTGACATATTTTGGAACTATAGGTAACTGGAAATGGCATTGATTTTTCTAATTGACTAGATAAAATCGAATCTCAATATTTGTGAAAATTCAGTGAAGAATAATAAAAACCTTATGATTTTCTATTCACCAACTGTTACATTTCTGTGGAGCTCAATGCACATGCACACACATTAGTAAAGAAAGCTGGCACTACTTTTCAAATTTAAGCATATTGAAGGTGAAAAGCGAAATGTTGAAATTGCGCAACATGACCGAAATTAACTTCAGCATAAAGTACTCAACATTAGAGAAGAGTAGGATTCGGAGCATCAGCTATGATTATTGTTCAGGGGACCAACATCTCATTAACTACTCATTCTTTGATAGTACATTTTTATTCTGAATTAACTGAATTTATTCAATGTATTGAATAAATAAATCATTGTCAGTTATATCTTTTTGAAAACCATAAATAATAAATAGAATATTAAGCTTGAAAACTGATTAGCGTCTATAATAAGCTTCAGAAAATCCGTTAGACAAACAATGCATTGAATTGACAAATAACTAACACTAGACGAAACCGCCGCTCATTGAATTATGAATAATTATAAGTGCCAAGCGGAGTTGATTGATATTCTCTTGAGTACTATATCAGGTAAGTTGAACTAGAATGAAGTTTGGTATCAAATAAATAATATATGATCGTTCTCATATGATTCTTTCTCCTTTTTTGATACTAAATAGTTTGACGTGACATAATTCGATGCTGATATTAACCTTAGATCAAAGGACCAAGATGTTGGTAGATTCTGGACTAATTCCACTCTATGTTCGTCTGTCGGTAACAGAGTGACTGAACGTGTTAGGGGAACACAGACAGAGTTCTTTAATGAATCGATCACTTAATTATTGCAAAGCTTCTGAAATAAATAGGTAGTTTAAACAATAAATAAAGAACCCTTTTTTTAAACCGACAGAAAACAAAAAAATGTGAATTGCATATATTTTTCACTCAGTCTTGCTTCGAACTATGATTCTTTTTCTATTAATAACCCTGCTACATGAAGGATTAACGAGGTAATCGCTATCTTTATTTGTTCAGCTCTGTTAATTGCTGAGAACACCCGGATTTGATAGGTTTTACTAAATGTATCTCGCCGATATCGCGAGTATGCATTATACTTGTTAGACTTGACAAAACCACTTTGTTTGAATGAAAGTTGTGAATTGAACTCTTCTTGCACGCATTGACGAATATTAATGCTCGTATTTAATTGAGTCTACTCATATTCCATTATTTACCTTGACAACATACGTTATCATGCCGGTATGCAAATAAAGAAGTGTGGTGCAATATTATGAATTACATAGGGGGCGCGAAATATCCTTTTTACATGCATGTTCATGGGTATTGCCATTGCCAATATATCGTTGCCATGTTCGAAAACTGCCGTTACCTCAGGTATTTTGGGTAGATATTGAATAAGTGTGCTGGGAAAAGTCCGCGCGAGTATGGTGTTCACATGGCACTTACCCGGAGTATTGTGGGTTAAAGTGTGTTGAAAAGAGCGCGAATAGCATGTGAACCAGGATTTGTCATAGGGAAGCTGGTAAAGTCAACTCTTTATTGACTCAATTGATTAACACAAAAAACGCGAGTCGCGAATGGATTTACTGAAGAGTTCGTTGTTATAAAAACGATAGAAATATCTAATTATTTGAATTTTCAGTTGTTGTGATGTTTATTTTTTCTCATACGTTGTTTAATTTTGCAATTTTCAATTTTTGACATTTCACTAAACAACCACATAATGGTTGGAGGCCTTGTGCACTTTTGATAACACGTGATTTTTGCTCTTCAAACTGAAATAAACAAAAAGATAGAAGATTGAGTTAAGATGCTTCAGTTATAAGAGAATGAACTGATTCTCCTACTTGCAAGTCGAAAAACCTCAATTTCCTAGACTAAGACTAAATCAAAATTCACTTGCAGCTTTCCCGGTAACCTGAACATAAATAAATTGCTACAAGCAAAATTACGAAAATTGAATGCAAGTGTACGCATATCCAATCAAAATATTGACATTTTAATTACTCGTGGCGTTGCATCACTTTGAGAATTACAATTCCAGACAATGTGATTTAGATGCAAAGCTTAATTTGAATACAATGACGTCTTTGTCGATAACATTTTGGAAAAGAAAAATGTGCGTGCATGGCTTTATTTCGTACCTTTTTTGCTCAGACGGAACGTGATCGGAAAACTAATCAGTTTAAGAGTTGAAAAGAATAGGTATTGGTATTTCTTGTCTATATTCGAAGAAATAAATATGATGGGAATAATTTCTTGTTCATGTTGTGTTAAGCAAGAAGTTGCGAGGAAGCTATGAATTCCAAATACATTTGATATTGCGAGATTTAAATTAGAATCAAGATGCGCATGCAAAAATTGGCTTCAGTGTATTTTTTCGTCAGTTTTTTTTATCGATCAATGCATTTCATGTTATTGGCAAGAATGACCCGATTTGCTTGGACTTGACGCTCATTAGAGCCTACATTTTGATAAAACATTCATGGATGGGCGATCATTCAAAACGAAACAAGGCCTATATTATAGTTTTCTTTCAAAAAATCGCTCGGACCCGCCGATTTTTATTTTTAGGGAAAAAGATTTTGAGCTTATAGTCAACTTTGTCACATTCATCTCCTCGCGGAGGTGAACACGAACCCCAAAATTTTTAATGGGAAGGGAGGTCACACTCACATATAATTTGAGAAATATATATTTTCTTATGCACCCAAATGCAAAGTGATATAATATTCAAACTCGTAGGCAGAGAAATATTTCTCTGCTCGTAGGTGCCAATGCCATCTTCCAGTCGTGTTAAAACTGTTAAGTACTTGTAAGCTTTGTTCTAGGGTAAATAACCATACCAAAGTTTACTAAGTAAGCTTTGACCATACCCTACATGTGGTAATTGCGTACTTAACAGATAATACCCCTTATGCTATATCATTTACGTTAAGATAACGTATACGTCATAATTGTTTACTAATGGAAATGTTCCATTTGATAACAGCGTAACCATGGCGACACGTACATGTCAAGTTAACGTTTGGGATACAGCATAAGGGAGATTGTGTGCTAAATCAAACTGCGCTAACTGTATAAAAGTGAAGTTACAACAAGATTATTTGCTCAAATCCCGGTGCAAGTATGTATTAATGAGTTCAAAATAATTCATGTTGTTTTTCTTCATCAAACAAAAATTATATCGAAAAATGTGGTATACTATTATTCCTGTCAAATAAAAAATTGTATAGCGGCAAATGTGGCATTCAAGATTATTTTTCTTGTTACATTATCGATCAAATATCACAAATGAGCATTTTTAGGCTCGAGGTAATACTACAGCCCAATTTATTAAAGCATATTTGATCTTTAAAAAGAAGCTTGTGAATCATGGCGATTTTTAAAACATTAAGCTTCATATAACTCAAAACTAACTTTTTGTCACTTACAGCATTTGTGTACTAGACCATCGATATATCAACATGAAAACTTCTTCAGAAAAACCTTGAAATACATGAACATCTAAGTATTTTAGCAGTAACATGAGACCCAAGGCAAAAAGAATCTTTTACATTATTAAAAACTTTTCCAATAATTGTACGTGACAGAATTACTATATTATATCTAGAATTAGTCCCGAAGTAAATAAATCAACTTATTATTTCATGACATTGAAAATGTTTTTTTGAAATGTAGGGTACTCTATAGACTACTTTTCTCTGCTATCAAAATGACATTTAATGAACCAGACGTGTATAAAAACCTGATAAAATTGCATCCATATGAAATTATTTGTGAAATACCCAGCTCACAACCTTCATATTTCTTTATAGAAGTTAACTTTGAAGATTCTTTAGAAAGCTCTTATCTATGCTACGTAAACAGCACTTTCAAGAACATCATTTTGTGAATTGATAGGAGTTTTGTCATGTCATGATAATTAAAAAGCTCTTTTTCTCACAAGATTTATTTTCATTTCGTATTTCTAAAAAATCAAACGAGTCATAAATGCATGTTTCGCGTTTAGACATGACAATAATTTAATCAGTATTTGATCCGATTTTCCATACATGGACCAATAATTAGGCCCGCAAAATCCATAAATGGATTTCAAATTTCGATGTACCACACCACACTACAGAATAATTACATTGTGCCACTGGAACTCCTTTTGTCATTTTTGCACAGTTGAGTATGGAAATTATCAGCTTTAACTATACTATATGGAGCGTATCGCTTTGCTTTTTGTTCAGTTCTTTTTGGGAGACCAACTGTTTCTCGGTGATTATTAATTTTATTTTTCATGCAAATTGTTGGGAAGCGGCACTCCCACTTGCGTGATATTTATATCCATGTTGATACTCCATAATATGCAATGTTAAAAAAACCTTTTTGAAAGACCACATACCTACCAGTTTTATTTGTATTCACTAGAGAGAATTTTTATTTGGGCGGGCTCCGATTACAGATATTCTGTTGAATACTACATAGAACAGTATACGTTACTTCCAGTCACGGAACCATCAACAATACTGAAAAAATATACGACATACGTGTTACATCATACAAATTTAAAAAAAATACACGTTGTATTTTGTATTACGAAATATTAGATCTGAGAACGTCGAAAAAGTGGGAGGAAAGAAGAAACATATCACGTGTTGGCCACGAAAATATCAAAAAATAAGTTATAGTTTGAAAAACTAAAAAAAACGCTTTCGAACTAAAAAGGAAAAAATCATTTTTAATTTGAGGATAAAATGATTAACGAGAAAGTTAATGTCATTGTGATTAAGCGTGGGGTGCTTTGTAACACATTTATACACTAACTGCCTTTTGAAATAGAAATTAAATTAGTAAGAAATTATAACAAATAATGATATCGAAGCACCCCACGCTTTTATCCCAATAACATTGATTTTCTCGTTAATGAATTTATTCTTAAATTATTTTTTTTTTTTTTTTAATAAAGTGCCACGAAAAGTACAAATTGCTTACATTTTGACATATCGCCTTAAAAATGCTTTGACACATCACAGAATTTGATTATTACTCGTCTATGATTGTCGAACGACCTAATTTTTGCAAAATGTTTCGACGTCATGCTTGGAATTTTGAGTAGAATCAAGAAATTAAATAATATACAGGGCATTGACTATAACTTTTTTTATAGTCAATGATACAGGGCATTCCCCAAAAAAAAAAAGGTTAAGTTAATATCTCGGGAAATCGACAGTTTTTGGTTTCATTTTTCAAACAGAAAAAACTTTCTAGATAACTAGGAAATATTGTATTTTTTTCGTTTCGATACTTAAACAAACAAGACAGTTACAGCTGATTAAAATGTTATCAAAGATAATGAAACACCCTGTACATTAACAAGATTCACAAGATTAAATGAAACTTGGACAAGTGACAAGTGTAAGTTTAATAAATCTTTAGGAATCCAGTATAAGTCTTTCTAACCAATGAAATAAAGTCGAATAATATAAAGTTGATACATTTCTATGACTGCACTAGAAATATATTTGAAACAATGCAACTTGTAAAATCTTATACAAACGTTACAAACAGCTTAAACATAGGATATTGGTGAATTATTCCGAAAACTTTAGCTTGTTATGAATTCAAATACCGTGGTAACAGACATTTAATTGGAGCTATTTAAAAAAAAAAATAATGAAAATTAATGAATTTATCGAAAACCGCTCAAGATAGGTATAGGAAAGTATTATGAAAAAAATTATCGGAAAACAATAGAGAAGCCGAAAATACAATAATATCCCATTTTAAATAGCAAAGTTATTGCTACATACATTCTCATTGAAGCGGCAACGTCGCATCGCTAAAAACATTTTAGATCGATATACGCTTCATGTATATGATCAAATTTACAGAACCACTCCATAGCGGGTTCCCCATAAACGTCTAAGGTACCATCGACCGTGAATCACCTTATCACCCTGTATATGCATTTCTTTCTATCTTATATTATGTTGTTAAATCTACTTTCTTTCCTTATGGATCTCATACAAGTAGTGTATTTGAATGCTAGGGACCGGATTTCGGACAGGTGACAATGCCATAAGGTGCCAAATTTGAAACACTTGAAAGATTATCTATTTGATTTAAGTACAAAACTGAAGCACACTGTAAATAAAGCAAATTAGTGGTAGGTACTTTTCATGGATTCAGCTCAGCTGTAATCAACTAAAGTCTAATTCGCATAAACAGTTTTTAACAGATGGCTCCTTCGAAGAATATTCAAAATAAAAATAGTCGCCAAGTCAAAAATCAACTCAAAAATTGGTTTTACAAACAATAAGATAAAAAGTGTCTTGATAAGGATGGTGGTCACTAAAAAAAATTATTACTAACATTTCAAAAAGCAATTTTATTCAGTATGTTCAGCGAGATGTTCAGTATCCCAAGTTCAATTCAGTAAGATATCATTGTTCTATTATTTGTATTATCCTAACCTGTTATATTCAAGAAAACACTTTTTAATTTTTACGTGTTTGAGTTTTATACCTGTCACCTATACGTTATCTTTTTCTATCGACAAAATGTTCAAAAAATGTTTCATTTTTATCTAATATTTGCCCCAATATCCTTGGACGACAGACGGTATTTCTCAGTCGAGTAGAGGTGGTACGAGCACAGTTTAGTTAATATTCGATAGTACGAAGAATATGACGCATGCCCGACAACCGAAACAATGCATATTTTTTCAAATAAATGATTTTTTTATATTCTAACAGCAAGTTTTACATTATTTTTGTTAAACGGAGAGGTTGGTACAGACTACAGAGTACAGAACCGTAATAAATGTCGAGAGTTTCATCCATGTGAGTAGTGCCTTCCTTATACCGGTTTCGTCCCGTATCTGGACTCATCCGTAAGGCAGCATGGCACCACTCACTCACTCACATTCTCACATCTTTAAACACTTGGTCAATACCCTAATCTGGGCATAGGTGCAGCGGCTGTTTTAGACTACCACTGCCATCTATTGGCTCGCAAGTCTGCGAACGCGAATAGATGTGAGGTATGTTCGAGCTGTACCTCTCGTCCACGGAATAAAAGGCGGTTTCCGTTGCTCCTAAAAATTTCACCGGTAGCGGTTACGAAAGCCGTAGCGATAGTCGCTATTTGACAGATAAAAATATAGTTTTCGGTGGGAGCAAGAAACAAATCCGCTTAACGTTACGTTTAACCTCAACCCTAACCAAACTCATTGGCAAATGACATCGCAGTCTTGTTTTGCTCATGTTTATGTATTATTTTTTCAAATTGATTGATATGATAATATGGTATTATTGTACTCCAGTGAAGAATCAAATTCTGATTTTGAACATGCCATTTTATTAGAAGTATTGAACAACAACGCCATCCAATATAGAGCAGACATTCACATCATCTGATACTTTAGGGGAATCGTTGCCTTTTCCTTTATATATGTTCTTCAACTCCCCTCACAGACACCTCTTTCCTAGTGACCTCCAAAAACTTGGAAACAACCACACTCTATTTAGATCCATCCCCATATGGATTATTTGCCAGTATTTCAGAGAGTAAGATCTGGTCATCTTCATCGGTAAACCGAACTCGGTTTCGCCTGATTGTTTTTAAAATACTTGCTGTTTCTTGATTTGGATTAATTGCGTAAATTGTCTTGGTCTTGAATCTAGCGAAAGTATAAACAAAAACATTGAAATCAAATGTCAAATAAGATATATTCTTCTACTGCGCATGCGTTACGCTATATACGTTAACCGCTATGACTATCGTCCGTTAACAACCGGCATTTAACGGTATCGATATACGATAAATGACATCCAAATATCAAAGTTGTCAATTAGCGTTAGTCGGAGCTGCATTTTTTGAGCAACGAAAAATGTCTGAGACATTGTTTTACGGTTATCCGATGTTAAACGGAAAGGTTGGTACAGAACCGTAATAAATGTCGAGAGTTCGGAACGAAACCGGTATAAGGAGGGCACTACTCACATGGATGATACTGTCAACATTTATTACGGTTCTGTATACCAACCTTTCCGTTTAACATCGGATAAACGTAACACAATGTCTCTTTATTATTTTTGTTGTTGTAGGTTGTAGTTAATTCAAAATACCTACTTCAAGGTGAGCCCTATGATATCTCAAATAGATTCCAGACAGATAATTTTGGATTATCATTAGATTCAGAAAGTATAGTTAGGTGGCCGACGATGAAAAAAATGTTTCATATAAAAGTTGTGGGTTTTATCCTATGTTATCTTGTGCAGTTTTCAAAAATAAAAAAGTTGCATCGACAAATGGAAAATCAAGACCACTTCATTTTTTTTTAATGAAACACCCTGTACAGGACAGTCCCCACGGATAGGGTTTAGAAGAGCACAAATGGATACAAAATTTCATTTTTTGGGAAAAAATAATTCCTGATAAAAAAATTGCTTGAAAAAAATACAATCCACGAAGATAAAATTTTGATTTGGTATGCAGTGTTCGCAAAATCTTCAAGAACCTACATTTTTTCCAAGAATAAACTACCTTAATTTTTATTTTTAAGCAAAATTCCAATCCAATTTGTTTTTGGACAGCATCAGAGGTTGAAATATACAGCATTATTAGTGACTTTATCGTTAATACAGAGGTATCAAGAAGTTTCAAAGAATGATTTTAGTGTTATCAAATATATTTATTTTGAAAAAAAATCTATGTTTTCCCAAATGGTAGTGGGAATGCATTCAGAAGTTCAATATTAGAATCTTCTGTCAAAGTCTACATAATTTCACGAAAGGTTAGAAAAACTAAAAAAATCTAAGATTTATTTCAAATTTCTGCTAAATAAACGGATTATTATTATTATAATTATCTCTGATTTCACTTACCAGTCTTATTCTAATCAACTTTTCTAAATTAAATTCTGCTAAAAAATTAAAAATAAAGGTAGTTTACTCTTGGGAAAAATTTAGATTTTTGAAGTTTTTGCGAACCCTATGTAGAAAATCAAAATTTTTCCTTCATGGATCGTTTTTTTCACAAGCAATTTTTTTTATCAAGATTGAGTTTTTTCCGAAAAATGAATTTTTTTATCGATTGTTAACCCTATCCGTGGATAGCCTATATTATGCGCTCAAATGAAAGATCTTTTTTTCCTGATTTCAAATATGTTGATAATGTTTAGATTAACCATTCTTGAGATATCTTTGTTTGAATTATATTATACATACATATTATGTTGCAGGGAGGTTTTATAAAGTTATCAAGAAAACCACTGAAACACATAAATATAATGAAAGAGGCTGTACTTTTACACATTAATCTTTTGAGATGTTGTTCAATTGGATTTTGAACCAAAAACCTGAATGGAACTCAGAAGAGTTAGAGTAAAATCGAATTTAATCAAGTAACGTTTAAAACGATTAAATACATTATAAAAACTTAAATATAAAACGTAACCAATGAACTAACTCTATGAACATTAAATTAAAGATAGAAAACCCCGTCCAAATGAAGTAGGTCGGAAAGAGTTTCCAGGACAGAGGCAGCGTTACCTTCCTGAATGTCAAGGCCATTCCTCTGCATTAAAAATTTGAGGATCTGGGCTCGTTCCGCTAGAGAGTTGATGAGTAGATATTGGCACCAAGTTCTCTAACGAGTAATTTAGCCTTTTCTCCCCATGTTCCAAAAATTTCGACACAAAAAAGGCTATGCAAATAATTTGAAGATAGTTTCATTGTACTTTTTAATTTTGTTTGCTCAGAATATTTTGCCGCTTCACCAAGCTGCCATGGTGTCAGAGCAAGTTGCGTCCCACACATATGGAATCAGTGTAAGTCCATCGGCTCTTTTACCATCGGACCTATGAATTCCAGGAGGTTCTAAAATAGCAGGGATATCTGCAGAAACCAGGGCGCGTTTTAT
Source organism: Orchestes rusci (assembly GCA_958502075.1). Lineage (NCBI taxonomy): Eukaryota > Metazoa > Arthropoda > Insecta > Coleoptera > Curculionidae > Orchestes > Orchestes rusci. The sequence continues at coordinate 330,344 of OY293303.1, read as the reverse complement.
CAAATCATAAATAAGGCAACTATGCCGAGACAATCTACCTGCGCTTTTTTGTCAGGAAAAAGCCATGTAGCCCGTTTGGAAGAGGAATTTCACCACAAGAGCAGGTATGGGTATGAGACTCGCCCATTGGGAAGGGCGATAGAGATTCGAAAAGAGGTATCATCAAGATGAGTACCCAAACAGCACCAAGCCAAACATTACTTTTTCTTTCTTGAAGAGCGAGGATTCGGCCCTTATCTTTGAGATAAAAAATGTTTTTTTTTTCAATTGTCTAAAAATAAATTACAAAGTTTGTCATCCAAATTTTTTTGCTTCAAGAAGTTAGTTGGTGAAATTTCGTTTTCGCAAAAAATTTACAAGTTTTGAGAAGCTTCATCAAAACATATATCTGGTGAGTTTTGGACGCAACTATTTGAAGCGATCAAAGCAGAAAGCGGAAGAATTGAAATTACAATTTGTAACGACAACAACTTGAGGGATTTTATACCTGGAGCATTGGAGACAAACTCTCGAAAATATGAAATATCATGACTAGGAAAGTTTGATGTGGAAATCAAAGATAATTCACACTTCCCAAAATGTATCTCCATATAAAGTATGTCCGGTGATGTGGTATACAATAGGTGAAATGAACAAAAAATTTCATTTTTCGAGAAAGTCATTTTTTATAAAAAATTTTGCTTTCTAAAAAAATACAATTGTCTATCAAAAAAGTTTGAAATTTTATACAGGGTCTTCATAAAGTCGAAAGATTTTTTTTCTCAAGATTCAAGTACCCATAATCGAAAGGTTTCAGCAAAATAGAACTTGAAAATTTTATTAGTGTACAAATGTTAAAAATGAAGCAAGAGATAGACATTTATTTATTCAAAATAACTTCAAGATAAAAACAGTACCCAACACGTCCAATGGTTATTTTTTCTGTCACGTACAGGAAATTCGGCCTTTTGGTCTTGGACTGGTTTTTGATGTGACTTTTTGCAACTGTATACAGTGAAGATTCCGGTCAATACCATCCACGTATTTTATGATTCGTGTGCAGGATTTGAGATCACTTAAATGTTTTAAAGTCAAATTTTGCTAAAAACTTCAAATATGTGTACTTGAAAAAAACATGATTTTTCAACTTTTTGAAGACCCTGTATAAAATTTTAAACTTTTTTCAACGACAATCGTATTTTTGTAACAAGCAAAACTTTTTATAAATAATGACTTTTTCCCGAAAAATTCAATTCTGGGTACAATTCATCTATTGGATACCACATCGCCGGATATCTTTATACCGATTTTTAGAACATTTTCAGTTTTACAGAATGTCTGTGGAAGGTTTTTGCAAAATTTCACCACATATTCCTGACGTCAAACTAAGCCGATTCAAAGCAACTTACCTTATTCCGAAATTGCTCCCTTTCTTAGATACGTAGATACGTAGAGAAAAATCGAATTTTCCAAAATGTGTGAACATTTTTCAACGTATCATTTTGAAAATTGGTACCCGGGGGTTTTTTGAGATGCGAGACCTGAATACGGACATATTTTCATTGTGGCTTTTAGAGGGCGCTGCACACTCCACTTCTGGTGGTTCAAATTGGCCATAATTTTTTTTTCAGTAACTTTTCCACTTTTTTTTGTAAAGGAAACGATCTTCTAGACATTTTTAAGGAAAAAAGGTACTCCTGCTATAATTCGCTGGAGTGAGTAGTTTTCGAGATATTTTGATTTTTAGTATTCGATAAACCGATAAACCATCAGAAGTGTGGTGTGCAGCGCCCTCTAAGGGACACACTGAAAAGGTGTCCATATTCAGTTTCCGCATCCCAGAAAGACCCCGGATATCAGTTTTCAAAGTAGAACGTTAAAAATTGTTCGAACATTTTGAAAATTTCGATTTTTATTTTTCAACTTTACCTCCCTGTATCTCGGAAGCAGAGCAATTTCGGAATGAGGTAAGTTGCTTTTAATCGGCGTATTTTGACCTCAGGAATATGTGGTGAGATTTTGTCAAGACCTTTTACAGACATCCTGTACAGGGTGCCCACGAACAACTTCAGGAAACTTAGGGGACTGATTGTATGTGATAAAATAATAGTGGTAAGTCATTGAACAAAAATTAGAAATCTCAATATTTTTAGAGTTACCAGCAGTCAGAGATCATCTTTTTCTTTCTTGTTATCGATATATTTCAGATATTTCTTAACGAATCAAAATTTAATTTGGTACAAAGTTTCAGCTTGGTTATCTGTTACGTTCTGTGGATTTTTTTTTATCTACACTGCCCCTAGAGGGTGCTTTATCTGAAACCCAAACTTCCTATTTCGCATAATATCTTTTTTGTCTCGAAAAATGTATAAAAACAAATATGCCATTTTGAATATTGGGGAAGACTGGATAAATAAAGTTCTCTTTGTACGGGTCGATAAATGTTAATGTTTGGCCGCAAATCGGCATTGAAATGACATAAGACCACATGGAAACAACAAAAACAACAAAACAAACAGAACAAAAGTCACAGGAGAACAACAAAAACAACAACTCGTTTTTTGATGTTTTTGTCGTTATTTTTGTGTTGTTTGCTAATATTTTTGCTGTTGTTTTATGTTGTTTTCGTGTTGTATTTTTATTTGTAATCATGTCATTCACAGAACCTGAGTTATTTCAATGTCGATTTGCGTCCGAACGGTGGGATTTATCGACCCGTACCAAGAGTACGTTTTTTGTTCAGTCTTAACCAAACTTTGAAACGGCGTATTCGTTTTTGAGAAATCTTAGGAGACAAAAAAGATAGGTATGCGAAATATGAAGTTTGGATTTCAGGTAAAGCGCCCTCTAGGGGCAGACTCGACAAATATTTTTTCCACAGTACGTTACAGATGAAAAACCTGAAACTTTGTACCAATCTTCATTCTGATTCGATAAGAAATATCCGGAATATATAGATAACTAGAAAAACGGAATTGATCTTTGAGTTCCGGTAACTCGAAAAATGTTGCGATGTCGAATTTTTGTTATGACTAACCACCATTATTTTATCACATTATAATATTAATAAATTTGGATAAGTTGTTTGAAAGGGCCAATGGCTTCATTTGCAAGTTTGTTTTCAATCTTTTAAGCCAAGTTTGTTGGATTTCCATTATTTTGTTGAAAATTCCCGATAACTTTTGGCATATATTTTTGAAATAATGAAGAAACTGTAAGTTTCTTGTTCGCCTGCCAATTGATTTTGTTAAACTAGAAACGTTAGAGATTTTCCGTTTTTTGTTCATTCTGGTACACGTTATGCGGCATAGGCATAGGGGAAAACAAAAAGATGAATCCAACTGCGAACTGACTTTTCTTTCCAGCATTCCTTTATCAATTCATTGAATTCTTGGGCAAAAAGTCTTATTGCGCTTTTCGGAATTCTTGCTAAAATTGGAACATTTCTTCCAAGTAGAGACAAATCTTGAGACAAATAATTACTTATGGACCTTTCAGTCATTTCAAAACAACTCTTTTGGGAACTAGTATTGTTGTATTGTATTGTTGGCAAAAGGTGAGTTATACTTGTGCATAGCTTTCAAGAGACGCTTCGGGCCATTGTCACCACAAAACAATTTTTTGTCAAATGAACATTGTTCATTTTTTGGTTCTCTTCGGAAAGAAACTTTCGAAACAGGAGCATGCGAATTCAAAATGTGTGGATCATAGGTGAGTGTTGGTTAATGCGCTTTTATGGGAACGTGAAACATGGGTTAACAAGCCTTTTTGGTTTTTGGAAGATTTGTGCCGTCACCAAAATATTCTATTGGCACGCCCCAGACCTGATGGACCCTTCCGTACGGCCAAGCGAGGAGTGGCTGAGGTCACTCCTCACTGACACCGATGTCAGTCGGGCAGACGACAACTACGACATTCAAGACCGATAACCCAATTCGGTTCGACTACAACAAACCATTAAAAAATAATTGAAAACTCAACTATATATTTTGTTTTGAGGGATAACTCTTTAACGAATGAAGATATAGACTTGCAGTTTTAACATATTTTGCTGCAAATTTGATCTACTTTCCGAATCATCCCATTCCATTTGAAATTTCCGAGAAAAATGTAAAAAACGATTAACTATGTAAAACACGCCTCTATAAGGGCGGCAAGAACCATGATGAAATGAATGTATGTATTTTTATTTTATTTAGAAAACCTTCCAACCTTGAACTAGATCTTGTTTACAATAACGTGCCTTGAAGTCAGACCCAAGTTATATTGACACCGATTGACACTTACAGTCCAAGAAGTTTAGCCTCACCAAGTCACCCTTATGTTACGTCTATGGAGGACTGTAACCAAGAGAGGAATCGAGATGCATAAAAGTGGTCCAGATTTCAAATCGTGATTCAGCTTCAATTATTGTTACTCCCAGATGGCGAAGTGTCGTTAGGGCTTTCATGTCCAACAATAATGTCACCTTAGTCACCTGCCAGGTCACCGTTATCTCTATCAAAATGCAACAATTTTTATTAGCTAGGTTGCATCAAAACTCCCACTATTTGATGATAGTGATAGTAGGTATCATGAATATATTTTTATATACATTATTCTGAAATTTCTAGAATTTTCATATTTTTTTGATTGATTGCATTAAATGATAGAGTAACTGAGTGACGTCATATCCTTCATTGACAACAGTCATCATTAAACAAACCATGAGCACAGGAAGAAACCAAGTGCCATGAGCCTGCGACGATCCAACAATCATCCAACCTCATTTTTTTGCCTTCTAGAAAATGCATTGCACATTGCACGTGGAATGTGGAGTGGAAATTTGGGAAAAAAAAAATTGTGATGAAAGTCTCTTGACAAATTTTTGAGAAGCAATAAACGTTAACTAACGAAGAAGAGGGAGAGAGGGACATAATTTCAAGGATATTCGTATGTCGATTCGTCTCCCAGTTACGGTCCTCAATAGTTAGTTACGTCTTACGATAAAGTCATAGATCAAAAAGATGGACCATTGTGGTGACATTAACGTGAGCGTATTTTTTTCTGAACTTATATTGGAAAATTCCTTTTTTGAATCGACAAAGCAATCACGCCCCCGGCGGTGGATATATCAATTTAATAAATATTTACAGCAAATTCTCTTGACCGATTTCCTATAAAAAAAATAAAAAAAATCCCGAACTTAGGATATGCTACCTCGCCAACCTTAACTAATCACCCTGTAAAACACCTATTGTGATAATATGGGATGGAATTACAGGAATTTAAGATTATTTTTGAGGGGTTCTGGACAAAAAAATTGAGATATTCTGAGAAGCTGAAATCTAACTTCAGATATTTTTTTTTTTATTTCTTATTTTGGTAAATCTTTTTGAATCTTAATAGGATTAAACAATATCAATAAATAACCATTCAAACAGATTACACAGGGGTATTGAATTGCATGTATGTACTTTGAATAATCTCAGATAAATATCCTATTAGTTCACAGAAATGACTGAGAATCAAGTCATCACAAAAATCATCCTTGACATGTCAAAAGTGTGATTCATTACAAAAATCAGTAAGTGTACATAGGTACTTCTTGTTTCTTGTGATGACCATATTGACAAATGTCTGTTATTTACTTTGTTTATAAAGCGTAATTATCGCGAAAACACGTTAACCCGATACCTTGGATGAATAAACAAATGATACTGAATATTTATAGGGGTTATAAGTGGTTCTACATCATAAACATGTGTAGAGAAAATTGCCACTAAATATCCGAAAAAATCCAAGCCAATGTTTATGTTAAGCCAACAAATCTTGCAACACGATTTCTGTTATTTTTGGGCAGCATGTTAAATTAGTATCGGCAATTTGATTAACTTACGTGTACAGTATTTTCCTGGAATTAACAACTTTGGGCCTCGAACCGAACCTTTTTAAAAACCGCTTTATTACCAGTTTCACTTCAGTTAGGTTAGATTCAATTGATTTCCCTCTCTCCAACACACAACTACTAATTTTCTTTTGAATAGCGCACTAAAACCCACGGTGAAAATTTATACACGACATGACGTTTGTCGGGCCTCTATCGAAACATGACGGTATTGACGGTATGCGGTCAGGCGGTATGTCCATGTCCAACTCAAGTTGTCAAAAGCACGAAATACACTACACACTTAAAACGCCTATTTAAGTGTGTTTGTTATTTCGGTGTAGGGTAATGTAATGTAGATTGATGGTGTAACTTATGGCTACCCAATAGCCTAGTTTACATCGATAACTTGTTTAGTTCGGTCCGATAGGACCAAGTGGGTGGGGATAGTACGGTAGGACCAATGATTGCTTCTCGCCCGTTTACACGGTCTTGCAACGCTTGAACTAAATCTGTACGCCCGCAATTCGTCAAATGTCAAAAACAAGTCGAAATAATTCATCAACACAATTCGTAATCAAAAAAAACATGAGTAAGTACGCTCAGATTGCCTTAGAAACTCAGAACCAACACAATTCACAATAATAACAATCAACATAACCTCATAATTTTGATTCAGATCGAACCAAATTCAGTTCGGTACACTTGATGGCGAGTACCGAACCAGCTTAGTCCGCAACTGTTTACACCATTCGAACCAAACATTTGGTTCGTATAAAGTCCGAATTTGGTACTTGGTCCGCGGACCAAGTTGTTGGTATAAACTAGGCTATGATCTAATAGCCCAGTTTACATCGATAACTCGTTTAGTTCGGTCCGATAGGACCAAGCTGGTGGGGATTTTGGATAGTACGGTAGGACCAATGCTTGCTTCCTGCCCGTTTACACCGTCTTGCAACGCGTGAACTAAATGTGTACGCCCGCAATTCGTCAAATGTCAAAAACAAATCGAAATTATTCATCAACACAATTCGTAACCAAAAAAAACATGAGTAAGTACGCTCAGAATGCCTTAGAAACTCAGAATCAACACAATTCACAATAAAAACAATCAACATAACCTCATAATTTTGATCCAGATCGAACCAAGTTTAGTTCGGTACACTTGCTGGCGAGTACCGAACCAAGAGCGGACCAGCTTAGTCCGCAACTGTTTACACTATTCGAACCAAATATTTGGTTCGGATAAGGTCCAAATTTGGTACTTGGTCCGCGGACCAAGTTGTCGGTATAAACTAGGCTAATGACTACCACAATGATCTAATTAGATCATTGTGGCTACCAATGTGAAGGAAAGTTATTACATTTAGTGCAACATTAGGTGTGTAGGTGTGTATGTTATTTCGGTGTAGGATAGTGTAATGCAGATTGATTTTTGTAACTAATGGCTACCAGTGTGAAGGAAATTAACCAAACGCGTCAGTACGTTTAGTTAAATCATTCTATACTAAAAAACATACATTTCACAAACAAAGCCACACTGAGTGTTGCAGTGTGGAAAAATGTAAAAAAGTGGGCACAAGTGGAGCATTACAGACACACCTAAGCCCCTTTCCAGCGAGTGCTTCAAGCTCAACAACCGATTAACACCGTGTTTGGAACGCAAAAGTGATCCTGGAACACGTTTGAGCTGCTCACATACACGAACGTCAAAACTATCAATAGCCTAGTTTACACCGATAACTCTTTTAGTTTGGTCCGACAGGTCAAGTGGCTTTGGATAGTGCGGTAGGACCAATGCTTGCTTCTCGCCCATTTACACCGTCTTGCAACGTGTGAGCTGAATGATTACGCGTCAAATGTCACAAACAAGTCGAAATTATTTATGAAAACAGTTCGTGACCAAACGACACATATGTAAGTACTCTCAGATTGCGTTGAGAAACTCAGAACCAACACAATTCACAAAAATAACAATCAACATAACCTCATAATTTTGATCCAGATCGAACCAAATCTAGTTCGGTACACCTGCTGGCGAATACTGAACCATGGGTGAACCAGCTTAGTCCGCAACTGTTTACACCATTCGAACCAAATATTTGGTTCTGATATAGTTCGAATTTAGTACTTGGTCCGCGGACCAAGTGATCGGTGTAAACTAGGCTACTGGGTGTAGCAGTGTAGAACAGTGTAAATTCGTGTGCACTAGTGGAGGATAACAAACCTACGCTATCTCACTTCACTTTTCCATGATAAAAAGAGAGGTACATACTCCGCAGATCAAACGAATAGTCTCTTTGGAGCGGCAGAACTTTTTGAATAATCTCATGTTAAGGGGCGTTTTCTTATTGAATTTTCCTTGATTTATTTTGGAGGTCGCACCTCGCACCTCAAATGCAAATGGAGAATAATTCGAACAAACATTCCGACGTATCTTACAGCAGCCTGCAAACCTCTAAATGTTTGCTTATGGATTATCAACGTGGATAGAGTTTCAGGCGATGCACATATTCGGCATCAATTATTTATTATCAGTTTGTTTGATTAATTTCTATTATTTGTCGAGCTCATGTTTGTGATCAATTGGAGACGTGTGTCACATCGATACAACAAAAATAATATCAGGAAATCATAAGACCGTTTAATTATTAGTGCATGCATGGGTTAACTTTATACAGAGTATAAAGATATTCCAAGAACTTTTAAGGAAATGCACCTGCAACTCTGCATACAACATGCAATGCATCCAATACATAAGGCAATAGCATAGCAGCATCAATGCATTTATATTTATAGTTATCTTTGCACATTTTTTTTTTTATAGGTAACGACCACGGACTTGGTAAATAAAAATAGACTGTCAATGCAATGAGATGGAAATCACTGGAGCATGGGCACTGCCATGATGGGACAATTTAAGTTGGTGCTCCTGATTTTCAGTGTGCCATCGTTGAAAAATGCAGAAATGTGTAGAGTGTAGTTCTATATAAGGTCTAATCGTTGATTGAATAAGTTACTTAGGCCCGTATTCTCCGTTCGTACTTAAGCTCGTTTAAGATTTGACGGCGTTTAACTACAAGATTTCGTATGCACCGTCGAAATTAGACACGTTCAAGTCGATTAAACGCCTTCAAAGTTAAACGCCCGGTTTGGAGCGTTTAAGGATTTAAACGGCTTCAATTGTGGCGGAAGATGCGTGCGTCTTGAAAAAATATATCATGACATAATATGAACTAATACCACCGAACATATTATTTATTATATATAATGGATATTAGGTGCTGATACCTAATTGTTTTTCATCCCACTGTGAGTGTGTTTATTTTATTTTTTACTAGGAGGAGTCTGAAGACGAATTCACTTCTTGAAGCCGATATTTTTGACATAATAATAGTTTTTGCATGGATTTACATAAAAATAAAAAATACAATAATACCATTTTAATAATTCAATGAACGTTATGTCATTTTTCAGGAGATTTCATTTTTTTTTGTGTTATCTACTAAGTCAGCAATGCCATTGTGTGGTTTCAAGATGAATAAAAATGCCATTTGCAATAATTGATGAAATAATTAAAGTACAAAATGGTTTTATTCAAATGATATCACGTTTTGGGATGTCCGTAAAATAATAATTTACCACTTAATTTTAATTTGAATTAATTAGCTTCCTGTCCTTTTCTCGTAGATATTATCATTTTATCAATAGCACTGAAATTATTGGTTCTATAGGTGGTGGCTGCGGGGAAAAGAAAAATCAAGCCAAAATCCCGTATCATAAAAAAAATAATAATTCTATGCGTACCTAAACACTTACGGAAATTGACGCAGACACAAATATTAAGCTTGGAAAAAACTATAGGTTCAAACTTTATATGGCGGAAATAATTCAATATAATAATAAGAAAATAATCCTTAACCTTATGAATGCCTTTGAGATTTTCGTGTGGTTCACTTCTGCATGATCATTATCAAATATGGATATTTTTTAATCATCCTGAATAAAAATCTCATTTCCGATGATTTTTCGTTTCGTTCCTTTCTGCATCAAGATTAAGCATAATTACGTCCATGTATTAAAACAATAATTATTTATCAAAAAATATTCAAATTATTTCAAATATACCATGCATTATGTGAAGTTTATATTCAATTTCACCTCGAAGAGAAAATGACAGATTTCCGCTAGCCAAACGGGAATCATATGGTACCCATCTACATCGAATATGTGTTCAAAGTTACGCTCGCTCCAAAACAATGTAGATGGTAGCATATGATTCTCGTTTGGCAAGGGGAAATTCATCACTTGCACTTCGAAGAGAAATTGAATGTAAACCAGACATTAATGTCAATTGTCAACATCATATGGTCTCCAATCAACTTGAATGCCACCAAAATGTTCCCAAATTTCCGACGTTGCCGACCTTTCTCGAGGTTTAACTAAACGTTGCGAAAATTAGCACGGTGCATACCAAGAAAAAGTCGAGGACGTTTGACTATTTGAACGCGTTTAGTTGAATGCGTTTATCTGTAGAATCGGAGAATACGGGCCGTATTCAATCAACGGTTTAATCATATACCTATTTTTAGGTATATGCTTGGCCCCCACTCACCTTAACAATCCTAACCCAATATACAGAGAAACGGGGAATTGGCAACATTGTGGTGGAAACGGGAGCTACATCTAGCCGCGAGTCTAATATGGCCATGGATAAGATATAAATGAAGCTTCGATCTTCGACGAGGGACAAATGTTTGGTTTTCACACGACACACCTAAACACGGTATATCAGCCTCAAGAACGAAATACGTATCTATTGTGCAGTGACGTTATCTGCGTTGAAGTTTCTATAGTTGCCATAATAATGATAAAATAAAGAACGTAGCTTTTTATGGTTGTTGTAGTGTCTTCATAAGTATTATTTGATATGTAGTGACATCATAAACCCCATAACTCAAAAATTAGGTTCTAGAAACCACGGAAAACGAATCCAAAATAATACAAATAAAACAAGCAGCATTCGGTAACGCAGATGACGTCACAGTGAAATATGCGTTGGCCTACCATTTTTAAGTGTATTGTGATCGTGGATCGTGGCATCGTGGGTTTTTAATTCGAGGGAGGGGAGTTTGTGAGTGTCTGTTGTCTGTTCTGTTAGTGGCTGCTGTGATAAATTTATATAAAAAACCGAAATATTTGTGTAAAAGAACAGAAAACAAAAACAGTCTTTAGAGCATCATGTCAACATCAGGCGATTTTGGGAATCCTTTAAGGAAATTTAAGTTAGTTTTTTTAGGAGAACAGAGTGGTAAGTAAGTGACGTTTCTCTTGATGAGTTGTAAACTTTCAGTTCAGGCGTAGTCGAAATGATCAATAAATGATTCTCTTTATGTTTTATGAGAAGTTTCATGATCTTATATAATTTTATTATTCATTCTAGACGATTTTGTATTGCCTTTATCACACCATATTGACTCTATACTGCTTTTAAAAAATATGATCCTACATTTTGTAACTGTATTATCATAATTACCATAAAGAAAATATGCCAATTATGCATATTATACTCGTTCAACGTCCTCTAATTCTGTCTATGTAGGTAGTTTCAGGGTTCACATTTATTTTTGTCAGCAGAATTACATTTTTTCTCTGATATTTTGCTTCTAATGAGAATACAATTTTCATGTTTTTCCCTGTATTTGGAGCTCATGACTCATGAGTGTCTGAAACCGGGACAGCAGATTGCTTGTAAGAGTTTTCAACCGGTTTTCATTCAACAAAAACATGAATTATCCCCGAATCAACAAATGGCAAAATAAGTATTGTCGAATGCTCAATTCAGAAAACTAAATCAAACATTAACAAAAAAAACAAAGATTAAAATAAAAATGCAAATATGTATTGCCTTCGATAATGTTGATAAAAACAATTGTATTGTTTAGAAGTTAAATGAAAAAATGTGTTTTATATTTTATGAAATTGAACATTGCTCAGTGACAGCAAAATATGCGTATCCGTATCATATTAGGTTAGTTTCAACCTCCCATTTAGAAGCGTCCCAGAACCAGTAATTTTCAGTGGCCCACATCAATTTTGACAAGTTAAGATATTTGTCAAAATTGGCAAATGAATTGATTGACTGAAAAAACAGTTCTTGAACGGTTCTTGTGAGTGGTTGGAACACTTGGAACAATCCTTATAATTGACTAAACTTTAAAGTCTCCACAGTATCAACAACGCTGGACAAAAGTAGATAAACAATTATTACAATAAGGGCTCGCAAATGTGGATCAATTAAAGTGTACGAGATCCGGTTTATGGAAATTTCTGGAATACTGGATGCATTATTCCGGTTACTAAATAAACGAAAAAATAAACAAAGAGATGTTTACAATAAAAGTAGGTACTATATTAAAAGAAAACAATACATAAAAGTGGTTCATGTGATTTTGTCTGGATTACAGATTTTTGGTAAAGTGAACTTTGATTTTGTCTTCCATCAAGTCTTTTTTTTATTGTTATTGAAGATAGGTACATTGCGGACTTCTGGACTTTCTGATTCTGTCTTTAATTGTTTTGATGTCTGCGGAGTACTGGAGCTCCTTCGATTGAGCTCACGCAGTAATCTGAGCTGGGACCCTGTAAGCAAATAGCTTTAGAGACTCTCTTCGCTTCGCATAAACATCGATCGTCACTCGATCCAGGTGAAGTGAATAATACGGGCCCAGGGGGTATACGCAAAAATACGATCACCATGTTATTTCAAATGCTGATCGCACAATTGCGTATACGTTTTAAATTTGCGAATGCTCAAGAATTGACCCCCAGCTGTTGCTCGCCAGTATTTTGGATCAAAGTTTCGACTGATGTTTAAGCGAAAAGAAGAAAATCTCTCTCGCTATTTTCATACAGAGTCCATGCCCTGATGCTCATTTTCCCCATAATTCTTAATAATTGCCCATGAGGCACTCCATTTAATTCAATTGGATAAGGAATACAGGGTGCCTCCGATTTAATCGGCACTATTGCCAACTTCTTTATTATTAAAGATACGAGGTCGTTTAAATGAGAGAACTAGTAGTATTTTTTCTACGGATTAACGTTATGCTGATGAAAAAACAATTGAACAACGCGTTCTCGATTTATTTCAAAAAACGTATTTTTTTCAAATGGGACACCGTGTATATTTTCATCATAATTGATTAGCCACTCTTTTCTGAACATGAAAGGTGATTATGATTTTTTTCCTGAAACCAAAAATAACGGAGCTACCTATGCGTATTTTCCTCGACTAATTTATAAACGTCAAAGTAACAAATTTCAATGATTCAATTGTTTCAAGATGAGATAACAAACAAAATACGTCACGAACGATATAATAAGTTAAATAGCAAATATGGCAACCGATATGTATTATTTTGTAAACATTTTAAATTTCATGGCTAAGTTTCCAAAAAATTAAAAAAGGCATAACTCAATTCAATTGTTTTTCTGTTAATACGTCGTTAATCCGCGGAAAAAATTCTACTAGTTCTCTAATTTAAACGACCTAGTATCTGAAATGATAGAGAAGTTAGCAATAGTGCCGACTTAATCGGAGATAGGGTATTACATCTCCTCTCTTTACCTCCACGAACTTTTATGTTAAATGGCTAAACTATGAAAAATCATAATTCTTTGGTTGAAAATGTTTATCATGAAATGAAAAATAACTTGTCCATCTAATGTGAACCACTACTGTACGTACAGGAAACTAAACGTTTTTTTGTAATTTAACGTAAAACATACAACTACTCAAGATCACTAAAAAAGAATCTGTCAAATTTAAAAAAAATCGGTTCAAAGATATTTGTGAAAAAAATTATTTAAAAAAAATAACACCTTGTATCTTGAAAACAATGCACTTCCGGATCAATGTCTATATTGACTTTTTTTCATAAAACTGGCTCAGGAATACGCCCTTGAATTTAATGTTTGCACACTCTTGAACGCCCAAGTTTCAAGAGTTTGCTGATAAAAGTATGTTTTGATCAATGCCTAATGAACAGATCATGATTTTTTTTCTGACGTTTTGTATCTTCAGAAACAGGTGGGTTTGAACGCATATTTTTTGTTTCAGTGGGAAAAACATCTCTTATCACAAGGTTCATGTACGATAGTTTTGATAATACCTATCAGGTGAGTTCTATTTCCAAATTATCGTAAAAACACAAATTTCCATCCCAGGCTACAATAGGAATAGACTTTCTCTCAAAAACAATGTACTTAGAGGATCGAACCGTACGACTTCAGCTATGGGATACAGCCGGGCAAGAACGATTTAGATCTTTAATTCCTTCCTACATCCGTGATTCAACTGTTGCTGTAGTAGTATATGACATTACAAGTGAGCTATAGAGAACTATGTTATTTTTTATTAAAGTATTTTATTCTATTTCCAGATGCAAACTCATTCCATCAAACTTCAAAGTGGATTGACGACGTGAGGACTGAAAGGGGTAGTGATGTTATTATAATGCTTGTGGGTAATAAAACCGATTTATCGGACAAACGGCAAGTCAGCACGGAGGAAGGAGAAAGAAAGGCGAAAGAGTTGAATGTGATGTTTATTGAAACTAGTGCCAAAGCTGGGTATAATGTGAAACAGGTACGAATTACTCAAAACCAAATATCTAATAGTGATTCCATCAACTCCAACAATTTGTAGTCTTTAGTAGTAGTTTCAATTTACAGAATATTTCCTGAAGTATCTCAGTTCATTGTTTTTTTTTCTAATGATTCAACCCCGATAACGGAGACCAAGTGTCAACATTTCTAAAAACGTTGTTTCCACAAAAGTATGTTATTTATATTATTTTTCTGTGGTTAAAAATATATTCGTGTCGAATGAATACATATGTAGTCCACAGGAAAAAAAAGTAATTTTTGCATTTCATTACAGGAAACGTATTTTAAGTTCAGAAATGCTACGCTAGCTGAACAATTAGCAAAATGGTTATCTATTCACCATTATGCTTGTAATAATATATCGATCTAGTCCTAGACCACAAGTGTCCAATCGTCGAAATACAGTGGAAAAAAGGTGTTATATCCTTGACTTTAGCTCGTTGTTTCATGGTATACAGTGTGGTCACTCAAGTGTGCAACATATGGATTTTTTTTTATTATCTGAACAACCTAAATATAAATATTGCCGAAAGTTGGTGCATCTCCGATAATCATATCAGGTGCACTTAGAATCATTGCAAGTCAAACAGCATACAGGGTAGACCAAAAAATATGAAAATTGTACAAGAGTAAAGTACCCTTATTTCAAAAAACTCGGCAAAATGTTATAAAGAAAAGTTGTTTAGAATTAAAAAGTTATGCCTAAATATCAAATCATGGCCTCACAAGAAAAAATATATATATTTTTTTGAACATCTAACAGTTCCATAAATTATTCAAAAACAAATCAATTTCGCATAACTTGGTTCAAATTTGAGCATATTTAGAAAATGTACGTAAATTTTATTTTAAAATATAATATAATAAACATTTAAAATGAAAAAAAAAACCCTTTATATGCGTGTTTTTTAATATGCATATTTTCATAAATGATGTTTTACCTTTTGGAAAAGAATGTTTGCGATATTTTGTTATATGTTATAAAACCAAGTTATTCATAAACTCACATGCATATTGTCTAAATACGAATTTTGAAATGAAATTTAGATTTATCGGTGAAGAAAAATAAATCTATGAAAATGTTTTCAAAGCCTTTTACCTTTTACCAATCCATAAACGAAAAAGCAATTCATTAATTCAATTAACCACGAATCATTCGTAGTGTACGGTTAATTTATTTGGCTAGCGGAAAAGTGTGTGGAGGTGGGAAGTAGGTAGGTTTTTTCAAAAAATGAAAAGGTTTTTCCTATTGTCAACCCCATCCGGGGACACACTGTATATTCCTCCAGCTATCATTTCCACTGGTTAGTTCGATTTCGAAAATTTCTTGACTAAAGGGGATTCATCCGCTAGAAAAAGCACTGCTAGCAAAATAAGTTTTCATCACGTCAGCCCGCGGGTCAAACTAAGTAAACATTACGCCTGAAGAGTGATGGGTATAGATTTTGTTCGGAGACGGTGGCAATTTATAGTGAATTACATAAGATTTTGTGGAAGGTATTACTGATTTTTGATCAATTATATCAAACGGAGATTGTCAGAAATGATCTCAGAAAGGTTCAATATCGATTCTTTTGATTTAACGGATTATACGTCTCTCACAACAGGGCGGAATATGTAGATTTTTCGTATTTTTTGACCATTGAGATTTTCAAAAATAGATATTGGGTTGCCTAGTTTGATATCTTACCTACCTAATAAAACTTGAATTGTTCTAAACGGTGATGTATCAAAAAAATGACGCATTCCAGAAAAAAAGGCTTGCATTGAGTAAAATTTCAGACCGGATGAATCCCCTTAACACGTTTTTCCCATGTGGTCTTCATATTGATGTTTCTTATCAGTACTTGTACTGTTGGTCAAATTGGTGATTGTTTCATATACAGGGTATTCCACTTAAGATGAATACAAGTCAATATCTCGGTTGTTTCTTGAACGATAACTTTCATTTTTGGTATACCCAACGGTCTACTTATTGGAAATTCAAAACTAAATATCTGGAAAACAGCTGATCGAAATTTCACCAAATATGAAATTTTTGAAATCAGAAAAATAAGATCTTTCATTCTGGCTAGAAATAATTGGAGCTTTCCATTAAAAAAAAATACTTTTGGTCCCTCCCCCGTATAGCTTTGAAATTACAGAAACTGCAACAAATTTCCTCTTGTCAGTATTTTTAATTTTGCTGTACGATAAAAAATAAAAAAATTAGAGGGGGTGTCAGTTTATACGGTGTCACCCGGTACAGACGAACTGTTCGGTTCACTGAAGTGAGGGAAATCCCTCGTCTATTCGCGATCCGATGCACACACAGACCCTCATCATGTCCAGTCACTATTTTTTCTCTTTATTCCTCATCTCATCTGTTGATAATAGATTATTGGAAGAAATTTTGAAAGCGCAGACTTGTTATTCTTACGTTCGACTTATTCAGTCACTGTATACAAGAATGTTTCTAACATTTCCTGTTGTATGTTTATGAAACAATAATAATGATCCTTAAACAACGCGGGGCTGATAACCAAGGATTATACGTCTATGTTCTTATGAAAGATGAATCTCAGACCAAATTGTATTATTTGTAAATTGACAATAAATGCTATCAAACAAATGTTAGAAGCCGCAGCCAATCTGCACCTCTAGGACAACTGATTAAATGATGATATTGATTGTTTGAGGAGTAATGTTTTTTGAAAATTTCATTAAAAACCAACTGAATAATATAGCTACATCTCAATTTTTCTCAGCTATTTAGACGTGTAGCCGCTGCCCTCCCAGGTATGGACTCCACAGAGAACAAACCACCAGAAGACAGTATCCTTTTTCAATTACCCAATTGCATGCGTGCTTGTCAATTTTGTTCTTTTCAGCATGCTTTATGTTTATTTTCCTTAATATTACTTTCAGTGCAAGAGGTTGTTCTGAAGGACACGCCCAACGAAGTGAAAGATCCGGACGGTGGATGTGCATGTTAATTTTCAATTTCTGTTGATGCTTTGACATTATGCAGCTGTAGATTTTTTGTATCGTGGAAGAGTCGATTTTAAATTAGTTGTATCAAATACTTAGTGCTTTTTATGTTTAATTCAATCGGCTTGAAAGTGATATTCTAATATCATATGCTTTATTTGTACATATATTTCCATAATTATTGAATCAATAGATTAGTTGCAACAATGTTAATCTACAAAATATTATTAGTGCAATTATTATTTTAGCAGTTTGTTGTTGTGATTCGCAAATGCTCATGGACCTAAAATATTCGTAACCGTCTCTATTTCTGCCATAACTGGAATTGAGTGTGCACATTGACAAGTACTTTATGATTATACAGGGTGTAACAGAGTAAGTGTTACAACGTGAGACTGTAGATTCTTTATCAAAAAAGAAAAATATTTTTCCTTAGAGAAAATTTTCCGCGGACTTTCGATTTCGATATACAGGGTGTATTATAACTACGCCACTGGTTATTTTTTTTAATCGATTTTTTAATAAAATAATCCTAACTAGTGAGTTTTGACACTGTACCAAATCTGATAAAAATATTCCAAGTGGTTTAGAAGTAATTAAAGAAAAATCTTTTTTTTTTCATAACTTTGACACCCTGTATGTCGAAAACGAAAGCCCGCGGAAAATTTTCGTTGAGGAAAAATCTTTTTTTTTTATAACGAATCTACAGTTTCACGTTGTAACACTTACTCTGTTACACCCTGTATATTCATATTATCGTTTTTGATTGTGAGAGTAGAAATTACTCTATATTTCGAGTTTTTCTTTCTATTAGCAACAAACATAGAATTATGTCTTTTCTGTAGTATTTCTGAGCAGGTTCATCAATTCTGTATTATTCATCAGAACACAAAATAAAATATTGATGAACAATGAGAAACAAGATGCTCAGAAAAACTAAGACAGTTAACCAACCAAATTGAAAGTAATCAAATTTTGATAAAGCTCTTTCATATTTGCCTTTTTAAATCATTTTTCCGAAACCATTAAGAATGAACATTTCATGAGCTTATTGTGTTTTGAATTTTTAATGTCATTTTATCCAACTTAGTTTTTTCATTGTTAATCCGTTACTTTTTCCACTTTTTGTGGAAATGTTTGGTTTTTATTTATGCCAGATTTTTTTCACACATTCTAATTTTCCATATTTTAAAGATTTTTGTTTTATTCTTTAGGTCAATTTTGTTATATATTTACATATTTATTTATTTTTAAGTGAATTTTTTTTTGTTGACTTTAGTTTAATTTCATTCTATTTCCGTTGATTTTGTTTTTTCCAATGACTTTTCAATGTATATTATTTGAAAAGGTAGTATTGTCAACGTGAAGGACATCCTTAGTGTTTTTTGTTTTTTTTTTTTCGTTATTTGGATCGTTTCATATTGTTAATATATTTTTGTGAATTATGGTTTTTCAAATTCCTCCATCTTCACTTTATCATGTCAGTGATGTAAATGCACTTCCTCTTAAATTACATTCAAGTGGTTGGTTATAATTGGAACATTGAACAATTTCTCAAAAAAATTGCTTGGGTTTTTCATCGTTATTGATTGTGGTCGATTTTATGGAAATCTTTTCATCATGCTTTGTATTATTTTCACTTTTTTTTTAAATATGTAAGTATTGGATTATTTTTGATATTATATGCTGATCATACTCAATGTGAAAACACTAAATACCTTTCCAATTGCTTCACTGGTCAATGTGCTCGCTGCCTGATATCTATCAGGGAAAAGCGGGGTGAGTGAAGATCATTCACAAAATTCAAATCTTAAATTTAAAAATATTTTGGAGCTTTATTTTTCAGCCGGTGATGTGGATTATTAGTAGAATCATGTTCTGCCCAATTGATATTCATGCCTTTGCCATCACTTAAGATGAAGACATAATATTTTGCAATACAAAATTTAGAGCTAAGAGCTAAGGTTCCTTTGTGAATCATTTAAAGCGCCACAATCCAACTCATCCTGCTCTCCCCTATTCACACATTTTTTGATTATTTTATGCAATTTGCTCAATTTGTCTAAAATTTTTTCTAATGTTACCTATATTTATAAATAACTGCATACATAAGACTTATCAATTCATTTGTAACTTATTCCAATATCTTTATGGAGGGGTCAAAACTATGATAATTGTACACTAGATTATATAATGTATAATATGATATTTTTCTATGTAGCTTCGGTATTATTGCTCTAACAAGTGCTCTTATATCTACTATTTACACATGCGTAGTCACAACATTCCAGTCAATCATGGGTATTATTTGTAAACCGAAACTTCCAAATAAAATCAATATAACAGCATGCGTGAATATTTTCCTTAGCATATTTTTTTAGCTGTTGACCTGCAGACCCAGCCCCAACTTCAAAACGATCAACAGGATTCGGAAGGTGGTTGTATGTGTTAAATAAATATATTTTGTTTGGTTTTTTCATGAAAAGTAGTCACTGCCTCTGTTGAATTTTGGATCCTGTTTACTTTGGACCCTATAAATCAAATTTGTAGTGGTATGAGGTAGCAAAATTTCAATATAGAGCTCCAGTCTACGGTAAAAGGGTTCCAAGACGCTATAAGTGTGATATTTTGCACAAAAATATGTAATACCCACGGTATCTCAATCATTTGTGTATAATTTCTAGTTTAGTTTGTCACTGTTTCGTCGATCACTATGCTTGTTACCATTTCTACTAGATAAGATTTGTGATGATTTTGTGTGGTCTGCAACGCGAACTGAACATTAAGCTACAGTTTTGATATTTTATTGAAGTCATAATATAAACTGTGAAGAATTATTATGTTTTTTAATTATAACTGTTGACTTTTTTTTGGCCTTTTTTCAAATAAAAAATGTTAATACTATCCTATGCTTTTCATCAGTCATTTTGGAAGTATTGACAATTTCATAAGAAACGTGCTTTAACATTGCTTTGATGAATGAGAATTCTGTAGTCAGACGTGAATGTTGGATATTAAGTTCTTTACGATAATACCTTAAAGTTGAGAATCAGATGTAGCGTGAAAGAAATCAAAGAAATTCAAGATAATATTTATTAAGATGATGGATTCACATAAACATAAATAACTGTGTACCTACAGTATTACAATATACCACTTGAAAAAATCTTTCAGTGATAATTGACAAGCTTAATTGATCAACAACTATTGAATATGAGTACCATTTCTTCTTAAACATTCGAGAATGTTTTTGTGAACATGAGATGTCGTAGCTCTTCTAATTTGCCTTGGTTGAAGTCCATTAAAAGGCCGCGTCGACTCGATCAATGAGAAATCGTCACAATTATTTATAGGTGTACCATTGTAAACAAAAACTTTTATATGGCACCATAAAAAAAAGTCATTTCACTCAATTCATCCGCAACCCTAATGGTACTATGTGCAAGCGGCGGATTTAGGATTTAGGGAGGCGCGCTCAGGATTAAAGATAAAATTTATCAAAACCATGTGTACACATTATGAAGACCAATTTTTTCAAAACTAATAGAAAAATCATAAGCTAAAGACTCACTCGTCAACACAACAAGCTTGAAAAAATAAATTGAAAATTATGAACAAAGGACAACAAATGAAACGGAACAGACTTAAAATATTGTTCCAAATTGCAAAATCGAATTTTCTTTTTCTTAGAAGAAAAAAACATATTTTGATCTATATCTACATTGATGTCAAGATGGACATAATAAAGCCAGACTATTAATGCGAACTGGTTTCATTGTGGACCTTGCAGAGGATTTTATACTCCCAAGTGGGAAGAAACTTCTTTCTGCAGTGGTTAACGTACACATAATCTTTAACAAATTGTACATATTTGGATAAGAACTTTTATCAAATTTTTTGAGAGCTTCTAGAGCATTATGGGTGGCAGATGAACTTTGTTTATATAACTTTACCCTGCACCTCGCCCATAAACTACATTATTGAAGAACTTCCCAATATGGTGCCAAAACTATTTGTTTCAGTCTAATCTATCTAAATGTGGTGACATGAACATTTGTATACAGGGTTATTCACGTTATTCGACACAAAACATAATGGCTGAAGTATATGATTTTGAAAAAGTGCGAACCATTTTCCTCTTACTTGAATAGTTTGAATTTTATAGCATGTCAAAGTTGCAAAAATGCCATTTTTAAAACGCGATATCTCGATAACGGTTGAATTTAGGAACATTAGTTGTATCACAATTTTTGTTCAAAATTGAAGGAAGAATTGGAATATCAATTAATATACAAAGGGTTTCATTTAAAAAAAAATTAACTTTGATACGTTTCTTGTTTTGAGGACACCCTGTATAACATGAAAATATTTCTAAAATGTAGTCTCAAAGGGTCCCTATCCATCCAGAAAAAAAAACTTTTTCGAAATCATATACTTCGGCCATAATGTTTCGTGTCGAATAACGTGGATAACCCTGTATAATTTTAGAAATTTCCAACACATTTACTATCAGGCAGAAATAATCTTAACCAGCTCACGTCTGCGACATTAGGGTAGGATATTTCCAAGGATCGTAAACCGATTATAATCCTTGGGATTTTTCATGCCGGCGTCGCAGATTTATTTCTTAACCTGGTTCCAGTCTGGCCCCAAGAATTGTTTTCCCTTTTCGTATGGCTAGAGTGGAAAGACTGTTAGTATGTAGCATCGGTACAAGACAGTCGATATTCAGCCTCAGTACAAATACAAGCCTTTTGTAACGCGACGCGCAAGTATCATATAGTGTTATAAGTTGTTTCAATAGATGTTTCTAAAACATCTACAACAGTCGTTTTACCCCAATCACACATACAATCTCATATTAAATTATGAAATTTTATGTTGAATAAACCAAAATATGGTTATGTGTTTCATCTAGGAAGGGGAGGGCGCCCCCTCTAAATCCGCCACTGCTATATGTGCTGGGGCGGTATCCAATTGATACCAAACCTGAGCAGCCAAACCCAACGGCAAATTATCTATAAATGCTGATACTACTGTTCATAGAATTTCCAAGTATTTTTGTTCATTTAAGTTTTCCTCATAAATGTATTGAACACATCGGTTGTCCATAAGTGAAGAAACAACATTGAAAGAAAATTTGTGTTGATGATTTCTTTCAATCATGAAATTTGGATTTTCGGTGTCCAATAATGATTATTTCTTCTGTTGAATATTCCATCTCTTGTGAATTTTGATTTATTCGTCCATATATTTTTTTTCAGAAAATTCGGATTCTCCTGGATTTGGATCCACATCTCGCACAGGTCTATTCTCTTGGAAATCAGCAGGCAAAAATTCGTGTAGGGTTTTTGCTTTGTAGTGAACATTTTGCACATTTTTTGGAAATATGAAAAATATAAGGATTAGTAAGTACTGATGCCATTGATGTTTAAAAAATCAATCTACGACCCCTATTAATGTAGTAATCACCGATTAAAGTGCGCCAATCAATATCGACAATGTCATGCACAAAATTATCTCTCCGTCTGTCTTATTGTCTATAATAACTAATAACTATCTCTCTCTCGAGGGGTAATAAAGCGCCGCCCCGTTTTCGATCATACAGGGAAATTTGCGTTTTCTTTTTTATTTATTGAGTATATTTCTGAGTATTTTGGAAACAGTTTTTCACTGATGAGTTTCAAATACTATGTAGAATACGTATATGAAATTTCAAGTCATTTGAAAATGTATGCAAATTGTTCATTGTGCATGGAGTGTCTCGAAAGAATTCTCTGTATTGATGAAAACCTTTTTCCTAGTTCTAGGTCGCTCACCACGATACGTATCGATGCTAGTGGAAATGCATGAAAATAACCAAGGATCATTATTTCATTATGTTCATTTCCAGTGATGGGCTTTGCACAATGTATTGGAATAACTGGATTTCCGTGCAGAACATAGTTCGACTTTATTCTTTTCAACTTCGTTGCACTTAATATGTGCTCGCCCAAAGGGCATTATTTTGAGCCTCTCGTAATTCCAATCTTTCGGCGACTGACAAATGTTGGTGGTACTCTCATGATTACTCTCGTTCAAATAACTTGTCCAAGCTGTTTTGGTTCTGATATGGAATAATCGTCCTTGCAACACTTTCAACGTTGATTAAAGAGTTTTTCAAAAGAAAATTCGCGTTATTTAGATGTGCCTTGATGTAGAGAATTATCGTCTTTGATATTATTTTCATCCACATTATTTATATCATCTGGATTTTTATAAGTTTTATTTCAAGTAGATGCCGCAGGTATTGAAAGTCTGCTATAAAATGATAAAAGTTAAACTTTCTCGCCAACAGCCAATACAGCAATTTCATATCGATCTTCAGGATTGATTTGGCATTTGCAACTTGGTATGGCAACAAAATGCTCCTATTTGTCGAGCTTCACATTTGCAAAATCCGGTTTCGATATCGATTTCATAAAGCACTTCACAAATTTTTCCACTGGGGACTCTGTATAATTCTTCTGAAACTTTCATTATAACTTCTTTTTGTTTGCTGCGCGTGTTTAACAAGTCATAGATACATCCACTGGGCTCAAAACATTCCGTAAATGAAATTCGCACAAAATACCAATCCAAATACGACTGTGGCACCTCGCCGTCTATTGGTGAAAATAGTATCACATAAAGCCACACACCAATAGAAAATGCCTAGATGGGAAATACATAATATACGGAATGTTTAAATGCTTACCAGATATCCTGTATAAGATTCAATAGACACACTGCTAAAGTTTTCTACCAAAATGGGATAAGAATCACTTTATTTAGATTCATAAAAATGATAAAATTTGTATCACAATTATTAAATTCAAATAGTAGCCTCCTATAATTCACCATTGTATGTATGTAAGATATATAGATACTGATTAAAATTTAACAATCTCTATGACACATTATGATAAATACAACTCCACACTATTCACCCAGATGGACTCTAATTTTTGCTTCCATCTCTATACATTGTTCTTTGGACTCCATTATCTGCCTCACCAAATCCATTTTTTTAATTTCGAGCATGTGGTTTTCGCGAAACAACAGATCACGAATTTCTATGAAATTACTAGGAAGATTTCCATGGTTTACTGATTGAATTAGATGAGTTTTGTTGAGCATTTTCTCGTATTTGTCAATGTATTGTTTCTCTTTAACTATGTCAACTGATAGAGATTGAACTAGGCTTTTTAATAGTTCGTTTTTGGCTTCTAGTTCTAACAGTTTAGTTGGCTTGAGACTTTCACAGCTTTCTTTGATTTTGGAATTGTGTTCTTCTTTATCTACTTTTGTTTCGCCTAGATCGTCCACGACACAGATGAGGTTTTGATCAAAAAGTGCTTCTTTTGGGTGATTTTCACTTGTAATAGGAAAATCGAAGGGACATGTGCCGATCTCTTCATTATTGCCCGCAGATACTACCGATAGTTTTCGCATTCCTGACGACAGTATGTCCTCCTGAAAAGTAGAATTTTATTGATGTAAAAAAAAACGTAATCTCAAATAAAAACACATCTAGGTGAAACCTGAAGGGAGGCCATATGTACAGGGTCATTCCGTATATACTGACTGATATGCTAGCGTGGCGGCGTTATCTATGGAGATGTGAAAATTTTGTTAATATGAAAGTTTCAGATATTCATCTGAACTTTTCAAAAATCTTACCAAAAAAAAACAAAAGACTATCGGAATGTCAATATTTTTCCACAAGTAGCATTTTTTTCAATGGAAACCCTCCTGTTTAGGTATTATCATATATTATGAAAAAGCTCATTTTCCTGATAAGAAAAATATATATTTTTCTTCGCTTGTCCAAGGATATCAAGATATGATTACTATGTAGTTTCCGTGAAATCTAGCTATCGGCACGAACTGTTTAGATGTAAGCCAGTGATCTTCACAAAAGATCAGTGATGTAAACTGAAACATCTCTTATCACCCCAGCGCTGCGCTGCGTTATTCATAAACCGTTTCAATTCGTGGTTCGTGCTCATTGGAATTGAACGTAAAAGTGGAAAAAAAATAAAATTACTCGTTCGCACAAAAGGAAAAGACTAAGGAAATTAAAAGAAACGGATGATGAGGATGAATGAATCGTCTTCTTCTTCTGACAATAATTCATTTGAATTATCAGCAAGAGCAATACAGTAGTTGTGTTTGTTATTTCGGTGTAGGATACTGTAGTTCAGATTGTTGGTGTTACTTATGGCTACGGGTCAAGAAAATTCACCAAACGGGTTACCACATTATTTAGTGCAGATATTTCAAACTAAAAACAGGCAAACATTTCACAAACACCGATGGATTTTGATTCGAAAGTGTAGAAAAGTGTAAATTCGTGTGCACTAGAGGGGGATAACAAACACACCTAATAAGTGCAATACTGAAGGTGACGTATGTTATTCTTCTTATACAAACAAAGACAGACCTAGATCGTACGATTTAGGTAGGTCATTCTCCTCTGATTATTCGTTACAATTAACGAAGGTATAGTTAAATTATCCGTTATAGATAATACAGTAGTAGTTACCCCCCTATTTTAATTAGCTTCATCCAAAAATGAAGCTCTGGTTTCAGAAATTTTCATAGAAAAATCGGAGGAGCCCAATTCATAAAGAAATTGTTGTACGTTGGGACAGATTTACAAAGAGGATTGCCCTAATATCAAAATATAATCTCCTAACCAGCTGCAGGGCTCTGTTGCCACCGGAAATAAATAAAGAAATTTGACCAGATTTAACAAAACCAGCGAGTGAACAGATACCTAGTAATTATATGCATTTAGAATTACTAAGAATAATACATAATTATTTGATGGTTATTGAAAAGATTTCCGCTTGTCGTATTAGAAATAGCTAGAGAGATGTTTATATATAAAAACATGATCTAAATGCTTTCATTTTTTCTAAATTGAACCAAAAGACCTTCAACTATCGTCTGTTCTCGATTTACAAACAACACTTTACCCATGATAGATTCAGGAGGGCTTTACAATCTCATTTAGCTCAGGATTTGGTGACAGTATGATTGCTTATCAAAAAGACTTTACCAGATGCAGGCCAATCTGAGAAAATGAAATACTTGGCTGATGCCTGTCAGTAACATTAGTTAACAATGTACATCAAGCGATATCAACTAATCGTACATTTAAAATAGTTCCACCTCTAATTGAGAGAAGGCGTCGAGCAACTTGAAAATAGATGAAATTCTATTTAATAGCAATTCCGAGGAAGCTACTTGACCTTCATTATTTTTTGACGTGAGGTGTGACATGGATGTGTAATGCAGTGTGTCCCAGATTCGTTTCTCTATACAGGGATCTTGGCTCCTATTATACCTACGTCAAAGGTTAAATGGAGAAAATTTTAGAGGAAAGTTACTGCATTCGATATCCGGTTTCAGATTTGCGATCGGTCAATTGGTTTTGGAAATATCGTCGAAAAACCGATAATGGCGGATTTTGTTTTTTGCCAGTAAATCCGAAACGGCTAATTTGACAGCTATGAAAATGTCACATTGTCGGGACACTTTTTAAGACGAATTAAATGGCGTTCATGTTATGTCTCAATCTTCTTTTGTTTTCCCGACACCTGCCTCAACTTTCACTTTTCTTATAGCCGCCATATTGGATTTTTCGATTTTTGGAAAGAGCGTAAAATTTCCAGTCTAGTGATGACTCACAAGTGCATAAAAGATTTGAGTATCTTCGAAATATCACAATACGTAGTTGGGACTCAGTCTTATCCAAGGAGGCCATGATTTATTTGTCGCAAAATATTAATGAGTACTGTATCAGCTCAAAGTCAACGCATTTAGTGTGCAGCAAATGTGTTTAACGCATTGAATTTTCAATAGAACATGGACAAGCATCGTGACATTTTTCACAATTAGCGACGTTTTTCGTACTACTCTTACAAGTTTATTTCTGTTTATAGTTGACCAAATTAATCATTATTATTCGATTTTTCTAAATTGTGTTTTATGAGGCTGCCGTCGTTCGGGATACGAGGGATACATCTCCAAATACATTGATCGTGCCGAAGGAAACCCGACATTTCTATTTGACCGCAAGTACAGCGCTAACATGACTAGATTTTCTTCATTTGAATAGAGAAATAGAGAATACCGGGCATTTTTGACAGGTTTCGATAATTTGTTAATCAGATTTTTTATTTTAATTTGAAAAGCGTAAGTACTCATTATCAAAACACAACCATCATTCTGAATTAATGAACGACAGATCAGAGCCTCCTTAGATGAAAAAAAAAAAAAGATTTTGCTTATAAACCAATTTTCAGACAAATGTATCATGGCCTTCGTAGAAAAGAAGGCCATGACATAACTACGAAATGTGATATTTTGATGACACTTAAACTTTTACGCACTTGTGCGACATCACTAGACTGGAAATTTTACACTCTTTCCAAAAATCGAAAAATCCAATATGGCTGCCATAAGAAAAATGAAAGTTGAGGCGGGTTGTGGGAAAACAAAAGACGATTGAGACATGTCATACACGCCATTTTATTCGTCTTCAAAAAGTGTCCCGATGATGTCACATTTTGATAGCTGTCAAATTAGCCGTTTGGGATTTACTGGCAAAACATGAAATCCGCCATTTTCGGTTTTTCGACGATAATTCCAAAACCAATTGACCGATAGTAAACCTGAAGCCGGACATCGAATGCACTAAGATTCCTCTAAAACTTTCTCCATTTAACCTTTGCTGTAGGTATAATAGGAGCCAAGATCCCTGTATAAAGAAGCGAATCTGGGACACACTGAATATTTTGATTTATTTATATTTGCCTACGAGATTTAGTACTTGCACTAAAGATTTTTTTTTTAGCGTTAATCGTGTATTTTCACTGTTTATTGCCTCACGTGAATTGGTGTGTTGTTTGACAACGGATCAATATTACTCCCTTTTCCTGAAACGTAGATAAATTGGAAGTTTCGACAGTCTCACTTTGACAAGACGAAAATTCCGGAGGCCATTTTCGGCCTTATTTATCTTGTCATTGTCGCCACTGTCTTGAATACAGTCACTGTAGTCTACCCCATCCGTGGACATACTGTATATTAATGATATTGTTAAGGTAGTTAATAAATGTGAAATCGTACTATTTGCAGACGACACTATGTTGTACGTTGTTGGAAAAGATCTCAATGAAATGATAGACACTTTAAACACCGAATTAGACAGAATTTTCGAGTGGCTTTGTGGCTAATAAACTGAGTATTAATACAAGTAAATCAAAATTTCGTATATACAGGGTGTTTATTAATTGAATGCCGATACTTAAGGGTGATAATCCTTGGATGATTTTAAGACAAAAAGTTCATATGGACATAGGTCCGCGAGAGCATAGATTTTAAGATACAGGGTGTTGAAATTTAAAGATTTTTTTTTTATCATCACTTTGATACTATACCAGATATCTTTTTGAAATTTGTTACACGTCTTCTATGCATCAAAATGCATGGGAATGTTAGAGAGGGCGCCACTGATTTAAAAATATTGGATGACACATCAGGGTGTCGATGCGATTAAGTAGATTTTATTTTTTTAAGCGAAAACCATGCGCCGGACGGAAAAAAATCAAAAGAACAAATTGGCTCAGAAATAAATAGGGATTTTGAAAATGATTTTTATTTTGGAAAGAAGCAGTGGCGTACAAGTTTTTTCTTCAAAAATATTGAGTGCAAAGCCGGAACGGACGCCACTGGTAAAAATAATGAAATTGTTTGTACATCACAAAATGCATATTGAAGCCTAGAAGACGTGTACCAAATTTCATAAAGATATCTGGAATAGTATCAAAGTAATTATAAAAAAATCATTTATTTTTTAATATTTCAACACCGTGTATCTTGAAAATTAAGCTCTTGCGGACCTATGTTCATATGAACTTTTTGTCTTAAATCATCCAAGGATCATCATATGAATGAATATCGGCATTCAATTAATAAACACCCTGTATGGTATTGTAATTAACCACGAAAACATTGTGTATGAAGAGAGTGTCAAGTACCTTGGGATAATATTGGATCCAAATTTAAATTTTCATCATCACGCCAACTATATGATGAGAAAATTCTCTCAAAAAGTCGGTTTTATTTCTCGAGCGTGTAAACACCTTTTTACTTATGCAAAATTGACGACATATAATGCTATTGCATCTCCCCACCTCCCATTCTGTTCAACCATTCTATACAGCCTGCCAGACTATAAAATCAATGGGATCCAAAAAATTCAAAACAGACCTCCAAGAGTAATTATAAAATGTAATAAATATACACCTATAAAAATAATGCGTTCCGCTTTAAAATTTCCATTGTGGAAGGAAAACTATTTCCGGTATACCGGAACTGGCCATAGAAGTGATAACATCGTCCATAACAGAGGGGACCTTGAAACAGTACACAGAGCATTTTGAAAAATATTGGGATTTGTCTACAAGTAATCAGAAAGATCCTACCGATCCTATAGATTCTTGAAAAGTATCTAAGATAGGTTCACCCAATGATTTTTCAACAACAAGATACCTATAGCCCGACGTCTGTTTGTGTGTCACATGTTTATACATTGAGGGGAGAGAGAGGAATTCTTGCGAGTTTGCCAAACTGCAAATTTAATAAGTAGCTACCTTGTATCCAAGGTATTTTGATTATGATTAAAAATACTCTATACTCTATGAGTGCATCCCCAGTAGTTACCAATTATATAATATGTACCTTTTTAGATCACTAGTGATAATAAAACATTTTCAATGAGACCCATATTTTTCCATGAACCTTACTTATGTAGACACGATGCAACGAAATACATCCGGCAACACGACACAAATGCCTATTTGAGATCAGCCAATCACAGCTGATAGTCATTTTAACCAATCATAGCCTGTAGCTCCCTTGGAACACTGTTGTTCAAAATTCAATATTTTTGAAGCCGAACAGCTGATTTATGTGAACAAAACTTATCAATTATCAGTAAACTATAACTGTCCTATAACACCAACGATATTGAAACAGATATAAAATTAAAACGTATCCTCGTTAATACACTGGTTAATCCCTTTTGATAAAAAGTGGAAATTCTGAGTGCTTTTTATATACAACAAGGCAACGTTGAACGAATTCAACGGAAGGGATGTAAATAATAACATGTTTATTATAGTGACAAACAATTTGCCCGGAATCTAGGGTGTACGCTAGTTCTAGTGGGTTCTATGTTCTAAGGGTTCACCTACCCTGATCCATTCCTAAAATATTGAAGTGAACTATGTATATCCACTTGAGAATTAAGATTTAGACTTTCTATCTTACAAACTTGTCACTCTCCTAGCACTATCATCTGAATCAGTAAGCAGAGTCCACGTGAAAGAATCGAGACCAACATTCCTGACAAAGTTAAAACATCTGCAACCGGTAGGCCCCAACACTTTTGGCATACCTACACTATTGAATTTTACTTTAGTAAGACAATACCCATTCGTAATAAAAAAAATAAATAAAACGTTACTTAAGCGGGATTTACACGTACAGCAGGTGACTAAAATCGCAAACGCCAAAGTAGGGTGTCATCCGACTTTTGCCACACGATCATGGGCCGCAAGCGATGGGAATCTGAAATCGACCGGATAAATGCTTTTATCAGTTAATATTGACGATTTCGCCCACCCTGCTACCCAAAAAGTTTCGTTTATTTCATCTCGAGAAATCAAAAAAATATGAAAGTCTCTTGCGATTTCAGTCGCCTGTGTTATATGGAGTAGTGATGCGGCTGTGACTAGGCGATATCGAAGTAACTAGTCGCACGGCAAAAATCGACCCGTGTAAATCTGCCTTTACACAGGGCAGGTATTGGTACATCAAAATTCTCAGCACATAATAGCCTAGTGTACACCGATAACCCGTTTAGTACGGTCCGATAGGACTAGGTGGGTGAGAATAGTACGGTAGGACCAATGCTTGCTTTTCGCCCGTTTACACCGTCTGCAACTTACAACGCGTGAAATGAGTACGCGCGCAATCCGTCAAACGTCAAGTTAAAAAAATATTTATCAAAACAATAAGTAACCAAAAAAAAAACATACGTAAGTACGCTCAGATTGCCTCAGAAACTCAGAACAAACACATCAACAGATAACATAACCTCATAATTTTTAATATTACCAAATTCAGTTCGGTACCTCTGCTTGCGAATACCGAACCAAAAGCGGACCAACTCAGTCAGTGACTGTTTACACCATTCGAACCAAGTATTTGGTTCTGATATAGTACAAAATTAGTACTTGGTCCGTGTAAACTAGGCCAGCTACGCCATGTATCAACTTCGGCGGCATATCGAACCGGGATGGACCAGCTAGATGGACGTTCTTGTCAAATACATTCTTCAAGTTTCATAAAAAACCGGCTAAGGAACTGAATAAATTTGCCGAAATTATTCCAGTTAGCTGATAAGCAAAGTCGTGATATTGTTAGTATACCACCCGCCAGACATAATCCACTATACGTTATGGCCACCAGCAAATTACAAAGCAACACGCTTGGCGGTATATTGTTTAACACCATAGGTATAGGTTCTATCTTTTCTATATGCAGCTAAAAACTCTTCTTCACTTCGTAGGCAATATATTGCCAAATAATTGAAACGGTTCATGAGTAACGCAGCGCAGCGCTGGGGTGATAAGAGATGTTTCAGCCGATAGCTAGATTTCACGGAAACTACATAGTAATCATATCAAGGACAAGCGAAGAAAAATATACATTTTCCTAATCAGGAAAATGAGCTTTTCCATAATATATGATAATACCTATACAGGGGGTTCCATTGAAAAAAATGATACTTGTGGAAAACAATTCAGATCCCGATAGACTTTTGTTTTTTTTTTGTTTGAAAATTTCAGATGAATATATAAAATTTTCATATTTACAAAATTTCACATCTCCATAGATAACGTCGCCAGGATCTGGGTCAATATATACGGAATGACCCTGTACCCGAGAACAACAAAACTGATAGAGAAGCGACAAAACGCGTCGGCTCCTCTGATGTCGGGGTTCCGTTTTTGGGTCAAGCCATTTGACGACCCTACCACGTTTAAAACTGAGAGAAATTGCTTGGTGGTAATAGACGATGGCAGAGCCGTCTATATTGTAATACAAGCCATGAAGTAACAATTGCAACGTCGCATCTAACGTCAACAGTGGTCAAGATTTTGCATTGATTCAAGGGGCTTTCTTTGAAAATTAAGGTACATTACGAATACTAGATACGACAATTGTTCAATGAAACTGTAATTTGAAAGAATAACTTATATATTATTGCAACAGGTATGATGTTCATCACCTCATGACGTAAAAATTTACATAAAACATATCCAAAACTAACAAGAGTTTTATGATTTGTCGGGAAAAAATATTAATTCTAAACAATAAAACATTATAACTAGAAGAAAGGTAGATTGTTACAAATTTTGGGATTGTTGAGTTGAATGAAAGCAGGTTGAAACTAGTTGAATAGTTGCAGAGCCGTCTAGAGTTTCATAGTTGGAACTAGAAGTGAACCTAACCTCAATCGAGACCACACGCGGTGTTGCCAAAACCTTTACTTCAGGGCTTGTATTACAATATAGACGGCTCTGACGGTGGGCACAATCTGCTATAATAATAATATGACATATTATGTTCTCTGGCTACACGGCAACACTGAGAGAAAGTTGGTATTCGACATAAATTCGATTTTTATTGGACTATTTTTTAATAGCTCATTTATAGGATATTTTTTTAAATTATTTAGGAAAATATTTTAATAAACATATATTTTTATTTGTACTTTATTTTCAATTCCTTTTTCTTCATTTTATTTTCATTTTACAAAATCGACGGAAAGTCTCATAATCAATATACAGGGTGTCCCAACGATAGAGTAAAGTAGGTTTTATCATATAGGATATGAAAAATATCAATATCAATATGCGTCACAGGTTAGGGGTGTAAATAGCGCACATTCTGAAAATATTTGGAAACATACAGGGTAAGTCACAAAAGTATGGCACGAAAAAGTATGATTTTTTTAAATGGAATGCCCTG
The DNA here is from genome assembly GCA_958502075.1 of Orchestes rusci. Taxonomy (NCBI): domain Eukaryota; kingdom Metazoa; phylum Arthropoda; class Insecta; order Coleoptera; family Curculionidae; genus Orchestes; species Orchestes rusci. The sequence goes on along the minus strand of OY293303.1, from coordinate 296,725 downwards.
TATTTGATTTTATTTCTGGATTCTATGTGTCACTATAAACATTTTTTGTTTTATAATATATGGGTCTAGATTTGATAGTTTTTGAATTATTCGAAATTAACGGAAAATTTTGCATTTTCATGATATTGGAAAATGACTGTTTTCTCCCTTATTTAAGACATTACACTCTTGAGATTTGGTGGGGATAAGGACTAGAGTCATATCAAAGCTTCCACAGAAAATATTCGCTATTTGTTATACAGGGTGTTTTTTATGATGGTCCAAATTTTTCGATTTTGAAAATAAAAAATTTCTTTTTTTTTAAATGGTACACCCCTTTTATTATTACTATAGTGAATTGAGTATTTGAAAACCTATCATTTTTGCTAATAATGTCCTATACCTATCTTCAATAGTTATCGAGAAAATTCGAATTTTCCAAATCGTTCGGTCATATTACATGGAATGTATGGCGATCACCGGCCGTTGCCATGGAAAAAACAAAAATTATTGTTGACAGAAGTGAAAATTAATCCTTTCTTTTTGATCCATATTTTTGGCTATGGACTATCCACTGAATGATTTGATTGACATGATCTATGTATTGGGGGAAGCCGAGAGAAACCCTCTACTGGCTCAAAGAATTTACCGAACAAAATATCCCGAACGGCGGCTACCCACTACTCTCTGTTTTCGAAATGTGATGGAAAGGTTTGATTCCAGTGGAAGTGTTTCATACACGAAACGTAAAGTTGTTAACAAGAACGCAGCAAACGAAGAAAAAGAACTAGATATTTTGTTACATATTGAAGAAAATCCCCATGAAAGTAGTAGGGCATTATCAACTATATGCAACACTTCAAAATCCACTGTGAATCGGACAACAAAAAAATTCAAATACCAGCCTTACCATATTCATCTTCATCAAGAATTGCTGGAAAGAGATTTTGAAAAACGAGTTCAGTTTTGCAATATCATCAATCAACGAATTCAGTTGGATAACAACTTTTTGTGCAAAATTATGTTCTCCGATGAGGCGACATTTAGAAGCAACGGGGCTGTAAGCAGGCATAATATGCACTATTATGCGACTGAAAATCCATTTTGGCTACGAGAAGTCCAACATCAAAATTATTGGTCAATAAATGTATGGTGTGGCATCCACCATAACCAAATCATTGGTCCCTTCTTTTTTGATGAACATTTATCGGGTCGCAACTATTTGAATTTCTTGCGTGAAGAAATGCCTCTGCTACTTGAAGATATCAATTTAGTCGAACGGGCAAATATGTGGCTGCAACAGGATGGTGCACCTCCACATTACCATCGTGATGTACGGGCATTTTTGGATATGCAATTCCCAGGAAAATGGATAGGACGTGGAGGTTCTATTCCGTGGCCACCGAGATCATGCGACTTAACTCCCCTCGATTTTTTTTTATGGGGATTCATAAAAGACCGAGTATACTTTACCAAGCCAACCACCATGGAAGATATGAAAAATAGAATACGGGACGTTTGTCATTCAGTGACGCCTTTGATGTTATCAGAAGTCAGGCTGAATCTTCAAAGAAGACTGAATCTGTGTATTTAACAGGGAGGTCACCTTTTTGAACATATATTAAGACAAAATATCGATTAACAATTTGAATATTAGTATTACCTTTGAATAATAACTTGAAACTTGGCATAGTTTATCGTTTTATTGCAAAACACAAGGTAGCGATTTAGAAAATTCGGAATTTCTCGATAACCATGAAAGATAGGTATAGGACATTATTTGCAAAAATGATAGGTTTTCAAATACTCAATTCACTACCGTAATAATAAAAGGGGTGTATCATTTGAAAAAAATGATTTTTTTTATTTTGAAAATCGGAGTTTGGACTATAGTAAAAAACACCCTGTATAACAAATAGCGAATATCTCCGGTTCAAGCATTGATATGACACTAGTCCTTATCCCTACCAAATCTCAAGAGTGTAATATCTTAAATAACGGAGAAAACAATCATTTTTCAATATCATTAAAATGCAAAATTTTTTCGTTAAATTCGAATAATTCAAAAACTATCAAATTTAGACCCAAATATTATATAACAAAAAATGTTCATAGTGACACATAGAATCCAGAAATAAAATCAAAAACAGGGCATTCTATTTAAAAAAATCATACTTTTACACGCCATACTTTTGTGACGCACCCTGTATGTTTCCAAATATTCCCAGAATGTGCGCTATTTACACCCCTAACCTGTGACGCATATTGATATTGATATTTTTCATATCCTATATGATAAAACCTACTTTACTCTATCGTTGGGACACCCTGTACATATGTGTATAACAATACAAGCTTGAAATACGGAATGGCATTTATTTATATACAGAATACTAAAAAACACTAAAATAAGAACAAAATCCATATACCACGTGAATGAAGAAATATATAAATGGTATAAGATTTTCAATTTTGTATTCATCTCATTGGACACTTTTTTGGCCTTTGAGAGGCGTTGAATTTTTCAAACTGTGAAAAATATCTACTTGACCCCTTACATTGACTACTTTTAACAAAAATTGAATATTTATATTTGTTTTGGAGATATTGGCGTGCGTGGTTTCAAGTGAAAAACCCTGTATACAATAATTATACACACAGTTTTGGAAAATAGTCAAATTAAACATCTCGCGTATCTTGAAAATGGAGCAATTTCTCAAAATTAACTCACAGAAATATGCTAAAAGGACTTTAAACCCTTAGACTATAAATATCTGGTTGACAATAATTATAAGTTAAATGAAATTGGAAATGAATATACCTCATATTTCAGCAACTAGAATCGATTAATGATTTAGAAGGCTAATCGTAGACCACATGACAAATACGGATCATATCACTTGTAGTATGTTCAATTGATCCGATCATGTCAATCAAAAAATACGCTTCAGTCAATGAAAGTCGAATAACAACTTTTTTTTATCTATGCTAAAAAGTGTGAAAGGTGACACTTTTTACACCAAGAGTGTGAAAAGGTGTGAAAAGTGTAGCATAAAGAAACTTGAATGAGCTCACTGACTAAAATATGGGTGACAGTTTGACCGTGGTACCACACATTTGGGTCATGCGCATACAAAAACGAAACCGACGCTGTCGCTTCTCTATTTGTTTGATTTTTCTCGGCAGGTACTTGATAGTAAAGGTATACAGGGTGAATTTTTCAAAGTGTTACAATGCGATATGTGAAAAACGGCTGTAAATTTGCTTTTTCACATTTTGGTGACCTGATAATTTCACGGGGGGAAACATCTTTTATATAAGAATTACGTGACACGTAGTTTGTCCGCGATGGACTACGGAACCGATTTTAAATTTGATTTGCACACCGTGTGCAATTTGATCGAACTTGAAAGATAGGATAGCTTAAATCTCAATTTATAGTCGCAATTTTATTTTATTGTAAATTATTTGTCCATTATTTGACATTCACATTTATCTGTTAGCTCCAAAGGGTTCAACAGATGGCGATATCTGTTGAATGGATTGAGTGAGTATTCAAAAGATGGCGCTATTTTTTATAACTTATGAATAAAGAGATCCTAAAAAGGGAGAAGTTCTCTATTTGGGTTTGGGATCAAGAAATCGAAAAAAAAAATGTTAGGTAATGTTTGCATAGTTTAGTTGTTTTCCAAAGGATTTTCTCCATATTAGAGACAAAGAGTATTCATAATCCAACAAGAGAGGAATGCCTGTCAAGCTCATTTGAACTAACAAACTGATCCAGCTGGCGAAATATAGTCTATCACTGTCTGTCTCGCGGAGCTTATCAAGGTAAACATGCGATCATTCAAACAAGCAAAATTGAATCACACGACGTTTGAAACGGATCCAGTTTTCGTAACGTTCAACAGAAAATTTCGATACTTTGCTCGATGGTACATTGAGAATAAGTAACATTTTTTTTTGTTGAAATTGCTCTACAGGTTACGGAGTTATGATCAAAAATTGTTGACCATGGGAGTCATGTCGTCCTCTATTTCGTGAAGGTGGTATTCTCTCCCTACCATTTTCTTTTTATTTTGTAGACAGCTTGCCTGATATTCAAAAGAAATAGACCTGAAAATGCTCCCCTGTATGATACCAGAAGCAGTGATAATAATGTTTGTAAAATCTTAATTTTTCCATGTTTTATATTTCTTGTTAACATTTGTTATTTTTTTTTCCTTTATTTCATCTCCACGTATATTTTGCTGTCACACCTATATGTATACAATTTATTTATTTACCTTGGCACATTTTAGATTTTAAGACTATGTACTTCTTTTTTTTCGCTATGTGATTCGTACAGTAATTGTATTTCGCACAATAAAGCATGTTTTGATTAGTTCATTGATTGAATTGTTTAATTAAATTGACCGTGTATTACATTTATCCTGCATCTGTTACCATGGAAACCCCACTGTAATCGTAAAAGGTGCCCCCCCCCGTGAAATCATCACGTCATCAAAATGTAAAAAAATGAAGCCGTTTTTGATATCGCATTGAAACAATTTAAATAACTCACCCTGGATGTACTAAGATAAAAAAATCTTGACTAAGCAGAGACACATACAAGTTATTAAGACTGATACCTCAGGTTCTTCACTGGACATATCACTATCAGACTCAAGAAGAACATTATCGTAAGCTCCATAAGATGTACAAGGCTCCTCGTGTGTCTGTTCGTTATCCACTTCGTCAGGTATATTGGACGCAGTACCCACAGGTTCACTTGTACTACCCCCATCCTCTTCCACTTGAACTTCAGCCGCTTGATCTTCGTTTTCTTCTGCATCTTCAACCATTTGTATGGAAAATTTTTTCAATTGCCTCTGGGAAAGAATAAATACGTGATATTGTTGTGACTGCAAAGGAAGTTGAGTCCTCAAAAACAGAACATCAGTTCTCAAACTTCTTTTTCCAAAAGCTTACCTTCAAGTCCGTCTTGATTCTCTGCATCTCCCACAACTGATCTTGTCTGGCATCAGAAAAACACCCTTGTTGCATTTCCCAATGGATCAGATTCAACGCCGACTCCAATTTCCTTAATTCGTCCATCATTACATCCGGATCATTGGGGTACACGCTTCCGGCTTCTAACGGTGGATAGTATTTCACAATTTCGATATTGGAGAACAAATCGTGTCTGTGCGTTATCAATGCTTGTAGAAGTCTGGATGAAATGTGCAGCACATGGTGCAGTGCTTGAGAGATGTTTTGTTTGTTCATTTTGTTCACTTGATCCTGAAAATTGGTTTTTAGTGAGACATTTGTTGATTATGATGGAATTTACTCGTTGAGCAATATTATGCAGGTGAATGATGATGTAGATTAGCGTTTCTTTGTTTATAGAAGGCAGGCTGTTTATTAGAGACTTCAAGTGTTTTTCTCGTGTGTTGTAGTTTAAAATTGCACCTGCCTCTTCAAATCTTATTAATAAGTCATTGGTGAAGATTGGCTCGGGAAGTTCTCTAGAAGATCAGTTTATCAACTGCTAGTCTTCATGTATAACGTACCCCTACCTCAAAAAAGTTTTGAATACGCTTGTAGCAGTTGAAACATCATACTCTAGAAACCGTACAGGCTGTCTATTGTTGTACAATTTCTTAATTTGATTAACTTTGTTTTTCGGTCCACTGATTTTGTAAACGTTTTCAAAATTCAAGCCGAAGGACTCGACGTAGTCAATACATTCCCTTATTGGTAGGGGAACTGTGACTCCGTCGTGGCAATTGGCTCTTTGAAATGCGTCTGACAAGTCTACTCCAAAAATCGGCAATGCGTCTGTCAAAACCACATTAGGGATACTCTAAAAAAAAAACAAATTTTCACCTGCAAGATGTTGGGTTGTCGTGATTTTCCCCCTGAATTTCTTCTTATCTTTGCTCTTTTTCTTCAAGTGAGTCTTTTCTTTTTGTGGCTCTTTTTCTTTCTCTTTGGATTTAGTGAATATAAAGGCTTTGGACTTTTTCGTCTTGCATGGACTGTAAAAGTTCACGACTATATCTATCTATCTACAGTTTGTCGCAGATAAGATCTTTACCTTATTCGAAAAAGTCGGGGTTCAAAATTTTGTGCTGTCATACAGACTGATGAGCTTCACTATTTATAATATTCAACTGAAATTTTATGTCTATAGCCCGCCTACTACGTCTTCGTGAAAAGGGGCAATTCTCGATATTCCGCTTCACGTCGAAGATATCAAAAAAGTACAGGGGGAAAATTTGGTTGTATTTTATTCCTACCCCAGATGCCGAGTTTTAAGAGAACATTTCAATGTTTATTTTTGTATTTTTCTTGGATTATATCAATATTCCAATAAAAACTATGTCTTGCCATGACCTTAAAAATTGTTTTGGAGAAACCATAACAGTATTATATTGAAAAGGGGCTGAATTTTCAGTTTTTGTGGAAATCATATTGGGTCAAACGGAAAAATAAATTCGTAAATGAGCAAAAATATTGAAAAAAATATTTCTCGTGAATCCGGAATTAGAATACAATCCAGAACAACTTTTTCCAGTAACTTTTCTCGATCTCTGACACGAAGCAAAATATCTCTTCGCAAAGACTTATTGGGCGGGGTTTAGACATCAAATCTCAGTTATACGTTATACAGGGTTATTCACCGTATACGGATCGTAATATTGTGGTTAAAATCCGTGACTTCCAAAAAGTTTGACTTTTGGGGTATGTGGGGGCATGTTATGATAACTTTTTACAATTATTTTCATATTATAATGTGTGTCCCAAAAACCTTGAAAGTATCTAAATTGTGGAAACCCCTATATTCTATTGCTTTTTTGGATTCTCTGATCAAAATAAGTGTATGTTGTAATGATAAATTACAATCACAATTAATACTTAGAATTAGTGGTAAGGAGTTTGGCTTGTCACTTATAACATTATCATTCACAACCGTCAAATTAACGTCTTCAATTATACTTACAATTACAATTAGAATTAAAGCTTCATTCACAACCAGCCAATTACAATTACAATTACACTTGAAATTAGAATTAGTCGTAAGACAAATATTTGATCATTCAGAACATCGGAAATTAGTACCCAACGCTACAGCAAGTGAAGCCAATAGTTTTCGTCAAAATTGAACTTTTCTTCCCGACAACATCATATTTCGCATAATGACGATTTATAAGGAAAATTGGTACCGTTCACTTTATTTGATAGACCATTTTTCGTTATCAGTTTTCACTTGGACCATTTAGTGGCAAAAGTTTGGACCTTGCAAGGTATTAATTCTAATTGTAATTGGAAGTATAAGTGGAAACGTTAATTTGACGGTTGTGAATGATAATGTTATGTGTGGCATGCCAAACACTTACCACTGATTCTAAGTACTAATTGTGATTGTAATTTGGAGGTTGTGAATGTAGCTTAATGCCTTGCAAAGTCCAAACTATTGCCACTAAATACTTTTTTTCTACGTGTGCAAAGAAAAATTATAAGGCGAAATCGGAAAGTTTGTTTTTTTTTAAATGAATCACCCTATATTTGACTTTATTTTTGAATTCCTCGTAAAATTCTAAGCATAATTCCTCAAGTATACCATATACCTACTTAAATTCAACGGTTTTGGAAACATTCGCATTTGAAACGAGTTAAGTTTTCTGATTGACCGAATCTTTTTTTAAAAACCTTCGACCATACCTATACGCTTGCTCATGGTCGAAGTTAAAAACACATAAAATTAAGTTGATACATATATTTGAGTGATTACAAGGATAATGAATGCTCCTAAATCTAACTATTCCGTTTCATGTGAACATGAACTGCAAGATTAACGATATTTGTGTAAGCACTTTACATAAGCGTCCGTCGTATAACTAACGCACGGTTTTTCACATAACGCCAAAAAAACGCATTCATTGGTGTCAACTCGGGACGGTTCGGAGACCGTGCAATTGGCAGAATAATTCTTCCGATTCATTCAGAAAACCTGTGGGTTAGTTATTTCAGAATTGGTTGAATTTAGACATATTGTATTTTATATGAATTATGGTTGAAATTTCACGAGAAATTGAAAAATACATTCAAATATGAGGTGATACATTTGAAAAAATCACACTTTAAGATTTCCTCGGTCTACTGATGATTTTTCAAACTTTCCTCACACGTAGAAAAAAAGTATTTTCGAGTACCTACATGGCCATACTTTCAATTTTTATGCGACACTTGAAATAAAAAAGTTAAGGGGGAGCGACATGATGGAGGATCACCCTGTACAGGGTGATTGTTTATATTTCACTCAATAGATAGCTCAGTTAATTTTGGTTTTACAAAAAAGTTTAGATGAACAAATTTCAAGTGTTCAATTCAATTCAATTTATTCAGTGAAGAAAAAGTATGAGCTCAACAAATTCAATCATAGCTATATAAAAAGAGTTTCCTATTCTTTGTAAGTGTTATGATAACTCCTAGATGGATTTACATCTATATGAGTTATTAGGTATGAGTAATTTTTTATTTTAACCAAAAATGTGTGCTCTATTTCTAGTTCCTAAGTATAGTCATTGAACAACAAAAAATAAATATATAATAAGTGATTACAAACCTTTTTCTGGGTAATCAAATGGGATTATAAAATTTCCTCTGGTAATGCTTGACAATAAATGATTAACCATTTTTGTTGAAATTTTTCATATTGGACAAATTTTTCTTATCTCTATAGGTAACGGATTGTAACATTTAGGTGCTAGATAATCAAAGAATCTGAGATTACAACCTTTTCTATTCCGTGGTATCATGAGATGTCTAGTCTTATTTATTCTAGTTTGATGATTATGATCAACTTCCCTTTGCCAACCTTTATTTTTAATGAACATTCAGAATCCGATACCCAGAAATGCAAAAATGCATCGAGAACCTTAAAATGGGATACCCTCTATATTTTTGTCAAGAATGATAGATCTTCTCCTTCTGATTCCAAATGAGGCGTATGAATGCCTAACCCGCCAAGTCACAAAAATTCAAAAAATGAGAATTTGCTGTCAACTGGTAGGTAAGATTCCCACGTATCTATGTGTAATATTTTGCCGCAAGATCCTCCGTTTGTATCAATAATTCCCATGCAAAGTTTGAAGTAATTGAAGCGGTTCAGTTGCGAAATCCGCCAAGTCATTTCTAAATCGTTCTTTTTTTCAAAGAAAAAAACTAACTTTCAATTCTAAATCCCTCATCTATAATCATCCCCTCAACCACCGAACCTCAACCACTTACATTCATCACTTTTAGAGTGGATTAGGGATTTTGAATGGTGAAGGTTTTCCATAAATATCAATCAACTAGAAATTACTTACATGTTGTTATCTGGTTCGGCGGTTTTTGCGCTGTTCAAGGGAAAAGTCACATAAAAATTACATATATTATGTTGATTCGGATTCTACCGTTCTCTTGGCAACCCAGATCAAGGTAGTCCTATTAATGCGCTGTACTAGAACAATACTAGGACAACTGACAGTAAACTCGTGGCTGGAGGACAAGTTCCAAGTCGATGTGACCAAAAATACATTTTTTTTATTGATCATGATGATTCTTGACATCTCAACCACTTTCTCCCTCTTGAGGGTTGGCTTTTGGAAAACGACGAAACACGTGTTTTATTAATTTCTTTCAAGATCATGATAATGAAGTTTCAAGTCGATATGATAAAAAATACATTTTTTTTTATTGATTATTGATTCTTGACATCTCCACCTTTTTCTCCCTCTTGAGGGTTGAATTTTGGAAAACGTCGAAACATGTGTTTCATTGATTTCATTCAAGATCATCATAATGAAGTTTCAAGTCCACATGATTAAAGATGCTGCTTTTTAATTTATGATTTTTTATACCTACACACCCCTTTCACCCCCTCAAGGATTGAATTTTGGAACACGTTCCGTGTTTTATAAATTTCATTCAAGATCATGATAATGGAGTTTTAAGTCGATATGATCAAAAATACATTTTTTTTTATTTATGTTTTTTCACACCCCCAACCCTTTTTAACCTCCTCAAGGGTTGAATTTTGGAAAACGACGAAACACATGTTTCATTGATTTTATTCAAAATTATTGATATAAAGTTTCAAGTCGATGTGACCAAAAATACATATTTTTTTCATAAACACGTCGTTTCTCCTACCTCCACTCCTTTCAGCCTCTAGGGGTGAAATTTTGAAAAATATTTTCTTAGCACACCCATAAATATTGCCCCCACTTCTTTCACCCCCATATGGGTTGAATTTTGGAAAATGACGAAACAGGTGTTTCAGTAATTCCATTAAAGATCATTATAATGAAGTTTCAAGTTGATGTGACCAAAAACATATTTTTTGTATTAATTTATGATTTTTCACACCCACGTCCCTCTAACCCCATTAAGGGTTTGATTTTGGAAATCGTCGAAAAAACGTTCTCTATCAATTTCATTCAAGATCATCAAAGGAAGTTCCAAGTAGTTGTGACCAAAAATACGATTTTTTTAATTGATTTATGATTTTTCACATCCTCGCCCCTTTTACCCCTTTTGAGGGTTGAATTTTCTCTTCATCAATTTCAATCAAGATTATTTATACGAAGTTTCAACAAGATAATAGCAAAAATATATAATCTTTCATCAATTAACGATTTTTTCCACCCACTCCTTTGAGTCCGAATTTGACCCCCTTAGGGGCTGAATTTCACAAAATAACGTAACACGTATCTAATTAGTTTCATTTGAGATTATTTATACGAAATTTCAAGATGATGTTACCAAAAATACATAATCTTTTATCAATTAATGATTTTTCTCACCGTATCTCGTTTGAGCCCGACTTTGACCCCCATAGGGGTTGAATTTCAATAAAAAACGAAACCTGTGTCTAATCAATTTCATTCAAATTTATATGAAGTTTCAAGTTGATGTGACCAAAAATACATAATTTTTCATCAATATATGATTTTTCCTACCCCCACCCTTTTCACCCCCTTAGGGATGAAATTTCGCAAAATCCTTTCTCAGCACACCTAGAAATATTTAGCAGAACATCTTTTAAAAATTTCACGGCTTTATCTAAAATAGTTTTGGCTCGGCGTTGATGACACAGTCAAGACAAGCTCTTTTATAAGTATAGATGTCTTTCTATTGCAATATGTATATTTCGCCTAATTTGTGGATTAATAGTAGGGCATGTTAAACAACTTTGCTTTGTCTTTTTTCCTCGACTGGAACTCTTTTAAGTATTCAACTTATTTCTTGGTGAAATAGTGGGATATTTGAAAATGTCCTAGTTTTTCTTTCTATACAGGGTGTCCCAGCAAGGGTGGCCACCGGCCATATCTCAGAAACCACTGGATCTAAAAGCTCAGGAAAAAAAAAATTATCACTAAAGTGGCCACGAGAAAATGCTGGGAAATATTTATAACTTCGAAATTTTTCCGCTAGGGGGAGCAATCAAAGCTTAAATATTAAAATTCGAAATTTCTCCGGAAATTCTCAGATTGAGGTATATCTTTATCAACATGGTTAGAAAACCTAGACAATTTCACGTCTTTTTGGTACAGGGCTCATTGGCGTACCGATCTTCGTGTGAGTAGGGGAAGGTAGTGAAAGTGTAATTGTTCAAGTAGCTGTAACCTATTAACGACTTGTCCGATTTTGTTGCGTATAGGCTTGTTTAGAAGATAAATGTGAGTACTTTCGAACATCGTATCCAGTAGTGCGTGATTGTCTCCAGCAAAATTGCTAGAAGGGGTAACTTGAATTAAAAACGGTTTTTTTCATTTTACCGCAAAAATTTAAATGGTATGGTATAATTCTGATAAGAGCATCGAAAGGTACATCAAATTTACAAGAAATAACCTTTGAAACGCAGGTGGATATCTTTTTTCGTTTTCGAGTTATTGCCGAGAAAAGAGTTTTTGACACTCGAAAAGTTGTTTGTTGTGTAGTTCTATTGCAACCTGCTTTTTTTTTGGCTTCAATAATAATAACTAGTCCAAATTATGTAAAATTTAATGTTTTCATTTGTTATTTCAATAGAACAAAACTCATAATAAATGAAAAATATTTTGATGAGCATAAATCCCAATCTAATTATGTATTAAATATTGCAATGATGGGTTAAAAAAAAATCTAGGTAGCTGTGGAAAAACATCGGCGGGTTTTCATGGAGATAATTGAAACAGATATTGCAATCATAACAATCTCTTAATTATCATTTTAACATTCTCTGTTAAAATGTCTTACACCAATGCCGAGGCTTCTGATATGCTCGCCGTATATTTTCAATGTTTTGGAAATGCTCCGATTGCGGCACGTGAATACGCTGCAAGGTATCCTGAACGAAGGCACTACAGCAGAAAGGTATTTCGGCGAATGGCAATACGTTTAAGAACAACGGGAAGTGTACAGCTCAATCCAGTTCCAATCAGAAGACGTCCGGTAAGAAACCATGAAGACAATATTATAAACGTTCTCGCTTACGTGGAAGCTTCACCGCATTTGAGCACAAGAGAAATTTCCCATCATCTAGGATTAAGTCGTTCTTCAGTGCTCCGAATTTTAAGAGACTTCAAACTTCGTCCATACCATCTTTCCTTACACCAAGCTCTATCAGAAGATGATTTCAACAGGCGACTAGACCATTGCTATTGGCTTCGAGAAATGTGCAACGAACATCCTCAATTCCTCTCCCAAATTTTATGGACCGATGAAGCCCGTTTCTCTAGTTCTGGAAATGTTAATTTGCATAACATGCACTTTTGGTCGCGGGAAAACCCACACTGGATGCGGGAAGTGGATCATCAAAACAGGTGGAGTGTAATCGTATGGTGCGGAGTGTTAGGAAACAAAATTATTGGGCCGTATATTATTGATGGCCATTTAAATGGTGAATCATATTGTGAATCAACTTTTTAGAAAATGACTAGCAAATACTTTTAGAAGATGTTCCCATTGGTCTTAGGATGTCCATGTGGTACCAACATGACGGTTGCCCAGCTCATTATGCACGGAGAGTTCGTGATTTTTTAAACAACCGTTATCCAGATCGCTGGATTGGAAGGGGCAGTTTGTTCCCATGGCCACCAAGATCCCCCGATTTAACTGTGTTGGACTATTACTTGTGGGGACGAATCAAGGACATCGTTTACAAAACTCGTCCCACCACAAGAGAAAATATGATTGAGCGGATTGAGAATGCTATACTTACATTCCATTGCACCAATTGAAATAGAAACAGCTGTTTCTATTTGTAGGCACAGAATTGAGAAATGTATTTTACAAGATGGAGGACAATTCGAACATTTATAAAGTTAAATTAAACTACACAACAAACAACTTTTCGAGTGTCAAAAATTATTTTCTCGGCCATAACTCGAAAACGAGAAAAGATATCAACCTGCGGTTTGGAGGTTTTTTCTTGTAAATTTAATCTTCATTTCGATTCTGTTATCAGAATTATACCGTACCATTTAAATTTTTGAGGTGAAACGAAAATAACAGTTTTTAATTCAAATTACGCCTTCTAGCAACTTTTCTGGAGACAATCACGCATCACTGGATACGATATACGAAAGTACTAACATTTATCTTCCAAACAAGCCTATACGCAACAAAATCGGACAAGTCGTTTATAAGTTACAGCCACTTGAACAATTACACTTTCACTACCTTCCCCTACTCACACGAAGATCGGTACGCCAATGAGCCCTGTACCAAAAAGACGTGAAATTGTCTAGGTTTTCTAACCATGTTGATAAAGATATACCTCAATCTGAGAATTTCCGGAGAAATTTCGAATTTTAATATTTAAGCTTTGATTGCGCCCCCTAGCGGAAAAATTTCGAAGTTATAAATATTTCCCAGCATTTTCTCGTGGCCACTTTAGTGATAATTTTCTTTTTCCTGAACTTTTAGGTCCAGTAGTTTCTGAGATATGGCCGGTGGCCACCCTTGCTGGGACACCCTGTATGAGAGATTGCTCTTTCAAGATGTCTTAATTTTTCAAGTTATCCTGGTATTAAACTGTCAAAGATATCTTAGTATTTCACAACAAATGAAACAATTTATTTAAACATAACTTTTTGCTGTAAGTTGTCTCAGTACTCCAAATTCTCATTTATTGCTCCATAAAAATGAAAAATCAATTCAAGTTGTCCTTGTATTGAACCAATGACAAGCTCGATTTTGTCGCTGGACAGTTCAAAAACGAGAATGAAGAATTAGTAAGTGAAGACAGTGATGTCGATGAGTAACTCAGACGTAGTTCATCTGTAATTTCTTTTTCATTTCTTATTGTGTTATTTTGTTATTCTAATTTTTGTTGTGTGCAGAAAAAGACTTTATTTTACGAATTCGTTAAATTTTGATTTATGTTGTTATTATGTCGTTCTTGTATAGCGTACAGCGAATGGGATTTTTAGAGACTTGGAACTTGACTAGCTCAAAAACGGCTAAACCAATAAATACCATACTTAATATGTATATGATTTATTTGGATTCGGAAGAAAAAGATCTACCATTCTAGCGAAAAATATACGGAGTCTCCCGGGTCTATATCACATTAGACAAACGAAAACTAACAAATTTTCTATGAAAATGTTAACAGTATGACGCTTGTAGAGCTATAATAAGACGATCTAGGTGAGGAAATGTTGAGAAAAGTGTTGGGAAATTAGGAAAATTCATGGTACAAGCTAACGGGACTGGCGAGTGGAATATTAAATTTTTTAGGGTTCTAGTGCCTTTGGGCGAGTGAATAGGGATGCTGGGCGGGGTAATCACCTGGTAAGTATGGTGGAGACACATAATTGGAATGCCTTCTTACTGGTTACTAACTCACACAAACGATATTTTTCATTCTAAAAGGAATAAAATCACTTTATTCATTTTTTCAATTATCCCATATTTTACTATTTTTATTGTGTTGCTACAGCCTTGTTGCTATGCTTTGTAAGACACCTGCCAACAGTGACATTGGTGGTTTTCAAATTGTGAGTCTTTGGCAGCGTTGCACAACAAGACAAACAAACGAATGCCAAACTAACGACGACCAACGACTTCAAACCCGTCGTTGACGACGACGATGGTGGAAGGTGGAAGTGTAGCAGGCGGGTTACCATGTCAAGCGTAAGGGCGGCGGTAGCGGATACGCTACGCTAACCCAAACAAACAAATGCCAAACTTACGACGACGACGGTGTAAGTGTAGCGGAAGTACCATTCCTAACCCAACAATAATAATTGTTATTTTTACCTTTTGCTAACCAACGAGCTGCTGCATATTCTTAAGTGTATTCAGTTCACGCACTATGTGATGTCGCTAAGGCGACATCAAGTTTGATTTTTGATTGCCAACTCAAACTAACCAAAACTAATCCAAACTTAATTCACATTATACCTTTACACAAAACGTCGTTAACTATTATGATTTACAATAATGATTGTAATGTTAACCTTTTGCTAACCAACGAACTGCTGCATATTTTTAAGTGTATTCAGTTAATGCACTATGTAATTTCGCTAAGGCGACATCAAGTCAAGTTTGATTGTACTGGACAATATACCTATTTGACAGCTCCAGTGCAGCTCCGGTGCGCAATGAGACAACAAATAGAAAACGCTATAAACAATTTGACAATGACAGGTGAAAGCGTAGCAACAAGGCAACAAGGTTGTAACAACTAGCAACACAGATGACAAATATGTCAAAATTGAAAAAGATGATGAATGATGATTTTATGATTTTTTCTTTTAGATTGAAAATATCGTTTGTGTGAGTTAGTAAGCAGTAAGCAATCATTTCAATTATATATATCCACCATACTGGATACTGGCCAGGTTATTATTACCCCACCCTGCACCCCTATTCACTCCCCAGTCCCGTTAGCTTCTATCATAAATTTTCCTAGTTTCCCAACACTTTTTTCGAAATTTCCTCACCTATATCGACATATTATATGTCTACAAACATCGTACAGTCGAAATCATCAAGGAGAATTTGTTAATTTATGTTTGTCTAAAGTGATATAGCACCGGTCTCCCATTCAAAAAATACCATGTTGTGGAGAAATTTTGGGTTTTCGATGCATTTTTGCATTTCTTAGTATCGGATTCTGAACAGCCATTTGCTCATTTGAGCTTTTTTATAAGACCAAGAACCAAAATCAACTGAGATATCTATTGAGTGAAAAAGAGACAATCACCCTGTTCATCATTCGTTTTCAATAAAGAACACGCACCTATGAATTGATTAGCTCTGTCTGCGATTTCCTATATTTAGAAACACGTATGATACATCTAGATGCCTATTTTTATTTTTCGACATCCTTTAAATATCTCCAATACTACTTCTGGGACACCCTGTATACTTACTAGATAATGAAATGATAAAGGACTGAAAAGACTGGTAGAGATGCGACAAATTTAGACAAAACAAATATTTGGTAATTGGTTTCACCGGAAAACATCAACTTCATTAACATCGTGAAATCGATAGGAAATGAAAGATGGTTTAAAAAAAGAGGATTTCTCTATTTATCGATGACTCAGTACTTTACGACTAACGAGCTCATTAGTGAAATAGATAAGCCATGAATAATTATTCACAACATCAATTTCTTCAAAAAGGGTATATAAATGAATAACTATTTTACCTGGCCTCATCAGAGCTCTCTCCTTCAAGAGCAGCATACCCCTTATCTTTATCCTTTTTGTCTTTTTTTTCTTTCCGCTTTCCAATGATCATCTCCTTTTTCGTGGACTTTTCAGGCTCCTCGTTATCTAAGATTCAACGTAAACGGGATTAGAAACAATCTTATCACTAATTCTTATCAATAATTATCATTCACTCACAATCGCTATCATTTCCCTTTCGTTTTTCCGCCGAGTATAGTCCGGGAAAGTCTTTCATCACTTCGGGGCTGTCGAATTCCATTATTAGTTGGTCTAATTACCTAAGTGTTAAAAGTTTAATCCATTACTGTGTTTTTGTTTTCATTCAATTAAAGGGTAGGGAATGTAGGGATTATTGATTATTGCCGTAGTCCATATGATTTTGACGTTTAATTTTGATATTTGAAATCATTGAACTCCAAACTACCTGGAACGGACCCGCTTATGTAAGGTCATAGAAATAACACTTCTATGAGGTTTATCACTGGTTTACATTCAATTTCATTTCGAAGTGGAACTGTCAAAGTTCAGCTTGGCAAACGATAATCATAATATTATGAATATGATACCATCCAGAATGAATTTGGCGTAAGCGTGACTTTGAACACAAATAACATGTAGATAGTAGCGTATGATGCCCGTATGCCAAGCGGAAATTTGAAAGTTCAAATTCCAAAACAAATTGAATGTAAAGCTTATGCCTGGTCATTGAACTCGATACTACGATAGGGTAGAATATCTTTACTAAACTAGAAAAGATATTCTATCCTGAAAAACAGACAAACATTTCACAAACAAAGCCACACTGAGTGTTGTAGTGTAGAAAAGTGTGCACTAGTGGAGCATAACAAACACACCTAGTATCGAGTTCCATAGAAATAACACTAGTAGTGTTATTTCTATGATCGAGTTCATGTGCCTGGTTTACATTGAATTTCATTTCGAAGTGGAGCTGTCAAATGGGGTCGTTGTACGTACTTTTTTTTATCGCATATTCTGATAATATAATCAAAAATATTAGACCCGTATTTTCATTTATTTTTTTTTTGGTCGGTTTTTAAGGGCATTAACCAGCGTCGAAGTTCGTCAACAGTCCTTTTAGGCCTTTTAAATGATGATGCGTTTGTGGCGAAATGAGGCGTCGCTTCTTGGAACGCAACGTTGCCGAGATGCTTTTTGTTTGGGTCGAGTGTAAAGCGTGTTTTATTCTAGGGATTTCTCAATTTCGAATTCACGTTCGTGGTTTGGATCAACTTTGCTCTTCCCGGTCTGGCATCCTTTTTTTTTCAAGTGTCTTTGGCTAGAATGTTATACGTATTTTTAAAGAATAAATGTGAATCAAAACCAGAACTACCAGTTAATAAAAATGGTTGTTATCCAACATCGAGATTTCAACATTCATTAATTTCTCACCAAAGAAATGGAAAACTTTGTAAAATTGCGGTGCTACTCGAGCATGTGTTCTACCTCTGGATTGCACATTCCTATCTTAACTTTGCAAGAGCTATTCAAGGAGATTAAATCCATTATTTTGAAAAAATGTCAAAATGTGCCGAAAAAAGTTGACAGTTGACGTTACCTTCTATCCAAATGACAGAAGAGCTCTTGAAAAGTTAAGACCGGAAAGTGCAAACCATTTTCCTCTAACTTGAATAGTTTGAATTTTATAGCATGTCAAAGTTGCAAAAATGCCATTTTTAAAACGCGATATCTCGATAACGGTTGAATTTAGGAACATTAGTTGTATCACAATTTTTGTTCCAAATTGAAAAAAGAATTGAAATATCAATTAATAATTAAGTATGGTTTTTTTAAATGGAACCCCCTGTTCATTTAAAAAAACCATACTTTTTCGTGCCATACTTTTGTGACGCACCCTGTATGTTTCCAAATATTTCCAGAATGTGCGCTATTTACACCCCTAACCTGTGACGCATATTGATATTGATATTTTTCATATCCTATACATATTATGATAAAACCTACTTTACTCTATCGTTGGGACACCCTGTACAATAATGCCGAATTGTAAAAATATGTACCTTATTTGTGTATAGTACTAACTGTTTAGAGAAAAAAAACTCATTAGCATGAAAAATGGAGTGAAAAATATTCCTATAGGTATATTTGTTTTGATGCTAATTGTATATTTTTGTTACTAAATAAATAAATGAATAAATCTTTCAGTATATGCCAATGCATATGCCTAGAGGCCAGTTGGAATAATTAGGTACCTATATTATGTATATATTTTTTTAAATTTTGAAATTAAATTTATTATAAATATTAAATTATTTGTTTTCGTTCTTTTCAATATCGAGACAATATTTTAAAATGTACACCTAAATTTTGCTTATACCATATAAGGCATACGCGCCCTTTCTGTCAGCATCAGTGGTAAATTAGATGTAGATTCGAAAGGGTGTTGGATTGTGGACTTGCCACAAATCCAGTGCACTGCGACCTCCTGGGTCTATTGTACCACCGACTTTCCTGCTGAATTCGATCTATAGTGATGGTCTATGCTGATGCATCACATAGTGCAAATGAACTCAGCAGAGCATTTTATTTGGGCTACTCTGTAGACCTTTTCGATCGTTTAGCAATGAATAATATGCTATCAATCTAGTCTATACTATCATATCTGGAAAATCCCATTTTGAAAATATTCGGTGGTTTAATTCTTGTTTTCTACCTACCAATTTTTTTAGTTATCAACTTTTGTGTGATTTTCAAGAAATTGTAATCATCATTTTGGTTAGTAAATAATAAGTACTTTCGAATATTTAACCCCTAGAAGCATAAACAAACAATGATGTGTGAGTCGAACATGTCAATGTAAATATGGGGGGAAAGGGGAAAAGCAAGCTCCTGGTTTGCCATATTTACTTCCTTGAAATACCTTATTTCAACAGATTTTCTGTCACCAATTCTATAACAATGACTTGAAGCTCACTATGTCATCAAATAAATGTATTTCTCCTTACTATTCAAGGAGAGTGTAGCGTTTTTTTCATCGCTATTACAACTAGTCGTTGAAACGATTTTCCTTGGTCTTTTACACTAAAAAGTTGATAAGAGGAATTTTTATCACAAACGTCAACGTTGAGAATCAATCGAGCTATTTGAAATAAACGCGTTGCCATCATATAATATTAATAATAATAATATAACTTATTGTTGCCATGACGTTAATAGAATATAAATGCGTCAAAGTGACGGTTGTTGTCATTTTCCAGTTGAAAATAATTTATTTGTGCTCGAGAAGAAGATTTAGTGTGGCAATGATGCCAAAAAAGTGTGCTGTGTTCGTGGAGCTACTTCATGGATGGTTGGATTGTAAAGATCTTATCACAAATAAGTTAAAATAACATAAATATAAACAAAAACAAAATGTTATCGACTCAAACAAATCCCGTACATTCGGGGTGCAACCCTATGCTTGTTCTATTGGTTCAATGTTCGAAGATAAGTACGTAATATTTGTTTCATATAATGATTTCTTCCCAGTTTTTTTTTAATTTCAAAATCAAAATACGCCTTCTAGAGAAATAAAGACACTTTCTCGTTGTCTCTTCAATTTTCTTATCTTTTTAAATGATAAAATAAAAGCAAAGTGGTTTTTTCGAATATTTCCACGTGTGTGTGGCGTGTTCGACTCCTAAAGTGGACAAATTCTCTCCAAAATCACATCTTGTAGCTTGTAGTCAAAATAGAATGTATTGATCGGCCCTCGTATAGGTGACTAGAAAATGGCGGCTTTCAATTTTCTACGTTTTTCCGATTTCGCGCATATGTCAACCTCGTTCCTCGTTCTCTGCCCTTTGCCAAAGTTTACTTAGTAAACTTTGCCTTTGCATATACCAATCAGTTTTATAGGTATATGGGTATATGGCCCATATACCTAAAAATAAATTAGGTATAATATCGTCCCCTTAATACTACAACTAGGTAACTCAATTAACTCATTATTTATTTTTCAGAAGAGCGGTGCAAAATTTAACAAAAAGAGAATTTTTTGATATGGCACGTATTGAAGCAAGGATTCAAACTATTTTTGGCTGTATCGTGTGCAAATGGATTGAGTTTAAACTCTGATCATTTTTTTGGTGTTTTTAACTCTCAATCAATTTATTTTTTTCAATAAAAAAGAGATATCTAGTTTTAGCATTTGAATCATTTAGAAAAGAAAGATGTATCTAGTTTTTGAACTATCAATGAGTACATCTTTTCGTATTTAAAAAACGTTTTATTGCTCAAAAACTAGAGGAAAACAATACAAAAAACTTGATATTAGACTTAATATAAAACTTTAATATTAATGTGACTCATCAATACTGATACGTCACTCAGTCTGGCTCATTTCGGACTCAGATGCTGCTCTTCCACACTGTTTAAAAGGAAGGTTTTCAAAATAAGCTTTTTCTACGACCGTTTAATAATAGGCTTTATTACTCACGCATTTTGAATAGATAATAATACCTACTACTTACCCCGTGAGTAATGATTCATTACTCACGGGTCTACTACCGTTTAATAATAGGCTTATTACTCACGGATTTTGAATAGATAATAATACCTATTACTTACCCCGTGAGTAATGATTCATTACTCACGGGTTTGGTTGTCACATGATCTTACTTTTCAAATTATGTGCAGATTTTTTTGGACAACCGGTATAAAGGCCGTAGAAAAAGTATAGTATTCTACTCGCATGTAATGACAATTACTCACTCGTATGATTGCAACACTCGCCTCCGGCTCGTGTCGCAAACTTCATCCTCGTGAGTTATAGCTGTCATTACATGCTCATTGAATAATACAGTATTATTATCAATGGGAATGGCGACAGGTTTGGTATTGAATAATGAAAAAAGGTCATTGTATTTTTCTTTTTTGATAGGTATTCTATCCTTATAAAGACGCTTTGGCATTTGTGATTCTTCTAGCGTGGATCGATTTCTTCTTTGGCAATTAAGATTCCTATAATCTTCATCAAAATTTTCTTTGAATGTCATGATGAATGGTTCAGATTTTGAAAAGTGCATACAACAAATTTTCTGCCAGGCAACTTGTTTGCCACTTTCATCCTTGCTTTTGAAAATTAGAATTTTATCTGCGAGATTTTTCCAATCAAGTATCTGATCGTGAGTGATATCGTGAACGATGTACGGCTTATCACCTTTTCTTCTGGCGCATCGAGCAATTGTCTTCCAGTCTTGGGGCACATGTGTTTTACAGACTCTTTTGAATTCTGTTGATATGGCCGTGTGCATGGAGTCGCACTCCATTTCACTATGTCCTGAAACCAGGAACATAAGTTGGATATCTTCCAAATGTGGAATTTTTTGAACAGCTATAATAGACACATTCCAGCTACGTATTTATTTAAATTTTGTCCACCACATCTGTCACTGAAACATTGAATCTGGTTCACTGATATCGGTAAGGACTGAAAGTACTGATACAAACAGGTGGCAATCTCACAGCTACCGCGTTTTCCATCCACTTCTGTCCACATGAAGCAATCACCCTGTTTGGAGACAGTATTTTAAATCTTGAAATTGAATACTTTAAAACGTTGCTTGTAAAACAGGGCGTTGTTTGTTGGATCATTCGGTACGAGAAGCACTTGTTTTTCTCACCGCACTCTTTCTTGTAAAGAGAGTACATAGTTAAGTGTTATGTTGAGATCTGAGGACAAATATTTCCGTTGCGTTTTCGCACGGCAATAATGTGAGCTCACTACAGGAAAACTCTCAATATGCTTTCTCACACTTGCCAAAATAGTAGGCGACGTGATTTTCTTTGGATGTTTTCCTCGCCGGTCCTCCAAGATTGTATTTTCTCCGGTTCTCTTCTTCATGGCAATATCAACAACTCCTTTTCGAATCCCCAGTGTATTGAGGAACATTGTTTTACACACCTGGATTCTTTCTTCGTTTTTTGGCAAAAAAAAGAAAATTGTATTTTTACTTCTGGACTGTTCCCTAGTCTGCCATTTTTTACTTTTTCTTTCTGTATGACTAATGATGAAATCCCGCTTTCTTTCGTAGGATTCCAATTGATAATATCTTCGGAAAACCGACAATCGCTCTTCATGGGTAAACTTTTCTCTGCATTTTCGTGAACACGTATCCTTCATTGTTACTCCTGGAGTAGGCTTACCCCTGGCAGAGATGTAGGCTTCGCCACGTTGTCTTCTTGATTTTGCAACGTTCCTTTTCCAATTTCCTTCATTTCTTATCCTCTTTCTTGGCTTATCTGTCTTGACTGGCAACTCCTCCATGCCATTCAAGTCATGTCTTATTTTTATTGTTGGAGAAGTGTTGTCTTCAACGTCAGTGTCGTCTTATGAATCCTCAGTATCTGGATTATATTCCGAGTGATCAGGAGAATATGGATCAGAGTCTGACTCTAAATCATAAAAACGTTGTTTCGAAAAGCTAGGATTGGCTACATCTGGAAAAAAATTTTGAAAAAACGCATTCATTTTTTCAAACCGTTTATACTTACTTTCAAAATTCTCATTTCCCAAAGTAAATTCTTGTAGGACGGGAGAACCATTGTTGGACGTCATTATTTCGATGGGTGGTGAAGGTATTTTGCTGGTATTTCCTGAAAACAGGAAAGTTGGTAGTTATAATAAATACATTCAACTATAACATCCAATAGGTATAGTTGTTTATCCAAGAAAAGCTGAAAGTGAATCTTTACTGCCAAAATTTTTTGTATAAGCATATATCATCAAAATTAAAACAATGAGAACTAAATACAAATTGGATACACACCTGTAGTTATATCTATTGGCATGTGTTCTTTCTCTCTCGAGTTGGTTTCGCTTTCGCCGTTTTTGGCAAGGTCATCATTCGGCGGTTTAATAACTTCATAGGCGTTTGAAACTGAAAATAGTGAAAATGAGTTATGAATGCATTCATTAAATTGAAGTAGTAGGGGATAGTATCGATTTTGTACCTAAATTTGCAATTATTCCATCCAAATATACATAACCTCTAAGGCACTCGAAGAATTTCTGTCTTTTTTTTTCATAAATTAAGCTGAAATAAACTCACCTGCTGCAGGCTCTATTGGTTGGGCACGTACTAACTCCAATATACGATGAGTTCTATTGAACATATTTGGCTTTTTTTTCACCTAATACTATTGAATCCAGAGCACCAATATCACAAAACTCTCGCAATAAATAATTACCCAAGTAGGTATCTTGTGAAAATTCTGGAAGGGGCAGTCGACCAGTCGACTGAAACAGGCGCACAATCAGGTATCTCAAATTGACTACTTACTACTTATTGCACCAGAACTGTTTCGCGCTGCGAGGTGCACAATTAGATATTTCAAGCTGACCATTTTTAGCAACATACTTTTTCACGGACTTGAGACATACAAGAATGGTGCCATTGGATTTCCTTATGAACGGGTGGGTATAGAGCTTGGCTAGTTATAGCATTGAAAAAAGTGTCCAAAACTCTATCGGTAAGAGTAGATAACTCAAAATCGCAAAAATTCGAGTTACCTAGTTGTAGCGTTAAGGGGACGATATGATATGGCCCTCTGCCAGTATTATATTATTTATATATTATTCTAACCTAAAATTTCTACTCTTTGCCTAAAGGTGATATTCATTGACTATATTTTTTTATAGTCAATGGTGAATGGTGATAGGTAACGTCGAGTGTTCAATAAAAAATACGATCAAGTATGTTTGGTAGATCAAGTCACCTCTGGATTTCTTTTTCTGTCATGAACGTAGGTCGTGGCTAGCTTGTATGGTTTGGCATCATGGCATCTGTGACAGTTGGAAAGTGGATGTCATATGTCATAATTGCGATGTTAGCCAAGACATACGTTTTTTGAGACAATTGCAATCCATAGGTGACTTGATCGTATTTTTTATTGAACACTCTTTATCAGACGGTTCCATATACCTATAAATAGGTATATGGACGGTTCATTCCGGATGAATGTTCTCCACAGAACACGGATTCCGTGGTTTGTGATGTTCCCTTTCGTTTCATTAGTTCACACAACAGATAGGTATACCTAGAATGAGTAAAACAATTAACGTTCTCTTCTCAGTTCCACGAATACCTACCTATATGTCGTCGAACAAAGTTGTGCGGATTGGAATTCGAATGGTTTGCGATCATGTCTACATTGTCTTCACTTACTATATATATATTCCAATAAGTCCGGTCACTCCTTTGATCCGTCTGAAAATATCGGCATTTTTTGCGTTGTGTCGTAAATCATGAGCAACACCTGTTTCAGCTAGTTTTTTGGTAGTTAGTATACGAGGACTTGCGCTTCTCGACTTTACTGAAATGAAACGGTCTTGACCAATGATTTTCCAACAACTAGATATAGCCCGACGTTTCTTTGTGTGTCACATGTTTATACATTGAGGGGAGAGAGGAGTTCTTGCGAGAATTCTTGCGAGTTTGCCAAACTGCAAATTTAATAATAAGTAGCTACCTTGTATCCAAGGTATTTTGATTATAATTAAAAATACTCTATACTCTATGAGTGCATATCCGGTAGTTACCAATTATACAGGGTGTCCGGGAAAATGTGGGAGATCTCTCGGATTCAGATAGAACATTAAAAAATAAGATGACAAGTTCCCATAAATTTTTTTCCTAGCGGCCCTCTCTAGGGAGATACGGCCCCCTAAAGGACCCCACTGGAAATCGGTTTTTCTTGAATAACTTTTAAACGACTCAATCCCAACTAACACAGATTGTGCCTTAATAAACCAAAATGCTATATAACTGATATATTAGGGTCCATCAATATACAATTTTATCATTTAGTGACGTTAGTTAAAACAAAATACTCTCAGAGACAAAAAAGTGTTATAATCATGTAATATAGCTCTCTACAAAACCATTTAATAAATCTTTTATAAAACGGAAGAAATTGAATTCTTATAGCATACTATAGTACCAATGTTATAAGAGTAATCACTCTCTTAGTCTAATTTGTTGTATTATTGGTTCATTATTGTTTTGCAAAGAACTTATAAGAGGGTTACAAAATATTTTTATTAGAGATTTATTATATTATCATATAGCTATCTCTAATAAAACAGTTAACTCGCAAAAGTATTTAAGACTGAATTGGCTTAAGAGAATATCTGTTTTATAGGATGCTTGATCTAGAACGTACAAAACAGCACTATAAAACCAATATAAAACACTTACAAAATAAAAATGGACACAAAATAGCAACACTGTCTTATAGTTTATCCCAACTAACACAGATTGTGCCTTATCAAACTAAAATGCTAAATAACTGATTTATTAGGGTACTTCAATAACAATTGTATCATTTAGTGGCGGTAGTTGGCACAAAATACTCTCAGAGACAAAAAAGTGTTATAATCATGTTATATAGCTCTCTAGAAGACCATTTAATAAGCCTTTTACAAAACAAAAGAAATTGAATTCTTATAGCATATTATAGAACCAATTTTATAAGAGAGGAATCACTCTCAAGTCTAATTTGTTGTATAATTGGTTTATTAAGGTTTTATAGAGAACTTTATGAGATCGTTACAAAATATTTTTATTAGAGATTTATTATTTTATCGTTAAGTCGCAAACGTATTTAAATCTGAATTGGCTTACGAGAATATCTTATAGAAATGTTTTATAGAATACTTGATTTCGATCGTACAAGACAGCACTATAAAACAAATAAAATAAAAATGGGCACGAAATAGCAACATTGTCTTAAAATATGTCTTGCCTAAAGATCCCCACCCCGTTTGCGATCATACAGTGAAATTCGCGTCTTCTTTTCCATTTATTTAGTATATTTTTGGGTATTTTGGAAAAATGTATTCGCTGGTGACTTTCAAATAATGTCTAGAATACGTATATAAAATTTCAAGTCATTTGAAAATGTATGCAAATTGTCCAATACCTATATAACAAATTTGTCGCAACAAGCACAGTTATAAGAGTTCGCCATATTTGCTAGGCGAACTTTGTCGGTCATTTTTTAGGTTTAGGAAAAAAACCAAATATTTATCAAGGAAATACGATAACAAGAACGTCATTATAAGAAAAACATTGTAAATATCAGACAATTATTATTTAATAGAGTAGTTTTTGTTTGTAATTAAGATATTGAGGTTATAAAATTTAAAATATCAGGATAAAAAGTCTTGAATTGCCTAAAAATGCAGGCGCATGAAAATTTAGTTCATAATGTACCCATATATTAACAGTAAAATCAAATTCGCAAGTCAAATCAACATATTATCATGCTTGAATTTTTAATATTTTGCAATATGCTACTTGTCTAATAGTAGGATAGACTCCATTAATTTTTCGTCATTCACAGTTGATATTCTTTTACAACAATTCTGATTTATTCTGCTCTGAACATACACAAAATTGCAGTGTAAATGCCGCGAATATATCAACAACAAAATATATTTATAACTGTTTTATAAATGTGTAACTTGGAACAATTCACTCTTATAAGAGCTCTATAGCAGTAGTAAAGTAGCTTTATAGTTGTTACCTAGAACCCCTATAAACATTTTAATACGACAAAAATATTTTATAAAGTGGTCCTTTTTCGTGTTTATAAGTGTGTTATTAATGGCTATGAAATGATTATAAAAATATTTTTACGAGCAAAATGTTTTACGAAACTGTTATATAACGGTCTATAGAATACTTATAAACATATTTGTGTTACTTGGGATATAATTCAATGAAAATTTTATATGATAAACAGTAGTAAGGACCTCTCAAAATACTTCCCTTAAAACATAATTAGCTTGTTTAGTTTACCAGGGACGGACTAGATTGTACATTTTAACGCTCAAATTTTTAACACCCTGTATGATAAGGAGTTAAAAAAAATAAATTTGGATACCTTGAACATTAAGCTAAAGAAAAGGTACTCTTGTTCATGGTCTATAAAATGAACCATTTTCGAGAAAAAACAATTTTTATTAAACAAAACCTCGAAAAAAGCCATGACGAAGTGGTGCTCTTGACGAAATTATGAACCTAACGCTAGGAAAAAAATTTATGGGAACTTGTCATCTTATTTTTTAATATTCTATCAGAATCCGAGAGATCTCCCACATTTTCCCGGACACCCTGTATAATATGTACATTTTTAGATCACTAGTGATAATAAAACATTTTTAATGAGACCCATATTTTTCCATGAACCTTACTTATGTAGACACGATGCAACGAAGTACATCTGGCAACACGACACAAATGCCTATTTGAGATCAACCAATCACAGCTGATAGTCATTTTAACCAATCATAGCCTGTATCTCCATTGGAACACTGTTGTCGGCTTGTTCAAAATTCAATATTTTTGAAGGCCGAACAGCTAATTTATGTGAACAAAACTTATCAATAATCAGTAAATTATAACTGTCCTATAACACCAACGATATTGAAACAAATAAAAAATCAAAACGTATCCTCGTTAATACACTGGTTAATCCCTTTTGATGAAAAGTGAAAATTCTGAGTGCTTTTTATTTACAACAAGGCAACGTTGAACGAATTCAACGGATGGGATGTAAATAATAACATGTTTATTATAGTGACAAACAATTTGCCCGGAATCTAAGGTGTACGCTAGTTCTAGTAGGTTCTATGTTCTAAGGTCTTGACACTCTTGACAGTCGAGTCGAATCGAGAGACGTATAGCATGTGACTGAAGTGTACGGGGACTAACGAGTTTTGATATTCAGGTTTTTTTTCAGAATCATTCAAGTGGAGGATGAATAGAAAAGATT
Source organism: Orchestes rusci (assembly GCA_958502075.1). Lineage (NCBI taxonomy): Eukaryota > Metazoa > Arthropoda > Insecta > Coleoptera > Curculionidae > Orchestes > Orchestes rusci. The sequence goes on along the minus strand of OY293303.1, from coordinate 268,244 downwards.
GAAAAGAAGTATTGAAGAGATGAGTGGATGAAGAGGTGTCCTGTAACATTTTTTTGAAAATTCGTTTTTTTTGTGCAATATATTTTAAATTAGCTATATTTTCATGTGGTGATTCAAATACACTTATATATCGCTTAGTTTTTCTGATATGAAGATGATAAAGGTGTTATGTATATGTTCTGATTATTACCCTAAAATTGAGCTTCCGAATTTAAGCCAGGACCGAACTTAGAACGTTTCTATGAAGTTGGTGCATTTAAGCTCGTTGCAAAAACAAACTGCGCTACTCACAGACCCACTGATATATTTTTTGAGAAGGGCATAAGTGGGAAAAGGTTTCCTGAAAATATCAATATTCTAGAGCCATATCCTAAGACACGATGTTTTTTTCTGTTTGATGGTGCTTGTCGGTATAAAAACTGATTCACTTTATTTTGATCTAAGTTTCTTGAAATTCCATAGCAACTTTGATTGTTTGTTAAATATTTTTAACATTTTTGAGATTCTAGAGTTTGCCTGTTTGATTTTAAATATTGTAGACATGGTTCTATATTTGAAAGATAAAATCTCGATTAAACAATTAATGGAAAAGAATATGGATGCACGGAAATGTCGCGGTCCCTTTCAAATTATCGAGTAAAATTTAACAAAGTTTATTCAACGAAAAAAAAAATTTTTTTTTTAATCATTAATAATTTTTTTTCCAAATTAAAAATTCTAAAATGTGAAAAAATCGACTAATCTCTAACAAACAATCCACGTTGCTATGAAATTTCAAGAAACTTTGATCAAACTGAAGTGAAATAGTTTTTATGCCGACAAGCACCATCATACAGAAAAAAACATCGTTTCTTAGGTTATGGTTCTAGAATACTCATATTTTTAGGATACCTTTTCCCACTTATGCCCTTCTCAAAAAATTTATCAGTGGGTCTGTGAGTAGCGCAGTTTGTTTTTGCAACGAGCTTAAATGCACCTACTTCATAGAAACGTTCTAAGTCCGGTCCTGGCTGAAATTCGGAAGCTCAATTTTAGGGTTATAATCAGAACATATTGACCAATATCATATCCAAAAATCATCAAAATCCATAAACAAACAAAAAAGTTATCAAGCGTCAAATTAGGTTCTAATTTAATTTGGCCCACAGTGTATACAGAATGACCCTGTACATTCAAAACATATGTTATCATGAAATATGAAACTCTATTTTCAGTTTTCTAGATAGGACTTATTCAATCACCTATTAATGGAATTATCTAGAAAAAAATCACTCATTCATATTATTAACAAAAAAGTTCCAATCAAAAACCTTAGAATCAGTTTTACTCGAAATAATAAAAATGTTATAGGGTGGTCGAACCGGTTTTCCGGACAGTACCTGTTTTCGGACAATTTCCACAAACAAACCAAAAAATAGCAAAACCTGCTCCATTCCTTTTTCTTCTCCAACTTATTCATCAATTGCATACTTTATCTCTGTCGTACTGATCATTTGTGACAGTTGTGTGACAACAGAAGTTGACAGAAATAATAAGGTCCACAAATGGCAGAATTTAGCGGGAACAGAAGAACAACCGGTTCAACAAAAAGGGTAGTGTCGAGTGCCTTGGGAAATAGTAAGTGACTATTCTAAGAAATATTTTAATACTGCTATATCAATTTTATATATTGAAATTATCATCAACATCAATGTTCTGCTTGAAAATCATACTTTATTGGGTTTTTAACCTTAAAAATTGGGTGTCCGGGTAACTGATGGTTCCTGAAAAATTAGAAAACCCCATTTTCGGACGCGGTTTCCGAAAACCGGTATATGAAGTGAAATGTTAAACTGTCTTTGTCTAGCCCATGCAATTTTTTGATACATCGACACTTACTCCAGTTACTCGATCATAAATTGATGAACCAGGTAACCAGTTTTCGGACGCCTTTTTCCTTGGTTACGAGGTAGATACAGCAGAAACGGTAATTTTCATTTTTCAGACGCTCTGGGCTTATTTAAAGAACTTCTATGTAATTTGCATTGCGTGTATTATTGGTATCCGAAAAATACCGCTTTTCCGCTTAGAGCATATCCATTAAACAATAATGCGTTTCTACATATTATTATCATACCCACCTTACCCATCAGATAGCAGGTACAACAGCTGCTTTCCAGGTGGCGAAAACAAAGCCGGCAAAGGAAAAAAAAACAACAAACCGAAAGTTTGGAACATACTCGGACGCGTCTCTACACGCAACCCTTCAGGCTATTCGAGATACTGGAATTTCCGTGAGAGAAGGCAGTAGACTTTATGGTAATAAACTCAATGATAATTTCAATCTTAAAAAACATTTTTATTTGTGAATTGGTATTCCAAGAGCCACCTTACACGATAAATATATAGGGAAGTCATCAGCTGTGAAGAAAAAAACCGCCACCATTGTTAAGTGTGGAAGGTGAAAGGAAAATTTCAGAGTGGGCTATAAATATAGCAAAATGTGGATTCCCAATCTCGAAAAACGATTTATTGGAGGCTGTATCAAAATAGCGAATGATACCGGACGTCGAACCCCTTTCTCAACGGCAAACCAGGGATTAAATGGTATAAGGGATTTTTGAAAAGGCACCCTGAAATCTCTCAAAGGGAGGCAGAAGGGATAACCAGAGCGAGGGCACTTGTGACGGAGGAATTCATTCGTTCGTGCGTTCCAGGGATTACAGAAATACCTCGAAGAAAACAATTTGCAGGAAGTGTTAGCGGATCCCAGCAGGATATTTAACGGAGATGAATCGGGTTTCTCTCTATGCCCCAAGAGTGGAAAAGTTTTGGGACCAAAAGGCTGGAAAAATTTGTATTCCATCAAGACTGGCAACGAAAAAGAAAACATAACTGTCCTCATTACTTTTAACGCATCAGGGGCAATATATTCACCATTATTTGTATACCCTTATGTAAGGCCACCCAAAGCACTGATTCAAAATATGCCCCGAAATTGGGTTGTCGGAAAATCCGACTCAGGGTGGATGACTGGGGAAGTTTTTTTTGAGTACATCTCAAATGATTTCAACTCATGGTTGACTCAAAATGAAATAAAGAGACAAATTTTATTATTAATTGATGGGCATAAGTCCCATATGACTTTGCCATTGAGTGAATTTTGCGAGAAGCATGGAATTATTTTATACGCTTTACCACCCAACACGACCCATATATTACAGCCGGCGTGTTCAAAACTATGAAGCAGGAGTGAAAAAATACGGTCAAAAATTGGCAAAAACGGAGTGAGAACTTAGATCAAATCATCACCAAGATGAATTTCTGCAAAGTGTTTGAAGAGGCACTTCAGAACACGCAAATGCAAAATCATATTGTAAAAGGATTTTGTAAATGCGGGCTATATCCTTTCAATCCAGATAACGTGAATTATACTAAATGCGTTAAGAATTTCCTGGAACAAACCTGCATGAAACAAACCACTGAAAGTGCCTTAGAAGAATCCTCGGAGGAAGCTTTCAAGGCAACTGACTTCGATGTTGCTAGGAGGGTGATTTTGTCAATTTCCAATGATTTGAAAATATATGGCATTAATGTAGACATTGTAATCAACGAAATCAACTTCCGAAAATCACTTACATTGGAAAGAGATTTCAATGAAAATCAACCATCGCCTGAAATAGTATCAAATATCTCAGCAAATCCATCCGAGAATCTAGCTGTAGGAAGTATTGTTCCTATGGAGAGTATAACCTTGCTTCCCGTCGAAATGATGGACATATGGAGGGAAATATGCTTTTGAACTTAGGAAATGCAGAATTTGAAGTATTCAATGAATTAGAAAAGTCAGCTCCAGAAACCAATATTGACACCGTGGAAGAAATATTGCGTACAAATCATGATGGCATTGATGAAATAAGAAATGTAACAGAAGAAAACCAGGAAAACGAGGGATCGATTCAAATGTTCAATGAAAAAGAAAAAGACAATGGAGTCGAAAAAACTGATAAAAAGGAAAACTTTAGAGAAGGTGAACGCACTACTGATGAATTGGCAAGGGAACTAAAAAGTGATGAAGAAAATGTAATAGTAATTGAAACCGATAGTGGCCAGGAAGAAAAAAAAAACAGTGAAGATGAACAGACAAACCAAGAAGAAAATGGAAACGGAAACGAAGATGTTGACAATGAAAATAGACAAGTGAACCAACAAGAACATGACAAAGAAATTAAGACCAAAGAAGAAAATAGAAAAGAGACTCCCACAAGAAATGAAGAGACTGATATAAACGGAACTGTGATATTACAAAATAAGTCATATCATAGTAATGTAAGTAGGGATGAAGTTATAACATATGAACATGAAGACGCCGATGAGTCTAGTAAGAAGAAGGCGAGGAAGAAGGAGACACTCATTCTTGACCCTTTTGAAAAACATCTGACATTCCCAGAAGAATCTTTGAAAAAAAAGCCTGGTCGTCGCGTGAGAGAAAATTAAACTACCTGGCGCAATATCATCAGCGGCCTGGAGAGCTTATTACACTTGCAAAGATGAGGAGAAAAAAAATTGAACTGGCTAATCTGAAAAGAAAGGCAATGGAAGAAAAAAAAAGGCCGCAAACAAACAAAATCAACCAAAAAGACAAAAAAGAAAGAAGCAGCAAGGGAAGGAAATACGATCATAAACAGCTCAACAAGCAAAGATAAAGTTTTATGCACCCTTTGCGAAGAAGAGCTTGTCAGCGACACCGAAGAGGATGAATACAAAAACATCGGCTGTGATACATGCCCTAGATGGTATCACCTTAAATGTACCACTATCTGAGACTTGGCATACATGCATACAATGATGCAGCTGGAAAAGACTATATCTGTGACATGTGTCAATAAATAGGTACCTACCTCCTCAGGTATACCTTCTAGGTATACGTTAGTGTAGCACACGGTGTATGATAAATAGGTGTTGTGACGAGCCGGCAAAACGTGTCTCGAAACTTTTACCGCCGGCCGTAGAAGTCAGACAGGTTAGTGGGCCGAATAATTTTTAGACGGGTATCAATCATAATGTTCCTGTGGTCATAGTATTTGATTGAAAAGGTTTGGGTTAGTTGGTTTCAATCGATTATATATTTTATTAGTGAATTCTTATTAAAAATTAAGAATCAAGACCTCCAGGAAGGCTTGAGACAATCATTAAAAAATGCAAATATGGGTTATTTTGCAAATTTTTGCAAACGCAGCCTAAACGGCTACTCTGACAACAAACATTTCCGATTAAAATTTGTAGCTGATGAAATTTTCTATAAAATAGTTCCGCTAGCAAATTTTTAGCTCATATGGTTTTCGAGTTTCATCTCCACGAAAATGCAAGATTTTTTTTTAAATTTCAAGCGTTCACGCCGTTGTCGCCTGTGATTGTGTTTTACCGCCAGGCATAATATAAAAGGATTTGTTGTTTGTCATCTCTATAAGTATGTAATTGTGGTTAACCTGTTCCTGTAAGATGGTTTTACAGCTGATTTAATGATCATGAATGATGAAAACAATCTGAAAAACAAAATGATGAAATAATAAGACACTGATCAAAAATAATGTGTATATCTATTTATATAAAAATGAAAAACAATATTTGATTTAAATACAGTTATGCCAAAGTTATGCTCATCTGTAATATGTATCAAAAAAGTAATAAACTACTACATACCTAATAGGTATGGTGTTTGACAAAATTAGATATCAAGTTTCTAGTTGAATATAAAATTAATTGTGAAAATCAATCAATCAATCAAAATTAAAATTTAAACAACGTTTATTCAATATGTTTTTAAGTCTTTTGCAATCTGGACTCCTTATTTTTATTTAAAAAAGCCCTGGTTTTTGTTTGACAATCCCTCTTATAAAATTGGCTTCACTCTCATTGTTATGTAGAATAAAATTAACTTTGAAAGGACAACTTGCGAATGCATTTCACAAGGAAATTTTAGACTGGTCCCAGTACTTCCTAAGAATTCGTCAATAGTGTCTTCAAATGAGTCAACTGACTTTATATGTTTAATCAAAATGTTCTCTAATTTGATGAAAAAATTATATATAATTTCCTTGGGATAGTTAAAGCATTTTCTTTCCATGATTTACTCAATAACTTACACAAAACTTATTGTAATTGCGACAAATTTGCCGTTGACACGTCAAGGAGGGACTAATGTACAATCACAAATAAAATAATCAATAAATCAAGCATGAAAAACTCGTTTTTTTGGAATTTGACGCGCCTACATCGCTCGCATTAATAGCCGGAAGAAATATTTTAGGCCTACTTCAGTGCGTCCTTGTCGGACAATTTCGTCTCTGTTGCGTTAGCAAATATGAGACAAGCGTTCTGTATGTTGGGATGGCGCGTGAAACCACCTATTTATCATACACCGTGGTGTAGCATAATTGAATTAGATCTCAATCTTTAAATTAAGAATCTTTTTTTTTATTTTAGATCTCAACTTTACTATGTTAATTTTGTGTATAGGATTGAAATGTTTTCATTTTTTGTTTTTTTATAATTAGAGTAAATGTTTTTCTTTTTATATGTATAAGTACTTACATAAAAAATATTTTTTTATCATTACACCAATTTTTACTATTTCAAATTGCCGTGTTTTATTTCCTATTTGTGATCATGTCTGCCTTCATTCACTATTAACGTGAATTTCTTGTTTATCAGAGACAGGTATCGAAAAGTACCACTTTTCGACAACCTGTCCGTCCGAAAAATTGTTTCGGGTGTCTGAAAACCGGTAAAATTCACTTTTTTGATAAACATAACCAGAAAATAATCGAAGAGTAAGCCTTTTTTGGGGGTTGTTATCGATTCTCCACACTTCAAAAATTGCATTCATACCCAAACATTTATTTTTATCGCATGAAATAACCATTATATTAAGTGGTCAATGCCGAAAAATAGTTTTCCTACAGCCGTGCGGAAAAATGAATTTTCCGCACCGATATCCGTGTGGAAAATCAGATTTCCCGCACCAGTGCGGAAAAATTAACAATATCATAAGCAAACAGCAACCAGGTTTCCAGGTTACTATGGTCGCTTAGTTACACATTTCGACATTTATTATTATTTATTTGTCATTAGTTGCATAAAAACTTTTAAATTACGAATTATATCCTTATTTCCGCACGTCTGTAGAAAAACTATTGTACCTAACACTTGCGGAAAATGTTTTTCCGCACTTGTTAGGTAAATAGCTATAGATGTTCGAAAACCGGTTCATTCACCTTATGACACCTTCATCCACTCCTGACTTCAATCAATACTTTCGATTAGGTTGAAGTTACAGAAAAAACTTTTTAATATAATTATTATTATAGAAATTACAAGACGTAGGCAATTTTTGGCATCATCTATAAAACGGAATCAAAAAATCTAATACCTACCTAATGAAATAATTGTGAAGATTTTTTTCTGCGAAAAATTTGGTAGGTTATACCTATAATATGATGAGGTTTTTCCTAAAAACTATGTCGTACCATTTATGAAGTACCTACCTTCGGTTTAACAGAGAAAATGGGGCATGTAGAAATCATTCTGCGACGTAAAATAATATGAGGCTTTTTTATGAATAGTGAAAAAAAAACTTAAAGGAGAATGTTATACAAGCTAGGGAGCAATATTTATTTGCATCTTTTATTTATGAGTTGATTACAACAAAATAAAAATATGTAACACAATACCACCGAATATTCATTAACTGACAATACCTAACTTAACTTTTTTGCTCCATTAATAAAAAACAATTATTAATTAACATTGGATTAACCACCATAACTTTTTCGACACAGAACAACTTACCTTGTATACAATCAAAATCTAAGTATTTTACACTTTTCGTTTTTCCAGCGCAACTCAAAAACTAGGTACAATGTTTTGTGATTGTGATCAACAAAATTTAAACAACCAACATCCAGAATCAAATCCAACAAGTTTAAAAGTGACAGTAGTGACAATGACGTGAGGTCCGTGACAAAAAGCCTCAACCCTCAACTGTCAAGACCATTGAGTTTTAAAGTCAATGGTCAAGACCGTTTCATTTCTGTTAAGTCGGGAAGCGGAAGCGCAAGTGTATAATGAGGTGCGTGGACGGTGAATCTATTTAGCTAAGCGTCGTTGTTGATACATACATACAAGTGATCCGATCAGAATTATTAGTTCTGGATAATGTGATGATGCCTCCGGCATTTTTATTTAAATTAAATTTCATGCATGCTATGTATTACAGCTTCAAAGAAATTACCTATACAGGGTGTTACTTAATGGTATGTCATAATTTTAAGGGGAGTTCCTGGATAGACCTTTTCGACTTAAAATTCATCAAGGAACTCCCCTTTAAAATCATGCTAACCATTAAGAAACACCCTGTATAAACTGCCGTAAGCAATTTTCTTGGCCAATTTTTTTTTTGCTATTCGATCAAGCACAATATCTTGAAATAATGTGACCAATCCACATCATTATAGGAAAAAGAAGTTCAAGAAGGTAGTGCAGGTCCGGCAGGAACCTCTAGAAGAATAAAGAACATCCTAAATTGAAAATCTTGAAAAATGTATAAGTATTTATTAATTGTTATGAATGTACAAAATATTTGTTTGATATATTTTATCATAATAGGTCATTTGTATACGTACACGTTTAGACTTTGCTTCTAGTCTGAGAACTTAATCAGCGCTTTCATAGCATTGCCCCGTATTGTTTTGTCTTTATATTCACCGAGCTTGTGGTTCCGAAGACTAGCAGAATAATTTTTAAACACTCAAAGAACCGCAACGTGTTTTGATCATTCCACTCGAATACCATTTTTCCAAATAATAATAATAATTCCAGAGAAGGAGATGGAGGTTGCCGATTGCGAGCGACTAAGGACAGAGCATAGGAAAAAAAATCAATACTGAGTCGAGTGAACCTGATTATGTTCATACCTTTCATTTTTCGTTCATCCAGCGCCCGAGTGAGATGCCGAATGAAAATATCCAACTTCTCTGGATCGGTTCACTAATTAATTCATTTTCCACTTTTGATTCATTTCATGTCTAGACGTTTCACTTTGAGTGAAAGATGCTGAATGAAAGGCAGAAATGAATTAAAAGTGAACCATCTAATATCAACTTTAAGGCCTGGTTTTTATTAATGTTCGTTTCGAAAATTTCCGGCGAATCAAATCGAAATTTTGCGTCGTCAAATTCGGGCATATCCGTTCAGTCTGTTTAAAAAGAATCGGTTTTTATCAAATCTGGCCGCCATTTGTCCATTAGTATTTTTAAAACCACTTGAAACAAGAATTCAGGGTGTGTACAACACGTTGCAAAAGTATTGGATCGATATGTGGAATACTTTTTCTTTTATTGACTTTCCAAATCAGCAAGTTTCCCTGTGTGAAAAATGAATTTAAAGATCGATTTTCACCAAGAAAATTTGTGAATCACGAAAAATCTGCAAAAATCCTCCTGGAAAGACCAGAAAATTTCAATTCTCAACTGTAGCGGCAATACAAAGTCGCATCTTCAGCAAAGATACCGGAGGATTAAAAAATGATAACATGTTTGAATGCATTTTACTTTACTCCTGAAAAAGCGAAACATTCACATGTAACACCAACACAAAAAACAGTTAATTAAATAAATTATTTGGATGTTTACAGCCATCTGAGATAAAACACACTAACATGTAATCCTGTACAAAAATACAACAAGGACGTGTGTAAAAATTCATCAGTCTAGAACTTCATTTTTTCCCGCTAGTAGGGCTAGTAGGACTGTCCAAATTACCATCCAAGCTCTGGACCATTGAGCTTGTGAAACTAAATTCATTAATTGATTCAGATGACGAAACTTCTCGTTCAAGGGTCTTAGCATTAAGATGTCTTACTTGAAGTTGATGAGAAATGTACAGACCTACGACAGTTCGCTATAAAAAAATATACTAGTGAAAAATTATAATACCTGATCTATCAGCTCCTAAATAGCGAAAGGCGGTTATTTCAATTTTAGAAGGTTCAGCACTGATTGGATGGATTTTTATCACGGTGATACCATTCGATTGTACTATGTACAGATATTCTTGCAGGTATTGTACTGCAAGTGGTTCTGCTTCATGGGGTATTCCGGACCGCCTCATTGCACAGCCGTATTCGTCAACAAATGCTGAGAATTTTTTGAACGTCACCAAGTATTCACCTTGCAAAATCCGAGAAATTCCAACCACAGCATTCACGTCTGAGTAAACATTTTCAAATAGTGGTGAAGATAGATCAAGAAACTCCTCAATCTGCGAGTTTCTCAAGTCAATTTCGTAAAACTTATCTGCTCCTGCGATCAAACTGTTTTCTGTGAACAATAGGCATTTAACAGGACAAACTGTGTCCAGAACACGCTGGATTCTAAATTCACTACGTTTGTACTTGACTATCAACAGATGGGTTGGATTGGCTACTGCAAAACTGGTTTCGTGTTTATCATCTGATACCTGCAATGTTGATTTTGAAAACATTTGTAACGCGGTTATGAAGCATTCACCCCAATTTTCAAAAAATTGCAGTATTTTGGTAAATGGATGGGTTTGATAGATGGGTCCATATATGTGCATTGTTCACGTGCAATCAAAATCAGTCGGTCCAAATCACAGGCGACTAATTTGTAGTCGGGGGCGGCAAGCATCAGTACTAGTTTGGCCGGGTGGAATACGGTAATCTAGAAATTTTGTTTCCAAGGTTTGCTACCAGAGATCTTCACTCACTTGTTTGACAGGACCAATTTCATCAACACGGCACATCTTATTACGGTATCGTGCATACAACCCCTTCTGAGACGCCAGTAAGTGAATGTCTGGAGCGATTTCCACAATTTCCGTGAACACATCATCTTCGATCAGGAAAATAATGTTGTCTGATTTCAGTTCCAGGTCATGGTTCAGTACCTTATAGAAAGCTAATACAAACTATCAATATCTGTATGACATTGACTATAAAAAAGCATGAGCAGCCGGTTCATCCATAAATTCCTATGTTTTGCGATCAAAACACATTTAAAAGAGCTCACAAGTGGGACAAGGACCTTATTCCATCTCTTTTTACATACATGGTCAAAGCAACAGCGCGAGGATAGAATGGGCGGAACGAGGCGAATCGATAAATGATGGTCATGGGCGGAGTTCGGGGAGTTAGGAATATTTCAAATTATTTGATTTTTTTTTATTCATTGTTTTTATGTTTTAATGAGAGTTACAGGGTTGATTTTGATTGAAAAAAATGTATGACATTCCACACAAGTTTTTGGTTATAAGTGAATATGAAGTTATTGGTTATTGCGATATTTATAAGAGAAAGCATATGACAACTAAGTATGTGAGTAACTACATACCTATAATATTGTTTACATTGACAAAAAATGTTAAATATCTTTGAAAAAGACATGGTTTGTTCAATATCAAATTGGGAGTAATTTGGACACCAATTGTAGATTATAATACCATATTGCAATACATAAAAAATAATTATAGGAGTTGTAATGGAGGATCAAAATGATAAATCTGAAAATACAAAATGTATACTTGTGGGGTATCATAGAAGGGAATCACTTGTAGGTTATGAGGGATGAAAAAAAAAAGGTTAATAAGACTGGCAGGAAAACAGGTTTGAAACAGGACTTAAGCAATGTTGAAACATGATACAAAAATGCAGTTTCTGAGAAGTGGTATAGAAAAATGGATTGAAATTATTTTTTTTAATATTAAATGATGAATAGATTATTATGCGAAAGGGTCAAAAAAGGTTTGTTTGCTGAATATCTAGTTCTGTGTTGTCATATTAAAAGAAAGTCAGATAATTATAAATAGCAAAATTTTGAAGAATGGTGGAGGAATGTGGAATTGATTTTTTCTTGAATATTTTTTGCTCGATATGCGTGAATATATTTCAAATAACATTTAAATGTGATTTTTCAATTTTTCAGTGAATTTGTCACTATTCATATGATATACAATTGAGTGTAACCTGTATATCAATTTTCTAAATAAACATATTGATGTTATTCTCACAGCAAAGTAGATTAGGTACCTACCGGTAGATCATGATGTGAATGTGACGGAAATACCTCCAAGCTCCAAAAAATACATATGAATATAAGCTTTGAATGGATTAGAATTATGTTTTCACAAAATGCAATTTGCTTATAGAATAGTGTATAAAAAAGGTGCATTTGTTTGAGTGGATAATTATATGAAAGACACAGAGAAGTTGAAAAGACTTGACAGTTTACAAACAAAAAAAAAGTTTTTCGTGGAGTTGAATTCTACAAGGCACTCCAAATAAAGGGTGACAGCAGGCTCCTCCCAAAAATAAATTGATAATAAAAAATTATAATTTATAGTAGCAACTTGAAACTTCGGGGATAATCTTGACAAAAAAACCTTACCTAACGACCCCATCCGTTTAAAATTCTGAGGGTACCTGACAAACCCTGAACGGAAGTGAAAATAACAAAAGAAAAGTGTAAAAAAAAATCAAAAATTATTGTCTTGTCTAAGCGATTTTTGATTGACACCTAAGAAATCCTGGGTGGAAAGTTTTTCGTGCCCCATCCTGTATTTGATGGCTTCATTCTAACTTTTCAAAATTCGATAGTTTCAAAAATTTTAGAAAAACGAGAAAATAAAAAAACAACTCAGTATTTTTTCAAAAACTATTGAAATAAAGAGATGTCTGAATTTCTTCAAGTATACATAATATTTCAAATCGAGTCATGACTTGTCTTGCATGCAGAACATTTATATAGAGAAAAAGAAATAAACCGAAGGTATGATATCGCGCAGGTTCGTTGTGACGTCATTGGCGGATTCATGTAAAACCTTCGTCTCTGACCGCCAAATAACGCTTTCAACAACTTCGCTGCATTTTGCATTCTGCCAAGTTTCCGTTCCAAAATCATGACGCATACTTTTTCTCGTTTAATCGTTTTTATAAACTTTGGGGACTTAATTTCAGCAGAGCTAGTTTCTGTTTGGGGACCAGTAATGGGATCGTTGCACTTTATCAAAATTAAAGCTGATTTTGTGTAGAATATACAGGGTGCCACAGATTCGAGTGCATGAATGGGAATCTCAGTTATTATAAGAGATACAGGGTCGGTTAAATGTTTGCAAAGTGGCGCATTTTCATGGTCAAGAAAATGCAATTTTGAAAAATCCCGAATACTTCTAAAACTTCCAAAGATATTCGAAAAAAACCGAAAATTCGCAAAAACATTTCTATCATTTTCTGCGTTTGTTTGAAAAGACATTTTAAAATAAATTGCACTTTGTCATTGCCACTTGTTCTCCTCTACAAGGTGGTGGTATAAAATTGAATAAATGAACGTTTCGTGTTCGAGCTGCCATCATCAACTTTATGTTTTTTTAAATACGAACCTGGATTTTTTATTTTATTTTTAGTTATCTTTTGACCTCCTTGAGGCAAATTCGATAAATGAATCTTGTTGGATGAACACTTTTAGTAAGTAGCCATTTCGTAGAAAAAAATAGATTATTCATTTATTGTCAAAACCAATGATTTAATAACTAGATGAAACATTTCATTCATAAACTGTAAAAAATTGTGTGGTCAACATCGAACATAGAAAAGACGTGAGGAGGAGTTGAGCGGGGCACTGAGTGGGGACACGTTTGCACTTCACTGGAATGTGCTTCGGTTACTACACGCCAAGCTGTCAGTGGCGTAACTATTTTACAGAATTCCTTAATTCTTATTTTCTGCAAGCTTGACACTTGCGAGTCATTTCAATAAACCATATAAGTAAATAATGAAGTACTACAAACTAAACCAGAATAAAAACACAATAAACATTCAGAAAATCGACACCAAACCCCACTCAAAAAACAAGAGACGCCGATGAGACGAAATATGAATGAAACGTGTAGACAAAATCCGATCGATAGGGGCGGACCCAATTTTGGTGTGTTGCCGTACTTCAGCTTTTTTTAATTTTCAGAAGAGAAAAACTAGTTTTTCTAAATCCTGAATACCCAAAAAAATCTTGAAGAGATGTTTCAATTTAAACAAAAAGGTTTGAATAAATTCATACATAAAATGGTTTGAAAAATGATTCCAAACAATGTTTTAATCTTTTTGCTGCGTAGTAATACTTTTAATAGAGTAAGTTTGGCAAACAACGTAGTGGGAGAAACTCTGCACCCGAGTGCACAGCTCGATGTTGTCCTTATGCTGAGTTCACTATGTTTCATCTATAGTTATTAGATCATTGTCCAAAACTTCACAGTTGATCATGAAAAAACAACTAGATTCTGATAATTTTCACCAAGCCACCATTTTCTTCAATATAAAGTGATAGTGCATACAAGTTAAAAGTTGGAAACTTTGAAGCTTATGCATTATGTTTATGCTTAAATCATTAAGACAATGTTTTCAGTAAACAATTTAGTCCGTATTCATACATTCAACTGTAATAACTCATGCACTTAAATAACGGTTTGATCAATAATTATCACTTATATTCTCGCTAAACTCGGCATATTGATGACCACCTTAAAACCTACATAAAGCTTCCTTGAAACCAATAAGCCGTAAAAATGTTTCTTGGGTTGACAGAAGATGGTGATGGTGATGGTGGGTCCTCATGGGCGTAATTGCCGCGTTTTGATTGCTTGAATTTTTGACAGTTATAACGAACAACAGTTATGGCGGAGCGATTTTGAATTTTCTTTGGTTTATTAAACATTATTAATTAAAAATTCACAAATTCAAAAGAATTCATCCATCCCTAATAAACCAAAAAAAATTCAATTCATCGCCCCGCCATGATTGTTGTAAGTTGTAACTGTCAAAAATACCTCCGATCGTAACGAGTATGTCAAAACGCGGGAATTCCGCCCATGAGGACCAACCCTCATAAAACCATATACGTAACGAGACCACCTCGTTTAAAACAACACTTGACAGCGCTTCTAATAGTGAACTGATACGTTCGTCGATGAATAGTCTGAAATCTCTCCAGCTGGTGAACGGGGCAAGGTGTTGGGAACGGCGGTAATTGTCGGTTTGGTTTCGCGCGCTCGGGAGAGTGAACTTTCTATATATTATTTGTTCGGTGACTTTACATTGGTTGTTCTACGTTACATGGATAAAAAAAAATTTTTTTTTTTTTTAATCAGTTCAAATTTGGTAAAAAGCAACATCTAATCCACATATTTTGACATAAAATACTTCTCGCAGGTAGAGGTAGAGCACATGCTCGAGTAGCACTGCAATTTTACAAAGTTTTCCATTTCTTTGGTGAAAATAATGAATTTGAAATCTCGATGTAGGTATCTGGAAAACAATCATTTTTATCAACTAATATGTTTGATTATATTATTTTCAGAATATGCAGTAAAAAAAATACGTGCAACGACCCCATTGTAACTTCCAAATAATAAACAGTGACTGTATGGAGAGTGAGATAAAGTATAAAAAAAATCAGCAGTTGAAGATTGAAACATTCACTTACCATCCAGCCAGAGCCCTCTATCTTCGATATTTAACGCCAATAAGGTACAATTCTCGTGAACCCACGCTTCAATGCAGGGGGTCATTGACACTTTAATTACATTGTCCAGCTCGGCATCTGTCAGTGGTACAGCGATTTCTGAGGCAAGAGGGCAGAGACATACCTGGACATTTTCCTTAAACATTACACAGTTTATGTAGAAGGATCACTTACCCTGGTACAAGTGTCAGGCCTATTAATGCAAAACGACCTTAAAAGTTGAGTTTCGTCAATTGGAAACTCTTTGTAAATATCCACAAAAGTCTTCCCCAGACGTACATAGCAGCGCTCCCAACATTCGGTGATTTTACTGAAAATCGTCAATCGAGTACCATCATAAAATAACAAAAAATTGACATTTACTTGGGCACTTTGAGCCAACCTTCCAGGACAGATTCTTTGAGCACCGTTTTCTGAGTGACCGATGATGGTTTGCAGTTGCTGGTTGCTTTAGACAAACACTGGGTGTGGATGTGGAAGTCGCAGTCGGCGCATGAATACATGTAGCTTGGTGGATGCATGAGTGTTTTACAATGGGAGCACATACGCAATTTCAAGTTGGTTCTTTTGCTTACTCTGTGCTGTGAATTTGACTTGCAAAGGCTGTTGCCTTTCTTCTATGAAATAAAAATTAAATAAAATATATTTCATTACCCGAACAAGACAGACAAAATTATTGATTTTTATAAATTTAGGGCTACTCACTTCCTTCAAACTGCCACTGCCACCCTCCAAGGTTGTAAGCTGTTTCTTCAACAATTGATTTTCTGTTTCCAAATCTTTGTAGTTTTTAGCCAGAGATAAGGGAGGATGGTTTTCCTTTTGCTTTCCGAAAAACTTCTCCTTCAATGTACGTTTATGCGACTGATTCTCCACTTGCGACTGCAGATAGTCTATCAATTTCAATTGCTGTTTATCTTTTTCGTCTGCTTTGTGCACACGATCTTGGAAGAAGCTCATTTTTTCTTTGTATTCTTGTTCGAAATTAGCATGTCGTTTTTCCAGTTCTGATAAATACAAAAATTGAAATTTATTCTGAGGCAGGTGCAGTTGTTTAGGGCAAAGAGAATCAAAAAATGCATTGTAGTCATTGAGTTTTATATTGTAGTCCATACGCTGAGAAGGTTACTGTATTTTTTTTGGGTCAACGTGGTTTCTCTGCGGTATGTTATTCAAAAATCTCTACAGATTGTATTTCTTTTGAGTACGCGGCTGAAATATGTCCAGTTTTATATAGTGAGGTCCAAAAAGTTCTGGACATATGGGAATTATCATCAATTTTATCAAAAAAACTTATTCTTTATAGAAAGTTCTGCATAGTCTAAAGCCTGGAATACGACCATCAAATATAAAATTTTGTGAGCCGTATACGAGGGAAGTCAAAAAATATAACAAGTTACAAGGAAAAGTTGATTACAATTGGAAACTACGTTCAAATATGCAAATTAAACCAATCTAAGATGAAAATCAGAATTTGTTATGTATTTGTCATCTTAACTTTTCAAGAGCTATTCTGTCATTTGAATAGAAGGTACTGTCAACTTTTTTTGACTCGTAAAAAGTTAAGATTAGAAACTGCAGACTGTTTTTCTCCATCTTGAACCGTTTCAGTTTTATAGCATGTCAAAGATGCAAAAAAGTC
The DNA here is from genome assembly GCA_958502075.1 of Orchestes rusci. Taxonomy (NCBI): domain Eukaryota; kingdom Metazoa; phylum Arthropoda; class Insecta; order Coleoptera; family Curculionidae; genus Orchestes; species Orchestes rusci. The sequence goes on along the minus strand of OY293303.1, from coordinate 251,033 downwards.
ATGATACAATGAAAATTGAGGAGGATTGAGTATTGTTCATTTTTCAAGAAGGTGCATCAAGGTCGACTATTCTAGATTATCGCATAATGAGACACATTTACAACAATGATTTCGAGTGAATTAACTCAATGTTGAACAACGCTGATAGTGTCTAATGATGATATTATTTCATAATATCATAAATGATGTAAAACATTTTTGTGCTCCTCAAAGATTAGTTAACATTAACATTAATTGAATAATAATTTTTTGTGCATTGGATACAGGCAATACAATACATAGTAAATATTAATCCTAGTACACGGCAACGCTGTTTTTTAACAGCCACCCTTTTATAAGTATCGATTTTGAAGGTAATGCGGCGATGCCAAACAAATAACGACTTGAAAACTGTTTGTTTCTTCTATTTTGGTAGTTGTGAAGTGTTGTATTGTGATTTTATCTGTGCAAAATGGTTAGAGTGGTGAGTCAAACACTAGACCATTCGGATCCAGAAATCACCTTTCACAGGTAAGTGTCAAAATTGCATTGAGCATTGACTGGAGAGGGATCCAGTGGTGTAGGCATCATATTTCATTCATGAAAATGTGGCTTTCCAATTTTTAGAAAGTTTGGATGTTTGTTTTTATTCGTGAATAGGTAACAACGAAAAAATCAAACTATTTTCTTTCTATTATAATGGTGAATTATATTTGTTGACCTATACTTACTAATATTTATCATTTTTCAGTTATATTACTTACGTAATTTAAAAATTGTTGAAGCAAATTGTAATGTCTCGAGATATCACAAAAAGTTTCAGTTATGATTATTATCATTGAAAAAAGTTAGACCTATAATCTTCTCGGTCGATTGTGTTTCATAGGTTTCGCCAGAACAAAAAAGCCTTCAAAAAAACTTGACAATCATACCTACAATTTGGTTTTTGAATTAAAATTCTCAAAAATAAAAATATAATTTTCATTTCTAAAACGGATGAGTACATTCTTATATCTATTAAGTTTTTGATTGGGTGATAAAAAAATGCAAACATGTGTGTATTATGTAATGAATTGTTTCATTTGAAAACAATTATTGTGTTCACTGTATTGTCGTGTGAATGTTTGCCACCATCATCCCTATGAACTTGTAATCTTGCTTGGCTGTGTTTTTATTCTTGGTAGTTTCATTGTTTGTATATTTCTTGTGTCGTTTTGATTTCAATAACTTTACAAGAATTTAACAATTTGCCACCAAAGATCAAAGACTGTGATAACTTGAATGTATTTAAAAGACTGCTCAGGGAACATGTCATTGTATGTTAACATTTTAAACTGTGTATACAGGGTGTTTATTTAAGAATGGCAAGGTGCCAGATCTCATCCCAATTTTTGTCCGCAAGTCTCTGGATGCCTAGTTTCTGAGATCTGGCACCTTGCCATTCTTAAATGGACACCCTGTACTTGAATTATTATTTTATACATGCTCATAAACTCGATCATACATTATTTTATTATAATATATATTTTATACACTGTCATTTTTATAGCTCATGCTAAATTAAGATATATGATTATTACAATTTTTTGTTTGTGTTCTTGGTTTTTAATCTTTGACCATTAGTATTTTCATAGTACTTATATTCATTTTTTTAAATTTTGCTTTACCGATAATGGTACATTTTTGTATCTAGGGCGGAAAGTAGATGATCCTTTCGTCCGTTGTGCAAACAGTGCTTTATGTACAACCAGTTTGGAATCATTAAAAAAGACAAAATCATAAAAATCTATAAGAAGTATAAAAAAATCGCCATTTTGATTGTGACATTGGACTTGACAGGATGCAAAAAAAGAAAGGTCATATTATGTCTTGAGAAAAGGATTTTGTTTTCTTGACAGTTGCCCGGCTGCCAAATCAGGGACTTTCTGCCTGCTTTACATGCATTGAAAAGTGGAGTTTACGTGTAGGTTGTACAAAAAATTGTTAGTATTTTTCATACTAATTAAGCATATTTGATTTGACTTGATTTGAAAACTTTCTTCTGCTCCATGATTTTCGCACGAAAAGAATCTGAGTCTATCAGCATCAACAAAAACCTGAGTACAAAAATTGTAACCTTTCGAAATCCTATGACCTAGTTTTCGATTTTTTAGTGAATCACTCGGAATCACAAACTTGATATGTTTGTTTCAACAATATTAAACACAACTTCAAAATTTCTCAAAAAATCTTTTTAACATAAGTATAGGTAATGATAATTTGTAGGTATATGAAAAACTCTTATTTTAAGGGTTCATTTTCTATTTCATAGTTTACTACTATAAATCCAGAACAACAATATTTTTTCTAGGACGCTAGATTTTTGTTATTGCGTAACTTTTAATTCTGAACAACTTTTCTTCATGACATTTTGCTGAATTCTTTTTAAATTGTGGTACTTTAGTCTTGTACAATTTTTATATTTTTTTATCTACCTTGTATTCTTGTATGTATAACTTGCAACCGTTTTGAGAGCACCTAATAATAAGATTATTGAACGTGCATCAACTTTCGGCAATATTTTGTATTTTGGTTGTGCGTTTAATACTAATATACCTAACCCATCTTCCATGTTATATTCCACACTTGAATGACCACAAGAGTGATTTTATGCGGAACCGTAATTCATTATTTTCGAACAGCAGGAGATCTAATTTTTAATGATTTAATGATTCAGAAAGTCAAAAATGTGATATAACAATCCACATAGGTACCTACCCAAATTAATATTCATTTATATTTTTTATACAAAACGGTAGAAACTCGAAATGTGCCGCCGCTGTTCCAGATAAAATCGAGTTCGGACGTAAGTATTAAATGAATCACATGTTCTCATGCGGTTTCGCCCGATGGGTTTGGATTCCTCGTTCTATCTCTTTCCACTCATACTGTTGTCTCTTTCGCACCTATTGTGATGTTGGCGTCAAGACTAATACCATTTTATGAATGGGATGCCCAGTCTATAGTACTAAAGTCAATGATTGTGCTAGTCCTTTGTAAAATACGCTGCTAAACGTTTTGTTCAGGCGACTAGAGGCAACATAAAAATTTGGGACATTGCGTGTTTCATAATTGTGAACTTCATTGACATATTTAAGTTCTCTACAGAGATATTCCGGTGCCAAGCCAATTTTCATTTTGAAGATGAAAATGAATGTCCGATGAAAAATTGTTCGTTTCACATTCATCACCTGTAGTGTTACCACAGCAGATACCACACTTGCATCAGATGTATCTGTTCTAGAAGAATTATTGCAAATATTTTTTCAGGACAAATTATTAAATATTATTTCTTTTTTGCTTCATATTTATTAGATTACCCAAATATAACTCAATTACTCAAAAAAGTAATCGGATTAAAGCCAGTAATTGGCGTACGGTATTTTCATGAAGAATCAATGACTTCTAGTCGTAAATGGTATTTGAACTATTTTTGTGAGTTATTTTGAGAATTGAATTACTTTTGTGAGTTCTTTTGGTGATTGGCAATTGTGATTGGATTACTTTTTAACCCTTTTGTTTCGTCGTGTGGACGGCAGTTTTTTGCATGGCGGATGAACCGGTATCAACAGTGTGTCCCCGGATCGACGCACGAATAGGTGAAAAAGACAAAACATTTTTGAATTGAAATTTCATCTTGCCCTGCTTAGATGGAAACTAATTTGTGTCATAATTTTAGTTTCCAAAGATCAAGTAAGTCCTGGAAATTAACCTAAAAGCTATTTCTCTCACCAGTAAAGAGCTTCTTCTATAAAAGATCAGACAAAATTTTATTGAAGAAAATTGTTTAGAATGAAAAACTAAGTGAGAATGCAAAATTTCAAAACCGTCCGCCTACTCTGATATTTTGCATTTTTCCATTCCAAGTTTTCAAAATCGCATGAAATTACATTTAATCGTGATATTTTCAACGTTTATTTTTGTTTTCCTAATTTTTAAATACTTCTAACTTTTGCAAAACTGCGAAGTCCATCATAAAAAAAAAATGCTTTTGAACTTTTCTAATTTCTTCAAAATATCAAAATATGCGGAGGGTTTTGAAACTTTGCATTCTCACTCAGTTTTTAATTTTGAACAACTTTCTTCAATAACATTTTGTCGTATCACTTATAGAAGACGCAAGCTGTTCACTGGTGAGAGAAATAGCTTTCAGGTTAATTTCCGAGACATGCTTGAATTTCGAAACCAAAATCATGACACAAATCAGTTTCCTTCCAAGCAGGGTTGAACCCCAGAAGATGAAATTTCAATTCGAAATTTTTTGTCTTTTACACCTATTTATGCGTCGATCCGGGGACACACTGTATATTTCTACCAGATTTTTTTGGTATTTCGCCACACCCTATCAAAAATCAATCAAACTAGTGTTAAAAGTCTATAAGTAAACAATAAAACCTAACAATATCAAACGTTTCGGGAGCGAATCTGCTTCCGTCGTCAGTGGAACCTAAAAAAGAAACAATCAATTCAAATTCAAAAAATATTGTTCTTTTTTTTGTGATTCCGCAGTAAAAATTGGCTTTTTTGTGTTTTTGGCACAAAATGTCGCTTTTATTGACATTGAAGTGTTTGGTGTTGATTGTTTAACTTTATATATTATGTTAAGTATTTATAATTCATTTTTTTTGGGCATTTTCAATTTCGTAATAATAATGCAGGTAATATAAAAGATCCGGTATATTAACACTAGTCTGATTGTTTTTTGATAGGGTGTTGCGAAATACCCAAAAAATCTGGTAAATCATGGATCGCCACAAAACTAGAGAGCATATCTACACTGTATATTTTCCACATAGTATTTATTTCAAAATAGAGGTATGTTAGACGTGAATGCAAAAAAGTATATCAAAGTGCATACTATAACAAATTAAACCGATATTGTAAAAGATACTACAGTGCTGTGTGTGTGACCTATGACCCCGACGACGACTGACATATAAATAAAGCCAAAAATAGTTGTGTTTAGGCCCACTGCCCGTGAATAAAGAACCTGTCCGTGGATAAAGAACTATGATCCACGGATTTTTCTCAGGCCGTGTAATATGTGGAACATTTTATATCTATTGATGGTTGCATAGAACAACTATTTTTTGATAGTTGTAGATAAACATTTTTTGAGAATACGCGAAATCAGTTCGAGGGGCGTACTTATGGCCAATTGTGAGGGATCAAAAAGGGTCAAATTTCAGAAAATTATATCAGGGCATTTTTTTTGAAAAAAAAAGACAACGAAATCTTAATCAGCATCACCAAAAACCCCTCTGTACAAATTTTCAACTCTCAAATCTACAAGGTGCCCGAAGAAAATAGTCCTAAGTTTGATAAAAAAACGTTGATAATTAAACCCCATTTTGTGAAGGTTCTTTGTCATATCCAGTAAAACAAGTATCGTTTAATACATCTATTCAATGGATGCCAGAAATCAGTACATCATGAGTGTCGAAACAATATGCTTACTCTGCTTAATTACATATTTCGTAAAAAGCGATGAACCTCAAACTAGGTCTCGTCGATACGGAATAATGATTGCTATGCAAAACTATAATAAAATAATAAAACGTTCAAAGTAATATATCCTTTATATGATGCCTAATTCTTCGTCTTTTACAATTGTCGCACTACCCTGTATTAGGTAGTGATTTATTTTTGTTTAAAACACTCATTTAGAGATTTTATTAACATCTTTATGTCAAATAAAAACGCACTGAACCTTCCTTCAGTAAGCAGTGTTAGCTGGAGTGTAAGTATTGAATTGACAAATTAACGAAAAAAATAACCACCACAGGATTTTGTTTTTTTTTGAAAATGTGTGCAGAGGGATGCTGATTAAGATTTCGTTGTCAATTTTTTTCTAGAAAATGCCCTGATATCATTTTCTTAAAATTTGATCCCTCTCGAACCGCCACAATTATTATGAGTACGCCCCTGGAACGAACTTGGCATATGCTCAAAAAAGTGCTTGTCAAGACCTATCATACAAACAAAAAATTTCAAAATCGGTTGATAAACAAATATTTTACAGAGACTTTAGGGTGGACACCCTGTATGTAAGTTTTGATAGAAATTCTCAGCACCATTGGAAAGAGGAGCAACAATTATTATGAAAATTTCACAATAATTTAGCAACGGATAGTCTAGTTGTAAAATCTCAAACTTGGCAAAAATGACCCTTTTTTGAAGATATCATGAAAAATTGGTCTACTCTACATATGAGCGATAGTGTATATCTGCCACCGGTGGATAAATCGGTTGTTCGTCGGTATAGCATGGATGTGTGGCCAGGATGTATCAGTCAGCCATATGTACGACAATTTGATTTTTAAAAGTTGTCTGAAATATATGACATTGGTCCCTGGGGTATGAATAACGCGCTGGCATATTTATCGGTCAGCTGTATGAGTGTCCTTGTGGCAGATATATCAGCCAGCCGTATTTAAAGGTTTAAGCAGGACGCGTATTCTGTTTACAAACGAACGAAAAAGGTGTTGGGAACTTTGGTCCTTGTCGGTTTGGTCTCGCGCGCTTCGGAGAGCGATCATTCTATATTGTTATATGGTCGGTGGTCATACCAAACAAAACTTAAATGTTCAAATACGGATCTCGGTTGTGAAATCTTCCACCAATATTCTAATACTCTCTGCTGCAGTTACTCAAGTGTTATTTAAGCGAAGATATACTTTCATTTCTATGTTTTGATTGTTTAAAACATGGAAACGGGATACGAGAAACAGATTCCGATAATCTACCGACAGTTTGATAGCGATATGATCAACAGTTTTTATTTGATAAATGTACTATTTTAGTGCCGAAATGAGAAAAATTGATGCGTTTCTTGATTTATAATAGTATCACGCGTAAAAGAGGTATAAAATAATGATTATTTTCTTTGAATTAGTTCAAATTTGGTAGAAAGCGACATCTAATCCACATATTTTCACATTTATAGAACCAGTAAAACTCAGGTAAAACTCTTCTCGCAGGTAGAACACATGCTTGAGTAGCACAGCAATTTTACTTAGTTTTCCATTTCTTTGATTAGAAATTAGTGAATGATGAATTTCAATTCTCAATGTATCTGAAAAACAATCATTTCTATTATCTGATGGTTCTGGTTTTGATTCAAAATTATTTTTGAAAAATACACCCAACATTCTAGCCTAAAACACTTTATAATTAAAAAAAGCAGAACAGACCGTGAAGAGCGCAATCGAATCAAACCACGAACGTGAATTCGAAATTGAGAAATCGCTAGAACAAACGTTTCTCGGCATGCTTGACACTTGGACACCGAGAAGCAACTCGGCAACGTTGCGTTCTCTCCACTTATCGATCCACGAATGAACCATGCCGAACGTTCTTCGGATGCAAATGACGCGCCGACGATTCGTTATCATTCAAAGAGTTTGAAAGGCAGCTTGGCAAACTTCGACGCTAGTTTATGCCCTTAAAAATCGATTAAAAGGGGGGCGGAGGGATTGTTGCAAGATTGCCAAACCGCAAATATAATAAGTAGGTACCTTGAGTTCATGTAATCAATGGCTGGTTGTCAATCTTAAAATATACGTTTTTATAACATTATCGATAATAAAACTTTTTTGATAAAACTAATATTTTCCATAAATCTCCAATTACTGATGAAAACACAGGAAAACATTTGGAAATATAGATACAACTCTCGTCTATTAACCACTTACAGCACGCAAAAATTTTCACCGATGTTGTTGTCGACTTTTTTAATTTATTAGAAAACGTTGACGATTCAATATTTTTGTCAGCTGAAAAAGTCACTTATGCAAACACGATTCATTAGCTTTGTTCGCGGGAGAAGTCCTGAACTAATTAGTAAGCATACTACTGCATTGGGCATGTATCCTCCCGAACTGATTCGAGATTAAGATCACCCGCGAACGCGTTTCAGGAACAGATTATCCTCCAAGTAATTGTAAGTGATACCTCATGATTTGCAATCAATTCTTCTATATCCTCAACACTGGAGCCTAAATCAAGTATCATCATGTCAAAAATCAAATCTGAACATTTAATTAAAAAAATTATTCTTTAATTTCATGTAACATTCATTAAAATCACTAAATAGTTGAATTAAAATATACGAATTACTTTTACCAAATGCATTCAACTCACGAACAATCGTTTCTGTAATTTGATAGATGTTTATCACTGTAAAACAAAATCAAGTTCATGTAAGGGAAGTTTCTTTGTCCAAATAATGTAAAGAAGGGAGTTTTCGTGGCGTAGGGACAGAAAGGGAAATGAGAAAAGTTGGCACCAGGCGAGATTTGAACCCACGACCTTCGTCACGCCAGGACAACGCTCTACCAACTGAGCTACCAATGCCTATGAGCAAAGCCAGCCCAATGCAAACTATTCTCACTTCTAGGATGTAAGTTTAAAGGTTATGTTGAGCAACCTTCGACGGTTACAATCCATTGGAGGTGTTATAGGGGGGTAGGAAGAATCACACACATGTTCGAGGTTAGAGCGTTGTCCTGGCGTGACGAAGGTCGTGGGTTCAAATCCCGCCTGGTGCCAACTTTTCTCATTTCCCTTTCTGTCCCTACGCCACAAAAACTCCCTTCTTTAAAATCAAGTTCGTTAGCAGGATCATATCCTCTTGCTTCGACAATAGGATATATCGAACGTGTTAGGGGTTAGTTCTGAACACACTATCCTTGTTCCGCGAACGGCGGATTTTTACCTCCGAACGAGGATTTTTGTGTTTCGCGAACGACAAAATTAAAATGCGCATGCATTTCAATCCCGAACATGTTCAGGATTTCTCCCGCGAACGAAGCTATTAGTTGTCAGTATATGAGTGTTCTATAACATCGACGATGTTTATACAAAATTAAAAACATTTATACATTGATCTATCTTTCTAGAAAGTAAACACACCTCCAAAAGTCTTGGCCCCCATGATTTTTCCCCATTTTAATCAACTTCAAAACCGCATAAACATGCCATGAATTTGTCAATCGTGGTATAATTTTCAGGTTCGATATAATTGTTGCCCCTTTTTCGAATAGAGTTTTCATTTTTTCCAAAACCAGTTTGGTGGCTTTTTTTTTTTCTTTCAGAGGTCAAAAAAGCACAATGTTTTTTCAATAAAAAAAAGTCTGAGCAACTTAACTTGGAAAAAGAATAGAGTACTTTTTTATGTGACCAGATTTTTAATATCTCTAGAAATGGGGAAAAAACATAGGGGGTTCAAGACTTTGAAGGTGTGTGTACTACACTTATTGAGCTATTTTCGATAGCAACTCGACAACGGAGCAAACGTGAACAATAAACAAGTTCATTGTAGTAACACACAATTTGCCCAAGTACTATGGGATATTTCCAACTCACCTTCAATTCTATGGCTATACTCATCCAACTGCACCCTGAGTTGATATTTCGCTTCCTTCAAAGACTGTATCCGCATGGTTTTCCTGGCAATCTCCTCTCTCGAATGTTGATTGCAATCAGTCAACTTGTCAACTAATCTGCGCAACTCAACTGCTTCTGCCTCAATTGTTATCACCTTCTCCTCACAACTCTGAAAGTTCCATCACAATCCCGTTATTTCAAGTTACGTACTTACAGTTAGTTTTCCCATAGTTTCACAAGCCAAGTTTTTGTATTGAATAAACTGACTCTTGTAGCTGGCAACCTCCTCCTCCAGACTCTTTCGAACATCAAAAAGCTTCTCGATTTGTTGTTGAGAAGCGAATCGTTGGGCTTTTAGCTCGTTGATGTCGATTTTTGATAGTTCGAGTTCCTGTTGCAGAGAATTGATTTTTTTCTCATTTCTTTTTAGTTCCTCTTCATGCTGTTTGGAGAGTTTAACTATGAATTCCTCCGACTCTACTTCCTGCCTTTCCAAAACTATAAAGACATTTTTGAGACGTTCTATATCCTGTTGATTAGAAAATTTAGTTTTACTGTAGCTACAGGCAAAGTTACCTACAGCTTTCAAGTTTTCATTTTCGGTCGACTTTTGCGAGATGTCTCGTTCAAATTTCTTGTTTGTTTCGCATTGAATTGCAATTTGGGACAACAAGTCATCATTGGCAAGTTTCAGGTCTTTCAGCATTGCGACTAATTTCTCTTTTTCTGAATCAGCTTCTGTGAGTCTATACAAAGGAAAATGGTCAGTAGAAGAATATGACAATATTCGTTCCTTACCTCTTGATTAATTGTTCTATTTCACCGGTGAATTTGGCCAGTTTCACCTCAACTGCAGCTTTTTCTTGCTGTAAAAATCATCTTCATTTCATCAGTTCTGTAGGAAAAACAATAAAACTAACCTGTAAGTCGGTGATTGTTTTCTTCATCTTCAACATATTCTGCGCCATTTCATTATTAATGTCGGACATCTCCAATATTGCTGTTTGATGCATTTTCTTATGATCATCAAATTGCTTTTGTATTGTCTCCAATTCGATTTTCAACTCTTTAGCTTTCTCCTGCAATTCAACATTCAACAATAAATACCCCTATTAAATAACCACAAAAGTACCTCAGCATATTGCAAATTCCGCTCTGCTATCCTAAGATCTATTTTGCTTTGGGAAAGTTGTCTTTCCAATCTGTAACATTGCAGAGTCTTTTCTTTCAAATCCTCGTTAGAATGGGTAATCTCCTCTAGTCTATAAAAGCAAACATTAGCTGTGGGTTTAACAAAAGTTGGAAATAAATATGAATATACTTTTTCTGTAACAGTTCCTCATGTTCCTTGCTTCTTTTCAAATCGTCCTCTAGACCTTCAATTGTCATTTTGTCATTACTAACTTGCGTGCGAAAGTCCGCAAGTAGTTTCAACTGGATGTCTAATTCCGCGTTTGTTATCTGTAATTTTTCAATTTTCCGTTGTTTTTCTTTGAGATCTGTATTCAAGCGAGCCAGTTCGGATGATTGTCTGTTTATGTCCTGTTTCTCCTTGTTGGACGTATCAATTTCGACCTTCAATTGGCTGATGTTATTGTCCATGTTTCTAATTTTCACCTCCAGCTCATTAATACGCAACGTTTTGGAGTCCAATTTTTGTTTCAACGAATCAAGTTGGGTGTTTTTGTTTAAAATGTCATTTTTCATCGATGATAATTCATGTTGTAACGATGTTTTTGCGTCTACCTCATCTGACAGAGCTCTGGAAAATATTCATAAATATACTGAAATGTGGAACAAATGAGTTACTTCTTGAGTCGCTCGATCTCGGTCAGCCTGTCACTTTCAGTTTTTTTGTATAAGTCTTGGAATTCCATTTTACTGCGTCTATTCATCTTTTGTTGTGCGACAGTGGAATTTCTAAAACAAAAAAACTTTAGACTGCAAAAGCTCTGAACATGTATTGAAATAAGAAGAAACGTTGGTAATTTTTTATAAAATAGCAAAAACTTGTCAACATCCACAAGAGTGCTGGAAATTTCGAAAAAATTCGTCTTGAAGTTGTCAATAAAGGAGGGCATACACGGACGCAGATGACTTAATACAAGTACGTGCATTCATCAGCGCGCATCCAAAAACGTCCGTTTATGGTAATTTTTCTGATCATGTACAGAGTGATTCATTTTCAGGGACAGGGTGCCAGTTCTCAATATAGTAATGTACCCAAGAGAAAATGCTGGAAATATATTTCAAGCTTCTAGGATCGCCGCAAGAGGGCGTAACGGTACTGTAAAAACAGAAAATCGATACATTTTCGAAATTTTTCCCGGTAAACTACCAAATAAAAATATGGAAACCGATTTTGGACAATATTCTCTACAAAATTGCCTCCCGACACTTTTTTCCAAGTTGTCAAATAAGACAGGTACAAGCTGTCAAACTTGATGTCACTAATTTGCCTATAACTTCGAAATTCCTCAACCGATTTGATTGTTCTTAAACTAATTTTGAAGAGGAAAAATCTGCTTTTTCTGGTACTTTTACTCGGGGTGGATTTTATTCGCTTTAGCCGACCACACAACATGAATTGTGGAAGTCAAACCTCTATTTGAGGTTTTTTCGAAATTTTCGAATGCAAACCCACTAAATAGATGCCTCCATCGTGTTATTTGGATAATTTGCTACCACTTCCATGCAGGTAATTTTTCTAAATCTTTGGAAATAGAAAAGGTACGGAGACTTCATCATGAATCCTTCGAGAAATACTTTTGAAACAGACCCTGTAAATTTGAATGTGTCAAAAAGGTAGAACGGTAGGGATTTTGAGCATTTGCAATAGATTTTTTGTTTTTTTTTTGGGTTAATTTCATATTTTTAAAAATTATTTTCGGAATAAGATGTTTACTGGTCCACTGTATTATTTTTGGCGAGTAATGCAATGTACTTGTCACTGTACTTGTCAGCTGTTCGTGGAAAAAAAAAACGAAAAATAGTTGGCTTTCTCACTTATATGCTTTTCTCTTTAGCATCAACTGAAGAAAATGTTAAACGCGAATCAAAACAAATCTGATGTGTATCTTTTTGACACATTCAAATTTATTGGGGCTGTTTCAAAAGTATTCCTCGCGGGATTCCTGAAGAAGTTTTTGTAACTCTTCTATTTCAAAAGATAGAAAAATGATCTGTATGAAAGTGATAGAAAATTATCCAAATAACACGATTAAGGCATCTATTTCGTGGGTTTGCATTTGAAAATCTTGAAAAAACCTCAAATACAGGTTTGACTTTCACAATTCATGTTGTGTGGTCGACTTAAGCAGACAATATCGACCTCGAGTACATGCACCAGAAAAAGCAAATTTTCTTCTTTAAAATGAGCTAAAGAACAGTCAAATCGGTCAAAGAATTTCGAAACTATAGGCTATTTAGTGACATCAAGTTTGACGGTTTGTAGCTGTCTTATTTGACAACTTATAGAGAGAAGTGTCGGCGGACAATTTTGTAGAGGATATCGTCTAAATTCTGTTTCCGTATTATTTTCCGGTAGTTCAATGGGCAAAAAATCGGAAATGTGTTGATTCTCTGTTTTCACAGTACCATTACGCACCTTTGCGGCGAACCTCGAAGCTTGAAATATATTTGCAGCATTTTCTCTTTGGCACAATAAACTACAGTTTTTTTTCTGAGTCTATGATGGATAGTTTTTTTCAGCGACTGGGTGCCAGTTCTCGTGAACTATTCATCGTAGAGACTTGCGGCAAAAAATTTTATTACAAAAACGGCCAAGAGAAAAACCTGGAAAATATTTTCAAGTTTCTGAAATGGTCGCTAGGGGGCGTAACAACCAACACCAAGTAGAAAAATATGATTTTTATGGAATTTTGTCCAATGAAAATATATCGATGAGCTCATTTTCGGATTTACTGACTATTTACCTACAGTTTTTATCTAAAACGTTTTTTTCTATCTATCATAATAAAGTGGTAGGGGAAGTTCAATTGATTTATTAAACAAACGGAGATTTCTCCCGTTTCGCTTGACCGATTTAAACGAGCTTGGGCTCATATGAAAGAACAGGATCTGCACTTCAAAAAACTTTTTTGGTTTTGAATTTTTGACCTTCGCCGTCGCCGCTAGATGGCGTTAACTGAAATGGTAACATGTTTTTGAGTTTTTTCCAAGAAAATCAAATGTAATGGTATATTCATTTTTATATATCTTGAAAGGGGATACATTTTCCTATAAAAAAAAAAACAAAAAAATTAATGTTTTTTTTTTAATTTTTTTTTTGGGGAAATTTTTCCCCTTCTGAAATATATGAAAATGGATATACCATTATATTTGATTTTTTTTGAAAAAACTGAAAAATATGCCACCATTTCAGTTAACGCCATCTAGCGGCAACGGCGATTGTTACAAATTAAAAAGCAAATGAGTCTTTTATAGCGCAGGCTATTCTCTTTCATATGAGCCCATGTTCGTTAAAATCGGTCAAGCGAAGCGGGAGAAATCTCCGTTTGTTTATTAAAACAGTTGAACTTCCCCCACCACTTTATTATGATAGATAGAAAAAAACGTTTTAGACAAAAAGTGTAGGTGAATAGTCAGTAAATCCAAAAATTAGCTCACCGATATATTTTCATTGGACAAAATTCCATAAAAATCATATTTTTTTACTTGGTGTTGGTTGTTACGCCCCCTAGCGACCATTTCAGAAACTTGAAAATATTTTCCAGGTTTTTCTCTTGGCCATTTTAGTATTAAAAATTTTTGCCGCAAGCCTCTACGACGAATGGTTCACGAGAACTGGCACCCTGTCGCTGAAAATGAATCACCCTGTACATGTCTTTTATATTTATATTTTTTTCATTCGCTTAGCATTGTTATTATTGTTATATTATTAATCTGTATACATATTTAGATATACCCACATATCAAATTGTGAAATTTTGTAGCTTTTTATGCTAAATAAACGTATCATTATTATTATTGTTATTATTATTATTAATGGTTTCTTTTTTTGGAATTTTATAGAAAAATTCTCTGTAAATAAATTGTGGTCATAACTTCTTTATTTTTAGATTCAGGCCGGTAGTGAAAATGAACTTTTTCACTTACAAAAATATATTCAACATTTAAAAAAAAAAATCATTTTATTAGATAAATCGATAATGCGTTCAATTGTTTTTCTATTTTCACCATTTCCATCGGCAGAAAAAATCCTACTAGTTTGCTGATTTAAAGATCATCGAAGCTGCTATAATAACGTAGTTGGCAATAATCGGAGACAACCTGTATATCATTACATTTTGAGATTCTACGTTAAATTCTAGGCAGATTTCATGTTTTATGTCTTATACCAAAGTATAAAAAAAAAATTCTTTTCTCACCCTGTTCATACCCAATATTTTTTAGAAACTGTAAAAACACAGTATATTAGTATTAATTTTCAATGCTATCTTATTTAGGTCATATTGTCTTATTGATGGGAAACTGTTAGACAATAAAGATTATTATTATAAGCGTTTACAGTTTAGTTTTTGGTTTTAGATGAGTTTTATATCAATGACGTTTGTAAGCTCCTATTTAAATGTAGAGTTTTCTTATAAGAAAGCCTCCATTATTTGATTTATATTGAATTTCTTGTTGAAAGAGACCTACTTCATAAGATTTCTCACAAAATTTTGAAAACTATTATTACGGGGTGGCCCAAAAATCAATTTTTTCACATGGAAACCTCCAATTTTTATCATTCTATCTTATCGAGCTTTGAAAATAAAGGTGAGTTTGTATAAGATTGTCCATTCCAAAAATTTTATATTTATATACAGTGTGTCCAAGATAAGGATGCACAGCATGAGGATCTCGGAAACAATAAGAGATACAGTGTCGGTTAAATTAGACAAAAATTGCGCATTTTGATACCCAACAAGATCCCGCTTCACAAATTTGAAAGTTCCGGAAATATCCGATAAAAACCGAAATATTGCGATTTCGTATTTATTTATTTTTTAAGCTATTTTGAAAGATATGAAAAAACCAAAAACACTTTCTCATTGTCACTTTTTCAGCTCTTCAAAACAGCCTTGAGAGATTTTCCGTACGACGTTTCGTTTCGGAGAAACCATCATCAACTTTGTTTTTTCAAATACGGTCCTGGATTATGACGGATTTTAAGAGCCACTTATGTTCCTGAACCAACAATGTATCGCAATTATTCAAAAAAAATATATTGATGGATTTTTCCATAAGTACTCATGTGTTAGAGAGACAAAAAATACATTTTTAATAGGATTAAAAACAAACACCTCTTTTTCAAAAAGTGCGATACATCGTTGGTTTAGGAACATAAGAGGCTCTAAAAATCCGTCATGAAAAAGTGTTTTCGGTTTCAAAAAAAAAATAAAAACGAAATCGCAATGTTTCGGTTTTTATCGGATATTTCCGAAACGGCTTGGAATTTTCAAATTTGTAAAACGGGATCTTGTTGGGTATCAAAATGCGCAATTTTTGTCTAATTTAACCGACACTGTATCTCTTATAGTTTCCGAGATCCCCATGCTGTGCATACTTATATATTTTTTTTAATTTGGATGGAATGCTCTTATGAACATAATTTTCCCATATTCGACTATTGTTTTCTCCCTATAAGAGATGTCAGGTCATGTAGACACGATGAAAAGAATCTATCAAAGTTCTCCTGAGGTGATGAAGTGAATTAAAATGAATGGCGGAATTAGAATGAAATAATGGGCAAGGCGAATTGTGAAAACAATATAGGTATGCCAGGAGATCCAAAGCAGGTATGGAGTTCTCTCAATGATTATTTGCTGAATTCAGCTCATAGATTGCTTGAAAACCTTACTAATATATGTAGAGAGGCAATGTATTCTCCACCTTTCGAAAGAAGGGTTTGATTAGTAACAATCAGCATGGCTTTCTCCAAGGAAAGTCAATAATACAGCTGTGTATCATTTTGTGTATAGGATTTATGATGGTATTGAAAGGGGCGATATAGCACTAGGATTTTTCGTAGACTAGTCAAAAGCATTTGGCAGTTTGGATTATTCTTTTCGCTTAATAAAAACTTCAACACAAAGAGTGGTTATAAATCAAGACGGCTGTGATTATCTTTCCGATCAGAATTTCTTGAGAATGGGTGTACCGCAGGGTGGTATACTTGGCTACTTGGCCCCTGCTCTTTGTTTGTCACATTAATGACCTAGGCCCAAATGTTTCTGCTGAGAGACAGATCGAGCAACAACTAGTTGCCCTAACAATGCTGACCTATTGGGACAGGATGTGAAGTTTTCTAATGAAGCTAAATTTTTGTATTTATTTATGGATTGTCATCTGAAGTGGAAGAGGCAGCTTGACTATGTGTCAGGGAGACTGAACAAGGTCTTTTATTTGTTGAGAATATTCAGGAAGTATCTGGATGATGAGATACTACTTGTCGCATACCAAGCAAACTTGAAATCAATAATTAGATTTGGGGTCAAGTTTTGTGGTTATGGGTTGGGCGTCGAGTACATCCAGAAGAGAGCATTGCGTTTGGTTCTTGGTATGGGTTGGCGTGAATCATGTATGAGGCTTTCGGCGGCATGGATTGCTTACCTTGGCTGGGCTGCATATCTGCGAGTGTTTGATGTTTATGAGGAGTAATGAGATGTTGTTTGGACATTGTTTGCCGAATGAGTACCTGTGCATAGACTGACACTGTCTGAGCGTAGCCCCCTACCCAATACCATAAAACACATTTCACACCTGAAATCTTCAGAAGGGCCCTTCTCGGGTTCGTTCTTCAGTGCGAGCCCTATACGGTAGCTGAGTTTTTGTCACCTCGCGAATCATGTCAAATCCAGATTATATTGATATTTTATTGCTGACGTGTGATTTGGCTTTTGATGTAATTGCTAATGATTTTGAACAGATGATTCTCAAAGTATCTTCTGTGTATTGTTTCATTATTGTTGTAGGTTAAGTCTAGATTAAGCTACTTGGGCCTTTCTTTTTTCTCTTGTATGTTATTCACATTTTGTATTAAAGTAATATGTATATCGTTTTACCTCTTTTTGATCCTCTAAAATGTACATGACGAATTTCATCTAAATACGCTATCTGATCTATTTGTATAAAAATAAAGATATTGATTACTGATTGCAATGGATCGCAAAATCTACTTGCGGCTACATAATAGAAAGGATGCAATTTTGTTTTTATTTGCAGAGTTTGACATGGCCCCTCGAGAATTGTTCTAGTATACAGATGATGCATGGGCGTATCATCATCAAATAATCGAGTCTCTACTGTTTAATATAGTTACTAAAAGTTTCGACTCACGACCTCACGATAAAAATGGGTTTTTGCATATTTTTAAAGCCGGCTCTTCAGCTTTATTTCGTTGTTTCATTATCTCAAAAAATTATTTTTCATATTTACGTAGGTTTACGATAAACATTCTGGGTACTGTATCTACGTTTCTCGATGTTTCAATTATTATTTTGAAACAAAAGCAAAAATTATCAAAACAGTAATTAAGTTGAATTTTGATAATTTTGTTGACCATTGTATTGTCCCGATTTCTGTCTCTAACTGGTGCCAGTGCTATGACGGAGTCAGATACCAGAGCTAAGTGGACACTGGCAAAAAAAAATACAAATTTATTCGTTGTCATAATTATTGTTAAATTCCGTAAGGTATCTACAACCAGTACACCTACCCTGTAGTTTCTTCACTAGTGGTAAGAGAATCTACAAAGTGCTTAAAATCATTTAAAAAGATCATAACTCAGAAACGATAGTTTTTTCAGATGGGACAGATCAAAGTACAGTTTGTACAATGTCTTTCTGCGGTTACGTCACAGTATTTGACGTTTGCTAGTATCTCGTAGATTGATCACTGTGGCAGGGCGTGTATCCACACATATTTGGAATGGTTTTATGTAATGCGTTCAGAAGTAGAGATTGTGGTGATGAGTGGTGTAAAATTTGAAACATCAAGACTTCATAGAACTCTTTTCTGATAAATGCTTCCTTCAAGGAACAATATTATTCGTAAATGCCAAAAATTTGAAGATAATCGAGATAACTGTCGAAAGTTATCAACGCCGAATAACTTTGACGTCCAGATGAGTCCAGACATACATCTTTTTTCATAAATGTGTGTGAGAGAGAGACGGAGAAGTATGACGTAAACGCATTGATCTGAAAAACTGGATGAACAATAAGCAGTTTCCGAAATGGCTAAATTACGTGCTGAAAATGTAAATAAACTCGAGCAAATCCGGGCATATAGGATTTCGCGCACTGCAAGAAAATAATGTCAGGATGACAAGCTGTGTACAGGACAGTACTTATAATACAGGGTTATTCACGTTATTCGACAAGAAACATCATGGCTGAAGTATCTGATTTTAAAAAAGTTTTTTTTTCTGGATAGAGAGGCTACATTTTAAAAATATTTTCACGTTATACAGGGTGTCCCCATAACTCGAAACGCATTAAAGTTGTATTTTTTTAAATGGAACCCCATGTATATTATTTGATATTTCAATTCTTCCTTCAATTTTGAACAAAAATTGTGAAATCAATGTTCCTAAATTCAACCGTTATCGAGATATCGCGGTTTAAAAATGTCATTTTTGCACCTTTGACATGCTATAAAACTCAAACTATTCAAGTTAGAGAAAATGGTCTGCACTTTCCTATCTTAACTTTTCAAGAGCTATTCTGTCATTTGAATAGAAGGTACCATCAACTGTCAACTTTTTTCGACACATTTTGACATTTTTTCGCGAGAATGAATTTAATCTGCTTGAATAGCTATTAAAAAGTTAAGACAGGTAAGTGCAAACCATTTTTCTCTAACTTGAATAGTTTAAGTTTTAAAGCATGTCAAAGGTGCTAAAATGCCATGAAGAAACAATTGAAATATCGATTAATATACAGCGGGTTCCATTTAAAAAAAAATAACTTTGATACGTTTCTTGTTTTGGGGACACCCTGTTTAACATGAAAATATTTTTAAAATGTAGTCCCAAAGGGTCCCTATCCATACAGAAAAAAAAAACTTTTTCAAAATCAGATACTTTAGCCATAATGTTTCGTGTCGAATAACGTGAATAACCCTGTATAAGGATATACATTTTTTAGAGTAATAATTCTTGTTTTTGACTGACCAAAGAGTCAGACACCAACACTTTTGTCACTTTGAAGACGTTTAAAGCAAAATAAACTTATCCAAATAACAAAAGCAGAAAACAAACAAAATGGCGTAACCGTTTGATAACGAAAAAAAGAACATGGATGTCATCCGGGTCGCATATTTTTTAAACAGCACTCAGGATCGCGAATCGGGTCTGGCAGTGAAGTGTAGTCAAAATCCACCTTGTAAATAGCAGACGATATCGCAAATCCTTCGTATAAATAACAGTCATGATTGCAAATTTTGGAACTGCCATATATAAATTTTCTGACAACAAACTTGTTATGGAATATCTAGGATCGGAAACAACCGTCTAATAATGATTACTTCTGGATCTACTTTCAAGTTTTTGCAATGGGATAAATTATTGTGACGAAACATTGTTCAGTAAATGGTGAATGCGCCGAATCGATTGACTTCTGGTACATTCTGGCGAGGCTAGATGGCGTCGAATGCTGTTCGCTTTTCTTAAAATCTCTGGAATGTTCTTTCAATCCTGGCGAGGGTAATAATGAGATCCGTCATTTTAAGTCTAGTTAGTTCAGTTCAGATTTTGACAAGCTGTGATTGTGAACATAAATATTTGTGGTGTTGTAAACCGTGTGTGTAGTGATTTTAAATAAATACATTAAAACTGGACAAGTGTTTTCAAAAGCGAAACTTGCTACATTATCATTAATTTAATGAAAACACCGTTAGCTCAACTTTTACCAAAAAGATTGAAATAGGAGTGCGTGAATGAAAATACATAAAAACTGGTATTATGTTTACGAGACAGTTCGACCTATTTCCATATTTGTTTTTAATATTTATTGCCAAATATTGAGCAGTTCCTATTTGCTCGTTAGAGTTTTTAAGTTCAACTACGATGGTTGGGATGGAACGAAACGCTTGATCAAAATTCTGACTGCGTTATCTTGCAAAGGAGAAAAAAAACGTTGGAAATGCAAAGTCAAATAAACACAGGAAGAAATAAGGATTATGAAAAATTTCTTTGCAAAGGCATAGTCGAAATAATTGTTTGAAATTGCAAATATGAATTCTTGAAACTCTATTGGCCCTATAAACTAAAAAAGATCGATGAAAATAGACTCGGAAATAGACCTTACATTAAATTTCTATCAAGTCTGTTCGTAGAACAATCACAGACCAGTCAGCGTTCAATCGATTGGCCAATATCAGTCAGAAATCAGTTTGCTAACTGTAATAACAAATGCTGATTGGTTCTGACTGGTTTGTGATTGTTCTACCAATAGACCTAATGTATACTTACTGAAGATGAGACAATCCACTATGATGATGACTTTATTACCTCCAAACGTCAAAATACTGTTTAGTACCTATGATATATCGTTGGATTCAGAATTATTATTAAAATTAGAGTCTATCAAGCATAGAACGAAATTGTTAAAAATTAAAAAAAAAACATTATTACATGCTCAATACTGCCTTTGAATCTGATAGTACTAATAATACTTAACGATCAATTTACACACTGCTGCGTAGGAAAACTAAATTGACAAGGAGTCGATTCCGGTGAAGGAGAAGTTCAGATAATAGTACCTCCTCAAAAGTAGTCAAAAGTAGTAACTAGCTCCCCATCGCTTACAAAAATGTGTTGAGACAATAAGCCCTCAGTTTCATGTATGCTTGTCTAAGAATTTCGTTGCTTTAGTTCATACAATAATTATGCCATGAAAATGTTTCAAGCATCAAATACAACTCAAAATAAAAACTTGATATCATTACCTCGAGGTTAGTGGAAAAAAAATAAGATTTTGACGAAATTCATGAACTATTTCCAAATTCAATATTCTTTTTCCTTCATTGTTTTCAGTTTTCAATTTTCAATTTATATAGGATCATTATTGTATAAGTATGATAAAGTGGAAATTAAATATTGAGAATTCAATAGTTTTCTTATGATGAATAGATGTCTAACAAAATTCATTTGAATTTCTATCTATACATAGACTGACCATTTTAACATTTTTTCGATCATGACTGTTGTTTACACGATGGAATCGGGATATCGTCTGCTATTTAAGGGCTCCGTTTTGGCCACATCCGGGCCTGACCTATTCGCGATCCCGGTAGTTATCCTTATTTACAAATATGCGTCCGGCATGGCCTGGTAAACGCGACAGCATGGGCAAACAGCTGACCGTTTGATGGATCGCGCAAGTTCACAATGCCGCTGTGTTGATGGAAATGACCGGTAAAGGCGGTAAACCAGTCGAGGGAAAACAGTCACTCATTCAGACACTTAAGAATCGTTAATGGAAACATTGAGTGCGATTTACCCTTTTGAAGTCCGACGAGGTGGCCCTTCAAAGTGGAGCCTCTAATGAAAATGGCCAAATTCGGAACGACCGGTTTGGTAAACAATCAGTCAATACCAGTAGAAAACTTAACCTCGCTAGATGTTTTCTTTTGAGGTTTTTTAATGTCCATGCTAATAAATCGACCAATGATTTTAAATATAACACAGACAATCGCTCAAATTCAGCCCGATATTTGGGGCAATCATAGAAAATTGATTCTGATTCAGACCACCGTGAGAAAAGGCATCGGATAAGAAAACAATTCATCGATGAGCTAACTCACCTATGTTCAGTTATTTGTGACTGACTCTCAGCCAACTGCCTTTGTAATAGCTCATTGGTAATATTCAGCTCTTCAATCTTGTGCTTGAGATTGGCGATCTCACTCTGCAAGGCTATTGTTTTAATTTCTTCATTTTTAGTCCATTCTTCTCGTCGATGTTTTATTTTCAACAATGCTTGTTGTTCACTGGCTTTGCGTTCTTCGCGCTCCAATTTCAAAGTGTTTCTTACACCCTACAAAGCAAATCCATTATCGGCTACTGGAAATGGGAAACTCGAGAATTAAGATTTTATGACTTGTAGAAGCATTTTGTGTAATATTACGGATAAATCTCTACTCTACCCTACTCTACGTGGTTGGTTGAATTAAGAAAAAGTTGCGATGTTCAAACTTTTCAAAACTAACGTTTCTTTGTTGAGTGTCAGCATTCCTTAATTAGGGATTAAAATTATTCGCGTCATTGCCTAGATGCAATTAATGGTGTCTTAATTTTTCATTGTTTTATTTGTTTCTTTACTTTCTTCTTTCGTCTAGGTCCACGACTTTTTTTGTCGGAAGTTAATTTGAATGTATAAAATACATTATTCTCGGGGTTACCACGCCAAATTATGGCCGACGTTGCGCGACTTCTGGTTATACCGGAAGTAGGTGTCAACTCGCTTGTTTCAAATGGAACACCCTATATATTATAACGTTTTTAGATTCTACATAAAATTCTAGACAGATTTTATGTATCATGTCATACCTAAGTATAAGTGTTTTTGAGATTTTTTAGTTTTTTTTGTCAAAATGACGATTGTAGGCTCCTATTTAAATATTAGTTTTTCGTATAACAAAGCCTCTATTGTTTAATTTGTAACCTACCTACTTTAAAAAAAATTTCATAACATTTTGAAAACTGTATTTATAGGGTGGCCCAAAAATAAGGTCATAATTTAAATTGAAAAAACTCCCAAAAATCAATTCTTTCAAATGGAAACCACCAATTTGTATCATTTTATCTTATCGAGCATTGAAAATAAACGTGAGATTTTATAGGATTGTCCATTCCAAAAAGGGGAAAAAATGAAAATAAGAATTTTTGGAATGGACAATCTTGTACAAACTCACCTTTATTTTCAATGCTCATAAGATCAAATGATATGGGGAGGAAATTGATTTTTGGCAGTTTTCTTGATATAAATTCCGACCTTATTTTTGGGCCACCCTGAAATAATAGTTTTCAAAATGTTGTGAACAATCTTTGAAAATAGGTTCCTTCCAACAAGAAATCCAATACAAATTAAATAATGAAGGGTTTCTTATACGAAAAATTTACTTTTAAATGAGAGCCTACAAACGTAATTTTTGACATAAAAACTGAAATATCTCAAGAACGCTTATACTTTATGTCGGCAACACACGTAACTGTATACTTGACAAGTATGATTGTACAAGTTTTTTGTGCATGTCACTTGAAAACTACATCGCCACTACACGCTACAAGTATACTTGAATAGTTACATTTATATACAATAAGTGAGTACGCTGTCTTGCTGTTTTATGTCTTTTAATTGTCATACATAGGTACTTAATCAGTAACAGCATCGCTCGAATGTTCAAAATGTTGTAAAAATCCAAATTTGCAAGTCTCTTCTGATCGATCATACACACATTCATGTGCACTCGCGCGAACTTAACTTGTACAAGTATACATTATAGAAATTGGAACATTTTCATGTGACTTGTACAGGCAAAGATTTGTGCAAGTTTTTCCATAGAAACTCTCATTTATAATTGTGCAAAAGATCTGTACAAGCATACTTGTCAAGTATACAATTACATCTGTAGCCGCTTTCAGGTATAGGACATGATACATGAAATCTGCCTAGAATTTCACAAAGAATCCAAAAATGAAATAATATATAGGGTATTCCATTTACCACAAGCGAGTTGACACCTACTAGTTGCGCAACGTCGCTAGTATTTCATTTAAATAATAATAATGATACTAATACATTTATTACCAACCCAATTTTAAATCCACATGTTACCATAACTTAAGGAATAACAGTAGGATTGATCAAGGCAACATGATAGGTAACAAGTACCGATTCTTTCCCATGTGCTATACAAATAGTATCTATAATACCGAATCTTATTTTAACAAAGAAAATACATACTTATGAGAATCAACATATTTAAATACAATAAATAACAAATCAGGACCTTAATTTAAGAACACTGAGACCTGGACAATTTTTCTTTACATTTTGTCGTGAAATATATAATTGAAAAACTCAAATCGTAAGTACCTAGTTCGGAGCAAGTGGCAATATTATATGAAAAAGACCTTCGAAATATAGACTTCTCATGCCTGGGAATAACTGAATGATTACGATGGCGTAGATTCAGGTTATGAATGTCAGTTCGATATGAAAGTCGACCATGTAAATACGTTTGTATCCCTGTTTTCAAGATCTTGAAGTAAACACATGGCTTGTGAAGTTTTCTTCCATTTTCCATATTTAACCACCTTGCATCGCATAGCTTATGCGATATTCTGTTTGGCCTTCGAATACCATAGATCAATCTTAGACAGCTGTTTTGGGCTCTCTGCATCAATGATCTAATAACTATAGATGAAACATAACGAAATAAACATGAGGATAACATCGAACTGTGCAATCAGGTGCAGAGTTTCTCCCACCACGTTGTTTGCCAAGCTTACTCTATTAAAAGTATAACTACGCAGCAAAAAGATTAAAACATTTGTTTGGAATCATTTTTCAAACCATTTTATGTATGAATTTAATCAAATAAGTTGATGGTAACCTTTTTGTTTAAATTGAAACATCTCTTCAAGATTTGTTTAGGTATTCAGGATTTAGAAAAACCAGTTTTTTCTTCTGAAAATTAAAAAAGCTGAAGTACGGCAACACATCAAAATTGGGTCCGCCCCTATCGATCGGATTTTGTCTACACGCTTCATTCATATTTCGTCTCATTGACGTCTCTTGTTTTTTGAGTGGGGTTTGGTGTTGATTTTGTGAATGTTTATTGTGTTTTTATTCTGGTTCAGTTTGTAGTACTTCATTACTCACTTATATGGGATATTGAAATGACTCGCAAGTGTCAAGCTTGCAGTAAATGAGAATTTAGGAATTCTGTAAAATAGTAACGCCACTGGCAGCTTCGCGTGTAGTAACCGAAGCACATTCTAGTGAGGTGCAAACGTATCCCCACTCAATTTTTCACAGTTTATGAATGAAGTGTTTCATCTATAGTTATTAGATCATTGTTATGGATCCTTTGTTTGTCATTTGCATCCAAGCAGGGCCCATACACTACATCGCAGTAGTTGAAATGTGATAGTACTAGCGCCTCACATAGCTCCTTTTTTATTTTTTTTATCAAGAAATCTCCTTTGAGAGTAGATAAGTTTTAATGCAAAATATGCTTTTTTTGAATACTTGTTATGTACTCCTTGAAGCGGATGTTCTGATCTAATATCAACCCTTAGTTCTTACAAGTATCAGTGAACTGAATTGGTACAGAACCAATTTTGAGATTGAGCTCATTATGAACGAGTCTCCTAAACTTTCTTGGCCCAAACAGCATAGCACATGTCTTATCCATGTTAAGACTGAGTAGGTGGTCCTGAGATGTTTTTAAGATCGCTTCCAAATCTCTGTTGAGATTATTCGAAACTACGCGAGTGTCAGCCTTATCGAAAGAAAGATAGAGCTGGGTGTCATCTGCATACATGGTAGTTACAAAATTTCAAAGAGGCTCCGAATCCCGATGTGTATATCGTGAACAGCAATGGCCCGAGGATGCTACCTTGTGGAGAATAGAGAACATCATTGAAAATCTCACCATACAAATTTTCAGGATCCCAATCGCTTTATTTCCCGAATTATTCTAATAGGCCACCTACCTTGGCACACCCTATAACAAAAAGAAATGCAATCTGTAGAGACTATCAAATAACATGCCGCAGTGAAACCTCGTGGACCTGAAAAAATACAGAAACCTACTCTACTCTGCGTATAAATAAATAAAGCGAAAAAAAACACAATCATAAAATTGGGTACATCGCATAAACTTTGAATACTAAATCACAATTGAGCTCCAAATTATACTGGACGCAAAGTTTACTAAATAAACTTGACTTGTCGCACTCTTCAGGCGCAAAACCGGCTTGACCGTTTTCCTTCACCACGACTCGTCAAGCCAGGTCGCATACACAGATTTGGCTTATATTTATTTAGTAGACTTGGCTGGAGGTGTTAAGAGTGTTAAAACATTCCATTTTTTTACGGTATGTACCTATTTCAGTTCAGGGGTAAAAACCATTCAAATATGAATATTAAAAAAGGAACGTTTTTTCATAAAAACACTCCAGAAATCACCCCACGAATGTTTTTATCAATGATTAAGAAACATCCTGTATAAGAAAATGATAGACAAAATAATCATGAAATAATTGTACATTGTACTTGGATTTATTCAGAAGTTTTTATGAAAAAGTAAAAGATGAAAGATTTGGTTGAATTAATAAATTGTGAAAAAAAAGACAGTAATAGACGCTTAAAAAAATGGAACGTTTTTAGGTGTGTCTTTTTTTAATATACAGATCAACCCATTTGAAAGTTGAAAACATTTTTATTTATGGAGCGATTTTAATAAAATTTTGTTTGAAATGGGAAGAAAGGTGTATTTTGGGGCCGAGCAAAGTCCAGTTTTTTCAAAACCAAGGCTTACTAGATCACATTCAGAGGCTGAATAATCCCGAATCACTATTAGCGATACACCGCATTGGACTAGGCATCCTCTGAGATTGATTTGTACCAAATGTCAAATGATTCTACGACTATTCTGCCCTCTTAAGATAAAACGTCTCAACCCTTAACCAACCATTTCTTTGAGTCGAGATTATTGAGACCTTACACATTCAATATTCAACTATGCCATTTTTGTTCCATGCTATGTGAGTATGTATTGATACTTAATTAATTTTGTGAAACTAACTTAATTTGTTTCTTTTATTTTGCGCAATTAACAAAAAATTAGTCTGGCGTTTCAAGTGATAATAATCAATGATTTAGAGTTTTTCAATTTGTTTCCTCTTCCCAGTATAACTTAGTTTAGAGAGGCATTTTAAAGTTGGTATCTTTCAGCATAATATCACCCCTTATTCTAATAGGGGCCCCAGGTCACAGCGGTATAAAGGGGATCACTGAAGCTGACAGACTTGCCAAAATTGGTCCATCGCGCAGGTCGATAGGACCCGAACCAACGATTCGCATTCATAAGGCAACAGGAGTGGGCGAGGCAAAGAAACTTCTACTTGAAAAAGCCACTCTATGCTGGATAAATGCTCCAAGCATGCTTCATGCTAAGGCTAAGACATTGATAACAGGACCGGGTAAGACCAAAGAGCTCTTAAATTTGAGCAAGAAAGACCTCCGCACATTGGTCGGTCTATTAACCGAGCAGTGACTTATCCATGGACTATAAAAAAAAATAGACCGAGCATAAGCGGCCGGTTCATTCATAAATTCCTATGTTTTGCGATCTAAAACACATTTGAAAGAGCTCACGGATGGGACAAGGACCTCCATTCCATCGCTTTTTACATACATGGTCAAAGCATCAGCGCGAGGATAGAATAGGCGGAACCAGGCGAATCGATAAAGGATGTTCATGGGCGGAGGTCGGGGAGTTTGGAATGTTTCAAATTATTTGATTTTTTTTTATTCATTGTTTTCATCTTTAATGAGAGTTACAGGGTTGATTTTGATTGAAAAAAATGTATGACATTCCACACAAGTTTTTGGTTATAAGTAAATATGAAGTAATTGGTTATTGCAGTATTTTTTAAAGAAAGGATATGACAACTAAGTATGTGAGTAAGTAGGTATAACTGAATACCTATAATATTGTATACATTGACAAAAGACATTAAATACCTTTGAGAAAGACATGGTTTGTTCAATATCAAATTGGAGTCATTTGGGCACCAATTGTAGATTATAGTACCATATTGCAATATACATAAAAAAAATAATTATAGGAGTTGTCATGGAGGATTAAAATGATAAATCTGAAAATACAAATGTATACTTACTTGTGGGGTATCATAGAAAGGAATCACTTGTAGGTTATGAGGGATGAAAAAAAAAGATAATAACACTGGCAGGAAAACGGGTTTGAAACAGGAGTTTTGCAATGTTGAAACATGATAAAAAAATGCGGCAGCTGACAAGTGGTATAGAAAAATGGATTGAAATGTATTTTCTTCAATATCAAATGATGAGTAGATTATTATGCGAAGGGCTCAAAAAAGTTTTGTTTGCTGAATATCTAGTTCTGGGTTGTCATATTGAAGGAAAGTCAAGTGAAGATAATCATAGATTTCAAATAACATTTAAATGTGATTTTTCAATTTTTTAGTGAATTTGTCACTATTCATATGATATACGATTGAGTGTAACTTGTATATCAATTTTCTAAATAAAGATATTGATGTTATTCTCACAGCAAGGGCGTCGCCAGGCATGAGCAGGGGAAGGCTGTTGCCCCCCCCTAGAGATTCAAAAAACTAAAAAACCGAGATGAGAAGTTAAATATTGTTGTTCAAAACTGTCAAAAACAATGTTAAAACTGCGATGATGAGTGAATGAGTGGAGTGGTTTGCAAATTTCCAAAAAAAACGAATTTTTTTTTTGAAGACCACAAACTTGACACTTTCGCACCATATTAATGTACAAATAATATCGTCAAATCACAAATAGTGTAAAAATCACACAAAAACAAGGCAAATTGAGCACTTGACACAGACAATGTGAAAGCAACACCGCATAAACCTGTCATAACCACTTCCAACAAGAATGATTTTTTTTAAGGGAGATACAGGAGTATAAGCGAGTGGTAGATCGCAGGTACAAGAAACCTGATCTTGTTGCCACATTTTCGAGGCATTTTTGAAAAAGATGATAAGTTTAGTTAAATAAATCGTACCAGAATGAAAAATACATATTTGTATGCCAATAATATCGTTCTTGGTGTATCTTTAACTGATGAGATTAGATGAGAGTTGATTTTATCTTGATTCTATCAAGTTTTAACTGTTGATAAATATAGAGAGTAAAATTGAGTACCTTGTTAAAATCGGACACTTGACAATGATGCTGGTGCAAAATATCGAGGGGCAGAGCTTTGTTGGATAAACTGTGGTAGGGGTATAAAAAGAAATAGGTATATTTGTTTTGTTGAAGCTAATGTATGATCGCTCTCAGAAAAGTCAACCTAGGTTTTTTTTATGGTCAATGGACGTATCAAAACGCATTATGTCACCCAAAACTAAATTCCCAATGATGATTAAAAACCCTTTACGACTAAAAACAAATGTGTGAATAGAATGGATCCATATACATTCATAAACATGGTAAATAGTCGCATTCTAATCAAAAGTACCTTAAGCTTCCATTAAAAGACTGAAAAGTCCTGGACTAAATGCATTTTGCTGCATCATATTGGAGAAAATTGCTTTGAAATTTTCAATATTTTCAAAAATAATGGAGAGTTACTACGTCTTTACTTACAAATGAGGTGAAATAAAACTAACAAGAGGTTTCAAATGAAAGAAATATTAATGGACAATTTGCTCATTTTTTGGAAATATGAAAAATATAAGGATTAGTAAGTACTGATGCCATTGATGTTTGAAAAATCAACCTACGACCTCTATTAATGTAGTAATCACCGCGCCTTGTTGGCTTATTGTCTATAATAACTCTCTTTCTCGAGGGGATAATATAGCTCCGCCTAGTTTTCGATCATACAGTGAAAGTTTTCTTTTCCAATTATTGAGTATATTTTTGAGTATTTTGGAAAAAAAAAATAGCGTTTTTTTTTCCAAAATACTCAAAAATATACTCATACTGTCTAATATTGTCTAGAATACTTATATAAAATCGCAAGTAACAATTTGAAAATGTATGCAAATTGTCCATTATGTAGACATCAATAAAAGTATATAAAAAAAAATTCTGAAGTAATTATTAATTGATGTTATAAAAAAAAAACCTGTTTTCGGAATTATATCAGCGCCGCTAAGCGTTTTGATGTGACTGGTCGATTTTGTATTTGAATTACCATGGGATCAAAGTTGATTTGCTGCATTAAATGGATTGGTACGTGTCTTCATGATAGCAAAACCACATCAAACTCAATTTTTTCCGATTTTGACAAAACACCATCTGAAAAGTCATTCCTCAACTGGCCACATGAACCTCAAGAGTAGGGATAGAACGGACTCACATTAGGCCGGACCTATAAATTCTATAATTTTTTAAAAAATTGATGTGACTTTCGTGGCGACTCCAAAAAACTGTTAACTGGTACAGTGAAACTTCTCTAATACGATGTGTTCTCCAAACCAAACATTCTTTACAAATATATTATATATTATATTACCACCTCAACATGTAATTTTTTCTCTATAAGGTAGGTAAGTTGAATACCGTCTATAATAAAATGAATTAAGGAGCATTTTTTGGAAAACTACCAATTTAGTGTACCTATTTCGGAAAATTACCGATTCTCAGTGTTTGTTTTTAGTTTCTTCACAAATGAGCCAAAAGGATATGAAAGAAGGAAAAATATTTGAACAAAAAAAAAATACTTTTTCGATTTGAATTTCATGCCCTTGGGAGATTCTAGGTTGAGAAAGTTTCACTGTACTGAGTTTGTCAAAATTTCATATTATCAAATATAATATCAAACATTATCCCAAGTCTGGTAACAGAGCCTATGAAATGTTTTTATCCACGACTTGTTTCTGTCTGTGAATTTTCATGAATATATTTTTAGTTACATATTATGTGCATAGGCATTTCTTCTTATTTCATTTTAGTTTTTCGAACTAAAATAATGTTAATCATATTTTTATTTACAATATAGGCATTATCATTCGTGTTATTTTTATTTTATTTTGGCTTATGAAACTAAAATGACGATTGTTTAACCTCGCGAAGACATCTTATTTGATTTTGATGTTTTTGACTGAATGGATTAAAACTACTGTCTTGTGTTTTATGTCCGGTAAAATCATAGTACATTTCTGTTACCAAAAATCCGACCGAACTTGTAAGAAAATCCAGCCGGGCCGGACGTCTGGTTGGGAGGCCGGACTGGCCGGATTCGGTACCTCAACCGGACGTCCGTTCCATCCCTACTGAAGAGTCACTTCCACAGAATCGAAATCGGGGTAGATTCAGATTGCAGGTGGTGCTTTGAAGACTTCATGATTTCCAAGTTCAAGATTTTATATTTAGACTATTCTTTGTTCAATTTCCAGGATTACATAATCCTTTCCCTCTTTCGAATGGTCCTTGTCATTTTTATAAAAAACCTTACAGAAAATAGTTTTGAAGTGTCATTTTTTGAACGTGAAAAAAGGGCACTCGACCATTTTTTTTTGAAAAATCGCAATGACACGCAAACGTGCAAATGGATTGAAGTTTGAAATACAAATCATGCATCACTTATCTGATAGCTAATGCAATAATGACATTTTAGGCAGTTTCCAAACTTTTGTTCGCGACTGTATATATCAAAGATATTTTTAAGCATGTACAATATCCCAGAATGAAACTTTTTGCAGACGACACAATGCTATTCATATGGATTCCGGAATGTTCAGCTTATGAATGGAATTCAAATAGTGGACCTTGGGTTTTACGAAAACGGGGCGTCAAAAATACTTTCCTCCACTTAAAACACTTACGAAGCGTCAAAACCGCTCCATAAATAAAAAAAGTAATATGAGTGGCCCGCTTTCAAATGGGTCCCTCCGTATCCCATGAAGTTTTCTGAATTACCTCAATTTCATCCACCTCATTAGTCTTACAGTTCCCACTCCAATTTGTAGCACTACTTACATTACACTCTGACATAGATTCAGCCAACTGTTTTTCCAACTTGTTTCGTTGCTCTTCGAGATGTTCAATCATGTTAGCCTGTCCCGTGATTTGAAGCACAAGAGTATCCTTCTCCTCATCCCAATCTTGACAATTCGCAAGTTGTAACGTCATTTTTTCCAAATCGGCTTTGGAAATCTGAGTCATATCGTCACGTTGAACTTCCTTGGGCTGGAACTCGCTCTCGATTGGGTCGGGCGTGTACGAAAAACCGATGAACGGAAGGTTTCGGCCGGAAAAGTGGGGCCTGCGCCGTAGATTTTCCAAACAGGGAGATTTTTTACGTTGGGGAATATCTTTGAAGTAGCTACAGTCGATGTTTGAAGATAAATTGGGCACGAAAGGGGGAACCGTGTCTCGGATTTGGTCAAAGTTGATTGATTTGAATACAGGGTGGGATTTCAGTCGGTCCAGTCCCAGGCGCTGCTCTCGATCACATAGAAGTCCCTGAAACAATACTTTATAAATCGATACGTCGATAAAAGATTTTTTATTCACCCTAATCAAGGTAATGTAATTAGCAGATAGGCCATGATCAGTGGGAAATTTCAGGTATTTGACGTGTTGCATTATTTTCCCGTAGGTTGCGCTGACGTTGGGTCCATGAAATGGGGTTTGGCCTATGGTGAGTTCATAAGCTACCACGCCCACTCCCCAAAAGTCGCATGATGTCTGTAATGATTCACCACTTTATTGAATAGATTTTTGCAAAATGATACTTTAAATAAACCCTGATTCTGGGTTTCAAATTTTGCGATAATGAACTGTTTTTCTCTATAGTTTACTGTAACGCACCCCGTATCCTTTTGACCGTGAATCATCCATATGCAACAGTACCTCCGGCGCTATGTACTCTGTAGTGCCAACGGGAGGACCATGATTTACCAGCTTATTTTCATTCAACTTGGCAGCCGAACCAAAATCTGCCAATTTTACATGACCGCAGCGATCTGAAATTCACCAATAAGTCGCCAAGATAATATGTGAACTATGAAAAATTCAAATTAAAAAACAAACGTACAAATCATGTTCGAAAAATGTTTGAATGTTATTGAAAGCCATACCAATCAATAAATTATCAGGCTTAACGTCTCTATGTACATAACCCATGCTATGTAAGGCTTCCAAAGCAAGAATAGTTTCGGCGACATAAAACACAGCTGCAGGTTGAAGCAAGAAACCCCCTTCTCTAATGAGCATGCCCGCCAAGTCTCCACCCGGGTTGAACTCCATCACCAAATACAAAGTGACAGAATCTTGAAACGAGTACTGCAACTTGGTGAGCCATACTGATTTTGAATGGGCAAGAATATCGCGTTCTTCTGCGTACGACAGTTTCTTGATGCCACTGTCGAATTTACGCATGAACTTCATTGCGTAAACGTCACCAGTTTGGCGTTCTTTTACAACATCAACTCGACCAAAATGACCATTTCCTAGAAAAATTTAAAAAAGGGATTATTATACATCTCTGAAAGATGTGTATGTTGAAAACGAGGTTGAAGATTTGTGACAATATATCAATAAGAGTTTGCTGGAAACATTCAAAATGCCTCTAAACATCGTTGCAAGTCGAAGTTAAACAATGAAAACAGTCAAAAGGAGGCACTCACCTATCATCTTGATAATCTCAAAATCAGTTAAATTCACCCTAGTAGTTCTGATGTCCCTAAAAGGGATATCATACTTTTTAACAAATTCAGCAACATTGGGATCGGTTTTTTTCAAATGTTCGGATGAACATTCATCGTAAAGAACTTGTAAAGCATCAAATACGGCGTCTCGGCTGAGTATCTTACTTTTAGCCCCGCTCTTTGTAAGTTCTGAATTGAGCCGGCTTGTGCGGACTGTAATCGGATCGGGGCTCGGCTGCATTGTTACACTGTTTGCTAACACTTTACTACTCAAATCAAGCAAAAATTCATCATTTTTCCGACGAATTATGAGAATTTCTAGCAAAACCAGACGAAATGATCGTTAATTTGAAAGCGTCATTTGCTTCTGGCTTCTGGCTTCTGACTTCTGCTGATTCTGATTAGTGATTAATGCCTGGTTTACATTCAATTTCATTTAGAAGTGGAACTGTCAAATTTCGGCTTGGCAAACGAAGATCATACGCTACCATCCACCAAGTATCTGGCTTAAGCGTGACTCTAAACGCAAATTCAATGTCGATGGTAACATATGATTGTCGTTTGCCAAGTCAAAATTTGACAGTTCGACTTCGAAATCAAATTCAATTTAAACCTTGTATATGACTTGCAACTGGATGTAGCTCCCGCTACCACATGATAACAATGTTGCCGCACTTATTGGAGGGATTTTCAAATATCTTGCGCGGTTTATTATTCGATAACATGGGCAATTTTCAGGTAGATATTCTCCACAGCAGATAACTCTTCAGAAAATTAAAGGAACGTTTCGACATTATGAGTAGGTCTAGACTTCAAAGTTGTTCTATTGTTATAAGAAACAGAGCGGGAGGGACTCGCGTCTACAGCCTGCACTTTCTGTTAGCGCTTGGGCCACGTCGGAGAGTATCGCTTCCTCTTCCTCTACTGGCGCATTGGTTTTGTAATTCTTTGTACTTATTATGAGGTGTATATTCTATGAATAGAAAATAATATTATCTAGATTAGGTGGTATTTCAATATGATATGATGGATTATTTGTTATACCAAAGGGTTCTCCTGATTGGTTTTCTTATTTGTCTATAAGGTGAGTCTGAAAAAGTGCTTATTTCGACATGGTGAATAGAGTACCCACCTATATGGTAGGTACCTACTTAATTTTTTTATGAATAAACATGTTTCCACAAACGTCTCGTTGGAAAAATAGAGTGTTGAAAGCTGAGGAAAATTTCGATTTTTTGACTGTAGATTCGAAACGCCTCAAGCGATTTTGTTCAAACTTTCAAGAAGTGTATCCGCTTGAGAAATTCATTTGAGTTTAACTTTTCCAGGACTGGACCTAGAGCGACTCATATTTCGTTCATTGAAGGAAAAAGTGGTACGACTTTTAATTTTCACAAAGTAAAAACTATGTTTTGATTTTTCGTTCAATTTTGAGCAAAAATGAAAATTTGAGTTTTTCTTCTTCTATGCGTCGTTTTCGAGATAAAAAATTAAAATCAATGCGAAAAACTCAATTATTCCAATCTCCATGAAAAATGGAAAATCAAATGATTTCATAACAAACTGCTCAGTGTTGCGCTTTGTTGCTTAAAAAAAAACAAAACAAAGTTTACGCACGACATGTTCATTTGCAAAAACAGATTAGGTATCCTGCCACATTCTATTCACCATGTTGAAATGCGCACTCTTTACAGACTCACCCTGCTAGAAATAATAATTTCATGATCCACAACGAAAAAAGTTCACTAACTAATAAATATAGTCGTCAATTATTATTACTCGAAATCTCCAATAATTATTTTAACACAAAAAAACTTCCAAATGATTGGAGATTTAAAATAATTGACGACTATGAATTCGGCCATTATTCTTGTTTGTGAGAACATTTTGATAGGGTGTTGCGAAATACCCAAAACAATTTTTGAAAATCTTAACTTTGTAGGTCAAATCGTGGGATCATTATAACAATTGAAAATTTATGGTTGGTTTAAATGAAATCAAAATTTGCTTTATTATGATAAAATCTTAGTTCAATTAACAAAGCCAGTAAAGTTCCTATACAGGGTGCCACAGATTCGAGTGCATGCTCAGTTATTATAAGAGATACGTTTCGTCTTCGAGCTGCCATCATCAACATACGACCTGGATTTTTTATTTTATTTTTAGTTATCTTTTGACGTCCTTGAGGCCATGAGGTGATTAGATGAGGGTGTAGAGTAATGGGTTGCCTCAACATTAACAACCTCAATATTTTCAATTATTATTCACCTATTATTGTTATTTTCAATATTTTGTCGAAATGGCAATATTTTTGAACACTTTTGCAGATATTGATTCAGTTTTTATATGTATTTTTTTCAATTTTCATGTCATTTCTGGATTTAATTTAATTTTATCAAATGTATCGTTATTGGATGTTATTTCGATTTTGGTTCGGTCAATTAGTTTTGTTTAGTTGTGCAGATTTTCTCAGAAGAATAACGTGTCGGATGAAGGTGGATTTATGAACCAAACTGAGTGTTAGGAAGACAAGGGTTGCCTAACTAATTGTCTCTGGTATTATTTTTTAGATGAGTATTTTTTTTGACGGTTGCAATACCTCGATTCAAAAGATAACTAAAAATAAAATAAAAATTCAGGTCCTCATTAAAAAAAATGGACTCGATGATGGCCGCTCAAAGACGAAACGTCAGATTTCTAATTTGATACCGCCATATTCTAGAAGAGAAAAAGTGGCAACGAGAAAGTGCAATTCATTTTTAAATATCTTCTCAAGCTGGAATATCTTTTCCAAAGATTTATCCACACAATCTTTGCCTATACATAGGTATAAACTGAACTGCATGGTTTAAAATTAAAAGTAAAAGTAGTTTCGATGATTTTTTTTCATATTATTGCTTTGCAAATTAAATTAAAATATTATATTTGAACACAGAACAGAATCTTTAATGAAATTTTCCTTAGAATCTTTAATATGTTATGAAAATGGGTGGAACTTTAGATACCCGTACACCTAGATTCGTATGAAAATGTTGAATAAACTCGAATAAAATTTAGCACATTTTCTGCACAACGAATGTGCAAAGTATTATCAAGAAAAGGAAAAAAACTGAGCTAGAACCTCTAATTGTTCTTCATGGAAATTCTTGAAATGTCTTCTCAAAACAGTCTTTCTAGTAAACGTTTTCTTGCATGCTAGACAAATAACTTTCTTTATTTGTTGTTCCATCGCGTCAAAACCACATTCAGATCAATCAAAAAATACACACAAACATAAATACTTTTCATAACCTGACTTTTACTTTATTTACTTTCGTTTTCCCAGTTGTCGAATGTCGAATGACGTATTGCCCAAGCGTTAACAGAAAGTGCAGGCTGTAGACGCGAGTGCGGGAGGGTAGTCTTGACTGACTGACAAAACTAACGCTAGACGCCATTGAGCCAGAGCCATTGTTCTGTTCAGTTTTCAGTTGTTGTGTTGTGTTGTGGTTTTCTCTCATTGATGCTTATTCCTAATTTGTTTTGTGCTTTATTGATTTTGTGAGTTGATCCTCACGGCCAGGGGCTCCCCGTCACGTACTCAAACTAGTTAAACATCAAGAATTATAGTCTTGGGGATGCAGTCTTATAGTCTTGACTGCATCCCCAAGACTATAAGCTTGATGTTAAGAAACTATATATTCGTATATGAATAATAGGGCTTTATTAAATATAAGGTGTAAGAATTCTGCTAAATATGCTTTAATCGATGTCAATCCTTTTTGTAATTCAAATGAACTGCAAAAAAAGTCGAAAACCTGTGATAACCTAAATAATGAGTTTAATTGTTTGGACACCACAAATTATCAGTTAAACTCTTGTAACTTTTGTGTGTCAATATATCAATACTTCACTCATGTACAAAAAATCCCATAAGAGCAGTGGAATTTTCGGAGACTGACAGCGATAACACCAAATCGATAATACCACTCTGCCATGGCAACCCAAATTTGTTTATTATGTATTGTCAGTGACAATCATTTTTTGACACAAATAACGACGTTGTCAAGGCAATCAATATGGAAACAAAAATTTAGTGAAGTTTTATTCTAGAATTCGTGAAATATTCTTCTGAATACCATTCGTGCTTTAAAATTAACCGGATAAATTTTCGCTCATGCGTGTTTTCTCTACAGATTTCTCGTGAAATTTGAATTTGAGAAAACACGCATTTGTGAAAATATATCGGATATTTTGAAGCACTCGTGGTATCACCCCCGAATTTCACATTTTAATAATTATCAGTGACATATTCTTGAAAGATTCCATAAATATACAATGTTAGGAAAGATTACCAGAACGTCGATCATATCGGAATTAAAAAAGTTGTTAAAGTTGAACTTTTTTACATAAAACCCTGATGTATTTAGATTATTAATCATTACTTTATTTTGATCGTTCATTCAATTTGTCACATTTGTCCCGAGATATCGGCGTTTGGTATTGATACTGATAACAATTCGAAATTTGTAAGAGGTTAAATTAACCGCCGAATTTACCATCGAAACAAAAGCAGAATATGACTTAACGCCATAAACGTTGTTATTATTAACATTATGTTTTTTTTTACTGCTTTTGCTAAAATTCTCGCAAAACTTGTGATATTCAATAAATCATGTCAAAAATTAGTCCCATCTCTAACCACAAAACTTAAGACACAAAGAAAAACATTTCGAAATAAATTCATCAATTACAAAGTGAAATCCGGTGTACCCTTTAACATATTAGGTGTGTTTGTTATACTCCACTGGTGCACACGAAACTACACTTTTCTACCCTGCGACGTTTGTTATGCTGTTGGTGCAAACAGTGTAGAGTGTTTGTTATATCAGGGTAGGTTGCCCATTAGTGCACTCGCTACCCCAGGTCAAGAGAAGGTGTGACCGGTGTAGCGTAGTGTAGAATATGGTGGGGAGCTTATTCCGTGTATTTTGTAAACAAAGCATGTCTTAACCAAACCTTTAATAAAGATAAACAAACAAAAAGGAAAATTTGTAGTGAAGAATCAGTGTGGATCTTATCAAATAAATCGGAATGGGTGATGAAAATAGTGAAAGTGAATATATACAGTTATACGATATAGACTCCGATCAAACATATCAAGTCTTTTTATCCACTAAGGATGCAAAAAGATGCGAATCTGGTGAGCTTTGTATTCATTATTTATATTTTTTTATTCTTATATTCAGTTTTCTTATCTGCTTAGATTTGGAATTCACAAAACTTCTCATAAACTCTCAAAAATCAACATTAGCAGCAATCACGATAATGATCCCAAGCCAAGGTGTAGTGGCTTCTTATCTGGTAGAGCATGCATGTTAGCCTAAATCCATCCCAACTGTTGATAGACTATTAACTAAATTGTAGATATCAAGATGATTCGTTGAATAAATCTTTGCCAATGCGGAAATGCCTTTTGAATTCAATATCCGTATAGGCAGACACCAAGCACTACAGTTTCAAACATCTCTGCTTTCAGTTTCGTTTCTTTTGCAGTAATGTGTATTAATAATTATGTGTTGTGATGTATTTAAAATTATTACGGTTAAGCTGTCTCCAGAATCAGAACTTGAAGATGAGGAATAATTATCATCGTCAAAAACTTCAGACAATATAATACTTCAATATTACTATTCGAATCATCCATCGGTGTTTTGTCTGTTTATTTTTTAGGTTAACATATCTCCAGAATCTGCTCGAACGCGTTTGTTGAATCTCCTATACACTGACAGCCATGACTTACACCAGCAGTCTGCACTACCCTACCCTACACCGAAAAACCAAACACACCTATTGTCATGAAAATTCATAAAATGAACCTAAAACTCTTTTGGACATTCAAATTTCATATGTATGTATCTACCTTTATCATTAATTAATTACAGACGAATAGGTAACGATAAGCAAAATTCCCACACAAAAACTGTAAATTGAAAATTAATTTTGATTTTGACACAGAGCAATTATTATTTTATTATTATCCATCCAAAGATTTATGATTAATAACAAAATCAAATCCACAAACAAAGCTATTTTATCTATGATGATTTTGGATTCCGATGAGATACAATCAAAATAATCAACCTCCTCCACTCACCTTGACAATCCCAACCCAACAAGCAGAGAAACGGCAACAGTGTTGTGAGAACGGGGGCTACATCCAGCCGAGAGTGTTCTACCTGCTATGACATTACGTAGCCTGGCTCCTGACGTGTATGACAGATGTCAGGGCGGCAAGCGGCAGGCGTGATTTCTAAACATCATGGACTTGTGAATGGGGTTAACGCTATTGGCCCAAGGAGGTCACGTGTGCAACGTGTTTACTCGATCAGCTGTTAGGCTCCGGCTATTCAATATTCATCTTTATTCTTTATCATCTATGGTGTTTTGATTACTTTTGATTTTGTATACGGACTTACCAACTTTACCTATCCACTTATTTGCGTTTTGAGTTGAGTTCAGAAAATATCAATTCCTAATTTATTAATCTGTGTAAATTTTATTTTGCAAGATTCGCAGGAGATTATTTGTGTTGTTCTCTTTTTTACTATACCTCTTATTTTTGTGTGATTTTTAGTTTATAGCCCAGTAAAGTTGTCGGCTCAAAGGGATCGGCAAAAAAAATCCAAACAGAATGATATTTTCAGGGATGCTCGTGGACTGCATGCTGAGCAGTGAGCATCCAACCAAAAAATCTGACTCGATGTCTTGGTACGTTTTGCGCTGAAGCGGTGCATGGTTTTCTAAACATTTCTTTAAAGCGAAATGACCTGGATAAAAGTCATAGAGGATCAAAAACTAAACATTTTTGCCATATAAAATTCTATGACAGCTGTAACACTTGATGAATTACAGCGCATCAAATGACCAAATTCCACTGGCAGCAGGACTGGTTTCAAAAACATTTTTTTAAGGGATCATGAAAAAAGTTATGAAGAAAAGTTGTTTAACCTTTGCTTCACTGAAAATTTCACCCAGGATTTTTTTGCAAAAAAAATGTTTCTAAAACCACTCCTTGTCAGCTAATTTTTGTCATTTGATGCGCTGTAACTCGTTAAGTATTAGAGCTATCATAAAATGTTATGAGGCAAAGCTGTTTTTAGTTCTTGGTCCTCTATAACTTTTATTCAGGTCATTTTGCTCTAAAAAAATGTTTAGGAAGCCACCTCTTTAGCGCAAAACGTACCAGGACTTCGAGTATGATTTTTTCGTTGGATGCTCAGGAGGCACAAGCTACAAGCACTCCTAAAAATATCATTCTGTTTGGAATTATTATTATTTTTTTAAACCGACATCTTCTGAAATCACTGGGCTATTAGTATTTGGATAATATTGGACATTGGATTGGTTTCTGTTATCATGACAACAATGAATATTTTTGTCATCAAGAATACCTGGTTGTATTTTTTATTGAAGCAAATATAGGTATTTTTATAAAGAATTACTTTTTGTCAAAAAATGATATTTGGTACATTTGCCCTATTGGGGTAGACCATCGCTGGACAAACCTATTTTATCATAAGGCTGCGCCAAAAAAAAGGGGAGAGCAACTCTCATTAAAATTATTTAAATAAATTGCCTATAATGTTCAGATTATTTATAACAGACTAGGTAGACTAAGGTAAGGAAATAGGGATATTGAAATACCTTCTGAATGAATTTCTGAACAAATATGTGATACTTTAATATCTGTTTCATTTGATAGACAAGCATTTTTTGTTTATTTTTCTTATCAGTTAGGTGCTAATACTATGAAAACAACGTAGGTATAGGTACCCGAGTAGGTACCCCTTGCAGAGCAGTTGGTGGTTGAACCTCTGTTGAACTTATGAATTTTGTTTCTATAAAAAATATATTTTTTCTTAAAAGCATCTCAACTAATCCACATAATTCTCCCGACGTCATTTCAAGAAGGTCTTTTCTCCAAGTGTCGTTTATTCTAGTTTTTTATTGAGAGTGGAATTCAAATTTTGTATTGATCAAATTATAGAAAGCGGTCTTCATGGAAAAAACAAAAACCGACATAATATCTTCAAATTCTCAACACTGTACCTATGTCAAAAATAAGCGGACCCACATTCTACATCAAGAATCTACACCTTTAAGGATCAGCATCTTATTCGAAAACACTCTGCTTATGATATATTTCGTCATTTTCATCATACAAAATTTAGAATGGCTTTTTTAAAATGTTTCCAGTTTCAAATAACGCGGTTATTTTCCTAAGGCGGAGTCATGACATGTTGCAGCCAATTGGCGGCCTCTCATTCACAAGTCCATGATGTTTAGAAATCACGCAAGCGGCAGCGGCAATGCATATACATTTTTAGGTATTTGCGGCAATGCTTTTCGAGATGCACCCAAAACCGCGAAATCCCAGATCTGCGAAATCCCAAAACCGCGAAAGCCCAAATCTGCGTAAACGCAAAACCGCGAAATCCCAAACCTGCGAAAATGCAAAACCGCGAAACTGATATGGGAAAACAAAACATTTGTTTAATTTCAATTTTTATTCTATGGTTTAATTTTCATCATAATACGTGATAATAACAATAATAAGGGTAATTTTTCAGTTTACCGACTATTGCAATTTTTATTTTCTTTTTGCATTACCTTATTTAGAACCTTCTAGAAGGTATTTGCAACCATGAAAAATGCCAAAAAGAAATAATTGTTTTTTGATGTTTATAAACATTTGCGCAGCATGTGAATATATAAATTTTATTCTGGCTGTTCTTGAGAATCAGTTAGTAGTTATTTTAATCCTGTAATTGATCTCAGCACAAGATAAGTTGGGCAGGAGCGTTACTTTTTAAACGATATTTAATAGAACATC
Source organism: Orchestes rusci (assembly GCA_958502075.1). Classification (NCBI taxonomy): domain Eukaryota; kingdom Metazoa; phylum Arthropoda; class Insecta; order Coleoptera; family Curculionidae; genus Orchestes; species Orchestes rusci. The sequence continues at coordinate 208,338 of OY293303.1, read as the reverse complement.
TACCGGCTACGCTGGGCAAGAGCTTACCTTTTTACTCGGGCAGGAGCAGCCTTATGGGCAGGTGCGTCACTTTTTAAACGATATTCAACAGAACATCCTCCGGCTACGCTGGGCAGGAGCTTACCTTTTACCTCGGGCAGGAGCAGCCATATGGGCAGGACCGTTTACTTTTTAAACGATATTTAAGAGAACATCCACCGGCTACGCTGGGCAAGAGCGTACCTTTTTACTCGGGCAGGAGCAGCCATATGGGCAGGAGCGTTACATTTTAAACGATATCAGGAGAATTAAACACAGTTACACCCGCTTCATTATAATATAAGTTCAGCTTCATTCTAATTATTGTTTTACTCTTTCAGATACTAGTTTTGTTTCAACCTGTCAACAGCTGACATGCGTTTCGTTTCACTCGGATTAACGCGGATCACGTAATTTCAATCGATCGTGCACATCATTCAGGTTAAATATTTTTTCTACAAGCGTGCGCAAAGTAGCCACTTCGCACACTCATTTGCGTGTGCAAAGTAACCTTTTCCCGCACTAGTGCGGGAAAAATTTTTCCCGCACTCAAATGTCAACTCAAATAACTACTTACCAATTTGTTGTTTTAAACTTCGTTTCCATACCAACCAAACTGTAGATAATGCACTTTGTAATGCAAAAAATAATGTTCTTGTTACTTTTCCCTTTTCAGTCAAAATCAAAATGAAACACACAATTCTTTTTTTGCGTTAAAAACGCATTCGCCAGTAACGTAAACAAACATTGATAATGACGACTTGCAATCGGCATTTGTGAGTGGTTCTTGCTTGATTTTGGTGCAAATTACTGTGTTTATCGGAAATCTTCGAAAGATTTGAGCTGAATAGTGGCATCAGAAAAACCTGATCATGTATACAAACAAACGGACAATCAAAATTTATAAAAGTATAAACGATTAAACGAAGACTGACTGATCTTAGCTGTCTAGAGTGTCATGTCAAATCAAAACAGTGTTGCCAATAGCAGGGAATAAGGCGACAAAAGAGGAAATTTTATGAACAGTGATCGGACATGCCCTTGCATTTCAAATATAAAATAAATCAATTATGATTTTGATTATACCCATATTATCCAATTTCCAGCTGCCGCCACAAACTGTTCTTTCAATATAAATATATTGTTGAGCATAAATAATCATTATTCTCAAGTTCTATGTTTTTAAGTGCGTTCAAATAATATATTATCTAAAGTTTTTCGTGTCTAATCTGTGAACGCTCGTAGAAAAAATATTGTTCCTAACAAGTTCGCAAAGTGTCTTTCCCGCCCTTAAAGCATATCCGAACTCTGCTTCGCGTCGTTCGTCTAACTGCTTTTGCGTGCGGGAAAGCATCACTTTGCGAACTTGTTAGGAAAATAACTATATCCTTCTCGTTGATCTTCTCTTTCCAACTAACGTTCGCAAAAATGGTAAATACGAACTAACGAGCATTCACGAACGCGAACGAAGTGTTCGCATACTTGGGTTTTCGCGGTTTTGGTTTTTCGCAAACGTGGGTTTTTGCGGTTATGAGATGCACCATCTTCACTAAGCTAGTAAAGGTATTCTATCCTAAAAAACTGACAAACAAAGCCACACTGAGTGTTGTAGTGTAGAAAAGTGTGCACTAGTGGAGCATAACAAACACACCTATACTGATTTTGGGCATAATTGACGGAATGAAAACAATAACATCAACATAACCCCAAACACATTTCAAATCAAGATTTTCGTTATATGAAACATTAAAACTAACATCAAATGGCAGATGCCTCACCCATTGAACATTTTCATGGGGTTTATCTTCTCTATTGTTTAAATCCCAAATATACTGGCAGGACTTATATTGGGTATACCGTGGATCCCAACAGGAGAATTAAACAACATAATAAAGGAAAGAAATTCGGGGGTGCTTGGAAGACCAGCAATAAAGGACCATGGTATAATATTATTTAACACCATGCTCACAGTTGTTGATAATTTATATTCTAATAATAGGACTATGGTTATGATCATTCATGGATTTTCCAATGATATATCAGCTTTACGCGTGAGTACCTAGATTTATTGTACGCGATTTTAAACAGACGTGCTGTTTTTATTATTAAATGACAAATTCCTTGGAGTATGAACCCAATACCCGCAATAATTCTCTCAATAGAACAATAGTAACATTTCATTGAATCCACAAATGTTCGCACAAATGTTACCAATCAGTTACTATAGCAGACAGAACACTGATTTCTGTTTACCTGATCAACGTATTCCAGTTTGAATGGGCTTGGCAACATCCCCAATCATCCAGAAGACTGCAGCATGTATCCAAGAAAAAACCCAGAGAAAAAGTATTCGACTTTTGTCTACGGGTGTTATCAGAAATGCTCCAGGTGGGTCCTTGGAACAGACTGCCTTTAACTATCCGTTGGCTGAATGAAGAATTGACCAGAGATTTTCCGATAGGCAAAAGTCCTCCCATGCACATGCCCATTTGTTGCGGTCAAGTCATCAGCAAAAAACTCAAGTATCAAAACTCTGAAGTTCTCACACGAAACTGTCCGTTGTGCTTTGTGTGCAGTAAATTCATCAGCACTAAGGCGATGTCTTGTTTGAATGGTAGTTGTGTTGCCAAATTTCATGTGGTATGTTTGTCGCAGTATTTTTTAACTGATGGAGAGTATATTCCTGTTGAAGGACAATGTCCCAAGTGCAAAGATCAATATTTATGGGGAGAAATTGTGAGAAAATATAAAGGTTGTTATGCTGATATGGATGTCCAGATTAATGTTGAAGCAGCAGATGACTTTTATGCATCTGAAGGAGATTGTGATTGAATAAATTTATGGTTTTTGCATTTCAAGAATTCAGCGTTTCCATGCATAATCATCTTAATAATCACTCCTCAAGCATCATAAATATATTCTCGAAGGCCTCTGTTCTTCTGCTCCAACCCTGCTTACTGAAATTTTTCCTTCTTCGTAGTTCTACTTCATATAATCGTTCAGTTGAAATTGAAATGGATAGCGGTTTATTGGTGCAAGCTCGCAACAGTAGCCTAGTTTACACCGACAACTTGGTCCGCGGACCAAGTACTAAATTCGAACTATATCAGAACCTAATATTTGGTTCGAATGGTGTAAACAGTCGCGGACTAAGCTGGTCCGCTCTTGGTTCGGGTCGCCTATTTTGTGGTTCGGTATTCGCCAGCTGGTGTACCGAACTAAATTTGGTTCGATCTCTATCAAAATTATGGGGTTATGTTGATTGTGATTATTGTGAATTGTGTTGGTTCTGAGTTTCTAAGGCAATCTGAGCGTACTTACTCATGTTTTTTTTGGTTACGATTTTTTTGTTGATAAATAATTTCGCCTTTTTTTCGACACTTGACGAATTGCGCGCGTATTGCGCCCCACTCACTTGGTCCTATCGGACCGAACTAAACGAGTTATCGGTGTAAACTAGGCTAGTATGCATTTAACGAGCCGGAATTGCCACTGTTTTTGTTATAGGTTCGTTCCAACCTACACAATTGGTACCGTCCCGGAACGGTTATTGGAACTGTTAGAATTGGATGTCTAGATTCTCATCATGTCCATTACGATCCCGAAATCGCTGCAGTTGGAACGGATTTAGGTACCGATTTGAGGAATCGGTTTTTCAACCTTCATATCACTCATTATAATGAAATATTTTCACTAAAAAATAGAAAATAAGAAAATCTTATCTGAACTATCAACAAATAAACACATTTAGTACCACTTCATAGCAAATAGCAAGCCAAAACATACAATAGTCAAAAATGGCGGTGCTAGACTAGAGTGCGCATGTCATACCAATCGATCCCTACTTTTAGTAGGTATCGGAAGAATCGTTCTAAAACTGATTCCCGAACAGTTCCATGTTAGGTTGGAACGCGTAACTGGACGGTGCAAGGAACCATTCATACGCGGATGGAACGGAATTTCTTTAGTGCGCACGACGAGGGTCTTTCCAAGTACGGATCTCGGTCGGGTTGGAACAAAGAACAAACCTTCTTCTTCTTCTTCTTCTTCTAGTTCCAATGAGCTCGCGTCAGTAAATGTAGACGGCCGCCCAAAGAACAAACCTAGGTGATAGACAAACAGAAACACGATGTTAAAGACTAGTCACCCCTGATGAAGGAACACTAAATACGGAAAGATATTTTGATTGTCTTTGGAAAGACGACACCTAAACGTGGCAGAGCTGCGCCGGGTTATGAGAAAATGTACTCGAGTACCGGGTACCGGGTACATGCCTTGATCAAGGAACGAGTACAGAGTAACGAGTACTTGACTTGCCTGAAAGTACTCTAAGTACTGTACCCGGAGTACAAGTACTCGAACTTTTGGGTACTTTTAAAGAGTACATTTGGCTGACATTGATATTTGGGTTTTACAAAATAAAATATTTTACAAACGTATTTTTTAATATTGAAGGATAATTTCGAAAACAAAAAAAAAACAAAAATTTTATCATTTACCGGACTGGTTACCAGTTGATGAAATTTTAGTATGTTGTGTAGGCCATGAAGACTCATAAAACCATTGTAAGGTAAATATTTGAAATTGCATGGGAAACCAGGAACGAACTGGCCACCATACATTTTGGGCCCGAATTTTGACAGGTGTCATTTAACAGAGCTGAAAACTACTTTTTCAAATACTCTGACCTTTTCTCATCAGAAAAGGTGCTCTTCTTTTGTTCCGATAAAACTAACCGTTTTCGAAAAAAATAGGTTTTTGTTTTACTGGTTATTGCAATAATAGGTACACTAAAATACTACGGCGAGACATCAGTTTTTTTTTGACACTCTCAGAGTGATTGACTGTACTAGAATTTGTCAAATTAGAAAAAAAAAATCGAAAAATTACTTGATTTTTTTTGAAAATTAAATTTTTTTTTTGTTTTTTTTTTCAATTCTCAACTGATTCTAGTATAGGCAATCGATCTGAGAGTGTCGAAAAAATTTTCAATACAAAAAAAACCAACAACTGGTGGCTCGCCGTAGTATTTTAGTGGATTATTGCAATAACCTGTAAAACAAAAACCTATTTTTCTCGAAAACGGTTAGTTTTATCGAAACAAAAGAGGAGCATCTTTTCTGATGGAAACAGGTCAGAGTATTTGAAAAAGAGGTTTACAATAAAAACGAAACTCTCAGGACGTCACCATCACTGCCGAGCAGTTCAACACATACTTTTCGAACATTGCAGACCAAATTTTGAATCAATTACTTAAACCCGATGTGAAGTTTGACCACTACCTCGTTTCCTGTCACCAAAGCTGCCCAGGATTCTCTTTTCGGCAAGTAACTTTTGCGGAGGTTAGAGATGCCATAAATGCTATAAAGTCAAAGCATAGCAAGGATATACAGTGAGGACGTAAATAGTCCCCCCCCCCTCTAACTTTTGAACGCATTAATATTTTTGGCTCAAATTATTATTGTCAAGAGGTTCAGGGACAGCATTTTGAAAATTTATTGAGATAATTTTGCATGATTTCGTTCTTAATATTATCTTTAGTATTAGGTTTTTTTGAAATTTTGTATTAAATACTGTTGTAGAAACAATCACTTATGTTATAGGTTGGTTTTTTCATTGTTAATAAAGTTCTTTTAAGAATTAGAGACAGTATTTTGACCCAAATAATTTATTTTCGATATGGCGCCATTTCCTTAAGAAAAATGCTAAGGACTTCAAACTTTGGGGGTGAAAAGGGAATGGAAGGACCTTTCAAATAAGGTATCACATGACCCCCTTTTCCATTTAATAATTTGTTTTAAAATGGTGCCCAGCTGTCAGTTTGACAGTTGAAATTTTTTTTTGGAGGTCAAAACTTAGTAAAGCCTACCCTGAACAACACCTCCAAATTTGAGCCAAAAATATTAATGCGTTCAAAAGTTAGAGGGGGGGGGGACTATTTACGTCCTCACTGTATATGGATTCAATGTTGTACTACTCCAGCAACTCAAAGATACTCTCATTATCCCTCTCACACATCTTATGAACTCATGTATCCTAGAAGGTGTGTACCCAACCTTCTTCAAATTATCAAAACTTATACCAGTCTTTAAAAAGGGGATCCAAATGATCTGAATAACTACAGGGCATTGCACTAGTTCCAGTATTCTCCAAAATTTTTGAGTATTTACTTAAGGAGCAGCTATATGGTTATTTTGAAAACAACGAGCTATTCACCACCGCACAGTATGGCTTTAGAAAATCCACAGTCCACTACAGCTGCCATATTATCCCTATTGCGGTCGGAGGCTTTGAAGAAGGTGACCATGTGGGCATGGTATTGTGTGACATTTCGAAGGCTTTTGACTGCATATCGATGGTGTAGCGCACAAATGTGTTAACTACACTTTTTGGGTAAAATGAGTTATCTTGACCGGACAATAGCTTACAATCATTATTTTCATATGCACTAATGTGCTAAGTGAAATAATCAGTTTTGACATCGGTGACGCCATCTGACACTTGTTCTAAGTACTGGAGGATTACAGATTTCTAACTCAAATGAGCTATGTGCTCTTGACACATTTGGCATTCACAATGCGGTATATCGCTGGTGTCAAGTACACACTTAACACATTTGTGATTCTCAAATAATACATAACCTCAAAAATATTTGTGTGTAGAAATACGGTCAGGATAGATTTTTTCCAGTTTTATCGTTCAAGAAAAGAAGATTATTCTGTTCAGTGAAAGTTCAGTGAAATGTTCATGCATTAAATGACTTTAATTTTCTTTTGCTATGTCTTCAAGAGGCAAGAAGATTGCTAATTTGGCGCTAAATGCTGCATTTCATGAAACCAAAACACAGAGTGGTAAGTCCTATAAGGTTAACCGTCGTTCACTAAATAGATTTATAATTGGCAATCCTAATCTATTATTTTTGATAAATGTTTTGATTTATTATACATTGTGTTATCAGTGAGATTGCAGCAGTTTTGATTAGTTTCAGGTTCAATAGAGAAAAATACACTAATAAACATTATCAGTAATGTTATGATTAAAGAAGCGCCACCGGCACCGTTAGAAATCGGTTTGTCTCCACTAGAAGCAACAAATCATAATGAAGAATATGATCAAAACCAAAACAATTACTCTTCAATTAGTCCACATAATAAACACACTGAAGGTAAGGTGCTGAACATTTTTAGATAGGTAATGTAATAATTTAAAAAAAATCTAGTTGGACAACTAGAAACATCTGACGGGCAAATTGTAATTTATTCAGTCCAAGAATATAGTGAGTCGGGCGACAATACTTCAACGTACAATGAAAGTAAGTATTAAATACATGATGAAGTTTCACATAAAAAAAAATAATTTTCTTGTTTTCAGAAGAAGATAATATTGAGCCTAATTCTGAACAGGCGGAGCCATCTCATGATAACTCTTCAGAGCAGATGGAAGTGAAATCTGATTGTGAACAAGATGCTGATCAGTTTGAGGAGTCCTCAAGTTCATATCAACCATCAGAGGAATCAGAGGAATTTGATCATGATAATGGCGTAAAACAGTCAAGAAAACGTAAGTTATCAAAATTACCAGAATCAGAAATGAGGAAAGGTGGAGAGAAAAGGCTCAACAAACGAAGTAGAAAAGCTAATAAAGAAACATGGCAGAGGACTATGGCTAAAAACCTTAGAGTGAGAGGACTCAAATACAAAAATCGCAGCGGCAAACAGATACCCGATAAACATCCGAAACAAATTGATTGTTCGAAATGTCGATTTAAATGTCAAGACAATGTTTCTGCAGATCAGAGAGAAATTCTTTGTCGGGAATATTACGGCTTGGCAGACTACACTCGTCAGAAAATGTTCATAGCATCTCACATGCGAAATACTTCCGTCGTTAGAAAGACAACTGACCCTAAAACTAAAAATAGAGAAATATCCAGGACCTACTTTCTCCAGACCACTGATGGAGTTCGACACAGGGTGTGCAGAAAGTTCTTTTGTGCGACTTTGTCTATTTCACATAGAGTAACTGAAACTTGCGCAAAAGGAATAAGTGAAACTGGTGTTTACACTGGATACGATAGAAGAAGGGACACTCTTCCTGTTAACGTGACCTCAGATGAACGGAGACAACTAGTGAAAACGCACATTGATTCTTTTCCAAGGATAGAGTCTCATTACTGTAGACGAGATTCTTCAAAGCTTTATCTGTCTCCAGATTTGAACCTTTCCATCATGTACAGGATGTACAGAGAATTTTGCTCTCAAAGGGTAATTAATCCTGTTTCGGAATTCGTTTATAAAAACATTTTCTATAGCTATGAGCCAAGATTAGCATTTTACTTGCCAAAGAAAGATCAATGTTTCCAGTGCAATGCGTATAACAGTGCTGCAGATAAGACCCCGTTGCAAGAGGAATATGATGCTCATAAAAGAAGGGAAAAAGAAGCACTGAAAATGAAAGATGATGATAAGAAGCGGTCATCATCAGAAAAAGGAAAAACATTTAGAACCATCTCCTTTGACCTCCAGGCAGTGCTTTCTGTTCCACATGCTGGTGACAGTCAGATTTATTATAAACACAAATTGAATGTTTATAATTTCACTATATTCGATGCCTCTAACTCCGATGGGCACTGCTTCGTTTGGGATGAAACCCACGGCAATAAAGGAAGTGCAGAGATAGGAACTTGTCTCTTAAAATACCTAACGAGTTTACCAGAAAGTGTTACACATGTCACATCATTTTCTGATACGTGTAGCGGTCAGAACCGCAATAAATTCGTGGCTGCTGCGATGCTTTTTGCCGTGAATACAACAAAACATCTAAAAATCATTGACATGAAGTTTATGGAATCGGGACACTCATACCTAGAAGCAGATTCCATGCACGCTACTATAGAGAGGGCTAAGAGACATAAAAAAGTATACTCTACACGGGAATGGCAACTCTTGATATCAATGGCTCGAATTAAACCACGTCCTTACTTCGTCCATGATCTGAAGTATACAGATTTTTTCAACTTACAAAAGTTGGTGACTGATATTGTAGTTAATACGACCCACAACGCTCAACACGACAAAGTATCCTGGCTGAATATAAAGTGGCTGCGGTTCCAGAAGGAAAAGCCATCCACTATACAATACAAATACAATTTATCTGATGAATCATTTCTAGAAATGGATGTGAGTGATAAGCGTAAACCAGGAAAAAAGAAAAGCTGGGAAAAAATAACATTAAAGCCAAAGTATGACTCTAGACTACCAGTATCACAAAAAAAGAAGAAAGATCTTTGTTATTTATTATCGCACAAAATCATTCCCGAAGATTATAGTAATTTTATCAACGACATTCCTGAGGCAACCAATACCACTCAGCTTAATGCGGCAAAACTAGATGATTAGTGTCCTTAATCATTAATCTAAACTCATTATTACCTATTAAGAGATGATTATTTGGTTATTATAAAGTTTGTTACCAAAGATTTTGTAATAAAAGTTTGATTAGGAATCTTGTTATTTTTTTTTTAAACTGAATTAAACTATCATTTTTAGTACCACAAATGTGCTAAGTGCTGTATATTTCCAAAAAAATCAAGCTTTTTTCTATTTTGCAGAGATATTCAAGGTTACGCCATTTAGCCTTCCATGCACATAACACAAATAAATCCTGTCTTGAAAACATGATCGTCATTAGGAATAATGCTATATTACAACAAGAAGACAAACTTTGTTTTTCATCTCCTGAAAAAATGACAACTTGCTAGTTGACACATTTGTGCGCTACACCATCGATATGTCGCCAGATACTTCTACAAAAGCTGAGGTTCTCTGGTCTATCGGAGAGAAGTTTAGAACTGATGAGGAATTACCTAAGTGACAGAAGACAGCAAACCTCTTACGGGGGTGAGCTGTCGAGCCCCTCTAACATCAAGCACCTCTGCTTCTCCTCATCTATATAAATGACATAACTTCCTCGACAGATAATCAACTGGTCATATTTGCAGACGACACCACAACTATATTGAAAAACAGAAACATTGATGTTCTCACTGGTGATATGGAACGGTCTCTTCACAATCTGGAAGTCTGGTTCTCTGCAAATGCCTTATCGCTGAACATGACCAAAACCGAAAAATTCATATTGACCCTAAGACAGACCAAATCCACGGATTCAGACGCAGTTTCGGCCATGTTGCTTGGGGTACACTTTGACCGAGCCCTTAGTTTTGAATGCCATGTAGACAGTGTTGTTAAGAAGCTTTCTTTATGCTTCTTTCTCCTCAAGAACCTCAGAAAGTATGTCAACGATAGTGTGCTGATTTTGACGTACCACGCACTGTTCCATTCAAATTGTACGTATGCAATACTAGCCTGGGGACATAGTGGTCACGCAAGCAGGATATTCAAAGTCCAAAGAAAAGCTATCAGAGTAATTGCGAGAATGGCATATAGAGCAGATGTGAGGGACACATTCACAAACCTGAAGATTCTTACAATTCCTTGTGTTTTTATTCTTGCAAGTCTTGTACATGTAAAGAGAACCAGTTTAAACAACAATACATTCTGTGATCAACATTCGTACAATACCAGAGATAAGACTGATTTAATGGTACCATATGTAAGACTGAACAGATCTCTGATAAGCACTAGTCAATTAGGTCCTAGGTTTTATAATAAGTTACCTGATAAGTTAAGGAATTTGCCTGAGAAAGAGTTTACCATAGCGATAAAATTTTATTTGTCAAAACAAGCCTTTTATAGTATTGATGAGTTTTAAAATGTCAATGTACTTGTGTAAAAAGTCCTTCATCTATTTATTTATTTATATATGCATGTTTCATTGCTCAAAATTATTATAAATCGAAATTGTGTTTTGGTATAATCTTAGTTGTAAGTTTCAATCTTGTACTGACGTGAGTGAGAACTTGTGTTTAGAGCATGAATAAAGATTTGATTTGATTTGATTTGATTCAGCTCTGTAAGATGACACCTGTCTAAAATTGGGCCCAAAAGGTTTGGTGGCCAGTCCGTTCCTGGTTCCCTCTACAATTTCAAATATTGACTTTACTATGGTTTTATGAGTCTTTATGGCCTACACAACATACTAAAATTTCATCAAATTATACAAGCCGGTTCAAAAGTTAGAGCTAAAAAATCAAATCGATTGGTACCCTTCAGGGCTCTGTATCTCCGTTAGGAGGCACTTTAGAAAAAAAAGTTTTATGATGAACTGGGGTTAATTTGACTTCATCTATACGCTCCCGAAATTTTGCCCAATACTTACCGGACACCCTGTATATTACCCAAGCGGTAGCATGGTTTAAATGGCGCCATCTCATAAGTAATTATCACTTAAGTGGTGACTGGTGACATGGTTTGGCTGAAGCCATCTCTGATAAGAATGTGAGAAGGACTGCCACCACCGCCCTCTCAATGTGTGCATTGGCAAAAAGAAAGCACATTTTTTCTTAAATCGATTTAAAAAAAATGTCACAGTATGAAATAAAACAATGTACGATGCACAGCCGTTATATGTCATTATACTACTCGTCTAGAAATTCCGGACTTGGCTTCTTTGTCGCATCGTCCATAAACATCTTGACTCGTAATTTAAAACGTCATTTACCGGCTTAGTAACGTAAATTACTGTCATTGGCCTTCATTATAAATCGTGGTAAACTCAAGCATAACTCAAAGGGGTTTGAACAACATCAAATCATAAGCATATCATAGAATTTTCAGTTCAGAAACCAAAACAGAACATGCCTACATAAAAATACTATCGAGAAGTCATGCGAGCGCCAAAACCTTTGTTCTATTCTGCATACCAATAAAATTGCCAATATTATTCATGGTAATAAAGCATCTGATCATAATAATTAGTGATTGATATAAACACAAAACCCGATTTAGAGGCGACCAACCGATTACGACAAACTCACACCAGCTCAAACTCGTTCAAGTACCCGAGAGTAATTCACTATTCGGGTATCGGGTACTATTAGAAAGCATTTGACGCACCGGGTACCGAGTACAGTAATTGATTCCAATGTCTGGTTACCGGGTATCGGGTAAACCAATATGTACTCGGAGTAGATTTTTGAGTATTTTTACCCGGGTACTGTTCAGCACTGGCGGAGAGTACAGTTTATCTGCTAAACGTTTTGCGAATGTGTTCAAAATTCCCATATTTCAATTTCAATCTCTCAAGTGTTTCGACCAGTTTTTCTTCTGATGTGAACTTAGCCGGTTTCAAATCTGTTTCTCATAAAACCTAATGTTCTTCATTGGAGTCCTTCAATATGATTCTTTAGTTTTTAACTTATATCCGTGGGGATTAGGGAAGCAAATTCCAGAACGGCAAAGTTTCTAAACTGCTAGACTACAAAATAAAATATTCCAAGATTCGAAACCACTCACATATTTGTTTTTTACTGAACGCAAATAGTAGAATGATATTTTATTAAACATACAAAATCTCGAAATTCTTACAAGATCTTCGTAAAAATGAATGGATCGATTAAGTAAATTAAAATTCAAGCTCCTTAGTACATACAGTACAAAACACAATACTAAAATAAAATCAATCCCCCACACCGCAATAACATCAAATTCGAACAAAATTCTACAGCGCCAAATGATTGCACATAGGTCTGCTCCAACCCGACCGAGAACCGTACTTGGAACGATCCTCATCTTGCGCAAAGAAATTCCGTTCCCACTGCGTATGAATCATTCCTTGCACCGTCCCGTTTCGCATTCCAACCTAAATTGGAACCGTTCCGGAATCGATTCCTGAACGATTCTCTCGATACCTGACTAAAAGCAATGCTAAAAGTGGGAATTGATTGAGATGACTTGCGCACTTTAGCCTAGCACCGCCATGTTAGTTTATTTATATATGTTTTGGCTTTGTATTTACTATGCAGTTGTACAAAATGTGTTTTTTTGTTGATAGTGCATATAGGATTTTCGTTTTTTCTATTTTTGAGTGAAAATATTTCATTTTAATGTGTGATGAAAAAGGTCCAAAAACTGATTCCTCAAATCGGTACCTGAATCCGTTCCAACTGATGCGATACTGGGATCGTAAGGAAACGATGAAAATCTAGATCATGCGCAATATTTCAAATCTAACTATTCCAATAACCGTTCCGGAACGGTACCAATTGTGTAGGTTGGAACAAACCTCATAAATTGCATTTTAACCCCGTTCAAGAGAATGACTCTTTGCTAGTGGTACCGTGCATGTAAAAGAACTCAGTATGGTATCTGGGTACGGTATAAGCATACCATTGTGCCGCGTAGTCTTTCAGTCAAAGTTTAGTAGTGTTGGAGTACGGAAAACGGTACTTCAAACAGACTAAATTTACGAGAAACGAACTTTTTGTGTTTCGAGTGTTTTACATTGAAATAAATGGAGTACTTGTTTGTGAAATGACAGCTATATGTAAGTTATTGTCCATATGAACTAGTATATTGAGATGCACCAGTGTGTTTATTTAGGACGCCTCTAAATAGGTCAAGAACTTTATCCTAGATTCACATAGTCACTAAATCCTGTTTCTAATTGGAGATGATTTAATGAATAAACCATCGAAAAAGTATTGCTCAGTCATGGTCCAAGTGATCGGTTTTGTGATATAACAGGTCCTGGTTGGGTCATTTACCATGTTTTCATAACAAAATCACTTTTGTTCGAAGATATTTCTATTTTGATTCTATAACACGTTTTGTTCAAATGCTAATCAATGCCATCCGTTGTGGCTCAGGCTTAGGATTTTATTTGAATTTCAATAAAAGTGAGTGGAACATTTTAGTGCTGATTTGAATCATCTGTTATAAGTTATAATGGAAATTAACAACGATTAACATCATGTGTTTTCATCAGTAATTAAACATGAATATGATAATCCTGGAATTAAGGATAATTATTACCTATTTTATGAAATGAAATTTCTGAGGTCGTATGTTACATGTTATTTCATTATCATTATTTTTCATCGGCGAGATGATTTTCTCTGCTAAGGGGAGAAACATAGCGGGGTAGTTATTTACCTCGATAGATCATCACAGGGCGCCACAATGAGACACCTTGTCATTTTTGTATAAGTAGTGTTGTGCCAGAGCCGTCTATATTAGGTGAGTTCAAGTATTCGCTCTGACTCGGAACGCCAAAAATTGTACGCGCTTAAATGGACAATTTCGCCCTCGGAGCGTTCAGAGCGATACTCGAACTCACCTTTTGTCATATACAAGCCATGAAGTAATGGTTTCGGCAACACCGCGTGTGGTCTCGATTGAGGTTATGTCCACTTCTAGCTCCAACTATAGCCAACTATTACACCGATAACTCGTTTACTCGTTTAGTTCGGTCCAAGTGGGTGGGGATAGTACGGTCGGAGCAATGCTTGCTTCTCGCCGACTTACACCGTCTTGCAACGCGTGAACTAAATGAGTACGCGCACCATTCGTCAAAAGTCAAAAACAAGTCGAAACTATTTATCAACACAACGTAAGTACGCTCAGATTGCCTTAGAAATAGAACCAACAAAATCACAACACATCAACAAACAACATAACCTCATAATTTTGATCAAGATCGCACCAAATCCGGACCAAATTTAGTTCGGTACACCTGCTAGCGAATACCGAACCAAGAGCGGACCAGCTTAGTCCGCAGCTGTTTACATCATTCGAACCAAATATTTGGTTCTGATATAGTTCGAATTTAGTACTTGGTCCGCGGAGGTGTTGGTGTAAACTAGGCTTATAAAACTCTAGACGGCTCTGCAACTATTCAACTAGTTTCAACCTGCTTTCATTCAACTTCAAATTGTATTTTGAAAAACTGAGAAACACGGTTAAAAATGAAGTGATTTTTGCGTTAAGATTGAGGTAAGTGTTTAGGTAAAAGTTGGTACCAGAGATATCGCAATCTAATAGTCAATATTTTCATGATAGACTGGTAGATAGTTTCATATTGTGACGAAACATGCCCAGTGGAACGAACTTCCAAGGCGGTCGACAGCGGACACGACGTTACAACCATTGCATCTCGCCATCGAATAACTCGGCTTTTGTCCCGTTTGTCACAAGCTCAGACCACTGTTAAGTTCTAGAATAGCAAGGTTTTTTCGGTTGCCTACACCTAGAATATTGGAGAACTCGTCATCTATCAAGGCATTGAAGAGGCTCTATATAAGAAGCTCCGCCATTCGGACAGGGAGTTAGTTATCGATTAGCCGCGAATTATAATCGTTACAACATAAATATACGCTGCAATTGTGAACAAAAATATTTGTGGTTGTGTCAGTGACTTTAAATAAATTAATTAAAACTGGAGAAGTGTTTTCTATAGCGAAAAACATTACATTGGTGTCAAAAGTGGGATTTATTGTGTGCTATAGAAACGGACATAGATATTCACTGTGATGGCTGCGAAACTAGTGTTTTTAACCGGATTGAAGGTCGCCGAGTAGAAGAGGGAGCTGGAGGAGCGTGACCTGGATAGTAGTGGTAAGAAAACTGATCTACAAACAAGGCTTCGTGAGACTTTAATGGAAGAAGGCATGAATCCTGATACGTTCCAATTTGAAGTTCCCGATCCCGACGCAGTTAAAAGAGAGAAGACCGTCGAAGCTACTGTGAGGCGAGTTATCAGGGAAGTGGAGTCCTCCAAACGCAGGGAGGTGCGATGCTGGAACTGTGGTGAGATTGGCCACATTCGTAGCCGATGCAAGAAGGAGAGACGGGCACCTTCTTCGACGTCGGAAAGCTAGAGAGGGTCGATGCGGAGGGGCAATCGTTGACCTGTAGTCAGTATGCTCCAAGGAAAACAGCCATAGTTGCCTCTTTAGGACACAAACTGAACAGCGTGTTTGTGGATGGCTTGGTTAATGGCGAGAAATGCACCTTGCTGCTGGATACAGGTGCGACGAAGACTATCATCCGGCCTGACATTGTCACAACACCGACAATGATTAAACCAACAAAGTGGCGACTACGGCAAAAGGAGACTTGGCTAGGATCCATGGTGAAGTGGAGGCAGCAGTGACTCTGGGAAGCACTTGCTTCGAACATCCAATGCTAGTTGCTGATATTGAGGAAGAAATCATAATTGGAATGGACATCATGAACACTCGAGGCTTCCAATTAGATTTTAAAAATGGAACACTGAGAACCAACAACGAAGAGGTGGTACTGCATAGGAGAGAGGAAGAGACAGTTCGTGTTTTGCTGGCTGGGGATTCTCTAATTCCTGAGAGGAGCGAGATGATTTTGTGGGCTCGCCTAGAAGGGAAGATGAAACAAGGAAGCATCGTGATGTTTGAGCCTAAAATACACGATTCTGAAGTAGGACGAGGCATTGCATGTGGAAAGAGCCAGGTACATGTGGGAAGGACTGTGCCCGTGAGAGTGATGAACGTCAACTATCACTCTGTAAGTTTGGCAAGGGACACAGTTTTGGGGCTCTGCTCGTCAATTTCCTCTGTGGTGCGACAAGTATGTGAGAATCAGCAGACCATCTATGAGTTCACCGGAGAGATGGAGAAGTTAGTTGTCACCTCTTCAAAAGACTTGGATAAGACACAAAAACAACGATTGAGAAACCTGATAAGGAATTACGGCGACATCTTCGACAACGGGACTGAGAAAAAGGGCCGAACGAACGTGGTGCGGCACACCATCAACACAGAAGGAGCACGACCGATCCGCCAAACAGCTAGAAGACTACCTTTGGCCAAGAAGGAGGAGGCGAAAGAGATAATCAAGGACATGGAGAAAGACGGTGTCATCGAGCCTTCTAGTAGTCCGTGGTCATCGCCAGTTGTTCTGGTTAAAAAGAAGGACGGTTCAACTCGATTCCGTGTGGACTATCGTCAGCTGAAAAACGTGACGAAGACGGACAGCTACCCGCTACCACGGATCGACGACACTCTGGATACCTTGGCCGGATCGAAGATCTTCTCAACCCTGGACCTCAAAAGCGGATATTGGCAGGTAGAAATGGCCCCTGAAGATCGAGAGAAGACTGCTTTCAGCGTTGGAGCTGGGCTGTGGCAGTTCACCGTTATGCCATTTGGGTTATGCAACGCACCTGCTACGTTCGAGCGGCTGATGCAGACTGTGCTCAAAGGACTATCCTGGTCAACATGTCTGGTATACCTGGATGACATAATTGTGGTTGGCAAATCATTTGAAGACCATCTGAAGAACTTGGAGGAGGTATTCCAACGACTCAGAAATTCCGGTTTGAAGCTTAGTCCAAAGAAATGCCGACTGTTCCGGAGGGAAGTACAATACCTGGGTCATATCGTGTCGGCTGAGGGTGTAGCCGTTGACCAGCAAAAGGTGGAGGCAGTTAAGGAGTGGCCAGTACCAAAGAACCTCCACGAGCTAAGAAGTTTCCTGGGTCTGTGCACGTACTACCGGCGTTATGTCCAGGGATTTGCGAACATCGCCCGGCCTCTTCACAGGCTCACAGAGGCACAGAGACACTTCCACTGGGACGAGGATTGTCAGGAGGCTTTTGACACACTTAAAAGGGCACTTGCCAGCGCGCCCATCCTAGGCTACCCACTACCTGAGGGAAACTACATCCTGGATACGGATGCCAGCAATGTAGGACTTGGTGCAGTGCTGTCCCAGATCCAGCAGAGACATGAAAGGGTGATCGGCTATTTCAGCAAAACCTTGTCGAAGCCGGAACGGAACTACTGCGTCACGAGAAGGGAACTACTGGCAGTAGCCAATGGGGTAGAGCACTAGAGCACTTCTACAACTTCCTTTACGGGAGAAAGTTTCTGATGCTGAGAACCGACCACGCCGAGCTCAAATGGCTCCTACAGTTCAAAAATCCGGAGGGTCAAGTTTCTCGTTGGATTGAGAGACTTCAAGAGTTCAACTTTCACACGGAACATCGAGCTGGATCCAGCCACAACAACGCTGATGCCCTATCCAGGAGACCTTGTCCAGACCAATGTAAGCACTGTCAAAGAGCCGACGAAAAGGAGGCGAGCACTTGCAGGACGACTGTGGTGGATGATTCCTGGCAGTCTGAGGCGCTTCTCAAGGACCAGGAGAAAGTTCCAGATCTGAAGCTTGTCATCGGATGGAAACTGGCAGGCCAACGACCAACCTGGCAAAAAGTCGTGCGATTCTCGGCCACCGTAAAGTCCTACTGGGCTCAATGGGACTCGATGGTTCTTGATGACGGCATCCTGAAGAGGCTGGTGAAGAATCTGGATGGCACGGAAGATTGGAGGCAGTTAGTCGTTCCTGGAAACAGACAGGCAGAGGTGATGAGAGAGGTCCATGATGGCGTCACGGGTGGACATCTGGGTGTAACCAAGACGCTGGGAAAGCTGCGAGAACGGTTTTACTGGGTCAACTGTCAAGCCGATGTGAAGGAATGGTGCAGAAAATGTGCCGTATGTGCGGCAAGTAAGGGACCCCAGAAACGGCCAAAAGCTCCTATGCGCCAATACAACGTGGGAAGCCCCTTTGAAAAGATCGCAATCGACGTGGCTGGACCCTTTCCTAATTCGGACAAAGGAAATAATCTTGGTCGCCATGGATTACTTCAGCAAGTGGGCTGAAGCGTATGCCTTGCCAAACCTGGAGGCGGCCACCGTTGCCGATGTCTTGATTAAGGAATGGTTTTGCCGTTTCGGTGTCCCTGCATTCGGACCAGGGCAGGAACTTCGAATCGACGCTATTCCAGAATGTCTGCGATATCTTGAAGATCAAGAAGACAAGGACAACGGCGTTGCACCCACAATCGGATGGCATGGTGGAGCGAATGAACAGGACCATCAACCGACACTTGGCCAAAGTTGTCTCTGACCACCAAAGAGACTGGGACGAACACCTCCACCTATTCCTCTTGGCATACCGATCTGCAGTTCACGAATCGACAGGCGAAACCCCAGCAAGGATCATCATGGGTCGTGAACTCCGGCTGCCCTGCGACCTGAAGTTTGGCTGTCCACCTGGTGAAGATGTCGCTGGGGAAGATTACGCAAGCAATCTTCGAAGAAAGATGGACGACATTCATCAACGAGTCCGTTTGAACATCCAGAGTTCCAGCGACCGGCTGAAGGAGGCCTATGACGTAAACGCCGAGGAAGGCGAGTTCCAGGTTGGAGATCTGGTTTGGCTTCACAACCCACAGAGGCGACGTGGCTTCTACCCAAAACTACAAAGTTCTTGGAAGGGCCCGTATGAGATTCTGGAGCGAATCAATGACGTCGCCTACCGGATAAAGAAACCACCACGAGGAAAGCCGAGGGTTGTTCATTTCAACCGTTTAGCTCGGAATGCTGGAAACCATGACGATCAGGACGTTGAAGTGAGGCAGATCAGGTCACCCAAGAAAGACATGTCATTGGAAACTTTCATGTCTCTACACTCCAATGGCCAGAAAGTCCAGAATGGCGTTGTCCAAAAAAGGCAGCTGGATTTGTTCGAAGCACCGGCCGAATATTCGTTGGCTCACTGGGTCACTGAAGACCTTGGTATGAGGAGTGGTCTTGCTGCTGCTTTCAAGCGAAAATTTGGACAACTGGAACATCTACGACGACAAAAACCAGAGGTGGGGAAGGTACTGGAAATCATGGAAGGTACACGCCATCCGTTCTACCTTGTGACGAAGAAGCTTCCACATCATCTGACCACCTACAGTGATGTCTGGAAAGCCCTTTGTCATCTTCGTGACTTGATGCAGTCACAGGACCTGACTCATTTGGCCATTCCGAAGACGACCAATGACCGCGTGGACTGGCGTATGGTGAGAAGCATGCTGGAAGTGATCTTTAAGGGGAGTGGCGTTGACATCCTGGTGTGCTGCTATCCTTCCAGAAGGACGAACCAGAAGATAGTGGACTGCTATTTCCACCGAACATCACACTGCAGGTTTGGGGACAGTTGCCGATATCGACATGAGGACATTTCGGGACGAAATTTTCTAAGGAGGGAGCAATGTGACGAAACATGCCCAGTGGAACGAACTTCCAAGGCGGTCGACAGCGGACACGACGTTACAACCATTGCATCTCGCCATCGAATAACTCGGCTTTTGTCCCGTTTGTCACAAGCTCAAACCACTGTTAAGTTCTAGAATAGCAAGGTTTATTCGGTTGCCTACACCTAGAATATTGGAGAACTTTCGCCATCTATCGAGGCATTGAAGAGGCTCTATATAAGAAGCTCCGCCATTCGGACAGGGAGTTAGTTATCGATTAGCCGCGAATTATAATCGTTACAACATAAATATACGCTGCGATTGTGAACATAAATATTTGTGGTTGTGTCAGTGACTTTAAATAAATTAATTAAAACTGGACAAGTGTTTTCTATAGCGAAAAACATTACAATATTATGGTATGTGTGTGTCTATGCCTTTCGGAGAATACTGGATGAGAAAAATACATATTCAAATAGGAAAACTTGATTAAATAATATGCCTCATCCTGGATTTCTCACACATATAAGCACCAGCTTCTATGTCATGCGGAAAAACCAGAATAAACGAGTTTTGTTTCGTTCACCTTGGAAAATCAATATGGCGACGTAGATAGTGCTTTCTGGTTAATCAGTTTTAAACGTTATTATCAATTCCAGTCCTCCAGAAACTGCTTCAATAACATTCCAAAATCTGTAACCATCTACCTATCTTCCAGCTTTAATATTTTATTGTTTAGAATTAATATTTTTTCCCAACAAATCACAAAACTCTTGTTAGGTTTGGATATGTTTTATGTAGATTTTTGCGTCATGAGGTGATGAACATCATATACCTGTTGCGATAATACATAAGTTATTCTTTCAAATTACAGTTTCATTGAACAATTTTCGTATCTCGTAATCGTACTTAATATACCTTAATTTTTAAAGAAAGCCCCTTCAATCAATGCAAAATTTTGACCATCGTTGACTTTAGATGCGACGTTGCAATTGTTACTTCATGGCTTGTATTACAGTTTAGACGGTTCTGGTTGTGCCCTTCTCTAATGGTTTTATGACATGTAAACTGTCACACAGATTTTCCAGCGGCCTGTCAATAGCAGCCAAAATGTATGCCTGGCCATAGAGAAAATAATAAATTATTTTATCTATGTGCCTGGCTTACATTGAATTTCACTTCGAAGTGGCGGTGACAGATTTACGCTTGCCAAATAGAAATCCTATGCTATCTATGTGCCTGGCTTACATTGAATTTCACTTCGAAGTGGCGGTGACAGATTTACGCTTGCCAAATAGAAATCCTATGCTATCATCCACATTGAATTTGGCGTAAGCGTGACTTTGAAGACAAATTCCATGTGAATGGTAACATAAGTCTCGTTTGCCAACCGGAAATTTGACAATTCGGTTCAGTTGATAATGACAAAAAAAAATTGAGTCTGGCTAAAATTTCTAGATGGATTCAAAAAGTTAAAATGCCTTACAAGTCGTCTTATTTTCCCAGTCATAAATATTTTATATTTACTTGAATGCAACATAAAGTTTATGAAAACAGCAGTTTGGTGGAAAGCGTGTCTGGCTGAAACTTTGCGGATTAAAAAAAAAATAATAATAACGATTTTACGGATCCGTAGCACTTATTTTCCCAGGCTTGAAGTTAAGCACTCACATTGATACAATCATAAAATGATATTAAAAATATATCTGGCTGATTTACGAAGTTGAAAAATAAGTCATCTTGTGAATGTGAAAAATAAAAAAATTCTCTTATTTTCCCAGGACTGGAAATCTGACACATAGATTAAACTATTATTTCATAGAAAAAACACGTCTGCATGGCTGACATTAACAATAACGAATGACTTGCCAGACCCACCAACAAATTATGATGAAGAGGAAAAATTCATTTAATTTTTATTTAATATTTATAATAATATTTTTCATCTTGTTATATTCGTGTCTATATTTAATCATAATATGATTTTTTTTATTGGTTTAAGCATTGATAATTATTTTTGATCAATAATTATTATATTTAGTTACTTTTTCATTAGCCGATGTGGAATGAAATTTTTTATTTGACTTTCATTATCTGAAGTTTAATATATATTTCATTAATAAATATTGGTATTTCATACTGTACTGTAAAGTGTCATTTACCGGACAGGTTAACAGTCCGGTAGATGACACTTCACATCAACAGAGACTAATAAAAATTTACTTTACTACTCCATTTAAGTCCGTTAATAATGACACTTTGCATCATCAAAGACCGTGAAATTGGATTGGTAGGCGCCATCTCATGGTTTCAATTAATGACTTGACATAAAATGTTGGTAATGAAAGCCTACATTACTTGTGGTTGTCTGAGGGTTGTTGGGAGACGAATAAAAGTAATTCTGGTTGGATAACATAACTTCTATTGTCTTTGTAGTATGCCCTTCACAATATTCCAGGCCGAACAGAATACCTCGAACGAACCGAACAGCAAAAGACACAAACGTCTTGAAGTTAATCCATCAACAATATAATAAATTAATATAAGTTACTGCGTCAAAATCGGTCGTCTGAATCGAAGAAAACAAAAACCGTTCCGCGTTAATAATCACCAATATGTTAAATGGTACAAGACTCTTTATCAGTATGAAACCCTCATTGAGTTTCAGATTACTACCACCTTTTAAAAAAAAACTGTTCTTACAGTGTAGAGCATTAGTATAGTTCTCTCAGTGTCTGGTGGGGGACCATCGTCCCATACTTCAAACGTGACGTCAGAGAATCGTTACCCATTCAATCAATGCAATTTTTGACGTTTTGTCGCTTCTGGTCGCCTATTCTGTGGTCCAACTGTTAGTAGTAGTCTCAGAATTAATCTGAGAATCTGAGGTATCAGTTTGAAGTATATATATTTTTTATCTATGGGTATTAGTAATCTTTGGTATCGCGTAGTCTATTTTTGAACCGGAACTTGTTTTTGCAACGAAAAGTTACGAAAGTGTAGTATTGAACCACAGCCGTATCAAAGTTTACTAATTAGTAAACTTTGCCGTGGTCGAGTTTGCGTTCAATACACCCACGACGTCACTGGTTGAGTAGAAGTGCCGTCGTTATACGAGAAATGATCGTTTTATTTTGAATTTTGAAGTTGATATCAGGTGAGTTCGAGTATCCGCTCTGAACACTCTGAGAGTCAAAAATTGTATGCGCTTGAATGGACAATTTCGCACTCGGAGCGTTCAGAGCGAATACTCGAACTCACCTATTATTGAGGAAGGCGGAAGGTGTTGAATGGACAATTTGCAAATTTTTTGGAAATATGAAGAATATCAGGATTAGTATGTACTGCATCATTAATGTTTAAAAAATCAACCTACGAGCTCTAATAATGTAGTAATCACCGATTAAAGAGCGCCAATCAACATCCACTACGTCACAGAATACACTATCTATCTCCGTCTGACGTATTGACTGAGATGACTCTCTCTCTCTCTCTCGGGAGGGTAATATTGCCCCACTCCTTTTGCGTTCATGCAGTAAAATTCGCGTCTTCTTTTTCATTTATTTAGTATACTCTTAGGTATTTCGGGAAAAATTTTTCGCTGGTGACTTTCAAATAATGTCTAGAATACGTATATAAAATTTCAAGTCATTTGAAAATGTATGCAAATTGTCCATTATATTATTATTTATATATTATTCCATATATTAATATGGATGCAAAACATGTTAAATACTGTCTTGAATATATTAATTACTTTTTTGTTAGGGTTTATGTTGTTGTTTGATAACAAATTTAGCAAAACAGTTCTCATTTCATACGAATTTCAACAAATATAGAGTCTTATCAAATACATATGCTGATTTTTTTACCTTGATAATAATAAAATGCTTGAGGATAAAAACGTTTCTAGTTTGCTTGTTGTTCAAGAGCAATGATAGTTGAAAAAATCGGTTTAAGTATTAGGTAGTTTGGAAAATAATAAAACACGATTTGTTAACTTTCATTTATCAAATATGACGCTACGGATATAATTTAATATCAAAATCTAAGATTTTCGTTACTTTTTTTTTGCTGTTTTTGTTATTTTATAGATCTATTGGGTTATTTGCTACGAAAGAAAATCCTAGGTCTAAAAAAAAAGACGTTGTGCTCTCTCGGCACTGTATCAACTGTCTCCTCTGCAAAAGATTTTCAGTGAAATTAGGGCCTGTTACTAAGCTATCGTCACCATTCATTTCAATAATCCTCAATCTATAGTTCATGACTGTTGGAGGTTACTCCCACTTCTTGACGACAGAGAAAAAACTCGAGATTGGAATAAATTTTGAAAAAGTACAGGGTGGCCAACTAAGAATGCGAGGTACTGTATCTCGGAAACTATACATCGTAGAGGCTTGCGGCAAAAAATTTTATTACTAAAACGGTCAAGAGAAAAACCTGGAAAATATTTTCAAGTTTCTGAAATGGTCGCTAGGGGGCGTGACAACCAACACCAAGTAGAAAAATATGATTTTTATGGAATTTTGTCCAATGAAAATATATCGATGAGCTCATTTTCGGAATATACTGACTTTTTACCCACACTTTTTGTCAAAAACGTTTTTTTCTATCTATTATAATAAAGTGGTGGGGGAAGTTCAATTGTTTTATTAAACAAACGGAGATTTCTCCCGTTTCGCTTGACCGATTTGAACGAACTTGGGCTAATATGAAAGAGAATAGTCTGCGCTATAAAATGCTCATTTGCTTTTTAATTTGTAACATTCGCCGTCGCCGCTAGATGGCGTTAACTGAAATGGTTTCATATATTTCAAAAGGGAACACATTTTCCTATAGCCGCGACGGCGAAGGTCAAAAATTCAAAACCAACAAAGTTTTTTGAAGTGCGGATCATGCTCTTTCATTATGAGCCCAAGCTCGTTTAAATCGGTCAAGCGAAACGGGAGAAATCTCCGTTTGTTTAATAAAACAATTGAACTTCCCCCACCACTTTATTATGATAGATAGAAAAAAACGTTTTTGACAAAAAGTGTGGGTAAATAAACAGTAAATCCGAAAATGAGCTCATCGATAATCGATATATTTTCATTGGACAAAATTCCATAAAAATCATATTTTTTTACTTGGTGTTGGTTGTTACGCCTCCTAGCGACCATTTCAGAAACTTGAGAATATTTTCCAGGTTTTTCTCTTGGGCGTTTTAGTCATAAAATTTTCTGCCGCAAGCCTATCTACGGTAAATAGTTTCCGAGAAACGGTACCTCGCATTCTTAGTTGGCCACCCGGTACAGCAACATCTTTCAGTCCCCGATATCATTTAGGGCTGAAGTTTAGAAGCTGACGTTTCAAATTTACCTTATAATCATTACATCAAAAATGTTTAGAACAAACAGCAACAGTCTTTGAAATAAGTTCAATTCATTCTATCGTTTTTTTTTGTGACAAGTAACCATTCTTTACAGAAATTTGAATTTTTAGGGAATCAATGAAATCTAATGCTTTATCCAATGGATTTTTTTTTATTGGTTAACACACACGAATAGCACCACATATCAACATATAGTTCAAATTAATGCTAAACAGCACGTGAAACGAGAAGTTTAGCGCAAAAAACTGGCTTACTATAACAGTTTCCTAATGAAACTATAGTGTATTTGGATCAGGAATCAGGAATTACACAACGCGTGACATCATGCGGATGCGCACCATCCTATCTATGGAGTCTTTATATCTAGGGCAATACGCAAGACGTACTGTTATTCGGCACTGACCAATGAGTGTCGTTTGTTATTGTGTAGGTTCCAGTAGAATGTACGTTGTGCTTTAATGCATCCGGGTTTTCCTTTATATATTGACACAAGTGGGGTGTCAATATATAAAGGAAAACCCGGAAAACCCTTTTTTGTTTGACGTTTTTGAAAAAAGCGTGTCGAATAAAAGTTTGATGGTTTCAAGTCAATTTTTCAAAAAACTCCATTTCGCATATACAGGATGCCTCAGAAAGTCTGGGAGTGGTCCAACTTTCTTATTTCAAATGAGAACTCTACTTTTTCATTCGATTTTTATATCCTAAAAATTCTAAATATTTTCTATGTATCATACCCTATACCTAAAATTGACGTATAAAAACATATTGACCTCAAAAAAGTGCCTGGTTACCGGGATTGTTTTAATGTCTGATAGATTTTTTGGCAGTGTCGTTAAAAACTCCTCACACAGATAAGAAAAAATGTGATATTCCTCGAATATACTTTCAAAATAACAAAAATGCATACAGGTTGATGCCAGTTTGTTTACCTGATTTCAGCAATTTTTATTAAATTGCAACTTTTTTGAGGTCAATATCTTTTTAAACGTCAAATTTAGGTATAGGGTATGCTACATAGAAAATATTAAGAATGTTTAAGAGAATATGAGAATCGAATAAAAAAGTAGGGTTCCCATTTGAAATAAGAAAGTTGGACCACGCCCAGCCTTTCTGAGGCACCCTGTTAACGCGAAAAAAAGTTTTTTGAAAAATGTACTTGAAACCATCAAACTTTTATTCGAGATGCTTTTTTCAAATAAAAAAGATAAGGAGGGTGTCAATATTTGAAAAAAAAACCGGTACACTGTACCCCATTTTGGTCGAGACTGCATTGTATCTCAGCTAGTAATAAAGATAAAGCATTGTGGTTTTCGCCACTTTTCCGTGAATTTCACAATGCCCTAAACAGAAATAAACTAAATCGTTCCGTTTTGTAGATTCTACAGGGTGAAATCAAAAGTTTGTACTTTTTGGGGTGCTATAATATCTCGCACACTATTCGACATAGAAAGAAGTAAAAATTGATCATGATGGGTTGTAAGTTCCAGTACGCCACTGAATTCTACTCAAAAATATCTATCAGGACCAATTTTTACTTTTTTTCAATGTCAAGTATAGTGTGCGAGATATGACAGCATCATAAAAAGTGCAAACCTGTCGTTTTCACCCTGTATCTAACCAATAATGACTAAGAAACAAAACGATTTTATTTGTGTTTGCGGCATTGTAAGTTTCACGAAAAGGTGGCAGAAGTGGGTTCGCGAAAACCCCAATGATCTATCTTTATTAATAGCTGAGATACCCTGCAGTCTCGACCAAAATGGGACACAGTGTAGGTACATTAAAGTCCAAAAGGGCTGTCTCCAGTGTCTCCTGTCTCTTGGCAACAGTGCCAACGACTGATCCATTATCATCTTACAAAATGAAATTTCCATTGAATATTTTACTACATAGTCGTAGACTAAAATGTTAACTCGCGCAATAATAAGCGGTCGCGTAGATTATACTATACCATGAAGAACGAAGCGAAGAACCTTCGGAACCAAAACATAAAAACTTGCCCCATATTTTCGGAATGATGTGACATACATAATACTGTTATCACGCAACTCGCGTCTTGAATATCGGTAAACAAAACGCGTTTGTTGATTTTTACTTTTGGTTTAGTTCAGTATTCCATTTTCCATTCCTGCTGTACTCGCTGCGGTTTATCGATCGGTGAAAGTGTGACAGTTTCACAAGATGTTCTAGGCTAAATATTATTTGATGTAATAACAATATTATACAACTTTTCCTCTGTCAATTGAATGCTCGATTGCAGGGATTTGTGTGCTGCATTTTGATGTGCTTGTTGCGCGTTGGTTTTTCTAAATTGCATGGAAACGCATAAGCTTTTAGTACCATGTAATACAGCGTGTTATACGGACGGAAAGCTGAACGGTTAGACTCCGCACATTATCAAACCGGACCAATCCTACGTTGATTTGTATTCTATGGTATATTCACTGAAAAAAAGGATCCTTTGCCATAAATGCGTATGAGTTTCAAACAAATGCTTCGCGCTTTTGAATAGGTCCTAATGCGAAAGCTCTTGTCTTGAAATGAAAAATCATTTAGCTGTAGAGAAAAATGGTCCTTTGACTCAATGTGTTTTGTTTTTGGCTCAAACGTGTGATGATTACAAGATTTGGTCAGGCTTTGGTGCAAGGAGACATGTAATCTTGTCCGTACTATAATCCATGTTCTGGGCCCAAAGAACCGGATCATTGTGATAAAGATGTTTCTCTTCGAGGAAGAGACAAAAAGAATTGGTACAAGTGTGTTGCTCTATGTGAAAGATATGATACATTGACCCAAGTACCAAAGATTTATCTCAAGAGATTTTTTTCGAGAATCTAAGGTTGAGGGATTTTGTCTTAGATGCACTTCTCTTGGTACAAAGGATGAAAGGACTTGGTTCAAAACCTTCTTGTTTTACACATAGACTAGAATCTTCCAAATATTTAGAAAATTTTACAGATTGTGCAGAAAAAATCGATCACATTTTCGCCAATGGAAATGACTGAAACTCGATTTTTTCAAATGGAACACCCTATCAAAAAACAATCAAATTAGTGTTCAAATACCGAATCTTCTTCACTGTGGCGGCTACTCAGGGAAGTTTGTGAAGTGCCACTTCACCAAAAATAAATTATTCGACATACCAATATTTTTCAATGTATTTTTTAGCAAAAAAATGGAACATTATATAATTCATGAACCGCTGGCGCCGGCAGTTTTCTTCCGTGAACGGTAAATATTGCATTAAAATCATCGACTTTAATACTGTAACGTTTTTCGCTATAGAAAACACTTGTCGAACTTAAATTCATTTATTCAAAGTCACTACAGCACTACCACAAATATTTATGTATAGTGCATTCAATTTATTTTGTGACACTTTCAGAAGGCCGTAAAATATTTATTTTTTGAGCTAGAAGGTCGACCATGCAAAAAAAGGAATTGTAGGGTTTTTCGTAAAGTTTTGTGCTATCGTGTCAAATATTTTCTTCACTGTCAAATGTCAAAATTATTGACATGACTTACTTTTTTTAAAATGGCACACCCTATATATCATTACATATTTAGAAACGCGTCTTTTTTATGATCACGAAAATATAGCACACATGACCTTACTATCCACTAGTTAAGCGCAAATTGGTATAAAAATGATTGCAACTGTAATTTTTTAGCATGAAGATGGACGAGTTTATTCATTTGTTTCCAATAATTGTCAGGGGTGCACAAGAATTGTCAAATGTTATACGTGCGAATACTATTCAGAACAAAACTATAAAAGTTTTTGGAAGCAAAATAAAACACGCCTGTAAATTACAATTTTAAGATTTATACCAATTTTCTCCAAACTATTGGATAGAAAGGGCGTGTGTGCTATATTTTCGTGATCAGAAAAAAAACGCCTTTCTAAATATACAGTGTGACCCATTTGTTTTGGGAACACCCTGATAAAAAGTTTATTTATATAACCGATTTGGTTCGTTTTTTTTTTGGATTGTAGAGCTCGAAAAATTGTATATTCTTGGCAAAAAGTGACCTTCGCCATTTTGACTTCAAGGCCTACTATGTTAGTTTTTAAGAGCAAAATTTCAGGAAACCATATTAGCGATTTTTTTAGAAAAAATCTGTGTGCACCACTGGATTCAGCATCCTTTAAAACGGGTCTATACAAATTTTCAACCGAAAATATCAAGTTGAAAAAAATTAAAAATTAGCACTTTAACAATCTTTGATTCTATCAAAAGAAATGATAAATGCATTGAAGTTGATGGTGGTTTGGTAGAAGTTACAAATTTTTAGTTTTATGTCATTTTTATTTGTTTTGATAGAATCAAAGATTGTTAAAGTGCGAATTTTTAATTTTTTTCAACTTGATATTTTCGGTTGAAAATTTGTATAGACCCGTTTTAAAGGATGCTGAATCCAGTGGTGCACACAGATTTTTTCTAAAAAAATCGCTAATATGGTTTCCTGAAATTTTGCTCTTAAAAACTAACATAGTAGGCCTTGAAGTCAAAATGGCGAAGGTCACTTTTTGCCAAGAATATACAATTTTTCGAGCTCTACAATCCAAAAAAACGAACCAAATCGGTTAAGAAATAAACTTTTTATCAGGGTGTTCCCAAAACAAATGGGTCACACTGTATAATGATATGTAGGGTGTGCCATTAAAAAAAAAGTAAGTTATGTCAATAATTTTGACATTTGACATTTAGGAAAATACATGACTCAACAGCACAAAACTTTACGAAAAACCCTCAATCCTTTTTTTGGTCGACGTTTTAGCTCAAAAAATAAATATTTTACAGTCTTTTGCAAGTGTGACAAATTAAATTGAAAGCACTGTACATACACAATCGCAGCCTATTTATGTTTTATGATTTATATTTCGCGGCCAATCAATAAATAAACTGAACTAAACTGGCGGCTGCGCCTCCGAAGTCTTTATCCCAGGCCGGGTCTTCGCCGAAGATGTTCGCGCAGCAACACAGTGGCGTTGCAGGGCAAATATTGGCGACAAAATGATGTCTCGTCATATTGCCCCCTCCTTTAAACATTTCGTTCCGAAATGTCTTCATGTCGGTATCGGCATCTGTCCCCAAACTTGCAGCGCAATGTACGATGAAAATAGCAGTCCACAGTCCTTTGGCTTGTCCTCTTGGAAGGATAGCAGCACACCAGGTTGTCAACGCCACTCCCCTTGAAGATCACTTCCAGCATGCTTCTCACTACACGCCAGTCCACTCGGTCATTGTTCATCTTTGGAATAGCCAAATGAGTCAGGTCCTGTGACATCATCGAGTTTCGAAGATGATTGAGGGCGCTCCAGACATCACTGTGGGCTGTAGGTGGTCAGATATTGACATGTCCTCGTTGTGTGACCTAACCTGCCTTACTTCAGCCAAAGTTTACTAATATACAAATTAGTAAACTTTGCTTCAGCCTCCTGATCGTCATGATTCCCAGCATACCGGGCCAAACGGTTGAAATGAACAACCCTAGGTTTTCCTCGTGGTGGCTTCCTGATTCTGTAGACGACGTCATTGATTCACTCCTGGATCTTAAACGGGCCATTCCAAGAACTTTGCAGTTTTGGGAAAAAGCCGCGTCGCCTCTGAGGGCTGTGTAGCCAAACCAGATCCCCAACCTGGAACCCGCCTTTCACGGCATTCACGTCGTAGGCCTCCTTCGATCCTGTTGCTGGCACTTTGGATGTTTAGACTTCAGAGGGACACGCTGGTGTTTATCGTCCATTTTTCTGAGAAGACCGCTTGCGTAGTCTTCTCCGGCGACATCTTCACCAGGCGGACAGCCAAACTTCAAATCGCAGGGCAGCCGCAGTTCGCGACCCATGATTATCCTATATAGCAGGAGTTCCGCCTGTCGATTCGTAAACTGCTGATAGGTACACTGAAAAAACAAATCCTTTGAATCAAAGGATTATGACATTCGGCCAAGAGCTTTTCGGTTTTAAATAGGTCCAAATGCGAAGGGTCTTGAACCAACACCATAATTCTCTTGTCAACAATTGACCCAATTTTTTTTAGGAGAATAGCCGATTCTCTTGGTTCAATAGCGAATTTTCTTGGTTCAATTGCGAAGAAAAGTTCAGTAGAAGAGAGAAAATATCTCATAATACGATCTAATGATGAGCTTCCAAGAGATATTTCTCTTGTCCGAAGAAATATCCAAATTCAAGTTGTTCTTAGCCCAAGATCTATCTCTTAATTCTAGAGCATGAAATATTTAAAACCAAAAGCGGTTGTACATGACTCAAGAGAAGTTATTCTTGTTCCAAGAGTGGCATTACAGGACGTTTCAGATCATAGTTGAAACGTCCTCAGTCCATTCTTCGCCAGAAAAATACCTTGAAAAGAAAGAACAAACATATTTCCAAACATTTATTGCAAAAATAAACAGTTGGTATTCAAGTTATCTGAAATATAGGAACTCCAATCACATACACTTACATCATGAATAATGATAACACTTTCTTTTCAGTAAAAACAAAATCACAAGTTTCTGGATCGTTTTTTACAAAATGAATGTAGAAATCCTACTATTACTTAGAGTCAGGGTTGCGTTGATTTAAATAAATTGATTCAAATCAGTGATTTGAATCGCGACTTCAATCATCGTTTTAATCACATGTTTAACGTTATTCAAAAATATATATTTTCCCTTCCCATCAGCTTCCATTTTTGAAAAGTGAATAATTGATGGTACTAGTGCGTTGTGTTGAAAATAAATCACGCGAGAAAGATTTATATAAATTCTCAAGTGACTTGTGGAACACATCGAACGAGTGCCATACAATGTTTTATCCAACAAATGGAGGAAATCGTTTTTTTTATGAGATAATTATTAAATATAAGTTTCATGGCCGATTGCACCAACCTATTTAAGGGATACTTAACGCTGAGGAACCCTTAACCTCAAGTATTTGTTCGCACCATCGTTAAGGAAATCTTAAGCTTCCCTTAACGCTGCCTTTATTAAGTCTTCGTTGATGCCCGCACTTATCTCTGTTAACGATATAAACTTGTGATAAAGTTGTTATTATCGTTACTGACTTTTTATATTAATTATTAATTTTCGAAGATATTTATGACTTATTTTTGAAAATATATCGACGCCGTGTGTTAGTTATATAGTTTGACTAGGACACTGTATAATTTTAATGTGATTGCGCCTGTTGTCGGCCATTTAAGACATGAAGTATATATTCAAATTTTAATCACTATAGGCACATCATCTATCTGGTTCTACATGCCAAAATTAAGTAGAATCCGTCTAAACGAAAACATCATTTTTGATTTTTTGGCTTTTAAGCCGTGGCTTAATACTCCACTTTCATAAGTAGTGAGAATGGATCACTTTAACTATTTAGATGAGTCACTAGATTTACCAGAATACCTACCTCGAAAAATGTATGAACGGCCAAATCACAGGAAATGGATCATAGGGTTTTTTAGGAGACTTTTATTGAGATAAGCAAACTCTGTTTTAAATATCTTGACTCAGATGGAAGATCAACTCAAATATGATCATGACAGGTAAAATACATAACTTTCGAGGTTTCTTATTTGTTTTGCATCCATTCCCGTGTGTTTCAAGAAAAGCTGTCAAAAACGCAATAAATTAGCAGTGGTCAGTTTAAACTTGTAAACAAAATCACTAAAATCAGTAGGTAACCACCTTATTAGAAATGACTTGAATTGATCAACGTTGCCAAATTAAGGACACACTTAGTTAAGGGCCCCTTGAAAAGTGTTGGTGCAAATGAAAACGAATTAAGGGCTGCTCAAAATTTAAGGTCCCCTTTGTTGAGTCTTTGTTAAAGTGAAGTTGGTGCAGTCGGCCATCAGTGTCAGAATGACTAGACAGTGACAGTGGCATGTTTACATTTTGGTCATAACAGGTTATTGTTTGTTTGGTTGCCACGGGAACTGTTTGCAACGATTATAAACTACACAGGATTGCTCAGTTTGCCGAATCTGTCTGGCAAGGTCAAACCAAAGTCTATATTATAGACTTTGGTCAAACTCGCTGTGACGTCACCACTGATGCTGAGGCGACTGCCAGCCACGTTGTAACACTGGTTCCCGTTCGATCACCGAAGTGAAGTAACGTCGGGCGTGGGTAGTACTTGGATGGGTGACCGCTTGGGGATCCACAGCAAAAAACTCTGCATCAGTTATCAAAGAAGTAATGGTGCATTCAAAAACTTCAATCCATTTGTCAGTTTACTTGTCCTGGCGATTTTTTTCAAAAAGTTATTTAGTGCCATTTTTTCAAGTTCAAAAAAGGCTACTTTTCTAACTTTTTTCTGTGTAACTTTTGATAAAATTGGCTATAGCACCATTCAAAAGAGAGGCAAAAGATATGTACTTGCTGAAAATTTCATAATAATTGAACAAAGGATTTCGTGGTGATAGAATGTAAAACTTGGCAAAAATTACCCATTTTGCATGATTTCTACAAAAATGGCTCATTTCGCCAAGTTCAAAATTTTATAGCTAGACTATCCTTTGTTCAATTATTATTATGAAATTTTCAGGAAGTACATTACTTTTTGCCCCTCTTTTGAATGGTGCTATAGCCATTTTTATCAAAAGTTAGACAGAGAAAAGTTAGAAAAATAGCCTTTTTTTGAACGTAAAAAAGGGCACTAAACAATTTGTTGAAAAAAATCGCCAGGACCCTCTAAAACTGACAAATGGATTGAAGTTTTCAAATGCACCATCACTTCTTTGATAACTGATGCAGGATCAGAGTTTCATCAAATTTAAGGGCCTTTCCATACTTACGTCCGCCACTGTATGTACAGGGTCATTCCGTATATATTGACCCATATGCTAGCGGCGTTATCTGTGGAGATATGAAAACTCTGTTAATATGAAAGTTTCAGGTATTTATTTGAACTGTTCAAAAATCTTATCAAAAAAAAAACAAAAGACTATTCGAAATGTCAATATTTTTCCACAAGTAGCATTTTTTGTCAATGAAACCCACTGTATTTTATCATATATTATGAAAGAGCTTATTCTCTTGACTTCAAAAATATATAGTTTGATAACTTTCTGATGAGTCGTTCAAGAGATATTTAAGTTTAAATATGTGTAATAATTAGTATTTAGATCCCGGTTGCCATGGATGAAGTTGCACAAATTAATTGACTCGTGAATATTTGGAATAACATCTAGAAGTAGAAGATATTTGACCTCCATTTTTATTGATTCAATCTAGGTATATAATCCATTCCATTGATATAATCACAATTTTCTCATTTTTACCATAGCAACTGGGATGTGAATTTCAATGTTTAAACATATTTAAACTTGAATATCTCCTGTATGACTCATCAGAAAGGTATCAAAGTACCTATATATTTTTGAAATCAGGAAAATAGGCTCTTTCAAAATATATGATCAACATTGAAAAAATGCTACTTGTGAAAAAATATTGACATTCTGATAGTCTTTTGTTTTTTTTTGATAAGATTTCTGAAAAGTTCAGATTAATATGCAAGACTTTCATATTTACAAAATTTTCATACCTATCTCCAAAGATAACACCGCTTACTTAGAAATGAGTAAGATGAATGAGTTTAATTAAGTTTCAAAAAAGTTTTATAATAACATGTTCTTTCGCATGCGCGTGATTTCAAAATCCCTGCGATCGATTTATATTTTCGACGCGTCGTGACGCCCAACTCTTTGTTAGCGTCGAATTTTTTGAACCCCAAAAATATCTACTTGACCCCACACATTGACTACTTTGTACAGAAATTGAATATTTCTATTCGTTTCCGAGAAATTGTAGTGCGGAGTTTTGGGTGAAAAACCCTGTATACGAAATAACCCCCCTGTAAATTACAAACCTTTTTTTTCAAGTCTAGGTTAAAAAAAATATCTCAACAAAACAGCCAATTGATAAGGATGTAATATTCCAATACACAATAAAATGTAATTTAAAAGTATTGATTTATAAAATTTACAATTAAGATTTGTATGTGTACAAAGTGCACGTCAACCAAAATATTTTTGTACCTATATTGGAAGGGTCGGCATAATTTGCGGAACAGGCATGTTCTGCGGAACAAGACGAAATTTACGGAACAGCCATAAAACTCGCACTTTACTACGAGTGGATTAATTTTTTCATATTTTCACATAAAATATTGATGTTTCAACATTTCTAACGATGTTTTATCATTTATTTCATACTGTACCCTAAAGTATCATTTACCTGACCCAAAACCAGTCCGGTAAATGACAATTTACATCATCAGAGACTGTAAAAAAAATGTACTTGACTACTTCAAAAATTACATTTTGCATCACCAAAGACTGTGAAATTGTTAGCATAATTTGACTGGCGCCATTTCATGGTTTCAATTAATAACTTGACATACAATGTTGGTAACATATAATAATTAACCTATTTATTACCCAAGTGGGGACATGGTTTGACTGGCGCCATCTCATGGTAAGAATGTGAGGCGGACTGCCGCTCTAAGTGTATGGTTTGACAAGAAAGCACTTTAAACCGATTTAAAAAAAAAAACACAGTATGAAACAAAACCATTTCCGATACACAGCCGTTAAATGTCATTAAACTACTCGTCTAAGAATTCCAGACTCGGCTCCTTCGTCACCTCGTCCATAAACATCTCGACTCGTGATTAAAAAGGTCATTTACCGCCTAGTAACGTAAATCACTATTCCGTGGAAAAATGAACCCTTTCTGTTCCGTGAATTATCAAATTTGCGGAACGGTCTTGAAACGCAGTAAGTGCATGACCTAAGCTAACCCATATTATCCAATAATTAACACAAACAGCTAAGCAAAATCAACCAGACGTAAAATGTACAGGGTGTTCACAGATAAATGGACCCCCCCCATTAACTTTTCAATTTCATGTTTGGGAGAAAAATGTTTCAAATGAAAGTTCAATGATTCAAAATGAATTTTGTGAAAACACGGTTTTCACATATACAGGGTGTTTCAGAACTTCTGGGCGTAGTTCAACTTTCCTATTTCAAATCGCATCCCTATATTTTTATTTGATTTTTGCATTCTCCGGAAAATTCGTAATATTTTTCATATAGCATACCCTATCCCTATACCCAAATTTAACCAATAAGAAGATATTGACATCAGAAATTTGCTATTTTTTCAAGCAAGTTTTGAAATGTATGGTATTATTTGGAAACCTTGGAATCGAGGTAATTGTTAATGTATGTCAACTTCTCAAAAAAGATTTGAATGACGTACAGGGTGACCCAATATTATTCGATAATATTTAAAATTTAGATTCTACTAATTAAAATAACAATCTTTATTCTATGGACATTTATTCTGAAAAACGACGAAGACGAAATAGCCCCTCGAACCATGACAAAATAGTGGGTTAGAGTTATATTCATTTTTAAAAAAGCTTCTGAAAAGAAACTAAATATTTTAAGGGTTTTCATCGAGGTTTTCATGGAATGAAAATTGTTCATTTTAATTACTTAGTAGAATCCGAGGTTGAATCTTAATTTGAAATATTGTAGGATAAAACTGGATCACCCTGTATGTGCACTATAACATGTTCAAATCTGTCTTGACAAGTTGACATCTATTAACATTAACCAACGATTATAATAATCGTTGAACATTAACAACTAATTCGTTTCCAAGGTTCCAAAATAATACCATCCATTTCAAAACATGCTCGAAAAAAAAGCAAATTTTGGACGTTAATGTCTTCTTATTGGTTGAATTTGGGTACAGGGTATGTTTTATAAAAAATGTTCAGAATTTTCCAGAGAATGCAAAAATCAAGCAAAAAAATGAGGTTGTAATTTGAAATAAGAAAGTTGGACCATGCCCAGAAGTTCTGAAATACCTGTATATGTGAAGACCTTGTTTTCACAAAATTTATTTTGAACCATCAAACTTTCATTTGAAACATTTTTTTCTCAAACATCAAATTAAAAAGTTAATGGGGGGGTCCATTTATCTGTGAACACCCTGTACTTAATTATATTTAAATGATGTCGCTCAAACTCTTCCCATATGGGAATTGCAATTTTAGAAAGCTCGTTACCTAATTTCCATATAAAAAAAACTAATTTTGATTTGTAACTTTGAAGTTAGTTGTAATATAGGTACCTACTTACTCAATAACTCATGCTGTAAATCTCTTTCATAGTCACTAACTGTTAAATGGTCGGAGCAAACTGTCGAATAATCTATATTAAACTTGTCTTTTCTTCTGCAGCGATGCACCCACTCTTTTTGTATTTAAGAAGACAATAGATCCTTGGCTTTTGGAAAAGAATGGAATACTATGCTTGAGCCTTGCTTTTTAAGAGCTAATTGATTGTTTTTGCACACAGCAACGGCACATATTATTCTCTTAGGCATAATGAACTAAAATAATGTTTACCACTGGAGTTAATTATTATTATAAAACAGCCTATTTGCTCCGAGAGTAGTGGCCATTTAATTTACCTTCGTGTGAACAAAATGCTCCTTCTTGTGCTAAATCGAATTATTGCTACACACCCTCAATCGTTAACACAACGAAACGAATAAAATATGTATTTGTATATTTTCGGCAACTCAAACTACATTAAAAGTACTTGGAAAAACAGAAACTATTGGACTATGTACAAATTCACAACACAAGACACACGATCAACGGCTAAATGAAAATAGACAAACCAATGATGACGTCACAAAAACTGCCAAACGTACGTTAAATGGAACTGAGCAATCCTGTGTAGATGATATGAAATGATTTATACAGTGCGGCTCTAAAAGGTCCTTCCCCCCTTTTTTTTTTAATGTGTGCACCAAAAATTTTGAAACTTGGCATACTTTAATTGCTGTCGAAATACTACTTTTTGATGTTACTGACGTACTTTTAGTATTCAAGATGGGCGCCATTTTGAAACATTTTTTTAAATGGAAAGGGGGGTCGTGTGACACCTCATTTTGAAGATCCTGATGAGTACTTTATAACTCTTGAATATTGAGTCGATATCTTTAAGTACTACAAAATGGCGGTACATTTAGTTACTACATTGATACATACACTTTTAAAAAAAAATCATCAAATTCAATTCAATAGATGCTGGAAATATTCTTGACATGAAGTTTGGGTTAGGAATAAATGACAAAAATGTCAAAAAAGCATCTTTTGAATTGATTTTTTTCAAAAAGTGTATGTATCAATGTATAGTAATTAAATGTACCGCCATTTTGTAGTACTTGAAGATATCGACTTAATATTCTAGGGTTATATAGTACTCATCAGGATCTTCAAAATGAGGTGTCACACGACCCCCTTTTC
Organism: Orchestes rusci; assembly: GCA_958502075.1. Classification (NCBI taxonomy): domain Eukaryota; kingdom Metazoa; phylum Arthropoda; class Insecta; order Coleoptera; family Curculionidae; genus Orchestes; species Orchestes rusci. Next base: position 169,642 of record OY293303.1, on the reverse strand, counting down.
CGTTTGAAAAAATGTTTCAAAATGGCACCCAGCCGCCATCTTGAATAATAAAAGTACGTCAGTAACATCAAAAAGTAGTATTTCGACAGCATCTAAAGTATGCCAAGTTTCAAAATTTTTGATGCACACATTAAAAAAAAAGAGGGGGGGGGGACCTTTTAGAGCCGCACTGTATACAATATTCAGCGAAGTCATGATATTTGCATTGTAGACCTTCGCACGATAGAAGCAGATTGGAAAAACTAATGATAGTTGTATTTTGAAAGGTCTGCTGCAAAACAACCTCTACAGACTTTAGTGGTCATTTTTTAGGCAATTCAAAGTCATGTATTTCTTCAATTTTTTTTGAGTGAGTCTTGACTTTTCGTTTTCAAGATCAAAATATTATCAAGATTCTGTACAAGATGTTAATTTTAACAAAAAATAATCAAAAATGTCATACCTATCATTTATACGCACTTTTTGATTCCTTATACTGAATAGCGGGTACTTTGATCCAGGAAAGATCAAAGTTTTAATAATGGAAGTACAACAAACATTATACATCTCATAGAAATAAGTAGTCTTAGCATTTCATCATAATCATCCTATCTAGATAACAACAAAGAAGACGTCTTCGAATTAATAACACTGAATATTGGAAGGTATCCTACTCCAAATTTTATCTGTTATCACTCTTCCAGGAATGTATCTATGACCCTTTCTTTTTTGTGGCGGCATGTCCAACAAGTGCTTCAGGTTATTCTTCAATGTTTTCAGTACAGTTCTAAAATTTTGAGTATTCATACTTTCATTCGTCTTGAAATCAAATTTTTCAAAAATTATTTTTTGTACAAAACATTGTCCCAACAAGTCAACAAATCGAATGAATTTTTCAAGACCGAGACCGAGTCCAAGACTCTCGGTACCTTGGTCTCGGTATTGGTCTCGATCTCGATTCTCGATGTGGTGGTCTTGGTCTTGGTCTCGATTCAGTTCTGCAAGTCTCGGTCTCGGTCTTGGTCTCGATTTCGACTAATAACCATCGAGTCCCATGAGACCAGTAGGATTTCACTGTAGTTGAAAATCGTGCGACTTCTTGCCAAGTTGGTCGTTGGCCTGCTAGCTTCTATTCAATGATGAGCTTTAGATCTAGATCTTTCTCCTGGTCCTCGCGGAGCACCTTAGACTGCTGGGAATCATCCACCACAGTTGTCTTGCGCGAACGAACGCTTGGCTCTTCAATGTCGGTTGCCATGACGACGCATGTATCGTTTCCTGCAACCTATACGTCGTTTTCTACAGTACCACCGAATATTAACTTAAGACAAGAAGGTTCACTCGTCGTCGAAAGTGACTCCGGCTTGCCGCATTCCCAGTCCCGCTCTGGTCCCAACACCATTCAAGGTATCGCCGGCCGATCGGAAATTCCAGCTGAGATACGTCGTTGGAGTTTCGTACAGCGCTTGAAAATCGATAGCCTTTTTCGAACCTGTCTCCCTCGTAGAACCTTGTCTGGGTCGTTTTTCGGCCGGATTTTGTTTATGATTTTAGGAATTTCGGCAAATCGCTTTAGAGACACGATTTTCAAAGAAGTCGACAGGGAGTGAACCAACTGTATCGGTCAATCGTATTCATCTATGGCCGGTCTGGTCGGTCGGACGTCGGATCTTATTTATTCTTATAGGGAGGCATACGCGGACGCAGATGACTTAACTTGACTTAACAAGTATACGTGCATTCATCAGCGCGCTTCAAAAAGTACGTCGTACTTGTATTCCGTCAGAACCTGAATACATCAGAGTGCGTTCATGAGTGTGCGTTGAAACATCCATGTTGTGAAAAAGTACAGTCAGGTAGGGGGTAGGGATTCTGCAGTGTTGGACTCAATTTTGTGCGATCCTGTTGCGAACTGCAAAACTGCAATCAATGCAATCATGTCTTCAAACTTTCCTCACCGTCTGTACTTAGAATATGTCCACGTTGATGCACGACGTTCTTGATTGTGCATTTATGTGTTGACAGTGTTGACACATCTACGTCCGTGTAGGCCCCGCTCATATCAGTCGGTTGGTTGCTGCGTTGCCAACGATACGGATTTCTCCATGCTTATACGGTTTTGTATAGCTTGTAGCTATTTGCCACAGATAACAATAATGTGACAATTTTTTGAATTTATTTTGGATGAATGTTCTCAAGGAATTATTATAAGATTTGAAAGAATAAGGTACCATTAAAACTGTTATTAGAAAGATGTTTTGAAAACTTGGACGAGGTGGATTTTATGAGGAGGTATGTTAACAGTTACAGTATTGTATTGTTCATTTTTGATAAGGAAATATAAGACTTAACTAATAATTCCTTGGGAAAATTCATCACAAATAATAGATCCAAAACTAGTAGATTCTGAATCTGAGGCATACCGTTTAAATTGCGATACTTGCTGATTATTTTGATGTATTGAGGGCTGCATAACATGCGTGTTTTATAAGAACTGGGTTTAGTTGTTATCATATACGTATAGATAAACATAGGTATATGGTTGTTATGATAGTTTTACCGCGTTTTTTGAAGTACGTTTGCGACTGTATACTTAGTGTATAGGTACAATATTTTTAATGTGAATTGAAAAATCGAATAACCTTCTCGCCGGCACACATCAAAGAGATTCCGGACATAGGCGTAACAATTTTATTTTAAACTTATAGATACCTTATTGAAATTTGCATATAATTTTTTTTGCAATAATTGATACAACAAATGAATATGTATAGAGTACAGTCGCTCTCGGACGAACTGGCTGCGATAATGTCTTTCCACCCAAGGCAGAGATCGATCGTTCTACTCGTCAAGCAACATCATTCACATCATTTTAAGGTCCATATTGATTGAGTACATCATAGGCTTGTCGTTTGCGAGTGGATTTCGTTTTGTAAAGATACATTATAAATACAGATTGATGAATTCAAACGCAAGGGATAAGATGGATAGAGTAGTAAACTTTGGCTTGGATAACAATTGGTGCGACACGTGGTGAAATCGGATATTCGTTCTCCTTTTGGATAACATGAGCTACACAGTTTTTCCATACGTCATCTTCCAGTTCTTTCACTTTTTGCCGTGTATTGTCAATAACTGTTCCACTTAAAGTCGGCGATTGATTGATTTTTCTTAACCTTTTATTTATGATCCCCCAAATCATTTCAATAGGATTAAAGATTCAGTAATATGGCGATAAACGCAGAACCGTATGGCCTTGATATTGACACATTCTATCAGTTACATATTCTTTTCTAAAATTAAATGACTTGATAGTTCTTAGCAAATCATTCTTTGTAGCCTTTCCTTCAGGAAAAGGTAGATTTTTATCCTTCATAAAATTGAGTATATCTTGTTTCTTATGTTATTATTTGGAATTTTGACCAGTAATCTTGAATGATAAGGAGCATTGTCCATGATAATAACAGAATCTGGTGGGATATTTGGTAGTAGCTGTTCGGACATCCATTTTTCGAATAGTTGGGCACTCATATCCTCTGATGGTAATTTGCATAAGATTCGCTTATATTTTTCGCAGATAACAGAGCGTTTGGCACAAATCCATTTTCGCTGCCTGCATGGAGTAGGTATGATGATACGTTTCCCGCGAGAACAAGGCGTACCCATGCAGGCTACAATTCTTGGTATCATCAACCCAACCATATTTAACAACGTCGTGAGTGTCAAACCAGCTCTCATCTGCATAGACTAAGCACTTGCGCGATCGTCGATACTCTTTTATTTGATCCAAATATTTTCCACGCAATCCACGAATCCGTTGTGACACCATTATCGCCAATCTGCTATCTATTTTTTCATACTTGAAGCCACAATCCAATAAAATAGCTCGCAATGTTGCCAAGCAGTTATAATTATAATAAGGATAATCTTTTAGTTTTTCCTGTACCATTTCCAATGGTACTTTATTCTCTTTATAAAAATCATATACTATTTTTCGAATAATTTGTTTAAATTTTTTGGGGGCGACTGCGACTGTTCGTTTTCTTTTTGCAGAATAGTCTTTCACATTTCCCACCTTGATAACTCGACAAATTGTTGATTTTGATAATTTTGTGAGTTCGCTTATTCATTTAAAAATCTTTGTTTCACTCACTGACGCACTCATATATTTAAAATAAGGCGTTAACTCTGTACATGCATGGAGGTCTTTGTTTTGAAATTCTGAGCTGCATTCTTCAGAAGATAATGCATCTTCCAAGTGGTCTTCAAATGGTCTCCAAAAAGCCATACTAACACTGATTCTCAACACTATTCATAATTGAAAAAAAACAATCAATAACTAACCCAAACTAACACTATGAGGCCCCAATTTTCAACGGTGATTCAACGTTGAACTCGGTTCAAGTAGATTGGACTGTGCATCCTTGACAGTTCAACGTTGAACCATCGTTGAGAAACAGGGCCTAAGAGTAATATATATTATACGAACACTATGCACGAAAAAAACAAACTACAATTAAACAGCTAACAGATAAACTAACTAACTAACAGCGACACGAACGTAACAGCGATAACACCGAATAAACAACTCAATAGTACTGATGAAAAAACACTCGATCGCCTAATCGACAGACTACACTTGTTGCAACTCGTAGTGCGCCGCCGAACTACGCGACGTGACGCAGTCTGCCGCGCGCGGCGATTCGAAAACAACGAAAATTTTATCTCTGAATAGAATACGTACACGTATTATTAGCCGAAGCCGACGTTGGAGATCTTTTCTTTTCTGGATTCAAAAAAATATATTTTGGTTGTTGATGTAGTAATACCTAATAATTCTCTTTCATGTCTTATATTTGAGATGGTTAAATCGAAAATACTTGATTATGCTTCACTAGCAATAAAAAAAAAACAAAAAAAAACTAAGAACGAAAACGCTTTGATATCACCACTTCACGATGTGCAATTGGTTTTTTTCTGAGGTGAAGTTTGACAAAATTAAAATTGAAAATTGTTTTAATCTCCGCCACTGGCTCCGAAGTCCTGCCGAAATATTAAAGCTAATGGATCATTCCCATTGTAGCGAAAACGATAATTGTCCCATCCATTCGTGGAGTCCCCCCCGCAAAAAGCTCATGCGGTGCGTTTGCTTAGATGTGGACGAGGCTTAAGGATTTTATTGGAAAATTTAAAAATTTTCTGCCCCGTCCACACCTGAGCAAACGCACCGCATGAGCTTTTTGCGCCACATGAGCATTCAGATGTGGACAGGACGCACGAACGCGCTGAGCACGCTCATTAGTAAACTTTATTAGTAAACTTTGCTCATGTTGTGCGGCGGTCGATCCGAACGTTGTCGGTCCATCAAAGGAATAACTTGCTCAATCTGGACGGGCTATTTTTTTAGTTGCATTCAGTCGTCGCACCGAACGGCCCCGCACAAAATGGATTTTTCAGTTGAAATGTATTTGCAATTGATTTATGAGTTTGAATAAAGGCCTATTCTTTGAATGTGAGACACGAAATGTATGTTAACAAGTTTAAGGAAAAGAATGCCTGGTGAAAAATTGTGGAGATATTTATCGGGGATTTTTAAATCGCCTGCCATCCCCGTCATTATTTCAATGTCGTGAAAAAAAATATCAACTGACAATCTTGACTTTTTTTTAAGTATAAATATGTGAAGACCATCTAGTACATTCCCATCACTTTACCCTACTTTTAAGTAATTTATGAATAATTATAAAAACACCACTTGCTAGTCTAGATTTTCCATTGTTATTCGGCGCACAAGTGGAGCGGCCCCGAACACAGGCTGATGTGGTTCTGTGCGGTAAATCAATAATTCGACCGAATGAATGCTCATGTGACGCAAAGTGCTCATGCGGTGCGTTTGCTCAGATATGGATGAGGCTTTTTACAGTTTAAATCAGAGCAAGGTTTGGATTGAAAATTCAAGATCCTTTCTCATTTTTATTCTGATTGATATCCGCCGTATGAATTTTAATAATGGATGATTTTCGTCCTAAATCTTAATTTATAATCTTTCTTTAGTAATGGAAACAATCATGCGAGTTCCATGCTCCACTTTGATGTCAAGGACCGCAACTGCAACATATTATACATCAATCGCATACTTAGTTTGTGTGTATACAAATGGGACCAACAAATGTGTTTATTCTCAGTTCTCTTTGTTGACGTTTCTAAGTTGTGAAAATGGTATGAAAATTATCATCATTACGGGTATAAGGAAGGTATTCAAATTTATCACTTCGTTTTAATTACATTAAATGAAAATAATCCGGCTTCCTGTATACGATTAAGCAATTCGATGTAAGACGTCTCGTAAATTATTTCATTGGTCTAGCTTCCGGTCTCTTGTCGGACTTGTAAAGATTTTCATTTAAAAATATATTTTCCGGTAGGTGCATTGTAACATCCCAAACAATGGTGCTTTTTACGGCCATGAATTTTGCATCCACTCTATAGGCACCCGTATTACTTCCAATCATTAACCTTAATTAATTCATTTTTTCACATGATTCATTTGGTAGTTAAATGAGTTGGAAGCAAGGGAAAAGTTTGAGCAGTTTCCTTATTATTGTAGTCACCTAATTTAATTGAAAAGAATTACATAATCACTACTTATTATCATTTTCACTCACTTGCAAAGATGTAAGTCAAATGTTTCTCAGAATAATGACATTAATAATGAACTTTTCAGATTGGCCAATTAAGATGCGGCATTGAAAGTAATTAATTTCGTTTATTGAGTAATCGCAGTTTTATTGAAAATTGTATTACTTTTGTGGTTTGAGTACAGTTAGTATTTATTGGTTGCATGAGGAAATCACTTTATTTTCATTTTGTTTAAATATCACTTTATTTCAGTTATTACTGTAGGCTGCCAAATAACAACCACATAAATCATAAATCAATAAAGTAAACTTTTCAGGAATCCAAACAAATTTGATAGCGTGAATATTCCTTTTATGATCTGATAAATGAGGTTTCAAAAATGTGAAGTTTTTCATATTATTTATATAATATGAAAAACTCAAAAAAAAAATCACGACTGATGTGGTTTTTTCAGTGAACATTATGGAATTAGATACAACATTGAAAAACACATAAAAGCTCAAACTGGATTCGATGTTATAGATCGACAAATTAATATTAGTATTACTAAGGTAGGCACATAGTCAAAATCCTCATATTTAACATTATTTTCGTCTTCATCAAGAGGTCTTTTGTCAGGCATTCGTTAAAAAAAAAATGTCAAATCTCTCGTTCATTTAGCTCAAATTTAGGTTACAGTTTTCTTTTTTTGTATCTTGTTCATTATTTTATAATATACTTATGTGATTTTTGCAGTGAGATATATTTTTTGAACGGTAAATGACTTGTTTGATTTTTACACATTGTGTCGATCGATATCAGAAGTTATTCATGGCAAAAACCCAGTTTTGAGAAATTAGAAAGGTAGTTTGAAGTTTAGCTATAGAGTACCTAGTTGTAGTTGATCTTCGAAGATGAAGAATAATATGGAAGGGTGTTGGCGTTCAAACTTTGCGAACTATCTGTTTTTGATAATGTCCCTTACAAAAGTTGAAAAACGTGGTGTCATTCTTAGTCTATAGTCTAAGGTGTTATTATACAATAGTCAAGGAAAGGAGATCATAAATCAATAACGTTATCATAATTTTATGAAGAAAGAGGCAGAGCATGGTAAGTAAACTGCATTTACGCCACTGGTATATCGATCCATCGGCTTCCACTAGTCCCACTCCAGCGAGTTTAAAGTTTAAAGTGAGACAGAAAACGACGCCATTGTACATTGTACAGTACAGTTCCTAGTTGAATCGTAATCGTACTCTACCATAATGCCAATCCAATCACCGGTATTGCCACCAAAAGACACCTCAGGCAGTTGCTTTATCACTGGTAAAGTCTCAACTTGATATCACAAAAACCAATATGTCTTTAATCAATGCTTGCTGCTTGCAACCACATCAATTTGCGGTTGAAGCGAATTGCGAAAACTAAACGAATTTGAGATGCAAATTTAAATTTTTGAAGATATGCAGTAGTTGCTATTAAAAAAAAAACTATGTTGAAGCCTGCTCTGAAAAAATGCTACACCCTGCATATATTGAAAATTGATTCCAGAAAGTGCACTGGGGCATCGCTGTATTTCAATGCATTTTGTTATGATTGACAGCGTAGGCGTAATCTAGCTTTTCCATATCATTGACTCACTTGTATAATGTAGTATATACTTTCCACTGGACATAACCCGATAAATCTCACATTGCAATTTGGAACAGTTGATAGGGATATTTTGCATATTTCAAATTATCTTAATCTATTCCAATAATAACTACATAAACGAAAATCCTTGACAATGAACAATGAATAAGGAGTTGGTCGAGGCTCGTGCTGTATGCATACAAACAACGATTACACACTGTTACGCATTTCCAGCAATGCTTTGTGCTGTGGACCTCACAATTTTGCTTAAAACAAACAACTAGGATTTGAAAATTAAAAATAGGAATTCACTTCCCTGTTAAGAAATCGTGTCTACGTACTTCTCGCGTCAATGGTTTTTGTTCCGCTATTTCCGATTTTACAATGCTTGAACTCTGTACCATGCACCTATTCAGTAGGTTACCTTATAACTGTAAATTATTTTCAATATTATTTTCCGTGCATGTAATATAATGATACCATATGTTCCAGGTCCAATGATGAACAGCTAAGCTACTTGCGAATAAATGGTGAGTAAAATGGTAAATGGTGTTAATCGTCAATGCGTCCGCCAAAATCAGATTGTTATAGCAACAAGAATTGGGTCGAGACTTCGAGACACCTCATATTTATCGATTAAACGAGAATCACTGGGTTCAGGTTCACTTCAAACATTTGTCAACTCGAGAAATACAAATTACGGTTTAATAACGTTTTTCATGACCTGCTTCTTGACCAAGCGCAAAAGTAATTTCGTTTAGGTTTGTTTGTTCAGTTGGCTCTTAGGCATAAAATAGTAATTTACGTTACAAAGGCGGTAAATGACTTTTTAAATTATGAGTCGAGATGAGACGAGGCGACGAATAAGGAGCCAAGTCTGGAATTTCTAGACGAGAGTAGTTTAATGACAATTAACGGCTGTATATCGTATATTGTTTTGTTTCATACCGTGATATATTTTTTTAACGGTTCAAAGTGCTTTCATGTCAAACCATACACTTTGAGTGGCAGTACGCCTTACATTCTTACCATGAGATGGCGCCAGCCAAAAAATGTCACCACTTGGGTAATATATAGGTTAATTATATGTTACTAACATTCTATGTCAAGTACAGTCAAGTTATTAATTAAAATCATGAGATGGCGCCAGCCAAACCATGCTACCAATGCAATTTCACAGTCTTTGATGATGCAAAATGTCATTTTTGGAGTTTGGAGTACCTAGTCAATTTTTTTTTCACAGTCTCCGATGATGTAAAGTGTCATTTACCGGTCTGGTTTTGGGTCCGGTGAATGATACTTTACGGTACAGTATCAAATGAAAAAATAAATGTCATGTAAGGTACGAACAAACGGCCCACACGCTATGCAATCAGTGATCAACACGAACAACTGATTCGACAGTTGAAGAGATAATCGCTTAGTGTGTGGAGTTTTCATCCTACAAGATGCGCGACGCGGTAGGTTTTCTGGTTTTTGATCGGGCCATCAAACCTGTTGTTCAACTGAACTTCTACCGTTGTTTGAGTAAAGTTCTACTGCCTCAAATACGACAGGTTGCGTTGACGTTGAATAGTGTATAGTGTGTGGGCTCGCTTCGACTAGTTGAGACGACTTCGAGTTTACAATCAATTGTTGTTGAATTGATGAGACGGTCGAACCAACTTGTCGTTAAACTGAGCTGAATGGTGTATGGCCAAGATAATACCTATTCAACTGGTTGCGAAGACTCTATTAAATCTGTTGAACAACTTGTCGTTCAACCAGCTGCATAGTGGGCAGGACTGGCCCTGGAAGCCCAAATCGAATTAATTTTTTTACCCTTCATATGAAGAACCCAAATTTTTATTTCATAATGTTCTACATCGCATATCATGATACCTACTTAATTATAGCATTGTAACTTTAACATTTTTTTTTATGATTGTTTTAACTTTTAGCCATAAAAAGACAAATCTTCTTTCATCTTGCAAGTTTTTACACCCGACTGCAACACAATAGATCACCATATTTTCTCAGTCCTTTTCAAACTTATTTCTCCGATAAAACCAACTTATCTGAAAGGAAACTAGATGCACATTATTTTATTATTACTATAATAACATGTATTTTCAACACCAATAAAATAACACCGAACGCCACTGAATTCTCACATAACAGTTTTTTTTGCCCCTCAACCCATAACCTTAATACCCGGTAATGCATAGACTTAAAATAACAAGACACGTAACGCCTATACCTTTAGCATTGAATGTTTTGGTCCCAACACAATGATGATAGGCCAGTTTTGTTTTTGTTTACTTACCGGTGAAACTCCCGATTTTCGCCTGTTATTTTTCTCTGGCCACACACTACACACGTTTTAGGCACTGTTTATCAATTAAACACTAAATCCCGCAATTTAGAACAGACAGAGCAAGACTTTTTCTGAATAATTGAGAAATAAGCTTTACTTGCCGGTGAAACGCCCGATTTTCGCCTGTTTTTTTTTTCTGTGGCCACACACTACACACTTTTTAGGCATTGTTTATCAATTAAACACTAAATCCCGCAATTTAGAACAGACAGAGCAAGACTTTTTCTGAATAATTGAGAAATAAGCAAACTATAAACGCATTTACCTCACTTGAAGCGGACGTTTGTAAACAATGCGTCAACCGGTCAGTCCTCAAAGTTGCGACCGGATGTTGCCATATTTCATCATGAAATGTATAGAGCTTCATACAAATGTTCCCCTTCAACAATGTTTTTAAACGACAGAAAAGTCATTTGTGACGGAAAACTGAGAATACGGAATTATAGGTGTTTAAGATTGATGATTTGGTAGTAGAATTAAATTATTTTTGCAGGTATTTTTCATAAAGCTCTAGAACATTAAGAGCACATGACAACGGCGCTGAAATAAAGTAAATAGATTCATGAGGGAGATGTTGGGGTTAGCAATATTTGTTTTGTTACTTGTCTTGTTATTTTAAGTCTATGCGGTAATGAGTTCGACAAGAATAGGTATCCGTAACACTGGCTATCTCTGTCTAACAAAAAATCACATACTTTGACACTTCGTCGAAATAGATGACTAGAAAACTCAATTAATATCTGCTAATTTTCTAACCGTTTCATTCAGAATATACTCTCAGGGAAACTACGTCACCGACACGTGATCCTGATCAACAAATGAAACGACTGGTGACGCCCCATTCTAAATTTGTTGCCAGGTTGTGAAATTAGCGTGGCATTTTATTTAGCTCTATAGCGCATCCACCAATGAAATCACTCGTACACCCAAGTCTATTAGGTAAATTGCGAACGAGCTGACAACGCCGCATCATGTGGGTAACCTAACCTTGTTTTTGTTGTTTACATACATCCGTGATTTGGGATTTGGGTACTGTTGCTTGTTACTGTTATTATTGTTTCTAAACATATTCCAATACACACACAAATTATGGATTGCCCATTTCCACCTGTCTAAGTTCTCCATCGAGTGCTTCAAAAATTTGGAGACGAAAAAGCCATTTGAAAAGCCTCGATTCCGTGAAATATCCTAGAAAGCACTTTGTGTAGTATATACAGGTGCAAATGGACTTTTTCTTATGTTGAAATATTGTAGCCTCATCCTTTCTGAACATTTTGTTGTTTGAGGTGACTTAATAGGTAAGTGTTTTTTCGAAGAAGTTACGAAGTTTTGTATTGGAGTATGTCTATGAATTTTGGACAATAAAAGACAATAATGAGTGTTTACCTTTTATTGTCACGAAATATACAGGGTGTTACAAATTCGATGGGATAGCATTGCTAATTCCTAAACCATAAGAGATACAGCGTCTGTTAAATGGAGGCAAAGTTGCGCATTTTGGCACTCAATAATATGCCGCTGAGAAACTTAAAATATTCGGAGCACTTCCGGAGATATCCGGAAAAAATCAATTTTTTCAAAATTCTTTTTTATTTCCTCCTGAGTTAGTTTGAAGGAATTATTGAAAACGAGTGGCACATTTTCATGGCCACTTTTTCTCCTCTTGAAGGTAGGGTGGTCGGAATTTATATCCGACGTTTCGATTTTCCGCAACCATCATCAACTTCATTTTTTCAAATACAAACCCAACTTTTTTTATGCATTTTTGGATAGCTCCTGACTTCCTGAACATCATGATGTGTCACACTTGTCATTCCAAAATATGCAGAATTATAATCCGAGATTTTTCAAAATCAAACCTCTTGATCTCTTTGTAATGCAATGCGCGTATCGTAGTCATGGTAACAATAACAACTTGTCACGCCTGTGGATAGTTTTGGAGCTTGAATAATAAAACTTCAGCTTAAAAACAGTTTCTCGACTAGTTTTTGATCATCATGTCTTATAGTTTTTCCGCTATATCGGAAAAACCGATTTGCCGATTACTCCCGAGCATGTCAAAAGTTACGCTATAAAATCACAATGTCACATTTTTGAGAGGATTTAACCACTGACGTCCCCCACAAACTTTTTGTCGGTACACCAATGTCAGCCCGGGCGGACTGTACTAAGAGACCATTACCTCCATCAATTTTTTGATAGAATGAAAGGTTTGCATTATCACCCTTGATAATACAAGCAATGCTACCCTCGACAGATAAGAGACTGAAATGTTACCACACTAGGTAGTAGGTACCAAAGTCGGTATAATAGACACTTTAAGCACGTCCTAAATTTCAAACGTATCCGTATCAATCTGCGCATGCTCAGAAAAGATGCGGGGGTTCCGATTCGTTCCGTTGCACGTATCGTTGCGGGCCTTTCATCGTATCCGTATCCGAGAACGCATCTTAACTAATCGAAGAATTATAACAAAAGCTCTTCAAAAACGATAAACGAAAAACACACAAACATCCAAACCAAACCAAAAATATAAACAAAAATCAATATCTGGGTTACAAAACGCGAAGTTTGACAACTTTGACGTTTCACCAATCCGTTTCGTATACGTAGAACCGATCGCTGCTTAAGCGGGTTTTTAATGATTAACGTATGTCGATTCGTTTACGGATGTTAAAATGAAAACCCTTCGCGGTATTTCGATAAAGCGTCTATTGAACAAAATGCGACTTATCATTTACAATGCTCCAATACGACTAAAACTAGAAAAAGAATTCCGGACAATAATATAATATAACTGGTTCACGCCGCACGCCGGACTGGGCTGCTTCACGAAAACAAGTACCAATCGATAAGACCTGACTGCTAAATATAAACACAAATTTCAGATACAACTATGATGGAAATCTTAATTCTAACACTCCCACTTATATGAAATTTGTATCAGTCATAATCGAAATAAAATCAACAATCCAATACAAACGCGCAACTTAAACTACTAAGTACATTTTTCCCAGTTACAGTTTACAATACATAATATCCTCAATGAGACGATTAAAAATTGTCTTTGTTAGAGGTTTGGTCAGTATATCGGCCAATTGATCTTTTGAACTGACGTAATTTACGAGTATATTGCCTTTTTCGCACTCATCCCGCACAAAACAAAGTCTTACATCCATATGCTTGGTCTTGCTATGGAGCTGATGTGCCTGGCTCAATTTGATCGCTGACTGATTGTCCACCATTATCTTCATCCTTGATGTTGGAAGTCCAATTTCTTGAAGAAAAGACTTCAACCATAAAGCCTCTTTTACACCAAGGGCCAAAGCTATGTATTCGGCCTCGGTGGTTGATTGGGCCACGACTGATTGCTTTTGGCTTTTCCATGTGATTGGACCTCTTGCAAGCATGAAAATATATCCGCTGATTGACTTCCTTGTATCTATACAACCAGCGTAGTCGGCATCTGTGTAACCTATAGCTTCAATATCTTTAGTTCTGGAATAGACAATCTTATAATTTATTGTCTGTTTAAGGTAACGGAAGATTCTTTTGACTGCTTGCCAATGTTCGTCCTTCCAATTGTTTAGAAATCTGCTCACTTGATTCACGGCAAAGCAAATGTCCGGCCTGCTAACGGTCACAAGAAATATCAAGGAACCGACCGCCTCGCGATAAGGTATATTCAGATTAGAAACAGAATCATTAGAAGCTACCGTTAAACGTATGCTCGGTTCAGCTGGAATTGACAGGGGTTTTGCTGAGTTCATATTAAATTTTTCGAGCACCCGCGAAATATAATGTTGTTGATGACACTTGATAGTTCCTTTTTCAATGTCTTGTTCAATCTGAATACCAACAAACTGCAAATTTTTATTGTCCATATTCACGGTAATTTTGAACATTTGATTTAGAATTTTTATTAATTCACCAATAGCATTTTCGGATTTGGATAATAAAAGTCCATCATCAACATAAATTGCCAGATATACTTCTACGTTATCGAAGCATCCGATAAACACACACATATCAGATTTCAGTTGTTTAAATTTATACTGACTTAAAAAGGAGACAAACTTTTGATTCCAGCACCTGGGAGATTGTTTTAGTCCGTAAAGGCTTTTATTTAGTTTACATACCAGATCTGGTTTTTCCTGATTAACAAATCCTGTTGGTTGCTTCATATAAACATTTTCACTCAACTCACCATAGAGAAACGCGGTTTGCACATCAAAATTCGCGATTCGAAGGTTCTTTTCTGCAGCTAAAGCTAGCAACACGCGAATTGAATCATAGCGAACCACCGGCGCGAAGGTTTCTTGATAGTCTATGCCTTTTTCTTGAGTAAATCCACGTGCCACTAACCGCGCTTTATAACGTATCGGATTTCCGTGTACATCAGTCTTCACACGAAACACCCACTTATTGTCAATTAATCTCGCACTTTTAGGTAATTTTTCCAAAATCCATGTGTTGTTTGATTCCAGGGCATCCATTTCCTCTTTCATGGCGGCTTCCCACTTCATGGAGTCCTCACTTTTGATTGCTTTTTCGTATGAATCTGGTTCTAAGATGGAGCAATTTGCGTAATAATCTGGTGGCCGTAGTGTGCTTCTATCTCTTAACTGTCTTAATTCGATGTCTTCATTATCACCAACATCAATGGGCTCATCAATTTCAAAGTCTTCGTCTGTATTGCCAACACTTTCGTCTGTTGAGGTTATATCTTCTTCGGTTTCAATAGTTTCTACTTCTGATGGTAGAATATCTTCGGGTTGAACATCGTCATTCTCACCAAAACTTCCAAAAGTGAGTGTGAATTTTGGTTCTTCGATCTTGAATGTTCCATTCTCATTGAAGGTTACGTTGCAACTAACCTCAATTCGTCGCTTTTCAGGATCCCACAGTCGATAATTCGTTGAATGGCCTTCATATCCAACAAATAATAGCTTCTTCGACTTAACATCCAATTTCTTGCGAAATTGCGGTGGAATAAACATGTAAGCCGGGCAACCAAAAATCTTCACATGTTTTATATCTGGTTTTCTTCCAAACCATTTTTCGTAGGGGGTCATATTTTCCACCTGAGTTGATGCTGTTCGATTTAGAATGTAGACTGCTGTATTGACAGCCTCTGTCCACAGTTCTTGGGGAACATTCTTATTTATTAGCATTGTTCTGGCACTTTCCACAATTGTCCTCAATTCCCTCTCAGACCGCCCATTCTGTTGAGGTGTATATGTTGCCGAGTATTCGTGCAAAATCCCTTCCTTCTTGATAAAAGCTTCAAACTCCTTGTTGGCATACTCCCCTTTTCCTTGATCGCTTCTGAGAACTTTTATCTTGTTGTTGGTCTGATTTTCAATCAAAGCTTTGAGTTCTTTGAATTTATTGAGTACTTCGGATTTGTGTTTCATGAAATAGACTGTCTTATAGCCACTGCAATCGTCCTTGAATAAGACAAAATATCTCGATCCACTCGGTGAAGGAATGTTGATTGGACCGCAAACATCAGAATGTATCATTTCACCGGGCTGCTCTCTTCTGGCTCTTCCAAGGCTTTTGTGTGGTTTTCTGACTTGTTTACCTAACTGACACGGCTCACAGAAAAAATCTTCAGATTGATGAATCTTCAAATCCTTGACCATATCCCGATGAGCTGTTTTCTTGATGGCATTACAATTCACGTGACCCAGTCTATCGTGCCACAATTTTAGTGAATTTTTAGCGTTACCCACGTTGCACTCCGGCGGCATTTTCACTCGGAATTTCATCACCCACAAATCGTCATTTCGGATACCGTAACATGATAGCTTTCCATCACTGTCTCGAAATTCACAGCGATTTTTAGATGAATGGAATGTGAAATTGCGATCAGTCATTACTCCCACTGAAAATAGACTCCTCCTCAGTTCTGGGACGTAGAGGACATTGTAGACGGTTCGATTGATCCATTTACCCTCCACAAGTGCTTCAATATGTATGGTTCCGGTTCCAGCTGCTGCAATTCGTTTTTCATTTGCAATTTGGACATGCATCGGTTGTGAGACAGGTTTCACTTCTGCAAACCACTCAAGTTCACTCGTCATATGGACACTGGCACCAGAGTCACAAATCCATTCAGTTTTCTTCATTCTTGCACTCGCTGAGTACGATGCCGAGATATCACAAAAGTAGGCCGAACGACTGCTAACAGATTGCTCACCATTTTTGTCTTTGTTCAACGCAATTCTTTTCCGACATTCCCGCGCCCAATGTCCCTTTTTCTTGCAGAAATTACATGTACTATTCTTCTTTCGATCACCTATGGTCGTCTTGTCTTTTAAACTTGCAGCTTCAAATTGACTTTTCAATGTTTTCACTTGCAGAGCAAGCCGTGACGTTTCATTGTCCGCACTGTCCATTCTGGATTCTTCTTTCATCAACCTGGCCGTAAGATTTTCAAAAGTCTGCTTGTCGCCGGCAACTGAATCCCAAGCTGTCCTGAAGGCATTGTAGCAAGAAGGCAAACTGTTTATGACTTTTGAACATTTTGCACTTGTACTTATGTTCTCATCCACATCTTTCAGTTGTTTAACGAGCATTTCAATGTTGGAAATATGCTCTGCCATTTTTGCACCTTCGGGCATTCTGTATTCGTAGAACCTCTGCCATAGCAACTCTTTTGACACTTCTGTCTTCTGTTCATGTATCGACATCAGACGAGTCCACATCTCCGCTGCATTGTTGCAATTTATCAAATATTGGATTTGATCCTGGCTGATTGTTGACAACAACATAACTTGAGCTTTGGAGTTGTTTGTATCCCATTTAGCCCACGCATCTGAACTTGTTTCGACCGGTTCTTCTTCAGTCCCGTCCACTATCTTCATGAGCTTCTCGGCTTTCAGCAAAATCTGGATGCTGAATTTCCATAGTTGAAAGTTTGAGCCGTCAAACTTTGGGATGTTTCCACAATCGATTTTTGTTACACTGGCCATCGCAAAACTCCGTATATACGACTCGAACGTATTTGGAATTTACAACTTACTGCACGACTCGAACGCGCGTTTACTTTTTACGAAACACGACGAAAAAAGGGCTTTCAAACTAAGGCTCACGTAACTGGGCCCATAACCTGTTAAAATGAAAACCCTTCGCGGTATTTCGATAAAGCGTCTATTGAACAAAATGCGACTTATCATTTACAATGCTCCAATACGACTAAAACTAGAAAAAGAATTCCGGACAATAATATAATATAACTGGTTCACGCCGCACGCCGGACTGGGCTGCTTCACGAAAACAAGTACCAATCGATAAGACCTGACTGCTAAATATAAACACAAATTTCAGATACAACTATGATGGAAATCTTAATTCTAACAACGGATCCGGATGCGGATACGGAAAAAAATGTTGGGTTTGCTTAAAGTGTCTATTATGCAGTCAACGCAACGCTACCATAGACCACCACAGAACCAAAGAGCTCTTAAATATGAGCAGAAAAGACCGCCGCACAATGGTCGGTCTATTAACTGGTCACATGAACCCATAGACTAATATCATTATACCCAGCATGAACCTGAAGGGTCACCTCCACAGGATCGGAGTCGGGGAAGATTCAGAATGCAGGGCTACGTTCACGACAACACAACCCGGGTTACATATTAACCCGGTCAAATCTTAAACGGGTCGACTTTTACTTTAACCCAGTAGAAAAACATCCTAGATCTTGAAGGTGTGAACGACAGACAGTTGAACTGTGACATAATTTTGAAATATTCATAGCCAACAAACTCACTCCTAATAAATTAAATAGACATTTAGAAATCAATATGAAACATGGATTAGTCAAATCACGCAAATACGTCACCTAAAAATTTAAAATGTTTCAATTTTTAACATAAACAAACCAATGCGCATGCTCGACAAACTGTACCCATGTCGGCGAGCGGGTTAAAAGTTCCACTCGGGATGTACTACCTGGTGAAATATTTCAGGGTCGTGAACGCAGTTGTACATCTACCCGGTTAAAGGTTCCATACCCATGAACGATTCAACTGACGTTAGAGAGTGCGCCCGGGCGTGTGTCGTGAACGCACCCCAGGTGGTGCCTTGAAGACGTACAGACCGTAGCCCACATCCTAATGGAATGTCTGGCTCTTCGTAGCACTAGGATGGAATACTTCGGAGCCGAACTCACAACACTCCAGGAATTAGAAGGGATCCATTTGAGGGACCTGCTGAGCTTCGCGAAAACATCGTGCCTTCAATAATCTCACTTCCAGCAATGGGGTCGTTGCACGTACTTTTTTTATTGCATATTCTGAAAATATAATCAAAAATATTAGACCCGTATTTTTTTTTTTTTTTATCGATTTTTAAGGGCATAAACTAGCGTCGAAGTTTGTCAACAGTCCTTTTAAGCCTTTTAAATGATGACGCGTGTACGACAAAATATGGCGTCGCTTCTTGGATCCGGCGCAGCTCTTCCCGTGGATCGATAACTGTAGAGAACGCAACGTTGCCGAGATGCTTTTTGCTTGGGGTCGAGTGTAAAGCGTGTTTTATTCTAGGGATTTCTCAATTTCGAATTCACGTTCGTGGTTTGGATCAACTTTGCTTATATACGATTCAATATCGTCAAAAAAGAATGGGCCAATAAATAATATTGCCTACCAGCTTTAATTTGCAGGTACCAATATTTGCAGTTTTTGTTTAGTATGCAACGCTCCTGGTAGTTATTTATCAGACGTAGGGATAAATTCAAAGAATTGTGTCTTTGAGTTTATCCCTACGTCTGATAAATAACTATTCTATGCGTCTGCATTAATTTGGGTCTGAGAAAAATAAATATCTTGAGGGTTTTATGATACGGTCAAAGGTATCATAAAAACCCAGTCTGGGTGGTGTCGTATATAATTTCCTGGTTAATTTGCATTGAATCACATTATTTACCATCAATTTTAAAGTAAACCTAAATGCGTCGATTATCTATCGTTCATCATATTGAGCTGGTAATTCTTGTAAAAATACCATCAATAGTACATCTCGCAACACCGCATTTGTATCAAGCAGCGCGCGTTCATTTCAGTGTCAAGCGGATAAAGGATATTGATCTGTGACGTCATGGAGGCAATGGGCCCAGGTTGATGGAGTTATTTATTTCAAAGAGGCCTAGTTCAAATGTTGTGCATTATTTTGGCCAATTCATGTCACCCATTTTATTAACAAACCCACAGTTATATATTCTACACAAAATCAGCTCTAATTTTCATATAGTGCAACGACCCCATTGTGGGTTGCAACGGGCCCAGGAGGCCTAAGCAGGTTTTGGCGTGAGCCACCCACTTAAACATCTACATCTACGCCACCTTAGACCGGTTATACGCATCCTAGGCATATAACTAGCCTAGTTTATACCGACAACCTAGTCCGCGGACCAAGTACCAAATTCGGACTATATCCGAACTAAATATTTGGTTCGAATGGTGTAAACAGTTGCGGACTAAGCTGGTCCGCTCTTGGTTTGGTACTCGCCAGCAAGTGTACCGAACTAATTTGGTTCGATCTGGATGAAAATTTTGAGGTTATATTGATTGTTATTATTGTGAATTGTGTTGGTTCTGAGTTTCTAAGGCAATCTGAGCGTACTCACTCATGTTTTTTTTGGTTACGAATTGTGTTGATGAATAATTTCGACTTGTTTTTGACATTTGACGAATTGCGGGCGTACACATTTAGTTCACGCGTTGCAAGACGGTGTAAACGGGCACGAAGCAAGCATTGGTCCTACCGTACTATCCCCACCACCTTGGTCCTATCGGACCGAACTAAACGAGTTATCGATGTAAACTAGGCTACTAACTGTATGTTCCCAGACTAGGTAACAAAGTCAGTAAATTATACCTCCCAGACCATCCTAAGCCTGTATTAGCTATATAACTAGGCAAATAACTGACTGGTATGTACAGCACTAGGTAACTAAAACAGTATATTATGTAAACCAAAAAATTCTAGTCCGGTTTTATGTATAACTAGGCAAATAACGGACTGAAATGTTTTTGTCAAGATGTTTTGGTATGGAACGAATACAAGGCTATTAGAAATGAAATCGTGTCACTCATACGAAGATCGAAAAATGACTATCTATTCAACATCTTGGACCGAAATAAAAAGAATTCCCGACAACTGTGGAAAAACCTGAAAACATTATTGCCACAAAAAATCAATAGTGTTTATCATATAGAGATCAATGGAAATATAATAACTGATGACTGTGATATAGGTGAAAGCTTTAATGATTATTTTGTGACTAGCATTCAAGACATTATTAATTCTATTCTACCAAACAACGATGTCAACCATGTATTGGATGTTATAGAAACTTCAGAAATTTTAGAGAACTTCAAGCCAGTTGATATGAAGTACTTAAATAAAGTTGTCAAACAAATGAAAAATACGGGAGGATGTGAGGACATGATATCGACTCATGTACTGAAGGATGTATTCACTACAATAGGAAACAGGTTTCTGGATGTTATCAACAGTTCATTGAGTAATGGCATTTTTCCACAAAATTGGAAATCATCAGTAGTAACACCAGTCCCTAAAATCCCAAATGCAGTAAAAATCGAAAATTTTCGCCCGATAAACTCACTACCTCAATATGAGAAAATACTGGAGATTTCGGCTAAAGATCAAATATTGGAATACTGTGATAGAAACGGCATTATTGATGAAAACCAATCTGGATTTCGGCACAACCATTCCTGCGAAACTGCACTGCTTCACACTTGTAACGATTGGATCAAAAATATTGACAAAGGAAGGTACGTCATCTCAATTTTCCTAGACTTTAAACGAGCATTTGAAACGATAAATAGACAGTTGTTGCTGAAAAAAATTCATAAGATTGGTATGCGAGGCACAATCCACCAATGGCTAACATCATACCTTACTGGTCGCACCCAAAAAGTCAAATTCCACAACAAGTATTCAAGTTCCACTAATGTCAACGTTGGAGTGCCACAGGGTACTGTTCTGGGTCCGTTGCTGTTCACACTATATATTAATGATATCTTCAAGCACATCAAGTATTGTACCATAAAACTGTTTGCAGACGACACCATGCTCTACATCACTGGATATGATATCAATGATATGCAGGAAAAAGTACAACTGGATCTAATGAACATCAAGGAATGGCTGTGTAATAACAGCATGGCATTGAATATGGAAAAATGCAAATTTACGGTATACGGTACATCCCATATGATCAGAACGCTCAGAAGGGAAGTTCATTTTAATCTTGATGGAAAGCAAATGGAAAGGGTGCCCACTTTCAAATATCTTGGAGTCATTTTGGACGAAACATTAAAATTTGATCAACACGCTGATTACGTAGCTGCTAAGATGTCCAGAAAAGTGTATTTCTTACAAAGGATAGGAAAAAACCTCAGCATGGATATCAAATTACTATTCTACAAATCAATAATTGCTCCTCACCTAGACTATTGCGCGACAATGTTGTTTTCCATAACACAAGAAAAGTTCAAATTGCTGCAAAAAATCCAAAATCGTGCTTTTCGATCTATTTTGAAATGTAACATATACAGTGTGTCCAGAATAAAATGATGTACATGGGACTATACGAGGATATTGGAAACGGTAAAAGATACGACGTTGCTTAAATGGAAGAAAAGTTGCGTATTTGTATGCTCAAAAATATTCTACCTTTGTTTCATTTTGAATCGATTTCGTTATGTTCATACAGGGTGAAAAAAGAAAAGGTTCATTTTGAAAAAAACACAATATTTTGCTTGTTATAAAACCCAACACTTTCAAATTTCCAGGATATAGGTAAGAGGATACGACGATTCTAAAACGGCGTCAAAAAAATTCTAGACCTACTATGTTGCGTCCAGACAAAGTCAAGTCTGTTTTTTTTATGGAAGTCATATTTTTGGAAATTATTTTCAATACGGACCATGAAAATGGAGAAGTTCAATATGGCCTCCATAAGAAAAACCAAAGTTGGCCTCGGCCGGACGCAACATCGTGGGCCTACAACATTTTTTGATGCCGTTTTTAGAATCGTCATTTCCTCTTACCCATATCCTGTAAATTTGAAAATATTGGCTTTTATAATAAGCAAAATTTTGTAGTTTTTCGAATATGGACATTTTCTTTTTCACCCTGTATCTACATCACGGTATCGATTCAAAATAAAACAAAAGTAGATTATTTTTGGGCATACAAATACGCAACTTTTCTTCCATTCAAGCGACGCCGTATCTCTTACCGTTTCCAATATTCCCATGTACATCATTTTATTCTAGACACACTGTATACACCTAGCAAGTTAATGTTAACTACATTACAGTTACTGAATGTGAAACAAGTTGTTATGTATAGAACATTCATAGTAATATTTAAAATGAAAATGGGTTTACTACCTGATTACCTTAATAGAGAAATAAAGCTAGTCAGTGAAATACATGAGTATAATACGCGTAGTGTCAGGGACTTTTATGTGGATACTACTCGACTTAGTAAAACGAAAAACAGTTTATTTTTCAAAGGATTTATAGATTATAATAAACTGTCAAGTGATATTAAAAATTGTGATGATATTTCTAGCTTTAAAAAACACCTCCTAGCAGTTTTAAACTAGTGTACACCTGTTTATGTTTATTTGCGTTTATTGTTTTTTTTTTTTTGTTTATATAGAAACTTTTTTACTACTCTTCAACATAGCATATTTTTGGATTGATGATTATTGAAATTTGTAAATTTTATAGCATTTGCTAAATAAAGGATTATTATTATTATTATCTTAGCTCCATTTTTTTTGGCAAGCAGACTTTTTCATCAAGAATGACTTTTTGTCGTATCTTTCAATTTTTGGTCCATCTCACCCTAGATCTCACCTCTTGTTAACCGCATCCGCGGACATACTTTATAAAAAAAAAACATGTATCAGAAAATGCAACCATCAACAAGAAAAAACTCGAGACGACCATTATGAGTGAAAGTATCAAAGCTTCGACCATACGCTTCGAAGGATCAAAGCTTTGATCCTCGACAATCGACAATAGTAGGTATGTCATGAGATCATATATTATGAGTAATCTTTTTCAAGTTTTTCCCGATTATTGAATTTGGGAGGTTTGAACAATTATCTTATTTCGAACGTACCCTCAAAAAACGTTTTTTTTGGTTTTCTAGTTTTTTAGTTCTTTGAGTCTTCGGTTCTGTTCATTCGTCCTTTCGTTATTATTGTTTTATGTTTGATGCTTTGGGTTAGTTTATTAGTTTTGTTTGAATTTCATCATTTTTCAGTAAGTTTCAGCTGAAAAATCAAATAAACAAAAACCAAAAAAAAAACAGGGAACCAAATAACCAGAAAATCAAAGAGCCAAAAGTCAAAAAACTAAAGTACCAATCAATCTGAAATCACACATGGAATGTCTGTACCGCTCCCTCTGTTGAAGGTGCGTCATATTCCAGAATAAAAAATGCAACTTCCTTGAAATTGTCAGTATTGTTTCTAAAAGCCGACAATCAAAACGACGGAAATAAGTATAGTTAAAACAATTCCAAAAATTCACGAAAAATAGCGGTGACGCACAACCGCGAAAATTCCTTGACTGGAATAGTAGATTGCGAGTAAACTAATTCATTTGATCAATTAGTCTATCGGAAACTTATTCATTTTCACAAAATTATTCTAATTGCGTACATGTTTTGATACATATAGATCGAAAAAAAACGTCACTGTCTGGCCTGTGTCCAATCGATAACCGCCACAATAGTGACAGAATTCAATCAGCAATTTATAGTGAAATGAATAACAATAAATTAACCACATGATAGCGAGACGGAACTTTGATTCGCATTGATTTTATTCATTCCAATTATTGTCACAGATGGTTGCCCCCTGCTTTTTGATTTTCGTCTTTCCACCTCAAAAAATACCATTGAAAATGTGCGTCGTGGCGGAAGCAATGCTTCATTGAATTTGATAGTGATTTTGGTCAACATTGAAATAAAAAGTTGAACAAAATACACTGGCGAGCAAAAAAAATTGGAAAGAAAAATTAGAAACAATAAAAATTTCGAAATAATGGATCTAATATAGGCTTTGTTTCCCATTCACCAGAATAGATCCCTAACTTGATTCAGAGTATGCTTCGTCGACATCTTTGACTATACTACTAGACCAGGAAACTCAATAACTCATTCATAAATCGTTGTTTGCTTTGAAGCCTTTCGTGCGAGAGAACGACATAGAAAGAGATTGGTTTTTGAGCTATTGTTGGTATTATGCAATATCGCATTTGCACTTGAATACGTGTATACCACACTGATCTAAAACCAATGGATAAGCATAATGCATGTGTCATCTGAAGCAAATGTGGCGAGGCATGGGCGAAAATATGTGTTTCTGCGTCTGATTCACGGACACTTTCCAGTAGAGCTGGGGAATGTTCATCATGCGTAGTATTGATCCGCCCAGATGTTTACTCTGTCCCAGTCCCGTACTACATCGGTTTTCGTTAATTTATTAAAATTTTATTTTGACTTAGGAATATCAAGTAATCTGGACAAATAATAATTATATCCTCACAATTGATTGTCCGAATAATAGATAAGTTATATCAACTGGTATACTTAAATTGTAGTAACTTATCTTTGATTCTTCAATTTTTCATAAACATCACAATTCGTTTATCAAAATGTATACACATATTTTTAACACGTTCATTGGTTTATCGAATACAAAATTATTAGGTTCACTGAAAAATGTAAGTTCGGTCCTGTCCACAGCTCGTCATAATCACATTATTTGGTTGCAGTGCGCAAAATCCAACTTGCCGAGAACTGTTCGAGTTTATTTACATTTTTTCAGTCGTAATTTAGCCATTTCGAGTGCAGCGTATTGCTGAGAAAATATATTTAACTGTCCATTTTTTTTTATCAAAATTCACTATTACTAACCAAAAATCAACTACTACCACCTCAATTCAGCTGCCACCGGTGTTATAGAATTATTACTACCGGTGATGAATCGACTACTACCTCCTCTAAAATTTGAAAAAAGAAATTGGGAATGGACAATCTTATACAAACCAAGTTTTATTTTCAACGATACATGCATAAGGAAAAATAATACAATTAGAAGGTTTCTATGAACCATTTCATTTTAATAATTGTATTGTTGAAGACCCTGTCAATGGTCATTGGCATTTTCTAGAAAGTCTATTGAACTGGCTTTCAATAGACTTTCAACAGGAATTTTAACCCATACTAATTAATGAAGTCTTACTTATAGGAAAAGTTTACTTTTAAATTGAGCTGTACAGACGTCTTTCTCGACTTTTTCCAAAACTCGAATTTTCAAAATTCGCCTTAACTCAAGTGTAGAACATCAAATCTGTAGAGTAGAGTATTGCAAGTAGAATCCAAAAATATAATAACATATAGGGTGTTCCGTTTCAAAAAAAAATGCAACTTTGATGTGCCACGACTTTATCTGTGACCCTGTAGATTAAAAATTAGCACTGCCTGAGGGGAATTGAAAACCCTATAACTTTTTTTTTAATAACTTGTAAGTACCTAGATTTTATCCAATAATCGTCCGTTTACATACACATCAGCGACCCTCTTACTTTTCAATGGAGAATTAATATCTCTCGGAGCCAGTTACCGAACATTTTATACAAATATATCGTTTTTGTGGTTTTTGAAGAATTTGTTCGCAGCATTTATGTTACCAGTGCTGACAGTAATAGCAAAGAATCATTCACCTTCTGGACATTTTCAAACACTTCACTTCATAAAAAAAAGCATATTAGTGAATCTCCATCCCAGTACGTGAGTATGAGTTGGGATAAGAAGTCTATTATGGTTGTTGCATCTTTCTTTAGATGGCTCTGAGATTACTGAAATATTTCCAACTGGAAAATCCTTCTTTTGTTTTCTCTCTCTTGACGATCGTTGTGGTTTTTTGGAAAATATCTGTTTGCATATTTTGGATCGTTCATATATTTTATCAAATTATCCTTGATGGAACGTTTGTAAGTTCAATTGCTCATCACTTGCTTCACTACATTTTTATCGCCCGATAAAACTGTCTCAATGAATGCCAGAACATAAAGTCCGCAATCAATTGAGTTTGTTTGCATGTAAACAGACATCACTGGGCTTGAAAATTTTCCAGCATTCCGGTTGAAAAGGGAAGTTCATAGTTACAAAATAACTGCTGTATAGATGCAATATATACATGAGGCATTGAAATGCCCAATGATCTAATAACTAGATCATTGGAAATGCCTCCCATTTCATCCCATTGAATCTAAATATATCAGCATTTTATATTATAGTCTTATTATAAAATAATGATATCAGTAGCTCTTGTTTTCTGACAACGATGATGAGAGTTATGTGTGATTGTTGTGGATTATGGGGAAAAATGCTGTCTTTTTCCGGTATTTCATCCGAAATGTCCCTCCATTTGTAAATAACGGAGACATGATTTAAGCTATTTTGATTTTCTTTTTAAACGATTAGGGGGTAAATGTCAATTTTACTATCTGCCAAATAAAAGTTTTCGACTAATGAGGTGGGTTAGTTTGAGTTAGTAGTCGATTTATAACCAATAGTAGATAAATTGAGGTCGTAGTATTGGTAGTAGTCGATTCATCACTTGTAGTAACCAAATTGTGTTAAGGTGATAGTAGTCTATTTATGACCGGTAGTTCCGGTAGTAGTTAAGTTAAGGTGGTAGTAGTGTATTTATAAGCGACTAGCTGACCCGGCAAATTCCATACTGCCTCACAATCAATACTTCTTAATGTTGTGCTCGAGGTTGTGCTATATGAATTTCTTTCACAATTTTCTTTTTTTTAGTTTTTCCGATGTTTCAATAATTATTCTGTTATTCGGGGCGCAGACATAACAAACATATAAAAAATAATAAGAATCCTCCCAGCAGCGATTTTCCAGTTAGGATGATATGTTAAATATCTGACAACAATTCTAGCGTATTTTTTTTTGAAATGTTTAAACTGTTTAAACTGTTTAAATGTTTAAATGTTTTAACCTCAAATTAAAACCTTCATATCTGATTTGAACAAAATCCTTGAAAAAATAACAAAACCTTACGAACATAACTTCGCACTATGTCATTTAAAAAAATATCTATTGGAAAATAACAAAATTAGGCAAACATAACCTCACTTGCTCAATTTTTGTTAAATTTCTTGACCAAACCCCAAATTAGAGCCTATACATGATTATTTGAACAAAATCTTTCGGCAAATCACAAAACTATGCAAACATAACCTCCCTATGTATGTAATGTTTCAAAATTTTTTTTTATCAAATCCCAAATAGAACCTACATATCTGATTTGAAAAAAATCGTTTGGAAAATAACAAAACTATATGCAAACATAACCTCACCATGTCATTTTTTCTTTAAATGTTTTGATCAAATCCCAAATAGAGGCAAACATAACCGCACTTGGTCAATTTTTGATCAAACACCAAATTAGAATATATAGAATTATTTGAACAAAATCCATTGGCAAATAATAAAACTATGCAAACATAACCTCACTCTTAAGGGAAATTTTCCAATTTTTCTTTTCATAACATCACTCCTCATATTTCAAAGAACATTAAAAAAAAACACCTAAATTGCCTTGCCTTCAGTCGTTCTCATGTGATGGAGTGACCAAGTAAAACGGGATTCAAATTTATATATTAGATAAGATAAACAGTGGCGGGCCGTCACGGGGGCAAGGGGGGGCCCCCCGCCCCTATCAATAAATTTCCATTTGCGCCCTTTACGTATCGATACATTGATTTCATAATTAATTCATAAATTCACAAAATAAATAACATGAGGATCGTTGTTTAAGGATCGCTGAAATGATTGTTTGATAAGCACTGATATACAATGACAAGAAGGATACAATGATATCTTTCGCCACCAGTTGCAAGGCGAACAA
The DNA here is from genome assembly GCA_958502075.1 of Orchestes rusci. Classification (NCBI taxonomy): domain Eukaryota; kingdom Metazoa; phylum Arthropoda; class Insecta; order Coleoptera; family Curculionidae; genus Orchestes; species Orchestes rusci. The sequence goes on along the minus strand of OY293303.1, from coordinate 141,056 downwards.
TGATATCTCGTTCTCGTTCTACATGCAAACAGTAGAAAGAGAAAAAGAGATGATTCGTGGGGCTTTGGTTTGAATTTCGATAGTACTCTTGCTTTCCCGCCATTACCAATTCGGCATTATCACAGGCCATTTTTGCGCTTCCATTAATTATCAATAATTGCAGTCTTATTACTTTTTGAAAATGGATGCAAAAAAGAAATCGGGCGCTGCTTTCAGAAAAGAAAGAAATAAAAAACTGATGGATATTAGTGCATCAACGTCCAAAAGTATCACGGACTTCTTTCGACCTGATACAGTTGTGAGGAAAAGTGATGAACAAGTGAATACGGAAAATACAGAGTAAGTTTGAATATCATGAGGATAGGTATTTACAATTCCATTTAGAGGTTGTAGGCTTTCTGTAATTACTGGTAGTGAGAGTAAAAAGTAGCCACAGTTTGGTTTCGGGTTAAATACTCAGTTATCAGTTTCGGTTAATACCTATTAGAGTTGCATGATTACGTTGGTATTTTGATTTTGTTATGAATATATGGGTCTAGCATTGGAAGAAGTTGAACTTGACAATACATTGATTATTGGAGTACCTACCGTCAGTACCAAGTACTGACGTAGGTTTTTTTTATTTGTATTGTATAACTCTAACCATTACATGTTTTGAAAGCTTTGTATTTCATTATTTCTAATTAGAAGAAATCTTTCCATACACCCGCCCCCAAAATCATTCGCCCCCTCGGAGTTACAGGTCACGGCCCGCCACTGAAGATAAAAGCCTGGATAGAATCAGCATCAGCACTGTTTTAGTTTTATGTTTACGTTCACTGAATGCACCTATTTTAACATTATGGCAACGTTGCTTTATCAGTCCTGACCTATGATTCTGTTTAAGTTTTAATTTTTGTATGGACCACGGTGTAATTTATCTTACACCGTGGTATGGACGTAGTATCAACTCGGAAAATGAATCTGGACTTTGTCTGTGGGTAGATATTCTAACAGACGCAAACAACATCCCTGTATAGGAAAAAAAATACTCTTCTCTCATAATGTCATTTTTGTCTTGATATTGAAAATGGCTGCCACTGCTATGCTGTAGAGTTTAGTCTCTTTCATTTCTCAGGTCTATGATTTGAATTGACATCAATATCATTAGGTGAGTTCGAGTTTCCGCTCTTCGTGCTCAGAGTGTTTAGAGCGGAAACTCGAACGCGCCTATTGAATTTACTATTGACATTGACATTAGTTTGTTTTGTCACGGAGAGGTGACATGTGACATCCCGAATGAAAAGTTGTGTTTTCAGGTTTTTTCGGGGGATTTTCCAACTTTTATCGCCATTAAAACAATCCCAAAACTTAAAGGAACAATTCAAAAAAAAAATGACTCAAATTGCCCCAGCCGTTCTCAAGTTATTGATCTTCCATGCAGAAGAAATCGGTACTCATTTTTATATATTAAGATAGTATAGCTAAATTGAGGTGGAAGTAGTCGATTTATCACCGGTAGTAGCTAAATTGAGGTGAAGTTGATTTTTGGTAATTAATAGTGAATTTTGATGGACCACTGGACCCCAGTAATCGTTTTCCTCTATTCCGTCAAAAAAAAAAACGCTCAGTGAAATAGGCAGGCCCCGTATTGCTCATCCAGTTGTTTAGATCAGTGGTATTCCACCAAAACCTGCGTTGATATTGTTGGCAACTATGTACTGTAAACCAGAAATCCCGCCTTCCTCGGACCTGTTTATGAATGAGCAAAGGTGTTTGATCGATTATTTTCTGGTTTTCTCGAAAAAGCTAGGTTGCCGAGTTTAGATGATGATTAATTCTCAAAAATCGTAGGATAATTGAAAACTCTCATAAATTGTCATAATCATGGTTTTCTGTATGGACAAACAAAAAAAGAACATAGCTCATTCTACATTATTAAAATATTAAATAGATTGCATCAATTGAGAAAATTGTATATTGAATTTCTTATTTCTTATGAGGAAGAAAACACAACTTGTGCAGATATTAATTTTCTCGTTAGCAATAACAGAATAGAAACTATGTGAACAAATTTTAATGAACCTAAATGAAACTATTATTTTGATTATTTGGAGACACATAGGCACGGTGTACACCGTGCACATAGGTAAACCAATCTCGCCAATTTGGCAACGCTCTCGTACTATGATTAGGCAACAAATTAAATGGTCAGTATTTCAATTTTATGGACAGTACTCTTTGCCATTATTTTATTTCCCTTGGTCAGTATGATAATAAATGGTCGGTTGAAATAATGAAGGGTCAGTAAAATAAAGAAGTGGTCAGTAAAAATGATGAATGGTCAGTATAATAATAAATGGTCGGTTGAAATAATTAACGGTTAGTAATATAAAGAAATGGTCAGTAAAAATAATGAAGGGTCAGTAACATAAAGAAGTGGTCAGTAAAAATAATAAATGGTAGATATAAATAATCAAGAGTCAGTATCATAAAAAAACGATCAAATAAATTAGTAAATGCCTGGTGAAAATAATGGACAATCCATAAAATTAATAAAGCGACAGTAAAATAATGAATGGTTGGTCATATATTTTATTTCGTATAAATACAAACATTTTTACAACGGAACGAAACACAACTTAGTAAAGAGAAAACACTCTACCTTTATGTCATGATGAAGTAGTCAGATAGGTTCCCACTAGGTTAACATTACAATTATTATTATATATTATAATTGGCTTGTTGTGTATTGGTTTTATGTGGATCAAGTTTGGGTTAGTTTGTGTTCGTGATCGAAATTGTCAAAAATATGCAGCGGCTAATTGGTTAGCACTAGGTCAACATTACAATTATTATTATATATCATAATTGACGTGTTCTGTATTGGTATTATGTGTATCAAGTTTGGGTTAGTTTGAGTTAGTTAAAATTATTACTGACTATTGCATACTGGCCATTTATAATTTCTTACTGTACATTTGTGGAATTATTACCAGCTAAGTCATACTGACATTTCATAAATTTTTACTGACCATTAGAATCACAATAGTGAACATAGAAATACCGGCCAAATAGTACTTTTACTGCTCAAAAATTCCATTTTTACTTATCATTTTTAACAGAAATACTGAGTCTTCTACAATATTATACTGACTGCTTGTGATATTATACTGTACATAATGAATTAAATACTGTTCAGTTTATTACAACCCCTATGATTATACGAATCAAGCTAAGCTCTACGTACGTCTCGCTTATGTTGTTGGCGTCAAGTATATATTCCAGGATGCCCGGTCTAGGGGTATATAGTGAAAGGTCGACATCAAGCGGTCATCAATGCCAGGGGAGAAAATACACATACACATAGGTACAGCGTGCCCAGTAAAAAATGATGCTCATGGCACCATATGCGATTATTGAAAACGGTAAGAGATACGACTTTGCTTAAATGGAAGAAAAGTTGCGTATTTGTGTGCCCAAAAATATTTTACCTTCGTTTTATTTTGAATCGATATCGTAATGTAGATACATAGGATGAAAAAGGAAAAGGTACATTTTCAAAAAACCGCAATATTTTGCTTATTATAAAAGCTGATATTTTCAAATTTTCAGAATATGGGTAAGAGGATACAACGATTCTAAAAACGGCATCAAAAAAAATGTAGGCCTACTATGTTGCGTCCATCCAAAGTCAAGTCCGTTTTTCTTATGGGAGCCATATTTTTAAAAAGCATTTTTAATGCGTATTTTGAAAATGGAAAAATATAATATGGCCCCCATGAAAAACAAAAGTTGACCTCGGCTGAACGCAACATAGAAGGCCCATAATTCTATTTGATGCCGTTTTTAGAATCGCCGAGTCCTCTTACACATACCCGGAAAATTTGAAAAAGTTAGCTTTCATAATAAGCAAAATATTGTGGTTTTTCAAGGACATTTTCCTTTTTCACCCTGTATCTACATTATGGTACCGATTCAAAATAAAACAAAGGTAGAATATTTTTGGGCATACATATACGCAACTTTTCTTCATTTAAGCAACATCGTATCACTTACCGTTTCCATAGTATCCCGTACATCATTTTATTCTGGACTGACACACCACACTACTGTATAGTATTTTTAATATCAATTGAAACGAAGTCATATGCCAGACCTCGTCTAATCGCTATCCTGATAAAAATAATACATCCATACATTTTATTTTGATCGTTTTCTGGAGTTCACCAGTTCATTTATGCTACTGGAAAGCACACGACATTCATATAATTCATTTAGTCTATTATACATATAAAATAAATCTCTCTTCAAATCACATGCATTGAAAATACTGTACACATTTTCCTAGTTCCTAATAGCAGTTATTTTAATTTTGTTCAAAATGTGAGTTTTGCTTTTTTTTAATAAAGCAAAAAAACGAAAACAAGGCTTTGGACTCATTATTGAATCTTAAATTTAGCTTTTAGTATAGATACAGCCGGAACATTGCGATTCACCGCCTACTAGACCAATCTATCCTATTCCTACATGTTTTGCTGGCCAGTGTAGTTTTTGGAGACCTCGAAAATTAATCTTAAAACATGGCGTCAAAAACTATTCAAATAGAGAACCTCAAAATATATACATGTTTTCGTCCCACTCAAGATGGATATACCTACAATAAGTCATATCCCAGTTGTTTCTTGAACGAGAACGTTGATTTTTGGATGTATGGGCAATAGTATGATAACTCATAACCGTACTTTTCAAGTGTTTGAATATATTTTTAGCAAAAGTAAACTACCCTTCAGGACCCAATTTATGTCAAATCTAAAATACCCCTTCAAAAAGTATCCCCATACGAAAAATGAACGTTAAACTTCAAGAAACAACTGAGATAATGATTTGTATTCATCTCAAGTTGGACACCCTGTATACCTATAACCTCAAGGTAGAATAATATCTATTTGAAAACCATGCATCAGTCAAAGAAGAATTTTTTGAAATTCCAAAATGTTCACTGTCCTCCGTCAGTTTTTTATTTTTATCGATTTTTTACATGAATTGACTCAATTCTAAGTTGAAATTTTTTCCTGTGCGACCTCTCTGAAATCTCAAAAATTTATAGTTCCAAGCACCGGATCCGAAGAATCGAATACCAAATCCCAAATTTTTATTATCAGCGGTTATCCGGTTATGCATGCGAAAATTTACAACTCCACTTTCACATGTCTCATGCAAAACGTGATACAGTGTGATTCACCATCATCACAAAAATTTACAACATCGCTGATAAGGAAATCAACCAAAGACAAAATATCCATATCTCCTCCGATGAGATTAATTTTATATCCTTAATTAATGAAATGAAAAGCGATTAAGCTGAGTGTGCTTAAACGATTTAAGTGGAATTTTTATTCATGAGCGTGATTTTTATGGGTCGTGCTTGTTAAGACAATTGCCGCAGAAATTTTGAAAAATTATTATTTTGATTGCTAAATGGAATCATTGTTTCTTAGTAATTTCACCTTCCGCCTGTTGATTTATTGATTTGTCATCGGAGTTATCATTTCAATTATTATAAAATAGATATAATCAATGTAAAATGATTCCATGATTAACCATTGGCGTAACAAATGAATACGTTATTTGTACCAGGATAGCCAGACAAATTGATTTAATGCAGGAATGTGACTAGCATTCCTCAAATCAAATCAAATCAAATATGCTTTATTGCCACAGAAAAATTTAAATAAATTTTATGGACAAAGCAAATACAAATGCATGCAAAATGCTAAAGTAAAAACAATACAAAACATGATAATAGTATACACATTACGTAAACAATATAACAAAACTAGTACTGGTTCCTAGTTCGAAAAATGTTCGTGTACAATATTTGCTGCTGGAATATGATTTTTTTTTGTAAGGCAATGAATTTTCGCAGCGTTGAATTGTTTGTTGTTGTTGAAATATCTCTAGCGCCAATACTCGTAGATACTTTTAAAAAACACTTTTATGACCACAGTTCTACAGTATCAGCGTACTGTTACCTTCGAAAATATTCCAAGAAGGATATGCCATATCAGCAGAGTTCCCACGGTATCGTAGTATCGCTGATGTTGCGTCTGGCGACAAAATTAGGAGAACTCATACAATGGATGTTGTGTATAAAGAACAAGTGAAAGCTTGTACTTAAATTTCCCGGAATAAATTCATACACTTCATTCACAACTGACAAAGATTATAGTAGAAGCTTCTAATTTTCTTCATTCACACCACCCAATGTGAGGGATTATTTCTACCCTTTGGTGACGGTGTTGAGCGCATAAAACATTTCGATGGTGTAGTGCACAAATATTGTAAGTGACAAAAAGTTAGTTTTGAGTTATATAAAGTTTAATGTTTAAAAGTTCGCCATGATCCACTCGCTTCTTTTTGAAGGTCGAATATATGCTCTATTGAATTGTGCTTTGAGCGTAATTTGTGATATTTGATCGATAATGTATCAAACATTTTGAAAAATAATTTGAAATACTGAAATGCCATATTTACCGCTCTACAACTTTTTGTTCGACACGAATAATTGTACCAGCTTTGCGATATAATTTTCGTCTTTGAAGAAAAAAACATGAGTTATTTGGAACTCATTTGACATTTGCACCAGAATTTGAACAAATAATCTTGTTATAACTCACTTTTCAATAGGCACAAATCTGCGTTGAATACAGTTAACGCAGTTTGATTTAGCACACAATGGGGGGTATGATTGAACGTTTATGTTAACTTAACGTATCCATTTCACCATGGTAACGCTGTTAGCGAATGGAACATTTTTATTGGTAAACGTTAATTTACAAGATTTTTTTGGGTATTTCGCCACACCCTATCAAATAACAATCAAACTAGTGTTTATGAACCCGATCTTCTATATTATACAGGGTGTCTCACGGTGACCGTCCATTAGAATATCTCGGGAAATAAAACGATTGGAATTCAAATTCTGAAAATTTGTATATGGTGAGGTTAAATAGGATGCTCTCTTCAAATGAAATAATAGCTACGTGCTACGTTGCGCAACTTCCGGTTATACCGGAAGTAGGTGAAAATGCCAACTCGCTTGTTTCAAATGGAACACCCTATATATTATTACATTTTTGGATTCTAGGTAAAATTCTAGGCAGATTTCATGTATCATGTCCTATACCTAAGTATGAGCGTTTGGGTGAGAGTACCTAATATTGTTCATTCCAAAAATTCAAAAAAAAAATAAAAAAACGAATTTTTGGAGAGGACGATCTTATACAAACGCACCTTTATTTTCAATGCACAATAAGATAAAATTATAAAAATTAGGGGTTTCTATTTGAAAAAATTGATTTTTGGCCGGTTTCTGAATTTAATTTTTGACCTTATTTTTGGCCCACCCTGTAATAATAGTTTTCATATTGCTGTGAAAAATCTATTGAAGTAGGTCCTTTTCGACAAGAAATCCAATTCAAATTTAATAATGAAGGCTCTTATAGGTGAAATTCACATTTAAATAGGAACCTTCAAACGTCATTTTTGACACAAAAACTAAAATATTTCAAAAACGCTCATACTTAGGTATAGGACATGATACATGAAATCTGCCTAGAATTTTACGTAGAATCCAAAAATGTAATAATATATAGGGTGTTCCATTTAAAATAAGCGAGTTAACACCTACTTCCGGTATAACCGGAAGTCGTGCAACGTTGCTTTTCTTTCATTTGAGAAGAACATTTTTCAGAATCCCAATTGCTTTATTTCCCGAGATATTCTAATGGACGGTCACCGTGAGACACCCTGTATGTGGATGCGCCACAAGACTACACAGCATATCTACCAGACACGGTAAGTTAACGTGAACGTTCAATCATACCATACTCCCCAATATCTGTTAAGTACGCAATTACCACACGTGGGGTATAGTTATCACATAGACTTACAATAACAAGACACATACAGGGTGTTTAACAATTGAATGCCGATATATACTCAAGGGTGATACTCCCTGAATGATTTTAAGACAAAAAGTTCATATGGACATAGGTCCGGAAGAGCCTAATTTCCAAGATACAGGGTGTACAAACAATTCTATTATTTTTACCAGTGGCGTCCGTACGGGTTTTGCACTCAATATTTTTGGAGAAAAAACTTGTACGCCACTGCTTCTTTTCAAACTAAAAATTATTTTTGAGTTCTCTATTTATTTCTGAGATAATTTGTTCTCTTGTTTTTTTTTTCGTCCGGCGCATGCATGGTTTTCGCTTAAAAAAATAAAATCTACTTAATTGCATTGACACCCTGCTGCGTCTTCCAATGTTTTTAAATCAGTGACGCTCTCTTTAACATTCCCATGCATATTGATGCATAGAAGACGTGTGCCAAATTTCAAAAAGATATCAGAAATAGTATCAAAGTATTGATTTTTTTTTTCAATTTCAACACCCTGTATCTTGAACTCTAGGCTCTTGCGGACCTATATGTCCATATGAACTTTTTGTCTTGAAATCATTCAAGGATCATCACTCTTTAGTATCGGCATTGAATTAATAAACATCCTGTATAACGCCTGTACCTTTAGCATTGATCACACACTATAGAATGTCTAGGCATTCTTTTATCAATAAAACGCTAAATGGCGCAATTTAGAGTAGAAAATAATTCTCAGAGCTAGGTTTTGTCCTGATAAATTGAGGAATAAACTCACTAATTGCTTCCTAACCTTACAAAACGATATTTTATAAACAATGGACTCGTCAATTAGAGCGCCCGTGCGCGCGCATTGCCAGTGAAAACAAGAAGAAGAAATGAAAACGAGATTCTAAAAAATAAATCCTTGAAACAGTTTTATTTCGAATAACGGTGCATTTTCACTATTTTTATATAGCCCAGTGTCCCACAGAAGTGAAAAAATATCGTTATCTATCAACAAAAAACTTCGGCGCCTCCAGCATCTTCTACTCCATAGTCACAGGTCACAGTCCTCAGTCTGTCCCAGCCCATGTGTGTATGCATTCGGCGCCTCAGTCCAATGCATTTTCGCTATGGAAATTTGTCGGAAGTATTCGGGAAATCGCCCGATGTAAGGGCACCACCGTGCGCTATTTGAATACACACTAGGGACGTGAAGTGTCTTCACTTTCTCAGCTGTGTGTAAAACCTATTACAATAATTGTGCTGATTGTACTGATAACTTAGTTCAAAAGCGTGGTTCAAAACAAACACATCTAGAACATTTGTCATTTTCCATAGTACAATTGTCTTCTGTCTAGTCAGTTGTCACCATTGGCATTGTCAGTCTGATGCGGTCTGCAGTCTGCGTGTATTCATTCAAGATAAACAGTGTTGCCAAAAGTAGGTATTTCTCCATACGAGTAGGGATAATCATGCCATGTATGTATGGACGTGTTTGAGAATTTGTCAAAAACAATAAAACGTAGGGAACACTTCACGGTATTCAAGAAAGTTTCACGCCGTGGTGATACCACGTGTATTTATAATAAATTAATGATATCTCTACTTTTACCGAGGTTGACTTTTTTTTACGGTAGCCTAATTGAAATGTTTTTTTACGAAACAATATTTACCTATTGTTGTTACTAAAGGAATAAATACATCGGTTGTTCAATTTGGTTTATTCCGATTTTATTTGGATCTCATTTTGATTGATTTTGATTTTTTTTTGAACCATTATTGGTGTGGTTTCCTTTTGGTATTATGAGTAAAAAGAAAAACTCGATAAACTTCCTTTTGGTAGCCTTGTAGCAGTGATATTTGGTTAGACGAGAGTGATATTTAATGGAATCATATAAGTTTTTGACAAGGGTAGTTGATTTTAGTGTATAATTTTATGAATGCTTGGTAACATTTTGAGGTTATCTTACCCTGTTTGCATTTTCCGCAATTTTATCGACTTTTATTCAGACTATTTCAAGGAAAATGGCTTTGAAGCATGTTTTCAAGCTATACCTATTTGAGAACGACAATAAATGCTTTTGGAAATTTTACGATGTTATGGTATATAGAGATTGTTTTGTTTTTGTTATGTAAATTGATAGTTTTATTATCGTTTTTAGAGACAGCATTAATACTAAAAAGGTAAAAACATGCTTCAAAACCAGTTTCTCCAGTATGGTCTGAGAAAAAGCCAAAAAAAAAGAAGAGAAAGATAACCTCAAAATGTTTCCAAGCATTAATTATAGGAAGTGACTAGTGCACTGTCTAGACAGATTCCCAATAAAAATTGCTGCACTGTCCAACATGCGCAGGGCCTTGTTCTCAAGTTCACGATGAATAAAATATAAATATAACCTAAAAAGTTAAATTCGAAATTCCAGATCGGTTTGTTCACAATCTCCTTTTATTTCCTATAATGTTAATCATGTGTAAAGCGAAATAAACTCCAAAATATGGGGATTACCGCGATTTACCGCTAAATAAGTTCCTATAGACATTAAAGTGGGCAATACATTTCGTGATTTGGAACACTTTGAAAACAATTTGAAAAAGTTATGTGCTTCAAAATATATTCAATTATTCAAAAAGGATGCAAGTACTATTCAATCAGCAATAAATAAAAAAAACGTAGATATATCAGTATTTCTTTTAGTTGGTTTTGTTTGAGGTTTTTTGAGTAGAAAATGATGCTGTGATACAGGTTTATTTTAGTTTTCTTAGAATATATCTTTTATCAGGGCATTAGTTAACATTTGGAAAATATGCCATTCAATGAATTTGATGTTAAGGTGAATTTAATACATGTAAGCAAAAGTAAAAAAAAAATCCTTATGCATGAGAACTCCTCCCCAAAACACAAGACTTGTGATATTATTTTTCGCTGAAGCAAATATAGTTGTTGGAAAAAACATTTTCCATTGGAAAAAGTAATACCACTAAACTTAAAAAAGACAGTATACCTAAATGAAAGAATATTTAGACAAATTTTTCTTCAAGATAAAGCGGTTTTCTTTTAAATTCTGGATAACTTTCTCTCATTTATGAGGAACGCTAACACACTATCAACAATAGTTTTCCAATAGCCCTTTCTCACATCTACCTTTGTAAGGTTTTGTCACGTCACCGAACAAATAACATATATTTGTTCGGTGGTTTTGTCATGGTAAATCTATTCTGATTGAACCTGTCACATATTGTCCGTCTTTGCACGCACCACGCACCGAATAAGTTTTCGGGGACGAAAGTCAAGTGAGAGTGTAAAAAGTGAATTTTGAATTACACCATAGAATTCATTTACTGGTAGTTTTGCTGCAGTCCAGTAATAGTCTTCATAATTTTGGGCTATTCTGTTTCTTAAAAAAATATATTTTTCAACTATCATAAATTAAACGGTAAAATGTTTATGTTGTTATTACGAACAAAATTGACGAGCTGGAAATATTTGGTAATGGGGTCGTTGCACTATATCAAAATCAAAGCTGATTTTGTGTAGAATATATAACTGTGGGTTTCTTAATAAAATGGGTTACATGAATTGGCCAAAATAATGCACAACATTTAAACTAGGCCTCTTTGAAATAAATAAGTCCATCAACCTGGGCCCATCGTCGCATTGAAGTCACAGATCAATATCCTTTATCCGCTTGACACTGAAATGCACGCGCGCTGCTTGATACAAATGCGGCGTTGCGAGATGTACTATTGATGGTATTTTAACAAGAATTACTAGCTCAATATGATGAACGAAAGATAATCGATACATTTAGGTTAACTTTAAAATGGATGGTAAATAATGTGATTTAATACAAAAATTAACCAGGAAATTATACGACACCACCCAGACTGGGTTTCTATGATACCTTTGACCGTATCATAAAACCCTCAAGATATTTATTTTTCTCAGACCCAAATCAATGCAGACGCATAGAATAGTTATTTATCAGACGTAGGGATAAACTCAAAGACACAATGCTTTGAATTTATCCCTACGTCTGATAAATAACTACCAGGAGCGTTGCATACTAAACAAAAACTGCAAATATTGGTACCTGCAAATTAAAGCTGGTAGGCAATATTATTTATTGGCCCATTCTTTTTTGACGATATTGAATCGTATATAAGCAAAGTTGATCCAAACCACGAACGTGAATTCGAAATTGAGAAATCCCTAGAATAAAACACGCTTTACACTCGACCCCAAGCAAAAAGCATCTCGGCAACGTTGCGTTCTCTACAGTTATCGACCCACGGGAAGAGCTGCGCCGGATCCAAGAAGCGACGCCATATTTTGCCGTACACGCGTCATCATTTAAAAGGCTTAAAAGGACTGTTGACAAACTTCGACGCTAGTTTATGCCTTTAAAAATCGATAAAAAAAAAAAAAAAAAATACGGGTCTAATATTTTTGATTATATTTTCAGAATATGCAATAAAAAAAGTACGTGCAACGACCGCATTGAGTATATGTATTAATAATTAGCAATTGCTCAATAAAACAAAAAAAAATATATCCATTTAACTTCTCTCAACTCTTGAGGGAATTAAAAAAATAATATCAAATTATATAATAAGTAACCTGTTCCAAAAGACTTCCATTATTAGACTATTAGACAAGTATTTAATCATTTTTTAACAAAAATAGAAATTAAACTTTCAGATTCAAACACATTGATCTACGAAACGACGCTTTTTCGGACCCATGTTGATGGAAAATGTTTGTCTTATTTTTATTGGGCCTATTTCTTCCTTTAGAAATATGTGGATAATCACTCTCCTCAAGATAGACAGCGCAGCAATATTATCTTCCCGCACTGTCGGTATTTTGCGGCTCCGTCTAGCTCGACAACGCACTGCGCATGTTGGACAGTGCAGCAATTTTTATTGGGAATCTGTCTAGACAGTGCACTGTGCAGTAGTCACTCCCTTAATTATACACTAAAATCCACTTACCTCTTCGAAAACTTATATCATTCCATCAGTAAATATCACTTTCGTACAACCAAATATCACTGTTAAAAGTCTTATTTGCTTATAACAAATTCAAAAATAGTCAACAAAATTATTCTTATGAGATCTCACCATGGAAAACGAAAAAAGTGGAAAATTGGAAAATAACAACCTCCACCCAGTTTGGTGACGTCAGACTTAGGCAGTCTATAGCGTCAGAGAAACTATGGCCTTAACTTTACGGCCAATTGTTGCAAAGTTTCAACACAAAACGTAAACCTCAGTATACACATTTACACCCTCAAAAAGGTTTTTTCATAACACAAATCACTTTGTGACGAGAAACTGAAGATAAATGGAACATATGGTGGTTTGAGATTGTTGATTTAAAAGATAAGCAGTTGAATTAATTTATTTTTCCGGGTATTTTCTCATAGGGCTTTAGAACATTCAGGGCACATGACAACATAGCTGAAAAAAGAGTGATTCATATGAGGGATGTTTGGGTTAGGAATATTTGTTTTGTTACTTGATGTCTTGTGAAATTAAGTCTAAATATGGGTTATTTACCCTAGAACTTTGACTATACAGGGTGAGTCGGCAGGAATAGGCCTAACTCCAAGGATGTGCATCAAAATAATAAGAGAACACTCAAATGTTGTTATTTGAGCCATTTGTATAAGCTTCGCTCGTGACGCGTATTCGTATTGATCGCACTCTTTTCTGAGGAATCCGTGAATGAGCTCGTCGTCACATCTTCTTTCACTTCCACTAAAGCAAGGACATTCTCTATTTTTCTAAATACTGTCGAATGGCTCGTTCGGATGTTAATTAGAGCTTGGAACGGAACGCGTTCTCGCCTTATAATTTGAAAACAAATGAACATTGGATAACAACATTTGAGTTTTTTCTTATTATTTTGATGCATAGATTACATCATTAGAGTTAGGCCCATTCCTCCCGACTCACCCTGTATACTACTCAAAGCCCTAGAACAAGGCCTTGAAGTACTCAACAGTCTTAACACGACTGGAAGATGGCAGTGGCACCTACCGATTTGAATATTTCACTTAGCATTTGTGTGCATAAGAAAATATATATTTCTCAAATTATATGTTATGCCCCGTCCATGCAAATGCACCGCATGAGCATTCAGAATTCAGATGTGGACGGGACGCACAAACGCGCTGAGCGAGCCTCAAGTTGTGCGGCGGTCGATCCGAACGTTGTCGGTCCATCAAAGGAATACCTTGCTCAATCTGGACGGGCTATTTTTTTAGTTGCATTCAGTCGTCGCACCGAACGGCCCCGCACAAAATGGATTTTTCAGTTGAAATGTGTTTGCAATTGATTTATGAGTTTGAATAAAGGCCTATTCTTTGAATGTGAGACACCAAATGTATGTTAACAAGTTTAAGGAAAAGAATGCCTGGTGAAAAATTGTGGAGATATTTATCGGGGATTTTTAAATCGCCTGCCATCCCCGTCATTATTTGAATGTCGTGAAAAAAAATTTCAACTGACAATCTTGACTTTTTTTTAAGTATAAATATGTGAAGACCATCTAGTACATTCCCATCACTTTACCCTACTTTTAAGTAATTTATGAATAATTATAAAAACACCACTTGCTAGTCTAGATTTTCCATTGTTATTCGGCGCACAAGTGGAGCGGCCCCGAACACAGGCTGATGTGGTTCTGTGCGGTAAATCAATAAATCGCCCGATCGAATGCTCATGTGGCGCAAAGTGCTCATGCGGTGCGTTTGCTCAGATGTGGACGGGCCTTTAGTGTGATCAACTCGGTTTTGCTGGAAAATGCACTTACAACATGTGTGCGCTAGATTATCGATACACTGTCGTGCATGGTCGAACTATGCAAATTTTAGGTCTTTATTGAGTCTTATTCACTTCGTTTTTCACAATAATCCACAAGAATTATGCATTAGTCTTATGTGATGCCCAAAATACTACAAGTTTGATAAAAGTTGAAAATGATCCCTTTTCCTAAAACTATACCTATAGTGTTTACAAAACTTGTTCTCACGAGAAGTTTCTTCACTTGTTCGCAGATATCTATATACATGCATATCTCCAAAAGTAAAGCATTCAGGGGAAACTGATACATAACCAATCTGTTTCAGTTCGAATCACTGAAGTGGTTCCCTAAAAGGCTATTCCATTTTCCGATAAAATTATCACAGTCCGGTAACAAGGTCTTGACGTTATTCCGTGGTGTAATGCCATGACCGCGTTGCCACTGTGATTTATTTCAGAAAATTTTCCACTTCTGAAACAATCAAAACATTTCATCATGTTGCATTTTTATTGTTATCAAACCGACAAATAAAAAAAATCGTTTTTGAATTATTGAAAGCATGAAAGCGATTGCTGTTTGAGAAGTAGAAATCGAAAAGTTGAACACATTTAAATATATTAATTTTAAACTTGAATCGGTTCAGTTCAAAACATTCATAAATATAATATTGAATAACCGCCCATAAGCTTATACCCGTGAACGTATAAACCTTTCAAGTGTATAAACTGTAACATAACAATGAAAAGCGTCTTATTTTATTCTCGGGTCTTATGAAATAGGTACACACAACTTAACCGATTTCGGGATTTCGTATGACTAATAAGTGTGGATGAATACACAATAAATTACCGCTTTGCATAATAATTATTAGTCAACACTCTCTTTGTCTTGCTACCTCGAGGCCGTCAAATCAGAATTTTCAAAGTCCTTGTGGCAAACGTGAGAAGAATTTTATGAATACAGTTCATCTGGGTTTTCTAATTTCCAGCATCTTTGGCCTTTCCTGCGATAAAAGTACATACCTACTCATTGTGGTTTATGGTGTGCGATGGGAATTTTGTTTTCTTTTAGAGTTTGTCACTTTGTCAGTTTGAAGTCTGCAATCGTTTTTTCTAAATCGGAAATGTTTATTTGGGAACTTCATTGAAATAACTACCAATGCTTCGCTTCTTGGTCATTTTAAAACGGAGATGTTAATTTCGAAGTTTAGGCATTTTTTTGAAACTATTCCCAGTTTTAAAACGAAATTTCTAGAACCCTTTCAAGAATATTCTGAGACAGCTTCAGAATATCATATACACAAGGTTGGTTGAATTAGCAAACTATCAGGATAGTGAAAACAGAAAAACAATTGAACATCACGTTTCCGATTCATTTTAAATGGAATGCTGCATATATTTTTGTGCAAATCGATAGCAAATAATTGTTTAAAGCACTGCACTATCAAAATAAACTTGAAAATAGGAAAGTTATGGGAACATTATATTTTCAGAAAATATAGATATTTAAATGGCGACTGTCATTGATTATTGTTTTCACAGAACAGAGATATGTATTTGAATCTTATTATTATCGGAGGCACCCTGTATAATATAACATTTTTCTGATTTGCCAAATTAACCAAAAAACACCGGCCGGCATGTCAGACCAAAACGCGCGCTTTTGGCGTTCGAGAATGGTCGCGCTCTAGAAGTTTTAGTTATCAAGAAAACTATGGAAACACGTAAATATGATCAAAGAGATTTTACAGTACTTTCAATTTAATTTGATACACTTTCAAAAAGCCGTAAAATATTCATTTATAGAGCTGAAAAGTCGAACAAAAAAAGGAATTATAGTCTTTTTCCGTTGCGTTAAGTTTTGTGCTAAAGAGTCAAATATTTTCTCAACTGTCAAATGTCAAAACTATTGGCATAGCTTACTTTTTCAAAATGGCACACCCTATATCATTTCATATTTGGAAAGGCGTCTTTTTTCTGATCATATATAGCACACATGCCCTTTCTTTTCAATAGTTTAGAGTCAATAGGTATAAATCTGATTAAAACTAAAATTATTTACATTTACAGGCGTGTTGTATTGGTTTCCATTTATTGTTATTGTTCTTGAACTGAATATTTACCACGATATAGAAGATTTTCTGGTTTGTAAACACAGCATTTTAATGAATTACTCAAATCAAGTATTTATTTTCACCAAACAGTATTCACGTAAAACATCTAACAATTCGAGTGCAATCATGTCAATTATTGGAAACAAATGAATAAACTCGTGTTACTCGTCTATCTTCATGCTGAAAAATAACAATCGTTTATCATATTTATACCAATTTACGCTGAACTATTGAATACAGGGGCATGTGTGCTGTATTTTATTCGTGATCAGAAAAAATATGCCTGTCTAAATATTCAATGATGTATAGGGTGTGCCATTCAAAAAAAGTAAGTTATGTCAATAATCTTGACATTTGACACTTCTGAAAATATTTGACTCTATAGCACAAAACTTTACGAAAAACACTACAATTGCTTTTTTTGTTCGACTTTTTAGCTCAAAAAATAAACATTTTACTGCCTTTTGAAAGTGTGACAGATTAAATTCAAACACTGTACTGTACAGTCAAACCTCCTTGCGAATTATACAGGGTGAAAATTTCAAAACTTGAAATTTCCATATCTTCTTCTAACTTTTCCATACTATTAGAGAATATGATGAGGAACTGAAGACCCTCATGCCTTTTGGCAAGGATGTATTTCACAAAAAAAAAAAATAGGGTAAAATAAATCCTCGACAAAAAACCAATGATAATTTTATGGGGTTATACGGAGTTTTGCTTATTCCAAGGATATACTTGGATTGTAGAATCGGCCCTAAGTCCATAACTCTCCAATTTAAAATACAGGTCAATGTTCTTATTGGTTCAATAATTGGATTAAATGTCCAATCAGCAACGTAAACAAGTAGTAACTAAGCAACTCAAAAAGACAGAATCGAGCGCTACCTATTTTTATATTCACAGCCAAGAGGCAGCAATATAAACAATAACAAGTAACTACGCGATTATGTTTTTTTTTATTAGTTACCACTTATTCACTTGGCTGAATGAACATTTAATTCAATAATCAACCAATCTTCTTCTTCTGCTGCATATCCATTAATGGATGTTTGCGATCACATTCGTCCACTCTTCCCTATTACGTATGGTATGCATTAGTTCTTGCATTGTCCTCAGTCCTGTCCACTGCCTGACGTTGCGGAGCCATGACATCTTTTTCCTGCCGATTCCTCTCTTTCCCTCAATCTTCCCCTCAATTATCAGTTTCAGGAATTGGTACCTCTCGTTACGTATTACGTGGCCCAGGTATGCTGTTTTTCGACGTTTAATGGTGTCTAACAGTTCGCGGTCTTTATTGATTATTCTCAAGACCTCATCGTTGGTTCTTCTTGCAGTCCATGGAATCCTCAGTATACGCCTATAGATCCACATCTCGAATGCTTCCAGTTTGTTCATAGTGCTCACCTTCAGTGTCCATCCCTCCATACCATAAAGCAACACTGTCCAGACATAGCATTTGACGAATCTAATTCCCAAGCCCAGATCGAAATCAGTATTGGTGAACACTTTTTTGAATTTCATGAAGGCACTGCGGGCATTTTCAATCCGGCATCTGATTTCTGTATCCGATTCCCAGTTTTCACACAGCCACGTTCCTAGATATTCAAATTTATTTACTCGTTCTATTGGTTGATTGTCATATGTTAGGCTTGAGTTCTGAAATTCTTGTGGTTTTCGAGCAACTATCATAAATTTAGTCTTCTTGGTGTTGATATTGACACCCATGTTCTTACTGCATTCACCGATAATCCCAAGCATATTTCGCAAATCCTCCATGTTATCTGCAATTAGAACTGCGTCGTCCGCATAACGAATATTTTTGACCCATACACCATTCACTTTAACGCCCACGTTGCGTTCTTCTAGGGCTTCCTGAAAGATGGCTTCAGAATATAGATTGAACAGAAGTGGGGAGAGGACGCACCCCTGTCTTACCCCTCTACAAATTGGTCTTGCTTCTGTGCGATCGTTACCAACTCTGACGTCAGCCATTTAGTTCCAGTATAGGCTTTGAATGCAACGGATGTCTTTTTGGTCTATGTCCAATCTATTTAGGATTTGGATCAGTTTATGATGTTGGACTCTGTCGAACGCCTTTTCATAATCGATGAAGCACAGCATTATGTCCTTTCTCTGATCGTAGCAGTTCTGGATTAGCACTTGAGTCGCAACTACTGCTTCTCTCGTACCTAAACCCCGTCTGAATCCAAATTGTGTGGATCCGATGTTTCTTTCGCACTTTATTGATATTCTGTAGTGGATAATCTTAAGGAATATCTTCAGTGTGTGGCTCATGAGGCTGATTAATCTGTGGTCCTCACATTTTGTTGCATTGTTCTTTTTTGGCAAGGGGATAAAATTCGATGTTAACCATTGGGCGGGATATTCGCCTGTGTTATAGATTCGATTAAATATCGTCTGAAGAACTTTGATGCTTTTGTCGTCCAACAGTTTGAGCAACTCAACCGGTATGCGATCTGGGCCAATCGCCTTCCTATCTTTGGATGTATTGATCGCTCTTATAATTTCCTCCTTTGTGATGGCAGGTCCAGAGAGATCTTTGTCGTCTACATTTTCAGCAGCAGGTCTTTCATCGGCAAAAAGGTTGCTAATATAGTTCTCCCATATGGTTTTACGCTGTTGGTCATCCTGCGCTAATTCTCCCTGATCGTTCTCTACATTAGAGAATTGACTCTTTCTATATACTCCTGCCGTCTCTTTTATCTTTCTGTGTAGGTTGAAGTCATCGTGCATTCTTTGTAGTTTTTCTAGTTCTTCACACTGTTGTTTCAGCCACTCATTCTTAGCGGTTCTTATCTTCGATCAAATGAGTTTCTGTTTTTTTTTGTAGTTATCACCATTCCCTTTGTTCTTGTACACTCTTCGCTTCTCAAACAGCGCCAGTATCTCATCTGTCATCCAATCGTGTCTTTGTGCTTTTCGTTTATGTCCCAACTCTGCCTCTGCAACATTGGCCATGGCAGCCTCCATTTCCTCCCATACGTCTCCCATGTTGGCTTCCTCTACCGACTGTGGGTCTATAGTTGTCAGTATTTTTTCATTAAGATCTTTTGTGACCTTGTTCTTTGTTTCTTCATCTTTAAGTCTTTCGTAATCTATCTTTCGCTGTGGTACATGGGTTTTGATTGTCATAATTTTGATTTTGATTACCGCCATCAAGAGAATATGGTCTGAGGGAACATCAGCACCCGGATAGGTGCATACTTTCTTTACCGATGTCCCAAAACGTCTGTTGATGTAATCGATCTGATTGCGGATTATGTTGTCTGGGCGATCTCCTGGAGCCTTCCACGTATATAAGCGTCTAGGTGGCAACTTGTACCATGTGTATGTTATTTTCATGTTTCCTCCTGGCAGAATTGGCAAAGACGTTCACCACGATCATTGCGCAATCCCAATCCATAAGGGCCCACCAGTGCTTCAAATCTTCCTTCTCCCACCTTGGCGTTGAAATCACCCATTATTATGTTTATGTCGTGATTTTTAACTTGTTTGAGTACTTGCTTTAATTCTTCGTAAAACGTCTCGATCTCATCTTCTGTTGAATCTGCTGTTGGTGCATACACCTGTATGACGTTGATGTTGGCCGGTTTGGCGTATAGTTTAAGTAGTATGATTCTGTCCGAGAAAGGGAGAACGTTTATTACAGATCTGGATAACTTTTCAGTCAGGACTATTCCTACTCCCTTCCTATGGTTTCTGTCATTATTTCCCGAATAGTACATGACCCCTCCAGGAACGTGACATACTCCAGCCTCAGGCCACCACGTTTCCGCGACACCCAGAATATCCATCTTCAGTCTCTTCATTTCCTCTATTAGGTTGGCCAGTTTTCCGGCCTCATATTCGCTACGCACATTCCAAGTGCCAACCTTTACTTCGCTTCGTAAACTCAGTCTCTCCTTCCTGACTTCATTCAACACAGTTCCCCCCGGAGATCCGATTGGGAAACGATTTATAACTCCGGACAATTTTGGGTTAAATGTTTTCATCATAGGATTTCGTCTGTTTTATGTGATTCTCTTGGGATAAGTAGTGAAGGTGGTATCCCGTTGCCTTCCTTCACTTTATACAGGGATTTAATCCTGTATCTCTGTTACGTATGGTTATACCGCCAATACTCGGTCGCCATTGCCTCGTTCGTTTTCTAGCAGGGTGCACCGGGTGACCGGGGTCACCACTCGAGCAGGTGAGGTTGGCATTTGGGCAGCATTGATGTACTGATGTTTTGCGCTGCCCCTTACACCCCATGGATTATGGATTTAAAATGCAGTTTTCTCGAAAACGGCTGGATTTACATAGGTATATGGAGTATGTTACATGAAATATACCTACTTAGAATTTTACGCAGAATTCAAAAACGAAACGAAAAATACATGTTTTCATCATTTGAAAAAAGAAGTTGATA
Source organism: Orchestes rusci (assembly GCA_958502075.1). Lineage (NCBI taxonomy): Eukaryota > Metazoa > Arthropoda > Insecta > Coleoptera > Curculionidae > Orchestes > Orchestes rusci. Next base: position 119,798 of record OY293303.1, on the reverse strand, counting down.
GTCGAAACTCATTTTTGGTTCACCCTGTATAGATGAATTTGCGATAAAAAAAAACGCATCCAAAAATAAAAGTCGACATGTTCGAGCGTTTTCCAAAAAATCAAAACCCTGAATTTAAATGAATTTGTTTCATATTTCAGCCGTTCACTGTATACTCGAATTTGTTACACTCTGTATCGTATCGTCATAATTCAGCAATTTTAGCACATGTCAAAGAGTTAAATCTTGTCCATTTTCGAATAACAACAAAAAAAAAAGACACACGTGTCTTCTTATTTTTCATGGACTTTCGAATTCGGCAATACAAAAAATGATACAAGTTACAAGTTCCCAATAGTCTTATTTCGAAAAATCAAATCCAGAACGCAATTCCTCAACTGGAACAATGAATCACTCTTAGTAAAAATAGGGTTTTGGACCCTCATACAGTTCATAGTATATTTGAATTTGTAAATTTACCCTGTATAAAAATGAAAAACCGGGTAAATCCTGCAGTATTAATTTCCAATCAGCTGACTAATCTAGGCCTATCGTTTCCAATCAGTAGTCAAAATTGAAAATTCCCCATAATCGGCTTAGTAAATTTAGTTCGAACTTTGCTTGCTCGTGAACGTTATTTTGATTCGTGGAGTATCAGACAATCGAGCGTCAGTCTGGCTCGGAGTCAGAAATTCACGTGTGAGTCCGAGACCGAGTCCGTGTGAATCGTTCCTACTGACTGGTATTTGTATTTTCGTTTTCGTTATTTCGTATTCAGTAGTGAAACAGTGAATACAGCGGACCGTTGAGCTCGAGTTCTCACGCTCAAAACTTAACCTATTTTGTGTCGTTCCTTTTGTGATTTGGTTTTGTTTTGTTATTATGATGTGCTCGATGTGCTCCATTGGATTTATTTGGGAATTACTTCGTAGAATGACTTGACATCAATTAAGGTATTGGTTTAAGTCATTATTATGTCTGTTCTACCATCTAATGGACAACAATTCCAAACATTTTCAATGGGACTTGGGTACAATCTCGGGTACCTACAATAGAGTTGCATTGGAAATGATTGAGTGTTGATTATTTTTATCGTGAGTCATTGACTGGGTATCAGTTAATTCAATAATGGTATTTCATTTTTTTTTCCAAAATACATCAAAACTCTTGTGCATTTTGGAAAATCAGTCGATTATTTTTCCCTTTAAGTTGTTACATTTTCTGAAAATATACAAATCTTACTGATTTGGGACACAAGATATTATCAGGGATATTATTTTTTTGAAATACCTACGTTTTTTGGCAAAATATATCGTTTCAATCCTTCTTCTGCATAATAGATTTCAAACAGAACAAATCTTGGGAAAAACTACCTGGAAATCCTTCTATAATGGTGAAATGAGAAGTAGGTGCTCCTACGAAAAGACCGATCGAATCGATGTTAGTTATTCGCTCGCTCTCGTTTAGCAGTTTATTCATTTTCGTTTTTACAAAAAAAAAATAAAGCCAAGGAACCAATAGAAAATTAGGTTTGTCATCTGATTGCTCTCCGTCCAAAGACTGTTTTTTTTTTTGAAAAGTGTCTTGAGCAATGATTTTTTTAAAAGACAAGTTGCTTGTGCTGATTCTAAACTTGAAATACCTAATTATTTTTAATTAACACCACAATAACCGATACAATAACCATTCAAAGAAGGGGGTTTTCGTGGCGTAGGGACAGAAAGAGAAATGAGAAAAGTTGGCACCAGGCGGGATTTGAACCCACGACCTTCGTCATACCCATATAACATCTCCAATGGATCGTAACCGCCGAAGGTTGCTCACCATAACCTTAAAACTAGTTAAAACCTACATCCTAGAAGTGGGAAGAGTTTGCATTGGGCTGGCTTTACTCATACTCATAGGCATTGGTACCTAGCTCAGTTGGTAGAGCGTTGTCCTGGTATTGGGTATTTCGCCACCCCCTATCAAAAAACAATCAAACTAGTGTTGATAGACCGGATCTTCCAAGGGATCTTCTATATTACCTGGAAAAAAGTCTATTAGTATTAGTAGACAATAAAACCTATCAATATCAAACGTTTCGGAAGCGAATCTGCTTCCGTCGTCAGTGGAAACTAAAAAAGAAACAATTGATTCAAATTCAAATTTAATGCGGCTTCAATCTTGGGTACAATTCCGGAACAGCATCAATTGGATGAAGTTCTCTTTCTTTAATTCATTAGTTTTAGTCATAACTATTTTAATTATTATTATTATTATTATAAATAAAAATATTATATTTTAAATTCAAAAAATATTGTTTGGCTTTTTTTGTGTTTTTAGCACAAAATGTCACTTTTACTGACATTGAAGTGTTTGGTGTTGATTGTTTAACTTTATACAGGGTGTATCTAAAAGGTCTGTACAAAATCCTACCACATGTTGCTGAGGTCAAAATGAGCAGATTCAACGCAACTCACCTCAGACTGAAATGTCGCCATTTCCGAGATACGGGGTGATCAAGTTTAAAATTAACAATTGAATTTTGTCATTATTTTGAACACTTTTTCACATATTGCTTTGAAAATTGGCATACTTGGGGGGTCTTGTGGTATGAGAAATTCGATTATGGAGTCCGTTTTACTGTGGCCGCTAGAGGGCGCCCTATACTTTACATTTTGTGCATGGTTTAAAATGTCCATAACTATTTTCTTAGTTATTTTTTTCAATCTTTTATTTGGTAAAAAGATTCTCCAGACGATTTCAAGTAAATAAGGTACTCTTGACAAAGTTCGCTCAAGTAAGCCGTTTTCGAGATATTTCCATTTAGAGAGTTCCATGCCACACCGGAATATTCCTAATATTTTTCTTCTTTACACGAGCGTCTCAAAAAGTGTTTTTTAAAATCATCACATATTCCTGAAGTCAAAATAAGCCGATTCAAAGCAACATACCTTTCTTTGAAAATGACTCGTTTTCGACTTAAAACTTTACCACCCTGTATCTCGAAAAAGGAGAAATTTTGGACAGAGGCAAGTTGCTTTAAATCGGCTTATTTTGACCTCAGGAATATGAGTTGATTTTGTAAAAATAATTTTTCAAAAAGTTCGTGTAAAGAAGCAATTTTCCGGTGTGGCATGGAACTCTTAACATGGAAATATCTCGTAAACGGCTAACTTGAGCGAACTTTGACAAGAGTACCTTATTTACTTGAAATCGTCTGAAGAATCTTTTTATCCAATAAAAGATTGAAAAAAATAACTGAGAAGATAGTTATGGATATTCCAAACCACAAAATGTAAAGTGTAGGGCGCCCTCTAGCGGCCACAGTAAAACGGACTTCATAATCGAATTTCTCATACCACAAAACCCCCGTATGCCAATTTTCAAAGCAATATGTGAAAAAGTGTCCAAAATAATGACAAAATTCAATTGTTAATTTTAAACTTGATCACCCCGTATCTCGGAAATGGTGACATTTCGGTCTGAGGTGAGTTGCGTTAAATCGGCTTATTTTGACCTCAGCAACATGTGGTAGGATTTTGTACAGACCTTTTAGAGACACCCAGTATATGTATGTTCAGTATTTATAATTCACTTTTTTGGGCTATGTTCAATTCTCAATAAAGGTATACAATGAATTACTTAGATTTACAAAGCAAGTTGCTACACATTCGTTAGAATTTAACATAATATATGCACTTACTTTTTGCTCTCAATGCAATTTGCTCGTATTTGGCAAACAAAACACACACAAAATATGTCAGCCCTTCGGAAATGCTCGAATTAGTTTGTTAGAACTAGCTTTATTCCAGTTCTAATGAGTAGACGATGCGTACTGCGTAGTTTCCTTAGTTTCATGACAACAGAAACACCTGTAGAGTACGATTCAACTAAGAACTATACTGAGACGAACACCTCTCTCATGCTACATAAACATACACTAACCGACAAAAGTAGAGAAACCGCCTAATATTTGCGGAAAACTTTGATCCTGCATCAGTTATCAAAAAACTGATTGTGCATTTAAAAACTTGAATCCAGTTATCAGTTTACATGTCTTGGCGATTTAAAAAAAAAAGTGTTTAGTGCCCTTTTTTCACGTTTAAAAAATTGACGCTGGAAACTTTTTCCCGAGCTTTTTTCCTTTTTTCTGTGTAATTTGTGAAAAAAATGGCTAGCCCAATAAACCGGCTCCACCCGTCAGTCGTCGTCACCCGTCCACCTTGGTTCTCTGGGACAGTTTGGGACCCATTAGTTCGGAACGTTTGTCGGCCGCTTTGAACAATTTTCGCTGGGCGGGCTTCTTTGGTGAGCATGCTTTGACGCGCGGCCGCTTGTGATACGGGTTTTTCAAAAAGGCCGACGAAATGTAACTTAACTTATCGTATATTATTTAAACGTAATCTTTGACTTTGGTTTCACCGAGGGTTTCACCAACTTGAATAATTGCAGTTGAACCGGAAATACAGTGTGTCCCCGGATCGACGCATGAGTAGGTGAAAAAGACAACAAATTTTTGAACTGAGATTTCATCTTCTGGGGTTCAGCCCTGCATGGATACAAACTGATTTGTGTCATAATTCTAGTTTCGAAAAATCAAGCATGTCTTGTAAATTCACCTAGTAGCTATTTTTCTCGCCAGTAAAGTGCTTCTTCTGTCGGAGATACGACAAAATGTTATTGAAGCAAGTTGTGAATGAAAAACTGATTGAGAATGCAAAATTTCAAAACCTTCCGCCTACTTTGATATTTTGTATTTTTCAAAATAGCATGAAAATAAATTTAATCATAATTCGTTTTTAATTTGCAAAATTGCAAAATTCATCATTTAAAGAGCTTTTGGCGATTTTTGGTGATTAACTTTTCTAATATCTTCAAAAAATCCAAGTAGACGAAGTGTTTTGAATTTTTGCATTCTCACCCAGGTATTTATTCTGAACTACTTTTTTCAATAACATTTAGTCGTAGCTATCTCCTATTATAGAAGAACCACTTTACTAGTGAGAAAAGGTACGGTCATCAGCTGTTATCGATTATCTGAATCAAGAACAGGGCTGGAATTCTAATTCGCTATTTCGAGACCCCAATGAGGGGTTTGGAAGAAAACCAACCCATTTTCATAAGTTGTTGACGATATCAGTTTTTATTTCATTGACTCTTCACGAATTATAAAAAAATAATGATCTCTCACGTCACTCTGTGAGTGGAAAATCAATTTGCTTCTCAATTTCAGATGAGGATAGTCAGGTCAACTCGTAATTAATTGATTTATTTGTATGCTTATGCCACGGACGACTTATGCTGATGGACAACTACGATTTGAAGAAAAAGAAAGCACAATGACCCCGCATTAAAATAAAAAAAGCAGTTTCCCAGAAGTTTTAATCTTATTGCATTATTGCATTGACCGAGGCATTGACTATTAACAAAATATTTTACTGTTGACTCAAGGATTTGTTCCATGAGAGACTCAATTAAAATTCACTATTTTCAAAGATATATACCTAGTCTTGGTGGATTTGTGATGCATTGGTATAGGCTTGATTATTCCTGTCTTTCTCATCGGCTGAAAATCGGCTTCACTTGCCGCACATTGATGAAATAGGGAACCCGAGGTATATTTTAATAATAAGTATATGGTCCCGATGTCACATTTTGACAGCTGTCAAATTAGCCCTTTTGGATTTACTGGCAAAAAACAAAATCCGCCATTTTCGGTTTTTCGCCGATATTTCCAAAACCAATTGACGGATAGTAATTCTGAAGCCAGATATCGAATGCACTAAGATTCCTCCAAGGATTCCTCTAAAATTTTCTCCATTTAACCTTTGCTGTAGGTATAATAGGAGCCAAGATTCCTGTATTGAGAAGCGAATCTGGGACACATTGTGTGAACAAGAACGATTTATCATTCTAATTTTACCAATACAACGGAACACAACTATGAACAATATATTCACTTAAACTTAAATTTTATTTTCGAAAAATACCTATATACAAACCGGCATGGAATTTTCGAGCAGGAGCCCGTAAATTGGACAATCTCCCGAAGCTTTTACCACATCCTGCACATGATAGGTTCTCCATCTCAAAAGGTTTTTAACATTCAAATAGTCGAATCAAATCACAAAACCGTTTCGAATGCTTGTTTGAATGGTCAAAACAAAAACAAACAAAAAAGCTACAATGGCCAAGACCAACACAGGCCAACACTCAACGTTAAATGAACATCTTAAAAACAGACTTCGTGTTCTTTCTGTTTTTAAGATTTTAAGTAAGTCTCTTAAGGAATTAAGGATATGGACGATTTTCTGGAGTTAAATGAACATTTGCGCTCCAGTATAACCGAGCGCCGAGATCCGAAAGCTGAAGTTACAAGTTACAAGAAAACGGGAGATTCGAAAGCCGCCGCCAACGGCTAGTTCGTAAAACCTGTACTGGGTAGGTTTTCGACAGGATTTTGTTTATGATTTTAGGAATTTCGGCCGACAGGGAGTGAACCAACTGTATATTCTATAAACTGTACTGGGGGTCAATTCTTGACCCTTCGCAAATTTGAAACGCATACGCAAAAATGCGATCACCATGTTATTTCCAATGCTGATCGCACAATTGCGTGTACGCTTTTCATTGCGAATGTTAAAGAATTGATCCCCTGGTATGATGTTGGGACCAGAGCGGGACTGGGAATGCGGAAAGCCGGAGCCACTTTTGACGACGAGTGAACCTTCTTGTCTTAAGTTAATATCCGGTGATACCCGAGGTGATACCAGTCTGGGTGGCATCATATGTAATTTCTTGGTTCATTTTTGCATTTTAAACTCCAACACACTTATTTGAGAATGCTTTAAAACAAAATTCTGTTCACTTATAAAAAATTTACGGATTGAAGATTTATACTCATAGGTAAACGTACTTACATATATGAGACTAGAACTTGTGATAATATCATTTTATAAGATATGAGACACAAGGTTCATAATCCTTTTTCTCAGGCTTCAACCGTTTAGAATAAAGTACCGGACTAAATAAAAACTAGAAAAAATAATAACCGATGTGTTATCAATTCAAAAATTATGTAAATGGTTATAGGGACTAAGTGTAGAGTATCATCCTCGAAAGTACCTATCCTTCATTATATTTTCATAAATGCAGTGAATATTTTCTTTTTATTTCTCTTTCACCCTCGAGACCAGTAGAATTAAATTCAAAGAAGTATGGACCAGAAGCGTCATACTAAACAAAGACCGCAAATATTGGTACCCGTGAATTGAAGCAGGTACGCAATATTGTTTATTGATCCATTCTTCTTTGAATGTCTTTGTTATATCTAGCAGCTTACGATCGAGCTTTCGGAAGTCCTACCTGTATATATTTCCAGGTTTTTCTTGTTTTCTCAGTTAAAATCGTGGCCAAATAATTAATCTGAAAGATCGACAACCTTAGCATCCCTCAAACTCAATGAACTTCTATTCGCTTGTTGCCGTGTTGTTACCTTTTTATGTTTCCGTTTATTTCATGGGCGCGTCAACGACCCGCGATGTAAGACCTAGCAAATGGTACACACGGTAGTGATAAATTATGTTTATTGTCAAATTACCATTTGTCACTTTCCATTTCTATTGAGCAACTTTGATAAAAATGTATGGTGGATCTTTTGCCAAAATGTGACCTCTTCTCTTCTTGATTTTCAAGGATTTCATCAATCATTAAACGCCCACAATTTTATTAGCTGCTTTTGTATTGTAATCTCTATTAGTTAGCAGTGTTATCGCGCTAATTTGATGGTTTTTCACGGCAGACTGGCAAAAATTATGAACAGGTTTTATTTTTCACGAATGATTATTCACAACCCTGTCACATCTGGTTGGTTGATAAATCATATCAAATTTAGGTTGGTTGTCCTGCGCTTGGACTAGTCTATTCCGGTTTTGCAAAAATAACTGCCGAAACATGTGGGTTGAAGGATTAATCCAAGTCTAAATCGTCCAGTTTGCATATTATATAACAAATATTTAATTCATACAATAAGCTTTCCGGTCAAGATCACAATTATCATTAATTAATCCGTTTAACCTTATTATATTTGCGTGGAAACCATAAACAGGTGCATTATTTTCTACTTCCATACGTCTTGCTTGTACGTGACTAAACTTGACTCTTCAGAGGATCTAAATATAATGCTAACGACATACGACATTAGAAATTTCATCATTACATGATGCGAAAATTGTAGTTTTTGGTAGCTGTGGAATAAATTTGTCGTGATTTTTGGGGATAACTCAGTGTTTTTTTGTGAATTAGCTCGATTCTATTTATACATTATGAAAATAATTTTGAAACAAAGCAACTAATTTTAAAAGCCAGGCTTTTAGTTAAAAGTTTATTGTACTAGGAATAAAATAAGAAATATGAAGGCAATGTTCCAACTATGTAAAAGTAAATTATATACCGCAGGACTAAACTAGCACTTTTAATCCCAAAGGAAAAGTTTATGACCCGACCGAAGAGAGGGCCCATAATTTTTCAAAGGGATTAGAAGTACTCAAGTCGTAAGGTATAAATGATATTTTTCGTGCTTCTGGAACTAATACGTAGAAATACTATAGAAAAAGTACAAAGAAAACTAGAATGACATAATCATAAGCATGCATGTTACGATGGCGAAGGCGTTGTTTTGTGAGGAAAAGTTACCATATAGTAATCGTTGCGATTTATAATTTATACCATGGCCAAAAGAAAGAAGAGGACTCTTGGGTGAGAAAATGCAATAGAAGACAACTTGGTCTTTAAGTTCATTCCTACACTATCCTGCACGCATGAATCATTGAGACAACTTGGTCTTTGAGTTCATTCCTACACTATCCTGCACGCATGAATCATTGAAATCGAGTTTTCAATGAATATATTTTCTTAAGAAATCAGATATCCACTGTAACTTTTTGGAGGAACTGTCAATCAACCAAACCGTCCTTGCACTAACTTCATAAACTTCTTTTTCACATGATATAAGGTGTGCTTGTTATGCTCTATACTAGTGCACACTTTTCTACACTGCAACACTCAGTGTGGCTTTGTTTGTGAAATTTTTGTCTGTTTTTTGGGATAGAATATCTTTACTTGACGTACTAACGCGTTTGGTGTATTTCCTTCAAACTGGTAGCCATTACACCGAAATAACAAACACACCTGATGATGTGGATTGGTCACATTATTTCATGATATTGTGCTTGATCGAATAGGAAAAAAAAATTAAGCCAAGAAAATTGGTTACGGCTGTTTATACAGTGTCTTTCAAAAATCCCGGAACGGTCTCAAATAATGTGAACGTGGCAACATTGCCGATATAACCATCGGATCAGGCATGTCCTAAAACCACCAAGTACTAATTTTTACTTTTTTTTTCGAACCGTTTGTGAAATACGAGACCGTTCCGGGACTTTTGAAATTTTGAACGAGAGTGCAAAGTTGCTGTATTTCAAAAACTACTTCAAATAAAAATTTGATATTTGGAGGATTTAATAACCGAGGGGCGGTCAATTTATTGCAATAAAAATTGAATGGGCTTTGCATTTATAAAAAAAAAGTTGTTTACTTTATCTAAAAAAATGTTAACGTGGCAACATTGCCGATATTACCATCGGATCAGGCATGTCCTAAAACCACTAAGTACTAATTTTTTCTTTTTTTTTCGAGCCATTTATGAAATACGAGACCGTTCCGGGACTTTTGAAAGACACCGTATAGGTGATTTCTTTGAAGCTGGAATTGCTGGAAGTTTAATTTCAATTGAAATGCCAGAGGCATAATCACAATATCCAGAACTAATAATTCTGATCGGATCACTTGTTTGTATGTATCAACAACAACGCTTTGCTAACTAGTTTCAGCAAAGTTTACTATAATAACACTTATAGGTCAGTGTATAATAATCACTGACGTTGAATAAGTGGATAAATAAAGCTATATGCCTGGCCCATTTCAAAGCGGGGATCACACGGTGAAATGGTGAAAATAATGTGTAGTTTGCGCACGAAATTGGTCAGGCGAAAACAGCGTGAGACAAGCGCAATACGCAATTTGCAATGACGTGAGAATAAAGCTCCTTGTAGCTGTTTCTGCTTGCAGTGCCGTATCAAAGTATCGTATTGACATTGTGACGCCATTATTTCGTAGTGAATCGAGCTTGCTTCTTTACTTTTCGAAGATTATTGGATTTTGGTGTTTTTTTGGCGTTTTTAGAACATTTTGTGGTTATCTTGACTTTATAGACATTCATACCTAGTTAGCGTTAGTCGTTACTTTAATTCGGATAGTGATAGTTCTAATGTAAAGTTCGTTATATTTTTAAGCTTAAGGTCAAGTTTGAAGTCGGTGATTTGGACACTATGGCAAGAACTAAGTATCGAATTATTGTTTTGAATAATTGAAACAGTATACGCATGTTACTTTTTTAATAAATTGCTGCATGGAACACACCACCCCGCACTTCTGACTTTTTTATTCATTTTTAAGGAGTCTTTTTTCTGACCGAAAGATCGTATATTATTGAATGAATAGTGTATTTCATGTATTGTGTAATCTTGACGTTTTAAGTGTTTTGTGGCGATCAATTAACTTTTCTGAGACTTATAGATTTTTATGTGGGTGATATTTTTTTGTTATTTAATATCATGTGATAATTATAAGCTTAATTTCTTCTGTTTTTGTTTTTACTTAAAAATGAAATGAGTAACAAATATGTTGATATTTTTGAAAGTAATATATTCATTTGAGACTAAAAGTAATTATTTGATTTAAGATTTAACCAATAAAGGTGAGTATTCTAATTAAATATAACATCAATATTGAAATATAAATATTTCTCTTTATTGCTTCAATATTACGGAAAAGAAATATTTGAATATTTGAATAATAATACACTGCAGTATTGTAACAATACTGCGAAGTTATATTGGCGAAATAAAAAAAAATGTTCACATTTCCATATTGGCGCAATATTGGAATACAATATTTAATCAATATAAAAACTATAAATTGCCAATATTGTTCAAATATTTCTTGCTACATGGGTTTGATACCGGTCACTAGAGAGAGATGCCGTATAAAAGAAACCGTATCTTAAACAAAGACGGGTCGAAATAGAATGTCGTGGATATGCTGAGACCCTAGTCTGGTAGGTGTTGAGGCATTCACGTTAGTATAGATGATCTAAGAAAACTATATACCGATCACATGGAATATTGCCATAGCCGAGTGTAAGAACCTTCCTACGCAGTCTCGGAAAAACAGCCAAGAAACAGTTTCCGGCACAAACCCCGCCAATCTAGCGCGGGCGGCAGAAGTAAAGTTTAGTATAGTAAACTTTGGCGGAAGCTGTTTGAAGCAGTTTTGAATTTCGGAGAAACAGCTTTCGTCCTACGAAGCCTAATATTCCACTTGTAGTGGCCAAATATTACCTCTTTGGCTTGTGAAGTTTATCAAGACGCCCTGGAAAACAAAGCCGTTTTCTTTCGATCTCGGATTGTTGCTATTTTTTTGATTAAGTTTACGAAATGCAGTATATTGTCGCGTCACGGCTCACGGCAAACTACCACTCACAAAATCAAGATCAGGTTCATGCGTAGAAACTGCAGTCCCGATGCAATTTGGCCGGCTTATGCTCGGCACATTGGATAAATGTAGTGGTAGTGCGGTCAGTATATAATTTTATAGGTATATGGGTCGGACTTATCGGAATATATAGACTTTGGTATTGGGTTTTACTGATTTTGTGTAATCCGTTAGGCCAGCCTCACATTTTTAGCAAGAGATGGCGCTACCAAATCCACTTCACTCTTATTGTATTAAACAATTATTATACTATTACAATTCCGTTCGGGGAGTTTCGTCGTTATTTCATCCCGGGGAGATAAAAAGTGATATTTTAGCTAGGGTACACTAAAAGTTGATGTGAATTTCAAAATTGTCTACCGAAAGTGCCATATTTCAATTGCGACACTCCTTTCATTTACCCAAGGATCTAATGTGAGTGTCGCAATCAAAACACGGCACCTACGGCAAACGGATTGAAGGCCTAAATCAACCCTTGAGGAAAGAGTATAAATCTTTGCCTTGAGTGTTAATCTCATGGTCAATGGTTAATCTTGAATGGACATTGATTGAAATATCGGCCTTTTGGGCGTTTGTCCACCGCTACCGTCACCGTCACGGCAACGAGAACGAGATTTTTTAAACCGAACTTGACGTCCCGGTGACGGCGATCGTTTGTCGTTTGTCTACCGCGAACGAATTCGGAGTTCGGAGGTTCAGTTTCAGCATGTAAACGCTTTTCCGTGAAGATGAACGCTCAAAAGATGGCTAGGTTATCTTGGACACAACTCCTCCCACAAATATTCTTTGCCCTCTGTGACTTCCATCAATGAATAAATCTCGTATATAAATTTCGCCATTATTATCACAATGAGATACAATAATAACAATAAACAACACCACGAACGACGCAGAGCGCATGAGTACGCGCAAGATCGAACATATTATTTTCTACAATCGGCCCGTCAAAATCCCTGGACGATTTTAAGCGGCCACGCCGAATTACTCAGAAAACCGGCGGCCGAGATGACTGCAGGGCGCGTATTCTTGAAAGTGAGAGAAGGGAGCATTCCCGGGAGCTCCCGGGGACTGCTTCCTGCATCCAAGGTCCCCGGTGCAATCTATTCGTATTCTTGAACGGTAGGGAACATAAAGGAGAAGCAAGACCCTGGGAACACCATTGCCGATTTGTGCAACCAATCAGAACGCAAGAAATTTTGACAGATTTTGTTCTCTGTAGAGAAAGAAATTTGTGGTTAAAGTTGTACAGTCATTTCAGGGACACCCTGTATAACCACACTGTTCTGTATTCATCAAAATTTCTTTTTGTTAGTCGGTTTACGAAATTGCGGACTTCTTTAACCGGAAAAGTGTAAAGTTTAGTAACTTATTATATAAATTGAGAATAAGGTTTTAGGTCTACCAAATGAGACTTTTTGGGAGATATTTTATATTTGATAAGTGTTTTTATATAATTTTGATGCGCTGATTCAATTTTTTTCATATATTCCACGTATGTTCGAAGTTTAAATGCGTCCGGCATGTACGAAAACATTCTTACATATTTCCCTTACCTCTCCATAATATCAAATTCATCATATCTACCATTTATACAGGATGTGAATTAAGTAGTAGGTACTTGTGTAGCAACCCATTTTTCTGGTGACAATTTTGTGTGCTTTCTGATCATTCTTCTATACCTTGATAATCATTTTTGACAGTGGTCAAAATGATATTTGAAAGCTAAATTCCTTTTGATGGTATTTTGAGTGCAGAAGATGGGCTCTTATGTTGCCAATGTGTCTTGTAATGATGAGCCAGATACCTATTTTACTGATTATGGTGAATGGTCTCACAGAGTTACCTTACTTAATTTATTATTACGCGTTTTTGACTAATCAAGAGAAATCCTATTGCGTGTTTTCTATTCTGCAGCCACTTCTGGCGAATTATGGTGTGAAATATCTTACCAGCGGTCTAAAGAGTTTGATTCTTGAATTAACAAATTAACAAAAAAAAAAACCAAATCAGTAACATTTTTTTTTTTTAAATGTGAATAGGGACGTTTTTGGTTATTCTGATTGAGATTCCGTTGTCAGTTTTTTTCTAAAAAATCCCCTAATACGATTTTCTGAAATTTGACCCACTTTGAACCCCCATAATCACCCAAAAGTACGTCCCTGGAACTGATTTGGTATAATGTTCAAAAAGTGTTTGACGAGACCTAACAAACAAAAAAAAAATAAAATCGGTTAATAAACAAAAATGTTACAGGGGTGGGACACTTCAGAGTGGACACCCTGTATGTAGTATAACATGACCCGGGACATGACCATAAAATAATAGCCCTTGATTGTTCTCCGTCTATTTCATCGGAGTAAACAAACGTACAAGTTTCATAGAAATGCCGAAGGTGAAATTTCTCAAGAGAATAGGCAAATATCGGAAATGCACATGATAAATAAACAATTAAGGCAGCTCTAGTCTTTGTGAAAGGTGGGTCGGCGCATTTCAAGCTCTTTCAAAGATCCAGTGTTGTCTGACGGAATGTCTAAAAATACTTGACATCCAATTAGAATTTCCATACGTGGGGCGCCCATTTTACTGCTTCACTGTTTTCAAATCATTTTAAGAAAAGGTTCAATTCTCAAGTGAATCCGAGTATAAATATACCCTGTATCAATTAGAGCAGAAAATAACTAGTTGCGCAAGATGGTAGATTAACCTAAATTCTCCGAGAAAATATGTTCCTTGCCGAAATAAACTGGGAGTGTTGAAATACTCCTTCTAATGATTCTTTACTTACTGAATGTTGATGGGCAATTTCCACTCAAATATACTTACAGACATCTATGTATAATATTTGGCATGCATTTCAAAAATGAACCAACTGTATATTATACAGGGTTATATTATCTCAGTTATTATGAAAAAGATACAGGGTCGGTTACTACTTCCGAAGATATCCGAAAAAAAACGAAATTTCGCAAAAACGTTTTTATTATATTGCCTGAGTTTGTTTGAGAAGAAATTTTAAAATAAATTACACTTTGTCATTGCCACTTTTTCTCCTCTACAAGATGGTGTTATCAAATTGAAAATCTGACGTTTGGTCTTCGAGCTGCCATCATCAACTTTATGTTTTTCAATACGGACCTATGGAGTTTTTATTTTATCTTTTGACGTCCTTGAGGCATTGAGGTGGTAAGATGAGGGTGTAGAGTAATTGGTTGCCTTAGCAACCTCAATATTTTCAATTATTATTCACGTATTATTGTTATTTGCAATATTTTATATAAATGGCAATATTCTCTTTTATTCAATTAACGGCTCAACTCTAATACAAAGAAAACCAATGCGCTAGTAGAGGAAGAGGAGCCGATACTCTCCGACGTGGCCCGAGCGCTAAGCAGAAATGCACGATGTAGACACGAGTTTCTTTCCGAGTTTCACATCTATTTCTTCACCCTGCGTGGCGTCAAGTCCATACTGCGTTCCATCATTCGATGCTGCGTTCTTGATCCATGGTTGATGGCCGATTGCATCTACCATTTGTGAGGATACTTAACGCTAAGGAACACTTTACTTGACAGCTTTGCACGCAAAATTGTCAAGTTAACGGTTCATTAGCGTTAAGTATCCTCAAAATAGGTTGTTGCAATCGGCCATGAGCCCCACAAACTATGAGGTGGAGCGCCATCTTGTGGATATACTACCGAGTATACTACTGAAGATTTCTTCAAGTATATAAATCTAAATTGTCCAATAACAAAATATTGTTATGTGTCACTATGGTAATCATACTAATAATAATTATTTATTATTTCATGTAATAGTATTTTTCAAAAGATAACCAGATCAACTACATTGAGGTAAAACATTGATCAGTAAAAACAAAACAATAATCGCCCATAACAACTTTATTTTTAAAAACAACCCTATCAAATGCTATATCTTTAAAATCGTGATACAATCCACTATTTGATTAGAATAAAATATTTAATATGGTTTTTCTTGAAAAAAAGAAGAGTTTGTCATATGTCAAAAATGACAGGTGAAACGAAAAATGCTTAGATGCCATGTTATTCAGAGTAGAATTTGCTAAAACTTTCTTTAGGTCGCGTCCCACATCAGTAAATATTTGCGTTGTGTGCAGAATCCGGCACAAATTTTTGTCGAATTCTCGCCACATTCAAGGCACGCGATCCCAGGCTGGTCGGTTTTTTTTCCGAGATCAAAGGGATTTGCGCCGCAGATTTGTTCTAGTGTGGACGTTTGCATATAACATCACACACTTGTGATGCAGGGATGCACAACGTGAAAACTTGTGCAGACCTGTGCGACGCAAATAATAGTGCCGAATGGTAGATTCAACACACAATGAAAATATTCACTAGTGGACGCAAAGAACTAGCTAGAAACACCGCATAACTTCGAACTTCGAACACTTGAGCAGGGACGACACACATGCACATGAAAATTTGCGCCGCACGTGCCGAGTGCTATGCCGGCACTTCACTAGGCGTAGCGGCGTAGCATATTTGTATATCGATGGTGTAGCGCACAAATGTGTCAACTAGCAAGTTGTCATTTTTTCAGGAGATGAAAAACAAAGTTTGTCTTCTTGTTGTAATATAGCATTATTCCTAATGACGATCATGTTTTCAAGACAGGATTTATTTGTGTTATGTGCATGGAAGGCTAAATGGCGTAACCTTGAATATCTCTGCAAAATAGAAAAAAGCTTGATTTTTTTGGAAATATACAGCACTTAGCACATTTGTGGTACTAAAAATGATAGTTTAATTCAGTTTAAAAAAAAAATAACAAGATTCCTAATCAAACTTTTATTACAAAATCTTTGGTAACAAACTTTATAATAACCAAATAATCATCTCTTAATAGGTAATAATGAGTTTAGATTAATGATTAAGGACACTAATCATCTAGTTTTGCCGCATTAAGCTGAGTGGTATTGGTTGCCTCAGGAATGTCGTTGATAAAATTACTATAATCTTCGGGAATGATTTTGTGCGATAATAAATAACAAAGATCTTTCTTCTTTTTTTGTGATACTGGTAGTCTAGAGTCATACTTTGGCTTTAATGTTATTTTTTCCCAGCTTTTCTTTTTTCCTGGTTTACGCTTATCACTCACATCCATTTCTAGAAATGATTCATCAGATAAATTGTATTTGTATTGTATAGTGGATGGCTTTTCCTTCTGGAACCGCAGCCACTTTATATTCAGCCAGGATACTTTGTCGTGTTGAGCGTTGTGGGTCGTATTAACTACAATATCAGTCACCAACTTTTGTAAGTTGAAAAAATCTGTATACTTCAGATCATGGACGAAGTAAGGACGTGGTTTAATTCGAGCCATTGATATCAAGAGTTGCCATTCCCGTGTAGAGTATACTTTTTTATGTCTCTTAGCCCTCTCTATAGTAGCGTGCATGGAATCTGCTTCTAGGTATGAGTGTCCCGATTCCATAAACTTCATGTCAATGATTTTTAGATGTTTTGTTGTATTCACGGCAAAAAGCATCGCAGCAGCCACGAATTTATTGCGGTTCTGACCGCTACACGTATCAGAAAATGATGTGACATGTGTAACACTTTCTGGTAAACTCGTTAGGTATTTTAAGAGACAAGTTCCTATCTCTGCACTTCCTTTATTGCCGTGGGTTTCATCCCAAACGAAGCAGTGCCCATCGGAGTTAGAGGCATCGAATATAGTGAAATTATAAACATTCAATTTGTGTTTATAATAAATCTGACTGTCACCAGCATGTGGAACAGAAAGCACTGCCTGGAGGTCAAAGGAGATGGTTCTAAATGTTTTTCCTTTTTCTGATGATGACCGCTTCTTATCATCATCTTTCATTTTCAGTGCTTCTTTTTCCCTTCTTTTATGAGCATCATATTCCTCTTGCAACGGGGTCTTATCTGCAGCACTGTTATACGCATTGCACTGGAAACATTGATCTTTCTTTGGCAAGTAAAATGCTAATCTTGGCTCATAGCTATAGAAAATGTTTTTATAAACGAATTCCGAAACAGGATTAATTACCCTTTGAGAGCAAAATTCTCTGTACATCCTGTACATGATGGAAAGGTTCAAATCTGGAGACAGATAAAGCTTTGAAGAATCTCGTCTACAGTAATGAGACTCTATCCTTGGAAAAGAATCAATGTGCGTTTTCACTAGTTGTCTCCGTTCATCTGAGGTCACGTTAACAGGAAGAGTGTCCCTTCTTCTATCGTATCCAGTGTAAACACCAGTTTCACTTATTCCTTTTGCGCAAGTTTCAGTTACTCTATGTGAAATAGACAAAGTCGCACAAAAGAACTTTCTGCACACCCTGTGTCGAACTCCATCAGTGGTCTGGAGAAAGTAGGTCCTGGATATTTCTCTATTTTTAGTTTTAGGGTCAGTTGTCTTTCTAACGACGGAAGTATTTCGC
This sequence comes from Orchestes rusci, assembly GCA_958502075.1. Classification (NCBI taxonomy): domain Eukaryota; kingdom Metazoa; phylum Arthropoda; class Insecta; order Coleoptera; family Curculionidae; genus Orchestes; species Orchestes rusci. Next base: position 101,776 of record OY293303.1, on the reverse strand, counting down.
ATGTGAGATGCTATGAACATTTTCTGACGAGTGTAGTCTGCCAAGCCGTAATATTCCCGACAAAGAATTTCTCTCTGATCTGCAGAAACATTGTCTTGACATTTAAATCGACATTTCGAACAATCAATTTGTTTCGGATGTTTATCGGGTATCTGTTTGCCGCTGCGATTTTTGTATTTGAGTCCTCTCACTCTAAGGTTTTTAGCCATAGTCCTCTGCCATGTTTCTTTATTAGCTTTTCTACTTCGTTTGTTGAGCCTTTTCTCTCCACCTTTCCTCATTTCTGATTCTGGTAATTTTGATAACTTACGTTTTCTTGACTGTTTTACGCCATTATCATGATCAAATTCCTCTGATTCCTCTGATGGTTGATATGAACTTGAGGACTCCTCAAACTGATCAGCATCTTGTTCACAATCAGATTTCACTTCCATCTGCTCTGAAGAGTTATCATGAGATGGCTCCGCCTGTTCAGAATTAGGCTCAATATTATCTTCTTCTGAAAACAAGAAAATTATTTTTTTTTATGTGAAACTTCATCATGTATTTAATACTTACTTTCATTGTACGTTGAAGTATTGTCGCCCGACTCACTATATTCTTGGACTGAATAAATTACAATTTGCCCGTCAGATGTTTCTAGTTGTCCAACTAGATTTTTTTTAAATTATTACATTACCTATCTAAAAATGTTCAGCACCTTACCTTCAGTGTGTTTATTATGTGGACTAATTGAAGAGTAATTGTTTTGGTTTTGATCATATTCTTCATTATGATTTGTTGCTTCTAGTGGAGACAAACCGATTTCTAACGGTGCCGGTGGCGCTTCTTTAATCATAACATTACTGATAATGTTTATTAGTGTATTTTTCTCTATTGAACCTGAAACTAATCAAAACTGCTGCAATCTCACTGATAACACAATGTATAATAAATCAAAACATTTATCAAAAATAATAGATTAGGATTGCCAATTATAAATCTATTTAGTGAACGACGGTTAACCTTATAGGACTTACCACTCTGTGTTTTGGTTTCATGAAATGCAGCATTTAGCGCCAAATTAGCAATCTTCTTGCCTCTTGAAGACATAGCAAAAGAAAATTAAAGTCATTTAATGCATGAACATTTCACTGAACTTTCACTGAACAGAATAATCTTCTTTTCTTGAACGATAAAACTGGAAAAAATCTATCCTGACCGTATTTCTACACACAAATATTTTTGAGGTTATGTATTATTTGAGAATCACAAATGTGTTAAGTGTGTACTTGACACCAGCGATATACCGCATTGTGAATGCCAAATGTGTCAAGAGCACATAGCTCATTTGAGTTAGAAATCTGTAATCCTCCAGTACTTAGAACAAGTGTCAGATGGCGTCACCGATGTCAAAACTGATTATTTCACTTAGCACATTAGTGCATATGAAAATAATGATTGTAAGCTATTGTCCGGTCAAGATAACTCATTTTACCCAAAAAGTGTAGTTAACACATTTGTGCGCTACACCATCGATATTTGCTTTTGCCCGAAAACGGAGATGTGTGGAGAAGCTATCCGCCGAGCTATCCGCCATATTTGCTTCATTTGCCCAAATAAGGCAAATAGCGATATTATTAGCAAATACGGCTTTTCCACAGTTTATGTCTTTAGAGTTATTATTCGTTGGATTTTCGTCCTATTGGATTCGAAATTAAAATTAAAAATGAACTGCTAATTACAACATAGATCTAAAATTATCGACCATCAATAATTAAACATCGGTGGTGACATGATCAGATGTAGAACATTTTTTAAAGTCTACTATCTCTTAATAACATGGATTCCATGGTCTAGAACAGTTAATTGATTGAAACAATGTTAACGTTGTTGTCTAACATTGACTCAAGTTTATCGGGGTGAAAAATCATTGAAGGTGGTCTCGTTAACTGCGTCATTGATATTGATGATATCGTTAAACATGTTTTCGAAATTGTATAACAATAAAAAAATTCTATAACATGATAATTAATGTTGGAATTTGTGAGAACATTCATTTTTTGATGTTGTAGATTCTCAGGCTAAAGGTCCATTATAAATCACTTATCGAGGAAGCCGCGTAATTAGTGTGGGTCACGGTGTAAGTACACCGTGGTGTGGGTTCACAGCAAATCGATCCCTTGCCAAATTGATTCTCATTTATAAACAATGGACTAATTCCCTGCGGAAGTTTCAATCGAAACGTGTATGATTATTTTTAGACGTTTATTCATAATATTGAATATTGGCCAAAAAAATAAATATTTACAAATTATGAAAACATTATTGATGGTGGTCGATGAAAATTTTGATGGCGGCGCTTGAGAATAGGTCATAAACATTGTGAAATAATATGAGATTGATCAATATCCGGTAAATCATCATAATTAAGTCGATTTTGCATAAATCCTCTAATCTTTCACGTGTGAAAACAAAAATGTCGGATATAGCGCGGCAAATAGGTATTTTATTTCGTCTATCTAGAACTGGTTCAACCTATTTTTGGCATGTTTTAAACGTTCAAAGGCTCTTTGCAATAGATTTGCCTTCTACTGTTCTGTAGGTAGTGTTGTGGGCGAGCAATTATGCTGCCACAAATGTTGTAATAGTAGACCAATGCTGTGGCGAAAGCCGCACGGTTTTATGAATAAAACTTTAAAATGTGTACCTCAAACTTTGATCTTTATTGAGTTTGTCAATATTTGCTCTTAACAAAAACTCAGAGATAACTTTCTTAGGAGGGCTTAGAAGTAAACTTATTCTTAGGAAGGCACGAGAATAACTTCTTCTTCACAAGGCTCAAACATAACTTCCTAACTATTCTAATCTTAATTTAAAATGTAAACTTTCTAAGAGTGGGAGATCCAAAACATAATTACAGCCCAGGCCATTCCAATGGTTTACAATGCTAGGTACATGGAGATGTCGGTATTTCCCAATTAGACGTTATTTACGTAAACAACCCTTACTGATTTTGTCTATGAATTAGGGTTCTAAAAGGGAAAATTTCCTACTTCCTTTGTTCCGTCTTCTGAATAGCAAATAATAAAATAATATGAATAAAAGGACATTTGGAAGATTGTAAACTATTGTTCTATGGCGACAAACTGGCGTCGACCAGAAATGGACATTAAAATATTGTTATCTAATTATTAATAATACTGTAGGTATGTAGGATCAGAGGATCACAACAGTAGATAGCACTTTAGAGTAGACAGACACCTTGTGATGAGTATTAAAGTAAGTTATAAAAACGTAAGTATAAAGTGGACAGAAATAGTGGATCGTATTTTTTTAAAATAAAGCAGTGGTGTTCGAAAATAAATGTGAAACCCACAAAATTAACAATAGATGAATGGGTATGAGATTATGAGGATGAGGACGATACCACTATTCATTTATTTATTTATTTTTATTGTATGGCATGTATGGCAATTTAGACACATTGAACTTAAAATCAGATTTACACACAACTAAACGCGAAAGAGTTGAGCTGAACAATAATTGCAGAAATGGTAATGTAAAACTACATACCTACAAAAGGTAAAAATTAGTCAACATGGTCTGGGTATAAATTTGTTTTGTAGTTACGGTTTTTCAAAGACTAAACAACCACTTTAGTTTTACCAATATGTATTACATTAGACATAACAAAACAGCACAATGGAACTGTCAAGATTAATTCAGAACATGAACTGGAATAAAAATGCTTACTTCGCTTGAGTCATCCACAGTAAAAACTTGAAACTATAGACGGCATGCGGCAGTTAAAATTTCTGCCAACCTCTATAATCTATATTTCGATGCATAAAATTATGTTTTTGAGTTTCTTTTTGTGACTGGAAATTGCACAATTTCAGTTTTGATAATAAATGTGAAGGAACTGGGATTTCGAAATGTGAGATCTAATCCGTGTGTTGAGCCTCACCGACGACGTACTGTGAACGTCACCCACATCGACAGTGTGAGGTGTGAACAAGAACAAGCAAATGATTTTCCTCAAATTTCTTGAAATCAACTTATATAGACTTTATAAGCAACAAAGCAACTGACAAAGATAAAGATCATGGCAAAAAAAATTTTATTCACACCACCCGCATTAGCTCCAGCGAAAAAATCGTTTCATTAGATTTTGACCAAGTAGTCGCGTGATTGATGTACAGATTTAAAAAAAAAACAACAAAAATGAACTATAACCATTAAGAAAATCCAGACCACGAATCGCAACAGACTACCTGAATCAAGTTCAATTTAATAACCAGTAAAATGTCGATGTTTTGAGTCGGCGGCATGCATGAATCATCCAATCTTCCATTAAAGGAAACTTGAATTTTGGCAGATTCCATTGGGTTTCAATAAAATTATGATGGCAGTTGTGAGTTACAGGCGCCGTGATTCATGTGGAGGGTTATTGGACGGACAACTCGGACTTTTTGTATACTTCGGTCAAAGTTTACTAATATACAAATCGGTGGTCGTTCACGTTCACTTATTCTGAGATAATTTTTATTGTTTTAAACTTGGAGATAAATTTTGGAATATGACATGTATCTATAAACACTTTTGGTATGTTTTCGATCTTTTTTTTCATTTAATCAATCGTTACCTCCCAAGTAGAGACGCGTATTATTAAAACCTCTATTCTGCTGAGCTTCAGCAAATCAAAAACGGTCGGAATAAGTGTCGCATTTTGTCATGAAACCAGAGAAAAACCTAACTAGTTTGGTTTTTCTTTGATGAAACACCGCAGCAAATGTCCCATGTCAAGTTGTTTTGCAGAATAATATTGAAGTGGGGGAATTTGGACGCAATGTTTATAAACCTGTAGTATTCCGGACTTCAATTTATATAGGGAGGTCATCGTTAAACGGATATAAAAAAAATGGAGACTTTCATGAGAAAACTTTCTTGAAGAATGTTTCCTAACAAAGATACAGGGTGTCAAAGTTTTGGACAAAGAATGGTCGATCGATTTCCATCAAATTTTGCACCCAGACTAATGTCGTGCATTATTGAAATCGTTAAAAATTAATGTAGATACTGGGGCTACATCGATTTTTGCTACTCGATTTTTGCTTTGAGGCTTGGCTATAAAACGTTTTTGCAGACCCTAATTTCAAATGATATTTAAAAAAAAAAAGTCATAAAAATTAAACAGGGAATCCAAATATTAGGCGGATTTTGGCGTTAACCAGGATAAGAATTCCCCAACCTAACTTTCCTTCGCAAATCTCTTGGGAGGTACCTAATCAAGTAGTTACGCTATAGGTACCTACCAAATGTTACTTTTAGTAACCAGAACGTTTTGGCGTTTGATCCAGAGCTGCTATCGATATGTAACCAATCAATTACCAAACCTGATAACGACAAATCGTAACCTGGTTAACGCCAAAATCCGCCTATTCTGAAACTTCTTTGAATCTCCAGTGGCGTCGAAGATTTGTTGTATTCACTTCAATGGAAAATTTCATCAGTGATTCCAATCAGTTCTTCGATACTAAATTGGACTTTGTGCGAACTCTGATGGAAATTCATCGAGAAGTTGAGTGCTATGATCACAAAACCATTTTTTTGTGCAAAACTTTGAAAACCCGCCTGTACAGCCATATTTGTTAGGATACATTGTTCAACGGAGTGTCCACATGGAAGTTTTTTCTGTTGTTATTTCATTTATCAAAATGAATGACGTTTAACCTGGAACACCCTGTATAGGCAATTGGAATCTATGGAAAACCATTCGTTCTCTACTTGGACCTTTTTTATTTTATTGAAATGAAAATATGTATACTAAGACCAAAAAATAAAAGTTTCACAAAATCTCTCAAAACCATTTTTTTCAGGCTGCAAATGGATTCGGACTATCATTGGCTGGTCACTGTGACCCTAGTGACATCCTCCATCATAGCGGTCACAGCAAATGTCTTCCTGTTGATCGTTTTCGCCAGAAAGAGAAGTCTTCGAACTATTCCCAACAGGTACGATATCTATCAACAAGCAAGTAGTATATATATAATTGTGTCGCTAATCGGTGAAAACCAGTACATATCATTTCAAAGTACTACATAATTATCATTCTCGGAACTAATGACAGAAAAGCAATTATTTTTTACTAGACGATAATAACTTCGTATAACATGAGTTTCCTTTCAGATTCGTGATCAACCTGCTAGTGACTAATTTGTTGTCCAGTCTGCTGCTGATACCTCTTCTGGTGGTGGACCAGAACTCCTTCTCCTTGAAGCTGAACACCACGGAAAACAGCACTGTTCAGAGTATTGAAGAAGATGTGCTCATCAAGGAGGAACTGTTCAACAGCAACAAGACTGTCATCATTGAGAAGTTCCTGAAAACCAGTATGAGCAGCAACTCGAGTAGTGTACATGTCCAGAACAGTACTGACCAACTCCTATGCTACTTTGCACAGGCCAGCACTAGTTTTGTGTGTACTGCCTCGATATTCAGCATACTGCTCATCGGGATCAATCAGTACTTTGGGGTTATCCACTCGTTACGGTATCACTTTTACGTGAACAAATCCAGGGCCACTATTTTTATTGTAAGCAGCTGGCTGGCTGCTCTCACTTGTTCCATGTTGAGCACCATGACTTACTCGGATGGAAGCCTGTGGCATTTCTGCGCAGACCCCACGTCTCATTCGAGTAAAACCATGAACACCATATACGCCTTTTCCTATTTCATTTTTGTGATTCTGGCACCTTTTGTCGCTATATGTATTATATATTTATGTATATACACTGCGGCACATCAAAACAGCGAAAGGATGCGCAAGAGCACGTCAGCCACGTCAAATACGCCCTTGGACGCCATGGCTAACGAGCCCACATTGCCCAAAGTACACTCTGCTCCTAACTTCTCCCACCTGGAGGGCGTGGACGAGCCAGGGAGCAGGGTTAAGAGGACCTGCAGCGATAGACACAACTTCATCATTAATCTTAAGCACAAAATATCCAATGCTTCGGTGTTCAGATATAGGGAGGAAACCAGAGCAGCCAAAATCAGCGTCCTGGTCATATTCATGGTGCTGGTATGCTACGTTCCATACGGCCTGACTCTGATTCTAACGTCTGGCTATATCAAAGTAAACGCCGGACAAATTTTCAACTACTTATCCCTAGTATTGCTGGTGTTCTCCAACGTGATGTCTCCGTTTCTGTTCGGCTATAGAAATAAAAGAGTTAAACGGGAAATTGGGAGGATGCTGGGCTTGATACCATCAACAAGACCTGCTACCATCAGGGTGTTAAGACGTCCAATGAATTGTAGCATTATCCGAAACCGAAGCTATGAAGGGGGATTGAACAGTACGGTCAATGTGGAAGCCAAAACAGAACCGTTGATTCACACCAATCAAAACATACTGGTGCCAGAAGTGATAGTTACGTGTAAGGTTGAAAATGAGAGAAAGAGCATCTTAAAGAGAGTTGGTTCAGGGTGGAATAGCTACAAAAAGTGTAATTTCATCACAGTCCCTGATAGTTGTCTGGGCGATGCTAGAGGCTCGTTTTCGAGCGCCAGTACTCAAGTGTCCAACGATGAATTTTGAATTGTTCAGATCTCAGAGTATCTCTAATTGCTTGTAGTACAAAGTAACTCAGGAAACTGAATCGGAATTTTGCTGTTAACATATGCTATTATGTTTTGGTGCGATTTATGGCGAAAGTAGTATAAGTTTCACCAGTACGTGAACATTTGAGACTGATTTCAAAGAAAGATGTTTTTTGCTTTGATACAAACCACACTTGTGTGTATTTTATATTAAAACAAAAACATGTTAGGTACAATCACATTGATTTTGAATACACTGCCTATAAGATGAACTTTCTCCAACTTCTATGGGCAGATTTTTATTTATTTTAGGCTGTAGATGAACCTTACTTTATATATGTTTATATAATCATCAGTTCAGATCAGATGTTTATAATAAAATGTCTTATAATATTTCATTGCATTATTTCAACTCAACTATCTAGAACGAATTCTGAGAACAATTACCGAATTTTCAATGCGTAATTATTATTTTTAAAGAGACGTCTACTCATATCAGATGACGTCATACTGCATTGGAACAATGACCTGTGACAAAAAAACGCATCCTATGAGCCTAAGAGCATGCGTTTAATAGTCAAGTGTCAGTAATTCCGTTAAGGCAGTCATTCATGTATCGTAAATAAGTCATACAACAAGGATAATTATTATGTAGTGACCAACAACCAGTACAGTGAGTTCACTTAAGCCTACCTCTACAAACACTAATCGACCAATAATGTTTTGATAATAATTATTCACGATTTATCACACAAAATGACAGAATGAGTTTTCAGGAGATCCTGAAATTTCTAAAATCCATATTCAAAACATCAACATAACTGCAATAATTATTATCGATTGCCAAGAAGATGCCAAGCAACAAGCAATCCAAGCATTGAAACCAGACAATTCGAGGCAATGTTGCCGGACTTCTCATAAGATTCACTTTGATATGCACATATTTACAAAAACCAATGAATAGTTATTATTATGGATGTTATTTGTAAAACACGAAGGTCTATGCAATTTTCACCATACCGAATGCTTCAAAGATCACAATACACAATAATTTTCAATGCTTTGTTATTAGATCATTGCTTTGACATATTATGAGCAAATTGGCAATACATAGTGTCTAAGAAAATTTTGATGCGCAGTCGTCCAAACTCATTCTCGTACCTCTTATCGTATACTGTATATCTCTGATACTGATAGGAACAGACGGAATATTGCTTACGTGGGGGAATGTTTTGTGTGTCCAACCAGAGAGAATATGACACTGTTATATTCTCTCTGTGTCCAACACAACTCAGCGGTGACAGTAGCCTAGTTTACACCGACAACTTGGTCCGCGGACCAAGTACTAAATTCGAACTATATCAGAACCAAATATTTGGTTCGAATGGTGTAAATAGTTGCGGACTAAGCTGGTTTGCTCTTGGTTCGGTACTCGCCAGCTGATGTACCGAACGCAGAAATTTTATTCTTAACCAACTACACGAGTCCCACCGCTCAACGAGTCCTGGGGAATTACGTTTGCGCACTGTGAATTTGAGATTCATTTTTATTCCTAATTTCGAGCTTAAATTGTTTGAACTATGGAAGTTTTTTGTCTGGTGTCTAGTTCTAGTTATACCTTCTATTTATACATTATACAAGACCATGAGGTTGGTGTTTATCAAAGTAAACTTTGGTGTTTATATAGCCTCTTGAATAATGTATTATTAATCAAGTTTGGTGTTAGTTATTTCAGCTGCTAATCATTGTTGAGTAAATAAAAGATAGCGCTATCTTGTAATCTAGGTTCAGATGTTGCATGTTGCCCCTATACCTTAAGCGGGACGTTTCGTACACTTTGCCAGAACTCACAACTGTAAGAACAGTGCTTTGCTTACCCTGGTGCTTACCTACGCTGATATGATTTTTGTATTCAAAGTTGAAGTTTGAAAAGGAAAATGATAACATTCCATAAAACGGTGTCTCCCTGTGAAACTACAATACATTATAATAATATCATGTACAGAGTGGGCAACTAAAAAAATGCGAGGTAAACTGTATCTTGGCCACTATTTATCCAAGAGGCAGAGTCGTGCGGCAAAAAAATTATCACTAAAACGGCCAAGAGAAAAACCTGGGAAATATTTTCAAGTTTCTGAAATGGCCGCTAGGGGACGTAACAACCAACATCAAGTAGAAAGATAGGATTTTCATAGAATCTTGGCCGATAAAAATATATCGATGATATTTTCATATTTACTGCATGACTATATTCCTACACTTTTTGTCTTCTTTCAAAATAAAGCGCTGGACCCAAGTCCAAGCCCTTTAAAATCGGCCAAGCGAAACGGGAGAAATCTCCGTTTGTTTAAAAAAATTATTGAACTTCTCACAGCGCTTTATTTTGGTAGATAGAAAATAAAACGTTTTAGACAAAAAGTTTGGGTAAATAGTCGGTAGTGTCATCGATAAATTTTCATTGGGCAAAATTTTATAAAAATCCTATTTTTCTACTTGGTGTTGGTTGTTACTCCCCCTAACTAGGTACTTGACTTGAAAATATTTTCCAGGATTTTCTCTTGGGCGTTTTAGTCATAATTTTTTTTGCCGCATAAGCCTCTACGATGAATAGTTCCCGAGATACAGTACACCGCATTCTCAGCTGCCCAGCCTGTGTACAGGGTGTTTCATCAATATTGAGAAAAAATTCGGAATGTGTTTTTTCCGCATTAAAATAAGAACAAAACTTTACATAAACATGTATCTGGAAATGCGGAAATGCTTCGTAACAGAGCCCTGTAGGTGTTGAAATTTTATTTTCGTTTTGGTTTTTTCTGAATAACATTCGAACCAATGTCGATCTTTTGATGAAAATTTGTGCTTAGGAGTTTATTATCATGCAAAATAAGAATTTGATCTTGGTATGGCTCTTACATGTAGAGGGCGCTACCTACACATTTTTTTTTTGATGAACCTGTATTATATTAATTTGCGAGTAAAAAAAACAGATTTTCTTATCATTTTCACGCAGAAAATTTATAATTGTTAGAAGTCGCTACGTGCAACGATTCTCAAAATATATTTTGGATTTGAAATAATTGACACATGTGGTTTTGAAATTATGGCGAAGGTAACCTGCTAGAAGTTATTACAATTAATATTTCGTAGGTTTGCTCCATATTTTCAGTAAAAAAGGTCAAAGTTGACTAGTTTGTAATGTTATCAATAGCTCTTATTTAAATATTATCTAGAAGAAAATGTGAAAAAAAAACTAAAAAAAATTAAATAAGTACAATAAAAACTTCAACACCATGTAGCTCTTGTAACGAAGCATTTCCGCGAGCACATGTTTATTGATGAGAGTTTTCTTTTTATTTTCAAGCAGCCAAACTCATATCCTAATTTTTGGCACTGTCAATGAAACACCATGCTTCGCCATAATTTCAAAATCAAATGTATTCATTATTTCAAATTCGAATATCTCGAGAATGATTGCACACGTAGCGACTTCTAACAACAATAAATTCTCTGCGTGAAAATGATGAAAAAATCAGTTTTTCCACTAAAAAATAAAATGCAGGGATGTCCAAAGTGTGGTAGCGCCCTCTATAAGTTAGAGGCTTACTTAGATCTGATATGAATTTCCTATGATGAGGAATCCTCAAATATGAACCAATTTTCATCAAAAGATCGACACCAGTTTGAATATTATTTAGGAAAAAGAAAAATTAAAATAAAATTTCAACACCGGAAACACATCTCGATTTTTTTCGCAATATTAATAAAACAGGGTGTTTCATTATTATAATATAATATAACAGAACCAATATAAAGAAGCAACATTTTTAAACTAGACAAAAATGTATTCTCGTTACAAAATTACCAATGCATTGTCGGAAAAAGGAAAGATTATTTATGAAAATTTGCCAGGGGACCCATTTTTGTCAGACAAAAAATAACCAAAATTGACCCAAACTCAAAATCAACCTGGAAAATTACTCCATATCCCGTGAAATCGTTCTTTTATGTTTTAAAAAATAATGAGAAAGGGATTTTTGTCTATGAGAAGGTTAGTCATGTTTCTTATGAGCATCAACGTGGAAAACTTCATAAAATATTGAATATGAAGCTAAAATCAATAACATATAATTATAATAATAATAAATAATATAACCGTTTTGTAGATAATCAACCGACTAATTTTGAAAACTGGTTGGAAGAGATTCAAAATATTACCAAAACAAATTATTACATTTCTATGTAATATTTTATTATGAATATATTGTGAGAGTTGGCATATACCTCGGCATATACTGTCATGTAAATATAATCGAAAAAACTAGGTATCAAGAATTAGAATTATATTGTTTACAACATTTTTTTTTCAAACACATGACAATGTATGATTCCATCACGCATCATGGCTGGAAAAGATTGATTAGATAAAGAGTACAAATCAGTGAAATGAATAAAAGTTCATTCCAAAGACAATAACATAAACGTGCGACCGTAGGTCGATGAAATGCGAAAACGTAAATGGCGAGGACTCGTTGAGCGGTGGGACTCGTGTAGTTGGTTAAGAATAAAATTTCTGCGTACCGAACTAAACTTGGTTCGATCTGGATCAAAATTATGAGGTTATGTTGATTGTTACTTTTGTGAATTGTGTTGGTTCTGAGTTTCTCAATGCAATCTGAGCGTACTTACATATGTGTTGTTTGGTCACGAACTGTTTTTATAAATAATTTCGACTTGTTTGTGACATTTGACGCGTAATCATTTAGTTCACACGTTGCAAGACGATGTAAACGGGCGAGAAGCAAGCATTGGTCCTACCGCACTATCCCCACCCACTTGGTCCTTTCGGACCGAACTAAACGAGTTATCGGTGTAAACTAGTCTATATAGTAGCTTGGCTTATTATGACAGTTTTGATGTTGAACGCTTAACGCTAGCAAAAGCCGCTGAATAAAGCAGCTGATCAAAAATTAAGCGAAAATTATTTCGCTGTTTTGCTGTATAAATAGTCTGCGTATAATGTTTGAAGATTATGTCGTTTATTTACATGACATGTTTTCAAAATTAATTTTAAAAACATCAACAATTTGGTTCTTTGGTTTGGTTAAAATGGAAAAGTGGAATCATAAGTATCAGTACCCGTAAGTACATAATAAATTTATATTAATCTCTTCACTAACAGCGTTTGATAGTTCTAAAAAAAGGTCGATGATACTTGCTGCATCTTGTAGTTGGGGTAAAAAGGTCATGTAAGGATCTGGTTCAGAATTAAACAAACTCCAAATATAATCGTACTCCTCCATAATACCACCGAACAAATAATACCGAATTTGCAATACGAAGAATTCGTCTCTCAACTGCGTCATAGTCAGCGGACGACGTCAAACAGCTCAGCAGCAGTCAATGCTTATGTCCAACACAGCGAAGCGAAGGCTCAAAGCTACTGGGTAAATTTTGACAGTTTTGTGTGCAAAACTGTCAAAGTTTGTCCAGCTGTTGTCACCGCTGAGTTGTGTTTTGTGTTGGACATAAGGAATGAGTTCAACACAAATCTAGTAGTGCCAAAAGCGCTTATTATTTTCCGCTTGACCGTTGTTTGTTGTTGAACAAAAGCATTAGTCTAGTTTACACCGATAACCAAAGAAATGGTAGGGGAGTAGAACGCTTTTCGACAACTGCGCATCCAATTTTTGTGGAACGGCAGGGCGCAGACACTCGCGGCTGGATGTAGCTCCCGTGATCGATTTTTAAAATCAAGGCTCCCATGCACTAACCACAGTGTTGCCGTATCTCTGTCTGTAAAAGATGGGTTGCTCGGATTTTTAGGGAGAGTGGGGAGCAGGCGGATTGTTTATGTTTATGATGGGGCTATTTTGATGTTTCAAATTTGTGTCTTGCATCTTGCACTTACATCTCATCAGAATATTCATAAATACAATTAAATACCTAGCCTCCTTTCGCGATACCATTCCGTTTTGATCATAGGTCTATAATGGATAGTAAAATATAATTGTGCTGTTTTGTGAAAAATCATTTTCAACCATCAATGAAAACCTGATGAACCGACATTGCAAAAATCATCTAAAGACGAAAATACTAAAGCATCCTCAGGCGAGTATTGTGCCGTGATTACTTCACCACAAGACTGGCAATAAAAAAACACATTTCAGGATATTCTTTTGTGTGAAACATATGGGACTTTTTTTTTATTAATTGCACATCCAAAATTTGAATATCATCAAAAGTTGGTGTATGTTCTATATGTTCTATCCACTTATTAGTTGCAATTAGAATGGTTGCAGATTAAACATTATACACGGGGTGGGTCAAAAAATATAGAAATGGATGAAGGTAACAACAGTAAAGTACCTATCACTTATTTCAGAAAAATCCGTAAAATGTCGTGAAAAAAAGTTGTCTAGAATTAAAAGTTATGTCTGAATATTAAAGTTGTGACGTAGGTCCGGTTTTTTTTTTTTTAAATCATCTTCAATCATCATTGCCTCAAGAAATTGTTTTTCTAATATTCACCTTGAACACAAGCTTGATTAAATTGATCAAAATCAAATCAGCTTCGTAAAACTGTTTTCAAATTCAAGCATTTTTGTGAAATCCACTCAGATTTTTATTTTTTTAGGAAATCACATAGTTCATATCTTCGTTGCAATGCAACAATATTGAACAAAACTTTGAATTTCCGCAAAAGATCTTTTTAACATGGTGAACTATCAATAATCATAATGTAGGTAGGTATACACCACTAAACTATCTTATACAAAGTGCAATTTTTGTATTTGATACCATTATACCTACCTGGAGTTTATAATTTGATACAGACCAAAATAATCTAGGGCGCTTTGTTTTGGTAATGAGGCAAAACTTTAGATTCTGTACACCTTTTCTTTATAACGTTTTGCTGTATTTTTTTAAATAAGCGTATAGGTAGGTACATTACTCTTGTACAATTTTTATATTTTTTGACCTACCGTGTATGATATTTGACTTACAACCATTCTAATTGCATCTGATAAGTTTATCGGCTATGCATCATATTTTCGTGATATTTGAATTTTGGTTTTGCAATTAATAAAAAAAATCCCATATTATGTTTTACACAAAAAAATATCCTGAAATGTCTTTTTTATTGCCAGTCTTGTGGTGAAGTAGTCACATAGCTCGTCTGAGGATGCTTTAGTATTTTCGTCTTCAAAATGATTCTTGCAATGTCGGTTCAGGTTTTCATTCACAAACAGCACAATTATATTTTACTATCCATTATAGACCCATGATCAAAACGGATTGGTATCGCGAAAGAATAAGGCTAGGTATTTAATTGTATTTATGAATATTCTGATGAGATGTAAGTGCAAGATGCAAGACACAAATTTTAAAAATCAAAATAACCCCATAAACATAAACATAAAGATACAGCCTCCCTGCTCTCCCTAACAAACTACAATTTACAATCCCAACTCCCAACAGTCCCAACTTTTACAGACAGAGATACGGCAACACTGTGGTTAGAGCATGATCCATTTTAAAAATCGATGACGGGAGCTACATCCAGCCGCGAGTCTGCGCAGACATCTTGTAAGTATATCTGTCAAGAGTGTCTGTTTTACGTCATCTAAATGTCATTGTCGATTGTCATAACATATCAAGTTTTGTTTTTGTTGATGGATGCATTCTGTGATATGAATTTAACAAGAGTTCGATTGATCTTTGTCAAATAAACTGAATTTCATCACCATATAAGTCATTTCTTCAAAATTCTATCATCCAAGTAACCATATACCTAACATTATTATACTTATGATGGTATCTACAATAGCTTAGTTTACACCGAAAGCTCGTTTAGTTCGGTCCGATAGGACCAAGTGGATGGGGATAGTACGCTAGGACCAATGCTTGCTTCTTGCCCGGCCGTTTACACCGTCTTGCAACGCCTGAACTAAATTAGTACGCGCGCAAATCGTCAAATGTCAAAAACAAGTCGGAATTATTTATCAACACAATTCGTAACCAAAAAAAACATAAGTGAGTACGCTCAGATTGCCTTAGAAACTCGGAACCAACACAATCCACAATAATAACAATCAACATAACCTCATAATTTTGATCCAGATCGAACCAAATTTAGTTCGGTACACCTGCTGGCGAACACCGAACCAAGAGTGGACCAGCTTAGTCCGCAACTGTTTACATCATTCGAACCAAATATGTGGTTCTGATATAGTTCGAATTTAGTACTTGATCCGCGGACCAAGTGGTCGGTGTAAACTAGGCTATTGACATAAGGTGTGTTTGTTATGCTCCACTAGTGCACACGAAACAACACTTTTCTACTCTGATGCGTTTGTTATGCTGTTAGTGCAAACAGTGTAGAGTGTTATATCAGGGTAGGTTGCATATTGCAGCACTCGCTACCCCAGGTCAAGAGAAGGTGTGACAAGTGTAGCGTAGTGTAGAAGAGGGTGGAAAGCTTATTTCGTGTATTTTTTAAACAAACCATGTCTTAACCTAACGAATAATAAAGATAGACAAACAAAAAGAAAAATTTGTAGTGAAGAATCGTCAGTGTGGATTTTACCAAATAAATTAAAATTGGTGATGAAAATAGTGAAAGCGAATGGGCTCCGATCAAACATATGAAATCTTTTTATCCATTCAAGATGCAAAAAGATGCGAAACTATAAGCTTTGTATTTATTTATATTTTTTATTCTTATTCAATTTCCTCTCCTGCTTATAGTTTTGGAATCCGCAACACTTTTCATAAACTTTAAAAAATAAACATTAGCAGCAATCACGATAATGATCCCAAGCCAAGCTGCAGTGGCTTATCTGGTAGAGGATACTAGCTAGCCTAAATCCAGCCCAACTGTTGATTGCTTATTTTGCGGTCACGTGCATTTAAAATTATTACGGTTCTGAAGACAGCTTCTTCAGAATCATAACTTGAAGATAAGGAATCATCATCATCGTCAAAAACCTCAGACAATATAATCCCTAATTCTTTAACATTACTCTTCGAATCATCCATCATCCTTCGTTGTTTTGTTTTCGTTTGTTTATTTTTTAGGTAAGAATATCTGCAGAATCTGCACAAACGAGTTCGTTGAATCCCCTTTACACTGACATCCATGACTTATACCAGCAGTCTTCACTACCCTACCCTACCCCGAAATAACAAACATATTATGTCAGATGATGGCGATTGGAGCGCATAGCGGTGGAGTCAAGGAACTAAAATAGGTAGTGGAAGAATTAAATTGAGGCGACCTTCTAATCCTTCTATATTAATAGATTCTCGTTATTTCATTCTCTTTTCTATGGTCGCAAGTATTTTGTTTTCGTCTTCGTCCGTGAACTTGTTGATAAAGCAAATCAAATTAGGTATCTAAATCTATTTGTCAAATTATCATTCCATTGGTATTCGATAATTTAATGGGAAAAAATGGCCTGGACACGATATCAAATATTTTTAGCTGTTCTTATGGTGTTTACTGGCAGCATCAACACAATAAGCACCAAGTAAGTAATTTTCACATTTATTCGATTTTTTAAAATTATTTATCGGCCTATCCAGATGGGCTGACATAATTAAAGCAAAAGATCGCCATGGAGACATCAAGCCGTTTGACCACCCATTCTTCCAAGCCAGTTCCATGTTTTTGGGGGAAGTTATGTGCCTTATTCTTTTCAAAATACTCTATTGTGTTTACAGTAGACGAGCGGTAAGTGATAATAGTGCTATTGATTTCCATTATATTGATTAATAATTGATAAGTTTGATCAGAACTATTATGGTACTACATTTCTATCTAAATTGAATAGAAATCATTATTAATAACATGATGAATCATCGGATCATAAATTGACCCCGATGCGAAATGTTTCAGGTAGGATGCTTTATGCTTGGTATTATGATAGCTGAATTTTATTTTAATTGAGTATAAAAACATTAAATTACGATTTTATATTTACTTATGTTAATAATCAGGTACAGGGTGGTCACGCCAATACTAAAAACTGTTATAACTTTGTTACCTTTCATGTTCAAGTTACGAAAAATAGCGTAGAGACAAAAATGTTGTAGGTATCATCAAATAAAACTTTATACTGCTATATCAAAAAAACAATTGAAGTTCGCGTTCCAAAGATATTATGAAGCAAACCTACGTTTTTTAAAATAGAACCCCCTGTATATTATTACATTCTCACTTTACTGTACCTATTGTATTCTGGGATAAGAAAGGTGAATACCGAAGCGATCAGATTTCCCACTGACGGCCATAGGAAATAGAATCAATATAGAACGCTCACTCCAATACATGCAAAGTATGCGTGACTGTGCTGCCATAGCGGTGGAGTCAAGGAAACAATAATTTCTGGTGGGCTGTTCAAATTGCTGATCTTATAATAATTATTATTATACCATTTTAAAAGACATTTTATATTCGCTGTATAATAAATACTTACCAACTATTTATGTTAAGCAAGTATTTATTATACAGGAATATAAGTAACAATAAAACAAATTAAACGTGTAATATGTATAGGTATTTATTGAATGTATTGATTGATTGAATGTATAGACCTAGAATTGAGGGCGCGGTCCTTTTGGAGCCGTCAGGCGACTCCGGTGTTGATCTGGGGAGGGATCCTGGTTCTGGTTCTAATCATTTGAATAGTACTACTTCGATTCTCGTTGATACAGAGGTGAGTGATTCTCAGCCTGACACGATTGCGTGTCATGATAGGGATGGTGTCCATGATAGTCAAACGGAAGCTGGCTCTCTACTTGTCCCGGATATAGATAATTCTAGTGCTAGAAAATCAAGGCATAACAAGTTTTTTCGAGGCCGAACAGTTTCTCCAAACTGATACAAGTTTCTGCAAATCTAAAGGGAAATGTGTGGTGGAGTGTCTCACAATTATGTACTTAAATATCCAGTCGATAAGAAATAAATCGGATGCACTTTTCCTTCTTCTTGAATCTCAGCGATTTCCATGTATAGTGGGTGTCACGGGGCATTGGTTGAAACCCAATGAAGTGTTTAATGTACCCAAATATGTTATGCTTACTTCAATGTGTAGATCCGTCGCTAGTCATGGAGGGTCTTTGATTATGGCTAGGGAAGATATTGCTGAACAACTCCAATTGTCCTCTGTGGACACTTTTGCCGATTTAGTTGAGGAGTTTCTTTTGAATTGTCTGTCGTCAAGTCAGAAATCTGCGATCTCTATATTTTTTGCATTTATCGTAGCCCTTCTTCTTCTACAGCATTGTTTGTGGAGAGACTTGAGATTTTATTTTCTCTGCTTCCTGATAAGAGCAGAATTGTCCTTGTTTGCGACTTTAATATTAATTTTCTGGATTCTACTTCTAACTTCACCACTGCTTTGGCCATGTTAATGAAGTCGTACGATTTCAAAATGCACGTTAAGGTGCCAACTCGAATCACTAAGGATTCAGTCTCACTCATCGATTATTGCTGTTCAAACGGACAGTCGGGTTTATCAGATCACGAAGTTATAACCGCTAGAGTTCGTCTGCCTACAGAGGTGCAGGAAAAGTTCAGGATTGGTCGTTTATTTAGCAACACCAACTTTAGCAAGTTCAAGCAAAGTTGTTCATCGGCTGGTTGGCCTTCAATTTTTGCTTCGTCCCCTGTGCCCTTAGAGTCTTTTCACTGAGAGATTGTTTCTGTAAATATTTTCCTCTGTAGAAAATTAAGTTTAAGAAAAGGAAACCTTGGATAACCAGGGGTCTGCGTATTTCTTCTAGAAATTTGAGATGTCTTCATCAAATGAGAAGATTTACCAATAATCCAGCCTTTCATTCTTATTTCAGGCATTATCGTTCACTCTTCAGAATCTTAGTGAGAAAAGCCAAGGACAGGTATTACAGTGAAAGATTTGATGGTTCCCGTAATATTCAAAGGGAAAGCTGGTCCATATTAATGAGATTAGGGTAGGAATAGGGCATCGACAGTGCCGAAACTAACTCCAGACTGTCTCAATACTTTCTACTGCTCTGTTGCCGGAGCTTTGACTGGGAGGATTAACACAGTGATCCTCTGATACTTGAATGATCGGAATTGTGGTGATACCTTCTTTTTTGTTCCCACCTATGACGGGGAGGTTCGTGAATGTCTTCTTGAGATCAAGAATAAAAGATCTTCAGGTGATGATGAATTATCTGATGATGTCATATTGTCCTTGCCTGATAATGCTATTATTGCCTTAGCTGAGGCAATTTATCATTCCTGGTGCTCTGGTCATTTTCCGGAATGCTTGAAGATCGCGTGTATTATTCCTATTTTCAAGGGAGGTGATCCTGATGACCCTAGTAGTTTTAGACCTATTGCGCTTCTCTCTGTATTATCTAAAGTGATTGAGAAACTAACCAAGAGGAGAATGATGACATTTCTCAAAGGCAAAAACATTCTGCACCCCAACCAGTTTGCCTATCAGGATTCCACCGGGACCTCTGATGCCATATATAACTTCTTGGAAGAGGTATATTGAGGTGAAAATAGTAAAGAAGGAGTAGCAGCGGTCTTTTGCGACCTATCGAAGGCTTTTGATTGCGTAGATCATGGAATCTTACTAAGGAAATTGGAAATTTATGGCTTTAGGGGTGTGTTCATAAAGTGGTTGAAGTCGTTTTTGTCCGAGAGGTTTCAGAGAGTTGTAGTGGGCCCAGCTTCTTCAGATCTGGCTGGGATGAAGTGGGGCGTTCCTCAGGGTTCTGTACTTGGCCCTCTTCTATTTTTTTTGTACGTGAATGATTTGCCTCGATTGCCGATTCAAGGTACTATAACACTTTTTGCGGATGACACATCTATCGTTTGGTGGCATAGGAATGCTTCTGTGTTAAATGAAATAATTACGACTGATATTGGTTTGACAAAGGAGATGGTTCAATGATAACCTTCTCACTCTCAATGTGGAAAAGACGCATATAATTTCTTTCAGGGGCTCAGTTGAGGAAGTTCTTCTTGGCTCATGTCCTTTGGAGCAAAAAGAGCATGCAAAGTTTTTGGGCGTCATTGTTGACCGGTATCTAAGATTCGGGGAACACATTTCAAAGATTTGCTCAAGGGTGTCATCTGGGTGTTATGCCGTTAGGGTTGCAGCTAAGGAATTGGGTCCTCAACAGGCAGGAACCGTTTATCATTCTCTGGTTGAGTCGCACCTGCGTTATGCATGGCATTGCCTTTTGGGGTAATGTTAATCAGGGGCTATTGAGTTCGCTGTTCGTTCTTCCAGAGAGGTCCATCAGAGCATTGTATGGAATGGGTCCTCGTGATTCCTGTAGATCTGTGTTTAGAGAGAAGAACATTTTGACACTGACTTTTCTGTTTATTTTGGAGGGAGTTACATTAATTTTTGAGCTCCAGGATAGATTGCCTTTTCCTGGACATGAGCATTTAACCCGTCAAAGTAACAATATCACCCTTCCTAGACCTATATCATCTCTAATACAGAAGTCCATTTTGTTTGATGGTAGGAGAATATTTTTAATCATCTTTCCACCCAAGATTCGACAGTGTAAAGATATTCGAAAATTCAGGGCTAGTGTGAAGAAAATTTTACTGACTGGAGCTTATTACACCTTGACTGACTATTTTTTGAACCCCGTGTAGTAGTATTACTTATCTGTCTTTTTTGATGTGAAATTCAATACTGTTCTACATTAATGATTGCTGCTTCAAGTTTGTTTCATGTAGGTTACTGTAAAATATTTATGATTGTTATTTATATTTTGATTCACGTAACATTTTGAAGTATCTACTCATGCTTTGTCAATGAATGTTTATACATTTTCGACAATAAAGTATTTTTGATTGATTGATTGATTGATTAAATGTCCATAGAATAAAGATTGTTCATTTTAATTAGTAGAATCTTAATTTCAAATATTGTCGGATAAAATTGGGTCACCCTGTACGTTGTTCAAATCTTTTTCGAGAAGTTGACATCTATTAACAATTGCCCCGTTTCCAAGGTTTTCAAATAATACCATACATTTCAAAACATGCTCGAAAAAATAGCAAATTTCTGACGTTAATAATATCTTCTTATCGGTTGAATTTGGGTATAGGGTATACTATATGAAAAATGTTTTTGTGAGAATGCAAAAATCAAATAAAAAATAGGGTTGCGATTTGAAATAAGACTACGCTCAGACGTTCTGAAACACCCTGTATATGTGAAAACACAAAAATTTCACAAAATTAATTTTGAATCATTAAACTTTCATTTGAAACATTTCTTTCCCAAACATGGAATTAAAGTAAATGGACCTCATATAGCTGTGAACACCCTGTACATACCTACATGTTTTTCTTTTTCATAATCTTAATGTATAGAAAATGAAGGCACCTATGTTCCTATCAAATGTTGGAATTAGATCAAGTAGATATGTATGCAATTATGGCATAATTTATCAACATTTGGAATTTTCATGAATTAAGTTTTTTTTTTAAACATTTTCTTATGGGTGTTTCCTAACCTTTCTGACAAAATGAAGAAGGGAATCCTCGCCTAATTCTGAGCTGAAAAAGTCGATTTCGTAAGTTGCTTAGTTTTCGAAATACATGGTGTAAAAAATGTATTTCAAAATTGGTTTTTTATTTTTATTTCAACCACTATTGAACCAATTTGCACCTTGTATTTTGGAAACTTTTCGCAAGCCGCGTGAAAAAAAAAATCTTCATTTTCATCTTAGAATTAGGTGATTATTCACTAACCTCATTTTGTCAGAAATGTTAGGAAACACTTTGTATTATGTTGAAACTGTTGAAGTATTTTTGATAACATTTGAATTAACCAAAAAAAATAGTAGGCCAATAAAACGTCAAAACGATTAAGGTTGTTAAAATTTTTTCAAATGTGGTACGTGGGTTTAGAAAACTAAACAAAAAAAGCCTCGAAAAAAGCATATTTTTTAAAAATTTGAAAAATCACTTGAGTTCTTGTAATTATTTTTCTGAAAGTATACAGGGCGAATTTGAAGTTGGGATTTTCCTTGTTGCAGGAAACAGGACTTGATAAAAAAAAACTCAAAAATATAAAAAAATTCAAAAAATTTATTTGCCATATCAGATTTTGCCATGCATCATAATGGCTTTTATTTCTTTAATCGGAAACCGTTCGTCACACGAAAAAATATCAGGAGATCAAATCAACTCCAAAGTAAATGAGTATTTCAAAAATGATATTAATTTTAGGAAAAAGCAGTGGCGTACTATTTTTTTGTTTAAAAAAAATCCATACAAATCCTGTTTGAACGCCACTGGTAGAAAAGTTCTGAAAACATTTACATAAAAAAATGTAATTTAATGGTCAAAAGAAGTGTACCAAATTTTGTGGGAATATCTGGAGTGGTAGGAAAATTATGACAGAAAAGGCATTTTTTTTCTTAAAACTTTAACCACCTGTATCTCGGAAACGAAGCATTTTCGGACATAATTTTATTGGATTTTTTTTTCATTTTCCTGCATTCTATACAGTGTTAAAAGGAAAACCCCAACTTCAAATACACCATGTACTTCCTTATTATTTGCCAAGCTAACCACTTCAAAAACTTGATCTGACGATACAGAAAAAGTAATCAAATAAAAGTTTCATGATTTTTCCTGAGAATTTCAAATCAAGCAACAAATTGAATTAAATCTGTGAAATCTGTTTTTTTTTAATGAAACGCTTGATGACTATTACAGTTTTAGATTTCCTCATTCTCCGTTTTTCAGAAGTATAAAGTTTTATCTAGTTTGCCTTTATTTGAATTAGATGTTTTTCAGTCATTTAAGGAGAAATAATTAAATGAATTGATACTTCACTTCATTTCATAAAAAGATCCAGATTTTTCTGATTTCCATTTCATTTGTTATTTTGCCTATTTTTCAATCTTGAAACATTTTGTTTGTATTCTTTAAATATAGATTTTAAAAGGGTGAAAAATTATAAGGAAAAATTGTACATAGTAATGTGTATCAAATGCCAGGTCCAACCGATTGATAAAAAAAAACGGTACTTAATAATTTAAACTAATCTTTAAGCAACAACTTATCCATAAACATGAAATTTATATAATCTGGAAATTGGATTTGTAATAATTAATAAAATGTCTATATTAACACTTGAAATTATTGACAAATTCGCTAAAAAAAACATTATTCCCAAAGATGTTTGTTTCTTTCAAATATATATTTCTCTTTTCTCTATAAATACAAATAAAAATACAATTCAACATTACTTACTTATAAGTAACAATGTTTCACATTGTTATGGTGAAATAAAATAGAAAATAGAAAAAGATATGATAGTACAAATTTCGAAATGGAACTGTCAAATTTCCGCTTGGCAAACGGGAATCATATTGTACCATCAACATTGAATCTTTATTTCCATTATCTTTGAACATAAATAAAATGTGGATGTTAGCTTATGATTCCCGTTTGCCAAGCGGAAATTGGACAGTTCCACTTGGAAATGAAATTCATGTGAACCTTACATGATGCTCCTACGCGGATCACGCTGACTGCTGTCAATTCGAACATCTAGGTACTACATACTACAGTTTTCTGTATTTTTGACGCCCAGTGACGCCTCTATAAACTGGTCGCAGAAGCTATTTCATGTTCACTCTCCGCCATTTGACTTTTTATCTCAAATTGAAGCTGTTCTTTCTCCCACTTGAGTGGGGCTAAGTGGTATGAATTTGCGTTGAAACCTGAGTCTGGTGGGCAGCTGAGTCGGCGGACAGTCTATTATGGACGTTTCGGAAAATCTTTAAGCGGTAGATTACAGTGCGATAGTAGTTGTTGAAAGGGCAAAAAAAACTGGACATTTCGGTTGTTGATTAACAGAGTATATCACGGAAATAACTGGTAAAACGACAAAAGAAGATAGATATAACAGCACAAATTTTTTCTAACAAATATTTGGTTTCTTTCTCTTTCTTATTGTTGGTCCTGTATAGGCTTGAATATATTATTTTTGATAATATTTTGGTAGTGTAAGGCCCGTATTCTCCGTTCATATTTGAATGCGTTTTAGGTTTGATGGCGTTTAAATACCAGATTTTGCATACGAAATCTTGAATTTAAACGCCGTCAAATCTTAAACGAGCTCAAGTACGAACGGAGAATATGGGATAAATATACTTACATAAGAACGGTTCAAGGATATTATCAAATAATCACAGCACACATCTTTGAACAACGTTGCACAAGCCACACTGATCATGTTCAAAATAATGCGCTTATTGCCCCCCCAAAACGTCAACGTCAACCAGACTTTCATTTAGTTTGACAAGCCAAAAAATCACGATTTTGTTTAATTAAATGGTATTGATCACTTTCTAGCTCATTTTCAATTGAAATTATTGTATTGTCATCGGTTTTTGAAAAGTGTGCAAAGTTCCGAATCAATCAGGGCATTCAAACAACGGAATGTCGTGATATTCGCTACTTTGTTGACCGACTGTGTTCGGGACGGGGCACGGTGTAACACCGTGGGACGGGGTTTGTGAGATATTTGGATTTAAAATAATAATTAATATATGTGATTTTTAAATTATGGCGGAGGTAACCTGCTAGAAATTATTACATATTTCGTATGATTGCTTCATATTTTCAGTAAAAAAGATAAAAGTCGATAAGTGTGTAATGTTATCGATGATAACTCTTATCCAAATATTATTTAGAGAAAAAATGTAAAAAAAAACAAAAAAAATGAAAATTTTAACACCCTGTAGCTCTGTAACGAAGCATTTCCAGACACATGGTTATAGGGAGCTTTTTTCTTATTTTTGAGCCGGCAAACTCATCCTGATTTTTTGGCACTATCAATGAAATATCATGCTTCGCCATAATTTCAAAATCACATGTATTGATTATTTCAAATCCAAATATCTCGAGAATGGTTGCAAGTAGCGACAAGTAAATATCCTCTGCGTAAAAATGATAAAGAAATCTGTTTCTTCACTTAAAAATATAAAACAGGAACGTCCAAAAAATGTATGGCTGTTCATTGAGAAGTGAGTGTAGGTAGCGCCCTTGCAAGTTAGAGCTATACTAAGATCAAATTCGAATTTGGCATGATAAGAAACCCCCACATATACCAATTTTCATAAAAAGATCGACATTAGTTCAAATATTATTTAGAAAAAATTAAAATGAAAATGAAATTTCAACACCCTGTAGCTCTGTAAGTAAGCATTTCCGGATATATGTTTATGGGTAGTTTTGTTCTTATTTTAAGGTGGGAAAAATCATCCCGATTTTTTTCGCAATAATAATGAAACATCAGTATACAGGATTAGTCGGGAGAAACGAGAAACGGACCAAATTTTAGGATTGTATTATACACGCGATAATAATGTAAAAAAACCCATATGTTTTTATCCGATATTAATTTGTTTTCAAGTTATAGCCTAATACCAAATAAATAAAAGTTCATATATTAACGGTTTTCTGGTTATATTTTCGAGTCTTGAGCATGGCATACTCTAATTACGTGAAATTTTTGATAAAAGTGGAATGTACAAAAAAAACTGATTGTCTAAAAGTTTTGAAAACAAATAAATATCGGATAAGAATATAATAATATTTGTTTTTTTTACATTGTTGTTTTCGCATGCATGTATAATACACTCCTGAAATTTGGTCCGTTCCTCCCGATTCCTCCTGTATGGTCAGAGTCACTGTAGTTTTTTATGAACAAATACGCAAAAATGAAACAAAAAAAGTAGTTTTGAGTGATCCTGGTAACCAGACGAACATTTAAAAAATAAATCATGTTGATTGGTGCACTACAAATTACTCACGAACTGCCTCAAAAATGAGCCCAGGAGCCCAGTGTTTTGAATATACGTATAGAAAATCGATAAACCAAAGTAGGCAGATTCTGCTTCCCGTACACATTTAAATATTCCGGTATAGGATCAGGCACCCGCTCAAATTCTATTGGTCGATTTCAACCTTTCGACGAACGAAGTTCCGAAACCGATACAGAATGTTGAGCGGTGCTGAAATCCAGGTCGGAATATTGATGTGTAATGTGTATAGTGAGCATAGATACCTACTTGGTGACTGATGGTGAGAATGAGGTGTGCATTACATGTTGTTTTTCGGCAGTAACTCAACTGCTAGAAAGGATAGAACCTTGCGGAATTCACGACCCTGTGTCAGGTTTTTGTGCAACTTTGAATACCCTGACGAAATTTGTATACTGAGTGGGTACTTATTCTACAGGGTGTTTCCTAGACATTGGGAAAAATTCGAGAGTTGATTCCAGAGGTATTTTCACTCATTTAAATAGGGCACCCTGAAGATGGTTTCTCCTCAATATTTCCGAAAACGTTCATTCAAAAATAATGAAATTTGATACCTACATCGCATAAAGTTCAATGCTGAATCAGAATTCAGGCTGAAAATTTGAAAAATTTCAATCAGGGGCGTTCCATACTGGGGGGTCAAGGGTGAAAACAATCGTTGAAGGCTTTTGTTAGCTTCTTTTTATTCGCCATGGACTCGATGTTTACTTTTCGTATTCAGTCACCCTATCCCATCGCTTTCATTTTTCATCATGCCCCTGAACACATTGTTCGTAGCTTTTTTTTAAATGCTTCATATTATTTATATTATTTAGCAGCACCGCTCAATATTCCGATATCGGTTTCGGCACTTCGCCTTTGATTCGTCGAAGAGTTTGAAATCGATCAATAGAATTTGAGTGTGCTCATCCTATACCGGAATGTTCAAAGTACAGAGTAAAATCATGTAAATTAAGTTCATACAGTAGATTATTCCACGTACGTGAGCGCGAGAGAGAGTGTGTGTAGCGGTATTACGGAAAATCAAATTAAAGCCTGTAAAATGTCCAGGACGCAAAAAGGTTGATTACGAGCGGTTTATGAGCAGATCCAGTTTAATGTAAAAGTAAAGCGAGAAGCGTTAAGCGTAAAAAAATGGAAAACAACACAGAAAAGATAGATGAGAATTGGCGTTGGGTTTTGCAAAGTGGTTGAAACTCTAGAAGCACCGGCGTTAGAAAGCATTTTCTGGATTTTACCGAAAATTCAAAATAATGGATTCTAACCCAAAACGCGCTTATCTTCACTGAGAGTGCGTTACCCCATCTAAGGATTGTGGAGGGGAGTAATGGTAGGATTCACTGTCAGAATAGCTGCCTCAGTAGGAGGAACTTTGCAAACCCTACCTTCATAATCAGCACAGCGGCAGTACGGACGGTATCGGTGGAATTACAGCACTTTTACCAGAGTTCGAATCTCCCACCAAGGAACATCCGTTTTTTCCAATTCCGTATCAAAAGTGGGAAAAATAGGCGGTTTAAATCAACCAATGGTTCCGTAGGTACTACGCTGCAGTGATAGACTAATCAATTCTTTATCCGTTCAGATTATTAATTACAGCGGCTGTTCTGAAAATTTTTAGTTGAGAAAAGCGATGCGCAAGGCTCAAAATATCTTAAGACGAACTGGACATTACAATGGATAGTTGGTCACGTTATTTCACTGACTGAAATCCGGAAAAATTGAGTAACTTCGTTACAGGTGGAAGTCAGGACAATACCCTCTCGAAATCCTGAACTCACACATATCACTTTTCACTTTTATTAAACAGAGTAGAATCACTCAAAAAATGAACGAATCATCATTTAAAGGATGGAACAGAAGATGTCTCAGAGCTAACCAAAGGGAACCGAAACTTCCAGCCAAGTATTCTGCTAATACCCGCCATGTGTGATATGACAGCCACTTCGATAATGTACATCGGACTGAACCTCACCTTCCCTTCCAGTTTTCAAATGTTCAGAGGATCCGTCATTGTATTTGTCGGTCTACTGAGTGTTGCATTCTTAAACCGAACCTTATCCAAAACACAGTGGAGTGGTATTGGTGTCATTATTCTAGGTACGCATGGTCCACAACCCCGTAACACTATACTTAAAGCTTTTGGCAGGTTTGTCAGTGGTTGGTGTAGCAGATTTTGTATCGACCGACACTGGACCAAAAAACAAAAACGACATCATCACGGGAGACATGTTGATAGTGATAGCCCAGGTTATCCAAGCTATCCAGATGGTTGTCGAGGAAAAGTTCGTGCAAGGGGAAAACATTCCATCGCTGCAAGCTGTAGGCTGGGAAGGTCTTTTTGGTTTCACCATTTTGGGATTGCTGCAAATTCCTTTCTACTACATCCGCGCAGTACAACCATTGGTCAGTCATGATGGGGACCGTTTAGAAGACGCTGTTGATGCTTTTGTACAAATGGGAAATAGCTGGCAACTCACTATGGCTATTTTGGGTAAGCTTCTTTATTTATTATTGTTGGCAATATAAACGCATTACAGGAACCGTCGTTTCCATTGCTTTCTTCAACTTTGCCGGAATAAGTGTCACGAAAGAAATGTCTGCTACAACTAGAATGGTCCTGGACAGTGTACGTACTATTGTCATTTGGATCTTCAGTCTTGCCTTTTTTGGACAAACTTTCCATTGGTTGCAGGTATGTATTTAATATATTTTGAAATCTCTCATGTTTGGTGTTTTCACTGTTTTTAGTAGTGTTGTAACGCCAACAGTTCTCAATTTTTTTCCATTACACTGTAAATCAAACATATAAAGTTGGTTAGCTCATTTAATGATCAAGAATAATACTGTGCGCACTGCGCAGAATCTTTTGTCGATTCGACTTTTCATTTATTTCTATTATCTAGTATTCAGGTGAATACATTCAAATAGGCTCGAGAGCTTCCGTGTTTGTGAAAAGAATAAACATTAAGATACACAGAAGCAGTTTTTACGCTGCTTGTTAGTGCGTTCATGAAAACATCTATGAACAGTCAAAGGTCGTCAATACTTATTTGTTTTGATGATTCAAGTTGTTATCAGTTTTTTTTTAAGAATTCGGGGTTTTGACAATTTCAAAACATTCAAAATTCCGATTCTTTCAGTTTAAAAGAAATTTACCTTGGCACGAAAACATCAATTTTAAAGATGGAAGAATGATTTTTGTGTAAAATCGTTACTAATTGATTATTCTGAGTCAATTTCTTTGTTTTAGCTGTTTGGTTTCATCCTGCTCATAGCAGGCATGTGCCTGTACAACGGTATAACATTCACGTCAATCCTCCTCTACATAAGAACGCTCATCTATAAAAGACGCGGTAGAAATAACTTGGACGAGAGTATCATCAATTCCAATGCTGAAGAAACAGATCCTTGAAGAGGTTGTAACGACTGTGATTAACAGAAAATTTTCACGACAAAATGTGACCATTATTAGTTATAAATTGCTCAATTATCTTCCATTTCATTTTAACCGTTTTGTGATAATTGGTGTAAAATATTCAACTACTAATTCAAGACAAATAATTGTATATTATGTTGAAGAAAATCTGGTTTTATTGTGTTTTCCTTTAGGTTCTTTCATTTAGCTACCTTTTTATTATTTACCTAATTTATCCATCAGGAAAAAACAAATAAAGTGTGTTCTCTTAAGCTCTCTACAAATTATGAACTTTTCCATTAGGTATAAATAACTTCAACGAAAAAAGTCCAAAACCTCAAAGTCTTCAAGCCATATACAGTGTAACGTGTGACCCATCTAGATTAGAAACTCTCCTGTAAAATTGTGGGTTATTAAACGATTTCAACCATTTTTTTTTAAATGTCAAGTTATGAAAGGTCTACCACGGGACAAATTTTAAAGTGTTTATTTTTATTAGCGATATTTTAATCAAATAAATCACTACGCCACTGGATTCTGAGTGCCTCCAAGTGACCAAAATTTCATAAAAATATATTCATTAATAACAAAGCTACGACAACTTAAAATTCATACATTCTCTCAGCTAACGGTCAGAAAAGAATACCTTGCATCAACAGTTGCCATGTAAATTGAATTTGTTTTATTACCAGTAACAATAAACTACAATTTGAATAACTAGATGTTCAAAATAACATAACATTTAATGAAAGTAACGGAATTACATTTGCATTACAATCAAGATTTTATTTTTTTTTTAAATAATGAAGTTTTGGTTTGATAGGTTTAATTATACTTCAATAGGCTTGTTTCGTGATATTTGATTTGTAAGTTTTTCATACGTTTTCCAACAGTACTTGTCATAAAAACCATAACCCTTAAGTTTCACATCGAAAGCTTTTTACATTTTCGAAATATAAGTGATTGAAGTAAGCGCGAAATCCATACGGGTTGTGACGTCACACCACTCCCTGGGAAGTCGGCCGCACGCGAAATCCCCATATAAGTGCTCATTTCGTCGAACGTCGAAAAGAGACGTTTGAAATTGAATCAACATTGCGTTTGGTTATGGTTTCGTAAGTTTCTTCATAGTTATTTGGGTTGTGTCAGAGCCTTATTTGTGTACTTTGGTGACTTCATTGGAAGCGGGATACAATAAGGCTGACTCCAGTAATCTTCCAGAGGTGGACATGTTTATGATTATGGACTATTTCAATAGAAATATGGAGTACTTTGGTTCTGAATTGAAGGGAATAAAGCTTCAAAGTTAAGGGAACTTTCTATAATTTATCGTTTATTCTAGGTTTCATTCTGCAGTAAGATATACAGTGTGTTTCATTTTGATTGGAGACAATTCGGTTTTTTTTTTAAATTGGCCGTAGTTCATAGTATTAAAAAAGCTCTATCTTTTCATAAAAAAAAAATGACATACGTCATTTCCATGGCCTACTATGATTAATAAAAAGGCACCAAAAACGTGAAAAGTTATTAGGCATTTTTTTTATTCAAAAAATGGATATCGGGCATATTTAAAAACCCCTATAACGATGAAGTTGAAATAAAAATTATACAGGATGCTCAAATAGTCAGGTCAAATTTGGAAAAGTCAATTTTTCTTTCCACCAAGAACCACCAGAAACCAAGCCAACGACAATATTGAAATATGTTTATTATTGGAAAATACCGGCTTAAAAATTAATTAGGAAATACATAATTATTGCAAAAAATTTTTTTCAACCACAACCAATATTTTCAGTCCAAATTTTGTTCAATTATACGAGGTGGTTGAAAAGTTAGAAGGGGGGGAACTTCATGTCCGCACTGTATATTTGTAAGTATATTTCAAATCGGAAAAAAAACAACTATAAAAATTCGGAAGGCATCATGCACCTTGTATATACAAGGTAATCCCTTTGAACAAATCATTAACCCGTCAAAATTTACTCAAATGTGTTAACATTTAAGCGTAAAGATCCCTAAAGTTCATGAAAAACCATGAAACTTTTGTATTAACCATATTTCAGTATCTTTTAAAATTAACTGCTCGTTTAAGTGGGGTGCAAAAATATCGGAGTGGGCATTAGTCAGCCCGGAGCATAGAAAACAGTGCATTTGATGATGAACGGTGAACATTTTTGCGGTATAAGAAAATTAAACGTTTTTCAAATTTACTAAATGTGTGCATTTGCCAGCCTACTTATGCCCACCCTGTATATGAAGGACCCATTCTCATTCTACTCAACTTACAATAAAGTGATCTTCACAGCAAAACTTACTGCCTTTGTCATCTGTTCTCCGTATTGCACGTTGCCACAATCTTCTCAACTTTTTATCGGATGGTAAGGAAATAAACAGTTTATCTGGAGCATTTTTTCCAGTATTCTTGCCCTCAGGAACTATACAATATATTTTCTTAGTCTTTTTTCCACCCATAGTCAACCAAGCAACACAAAAACACACACAAACCCTGTTTCTTTACAGCATAAACACTTTATAAGCGGACAAACCATTATGTCTAATGCAAATACCATATGGCGCCAGTAGCATTGTGGCCACGCCCCGTTTTCGAGAATCTGATGTTTGTACCTGATTTTAAGGGACTAAACGTGCTAGGAAAAATCTGATTTTTTGTAGATCGACTGTTTTTCAGTCGTACTTTCGATTTATGGAATAAAAAAAAATGTGAAACAAGCCCATTGGTCGCATCCGAATAGACACCCTGTAGTTATAGTTCTTGTCGTCCGTCACACCCAATTTTTAGAGAATAATGAAAAACCGTTGAATCACCGCCTCCCGCCATACCTGGGGCGAGTTCAGAAACGTCACACCCGGTGTAAGTGTGATCCAAGTGTCACACACTAACCGGTCAGATATGGCACGTCGTTCTACTTTTTAATCATACTGTGCTTATAAAGTGTCATAAAAATAGTTTTTATGATACTATGAGCAGGATTGAATAAAAAGTAGAACGACCTATTGCCATATCTGAACGGTTAGTGTTTGACACTTGGATCACACTCACACCGGGTATGACGTTTCTGAACTCGCCCCTGTAGATGTCCATTCCGCTTGCGGTATACAATATGTGTGTTTGTTATGAGTAGATAAGCAATGTATGTCCGGGAGCAATTTCGGTCATTTTTACATGTAAATTCCCATAAGAAAATCGTAGGTCGATTCTGCATTTTTTGTACCGTTCAAGGTCATCGAGCGTCGACGCTGTGGGCGTGTTTGATCTTGACATGACAGCTTTGACAGATATCATTTTGACAGTTGGCAGTTCTGACAGAGGTCATTTTGACATGACAGCTTTGACAGATATCATTTTGACAGTTGACGGTTGTGATTTTTTTGTAGCTTGATTCCCAGGATCGCGGTGTGTGTGTGTGTGTGTGTGTGTGTGTGTGCATGTGTGTGTGTGTGTGTGTGTGGAAGGTGATTTTATTCATACCAAAGCCTGAAAAAGATATTCCGATGGCGAGATTGGAACCCACATCCTGTGGATTTGTACTTGACTGCCTTAACCACTGAGACAACGAGATGTTATGAATTTAAATCTATAATCAAGGTACTGTTGTTGCTACTTGGTTGTTGTTTCTATAGATGACGCGTACTATTGATTCAATTCTTTGATCGTTTGCTATTAGAATGACGGCGTGGGATGTTTGAAGTAGGTGAGCTGATTTTTAGGCGTAGTGTTGGGTTATGGTTGAGGGGAAGCGGGGTGCGGAGATTAGGATGTGGAGTGCGGTGCGATGGGAGATCAATATGTTTGCATTTTTGTTGGGAAGATAAGACCAGTCATTGGCACCAATTTGTTTTGCGATTAAGAGTGATGAAGTCGAGCTCGTTCATTGATTAGAGTAGGGTTTTCATTTTTTCGCATTTCTAAATATGAGAAGAGTAGCGAAATTTTGATAAATAATTCTTCTCCTGAGTACGTCAGATCAATAATCATCAAGAGCAGTATACATACTCACTACATTATTGGATAAGAAATATTTAAAGTTCAAAAGCAACGGAGCAACCTGAAGACATTCTCTACTTACCTTGTTCAACATATTATACCCCACGGGCAAAGAAAAAAAAAAAAAAAAATCTTCGTCATATTCATCAATATATTTAAGCATATAATCAAAATTCAAAATCAATATAATTTATTATACGATATGTAGTTTCATAAAAAGACTTAATCTAGCTTAATTCAATAAACACAACTGTATAACTTTATAAAAAAAAAAAGTTAACAATTTAACCTTCAAAAAGACGGCTTCGAAAATATAGGTAAATGACAATGGGAAAGCGGATCTGCTTTTAAAGGATGGTTGTTGTTTTTAATATATAATATGATATAGGTTGTTGATAATTATCTAAATAGGTACACCTGAATTTGTACCATTATTTTTTCTTGAAATTCAATAATTTTGGGCATCACCGAGTCACTGAGCTATATTTTTATCTTTGACATAATCCGGCATCGCTGCTATGCCAATCAAATCATGCCATAAGCAATATTAGCATATTGCATGTTATGGTCTGAAAGTGAAGCTAATTTTTTAGTGTTTTTTTTTCTGAATCGTTTTGTGTTTGTGCATCGAAGGAATTCTAATTGATAACACTTTTTCTCCTTCTTTTCTTTTACTGATTTATTTGCTCAAAAATTGGATAATTATACATCTAGATTATGCTAGAAAATTGAAAGATGAATTTGCAATAAGATAAGAAGCTGTTTTTAATATTCGTCATGATATAGTACCTAGTAAAAACTAAAAAGTAGATTAATTGTTTGCATTTGGGTACGTTTTTTCGTGAAGTAATAGGAATCCAGACGATTGTCAACTTATTCTTACTGATAATAGAATTATTAATAATGTATATTGTCAAGGATGGAATTTTCCGAAAAAATTATTCGCAAGAATAATATAAAAGTCGAATTCTTAATCAATATTGTCAAGTCAGCAATACCGGAATTGCAGTAATGTTTTACATTTCGCAATTCGAACACAGAATGTTGAATATTTCACAACAAAAGTAAAACAAATTAATGGTTGTGAAATTATGGATTTCCGTGATGAACTCAATTATTGATTTGTGCAAACTTGACAAGATGGAAGGGAACCAACCTCGAACAGAAATTGTTTCGAGGGAGGTAGTCGATCGTGGGTCATTAAAGAAATTAGTCGCGTCGAGAATTCGGGATCCTTGGTCCTTCCCCGGCTGGTGTTTGTGTGACATGATGTTTATTCTAATGTAAGTACATTTTGATTACATTGAAATAAAACTGTAATGAACGGCTAACTATATTTTATTTATAAACTTTTCTTCGTTAATAAATAAGTTCTTTGTGTTGTTAACAATGAGATTATTTCCCAGTAACCTCTACGTCCCTAGTCGCACCCTTAATAAGTAGGGTCGTGACATATGGTGGAGGCGCCGTATTCTAAAATAAAATAAAATAAATATTATATATTTGGTGAGATTCGTTACAGTTTTCAGTTATCATTTTATTTTCTATTTTTTATTCCTGTTTTTTTTGTTGTTTGTTTTACGGTATTATTATTATTATTTTTTTTTTCTTTTCTTGCATTGATTTTTGATTTTGGGTGTATATCTATATTTATCACTGTGCGGTTACTTACAATTTGTATCCTTTGAATTTGATTTCTTATGTTAACACATGAACGGCGACAATCGGATAACTCGTAGTAAAGCTAAGGAAATTGACTCTGCGGGTAAATCTACGGTGCCAAAAAATTCACCAAAAACGACCGTAGATCAAACTTATTCAAAATTCACTCCCAATCATCGGAGCACGAATATTGGTTCGGGCCCAGAAAATCCATTTCTTCCCAATACTACTTTGGGTCGCAGCCCTACAAAAACTCCAAATCTCGAGGATTCGAATATATATTTAGATTTTCAAATTGAAGATTTATATGATAAAAATAACACAGTTAAACAGACTACACTCCATATTGAAACACCGGACAAACGAAACATCACCAGTACAGTAGAAATTAACACAAGCTCGGAAGCCGAAACAAATCCACCAGTTAATCAGGAAAAACTAAGACAAACATCATCGACAGAGAAGTTGATTAAAAATCAAGATAATCAGGAACAACCAGAACAAACACCATCGACAGCTCAACGTCAAAATCAAGATAATATGGCGAACGTAACACTGGAAAATGCTCTAGCCGAAGCAAAACACCCAGCCACTCCCAAATTCATGGAACCACCTCACTTCGACCCAAGCCTTGACTCCCCTGTAACATTTTTATCAAAATATGAAAAAACCGCTTTGTGTAACGGATGGAACGACTCTTACAAAATATCATATTTGGGAAACTTTTTGGAAGCGCCATCAAATTACTGGTATAGGGATTATTCTGACAACGCGGCTAATAAAAATAAGACATGGCAGGAAATTAAAGCAGATTTCATAAAAGAATATAGTGGCGACCAACCATTAAGAAAAATAAAATTCCGGCTGAACACTAGAAAACAAACAAGTACCGAGGATATAAAAAAATATTATTACGATATAGTGTCCTTATGTCAAGAAGTCGACCCCAATATGTCATTCGATACCTTTAGGGACCACTTTGAAAATGGCCTTCACTCTTCATTTTACGAAACGTACTATCTGATGAGTTCCAATGATTTAAATCATGAACGCTTAAAGTATCTGGTCATGAAATTAAGCGAAATAAGGGAGAGGGCTCTAGTTAACCAAATGACTGCACAGGCTTCATTACTCAACATAAACGATGAAAACGATCAGCAAAGGGCAAGACCTCAATATAGCGCAAACGTCGAACGATCGAGACCCCGAGGACGAGTATATCACAACAACTGGAATCAAAGACAAGCGGAACAAAGGGAAAGATATGACCAAAACTATACAAGAAATACACCCAATTATCGAGCACATCATAGAGGAAATGGTACATACCGAAATACATTCAGGGGATCAACTACAGGCTACAGAGGTTCAGCAGCAGGATATAGAGGGTCAACAACAGATTTCAGAAGACAGAATCATAGAGGCAACTTTAACCAAGGTTATAATAGAGGAGAAGACAGGCGAAGAGATAGGAGCATAAGCAATCCGCGATCACCCTATAGGACTCAACAGGGAAGCAACCTCCCAAACACAAGATGTAGTGACGGAAGACCGCGATGCTATAATTGCA
Source organism: Orchestes rusci (assembly GCA_958502075.1). Lineage (NCBI taxonomy): Eukaryota > Metazoa > Arthropoda > Insecta > Coleoptera > Curculionidae > Orchestes > Orchestes rusci. The sequence goes on along the minus strand of OY293303.1, from coordinate 64,684 downwards.
ACCGCAGTGGGCATTATTCATGTGAGAGGGATAGTAGAAATGTAAGATTTTCGAGAGAGTCATCCCCAAACGGGACAGGACGACTCAATTAGAAAGCCCCGACGAAGTCGTCCTCTACCAAGGGGACTGTAAGAAAAATATCTTGAGCGTTAAGGGAATTATAAATAATGTAGATAATTTAGAAATAATACTAGATACCGGATCGAGCCAATGCGTAGTTAATAGTGACCTAGTTCATAAAATAGACGCTCTAACCTGCCAAAAGTACCTAATAGCAGCAGGAGGGCAAAGAATTGCACCCTTGGGCATGTCAAAGGTAGACATAAAACTGGGAAATTTATCTGGATACGTTATGGCTCTGGTAGTGGAAAAATTGTCAAAACCACTAATATTGGGAGCTGACTTCTTGTCAAGAAACGCTGCTAAAATTGATTATGGACTGGAAACGGTACAGTTGAGTAATGGAAACGTGGATACCACTTTACAATTTGTACATAATGGCGGAGGAGTCATGAATGACATAGCTTTCCCAGCATATCCTAATCAGTGCCCAGGGGCATATTCAAATATTATGGATAACCACATAACCAAAATAGTTGCTAAGGATGACTATGTGTTGAAGCCGGATGTACAAATTACTATAAGACTAACAACGGACGTGGGGTACATATCTAAGGAAGATCTAGAGGGCACTCGTTTTATTGAGAATGACAAGTTACTGAGATCGAAAAGTATTATTTTGGATTTTCCGCTGAGTTTCATGGGAAACAGCCTGCTAATCAGAGCAATGACGAAGGGTCACCAGACCGTGAAGATCTACAGAGGGACTACGTTGGGATACTTGGAGAACCTACATTTATACAACCTAGTCATGGATTCAGCATTGTTCTGCATAGATGAGGCACAGGGGGAAGGCGTGGAGCATCAAGTCACAATGTCCGACCATAAAACCGGGCATATAAATGACAATGAGGTGAGGAAACGGCTGGAATGTCTTTTGGATGAGTTCAATGACATCTTCTCAAAGACGCCAAAAAACATGGGAAAGACCGATCTAGTCCATCATAACATTGAAGTAGGAGATGCCAGTCCAATAAAACAAAAAGCGTACAGAGTGTCCCAAAAGGAAAGAGAGATCATAGACAAGCAAATTGCAGAAATGGCGAAGTACAACATCATCAGACCCAGCCAGTCCGCCTGGTCCAGCCCTGTGGTATTAGTTAAGAAAAAGTCTGGGGAGACAAGGTTTTGTGTAGACTACAGAAAATTAAACGAGGTCACGAAGAAGGTAACTTACCCGATTCCTAACATCGACGACATCTTAACCTACCTAGGAGACGCGAAGTACTTTTCATCCCTGGACATGTTTTCTGGCTTCTGGCAAGTCAAAATAGAAGAACAGTCAAAACCTCTTACCGCTTTTCAAGCTCAGGGACATGGACTTTGGGAATTTAATTACATGAGTTTTGGACTATGCAACGCACCAGCCACATTCCAACAACTAGCCGACACAGTTTTTCAAGATCTGAAATGGAAGGATATCCTCATTTACCTCGATGACATCATAGTATTTTCTAAAACGTTCCAGGAGCACCTACAGAAATTAAGGAAAGTATTCGAACGCTTGAGGCAGGCCGGACTAACTCTAAAACCCAGCAAGTGTGAATACATGAAGGAGAAAATAAACCTATTGGGATACACAGTTACGCAACATGGAACCTTACCGGATGAGGGGAAAATCATATCTATCAGAGATTTTCCTAAACCAAAATCAGTGAAGGATGTTCAAAGTTTTGTAGGATTGTGCAACTACTATCGCAAATTCATAAAAAACTTTTCGAAAATAGCGCAGCCGTTGCACAAAATAACTAAGAAAGACGTTGGATTTACTTGGACAGAGGAACAACAATTGGCATTCGAGACCCTGAAGGAAAAACTCATCACGACGCCGGTCCTCGCACATTACAATCCCAATAAGGAATGTGAGTTAAGAACGGATGCATGCTGCGTGGGCATAGGAGCAGTTTTACTTCAAGAAGGCCCCGACATGCAACTTCATCCAGTGGCTTATGCCAGTCGAAGCCTCTCCAACGCCGAAAAGAACTACACCATCACAGAATTAGAAGGATTAGCAGCAATTTGGGCACTTAGTTATTTAAGACACTTGATTTATGGAAAACCTGTACGGATTGTCACTGATCATCACGCTCTTTGTTGGCTGAAATCGTTAAAGGATCCAACGGGAAGGCTTGCACGATGGTCTATCAAACTGTCCGAATTCGAACACACCATCGTACATAAAAGTGGGGTGTCGCACAAAGACGCCGACTGTGTTAGCCGCTACCCAGTTCTACAACCTGAAAATGTCGAAGAACTTAACGACGTTCCCACATTTACAATAGAGCTGGACGACATTTCAAAACTCCAACAAGAGGACAACGAAATTAACAACGTATTAGAGGCAATCAAAAATCCTAGCAATGTACCTATAGGAATAAGGAGACGAGCAAAAAACTACAGGATCGAGAATGATATTCTATACAAAATAAACTCCAGTGCACAGGGTAGAGAGAAGCTTCTGGTAATTCCGAAAAAATTGGTCGGAGAAGTAATGTATGCAAATCATTCCGAACCTCTAAGCGGACATCTGGGTACAACGAAAACATTAAGCAAAATGAGGCGAAGATTCTATTGGGAAGGACTCCAGAAGGACGTAGAAAAGTTTGTGAAGGGCTGTCCAGACTGCCAGGCAAGGAAAGGTCAACAAAGTAAGCCAATTGGACTACTCCATCCTATAGCTGTAGGTACGCCTTTCGAAAAAGTTGGAATCGATCTTCTAGGGCCGTTTCGGAAAAGTAAAAATGGAAAAACGATGATAGTTGTAGCGACGGATTACGCAACTCGATGGGCGGAAACAGAGGCATTACCAAGCGGAAAAGCGGGACCAGTAGCCAAATTCGTGCTGGAAAAAATTATAACAAGACATGGTGCCCCGAAACATCTGCTTAGTGATAGAGGAAGAGTATTCCAATCCGAGTTAGTCAAGGAATTGTTGAAGAAGATGGGCACTACTAGCCAGTTTACTACATCATACCATCCACAAACTAACGGCCTGACAGAACGATTGAATAAGACATTAGTCGATATGATCTCAGTGTATACAAACACCAACCAAACAGACTGGGACACATACCTTCCACATGTTACCTTCGCCTATAATTCAACAAAACAAGACACCACTCAATTTTCACCATTCATGTTGGTATATGGAAGGGAACCTATTCTCCCAATAGAGTCAACACTTTTGCCACCACCCAATCCTTTAGACAGTACAGAAATTCGCAATACAGCTCTTGCGGTTAGAAACCCAGCTGTACAAAACATACATCGTAGGCAGAAGATTGACAAGATTCGGTACGACGCCAAACATAAACACGTGGAGTACAGGGACGGAGACCAAGTAAAAGTATTTACGCCTGTTAGGAAAGTGGGGAGAAGTGAAAAACTTTTGCTGAGGTGGTTCGGTCCATATTACATAACTAGAAAGATTTCAGATGTGGATTACGAAGTACAGAAGGGACCGAATGGAAAATCTAAAAAGGACGTAATACATGTCAGCAGAATTCTACCCTACAATGACCCATGGCAACCCGAAGCAACCCCGTACACTTCATCTTAACATTTAAATAAATTGAACAAATAATCAAATAATAATAAGATAAAATAATAATCATATAATAATATCAATAATTTCAAGGGTAAAAGATTAGGATAAATTAGAATTAGGTAATTTAAAATTGATGGGCTTCAATATTGGACATAATCGTGAGAATCGGAACACATGCGTACGAGTAGGATAATTTATTAATATACATTCACATGGTCATAAAGACAAATATAGGTACAAAAACATACGAGATAATATTTCAAGGTCAAGCATCACTAAAGTACATTCCCTTAGGTTGTTCATATCGCTAAATAGCATTAAGTGCTATGAGGAGGACATCAACGTTGAAGTGAGCGCAGGAGCTTACTGGAAACCGTTACCACAAACCGTGGTCTATGAGGCCACGATTCCATTAAACTATAAAACAATGTGGACAGAAGACAGGGTACATGAAACGGAGGAAATTCAGCAGAAATGCGATAACATGAGCAGTGAGGAGTGTATACGAATTGGTCACATGAATGAATTGTCTAAAGCATTCTCGAAGGAATTCCAAATACTTAGTGACGGTTGGAGTACATCATCAATGAGAATAGGCAAAAGTCAACCATTAAGGCATAAAAGGGCCCTGGACTTCATAGGGTCTGGATTAACTTGGTGTTGTGGAGTGGCTACGATGGAAAAACTTAAATTAGTAGATGATAATGAGAAATATGTAGAACAAAGGCTGGATAAGATAACAGAGGGATTGTCAATGGATTTGAAACAGGTGACCGAAAATTCAGAGCATTTCAAGGAATACGAACATTCGGTGAAAATAGCATTTAAAGAAACGGAGGAAAAAATCAAATACATGGAAAGGTACACGATGGAGATGCAGAGCAGAATATCGAAGTCCACAGACGAACAGGAACGAGCCATCTTGAACTTATTCAATGTTGGATATTCTAATTTGAAGAGGTCTATAATGTTGACAAGAGCTTTGAAAAGACAGACAATAGTGAATTCATGTAAACATCACAAAGTTCCATCTGAAATAATAAATCCACGTATTCTAACAAAGGACTTGGAGGAACTTCAACAACGGATACAAGTTTCGGGCAAAGGACTGGCCATCCCAACGTCTGAAATTTCCAAGTACTTTGAACTTCCAATATGTGATTGTTCGTTCACGGAGACAACAATGTTTGTACAGATTAAAATTCCAGTCATAAGGGAAAATGAAAGTTGGCAGCTATTCGAATTAATTACCACCCCGTTTGCTTGGTTCAACCAGACGTGTTCAATACCACACCAACCCCTGTATATGGCAGTTTCTTCCTCCAACAACAAAGAAGATCGCAGCAGGCAGATTTCTGGAACAGGTTTACATCTCTGCAAACCATATCATGACAAGCTATGCTTTGTGCCTAGATTCTCTGGAGATAATATCCAGGGGCCAGAATGTGCGAAGAAACTCTATGAAGGCACAACCGTTCAGAAGCTAAGTGAATACTGCCCAATGACTTGTCACTCTGCAACATCAATGATAATATCTGAGATATATGAAGAGACTTACGTCATCACTCACCCAGAAAAGAATCTGAAGATAACATGCCAGAAGAACTCGACGACGGACGTAACATCCATTCATTCGAGACAGGGTGCCATCAAAATAAAACTTCCATGCAGCTGCTACTTACATACCAAAGAGGACACTTTGATTCCAAAAAGATTTCCATGTTCAGACCAATTGGGCCCACAGGACACAGTTCTAGTCCATACAATCCCAGCAATCTGGTCAAACTTGAAATCTTTTGTTCTTAATCCAGAGGGGAAGCACGCACTACCCATGTACAAAAACATGTCGGAGTGCCTGAACAGCAATTGGACGCTCCAAATTCCTCATTTAAATTTAACGTCTAGCAGCAGCATGGTTCAGAACATCTTGGATTCTATGGAAGAAGCACAATCAGTGTACCATATAAGATCGTATAGCGACACTTACGGACTTCACACTGACTCACTGTTTTTGATTTGGAACATTACTTTGTCTATTCTAGTGGCATATCTTATATTCAGTCACAATAGAATGGTCATGGCAGCTACAATTATTCCATCCGCTCGGTGTCACACGTCACCGCCGTCAAGCACCACTCATGACCTGATATTCAGCTTGGTGTGCATAACCTTTGGAATTTTCATGCTTTACTCCATTCTCCATTTCATTTCTCGGTACTTTTGTAAACCTAAAAATATCAGAGAAAAAAATGAGCAGCTTGACCTAGATAATCTACATAGAAGCAAAGAAGAGAAAAGTGAAATATTTGAAGCTAAATTTGAAAGTGATGAAGGGTCACACAATTTTGGAAAAAGGAATAATTCTAGGTTCAAGATAGAATTACCAGGCAAACAGGACCTCCTATCACTATCCCCTGGTGAAAAATTAAGTGCAAGCGTAGAATGTATTGAAATTCTTACGTGATGCACTTACTACGAGTAAACTACTAATGTATGCCCTAGTTACTCATTTATAGTAGACAGAAACTTAAGAAAGCAAGTAGTAATACCCCTTGGAGCTCCTCTAGTGTGCTTTTTGCCTTGTTATTTAAGCCTAAATTGTGTAGCTACTAAAAACAATTTTAGGATAAATATCATCGTAAATTGGTTACACTCTAGATTCCTTATTGACATATTTTAAATAAAGAGTAAAGATGCAGGGGTCATCTCAAGAAAGTGAATTGTTGTAGAAAGCGAACAATGAGTAAAATAAATGTCGAATTTTGAAGAAATTGCTATATCGATGAGATTAAAATGTTATGATAAAGTTGGGAAATTAAATTCACCTGGAGGTAGGGGGTAGAGGGCATACACTTTTGATAGGGGAGTCGACAAATCCTACATTGATAATAACAAGGACAAAATATTTTTTTTTTCTCTCTAATTATTTATTTTTTTTTTTTTTTTTTTTTTTGTCCTAACCTTGTTTTAATATACACCTACTCTAGGAATGCATGCTGCTGATTGTGCAGATCATGGATAGCATTCCTAATTTCATTTAATTAAGATATTGGGCATTATAGGAGCATATACTTACCCTTTGTATCTTTTGTTTCATGTAAAACCTGCCATCGCAACATCGCCCAAAAGATGCCATCATCCAATGCACACATTCCCCATGGAAGAAGAACTCCAACAAAATCATGTTATGTTATGGTTAGTCAACAATCAGTCAGCGCCAACAATTTTTGGCCACGCCACGGGGAGCCCAGTCATTGATAAGTCCTAGCCAGTCTAATTGGACAACAAGATTGCCGAGGGATCCCGCCTATGAATAGCAAGCAAGACGTTCCTACAAGGTGGTTAAGAATCCTAAGTACCTACTCAATATATGAAGGGAAAAGGGTCGTGTCGAGCATGAGTCAGCCCGAATTAACACCTGGCTAATAAAAACAACTCGACACCAAAAAACCTCAACCTGCAATTGAGGAGGGCTTGCTGCAGCGATAGTTATCTTAAAATCCTGCAACCCGAAGTCGATTTAGGCACTAAATCAGACAGAAGGATGAAACAGAAAATTGAAGAAGTAACCCCATTGTTTCATCATTATAGCATCAACACACTACATGCCATAAGTCACAAACAGCTGAAAGGACATTTACGCTGAAAGTGCGCTTTCCGAACACAAGCTCCAATTAAATGGCAGATGTGGTTCCTGCAGTGGCTCCTGCGACGCGCGACAGCCTTTAGCGACGATGACCATTCCATTCTATTCAGCGAGTTCACAAACACAGCTCGCTTCGACGAAGAAGACCCATGGCGCCAGCGGTAGCAGTACCACTTGGTTCATGTGCATTACGGACGATATTACAAACTATGATGGATATTCAGTGTAAAGTGCGTTCTCAAGTGTTGCGTTTACGGTGGCAAGGTTATATATTTTGTAATTTATATTGTATAAATATATTTATATATTTTTCTTTTATATGGGTAAATGGACATTGTATTTTGATATTGTACACGTTTTTAGTTAGTTAGAGCTTTAAAGCTGGGGTCCAGCTTTCCCAGGCCCGGGGGATATGTCAAGGATGGAATTTTCCGAAAAAATTATTCGCAAGAATAATATAAAAGTCGAATTCTTAATCAATATTGTCAAGTCAGCAATACCGGAATTGCAGTAATGTTTTACATTTCGCAATTCGAACACAGAATGTTGAATATTTCACAACAAAAGTAAAACAAATTAATGGTTGTGAAATTATGGATTTCCGTGATGAACTCAATTATTGATTTGTGCAAACTTGACAAGATGGAAGGGAACCAACCTCGAACAGAAATTGTTTCGAGGGAGGTAGTCGATCGTGGGTCATTAAAGAAATTAGTCGCGTCGAGAATTCGGGATCCTTGGTCCTTCCCCGGCTGGTGTTTGTGTGACATGATGTTTATTCTAATGTAAGTACATTTTGATTACATTGAAATAAAACTGTAATGAACGGCTAACTATATTTTATTTATAAACTTTTCTTCGTTAATAAATAAGTTCTTTGTGTTGTTAACAATGAGATTATTTCCCAGTAACCTCTACGTCCCTAGTCGCACCCTTAATAAGTAGGGTCCTGAGTCACTTGGAACAAACAATTTTTGAACATTTAAAATTTTTCGATGAATCACAATACATGTCTGTAATGTTGTTCGAACTTTCAAGAGACTATTGCCCTTGCTATTGCCAAATAATTATTGTGATAATTTTTTTTTGAGGGTGCGAAAATTAGCTGAGGAAATGTTTATTGACGTTATTGAAGGGGGTTATGTGGCTGGTAATTGGAAATCTGTGGATATACATACGTTGTCCTGTTATTAGAAAATCAATTTGTTGATACATTTTGTTGATTTTTCATTCAATAATAATTTTTCACCATTTCATAAATACGATGATAGTAGTGGTTAGATTAATTGTCTATTTGTTGCCAGTAAATTTGATTATTTTTCAAAAGGTTATCAAATAAGTGCGTAATACTATTTAAATATTTCAACATGAATGGAAAATGGAATGAAATAGCCGAGAATGTTGATTCCAAGGGATTTCAACTCAAATTGAATGTTCGGTTCTAGATAGCAGAGCATGGCTTACTTATGCCAGATAAAATTTCAAAATATGTCATGGATTCAATGTTAAATTGTATTTTTCGCGCCAGAACCGAAGTTATAGATATCGTTGATTATCATTTTGAGCAGCATTGAAGCATCAAGTCCATGTCGTAGGTAGACATTATTAGTCATAAAACTGGTGGAATGCCACTTGTATCATTGTCTAGACAATCTGATTTTGATCCATCCAATTGTTGCGTTTATAAGCATGCATATACATATACAATATTCCCGATTTTGGTTATTATTCCAAACGATTTCATGAAAAATTGCCAATGAACGATTTTAAATATTTTGTAAGTTATTTACAAATATATTTTCCTCACTATCATAAATTATAGTTAAATATTGATAAAAATCCAATGTGCATCGATGGAATTCTAATTGATAATACTATTTCTCCTTCTTTTACTGATTTATTTGTTCAAAAACTGGATAATTATACAGATTATGCTAGGAAATTAAGAGATGAACCTGCAATAAGATTAGAAGCTGTTTTGAATATATTCGTCATGATGATTTTAGTAAAAAGCGGATTGATCGTTGGGATTTGATTAAGTTTTTTAATGAAGTTATGAGATTAGTTAGGTATTTCTTTCCAAAAATATCTTCCATAACCTTTTCCTCATCCTGTATCCTTTCCATCCCGGCAAAGTAAGCATTCTCGTTGGTCTTTGCTGAACAGTGATATTTTCAATTATTTATTATATTTACCTAATGTTATTTTTTATTGTCACTTAATTTTTTTTGTTCCAGTTGAAACAATTAGGCAAATATCAGTTACCAACCAACATACAACACTACCTATATACTTAGGTAATTGGTTGTTGCTGTTGCTGTGCATCGTTTGACTTGCTGCAAAAATGAGGGAAAGTTATAGAGATAGTTAGTTTGTGGTAATCTTGGGCTGGTGAGTTGGTGATGTGACAAAATTTCTTTCTCAACACACTGGAAGGTAGCCGCAGTTGCAAATAAACTAAACACAGCATTTTCCTAGTACATTTTGTACATACTATGAGGAAGGAAGCAGGCGCCTTCACCATATGCCAAAGAACTATTCTTCACTAGATAGGGATCAGCCAGCAGAGCAGCAGTAGTAGCAACAGCAAGGGCCAGCGGGGGCTGAAAACCTACCATTATTTCTCAGAAACATGGTATGTCCCATCTTTCCTACATTGAATAAATAATTATTCTTGCAGATGCACGACTCAATACATATTAGGAAAATGTTGTATAAACTGTTAGATCAAGTACAATAATAGTACCCCTCCCGCCTGTTGGGCAATGTATGTTCACAAAAATTGTAAATTATAAATTATAAGTGAATAAAGTTATTTGACAGAAAGAAATAAGACAACAAAGAACTGTGGTGAAGGTGTCAGTTCAAATTCAAATTGTTTATTCATGTTTTAAATGCTCATAATTATTGTACTCCATTACAACATTTCTATACAGTGTAATTTTATAGCTGCTGCTAAATAAAGATATATTATTATTATTATTATTATTATTATTATTATTATTATTATTATTATTATTATTATTATTAAGTATATGTGTACATTTGAAAATGTTAACATACAGTCGTGTGCAATAGTCCATTGGACACAAAAAAATGTTTTCTGTGTAAGCTGTGCTGATAAACTATCAGGTCATTGTGTCCATTGTCTTTGACAAGTTATCAAACAAAGCGAAACGCCAAAAATTGTGCAAACAGTAGTAATTTTGTCCAACGGATATTTGCACTCGACTCAAATCAAATCAAATAAAATGTTTCTTGAAAATGGTTAAAAATTCCTCGAAAGAGTGAAAGGCATTGTCAATTGAAAAATCCTTTTTTTTTCATAATTATTGTCTTTATTCAAGAGTTTCAAATTCCGATGAAAATTGTTCCATATATCCAATATTCATTGAAGAACTTTATGGCGGCCCATCAGACCTATTTAGACGTCATAAAACCATCACAGTTTCCCATGTGTCTTTTCGAGTAGGTATGCCTACCTCAATAATCAATATCCTTTATGCTTTAATTCATTCCTTCACCATCAAATCTGCAAGATCAGACTATGTTGAAGATTGGAGGGAGTTAGCAGGTGTAAAAACAGATAAAATTTTGGATTACAAAAATCACTTTATAAAAAATGAGGTTGTCTTTAAACAGAGTTTTACTGAAACTGATGAGATCAGAAGAGGAATTAAGAAATAGCACATTTGGGGCCGATATTTCAATGTCATCTTAAGTGACATTTTAGCTAAGGTATACTTGAAGTGAATTTTAAAATTGACTACCACCGCAAGTACCGTATCTCAATTGCGCCACTCCTTTCATTTAGTTAAGGATCTAATGGGAGTCTTGGACCATACAAGCGTGTATGGTCGAAGATGGGAGTAGTATCGCAATCCAAAAACGACTCTTACGGTAGACAAATTCTAGGTCCAAAATAACCGAGTGTACTTTGATCTTAAATGGACATTGAAATATCTAAGGGCATTTTTGTTTTCTGAAATAAAATAAAATATCTCCTTATACAGGGTGTTTACGGTCTTGTGATTTTTTCTTTAATGTTCTTTTCTACACGTTAAAAGAATATGATTAACGCCAAAACGCCTTAGCAAAAGTCGAATAATAATAATAATAATAATAATAATTATAATAATAATTATAATAATAATTCATGGAAACGTCGAGCGAGACTTTGCGTTCAACAACAGGGCGATAACTTTGAACAACTGCTGTAAAGCAGTAATTTTGCAATTTAGTGTCATCATTTTTGAAAATAAAATCGTACAAAAAATTCATTATCTCTCTTATTATTCAACTTTTGCTGAGGCGTTTTAGCGTTAATCATATTCTTTTGACGTGTAGAAAAAAACATTAAAGAAAAAATCACAAGACCGTAAACACCCTGTATAATCATGTTGTTAATAACCAAAATTGATTTTTTTGCAGTATATTTAATTATTATTAATAAATGATAAGATACAACTAGCTGAAATAATCAATAATGTAATACAGTGCCTTAAGTGATTTGTAATACCCTTTTATAATAAGATTATATTATAAAATGGTAATACCAATAAGCAATGGCGGCGGTAACGATAGGATCGTTTTTGTTGATGCGCAGATTTCTCCTATCGACGCTATTGATTTTCTGTTTTAGTTTACATTTGAAACTGATGATGGTGCGCGCTCCGCATTTTAGATTGAACGTTTCCAATCGACTTTCAGTTGATATTATGGTGACGACGCCGTGACGATGTCAATGTTTTGTTGATGGAATGGTGAATAGTAATAAAAATCGTTTTTAGTTGATTAAATAGTTTTTCAAATTTTTGTTTATGATTCTTATTGTTTCTTTCTTTCTTTCTTTCTTTATTTATATGTATTCGTAGGCTGGGTACTTGTGTGTATGGATGATGGTTTTCAAAATAAATAGACAGGCAAATAAGCAAGTAGACGTCTTCACCATAATATACCAAAGAATCATCCTTCACCAGAGACCGACCCTGCTATAGCAGCCAACAGCAACAAGGAGTGCCGTCGCTGGTGGCGTGATTCGAATCTCTAATCTGAATTTGAATAGCAACCAATCAGCGCGTCGAGATCAGCAATCCTCCATCCACCACAGACAAAAAATGCAGCATTCGTCGAATACTTCTCCGAATATTTGGTCAGAGTGAGCGAGTTTGATGGTGTCAAAATCATAACTGGTGATTTTGATTTTGACTTGTCAAAGAACTCTTTGTACGGTCTTAAAATTAGAAATAGTGTTTTTAGTAGTGGTATTGTGACGAGACATTGTGCAGTAAATGGTGAATGCGCCGAATCGATTGGTTTCTGGTACATTCTAGCGAGGCTAGATGGCGTCGAATGTTCTTCGCTTTTCTAAAAATATCTGGAATGTTTTTTCGCGAGGGTATATAATGAGTTCCGCTATTTGAAGAAATATTGTTATCGATCAGCCGCGAATTATAATCGTTAGAACATAAATATACGCTGCGATTGTGAACATAAATATTTGTGGTTGTGTTAGTGACTTTAAATAAATTAATTAAAACTGGACAAGTGTTTTTCCATAGCGAAACTCGTTACATTGTACCAAATTGTGTATTCTCAAACTCGAATAACACCTACTAGTGAAACGCTTATTGACTATAATATAGTGACAAATAACAAAACTATAGACCATTAAATTCATCATACTCTTAGAATTAGCGACTATTCAATTTTATTTGTAGCTTTACTTGAAGTGTCTAAGAAAGGTTGGAGGTGGTCAGTTGGGCATTTCAACACAAGTTCTTCAAGATGCCTGCGAAGTTATCGGGAATCATTGATTATAAATTATAGTCAATGTCGGGAATAGACTTCTAGATGTTATCAACACTTCTTTGTATAAAGGTATTTTCCCTGTATCGTGGAAACTTTTAACAATTGGAAAATACGTGTTCACAACTTCCAACGCCAGCGCCATCGCCAAACCAAGTTTGAAGTGGTTCAGTGTATTTCAGTTCTGTTCAGTGTAGTTCAGTGCAGGTTGGGTTGAGTTGGGTTAGTGAAGATCACTGAATTGGTTAGTGGGTTGGTTAGTTTGGGTTAGTTTGGGTTAGTTTGGGTTAGTTTAGTTTGGGTTAGTTTGGGTTAGTTTGGGTTAGTTTGGGTTAGTTTGGGTTAGTTTGGGTTAGTTTGGGTTAGTTTGGGTTAGTTTGGGTTAGTTTGGGTTAGTTTGGGTTAGTTTGGGTTAGTTTGGGTTAGTTTGGGTTAGTTTGGGTTAGTTTGGGTTAGTTTGGGTTAGTTTGGGTTAGTTTGGGTTAGTTTGGGTTAGTTTGGGTTAGTTTGGGTTAGTTTGGGTTAGTTTGGGTTAGTTTGGGTTAGTTTGGGTTAGTTTGGGTTAGTTTGGGTTAGTTTGGGTTAGTTTGGGTTAGTTTGGGTTAGTTTGGGTTAGTTTGGGTTAGTTTGGGTTAGTTTGGGTTAGTTTGGGTTAGTTTGGGTTAGTTTGGGTTAGTTTGGGTTAGTTTGGGTTAGTTTGGGTTAGTTTGGGTTAGTTTGGGTTAGTTTGGGTTGGGGCCGGGGAAGCAGGTGATGTTCCTAATCAGCGTAAAGCCGAGCGGGAACTGAGCCTGTTTCCAGGGGTTGCTTTACAGGTCTGGCACGGAGAGTTTTCTGAACATTGCACCTCCATCGACTGTAAACACCCAAGACCGCAGAGTACTCTCAATAAGAAGTGGGAGTATGTAGCCTATGACTGCATCCTTCTCGTGGTGGCCCTGTTGCAACTAAACTCTGCGGATCTAGACTGGAAAGTCGATAAACATTCCTCGTGCTTACGCTGGTAGGCATGAGTACTCTGGAGACTCGTACAATCCCAGTATGAGACCTCCTCCTAGCCCTGAATCTCCTTCACACTATCCACTTCGATGGCTATTAGGTTACCCGAGGGCTCGAAGCATCCTAGTTTTTCCAATTCCTACAGAGAAAAAAAAAAAAAAAAAAAAAAAAAAAAAAAAAAAAAAAAAACGATGACGACTATGGCAATGAACAAGGATCATGAACAGGGGCAGCCCCCCAAAACAGAAACATGAACGGACAAGACAAAACAGCATCTACGTTTACGGTGCAGGGGAGGGATACCCCAGTACCGGTCGGGACACCTGGTGGACGTGCAGGCCAGACCCGACCGTCAGCAAACGACTGTACAGCACCTCTGGCAGGGAACCAGGCCGGGGCGCAGGAATCAGATACTGGAACCAAGGAAATAATTACACCTCGGAGAAGAGACACGAGTGTAGACCCATTCGAGAGGCGAAGCTCTATAGCAAGAACCCCTCCAGGAACTCCAGAACTCGCTATTACACTAGAGGATTCACCGACTCCTGAACAAAAGACCAAACGAAAAAGAACAACCACCGAGCCACTGAACAAACCGGAGGTGATGGGATACCTGCAAGAAGGCGAGCTGAATAGCCTGATAAACAAAGTAATACAGAAAACTAATGCTGCACAGAGCATAGTGAAGGCGAACTCGAATACTAAGGTTGAACTCAAAAGAGTAATAGAGGAACTACTCTACCTGGCAAAGCAACTAGGCAAGACATCAAGGAAATACGAACCAGATGTGCGAACGAACGACGCACGCACACAGACAAGCTCGACAACTCTCAAAACCACGGCAGTACAAACAGATGATATAGAGCTAAAAACCTATAACACAATAGAAGTACAAACGGAACAAGGAGAAATAGTGAACGCAGAAGAACAAGCTAAAAACTACATCCAAGAAAAAATTAATTCTGGAAGACCAGAAGACTTCAAGAATACCATCACTCTACAATGGCCGAAAGGAATCTTCACTAGAGTATATAAATACGAAAACGACCCCCTGAAAGGCATGAAGGAAAACGATATTGTGCTAATAGTAGGGAAAGAAGACTGGAACCTGAAGGGTAGTTTAAATAAGTACCTTAGCACTCGTTTTAGCGGTATAGAAATGTTGATGGAGAAAGGTCTGGAAAATGGAGAAACTACATTTACAATCAACACTAGTGAGATACCTAATAGCAGCGGAACAACAGATAGAAAACGACAATATCTATATTGTCTAGCGATGCTAAACGACTCTGGAGAAATAGACCAAGAGGCGGCATATGATAGTCTCTCAAAGCTTAGAGACCTTCTTGAGAAAGAACAAAGGGACAGTATATTAATGCAAGACATGGGAAAGGACACGTCCTTACTCAAAAAGATGATGGAGTTCATATTCCACAAGACAAAAATAAATATACATATCAGCACTCAGAGTAGGACACAACAACCAAAAGGCACAAGCCATGAAGCTATAATCATTAAGTCTGCAGATCTAACATACGCAGAACTTCTCAAATCAGTAAGACAGGAAGTCAGTCCACAAAACCTCGGCGTAGATGTTGGCGGGGTGAGACAAACAAGAAATGGAGACCTTCTCATAACAGTAAAAGGAGGAAGAGAAAAAGCGGAATGTCTGAAGGAGGCGATCGTTAGTAGAGTGAAGGGCACAGAGGGCGTGGCGAAGACATCATCTAGGATCCTACATCTAAGAAATTTAGACGCACTTACGACCCAAAAAGAAATTATGGAAGCGATTCCCCGAGAGACCAATATCTCACAAAGTAACTTTAGAATTACTTCAATAAGGAAGGGATGGCGAAACACTCAAAACGCAACGGTGATAATGAACTCGTCCGACGCTAATAAACTTATAAAAATTGGAAAACTTAAAATAGGCTGGGCTATCTGCACCGTTGAAGAAAGAATCGAAGACCAAAAATGCTTTAAATGCTGGCGGACGGGACATTCTAGCTCTGGCTGCCAAGGACCCGACAGGATAAACCTGTGTTTGAACTGTGGGAAAGAAGGGCACAAAGTTAGGGACTGTAAGGAAACGCCCGCCTGCTTAGATTGTAAGGGCACCGGTCATAGAACTGGTGCTAGAGAATGCCCCGATTGGCGGCAAAGACGGTCCCAACCAAAACAAAAATGAACTCCACACCTAACACGTCGATCAAGATACTCCAGATAAACCTCAACAGATCCTATGCAGCCCATGACCTACTTAGTGTCGCAGCCAAAGAGATGAATATAGACATCCTCGCGACCTCAGAGCCCAATATTCAAGTAGTGAAAAAACCAGGATGGACGACCGATAATGAGTCAAACGCAGCTTTAAGTCTAGTCAACGCAGACATTCCGTGCCATAGGAAAGGAGCGGGCCGTAATTTTGTCTGGATGGAAATGGAACACTTCATAATACTTAGCTGCTATCTCTCGCCTAGCCTATCACAGGAAGAGGTAGCACAAACACTAGAGGATATTGGGCAATACCTGGATAGCGTCCATAAAGACGCTGTTCTAACTGGAGACTTCAATGGATGGGCGCCAGAATGGGGAATGCCCACTGCAAACAACAGAGGCATATTGATCATGGAATGGATCGCTACCAGAAACCTCATGGTCGAAAACAAAGGAACATCTCCAACATTTGTGCGAGGAGTATCAAAAACAATTCCCGATCTCACCATCTCTAAAGATAAAAGAAACATCGAAATAAATAACTGGAGAACTCTGGAGTGCGAAACCATGAGCGACCATAACTACATCAGTTTTGAGATTCAGTTAAGGGACAAAAGCGGACAGTACCAAAAGAGCGAACCAACCGGCTGGAATACCAAAAAGCTAGACCCTGTGAAATTGGAAAGAGCCATCAGAAATATCAAAAGCAGGGGAAACCTGACAACGGCTGAACAACTAAACCGCGTTCTTACAGAGCTGTGTCAGGCCTCGATGCCGGAAAGAAATAACCCAAAAGGCAACAGAAAGCCCGCCTATTGGTGGACAGAAGAAATAGCGAACCTCAGGAAAACATGCCACGCGCTAAGGAGACAACTTACCAGAAGTAATAGGGGAAAATCTAGGGATAACGCTGAAAACCGAGACCAGTATACTCAGAGTAAAAAAGCACTAAGACTGGCAATAAACAAACAAAAAAAGGACTGTTGGAAACAACTCTGTGATGACATCGATAATAACCCCTGGGGCCAAGGATATAAAATTGCAATGTCCAGACTCAAACTAAGGGGCGAAAGACGGGCACTAACAATGCAGAACGTTATAGAAACAGCAAATGTCTTATTTCCGAGCAGAGACCGAATTGTCTGGCAACCCCCACAAAACGATGTTGAACTTATTCCCAACTTTTCGACAGCGGAGATCGTGGCGGCCGGCCACAAGCTGAAGCCGAGAAAAGCCCCAGGACCAGACAAAGTCCCTGCGGAGATAATCAAATTCACTACACACACAACACCAGAGCTGTTTCAAACTGTACTCAACGAAATTCTAAATAGCGGCGAGTTTCCTCCTACTTGGAAAAAAGCCAAATTAGCACTTATCGAAAAACCTAAAAAAGATCCTACTGAACCAGTAAAATATAGACCTATCTGCTTGCTGAATACCATAAGTAAACTGTTGGAACACCTGCTGCTCAATAGGCTCGAAGATGAGCTGAACCTCAGCGAAACACTATCGTCCAGACAATTCGGGTTTCGCCGCAGGAGATCCACCGTGAAAGCCGTGAAAGAAGCCCTGAAAATCGCTGAAGCGGCTATACACAAAAAAAGTATAAGGCACAGGAGAATAGGCGCCCTTGTCACCCTGGACATCAAAAATGCCTTCAACTCGGCACCCTGGGACAAAATAGTGGGAGAAATCGAAAGAAGACATGCCCCAGAGTACTTACTGAAACTAATCCAGAGCTACCTCTCAGACAGAATAATAATACTAGAGGCTGAAGACTATAGGGAAGAAATGAAGATGACATGCGGAGTACCCCAAGGATCTGTCCTTGGGCCTACTCTATGGAACATACTCTATGATGGAATTCTCAATCTAACTTTACCTGACGATGTTACGTTAGTAGGCTACGCAGATGATATCGCTATGGTAATATTGGGAAGAGACATCGAACACATTCAACTGAAAATAGATGCTGCCATGACGCAAATCGAGGAATGGCTGAGCGACAACAGTCTGGAACTAGCGGTTGAAAAGACCGAAGCAGTGTTACTAACATCAAAAAAGAGGGTACCCCGGCCAACTTTCAACATACTGGGAAAGGATATTCCGACGAAAACGGAATTGAAATACCTAGGAGTCTGGGTGGACAGTAAACTTACGTTTGCAACCCACATACAGAAAACAGCCGCAAGAGCCAGCAGCAGTATAATGGCCTTGAGCAGACTGATGCCAAACGTAAGAGGCCCTCAACCATCAAAAAGAAGAACTCTTTTTTCAGTTGCGAAATCAATTATGCTATACGCAAGCCCGGTGTGGGCAAACTCAATGAAAATAAAAAGGAACCGAAAACTATACGAACGTATTCAAAGGCAAGCTGCAATACGCATATGTAGCGCACATCGTACAGCATCAACAGAAGCCCTACTAGTCCTGGCCGAAATACCGCCACTAGACATAGAAATAAAAGAGCTATCACACTTATCTCAACTGGAAGGCGCAGAAAGGAAGATAGCACGAGAAGAGGCAAGAGGGAGGATAAGACAACTATGGCAGGAGAGGTGGAGAACAGGCAGAAAAGGAAGATGGACGGCGAGGTTAATTCCGAACATAAGCACTTGGCTAGACAGAAAACACGGCGAAATTAATTTTCATCTCACACAATTTCTAACAGGACATGGATGTTTCAGGGAATATACCTTCGACATTGGCAAGAGCATGGACGACGAGTGTATTTACTGTGGAGAGAGAGACTCTGCAGAACATACATTCTTCTTCTGCCCAAAGTGGACAGAGCTTAGGCGGATATGTCAACAGGAACTCAGCGTGAGACTCAGCCCCGAAAACATTATTGCGGAGATGACCAGTGACTACGAAAAGTGGAGAGAAATCAATAAGATGATCGAAATGGTCATGCGTGTGAAAATCGAGGACGAAAAGGACCTAGAAGAAACTGGTAATACTTATTATTAGAACCTGCGAAGACACGCCATCCACACCGAAGTAATGCGAAAGCGGTTCCAGTGTGAGTGGTTGTACTACGAGGGGGTTTTTTAGTCGGTAGGCGGTGTCCGGCACCGAATCCGACACTACCCGGTCGCTAGACCATCAGACCGGGTGTCTTTAGAAGATTTTCCCCCCTCGCAAAAAAAAAAAAAAAAAAAAAAAAAAAAAGGGTTAGTTTGGGTTAGTTTGGGTTAGTTTGGGTTAGTTTGGGTTAGTTTGGGTTAGTTTGGGTTAGTTTGGGTTAGTTTGGGTTAGTTTGGGTTAGTTTGGGTTAGTTTGGGTTAGTTTGGGTTAGTTTGGGTTAGTTTGGGTTAGTTTGGGTTAGTTTGGGTTAGTTTGGGTTAGTTTGGGTTAGTTTGGGTTAGTTTGGGTTAGTTTGGGTTAGTTTGGGTTAGTTTGGGTTAGTTTGGGTTAGTTTGGGTTAGTTTGGGTTAGTTTGGGTTAGTTTGGGTTAGTTTGGGTTAGTTTGGGTTAGTTTGGGTTAGTTTGGGTTAGTTTGGGTTAGTTTGGGTTAGTTTGGGTTAGTTTGGGTTAGTTTGGGTTAGTTTGGGTTAGTTTGGGTTAGTTTGGGTTAGTTTGGGTTAGTTTGGGTTAGTTTGGGTTAGTTTGGGTTAGTTTGGGTTAGTTTGGGTTAGTTTGGGTTAGTTTGGGTTAGTTTGGGTTAGTTTGGGTTAGTTTGGGTTAGTTTGGGTTAGTTTGGGTTAGTTTGGGTTAGTTTGGGTTAGTTTGGGTTAGTTTGGGTTAGTTTGGGTTAGTTTGGGTTAGTTTGGGTTAGTTTGGGTTAGTTTGGGTTAGTTTGGGTTAGTTTGGGTTAGTTTGGGTTAGTTTGGGTTAGTTTGGGTTAGTTTGGGTTAGTTTGGGTTAGTTTGGGTTAGTTTGGGTTAGTTTGGGTTAGTTTGGGTTAGTTTGGGTTAGTTTGGGTTAGTTTGGGTTAGTTTGGGTTAGTTTGGGTTAGTTTGGGTTAGTTTGGGTTAGTTTGGGTTAGTTTGGGTTAGTTTGGGTTAGTTTGGGTTAGTTTGGGTTAGTTTGGGTTAGTTTGGGTTAGTTTGGGTTAGTTTGGGTTAGTTTGGGTTAGTTTGGGTTAGTTTGGGTTAGTTTGGGTTAGTTTGGGTTAGTTTGGGTTAGTTTGGGTTAGTTTGGGTTAGTTTGGGTTAGTTTGGGTTAGTTTGGGTTAGTTTGGGTTAGTTTGGGTTAGTTTGGGTTAGTTTGGGTTAGTTTGGGTTAGTTTGGGTTAGTTTGGGTTAGTTTGGGTTAGTTTGGGTTAGTTTGGGTTAGTTTGGGTTAGTTTGGGTTAGTTTGGGTTAGTTTGGGTTAGTTTGGGTTAGTTTGGGTTAGTTTGGGTTAGTTTGGGTTAGTTTGGGTTAGTTTGGGTTAGTTTGGGTTAGTTTGGGTTAGTTTGGGTTAGTTTGGGTTAGTTTGGGTTAGTTTGGGTTAGTTTGGGTTAGTTTGGGTTAGTTTGGGTTAGTTTGGGTTAGTTTGGGTTAGTTTGGGTTAGTTTGGGTTAGTTTGGGTTAGTTTGGGTTAGTTTGGGTTAGTTTGGGTTAGTTTGGGTTAGTTTGGGTTAGTTTGGGTTAGTTTGGGTTAGTTTGGGTTAGTTTGGGTTAGTTTGGGTTAGTTTGGGTTAGTTTGGGTTAGTTTGGGTTAGTTTGGGTTAGTTTGGGTTAGTTTGGGTTAGTTTGGGTTAGTTTGGGTTAGTTTGGGTTAGTTTGGGTTAGTTTGGGTTAGTTTGGGTTAGTTTGGGTTAGTTTGGGTTAGTTTGGGTTAGTTTGGGTTAGTTTGGGTTAGTTTGGGTTAGTTTGGGTTAGTTTGGGTTAGTTTGGGTTAGTTTGGGTTAGTTTGGGTTAGTTTGGGTTAGTTTGGGTTAGTTTGGGTTAGTTTGGGTTAGTTTGGGTTAGTTTGGGTTAGTTTGGGTTAGTTTGGGTTAGTTTGGGTTAGTTTGGGTTAGTTTGGGTTAGTTTGGGTTAGTTTGGGTTAGTTTGGGTTAGTTTGGGTTAGTTTGGGTTAGTTTGGGTTAGTTTGGGTTAGTTTGGGTTAGTTTGGGTTAGTTTGGGTTAGTTTGGGTTAGTTTGGGTTAGTTTGGGTTAGTTTGGGTTAGTTTGGGTTAGTTTGGGTTAGTTTGGGTTAGTTTGGGTTAGTTTGGGTTAGTTTGGGTTAGTTTGGGTTAGTTTGGGTTAGTTTGGGTTAGTTTGGGTTAGTTTGGGTTAGTTTGGGTTAGTTTGGGTTAGTTTGGGTTAGTTTGGGTTAGTTTGGGTTAGTTTGGGTTAGTTTGGGTTAGTTTGGGTTAGTTTGGGTTAGTTTGGGTTAGTTTGGGTTAGTTTGGGTTAGTTTGGGTTAGTTTGGGTTAGTTTGGGTTAGTTTGGGTTAGTTTGGGTTAGTTTGGGTTAGTTTGGGTTAGTTTGGGTTATAAGTGGGTGCACCCGGATATTTGAGATTTTTTGGCAGAAATTTACTCATTGAAACGGTCTCTATCGATACAAGTTTTCAAACATCTGTCAATGTTTACAGTTTGCCGGTAAATGCGATGGGTCAGTTTTGGGTCAGTTTAAAAAGTGTCTTTTTGACACTTAAATTTCATTCAAAATTAATAAAAATTTTTTTACATGTATTTTTGATGGTTTTCAATTGATTTTGACTGTTTTTGAAAATTTTTATTTTTTATATTTTTTCTTATTTTTGCATTTTTTTCATTCAAAATTTATTTGAAATTGAAAAAAAAAATTTTTTACATGCATCTAAAATGTTTCTTGATTGATTTTAACTATTTTTAGATCTTTTTATATATTTTTTTTTTTTTATTTTTGCATTTTTTTCACTCAAAACTCACTCAAAATTAATGACAAGTATTTTTAGCATGCATTTTACATGTTTCTTGATTGATTTTGGGCATTTTTTCAAATTTTTTATTTTTGTTTATTTTTTTATTTTTGTGTTTTTCCATTCTTAATTCCTTCAATATTGACGGAAAACATTTTTAATATGCTATTTTCACGTTCCCCAATTATTTTTGACTGTTTTTGTTTTTTTTTATTAAGCTGAGATTATCACCTATATTTCCCTTTGGAATTCGAATGTTTCAGTACATATTTTATTATAATAGTTGACAAGCTTACGGGATTGTGAGGAAATAGGGGCTTTGGGTGGGGTAAAAGGTAGAATACAAGAGGTTAAAAGGTCAAGGTCAACTTGGGTTAATTTGGGTTAGTTTGGGTTAATCCAGGTCAGTTTCAGGTCAATTTGAACCAATTTGGGTTAGTTCAGGTCAAGTCTCGTCATATGCACTCCCTGGGAGCAGTACTCGACGCAAAATGCTACCTGAAACAACAATAACCCAAAAAAATAGTTTGGGTTAGTTTGGGTTAGTTTGGGTTAGTTTGGGTTAGTTTGGGTTAGTTTGGGTTAGTTTGGGTTAGTTTGGGTTAGTTTGGGTTAGTTTGGGTTAGTTTGGGTTAGTTTGGGTTAGTTTGGGTTAGTTTGGGTTAGTTTGGGTTAGTTTGGGTTAGTTTGGGTTAGTTTGGGTTAGTTTGGGTTAGTTTGGGTTAGTTTGGGTTAGTTTGGGTTAGTTTGGGTTAGTTTGGGTTAGTTTGGGTTAGTTTGGGTTAGTTTCCCGGGTGGGTTTTTCGCTGGTCCCATACCGGGCGCCTCCTCAGGTGGCGGATAGAGGAATGCCCTTCAGATATGAAGGGTACCGGCATAGCCGGGGCGGACCAAAAAAACCAGCAAGGGGCAGAAGGGGCTCAAAGCCGTTTGCGAAGGCAACCCTTCTAGAGAAGGACACTCGAACAAACCAAACAAAACAAAAAAAATGAATATGTCGAATTTGGAAAATATAATACCCCAGGAGGGTACCACTACAGGTGGAGAATCCCTCCCTACTAATGTAGGCTGCCCCACGGATTCTGGGGGGGGCACATCATCTTCGATTACCGTCAGCAAGACAGGAGAGAACAGAAGATCTTCGATCACCGTTCTCGACCTAATATGGGACGAGAAGAATAATACGTCGAGAAGCCCAAGCAAAGGGAAAACCGGAACCCCGCTTAGGAAGCCATGGGAATTCCAGAGAAGTAACTCCTCAAACACCGACAACAGCGGGAAGAGGAAAATCGGGGACGCCTCTTTTAAAGCAGAAGTAAGTCCCTACAAGAGAAAAGAGTCCTCAGAGTATTTCGCACTAAAGGAGGCAATAAACATGGTAACCAGACTGGGCGAAAAGCTAAACAAACAAATAGAACAAAACACAAAGAGAGAGATTAAAGAGATCAGCAAACTGATGACGCAGCAGACAAAGGCACTGAACACGACCCACATTAGGTCCTGGCTCGATAAACTCAAATTCGAGAACCTGGAAAAAATGGAGCTGGTGGCAGACACACAGACGAGCCCCCAAAAGGACGAGAAAGGCCAATGCCAGAGGTGCGCTGACAGGGAGGAGCAGGAGATGGTTTCAGTAGCGGAGCCACAGACCGCTGAGGCTCCAGCACCAACAGAAAAGAAGTGCCTGGAGCTGCAGACCAGGGTCCGGGAACTAGAGTCGGAACTGACGAGCATGAGGAGGAAGGTAAGCGCAATGGAGGAAGCCCTAAAGGAAGCAGCGAGCACCATTGATGAGCGGAATCCCACAGCGGGACATGACATGCCCCCACAGGATGGAGAGACAATACACTGCTCAAGGTGTAAAGGTGAAATTACTACAGAGGCAGACACACAGACCCAAAACATGGGGAAGCCGAAAGGAAAAGACATGGAAACCCAGACCAATCCCTGGCAAAGGACACGTCCAACGATGGTGGACTCACTGGAAAGCGTCGACAGCTATGACAAATGGTGCAAGATAGCGGACGAGCAGTGGTGCGACAGTATCTATAAGAATTCTGAGATCAAGGTGGGAAACCCTCTCGATACAAAAGCAACAACGGTCAAGACTGTTATCACTGAGGAAACGGATCCCCAGATGAACGAAAGCATACAGAGGCAGTTTGCAAATAGGTTCCCGGAACTGGCAGCAACAGATGAGGAATTCACAGTTATCGAACAAAGAACCACCTTCAAGCATGACAATAGCACGCGGACACAGAAAGTCGTGAAGATCAGAGGTGGTGGAGAAGAGAGAGGCATATGGGAAGGCCTGAGAAAACTCAGGGACGAGACAGCAGAGGATGAGTGGGTTACCCTGCACCACACAAGGAATATCACACCTCATAGAATGAGAAAAATGGCGGAGGCAGTATTCCAACGGACGACAACAAAGGTAATGGTGTACACTACAAATAGCGCACTAAATAGAACTCAAGGGAAAACTCCTGAGAGAAGCCCCAAGACCAGGGATACGCACGCCATAGTGGTGGAAAGTAAGGGACAAACATATGCCAGCCTACTGGACGGAGTGAAGAGAAAGATCAAGGACTCTAAAGCAAACAGTATAATCCGGACAATCAGAAAGTCGAAAGATGGACACCTACTAATCGTCGTTGACAAAGACAGGGAAGCCACGGCTGAGCTGGAAGGCCTCATCAAGGCTGGGGGTGAAATCAAAACCAGGATTAGTGGCACGACAACGGCCAAGAAGGACGTGGTGTACATCAAGGGGATGGACGCCACCAATACAAAGGATGAGGTCATCAAGGCCATCAAAGAGAGAATAGGTCAAGATGAGGATGAGTGTTACAACGTGGGGGAGCTAAGACCCAATTTTGGTGATACGCAGGCAGCAACTATAACAGTTGATAGAAAACTGACGAGCAGACTAATGACAGACAGACATATCAGAGTAGGAATGGTGAGGTGTGTCCTCTATGAAAAAATAGAAGTCACGAGATGCCCAAGATGCTGGACATACAAAAATGATCATGATTTCCAGAAATGTGATGGAAAGCTCAAGATGTCCTGCTATAGATGTGGGAAGGACGGGCATGCGGCCAAGGCGTGCGAGGAACAGGAGGAGTACTGCCCAGTATGTGATGTCAGAGGTCACAGGGCGGGATCAGGGAGATGCGACAAATACAAAAGGGCCATAGCAGGAGGAAGAAGGCTATCTAGGATCACCTCCAAAGATACCTCTAGGGTTACAGGACGACAGGACATCCAACAAACAAATAATGCTTAAAATACTTCAAATTAATGCGAACCGGTCTCTCGCGGCACACGATATAGCACATCAAGTGGCTAATGAAGAGCAGGTCGACGTAATTGTCGCGAGCGAACCAAATAAAAAACTTGTGACCAAGAATAGTAAGTGGATAACAGACAACTTGAAGAATGTGGCAATTTACGTAAGGAAGAGGAACGTAGCGGGGGAGGTGATAGCCAGAAGGGACGGTGTAGTAGGAATAAGAGTTGGAGAGAAAAGGATTTTTGGATGCTACATCTCACCCAACATAAGCATAGGCCAATACCAGGGATTCCTGGAAACAATGGTGAACACCATAACCACGAGGACAGGTACCATTGTAATGGGGGACTTCAATGCCAAGGCATTGGATTGGGGCTCCCCGGTTGAAGACCGGAGAGGCACGATGTTAGTCGAGACGGCGGTACAACTACAATTGGTAACACTGAACACTAGAGGACGACCCACCTTCGAATGCGCGCGAGGAACATCATATATAGACGTCACATTTGCTACAAATGACCTGGCCAAGACTTGCAAGAGATGGGTATTGTTAGAAAACGAGCCCCTCACTCCACACAAACATATATTGATAGAATGGACGGAAAAAACAAAGAACGTACAAATGAAAGAGAAGCCGCACCTGGATCAGGCAAGAATGGTAAAGGCCCTGGAGCACGAACTCAGTGGACGTACACAATTGTCAGCAGAAGACTTGAACACATCCCTGCAGGCGGCTTTCCGGTGTGCTAGGGGCAGAGGGACGGGAGAGTCGACCAAAGATCAGTACTGGTGGAACGAAGAAATCAGTGCAATGAGAAACAAATGCATTGTGGCAAGGAGAAGATATCAGCGCTGCCGAACTAAGACAGGGATGACACCAGAGGATGTTGCAGCTCTGTGGGACAGGTACAAACAGAGAAGAAAGAAACTCAGAAAAGCGATCAACATAGGTAAACGTAACGCATGGAACGAGCTATGCGAGAAGCTAAACAATGACATATGGGGGACTGCTTACCAGATCGTCGCCAAACATATAAACTCAAACGTTTCCCCCTTAGCACTGGAAGACCAACTCAAACAGAGGGCGATGGAGGAGCTATTCCCAATACGAAGCGAAAGTCTTCCAACAAACGCTCCGCAACTAACAAACATCCCGGAGATCACTCTTGAGGAACTGCACACGGCGGCCAAAACCCTTAAATCCAAAAAAGCCCCAGGCCCAGACGGCATCCCTATTGAGGCAGTGAAGATACTCGTGGGCACAAAATCGGAAATAGTGAGAACAACGCTGGATAACTTGCTACAACAACAATGTTTTCCGGAGAAATGGAAGGTAGCCAAACTGATTTTGATACCGAAGCCAGGGAAACCAGTGGATCAGCCGTCATCATTGAGACCGCTATGTCTGATCAACTCTATGGCTAAACTGTACGAGCAAATCGTCAAGAATAGACTGGAGGAGGATATTAGCAGGACCGGAGGTCTATCAAAAAACCAGTATGGCTTCACAAAGGGAAAATCCACAGTAGACGCCCTGGAGGAGGTCTTTAGACTAACTAGTAATGACACGGGAAGACAGGAATGGTGCGTTCTAGTCACCTTGGACGTTAAGAACGCCTTTAACACGGCATCCTGGGCCGCCATACTAAGGAGTCTGAAGGAAAGAGGAACCCAGAAATACCTTATTAACATAATAAGGGACTACCTGACAGGCAGAATGGTCTGCACAGGCCGATTAAAAAGGGAAATAACAGCTGGGGTACCTCAAGGCTCCATTCTGGGACCAATACTGTGGAATGTGGCATATGACCCGGTGCTGAACCTAGCAGTTCCGGAAGGTTGCTACATGGTGGCATACGCAGATGACCTGGCTCTGGTGGTCAAGGATGACGGGGTCCCGGGACTGATAGGGAAGGTGCGAAAGGCCTACGAAATAGTGAATGAATGGATGGTGGAGAACAACCTCCAAATGGTCCCCGAGAAAACGGAGGCGGTTGTCATGCAGGGCAGAAGGGACAAGAGAGCAGTGATATTGGAACTGGGATCAGTGAAGATGAGACCGGCTAAAGTAGTGAGGTATTTGGGAGTACTCATAGGTGAAGAGCGATATCATTCGCGACACGTGATTGAGGCCTGCAACAAGGCAACGGAAAAAGCGGGGGCATTGGCGAAAATAATGCCGAACACCAGGGGCCCGAGCACGAAAAAGCGCCTACTCCTGTATGGAGTGGTTCAATCCATCTTATTGTACGCGGCGCCAATATGGGGGCTCATGGTAAAGATAAAAAAGTACAAGGACCTGTTGGAGAGGACACAGAGGAAGGCACTGCTACGGGTAGTGTGCGGGTTCAGGACTGCCTCCACGGAGGCAATACAGGTGATTGCGGGGATACCGCCAATTGACCTCCTAATAGAGGAGAGAACTAATATGTGGGAGAAAAAAATAACGCATAAGGAAGCCAGAAGTGAAACGATGGAGAGATGGCAGGAGAGATGGCATAAACTAGAGAACAAGGCACAATGGACAAAGAAGATCATACCTAACATCGAAGCTTGGACAAATTGTGAACACAGACAGACGGACTATTTCTTAACACAAGCACTAACAGGACACGGCTCTTTCAGACAATACTTAAACCGAATAAAAAAGACAGACGATGACAAATGCATCTACTGTGGGAGGATGGACACTCCAAGCCACACGCTTTTCCATTGTGAAAGGTGGAGTGAAATGAGAACCGTGGAAATGAGAGAGGAAAACTTCATACAGCTCATGCTCAGAAGCGAGGAAGACTGGAGCAGGATCCAAAATTGCGTACGAGGCATCATGAAAACAAAACAAGAAGAGGAGACATAAGTGGACTGGCGTTGCCTGGAGAAGTATGTCGATTTGATGGTCCCACCAGGCAATAGTGGCCAAAAGAGAGGAAGTGGGATGGTCACAACACCACCACTGGGTTTACACGGTCGGCAAGTTCCAACCCGTGTCGCTTTGGGAGAAACTCCCTGCCCCAGAGTGTCTTGCGATGCTCAGAACGAGCGAAGGAAGATTTGCCCTAAACCTCTCAAAAAAAAAAAAAAAAAAAAAAAGTTTGGGTTAGTTTGGGTTAGTTTGGGTTAGTTTGGGTTAGTTTGGGTTAGTTTGGGTTAGTTTGGGTTAGTTTGGGTTAGTTTGGGTTAGTTTGGGTTAGTTTGGGTTAGTTTGGGTTAGTTTGGGTTAGTTTGGGTTAGTTTGGGTTAGTTTGGGTTAGTTTGGGTTAGTTTGGGTTAGTTTGGGTTAGTTTGGGTTAGTTTGGGTTAGTTTGGGTTAGTTTGGGTTAGTTTGGGTTAGTTTGGGTTAGTTTGGGTTAGTTTGGGTTAGTTTGGGTTAGTTTGGGTTAGTTTGGGTTAGTTTGGGTTAGTTTGGGTTAGTTTGGGTTAGTTTGGGTTAGTTTGGGTTAGTTTGGGTTAGTTTGGGTTAGTTTGGGTTAGTTTGGGTTAGTTTGGGTTAGTTTGGGTTAGTTTGGGTTAGTTTGGGTTAGTTTGGGTTAGTTTGGGTTAGTTTGGGTTAGTTTGGGTTAGTTTGGGTTAGTTTGGGTTAGTTTGGGTTAGTTTGGGTTAGTTTGGGTTAGTTTGGGTTAGTTTGGGTTAGTTTGGGTTAGTTTGGGTTAGTTTGGGTTAGTTTGGGTTAGTTTGGGTTAGTTTGGGTTAGTTTGGGTTAGTTTGGGTTAGTTTGGGTTAGTTTGGGTTAGTTTGGGTTAGTTTGGGTTAGTTTGGGTTAGTTTGGGTTAGTTTGGGTTAGTTTGGGTTAGTTTGGGTTAGTTTGGGTTAGTTTGGGTTAGTTTGGGTTAGTTTGGGTTAGTTTGGGTTAGTTTGGGTTAGTTTGGGTTAGTTTGGGTTAGTTTGGGTTAGTTTGGGTTAGTTTGGGTTAGTTTGGGTTAGTTTGGGTTAGTTTGGGTTAGTTTGGGTTAGTTTGGGTTAGTTTGGGTTAGTTTGGGTTAGTTTGGGTTAGTTTGGGTTAGTTTGGGTTAGTTTGGGTTAGTTTGGGTTAGTTTGGGTTAGTTTGGGTTAGTTTGGGTTAGTTTGGGTTAGTTTGGGTTAGTTTGGGTTAGTTTGGGTTAGTTTGGGTTAGTTTGGGTTAGTTTGGGTTAGTTTGGGTTAGTTTGGGTTAGTTTGGGTTAGTTTGGGTTAGTTTGGGTTAGTTTGGGTTAGTTTGGGTTAGTTTGGGTTAGTTTGGGTTAGTTTGGGTTAGTTTGGGTTAGTTTGGGTTAGTTTGGGTTAGTTTGGGTTAGTTTGGGTTAGTTTGGGTTAGTTTGGGTTAGTTTGGGTTAGTTTGGGTTAGTTTGGGTTAGTTTGGGTTAGTTTGGGTTAGTTTGGGTTAGTTTGGGTTAGTTTGGGTTAGTTTGGGTTAGTTTGGGTTAGTTTGGGTTAGTTTGGGTTAGTTTGGGTTAGTTTGGGTTAGTTTGGGTTAGTTTGGGTTAGTTTGGGTTAGTTTGGGTTAGTTTGGGTTAGTTTGGGTTAGTTTGGGTTAGTTTGGGTTAGTTTGGGTTAGTTTGGGTTAGTTTGGGTTAGTTTGGGTTAGTTTGGGTTAGTTTGGGTTAGTTTGGGTTAGTTTGGGTTAGTTTGGGTTAGTTTGGGTTAGTTTGGGTTAGTTTGGGTTAGTTTGGGTTAGTTTGGGTTAGTTTGGGTTAGTTTGGGTTAGTTTGGGTTAGTTTGGGTTAGTTTGGGTTAGTTTGGGTTAGTTTGGGTTAGTTTGGGTTAGTTTGGGTTAGTTTGGGTTAGTTTGGGTTAGTTTGGGTTAGTTTGGGTTAGTTTGGGTTAGTTTGGGTTAGTTTGGGTTAGTTTGGGTTAGTTTGGGTTAGTTTGGGTTAGTTTGGGTTAGTTTGGGTTAGTTTGGGTTAGTTTGGGTTAGTTTGGGTTAGTTTGGGTTAGTTTGGGTTAGTTTGGGTTAGTTTGGGTTAGTTTGGGTTAGTTTGGGTTAGTTTGGGTTAGTTTGGGTTAGTTTGGGTTAGTTTGGGTTAGTTTGGGTTAGTTTGGGTTAGTTTGGGTTAGTTTGGGTTAGTTTGGGTTAGTTTGGGTTAGTTTGGGTTAGTTTGGGTTAGTTTGGGTTAGTTTGGGTTAGTTTGGGTTAGTTTGGGTTAGTTTGGGTTAGTTTGGGTTAGTTTGGGTTAGTTTGGGTTAGTTTGGGTTAGTTTGGGTTAGTTTGGGTTAGTTTGGGTTAGTTTGGGTTAGTTTGGGTTAGTTTGGGTTAGTTTGGGTTAGTTTGGGTTAGTTTGGGTTAGTTTGGGTTAGTTTGGGTTAGTTTGGGTTAGTTTGGGTTAGTTTGGGTTAGTTTGGGTTAGTTTGGGTTAGTTTGGGTTAGTTTGGGTTAGTTTGGGTTAGTTTGGGTTAGTTTGGGTTAGTTTGGGTTAGTTTGGGTTAGTTTGGGTTAGTTTGGGTTAGTTTGGGTTAGTTTGGGTTAGTTTGGGTTAGTTTGGGTTAGTTTGGGTTAGTTTGGGTTAGTTTGGGTTAGTTTGGGTTAGTTTGGGTTAGTTTGGGTTAGTTTGGGTTAGTTTGGGTTAGTTTGGGTTAGTTTGGGTTAGTTTGGGTTAGTTTGGGTTAGTTTGGGTTAGTTTGGGTTAGTTTGGGTTAGTTTGGGTTAGTTTGGGTTAGTTTGGGTTAGTTTGGGTTAGTTTGGGTTAGTTTGGGTTAGTTTGGGTTAGTTTGGGTTAGTTTGGGTTAGTTTGGGTTAGTTTGGGTTAGTTTGGGTTAGTTTGGGTTAGTTTGGGTTAGTTTGGGTTAGTTTGGGTTAGTTTGGGTTAGTTTGGGTTAGTTTGGGTTAGTTTGGGTTAGTTTGGGTTAGTTTGGGTTAGTTTGGGTTAGTTTGGGTTAGTTTGGGTTAGTTTGGGTTAGTTTGGGTTAGTTTGGGTTAGTTTGGGTTAGTTTGGGTTAGTTTGGGTTAGTTTGGGTTAGTTTGGGTTAGTTTGGGTTAGTTTGGGTTAGTTTGGGTTAGTTTGGGTTAGTTTGGGTTAGTTTGGGTTAGTTTGGGTTAGTTTGGGTTAGTTTGGGTTAGTTTGGGTTAGTTTGGGTTAGTTTGGGTTATAAGTGGGTGCACCCGGATATTTGAGATTTTTTGGCAGAAATTTACTCATTGAAACGGTCTCTATCGATACAAGTTTTCAAACATCTGTCAATGTTTACAGTTTGCCGGTAAATGCGATGGGTCAGTTTTGGGTCAGTTTAAAAAGTGTCTTTTTGACACTTAAATTTCATTCAAAATTAATGAAATTTTTTTTACATGTATTTTTGATGGTTTTCAATTGATTTTGACTGTTTTTGAAAATTTTTATTTTTTATATTTTTTCTTATTTTTGCATTTTTTTCATTCAAAATTTATTTGAAATTGAAAAAAAAAATTTTTTACATGCATCTAAAATGTTTCTTGATTGATTTTAACTATTTTTAGATCTTTTTATATTTTTTTTTTTTTTTATTTTTGCATTTTTTTCACTCAAAACTCACTCAAAATTAATGACAAGTATTTTTACCATGCATTTTACATGTTTCTTGATTGATTTTGGGCATTTTTTCAAATTTTTTATTTTTGTTTATTTTTTTATTTTTGTGTTTTTCCATTCTTAATTCCTTCAATATTGACGGAAAACATTTTTAATATGCTATTTTCACGTTCCCCAATCATTTTTGACTGTTTTTGGTTTTTTTTATTAAGCTGAGATTATCACCTATATTTCCCTTTGGAATTCGAATGTTTCAGTACATATTTTATTATAATAGTTGACAAGCTTACGGGATTGTGAGGAAATAGGGGCTTTGGGTGGGGTAAAAGGTAAAATAACAAGAGGTTAAAAGGTCAAGGTCAACTTGGGTTAATTTGGGTTAGTTTGGGTTAATTCAGGTCAGTTTCAGGTCAATTTGATCCAATTTGGGTTAGTTCAGGTCAAATCTCGTCATATGCACTCCCTGGGAGCAGTACTCGACGCAAAATGCTACCTGAAACAACAATAACCCAAAAAAATTTGCCTACCCGCAGAGTGGTCAGTTAGACGAATTATTAATGTTATAATATGTACCACTTAAATCACTCACCTGCATACTACGCATATTTCGTTCGGAGCTGCTGTATTTATTGAATTTGTTTTCCGCGCGATTGCATGAGAATACAATTCAATTATTAAAATAATTCAGTTGCATTTTATTCGAAATTGCTGAAAATTTGTCCACACGTTATTATCATGGTTCTTAACAATTTTTGACTGTTTTTGAATTTTTTTTTTTTTTTTATTTTTTTTTATTTTTGCATTTTTCCACTCAAAATTGATTCAAAATTGATGGAAAAAATTTTTTTCATGCATCTAAAATATTCCTTGATCATGTTTGACTGTTTTTAGATGTTTTTTTTTTTTTATATTTTTCTTAATCTTCCTTTATTTCATTCAAATTTTATTCAAAATGGGTGAAAATTTTATCACAAGCTATAAACATGTTTTGTAATCGATTTTTGATGATTTTTCATTTTTTTTTTTTTTTCAAAATTTTTCAAAATTTTGACTTTTTGAATTTTTTTTTTTTTTTTTAGATTTCTTATTTTTTATCAGTTATGGACGTATTTTTTTCAAACTCAAATATATCGATTTTCAATACTTTTCATTCATTTTTCTTTAAAAATTTTGCATTTTGATTTTTTTCTGGAAAAAATTGACGGTTTTTTCGATTTTTTTTTTTTGATTCTAATGAAGTTTATGCACAACTATCGACTCGAATTTTTTCCGATTTTTAAATAAATGATTTGTGCCTTTTTTTTTGATTTTTTGTGTGTTTTTCTTCTTTTGAAAATGTGGGTTATAAGTGGGTGCACCCGGATATTTGAGATTTTTTGGCAGAAATTTACTCATTGAAACGGTCTCTATCGATACAAGTTTTCAAACATCTGTCAATGTTTACAGTTTGCCGGTAAATGCGATGGGTCAGTTTTGGGTCAGTTTAAAAAGTGTCTTTTTGACACTTAAATTTCATTCAAAATTAATGAAATTTTTTTTACATGTATTTTTGATGGTTTTCAATTGATTTTGACTGTTTTTGAAAATTTTTATTTTTTATATTTTTTCTTATTTTTGCATTTTTTTCATTCAAAATTTATTTGAAATTGAAAAAAAAAATTTTTTACATGCATCTAAAATGTTTCTTGATTGATTTTAACTATTTTTAGATCTTTTTATATTTTTTTTTTTTTTTATTTTTGCATTTTTTTCACTCAAAACTCACTCAAAATTAATGACAAGTATTTTTACCATGCATTTTACATGTTTCTTGATTGATTTTGGGCATTTTTTCAAATTTTTTATTTTTGTTTATTTTTTTATTTTTGTGTTTTTCCATTCTTAATTCCTTCAATATTGACGGAAAACATTTTTAATATGCTATTTTCACGTTCCCCAATCATTTTTGACTGTTTTTGGTTTTTTTTATTAAGCTGAGATTATCACCTATATTTCCCTTTGGAATTCGAATGTTTCAGTACATATTTTATTATAATAGTTGACAAGCTTACGGGATTGTGAGGAAATAGGGGCTTTGGGTGGGGTAAAAGGTAAAATAACAAGAGGTTAAAAGGTCAAGGTCAACTTGGGTTAATTTGGGTTAGTTTGGGTTAATTCAGGTCAGTTTCAGGTCAATTTGATCCAATTTGGGTTAGTTCAGGTCAAATCTCGTCATATGCACTCCCTGGGAGCAGTACTCGACGCAAAATGCTACCTGAAACAACAATAACCCAAAAAAATTTGCCTACCCGCAGAGTGGTCAGTTAGACGAATTATTAATGTTATAATATGTACCACTTAAATCACTCACCTGCATACTACGCATATTTCGTTCGGAGCTGCTGTATTTATTGAATTTGTTTTCCGCGCGATTGCATGAGAATACAATTCAATTATTAAAATAATTCAGTTGCATTTTATTCGAAATTGCTGAAAATTTGTCCACACGTTATTATCATGGTTCTTAACAATTTTTGACTGTTTTTGAATTTTTTTTTTTTTTTTATTTTTTTTTATTTTTGCATTTTTCCACTCAAAATTGATTCAAAATTGATGGAAAAAATTTTTTTCATGCATCTAAAATATTCCTTGATCATGTTTGACTGTTTTTAGATGTTTTTTTTTTTTTATATTTTTCTTAATCTTCCTTTATTTCATTCAAATTTTATTCAAAATGGGTGAAAATTTTATCACAAGCTATAAACATGTTTTGTAATCGATTTTTGATGATTTTTCATTTTTTTTTTTTTTTCAAAATTTTTCAAAATTTTGACTTTTTGAATTTTTTTTTTTTTTTTTAGATTTCTTATTTTTTATCAGTTATGGACGTATTTTTTTCAAACTCAAATATATCGATTTTCAATACTTTTCATTCATTTTTCTTTAAAAATTTTGCATTTTGATTTTTTTCTGGAAAAAATTGACGGTTTTTTCGATTTTTTTTTTTTGATTCTAATGAAGTTTATGCACAACTATCGACTCGAATTTTTTCCGATTTTTAAATAAATGATTTGTGCCTTTTTTTTTGATTTTTTGTGTGTTTTTCTTCTTTTGAAAATGTGGGTTATAAGTGGGTGCACCCGGATATTTGAGATTTTTTGGCAGAAATTTACTCATTGAAACGGTCTCTATCGATACAAGTTTTCAAACATCTGTCAATGTTTACAGTTTGCCGGTAAATGCGATGGGTCAGTTTTGGGTCAGTTTAAAAAGTGTCTTTTTGACACTTAAATTTCATTCAAAATTAATGAAATTTTTTTTACATGTATTTTTGATGGTTTTCAATTGATTTTGACTGTTTTTGAAAATTTTTATTTTTTATATTTTTTCTTATTTTTGCATTTTTTTCATTCAAAATTTATTTGAAATTGAAAAAAAAAATTTTTTACATGCATCTAAAATGTTTCTTGATTGATTTTAACTATTTTTAGATCTTTTTATATTTTTTTTTTTTTTTATTTTTGCATTTTTTTCACTCAAAACTCACTCAAAATTAATGACAAGTATTTTTACCATGCATTTTACATGTTTCTTGATTGATTTTGGGCATTTTTTCAAATTTTTTATTTTTGTTTATTTTTTTATTTTTGTGTTTTTCCATTCTTAATTCCTTCAATATTGACGGAAAACATTTTTAATATGCTATTTTCACGTTCCCCAATCATTTTTGACTGTTTTTGGTTTTTTTTATTAAGCTGAGATTATCACCTATATTTCCCTTTGGAATTCGAATGTTTCAGTACATATTTTATTATAATAGTTGACAAGCTTACGGGATTGTGAGGAAATAGGGGCTTTGGGTGGGGTAAAAGGTAAAATAACAAGAGGTTAAAAGGTCAAGGTCAACTTGGGTTAATTTGGGTTAGTTTGGGTTAATTCAGGTCAGTTTCAGGTCAATTTGATCCAATTTGGGTTAGTTCAGGTCAAATCTCGTCATATGCACTCCCTGGGAGCAGTACTCGACGCAAAATGCTACCTGAAACAACAATAACCCAAAAAAATTCGCCCTAATAGGGGCTACTTGGCGTAAAGTTTAAAGGGACAGACTTGCAATCCAAAGACTGGTGGATCGATTCCCGCGGTAGGCAAAGTTAGTTTTTTTTTAATGGTTTCTTGTTTTTTTTTGTAATTGTTCAATAAGTCATGTAGTTCAAGATGCTTAAGATGCTGGTATGTTGATTTTTGGTTACTAGAGAGATATGCAAGAGGGTGAAAATCCACCCTCAACGCATTTTGTTCTTGTTGCTGTTATGGTGAAGGACTGTGTAAATTAATTTCTTTTCTGCACCATAGAAGTAGCATGTTTTTTATTTTGGTATCGAAAATGAACCTTTAATATCACTCGCTAGTGGTGAATGTTATTCAAGTTCTTTTTTCAATTTCACTTGAAAGTGTAAGCGACGCTTAACGAGAACAAACTATATGTTACTATCTACTTTGAATTTGTGTTCAGTCACGTTTACGCCAAATTTAATGTGGATGGTAGATGGCACTTGGCACTAGATGGTAGCATAATAATTATGTTTTTTGTTTGTCAAACGGAAACATGTTAGGTACTCCCACTTCGTGGTGGATTTGAGTGTAAGTTAAGCATTAAGCATGCTCGTGTTCGTTAGAACATAATATTGTAATATACTATACCTACTCATTTAAACGAAAGTACAATTTTTGTTCATGGTTCTTTATAGGGTCTGTAACAAGTTGAGGGGGCAGTTATTTAGATTTGGTTATTTTGCTAATGTAAAACTGATGTCGGTGTCTACTATAGGTTTGATAGGTTCTGTTGATGTTTTAGGATGAAGTCTGACTGACTAAAATTGTTTCTTTTTTCTTTTTTTGACAAAATCAAATTCAACTGACAATGACATAAAATGAACAAAGGTGAATAACAACGGGACGTAACATTCTTCCCCCCAAGAACTCCATCTGTTCACTGCAACAATCTGTCTTTGCTCTTCAAATTGACATTATTCCGATAAAATCCTTATTTTCATACGCGAACACTTGGTATGTTGTGCGTTTCATTCTTTTGATAGTCGTAGAAGGCGGGGTAAGTTCAGTCACAAATATATTATATTATATTATGGTGAACCATGATACTAAAACACACGAGATAAGCTTACTAGCTGGACGAAATTGGAACAATGTCAAGAACAACGACGGACCCTGACGACTGATGATAGAATAGATCAATAATAATTATTGCATTATTGCTGCTTGAATTGTGTGCATCGGTGCTACAATATTTCCGATTTTGGTTATTATTCCAAACGATTTCATGAAAAATTGCCAATGAACGATTGTAAATATTTTGTAAGTTATTTACAAACATATTTTCCTCACTATCATAAATTATAGTTAAATATTGATAAAAATCCAATGTGCATCGATGGAATTCTAATTGATAATACTATTTCTCCTTCTTTTACTGATTTATTTATTCAAAAACTGGATAATTATATACAGATATGCTAGGAAATTAAGAGATGAACCTGCAATAAGATTATAGAAGCTGTTTTCAATATATTCGTCATGATGATTTTAGTAAAAAGCGGATTGATCGTTGGGATTTGATCAAGTTTTTTAATGAAGTTATAAGATTAGTTAGGTATTTCTTTCCAAAAATATCTTCCATAACCTTTTCCTCATCCTGTATCCTTTCCATCCCAGAAAAGTAAGCAAAATTTCTTTCTCTACACACTGGAAGGTAGTCGCAGTTGCAAATAAAATAAACACAGCATTTTCCTAGTATATTTTGTACATACTATGAGGAAGAAAGCAGGCGCCTTCACCATATGCCAAAGAACTATTCTTCACTAGATAGGGATCAGCCAGCAGAGCAGCAGTAGTAGCAGCAGCAAGGGCCAGCGGGGGCTGAAATCCTACCATTATTTCTCAAAAACATGGCATGTCCCATCTTTCCCACATTGAATAAATAATTATTCTTGCAGATGCACGCCTCAATACATATTAGGGAAATGTTGTATAAACTGTTAGGTCAAGTACAATAGTACCCTTCCCGCCTGTTGAGCAATGTATGTTTTCAAAAATTGTAAATTATAAATTATAAGTGAATAAAGTTATTTGACAGAAAGAGATAAGACAACAAAGAACTTTGGTGAAGGTGTCAGTTCAAATTCAAATTGTTTAGTCATGTTAAGTATATGTGTACATTTGAAATGTTGATATATATATATATATAGTCCATTGGACACAAAAAAATGTTTTCTGTGTAAGCTGTGCTGATAACCTATCATGTCATTGTGTCCATTGTCTCTGACAAGATATCAAACAAAGTGAAACGCCAAAAATTGAGCACACAGTAGTAATTTTGTCCAACGGATATTTGCATTCGACTATACGTCAAATAATATTAAAATTATTGTGTAAGCTAAAATTAAAAGTTAAAACAAAGCTACAAACTACAGTGGATATATTCTAGCACTATCAAATGAAATGTTTCTTGAAAATGGTTAAAAATTCCTCGAAAGAGTGAAAGGCATTGTCAATTGAAAAATCCTTTTTTTTCATAATTATTGTCTTTATTCAAGTTTCAAATTCCGATGAAAATTGTTCCATATATCCATTATCATTGAAGAACTTTATGGCGGCCCATCAGACCAATTTAGACGTCATAAAACCATCACAGTTTCCCATGTGTCTTGTCGAGTAGGTATGCCTACCTCAATAATCAATATCCTTTATGCTTTAATTCATTCCTTCACCATCAAATCTGCAAGATCAGACTATGTTGAAGATTGGAGGGAGTTAGCAGGTGTAAAAACAGATAAAATTTTGGATTACAAAAATCACTTTATAAAAAATGAGGTTGTCTTTAAACAGAGTTTTACTGAAACTGATGAGATCAGAAGAGGAATTAAGAAATAGCACATTTAGGGCCGATATTTCAATGTCATGTTAAGTGACATTTTAGCTAAGGTATACTTAAAGTTGATGTGAATTTAAAAATTGACTATCACCGCAAGTACCGTATCTCAATTGCGCCACTCCCTTCATTTAGTTAAGGATCTAATGGGAGTCTTGGACCATACAAGCGTGTATGGTCGAAGATGGGAGTAGTATCGCAATCCAAAAACGACTCTTACGGTAGACAAATTCTAGGTCCAAAATAACCGAGTGTACTTTGATCTTAAATGGACATTGAAATATCGGCCCTTAGTTGGGCATTTTTGTTTTCTGAAATAAAATAAAATATCTCCTTATATACCTAAACATGTTGTTAATAACCGAAATTGATTTTTCTGCAGTATATTTAATTATTATTAATAAATGATAAGATACAACTAGCTGAAATAATCAATAATGTAATAAAGTGCCTTGAGTGATTTGTAATACCATTTAATAATAAGATTATATTATAAAATGGTAATACCAATAAGCAATGGC
Organism: Orchestes rusci; assembly: GCA_958502075.1. Taxonomy (NCBI): domain Eukaryota; kingdom Metazoa; phylum Arthropoda; class Insecta; order Coleoptera; family Curculionidae; genus Orchestes; species Orchestes rusci. The sequence goes on along the minus strand of OY293303.1, from coordinate 25,313 downwards.
GGCGGTAACGTTATGATCGTTTTTGTTGATGCGCAGATTTCTCCTATCGACGCTATTGATTTTCTGTTTTAGTTTACATTTGAAACTGATGATGGTGCGCGCTCCGCATTTTAGATTGAATGTTTCCAATCGATTTTCAGTTGATATTATGGTGACGACGTCGTGACGATGTCAATGTTTTGTTGATGGAATGGTGAATAGTAATAATAATCGTTTTTAGTTGATCAAATAGTTTTTCAAATTTTTGTTTATGATTCTTATTGTTTCTTTCTTTCTTTCTTTATCTATATGTATTCGTAGGCTAGGTACTTGTATGTATGGATGATGGTTTTTAAAAATAAATAGGCAGGCAAATAAGCAAGTAGACGTCCTCACCATAATATACCAAAGAATCATCCTTCAACAGAGACCGACCCTGCTATAGCAGCCAACAGCAACAAGGAGTGCCGTCGCTGGTGGCGTGATTCGAATCTCTAATCTGAATTTGAATAGCAACCAATCAGCGCGTCGAGATCAGCAATCCTCCATCCACCACAGACAAAAAATGCAGCATTCGTCGAATACTTCTCCGAATATTTGGTCAGAGTGAGCGAGTTTGATGGTGCCAAAATCATAACAGGTGATTTTAATTTTGAATTGTCAAAGAACTCTTTGTACGGTCTTGAAATTATAAATAGTGTTGTTAGTAGTGGTATTGTGACGAGACATTGTTCAGTAAATGGTGAAGACGCCGAATCGATTGCCTTCTGGTACATTCTAGCGAGGCTAGATGGCGTCGAATGTTCATCGCTTTTTCTAAAAATATCTGGAATGTTCTTTCAATCCTGGCGATGGTATATAATGAGGTCCGCCATTTGAAGAAGGATAGTTATCGATCAGCCGCGAATTATAATCGTTACAACATAAATATACGCTGCGATTGTGAACATAAATATTTGTGGTTGTGTTAGTGACTTTAAATAAATTAATTAAAACTGGACAAGTGTTTTCTATAGCGAAACTCGTTACATTGTACCAACTTGTGAATTCTCAAACTCGAATAACACCTACTAGTGAAACGCTTATTGACTATAATATAGTGACAAATAACAAAACTATAGTCCATTACATTCATCATGCTCCTAAAATTAGCGACTATTCAATTTTATTTGTAGCTTTACTTGAAGTGTCTAAAAAAGGTTGGAGGTGGTCAGTTGGGCATTGTGTTTTCCCCCATCGGGCGCGTCCCCAGGTGGCGGATAGGGGAACGCCTCTCAGATATGAGAGGTAGGGGAGAAGACACGCCCGCGGACCTAGATTAACACACACAACAGGCATGGAATGGACGAAGGTATCGATAAAAAGTTTACGGAGCAGAGGAGGGTTACCTCAGTTCCGGTCGGTGTGGGTGGTGAGCAAACGGCCCCCCCCCCGACCGTCAACCAGCTACCGTAAGTCGAGTATCCACGATGATGACATTGCGATAAACAAGGACGACGATTTGGAAATCTATCAGTTTCAGAGACGATTCACACCTTTCTCCGAAAGCACAGAAAATGACGCGGAGGAGATAGACCCCTTTGCCAGGAGGAGCTCTATAAATAGAAGTCCTCCTCTAGAAAAGAGGAGAAATTCAGAGACCAAAGCTGGAAAACAAAGAAAGACGGCGACAGAATGCCAAGGAGGTAGAGCAAGTAAGCCAGAGAAACACAGATTGGTTTAAATCAATCTTATCCAGCAAGACTCCCCAAAAACCAAAAAACATAGTTGACTTTACGGAAGAAGACTCTTCCACAGTTCCAGAAGATAAAGAAATTGACAAAAAAAGACCGGCAGATAGCCCTCCAGACGAAGTGAAGAAGAAGAAGAAGAAAGGAAAACTAGACCCGACACTTCACGCAGTGCTGGAGAAAATAAACACTTTTAGCAAGAAGTTGGAAGAAAACGTAGAACAGAATACAAAAAAGGGCATAAAAAAAGTTAACCTAGAGATGAAACACTATCTGCAATATGTAGACATGCTTCTCGAAAAAGGCTGGACAGGGGCAAGAACAGAGACGGCGACCACCAGAGAAACGGCTGTCCAGACGGATCCATCCACAGAACATATAGGAAACAGAACAGAGATGGTGACCACCAGAGAAATCGCGGCCCAAACAGACCCACCCTTTGAGTTTGAAAGAGACACCGTGCAATTTCAGTACATAAATAATTACCAAAACTTCAAGGCAGAAGAGGACAAGATATGGCCCGAGGAAGCCTTCGCCAATACAGAAGTGAAAAGAGGAAACCCGCTGGACATCTAGAGAGGGGTTGTCAAGACGGTTTTCGTAGAGCCATCTGATCCAATGATGGAAAATAGCATTCAACTTCTCTTCAAAAGAAGGTATCCTGACCTGAGCGAAGCCTCAGAAGAGTTCGTGGTTCTAGAACAAACTAACAAATTGAGGACCAGCTACACAACAGAACAGGTAGCACAAAAGGTGGTCATGATAAAAATGACAGCAATCGAACAGGATCTTTGGAATAAAAACTGAGACAGAAGGAGTCGAGTTCATAGCCATGCATCATCTAAGTTCCATGCCAAACAAAAAACTACAGAAAATGGTAGAGGCGGTTTTCCACACATCAGGAACCAGCGTAATCATATACACAACAGAATCAAGAGAAAGACTAGACAATAAACCAAAACCAGGCAGAAAAGCTGGAAAAGAGAGAGCAAATCAGGCAAAGAGATCAAGTTACGCTCTAATAGTCGAGTCAGAAGGAAAGTCATACGTGGATACAGTCAAAGAGATAAAAAATAAAATAGGTAATCTACCAGCAAGCAAAGCTATAGACAGCATAAAAAAGACCAGAGAGGGTAAGATGCTTATCACAATGCAGAAAGACATCGGCGCCATAAATGAGCTGGAAGAAGTCATCAGGAAAGGCAACGAAAAGATCCGCATTCGAAGAAGCATACAAGAGAGCAAAGGAATAGCAGTTCATATAAAGGGAATGGATATCACCACGACCGAAGAAGAGCTTAAAAAGGCACTTTTGGAGAAGACAAACACCGACCAATTCAAAATTGGGAATTTCCGACCGTTCGGCGGAGAAACCCTAGCAGTCACAGTGATAACCAATAAGCAGGCTGCTGCAGACATAACGAAAGATGGGAAAATTCGAGTGGGATACGTGACGTGCAGGGCCGAAATACGGGTGACTATTCAAAGGTGTTTCAAATGTTGGGAATATGGACACGCGGCTGAGTCATGCCAAGGACCCGATAGAACAAAGTTGTGCCATAGATGCGGCAACCATGGGCACGTAAAGAAAGACTGCGGACAAATGCCAAAATGTCTGATATGTGAAGGAGAACATATGTCGGGATCAGGAAAGTGCACCGCGTTCAGACGAGCTCTGTCAAGAAGTCGGAGAGCCCTCAGCTATCGGCAGACAGCGACAGACTCGGAGCAAGCAACTGAAATAGGAGCAGATAAAGAGAGGATGGAATTTCTACCTCCAAACCCGAGGATCTCACCTACAAGCAACGATAGCCACAAGACAACAGAAAGAACAGAAAGAGACCACCTTCAATATTAAATTCGCACTCAACGATTTAAAAATCATACAGATCAACCTTAACAGATGCAGAGCGGCTCATGATATGTTGGAAAAACCCTGTCTTGAACAGAAAATAGACGTCGTCATCGGACAGGAACCAAACAAAAGGGACCAAAGAAAAGACTACTGTGATAAGGATTGTGATACCTTCATCAACGTAAATAAAAACATACCTGTGATAAAAAGCTTTGAAGGATATGGTTTTGTGCTAGTAGAAATAGATAAATGTTGTATAGTGTCATGCTATTTTTCCCCTAATAGACCTTTGGAAGACCTATGCGAACTACTACAAAACATACAAGCAGAAATTAGGAACACAAGGAAAAATGTCATATTAGGAGGTGACCTAAATGCAAAGACTCCTTCTATTGGATACAAAGATACTAATGATAGAGGAAAGATCCTAAAGGATTGGCTAGCAGCAAATGGGCTCATCATCTTAAACGAAGGACACACACCTACCTTCAGCAACGCAAATGGTACATCAGTGATAGACTTTACCGCTGCCACCGGAGGTATATGCTCCCATATAAATAATTGGAAAGTTGATGAAGAGACTGAGAATATGAGCGATCACCAAACAATCAGATTTAAAGTCGAAAGGTCCAGCCCGGGTAGACTTCCACAAATAAACAAAAACAGGTGGAGAGTAGACGACTCGAGCCTTTCCAAACTATCTAAGGAAGTTAAGGGAATGTTCAAAAATAAATCCAGTATAAGCCCAATAGAGCTCATAAGGACTATAACAAGCAAGTGCGACGAAATTATCCCAAAAAAAGGAGCTGTTTCTACTCATAGACCTGTTTACTGGTGGAACCCAAATATCTCATACAGGAGAACTGAGTGCATAAAACTAAGACGAAGATATACAAGAGCCCGCACACAAAGAAAACTCGATCAACATGACCTAAATGAACAATACAAAATGGCAAAGCGAGAATTGAAAAAAGAAATAAGAGATAGCAAAAAAGACAAATGGAAAAAACTGATGGAAGATACAGCGAAAGTAAGGCTCGAACGTACAGAAAGGATCATGGCCCTCAAGGTATGTTCGGCGTACCGGACGGTCTCGACAGATGCAGCCTTGGTAATGGCGACCATGATACCCCTGCAGCTGTTGGCTCAGGAGAGAGGGAGACTTTTCAACGCTGGAATCGTGACACCTGAGGCAAAGAGACTGGAGAGAGAAAAAACTTTAGAAACCTGGCAGGATCAATGGAACAGGTCGCAGAAAGGAAGGTGGGTTAGTTTGGGTTAGTTTGGGTTAGTTTGGGTTAGTTTGGGTTAGTTTGGGTTAGTTTGGGTTAGTTTGGGTTAGTTTGGGTTAGTTTGGGTTAGTTTGGGTTAGTTTGGGTTAGTTTGGGTTAGTTTGGGTTAGTTTGGGTTAGTTTGGGTTAGTTTGGGTTAGTTTGGGTTAGTTTGGGTTAGTTTGGGTTAGTTTGGGTTAGTTTGGGTTAGTTTGGGTTAGTTTGGGTTAGTTTGGGTTAGTTTGGGTTAGTTTGGGTTAGTTTGGGTTAGTTTGGGTTAGTTTGGGTTAGTTTGGGTTAGTTTGGGTTAGTTTGGGTTAGTTTGGGTTAGTTTGGGTTAGTTTGGGTTAGTTTGGGTTAGTTTGGGTTAGTTTGGGTTAGTTTGGGTTAGTTTGGGTTAGTTTGGGTTAGTTTGGGTTAGTTTGGGTTAGTTTGGGTTAGTTTGGGTTAGTTTGGGTTAGTTTGGGTTAGTTTGGGTTAGTTTGGGTTATAAGTGGGTGCACCCGGATATTTGAGATTTTTTGGCAGAAATTTACTCATTGAAACGGTCTCTATCGATACAAGTTTTCAAACATCTGTCAATGTTTACAGTTTGCCGGTAAATGCGATGGGTCAGTTTTGGGTCAGTTTAAAAAGTGTCTTTTTGACACTTAAATTTCATTCAAAATTAATGAAATTTTTTTTACATGTATTTTTGATGGTTTTCAATTGATTTTGACTGTTTTTGAAAATTTTTATTTTTTATATTTTTTCTTATTTTTGCATTTTTTTCATTCAAAATTTATTTGAAATTGAAAAAAAAAATTTTTTACATGCATCTAAAATGTTTCTTGATTGATTTTAACTATTTTTAGATCTTTTTATATTTTTTTTTTTTTTTATTTTTGCATTTTTTTCACTCAAAACTCACTCAAAATTAATGACAAGTATTTTTACCATGCATTTTACATGTTTCTTGATTGATTTTGGGCATTTTTTCAAATTTTTTATTTTTGTTTATTTTTTTATTTTTGTGTTTTTCCATTCTTAATTCCTTCAATATTGACGGAAAACATTTTTAATATGCTATTTTCACGTTCCCCAATCATTTTTGACTGTTTTTGGTTTTTTTTATTAAGCTGAGATTATCACCTATATTTCCCTTTGGAATTCGAATGTTTCAGTACATATTTTATTATAATAGTTGACAAGCTTACGGGATTGTGAGGAAATAGGGGCTTTGGGTGGGGTAAAAGGTAAAATAACAAGAGGTTAAAAGGTCAAGGTCAACTTGGGTTAATTTGGGTTAGTTTGGGTTAATTCAGGTCAGTTTCAGGTCAATTTGATCCAATTTGGGTTAGTTCAGGTCAAATCTCGTCATATGCACTCCCTGGGAGCAGTACTCGACGCAAAATGCTACCTGAAACAACAATAACCCAAAAAAATTTGCCTACCCGCAGAGTGGTCAGTTAGACGAATTATTAATGTTATAATATGTACCACTTAAATCACTCACCTGCATACTACGCATATTTCGTTCGGAGCTGCTGTATTTATTGAATTTGTTTTCCGCGCGATTGCATGAGAATACAATTCAATTATTAAAATAATTCAGTTGCATTTTATTCGAAATTGCTGAAAATTTGTCCACACGTTATTATCATGGTTCTTAACAATTTTTGACTGTTTTTGAATTTTTTTTTTTTTTTTATTTTTTTTTATTTTTGCATTTTTCCACTCAAAATTGATTCAAAATTGATGGAAAAAATTTTTTTCATGCATCTAAAATATTCCTTGATCATGTTTGACTGTTTTTAGATGTTTTTTTTTTTTTATATTTTTCTTAATCTTCCTTTATTTCATTCAAATTTTATTCAAAATGGGTGAAAATTTTATCACAAGCTATAAACATGTTTTGTAATCGATTTTTGATGATTTTTCATTTTTTTTTTTTTTTCAAAATTTTTCAAAATTTTGACTTTTTGAATTTTTTTTTTTTTTTTTAGATTTCTTATTTTTTATCAGTTATGGACGTATTTTTTTCAAACTCAAATATATCGATTTTCAATACTTTTCATTCATTTTTCTTTAAAAATTTTGCATTTTGATTTTTTTCTGGAAAAAATTGACGGTTTTTTCGATTTTTTTTTTTTGATTCTAATGAAGTTTATGCACAACTATCGACTCGAATTTTTTCCGATTTTTAAATAAATGATTTGTGCCTTTTTTTTTGATTTTTTGTGTGTTTTTCTTCTTTTGAAAATGTGGGTTATAAGTGGGTGCACCCGGATATTTGAGATTTTTTGGCAGAAATTTACTCATTGAAACGGTCTCTATCGATACAAGTTTTCAAACATCTGTCAATGTTTACAGTTTGCCGGTAAATGCGATGGGTCAGTTTTGGGTCAGTTTAAAAAGTGTCTTTTTGACACTTAAATTTCATTCAAAATTAATGAAATTTTTTTTACATGTATTTTTGATGGTTTTCAATTGATTTTGACTGTTTTTGAAAATTTTTATTTTTTATATTTTTTCTTATTTTTGCATTTTTTTCATTCAAAATTTATTTGAAATTGAAAAAAAAAATTTTTTACATGCATCTAAAATGTTTCTTGATTGATTTTAACTATTTTTAGATCTTTTTATATTTTTTTTTTTTTTTATTTTTGCATTTTTTTCACTCAAAACTCACTCAAAATTAATGACAAGTATTTTTACCATGCATTTTACATGTTTCTTGATTGATTTTGGGCATTTTTTCAAATTTTTTATTTTTGTTTATTTTTTTATTTTTGTGTTTTTCCATTCTTAATTCCTTCAATATTGACGGAAAACATTTTTAATATGCTATTTTCACGTTCCCCAATCATTTTTGACTGTTTTTGGTTTTTTTTATTAAGCTGAGATTATCACCTATATTTCCCTTTGGAATTCGAATGTTTCAGTACATATTTTATTATAATAGTTGACAAGCTTACGGGATTGTGAGGAAATAGGGGCTTTGGGTGGGGTAAAAGGTAAAATAACAAGAGGTTAAAAGGTCAAGGTCAACTTGGGTTAATTTGGGTTAGTTTGGGTTAATTCAGGTCAGTTTCAGGTCAATTTGATCCAATTTGGGTTAGTTCAGGTCAAATCTCGTCATATGCACTCCCTGGGAGCAGTACTCGACGCAAAATGCTACCTGAAACAACAATAACCCAAAAAAATTCGCCCTAATAGGGGCTACTTGGCGTAAAGTTTAAAGGGACAGACTTGCAATCCAAAGACTGGTGGATCGATTCCCGCGGTAGGCAAAGTTAGTTTTTTTTTAATGGTTTCTTGTTTTTTTTTGTAATTGTTCAATAAGTCATGTAGTTCAAGATGCTTAAGATGCTGGTATGTTGATTTTTGGTTACTAGAGAGATATGCAAGAGGGTGAAAATCCACCCTCAACGCATTTTGTTCTTGTTGCTGTTATGGTGAAGGACTGTGTAAATTAATTTCTTTTCTGCACCATAGAAGTAGCATGTTTTTTATTTTGGTATCGAAAATGAACCTTTAATATCACTCGCTAGTGGTGAATGTTATTCAAGTTCTTTTTTCAATTTCACTTGAAAGTGTAAGCGACGCTTAACGAGAACAAACTATATGTTACTATCTACTTTGAATTTGTGTTCAGTCACGTTTACGCCAAATTTAATGTGGATGGTAGATGGCACTTGGCACTAGATGGTAGCATAATAATTATGTTTTTTGTTTGTCAAACGGAAACATGTTAGGTACTCCCACTTCGTGGTGGATTTGAGTGTAAGTTAAGCATTAAGCATGCTCGTGTTCGTTAGAACATAATATTGTAATATACTATACCTACTCATTTAAACGAAAGTACAATTTTTGTTCATGGTTCTTTATAGGGTCTGTAACAAGTTGAGGGGGCAGTTATTTAGATTTGGTTATTTTGCTAATGTAAAACTGATGTCGGTGTCTACTATAGGTTTGATAGGTTCTGTTGATGTTTTAGGATGAAGTCTGACTGACTAAAATTGTTTCTTTTTTCTTTTTTTGACAAAATCAAATTCAACTGACAATGACATAAAATGAACAAAGGTGAATAACAACGGGACGTAACATTCTTCCCCCCAAGAACTCCATCTGTTCACTGCAACAATCTGTCTTTGCTCTTCAAATTGACATTATTCCGATAAAATCCTTATTTTCATACGCGAACACTTGGTATGTTGTGCGTTTCATTCTTTTGATAGTCGTAGAAGGCGGGGTAAGTTCAGTCACAAATATATTATATTATATTATGGTGAACCATGATACTAAAACACACGAGATAAGCTTACTAGCTGGACGAAATTGGAACAATGTCAAGAACAACGACGGACCCTGACGACTGATGATAGAATAGATCAATAATAATTATTGCATTATTGCTGCTTGAATTGTGTGCATCGGTGCTACAATATTTCCGATTTTGGTTATTATTCCAAACGATTTCATGAAAAATTGCCAATGAACGATTGTAAATATTTTGTAAGTTATTTACAAACATATTTTCCTCACTATCATAAATTATAGTTAAATATTGATAAAAATCCAATGTGCATCGATGGAATTCTAATTGATAATACTATTTCTCCTTCTTTTACTGATTTATTTATTCAAAAACTGGATAATTATATACAGATATGCTAGGAAATTAAGAGATGAACCTGCAATAAGATTATAGAAGCTGTTTTCAATATATTCGTCATGATGATTTTAGTAAAAAGCGGATTGATCGTTGGGATTTGATCAAGTTTTTTAATGAAGTTATAAGATTAGTTAGGTATTTCTTTCCAAAAATATCTTCCATAACCTTTTCCTCATCCTGTATCCTTTCCATCCCAGAAAAGTAAGCAAAATTTCTTTCTCTACACACTGGAAGGTAGTCGCAGTTGCAAATAAAATAAACACAGCATTTTCCTAGTATATTTTGTACATACTATGAGGAAGAAAGCAGGCGCCTTCACCATATGCCAAAGAACTATTCTTCACTAGATAGGGATCAGCCAGCAGAGCAGCAGTAGTAGCAGCAGCAAGGGCCAGCGGGGGCTGAAATCCTACCATTATTTCTCAAAAACATGGCATGTCCCATCTTTCCCACATTGAATAAATAATTATTCTTGCAGATGCACGCCTCAATACATATTAGGGAAATGTTGTATAAACTGTTAGGTCAAGTACAATAGTACCCTTCCCGCCTGTTGAGCAATGTATGTTTTCAAAAATTGTAAATTATAAATTATAAGTGAATAAAGTTATTTGACAGAAAGAGATAAGACAACAAAGAACTTTGGTGAAGGTGTCAGTTCAAATTCAAATTGTTTAGTCATGTTAAGTATATGTGTACATTTGAAATGTTGATATATATATATATATAGTCCATTGGACACAAAAAAATGTTTTCTGTGTAAGCTGTGCTGATAACCTATCATGTCATTGTGTCCATTGTCTCTGACAAGATATCAAACAAAGTGAAACGCCAAAAATTGAGCACACAGTAGTAATTTTGTCCAACGGATATTTGCATTCGACTATACGTCAAATAATATTAAAATTATTGTGTAAGCTAAAATTAAAAGTTAAAACAAAGCTACAAACTACAGTGGATATATTCTAGCACTATCAAATGAAATGTTTCTTGAAAATGGTTAAAAATTCCTCGAAAGAGTGAAAGGCATTGTCAATTGAAAAATCCTTTTTTTTCATAATTATTGTCTTTATTCAAGTTTCAAATTCCGATGAAAATTGTTCCATATATCCATTATCATTGAAGAACTTTATGGCGGCCCATCAGACCAATTTAGACGTCATAAAACCATCACAGTTTCCCATGTGTCTTGTCGAGTAGGTATGCCTACCTCAATAATCAATATCCTTTATGCTTTAATTCATTCCTTCACCATCAAATCTGCAAGATCAGACTATGTTGAAGATTGGAGGGAGTTAGCAGGTGTAAAAACAGATAAAATTTTGGATTACAAAAATCACTTTATAAAAAATGAGGTTGTCTTTAAACAGAGTTTTACTGAAACTGATGAGATCAGAAGAGGAATTAAGAAATAGCACATTTAGGGCCGATATTTCAATGTCATGTTAAGTGACATTTTAGCTAAGGTATACTTAAAGTTGATGTGAATTTAAAAATTGACTATCACCGCAAGTACCGTATCTCAATTGCGCCACTCCCTTCATTTAGTTAAGGATCTAATGGGAGTCTTGGACCATACAAGCGTGTATGGTCGAAGATGGGAGTAGTATCGCAATCCAAAAACGACTCTTACGGTAGACAAATTCTAGGTCCAAAATAACCGAGTGTACTTTGATCTTAAATGGACATTGAAATATCGGCCCTTAGTTGGGCATTTTTGTTTTCTGAAATAAAATAAAATATCTCCTTATATACCTAAACATGTTGTTAATAACCGAAATTGATTTTTCTGCAGTATATTTAATTATTATTAATAAATGATAAGATACAACTAGCTGAAATAATCAATAATGTAATAAAGTGCCTTGAGTGATTTGTAATACCATTTAATAATAAGATTATATTATAAAATGGTAATACCAATAAGCAATGGCGGCGGTAACGTTATGATCGTTTTTGTTGATGCGCAGATTTCTCCTATCGACGCTATTGATTTTCTGTTTTAGTTTACATTTGAAACTGATGATGGTGCGCGCTCCGCATTTTAGATTGAATGTTTCCAATCGATTTTCAGTTGATATTATGGTGACGACGTCGTGACGATGTCAATGTTTTGTTGATGGAATGGTGAATAGTAATAATAATCGTTTTTAGTTGATCAAATAGTTTTTCAAATTTTTGTTTATGATTCTTATTGTTTCTTTCTTTCTTTCTTTATCTATATGTATTCGTAGGCTAGGTACTTGTATGTATGGATGATGGTTTTTAAAAATAAATAGGCAGGCAAATAAGCAAGTAGACGTCCTCACCATAATATACCAAAGAATCATCCTTCAACAGAGACCGACCCTGCTATAGCAGCCAACAGCAACAAGGAGTGCCGTCGCTGGTGGCGTGATTCGAATCTCTAATCTGAATTTGAATAGCAACCAATCAGCGCGTCGAGATCAGCAATCCTCCATCCACCACAGACAAAAAATGCAGCATTCGTCGAATACTTCTCCGAATATTTGGTCAGAGTGAGCGAGTTTGATGGTGCCAAAATCATAACAGGTGATTTTAATTTTGAATTGTCAAAGAACTCTTTGTACGGTCTTGAAATTATAAATAGTGTTGTTAGTAGTGGTATTGTGACGAGACATTGTTCAGTAAATGGTGAAGACGCCGAATCGATTGCCTTCTGGTACATTCTAGCGAGGCTAGATGGCGTCGAATGTTCATCGCTTTTTCTAAAAATATCTGGAATGTTCTTTCAATCCTGGCGATGGTATATAATGAGGTCCGCCATTTGAAGAAGGATAGTTATCGATCAGCCGCGAATTATAATCGTTACAACATAAATATACGCTGCGATTGTGAACATAAATATTTGTGGTTGTGTTAGTGACTTTAAATAAATTAATTAAAACTGGACAAGTGTTTTCTATAGCGAAACTCGTTACATTGTACCAACTTGTGAATTCTCAAACTCGAATAACACCTACTAGTGAAACGCTTATTGACTATAATATAGTGACAAATAACAAAACTATAGTCCATTACATTCATCATGCTCCTAAAATTAGCGACTATTCAATTTTATTTGTAGCTTTACTTGAAGTGTCTAAAAAAGGTTGGAGGTGGTCAGTTGGGCATTGTGTTTTCCCCCATCGGGCGCGTCCCCAGGTGGCGGATAGGGGAACGCCTCTCAGATATGAGAGGTAGGGGAGAAGACACGCCCGCGGACCTAGATTAACACACACAACAGGCATGGAATGGACGAAGGTATCGATAAAAAGTTTACGGAGCAGAGGAGGGTTACCTCAGTTCCGGTCGGTGTGGGTGGTGAGCAAACGGCCCCCCCCCCGACCGTCAACCAGCTACCGTAAGTCGAGTATCCACGATGATGACATTGCGATAAACAAGGACGACGATTTGGAAATCTATCAGTTTCAGAGACGATTCACACCTTTCTCCGAAAGCACAGAAAATGACGCGGAGGAGATAGACCCCTTTGCCAGGAGGAGCTCTATAAATAGAAGTCCTCCTCTAGAAAAGAGGAGAAATTCAGAGACCAAAGCTGGAAAACAAAGAAAGACGGCGACAGAATGCCAAGGAGGTAGAGCAAGTAAGCCAGAGAAACACAGATTGGTTTAAATCAATCTTATCCAGCAAGACTCCCCAAAAACCAAAAAACATAGTTGACTTTACGGAAGAAGACTCTTCCACAGTTCCAGAAGATAAAGAAATTGACAAAAAAAGACCGGCAGATAGCCCTCCAGACGAAGTGAAGAAGAAGAAGAAGAAAGGAAAACTAGACCCGACACTTCACGCAGTGCTGGAGAAAATAAACACTTTTAGCAAGAAGTTGGAAGAAAACGTAGAACAGAATACAAAAAAGGGCATAAAAAAAGTTAACCTAGAGATGAAACACTATCTGCAATATGTAGACATGCTTCTCGAAAAAGGCTGGACAGGGGCAAGAACAGAGACGGCGACCACCAGAGAAACGGCTGTCCAGACGGATCCATCCACAGAACATATAGGAAACAGAACAGAGATGGTGACCACCAGAGAAATCGCGGCCCAAACAGACCCACCCTTTGAGTTTGAAAGAGACACCGTGCAATTTCAGTACATAAATAATTACCAAAACTTCAAGGCAGAAGAGGACAAGATATGGCCCGAGGAAGCCTTCGCCAATACAGAAGTGAAAAGAGGAAACCCGCTGGACATCTAGAGAGGGGTTGTCAAGACGGTTTTCGTAGAGCCATCTGATCCAATGATGGAAAATAGCATTCAACTTCTCTTCAAAAGAAGGTATCCTGACCTGAGCGAAGCCTCAGAAGAGTTCGTGGTTCTAGAACAAACTAACAAATTGAGGACCAGCTACACAACAGAACAGGTAGCACAAAAGGTGGTCATGATAAAAATGACAGCAATCGAACAGGATCTTTGGAATAAAAACTGAGACAGAAGGAGTCGAGTTCATAGCCATGCATCATCTAAGTTCCATGCCAAACAAAAAACTACAGAAAATGGTAGAGGCGGTTTTCCACACATCAGGAACCAGCGTAATCATATACACAACAGAATCAAGAGAAAGACTAGACAATAAACCAAAACCAGGCAGAAAAGCTGGAAAAGAGAGAGCAAATCAGGCAAAGAGATCAAGTTACGCTCTAATAGTCGAGTCAGAAGGAAAGTCATACGTGGATACAGTCAAAGAGATAAAAAATAAAATAGGTAATCTACCAGCAAGCAAAGCTATAGACAGCATAAAAAAGACCAGAGAGGGTAAGATGCTTATCACAATGCAGAAAGACATCGGCGCCATAAATGAGCTGGAAGAAGTCATCAGGAAAGGCAACGAAAAGATCCGCATTCGAAGAAGCATACAAGAGAGCAAAGGAATAGCAGTTCATATAAAGGGAATGGATATCACCACGACCGAAGAAGAGCTTAAAAAGGCACTTTTGGAGAAGACAAACACCGACCAATTCAAAATTGGGAATTTCCGACCGTTCGGCGGAGAAACCCTAGCAGTCACAGTGATAACCAATAAGCAGGCTGCTGCAGACATAACGAAAGATGGGAAAATTCGAGTGGGATACGTGACGTGCAGGGCCGAAATACGGGTGACTATTCAAAGGTGTTTCAAATGTTGGGAATATGGACACGCGGCTGAGTCATGCCAAGGACCCGATAGAACAAAGTTGTGCCATAGATGCGGCAACCATGGGCACGTAAAGAAAGACTGCGGACAAATGCCAAAATGTCTGATATGTGAAGGAGAACATATGTCGGGATCAGGAAAGTGCACCGCGTTCAGACGAGCTCTGTCAAGAAGTCGGAGAGCCCTCAGCTATCGGCAGACAGCGACAGACTCGGAGCAAGCAACTGAAATAGGAGCAGATAAAGAGAGGATGGAATTTCTACCTCCAAACCCGAGGATCTCACCTACAAGCAACGATAGCCACAAGACAACAGAAAGAACAGAAAGAGACCACCTTCAATATTAAATTCGCACTCAACGATTTAAAAATCATACAGATCAACCTTAACAGATGCAGAGCGGCTCATGATATGTTGGAAAAACCCTGTCTTGAACAGAAAATAGACGTCGTCATCGGACAGGAACCAAACAAAAGGGACCAAAGAAAAGACTACTGTGATAAGGATTGTGATACCTTCATCAACGTAAATAAAAACATACCTGTGATAAAAAGCTTTGAAGGATATGGTTTTGTGCTAGTAGAAATAGATAAATGTTGTATAGTGTCATGCTATTTTTCCCCTAATAGACCTTTGGAAGACCTATGCGAACTACTACAAAACATACAAGCAGAAATTAGGAACACAAGGAAAAATGTCATATTAGGAGGTGACCTAAATGCAAAGACTCCTTCTATTGGATACAAAGATACTAATGATAGAGGAAAGATCCTAAAGGATTGGCTAGCAGCAAATGGGCTCATCATCTTAAACGAAGGACACACACCTACCTTCAGCAACGCAAATGGTACATCAGTGATAGACTTTACCGCTGCCACCGGAGGTATATGCTCCCATATAAATAATTGGAAAGTTGATGAAGAGACTGAGAATATGAGCGATCACCAAACAATCAGATTTAAAGTCGAAAGGTCCAGCCCGGGTAGACTTCCACAAATAAACAAAAACAGGTGGAGAGTAGACGACTCGAGCCTTTCCAAACTATCTAAGGAAGTTAAGGGAATGTTCAAAAATAAATCCAGTATAAGCCCAATAGAGCTCATAAGGACTATAACAAGCAAGTGCGACGAAATTATCCCAAAAAAAGGAGCTGTTTCTACTCATAGACCTGTTTACTGGTGGAACCCAAATATCTCATACAGGAGAACTGAGTGCATAAAACTAAGACGAAGATATACAAGAGCCCGCACACAAAGAAAACTCGATCAACATGACCTAAATGAACAATACAAAATGGCAAAGCGAGAATTGAAAAAAGAAATAAGAGATAGCAAAAAAGACAAATGGAAAAAACTGATGGAAGATACAGCGAAAGTAAGGCTCGAACGTACAGAAAGGATCATGGCCCTCAAGGTATGTTCGGCGTACCGGACGGTCTCGACAGATGCAGCCTTGGTAATGGCGACCATGATACCCCTGCAGCTGTTGGCTCAGGAGAGAGGGAGACTTTTCAACGCTGGAATCGTGACACCTGAGGCAAAGAGACTGGAGAGAGAAAAAACTTTAGAAACCTGGCAGGATCAATGGAACAGGTCGCAGAAAGGAAGGTGGGTTAGTTTGGGTTAGTTTGGGTTAGTTTGGGTTAGTTTGGGTTAGTTTGGGTTAGTTTGGGTTAGTTTGGGTTAGTTTGGGTTAGTTTGGGTTAGTTTGGGTTAGTTTGGGTTAGTTTGGGTTAGTTTGGGTTAGTTTGGGTTAGTTTGGGTTAGTTTGGGTTAGTTTGGGTTAGTTTGGGTTAGTTTGGGTTAGTTTGGGTTAGTTTGGGTTAGTTTGGGTTAGTTTGGGTTAGTTTGGGTTAGTTTGGGTTAGTTTGGGTTAGTTTGGGTTAGTTTGGGTTAGTTTGGGTTAGTTTGGGTTAGTTTGGGTTAGTTTGGGTTAGTTTGGGTTAGTTTGGGTTAGTTTGGGTTAGTTTGGGTTAGTTTGGGTTAGTTTGGGTTAGTTTGGGTTAGTTTGGGTTAGTTTGGGTTAGTTTGGGTTAGTTTGGGTTAGTTTGGGTTAGTTTGGGTTAGTTTGGGTTAGTTTGGGTTAGTTTGGGTTAGTTTGGGTTAGTTTGGGTTAGTTTGGGTTAGTTTGGGTTAGTTTGGGTTAGTTTGGGTTAGTTTGGGTTAGTTTGGGTTAGTTTGGGTTAGTTTGGGTTAGTTTGGGTTAGTTTGGGTTAGTTTGGGTTAGTTTGGGTTAGTTTGGGTTAGTTTGGGTTAGTTTGGGTTAGTTTGGGTTAGTTTGGGTTAGTTTGGGTTAGTTTGGGTTAGTTTGGGTTAGTTTGGGTTAGTTTGGGTTAGTTTGGGTTAGTTTGGGTTAGTTTGGGTTAGTTTGGGTTAGTTTGGGTTAGTTTGGGTTAGTTTGGGTTAGTTTGGGTTAGTTTGGGTTAGTTTGGGTTAGTTTGGGTTAGTTTGGGTTAGTTTGGGTTAGTTTGGGTTAGTTTGGGTTAGTTTGGGTTAGTTTGGGTTAGTTTGGGTTAGTTTGGGTTAGTTTGGGTTAGTTTGGGTTAGTTTGGGTTAGTTTGGGTTAGTTTGGGTTAGTTTGGGTTAGTTTGGGTTAGTTTGGGTTAGTTTGGGTTAGTTTGGGTTAGTTTGGGTTAGTTTGGGTTAGTTTGGGTTAGTTTGGGTTAGTTTGGGTTAGTTTGGGTTAGTTTGGGTTAGTTTGGGTTAGTTTGGGTTAGTTTGGGTTAGTTTGGGTTAGTTTGGGTTAGTTTGGGTTAGTTTGGGTTAGTTTGGGTTAGTTTGGGTTAGTTTGGGTTAGTTTGGGTTAGTTTGGGTTAGTTTGGGTTAGTTTGGGTTAGTTTGGGTTAGTTTGGGTTAGTTTGGGTTAGTTTGGGTTAGTTTGGGTTAGTTTGGGTTAGTTTGGGTTAGTTTGGGTTAGTTTGGGTTAGTTTGGGTTAGTTTGGGTTAGTTTGGGTTAGTTTGGGTTAGTTTGGGTTAGTTTGGGTTAGTTTGGGTTAGTTTGGGTTAGTTTGGGTTAGTTTGGGTTAGTTTGGGTTAGTTTGGGTTAGTTTGGGTTAGTTTGGGTTAGTTTGGGTTAGTTTGGGTTAGTTTGGGTTAGTTTGGGTTAGTTTGGGTTAGTTTGGGTTAGTTTGGGTTAGTTTGGGTTAGTTTGGGTTAGTTTGGGTTAGTTTGGGTTAGTTTGGGTTAGTTTGGGTTAGTTTGGGTTAGTTTGGGTTAGTTTGGGTTAGTTTGGGTTAGTTTGGGTTAGTTTGGGTTAGTTTGGGTTAGTTTGGGTTAGTTTGGGTTAGTTTGGGTTAGTTTGGGTTAGTTTGGGTTAGTTTGGGTTAGTTTGGGTTAGTTTGGGTTAGTTTGGGTTAGTTTGGGTTAGTTTGGGTTAGTTTGGGTTAGTTTGGGTTAGTTTGGGTTAGTTTGGGTTAGTTTGGGTTAGTTTGGGTTAGTTTGGGTTAGTTTGGGTTAGTTTGGGTTAGTTTGGGTTAGTTTGGGTTAGTTTGGGTTAGTTTGGGTTAGTTTGGGTTAGTTTGGGTTAGTTTGGGTTAGTTTGGGTTAGTTTGGGTTAGTTTGGGTTAGTTTGGGTTAGTTTGGGTTAGTTTGGGTTAGTTTGGGTTAGTTTGGGTTAGTTTGGGTTAGTTTGGGTTAGTTTGGGTTAGTTTGGGTTAGTTTGGGTTAGTTTGGGTTAGTTTGGGTTAGTTTGGGTTAGTTTGGGTTAGTTTGGGTTAGTTTGGGTTAGTTTGGGTTAGTTTGGGTTAGTTTGGGTTAGTTTGGGTTAGTTTGGGTTAGTTTGGGTTAGTTTGGGTTAGTTTGGGTTAGTTTGGGTTAGTTTGGGTTAGTTTGGGTTAGTTTGGGTTAGTTTGGGTTAGTTTGGGTTAGTTTGGGTTAGTTTGGGTTAGTTTGGGTTAGTTTGGGTTAGTTTGGGTTAGTTTGGGTTAGTTTGGGTTAGTTTGGGTTAGTTTGGGTTAGTTTGGGTTAGTTTGGGTTAGTTTGGGTTAGTTTGGGTTAGTTTGGGTTAGTTTGGGTTAGTTTGGGTTAGTTTGGGTTAGTTTGGGTTAGTTTGGGTTAGTTTGGGTTAGTTTGGGTTAGTTTGGGTTAGTTTGGGTTAGTTTGGGTTAGTTTGGGTTAGTTTGGGTTAGTTTGGGTTAGTTTGGGTTAGTTTGGGTTAGTTTGGGTTAGTTTGGGTTAGTTTGGGTTAGTTTGGGTTAGTTTGGGTTAGTTTGGGTTAGTTTGGGTTAGTTTGGGTTAGTTTGGGTTAGTTTGGGTTAGTTTGGGTTAGTTTGGGTTAGTTTGGGTTAGTTTGGGTTAGTTTGGGTTAGTTTGGGTTAGTTTGGGTTAGTTTGGGTTAGTTTGGGTTAGTTTGGGTTAGTTTGGGTTAGTTTGGGTTAGTTTGGGTTAGTTTGGGTTAGTTTGGGTTAGTTTGGGTTAGTTTGGGTTAGTTTGGGTTAGTTTGGGTTAGTTTGGGTTAGTTTGGGTTAGTTTGGGTTAGTTTGGGTTAGTTTGGGTTAGTTTGGGTTAGTTTGGGTTAGTTTGGGTTAGTTTGGGTTAGTTTGGGTTAGTTTGGGTTAGTTTGGGTTAGTTTGGGTTAGTTTGGGTTAGTTTGGGTTAGTTTGGGTTAGTTTGGGTTAGTTTGGGTTAGTTTGGGTTAGTTTGGGTTAGTTTGGGTTAGTTTGGGTTAGTTTGGGTTAGTTTGGGTTAGTTTGGGTTAGTTTGGGTTAGTTTGGGTTAGTTTGGGTTAGTTTGGGTTAGTTTGGGTTAGTTTGGGTTAGTTTGGGTTAGTTTGGGTTAGTTTGGGTTAGTTTGGGTTAGTTTGGGTTAGTTTGGGTTAGTTTGGGTTAGTTTGGGTTAGTTTGGGTTAGTTTGGGTTAGTTTGGGTTAGTTTGGGTTAGTTTGGGTTAGTTTGGGTTAGTTTGGGTTAGTTTGGGTTAGTTTGGGTTAGTTTGGGTTAGTTTGGGTTAGTTTGGGTTAGTTTGGGTTAGTTTGGGTTAGTTTGGGTTAGTTTGGGTTAGTTTGGGTTAGTTTGGGTTAGTTTGGGTTAGTTTGGGTTAGTTTGGGTTAGTTTGGGTTAGTTTGGGTTAGTTTGGGTTAGTTTGGGTTAGTTTGGGTTAGTTTGGGTTAGTTTGGGTTAGTTTGGGTTAGTTTGGGTTAGTTTGGGTTAGTTTGGGTTAGTTTGGGTTAGTTTGGGTTAGTTTGGGTTAGTTTGGGTTAGTTTGGGTTAGTTTGGGTTAGTTTGGGTTAGTTTGGGTTAGTTTGGGTTAGTTTGGGTTAGTTTGGGTTAGTTTGGGTTAGTTTGGGTTAGTTTGGGTTAGTTTGGGTTAGTTTGGGTTAGTTTGGGTTAGTTTGGGTTAGTTTGGGTTAGTTTGGGTTAGTTTGGGTTAGTTTGGGTTAGTTTGGGTTAGTTTGGGTTAGTTTGGGTTAGTTTGGGTTAGTTTGGGTTAGTTTGGGTTAGTTTGGGTTAGTTTGGGTTAGTTTGGGTTAGTTTGGGTTAGTTTGGGTTAGTTTGGGTTAGTTTGGGTTAGTTTGGGTTAGTTTGGGTTAGTTTGGGTTAGTTTGGGTTAGTTTGGGTTAGTTTGGGTTAGTTTGGGTTAGTTTGGGTTAGTTTGGGTTAGTTTGGGTTAGTTTGGGTTAGTTTGGGTTAGTTTGGGTTAGTTTGGGTTAGTTTGGGTTAGTTTGGGTTAGTTTGGGTTAGTTTGGGTTAGTTTGGGTTAGTTTGGGTTAGTTTGGGTTAGTTTGGGTTAGTTTGGGTTAGTTTGGGTTAGTTTGGGTTAGTTTGGGTTAGTTTGGGTTAGTTTGGGTTAGTTTGGGTTAGTTTGGGTTAGTTTGGGTTAGTTTGGGTTAGTTTGGGTTAGTTTGGGTTAGTTTGGGTTAGTTTGGGTTAGTTTGGGTTAGTTTGGGTTAGTTTGGGTTAGTTTGGGTTAGTTTGGGTTAGTTTGGGTTAGTTTGGGTTAGTTTGGGTTAGTTTGGGTTAGTTTGGGTTAGTTTGGGTTAGTTTGGGTTAGTTTGGGTTAGTTTGGGTTAGTTTGGGTTAGTTTGGGTTAGTTTGGGTTAGTTTGGGTTAGTTTGGGTTAGTTTGGGTTAGTTTGGGTTAGTTTGGGTTAGTTTGGGTTAGTTTGGGTTAGTTTGGGTTATAAGTGGGTGCACCCGGATATTTGAGATTTTTTGGCAGAAATTTACTCATTGAAACGGTCTCTATCGATACAAGTTTTCAAACATCTGTCAATGTTTACAGTTTGCCGGTAAATGCGATGGGTCAGTTTTGGGTCAGTTTAAAAAGTGTCTTTTTGACACTTAAATTTCATTCAAAATTAATGAAATTTTTTTTACATGTATTTTTGATGGTTTTCAATTGATTTTGACTGTTTTTGAAAATTTTTATTTTTTATATTTTTTCTTATTTTTGCATTTTTTTCATTCAAAATTTATTTGAAATTGAAAAAAAAAATTTTTTACATGCATCTAAAATGTTTCTTGATTGATTTTAACTATTTTTAGATCTTTTTATATTTTTTTTTTTTTTTATTTTTGCATTTTTTTCACTCAAAACTCACTCAAAATTAATGACAAGTATTTTTACCATGCATTTTACATGTTTCTTGATTGATTTTGGGCATTTTTTCAAATTTTTTATTTTTGTTTATTTTTTTATTTTTGTGTTTTTCCATTCTTAATTCCTTCAATATTGACGGAAAACATTTTTAATATGCTATTTTCACGTTCCCCAATCATTTTTGACTGTTTTTGGTTTTTTTTATTAAGCTGAGATTATCACCTATATTTCCCTTTGGAATTCGAATGTTTCAGTACATATTTTATTATAATAGTTGACAAGCTTACGGGATTGTGAGGAAATAGGGGCTTTGGGTGGGGTAAAAGGTAAAATAACAAGAGGTTAAAAGGTCAAGGTCAACTTGGGTTAATTTGGGTTAGTTTGGGTTAATTCAGGTCAGTTTCAGGTCAATTTGATCCAATTTGGGTTAGTTCAGGTCAAATCTCGTCATATGCACTCCCTGGGAGCAGTACTCGACGCAAAATGCTACCTGAAACAACAATAACCCAAAAAAATTTGCCTACCCGCAGAGTGGTCAGTTAGACGAATTATTAATGTTATAATATGTACCACTTAAATCACTCACCTGCATACTACGCATATTTCGTTCGGAGCTGCTGTATTTATTGAATTTGTTTTCCGCGCGATTGCATGAGAATACAATTCAATTATTAAAATAATTCAGTTGCATTTTATTCGAAATTGCTGAAAATTTGTCCACACGTTATTATCATGGTTCTTAACAATTTTTGACTGTTTTTGAATTTTTTTTTTTTTTTTATTTTTTTTTATTTTTGCATTTTTCCACTCAAAATTGATTCAAAATTGATGGAAAAAATTTTTTTCATGCATCTAAAATATTCCTTGATCATGTTTGACTGTTTTTAGATGTTTTTTTTTTTTATATTTTTCTTAATCTTCCTTTATTTCATTCAAATTTTATTCAAAATGGGTGAAAATTTTATCACAAGCTATAAACATGTTTTGTAATCGATTTTTGATGATTTTTCATTTTTTTTTTTTTTTCAAAATTTTTCAAAATTTTGACTTTTTGAATTTTTTTTTTTTTTTTTAGATTTCTTATTTTTTATCAGTTATGGACGTATTTTTTTCAAACTCAAATATATCGATTTTCAATACTTTTCATTCATTTTTCTTTAAAAATTTTGCATTTTGATTTTTTTCTGGAAAAAATTGACGGTTTTTTCGATTTTTTTTTTTTGATTCTAATGAAGTTTATGCACAACTATCGACTCGAATTTTTTCCGATTTTTAAATAAATGATTTGTGCCTTTTTTTTTGATTTTTTGTGTGTTTTTCTTCTTTTGAAAATGTGGGTTATAAGTGGGTGCACCCGGATATTTGAGATTTTTTGGCAGAAATTTACTCATTGAAACGGTCTCTATCGATACAAGTTTTCAAACATCTGTCAATGTTTACAGTTTGCCGGTAAATGCGATGGGTCAGTTTTGGGTCAGTTTAAAAAGTGTCTTTTTGACACTTAAATTTCATTCAAAATTAATGAAATTTTTTTTACATGTATTTTTGATGGTTTTCAATTGATTTTGACTGTTTTTGAAAATTTTTATTTTTTATATTTTTTCTTATTTTTGCATTTTTTTCATTCAAAATTTATTTGAAATTGAAAAAAAAAATTTTTTACATGCATCTAAAATGTTTCTTGATTGATTTTAACTATTTTTAGATCTTTTTATATTTTTTTTTTTTTTTATTTTTGCATTTTTTTCACTCAAAACTCACTCAAAATTAATGACAAGTATTTTTACCATGCATTTTACATGTTTCTTGATTGATTTTGGGCATTTTTTCAAATTTTTTATTTTTGTTTATTTTTTTATTTTTGTGTTTTTCCATTCTTAATTCCTTCAATATTGACGGAAAACATTTTTAATATGCTATTTTCACGTTCCCCAATCATTTTTGACTGTTTTTGGTTTTTTTTATTAAGCTGAGATTATCACCTATATTTCCCTTTGGAATTCGAATGTTTCAGTACATATTTTATTATAATAGTTGACAAGCTTACGGGATTGTGAGGAAATAGGGGCTTTGGGTGGGGTAAAAGGTAAAATAACAAGAGGTTAAAAGGTCAAGGTCAACTTGGGTTAATTTGGGTTAGTTTGGGTTAATTCAGGTCAGTTTCAGGTCAATTTGATCCAATTTGGGTTAGTTCAGGTCAAATCTCGTCATATGCACTCCCTGGGAGCAGTACTCGACGCAAAATGCTACCTGAAACAACAATAACCCAAAAAAATTTGCCTACCCGCAGAGTGGTCAGTTAGACGAATTATTAATGTTATAATATGTACCACTTAAATCACTCACCTGCATACTACGCATATTTCGTTCGGAGCTGCTGTATTTATTGAATTTGTTTTCCGCGCGATTGCATGAGAATACAATTCAATTATTAAAATAATTCAGTTGCATTTTATTCGAAATTGCTGAAAATTTGTCCACACGTTATTATCATGGTTCTTAACAATTTTTGACTGTTTTTGAATTTTTTTTTTTTTTTTATTTTTTTTTATTTTTGCATTTTTCCACTCAAAATTGATTCAAAATTGATGGAAAAAATTTTTTTCATGCATCTAAAATATTCCTTGATCATGTTTGACTGTTTTTAGATGTTTTTTTTTTTTTATATTTTTCTTAATCTTCCTTTATTTCATTCAAATTTTATTCAAAATGGGTGAAAATTTTATCACAAGCTATAAACATGTTTTGTAATCGATTTTTGATGATTTTTCATTTTTTTTTTTTTTTCAAAATTTTTCAAAATTTTGACTTTTTGAATTTTTTTTTTTTTTTTTAGATTTCTTATTTTTTATCAGTTATGGACGTATTTTTTTCAAACTCAAATATATCGATTTTCAATACTTTTCATTCATTTTTCTTTAAAAATTTTGCATTTTGATTTTTTTCTGGAAAAAATTGACGGTTTTTTCGATTTTTTTTTTTTGATTCTAATGAAGTTTATGCACAACTATCGACTCGAATTTTTTCCGATTTTTAAATAAATGATTTGTGCCTTTTTTTTTGATTTTTTGTGTGTTTTTCTTCTTTTGAAAATGTGGGTTATAAGTGGGTGCACCCGGATATTTGAGATTTTTTGGCAGAAATTTACTCATTGAAACGGTCTCTATCGATACAAGTTTTCAAACATCTGTCAATGTTTACAGTTTGCCGGTAAATGCGATGGGTCAGTTTTGGGTCAGTTTAAAAAGTGTCTTTTTGACACTTAAATTTCATTCAAAATTAATGAAATTTTTTTTACATGTATTTTTGATGGTTTTCAATTGATTTTGACTGTTTTTGAAAATTTTTATTTTTTATATTTTTTCTTATTTTTGCATTTTTTTCATTCAAAATTTATTTGAAATTGAAAAAAAAAATTTTTTACATGCATCTAAAATGTTTCTTGATTGATTTTAACTATTTTTAGATCTTTTTATATTTTTTTTTTTTTTTATTTTTGCATTTTTTTCACTCAAAACTCACTCAAAATTAATGACAAGTATTTTTACCATGCATTTTACATGTTTCTTGATTGATTTTGGGCATTTTTTCAAATTTTTTATTTTTGTTTATTTTTTTATTTTTGTGTTTTTCCATTCTTAATTCCTTCAATATTGACGGAAAACATTTTTAATATGCTATTTTCACGTTCCCCAATCATTTTTGACTGTTTTTGGTTTTTTTTATTAAGCTGAGATTATCACCTATATTTCCCTTTGGAATTCGAATGTTTCAGTACATATTTTATTATAATAGTTGACAAGCTTACGGGATTGTGAGGAAATAGGGGCTTTGGGTGGGGTAAAAGGTAAAATAACAAGAGGTTAAAAGGTCAAGGTCAACTTGGGTTAATTTGGGTTAGTTTGGGTTAATTCAGGTCAGTTTCAGGTCAATTTGATCCAATTTGGGTTAGTTCAGGTCAAATCTCGTCATATGCACTCCCTGGGAGCAGTACTCGACGCAAAATGCTACCTGAAACAACAATAACCCAAAAAAATTTGCCTACCCGCAGAGTGGTCAGTTAGACGAATTATTAATGTTATAATATGTACCACTTAAATCACTCACCTGCATACTACGCATATTTCGTTCGG